>CM068543.1:39127942-40453567 GCA_035048495.1 Euptelea pleiosperma
TCTATTAGAAACGTCTGATTTGGTTTCCTGTGATAGAAAAAGCACGTAATGAGACTTAATCAAAATGACTTAATATCTAGACTTCCAAAAATGCGTTTAATTCATGCAAATAGTCGATTTTGTCCAAAAAAATGTGTTCTACATAATTGAGGAAACTCTTACGTTGAAAAGTTGATAAAAATGAAAGTTTTACATAGGATGGTGCAATAACGCTAAAAGAATAATAGCTTAAAATAAGTTGATATTAGCTCAAAAGTGCTTATTATAAGCAATTATTCTTCTAGCGTTATCACACTCTCATACGTAAAACTGTCATTTTTATCAATTTTTCTACGTAAGTATTTTTTCTATTGCGTAGAACACACTTTTCTAGTCAAAATAGTATATTCGCATGCATTCATACGCATTTCTTTGGCCCACATGCAAAGCCATTTTGTAAAAATCTCATTATGTGCTCTTTTATTGCAAAAACACCAATCAGACGACTATGATGGAATGCGAACCCATGAACGACTACCAAAGCCTATGATCCAAGCTTAAAGAACCAATGGGCTATGCCAGCAAGATACAAGCTGAGAAATGGGTTGAGTTAGAAAATCGCGACACCAAGAACCCTAATCGAATGATTCTTGAAATCCACTGCCAAAGCCCAGTGCCACAACCTAAAGAACTTGCAGGCAATACCATGCAATCCCTATGTCAATGGGCTAATGGGTTACAACAGTAGGCAACAGCTAACCACGATGTTAGGCCAAGAAATGGACCAATTTGCATGTGATGACGTGGTAAGATGACGGCTACATCAAGAAGGACCCAAGCATATTTGGTCAACGAATATATGAATTAAGAGACTAAGTTATCAAGGAGGCTATATGGTGGACCCGAATCATGGACTAATGCGTACCTATAGAGTGAGAATAAAGATTAGAAGGTCGGTAAGCTTAACAGTGAGCCAAAATAGTGAAGCAAGATAGGGGCACGATATATATTGGTGAGCCATGATGACTTGTCATGATGGTGGGCCAGCGTGCATGGTGATCAAGATCAACAGTGGCGATGGAAACAAAGATGGAAGATGGAGTGCCGGATTGGTTTTAACAACTAAGGAGCATGGGTTGTCATGCATGTGAGAAAAGATACATAGATGAAAGTGGGGCCCATGGGGTCTTAATGAAAGTTGCTGTTTGGGGAGATGAAGAATCATCAAAGTTTAAGAGGCAGGTCCCATATTTCACGTGGCAAGATCTCCCAAGGTGTTGGGCTTAAAGAGATTCTCTATTAAAAGAGAATGGGAATGAAGAAGATCCAACGGTGGTGGACAATTTGCCAAGACTACATTGTGGAGAGAAACTTCTCAAAGGAGAACGAGGAAAATCCTTAAGGCCTTAATTAGAAAGGTCAAAAGGGGGAAGAAATTAAATCTCCACTCAAAATAGGCTGATGTGGCTTATTTCCAAAAAAAGGGGGGGACCATGTTCTTGATTCTCTTCTCCCCCACGTTGGGAACTTTCTAAAAACCAGCCCCCTCACTTATCTCCACGGTTTTGAAACCGTGGGAGCAGCCACCAACCCACAAGAATCCAACGGTGTGTGAAGCACCTCCCTTTTTGTTTAAAAGGGAGGACCGAACCCTAAAGCCGTCTCCTCTCCCCCTCTCCTTTCCCATTCACGCCTCCACCAAAACAACACCACTCCCCCAACGTTTTGGAATAAGAGGATTTTCCTTCCTCTTGCTGCAATAGCCGCTCCTCCATCTTCATCAACAGGTCCTCCATCTTCGTCAACACATCCACCATTTCCAAGCCCCACAGCCGCCATCTCCATCAACCCATCTACAATAGCACATCACCATGATCATCATCTCCAAGCTGTTGTAAGGGTAAAGCTCCTAACTATTAACGACCCAGTAATATCCTGAACTTTTGTTCTAGGGTATTATGGTAAATTCATCTAACAATGAAAACCTAAACCTTTTTCCGATTTCTATTATTATTTTTATGGTTTAAAATCATGCTTGAGTATGTGCATTTAATTTCATTTCATTCTGACAACTTTGAAAACCTGCTATTTTTAAAACTCGCTCTTTAGGACTAAATTCTTGTTAAAAATAATGAACTATACTTTGTAGGAGACTTTTTATTGCCGCAGCTAACATTTCAAAACTTTTATAAAAAAAATTATTTTGTGAGCCCGAGACACCAAAAATATTTCTATTTTAACCTTTCCAACTTACCCGAGAAATTTAGAACATTTCTTGAGACATGAAAATTCTAGTCGAAGATTTTGGGAGATTTTGACAAAAATAGTATTTTTGTAATTTTTGAACTTCCTACCATTCGCATATTTTTTAAAAATAATATTTTATTTATTTAATAGGAGTGTGAGACCCGCGAATCACTTTCGGGTCATTCCAATGTCATTTGACACTTTTCTAAGATTTTGAACATTTTTATGTGATTTATGTGTGTGTCATGTGTCAATACCTTATTGTATGAACTTTTAAATTATATAATATAGTATAATTGAATTAATGTATGATTATTTATGTTATAATTTTTGGGTGGGCCCGTATGGCCAATCTAGAGACATTTTGGGCTTAATAATTATCTTAAATGAAGCTTAGTTATTGTATATGGGCCTTGGGCCCATTTTTAACCCATTAGTAATTTAAAATATAAGTTTTTGAGGGTTGAAAAAGTCATCCCTTTGATAATTATGAATTCTACTAAAATAGAAATCCTAATCCTTCCCTAAACCTATTTATGAAAACCCTAAAGCTTTAGAAGTTTTCACAAACCAAACTCCATTAAAGAATAGAGAAAGCTCTATTAAACCTTCATCCGGGCACCGATCGCACTCGAGCAAGAAGGGAGAATTTACAGAGACTCCGATTAAAAGAACATACTCCGAGGAAAGGACGATCTGACGACTTTCAAATTTGAATAAACTTTTGATTTTTATTAAAGTTTAAGAAACCTTGAGGTAAGTGTGTTTGATCCATCATATACTTGTTTTTCTTCAAGATTTTATTTTTCTTTCATTAGATAATGGTTGATACTCATTATAAATTAATTTCAATAATATTTACTTTATTCTTATTGGGTCGATCTTTATTTTGGCTATAGTCTATTTTGTACTTATAACGGATGACTATGTTCTTTATCATTTTCGTTGTATTTTTATTATTTGAATATTTTTATAATTATTTTTTCTAAATACGTCTATGAATCTATTTTCTAAAACCGTTTAGTTTGTATTTTTTTTATTTATATTAATTAAGTTATGATTTTTCTAAGTTGTTAGACTTTAACAAAAAACTCAGAATTCCAGATTTTACATGGTCTACTTCACTTGGGATTTCGATCTATATTTTTAACCTAAATATTTTTTAACTATTTTTTATAGATACCTCTATCAATCTAGTTTCTAGAACCTCTGAGTTTGTATTTTTCTGATTTGTATTGATTAAGTTATGATTTTTCTAAGTTGTTGGACTTTAACAAAAAAATTTAGAATTCTAGATTTTACACGGTCCACTTCACTTGTGATTTTGATCTATATTTTTAACCTAAATATTTTTAGATACCTCTATCAATCTAGTCTCTAGAACATTTGCGTTTGTATTTTTCTGATTTGTATTGATTAAGTTATGATTTTTCTAAGTTGTTGGACTTTACCAAAAACCCAGAATTCTAGATTTTACACGGTCCACTTCACTTGGGATTTCGATCTATATTTTTAATCTGAATATTTTTTTAATTATTTTTTTTAGATACCTCTATCAATCTAGTTTCTAGAACCTTTGAGTTTGTATTTTTTTTGTTTATATTAATTAAGTTATGATTTTTCAAATGTGCCGGACTTTTCTATAAAACCTAATATTCCAGATTCTGTCAAGCCCACTTCATTAAGGGTTTCGACCTATATTTTGAATATGAATATTTTTCTATTTATTTTTTTTAAAAACGTCTATGAATCTAGTTTTTAAATCCATTGAGCTTATATTTTTCTAATTTATATTTATTTAGTTATGATTTTTATAAGGCAGTACATTTTTTTGTAAAAACCTATTAATTGTTAGTGGTTCGGTCATGATTATTGACTATTAAGGGTTTAGCCCTTATTGTTTGACTAAACCCTAGATAGTTTGACCTATACTTGTATGCATGGGGATCCCACCCATGTGTCTTGGATCTCTCATAGGGTTCGGCCAAGTGTCTTGGATCCCTCTTTAGGTTCGACCTTGTGTCATAGATCCCTTATAGGGTTCGACCATGGTACATTGGATTCTCTTGCGATTTTCACTTATATTATTCATCGATGTTGATCGTGATCTTTGGTGATCGTTTACATGTTATTCATGTTGTTTAACCCTAGTTCATTCCCATATTATTATTCTTGATGATCATGTGTTTATTTTATATTCTTATTTAAATGTTAAATACATGTGTGCTTATGACATGTAACCCTAGTACCATCTTGTTGTCATACCATGATCATCACGTCATTTAATATTAGGGTGCATAAGGGAACGGGGTTGAAGTATATTATATACATTTATATTGATTTTATCAATTAATCAGGGTTCGGTACCCTAGGGTGAAAGGCCCCAGACATTATTATATCTTGTAGATGGGTCGATGAGACCGCTCCCAGTGTGGGAAGGAGATGGAGACCCTATGTGGTTATGGGTACTAGTTGCATTTTCATCCCGTACTCATTTGCATTCACCCTTATATTCATGTCATCCTTATTATATAATTGAGATGCATACCTTGGTTAAAAACTTATATAATATGACATCATACCATGCACACAGTTGTTATTACTGGGCATCGGCTCACGGTGCTACACCGATACCATTTTCAGATTTTGAGGAGCCGGATACGTGAGATGATTTTGAGGCGAAAGACTCCGGTGCATTCGAGGAGATCGACGAGGATTTGGGAGTCGATCCCATAATTTAGAAGACTTTATTTTGATTGTTCTAAAATATTATTTATTTATTTTCGGGCATGTATGTCTTTGATTGAGAGCATGTTCTCACATCCTTCTCTCCATACTTAGTTGATTGATTGAATTGTTTGAGTTATGAATTATTTTAATTATTTATTTTCTACATCTAGACTTTTTCTTTTTTACTTAGTGGGTTTTCGAATGAACCTTAGTAGTCTAATAAACCTAATTTGACCACTAGGGGACATTCATGAATCACCTCTGGGTTCGGGTACGGGTCAATCAATGAATTTTCGGGTCGTATCTGGGTATCCGAATTCGGAGCGTGACAGACCCGCAACTCTTAGTTGCAGGTTCACTCCACATCTTACTGCATTACTCCCCTCTCCAAGAAACCAGCAGCCGTCTTCACCTCAGAGGAGAAAAGAAAAAAAAAGTGAAAAGAAGAAGAGGAAGGAGAAGAGAGGAACGCCTCCTACCTGCCACAAGAGGGACGCCCCCCCTCTTTCCATCACCGCTACTGCCCTTGCTGTTCTTCAACCCGAAGCCGCTCCCTCCATATCTACCTTCTTCCATGCTCCTAGCCGCTCCACACCACAAAACCCCACCACGTTTCTGCCATTAAAGACGAACCGCCCACCTCTTTCTCTTTGGCCTCTCCTAAAACCCCAGGTTTGACCCTCTTCTTCTGCTGGACCGTTTTTCCCAAGCAAAGAAAAAAACCAAAAAAAGAAAATAAAAAAAAAAGAAAAAGAAAAAGAAGAAAAGTGAAAGGAGAAGAAGAAGTAGAGGAGATCGCACTTGGTTCTCCATTGCTGCCCACCTTGTTGCACACGTTGACCAAAACGGTGCTGCAACACTTGCTCTTTTACTCCCAAATCTCCGGCCAAGCTCATCAATTCATTGCCCGATCTCATGGCCGAGCAAGGTAAATCCCTCTAGGTTCATTCTATCTCTACTCCATTTTCTCTCTCTAGAAGCTCCCACTTTCTCTCTCTATCTTCTTCCATTTTTTAGTTTAAATTAATTAAGTTTCTTTTTGCTTTCTAGATTCACTTCTTGTAATTTGCTTATTTCAATGAATAAATGTCGCTCTTTATTTTATTTTATGTGTTTTCATTGTCCTTAATGTATGTTAATTAGTGGATAAAAATATCTCTCGATTATGTTTTAAAAATCCGCTATTAACCACCATTCTCACCTCTCCACACTCTTTAGTAGTATTATTCTGAGAAAAGTCCGTCAGTTTATACGCGATAACTAATCTCGAGTGCGGATCGACATCCGACACGAATCCCAATGCTAGAATCTCTCAATTTTGCAGGATAAAATTGGATTAATTACAAATATGTTGAAGTTAGGGTTTCCGAATCCAACAACACGAAAAAACCCTAATTTCATAAGCACTTTTGAGCGAATATCAGGCTCCACCACCGACACTGCATCTCTATCCACATGCCATTCCAACAAGGGCTCCACCAAGTACGGGTAAAACTAGGGTTTTTTAGCGTCGTTGATTACGGAAACCCTAATTTCAACAATATTTGTAATTTTTTATCCGAAATTTTAATTTTGCAAAATAAACGATTCTTTGCACGGTGGAAGTATGTCAAATATCGTATCCGCACTCGGGGTTAGTTTGCGCCAATTTAGAACATGAAATGACAGATTTTTCTCAGATATTGCTAAAAATAAAAGGATGGAGGGGTGAGAATGATGATCACGAAATTTAAAAATCGATTTTCTTAGAGAGGGAATTTATCAAAAAACATATAAAATGATCAACGATTTGAAAGAAACTATTTTATTATTTGAAATAAATAAAATGCTTACATTACTTGAATAAAAGACTAAATACTAAAAAGTAATTAAAATTATCTAAGAGAGAGAAAGAAAGCACTATTCTAGAGAAAGAAAGAGAGTGAACGAGATCTAGAGAGAGAGAGATTACCTCTCGTGACTTACCGAAAAACTCAACCATGATTAGAAGCCAAGTGGTTTGGCCCAAAGATGAGGATTCGACCAATGAATAATGGTAAAAATGGTGTGCATGCATCGATCCAAGGAGAGTCGGGCATGGGTGAAGAAGTTAAGCCATGGAAGAGATCGGCCATTAGGGAGTCGATCAAAGAAGATGATGGGGTGCAAGCTTATTGCCTTGAGTTACATGGGACGAAGCCATGGAGAGGGTTGCTGTTGATGGAGGTACACCAAGTGGGTGATCGAATGAAGAGATCTTGGCCACAAGAGAGGTTAAGTGCAGCAGATTGGAGATAAGTCGTGAGGATTGTGGCTGAACCTCCTCTTCTCTTCTTCTTCTCTTGTTTCTTTGTTGTCTTTTTTTTTTTCTTTTCTTTTATTTTTCTTTGTATTTTTTACTAAGAGAAGAAGAAGGACAGAGAGATGTGGGGTAGGTGGCTTGCTGCAAGTTGGCCGGTGTGGCAATGGAGATCGTCCATGGATGGGTTGTCGGCGTTAATGGTGAGAGGCGGATGTGGATTGCAATGGTGGTGCTTGGATGGTCCAGCAAGAAGTGGCTGGTTGTCAAGTGGAGGGCTGTTTAGCAGCAAGAATCCACTATGGAGTCTTCAACGTGACGAAGATGGACGGACCTGCTGAGTTGCAGGTCCGTCATTGTTAATGGGGCGGACGTTGTTGATTGGTCCAGTGGGTTAATATTACTTGGATGCCCGCAATGAAATGGCGTTGCACACCTGCAATACGAGGAGAGGAAGATAAAGAGAATTCTGGTTTTTCGGTGTTGCTGTGGATGAACCAGCAAAGTGATGGAGGAGATGCGAGATCTGGTGGAGGTGCAGCGGCAAAAGATGGGGCGGAAGAGAGTTGTAGTGGTGTTGGCGGTTGGTAGAGACTACAAGTTGGCTTCACGGCTTGGCTGGATAGAGGAGAGCCATCTCTTGTGGAGCATGGTGGAGCAGGCGGTGCTCCAATGGAGCTTTCTTCTTTAGGGTGACCTCTTGGGAAGCGAAGGGATTGAGGGAGAGTTGAGAACGTGGAGAGAGAGAAAATGGAAGGAGATGATAGAGAGGGGCTGAAACGTGGAATCAATCGGGCCAAGGAGAGAGACGCGGGAAAGAGATAAAGAGATCCCTTTTAGAAAAGTGGATAAATATTGCAGTTTTACGTAAGAGAGTGCGATAATGCTAAATGGATAATTGCTTAAAATAATCACTTTTGAGCGAATATCAACGAGTTCGAAGGATATTAAAAGTTGAAAACCCTCAAATCCGATAATTTAAATTTATTTAATTTATTTTGAGTAGTATTTAAGTGTAGTTAATCGTATTTTTGCACACCATATATTCCATTTTAATGTTATAATTGTTTTTTATATATGTTGTACACTGCATATTTGATAAAATGTTAAGAGATCATTTGATCTTTGTCTCACACCATGTGTTTCATAAAATGTCGCAAAATGTTACAATTATGCTATTTATGGTTTTTGCTTTCAATTAAGTATTTATATATTTATTTTAATGTTAATATAAATTTTTTAATGTTGATATCCTAATTTAAATTCAACAATACACTAGTATAATGCCAAGATCTTAGAGAAATATGCAAGAAACCAGTACATCCTGTCCTATAAGAAATCACCCGATAACGTTGAAAGAAAACGTCATGCACGGCCCACTCCTCAAATTATAGAGGAACCACAAGAAGAAAAACAACAACAAGTACAAGATGACTATACGAGCAATGCATGGCATGAAGGATAGGCCTTTGATCAAGACCTAGACGTGTTGCCCAGGTGATAAAGGTATGGACACCTGGTAGGACAACAGTTGGAAGGGATGTTTGGATGATTTGGTATTGTACTATAGTACAAGAACTAGCTGGCTATAGATGCGTGGAAATGCATAGATATGCACAAGATAAAAACCATGTTACCCATCAAAGCTTTATAGGATGGACAATTTACAACAAAAGTAGGCTTGGCACAAGAGGTGGATGGGCCAATCCAACTAACTCAAGTCAGGCCCATGAGGACTATCACACAACCAAAGGGTTAGAGATGGTGGGGTCCAAACCTCAATAAAAAAACATTATGATAATTAACTAATGGATCATGCTGCACACATAAGCCCTGGATTCACAACTGATATAGATCATCAAGGCAGGCCCACAGATCCATCATAGGTCTAATTAAGTTACGGTGGTCCACAATAAGAAAACAACCAATGATGATTTCCTACCCTCAGATCATGTGGTGCACATAGACCACTCGATCTAAGGTCAAATCAAACATCTGAGCGATCCCACGGATCACTCAAGAGTTTGGATTCATCATTGATGAATCCACACTCTGAACTAATCCTGATGGGTCGATAAACATTGGATTCTTTTATAACAAATCAAAGTCATCAGATCTTATGGTCTCCGTAGAATACACTATCCAAAGCTGATCTCACCGATCGGGGTGGATCCAAAGATACAACACGGGGCTGATTGAATGGTGGTGGAATCCGCACACCAAAATAACAACCCGATAGGTGATCCGCAATGGGTCCAAACCTTAATATGAGGTCCGTGGATCTCCAAATGGACTCAAAAAGCCCACTCGAAAACATGAGGTATTACACGCATGGTATGTGTAGACTATCACCTTAGTGGCGCGTAAGTAAGGCCTGAACTTATCCAAGGCAAAGACTACTGCCAGAAGCTCTTTCTCCATCGTGGAATAATTTAACAGCGTTGATTTGAAAGTCTTAATTACTTGCGTAGTATATCACGTGTGGCAGTTTATTGACTCTTTGCCCTAACACTGCTCCCATCGCATAGTCAGATGCATTGCACATGACCTCGAAAAGGAAGACTCCAATCTGGAGGACGAATGATCGGTGCAGATGATAGTTCCGACTTCAGACGCTCAAACCAGTAACACAATCAGAGTTGAAGTCGAAATGCGATCTTTAGCTAAGAGATTGCATAAAGGACGAGCAATCTAAGAAAAGTCTTCTATAAATCGTCGGTAGAAACCACCATGTCCTAGGAAGGATCGGATATCGCTTACTAACTTCGGAATCGGTAAGGTTGAGATGATATCAATTTTTTTCTTATCAATCTCGATTCCTTGATTGGAGATCACATGACCTAGAACTATGCCATTCTACACCATGATGCGGCATTTTTTCCAGTTTAGGACAAGTCGCTTATCCTGACATCGCTTTAACACTAGACCCAAATGATCAAGGCAGTCATCAAATGATGATCCAAAGACAGAGAAGTCATTCATGAAGACTTCGAAAAATCACTCTACCATGTCAGAAAAGATGCTCATCATGCACCACTGAAATGTTACAGGTGTGCTGCAAAGGCCAAAGGGAAAACGACTATAGGCAAATGTGCCGAAGGGATAGGTAAAACTCATCTTCTTATGGTCCTCAGGGGCAATGGGTATTTGATTATACCTTGAGTAACCATCTAAAAAGCAGTAGTATGAGTGATTGGCTAGTCGTTCCAACATTTGATCAATGAACGAGAAAGGAGAAAAGTGATCTTTATGAGTGTTAGAGTTTAATTTGTGGTAATCAATGCACACTCGCTAGCCTTTCTTTAGTCGTTGGGTAACCATCTCCTTTTGGTCATTCTCGACTATTGTAAACCCTATCTTTTTATGGACGATATGAATTGGACCCACTCATTTACTATCAAAGATGTGGTAGATTATACCCGCATCTAACAATTTCAAAATCTTATCTCGGACAACTTCCTTTAATATTGGGTTTAACCGTCTCTAGTGGTCTCTAGTGAAAAGTCTATGTTGTCAATCCCATGAACTCTTAGTTCTTTTGTAATTCATTCCGTTAAGTTAGAAGTTCTCTGAAGACTAAAGTGTCAAAGATCAAGTAGACGTCATCAACAAATCGAAGAAGAGTAAAAGCTAAAAGAAATCAACCAAAGTGTTCATGCTCAACTGAAGACAAAATCAAGCTCAAGCATGAAGATTTGAAGCACATATTCAACATATGTTCCCACTCAACAAACGTTCAACTATCAGAATCTTGTGTTGCTATTTCTTGCATACATCTAAGGGTGCACCGCGCGTACCCAGCGGATCTACTTGACCCTAAATGTCCTTTGGACATATACTTATTGTTTGGAGGCTATCCTGTCATATATGATGGTTACGGTAAAGTTTGGTGTAATCGGCAAAGGGCTCAATAGATCGGCCGACTGACCACTTTGTGCTGCCAATCGGAGTCTTCTGACTTTGAGCGATCGACCGATCAAAAGGTGTGGTCGATCGGACCTAACAGAAAAGAAATTCGTGTTCTGGCCTGAGCGGTCGACCGGCCATATTGTGCGGTCGACCCCCTATTACAGATCTCGTTTTGACTTCGTCTTTCGTGCGAACTTTGGCACACTTAAGCCATTCAAATTGCACTTTTAGGTCTATTTTTATTGTTTGGGTATAGCCTTATATAATAGAGTCTAAACACATTAATAGAGATGAACCCAATCAAGCTATCTCTTTGACTCCCATTCTTTGATTAACATATCTTGAGTCTAGAGATTCAGAATTCGAGAAAGCTTCACTTGAGCAAATCTAGTTCATCTATGTGTGAAGGCTCTAATTATTCAAGAGACTACAAAGTATATTGATTCATGTAATCATCTTCTTCCAAAAAGATGATCATCTAAGGCAGAGTGTCTCTGGCGAATTCTTCTTCGAGAATTCACCATTTTATCGAATTCATCGAAATATAAGTATCTCTAAGAACAAACCATTTTAGATTGAATTCAATACTATCAAAATTGGATATTTGTGACTTAGGATTTGTGGCAACCAAATTGATCTAAAAAAGCAATGATACCCTAGATTTATCAAACCATATATTTTGGTCAAACCTGATCGTCCATTGTAGGTTAGTATAGCTAAACTATGTGTCATGAATATCAAAACGAAATTGAAATTAGATAATGTCAGCCATTCTCTGGCAAATCTACTAAGAATTTGGCGGAACGGATGTCACCACGAGATTCGTTACATCCTTCTACCCTAAGATAGGTATATATAATGTTCATTGAAATTCTATTGAAGCTTTTGTAGTAATAGTGGTACATTAGTGGTTTGCGAGAATCAAACTAGAATAGAAGCAAAATGGTCTTTTTCGGGTGGAACCATTCAGAATTGGGCCAAACGAAGGCTGCCATGAGACTCAGTTTGATTTTTACCCTTAAGAGACCCGATCTTGCGGCCTCTGCCCTCACACAGATGGTGCAATTAGGCTACGTACATTGAAAGTAAGGTCGTGAAACACGTTTTTTGATGCGACGCCGCTACACCGTATCGTCGCTTTCAATAGCTTGGAGTTCAAGCAGTTTTTCTTTGGGATGGGATATTGGCACCCGTGTTTTCACTCAGTAAACCATCACTCATCACACCCATCCACCGAAAAAAAAAAACAAAGAGAAGAAGAAGAAGATGAGGAGGAGGAGGAGGAGGACGCTTACACCGCTGCTACCACCGCTGCAAGTACGTTTCTCTCTCTCTCGGCAGCCTCGGGGGTTGCCGATGCAGCCCAGAATCGAGAGTGAGAGGGAGTGGGAGAGAGAGCAAGAGAGAGGAGGAGAGAGAGAGAGAGAGAGAGAGAAAGAAAGAGAGGGGGAGAGAGAGACGTACCTGCGACGGTAGCGGCGGAGGCGTCCTCCTCCTCCTCTTCTTCTTCTTCTTCTCCTCCCTATTGCAGCGGTGGTGGTGGTGGTGGTGGTGGCGGCATCATCATCCTCCTCCTCCTCCCCTTCTTCTTCTTCTTCTTCTTCTTCTTCTTCTTCTTCTTCTTCTTCTCCTCCTCTATTTTTTTTTAGTTTTTTTGGGGTTTTTTTTTTAAAACAACACCCCAGATTTTCGAGTGGACTTCTCGGGCCCATTTGGAAACCCACGAGCCTCATATTTGGGTTTTGGCCCAAATTGAGAGTCTTTGAGCCCATTGGAGATCCACATGGCTCTTCTTCGGGTTTTGGCCCATTGTGAATCACTCATCGGACTATTATTTTAGTAAGTGGATCCCTTGTATATTCAATCTGGTTCATTAAATTGGAGTTCGTGGGCCATCCTGATTGGCAAAATCGGCGTTGGATGAATCTGATTCTCGAATGATCCATAAGATCACTCGGATGCCTAATATAGACCATGTCACTGTAACAACTCCCATTCATCTTGATGGTCCAACCACTCACTCTAAACCGTTTTAATGCTCGATGTAAAGCCCAATCGATCCTCATGTCCACACTAAATTATGTTTTAAACATCCTACTACGTGTTTCAGCTATGTGTCATCACAGTAGTTTCACGTGTATCACTAGCGGCCGTTGCAACCTTACATTCAGATTTCTGCGCATGCTAACCACCCATCATCTTTCGATCACTTGTCATCGCTCGACCAACGAACTAGCACATTATTTCCATTGAGTCCATCTCGTTGAATTACTTAGGGGACACAATCTTATGACCATCGCGTGTGTCCAGACTCTTGATGGACCCCAGAGTATCCATCAAACGTTGTATTGATACCAAACACGTATCTTATAATAATTTATATTAAATTAACTATTATCAATTATTGTTAAGATATTTGATTTTGTTAAACCAAGAGTAATCTTTATCTAAAACCATTAAATTAGATGAATTATAAATCATAATTGATAGTTAGAAATTCATTTACAATAAATTAGACTTATCTATGGAAAATAAAAATTACCTTTATAAAGTAAGATATGTACTTGTGTAGTTAATAAATTGAATACCCCTATAATACTAAAAATTGAAAATAAATTAATCTTGACATTTTGAATGGCCAAGTTGTCTGCCATTATCAACACATCCAACTCATACCGCCACAGTAGTCTAGATGCCACACACAACATCTCCTTCATGTCGCACGCGTACAGTTACATGACCACCCGCATACTTACACCCTGTGACTAACATCAATCATGTGCCACATTCCCATCCATCGATCTCAACCCTCATCGTCACCATCAACTTCCATTATCAACCATTCCCACATAGCCAGCCTTGCATGTTGATCTTGCCACTTCATCGTGCATCAACTAAGCCTTCAACGAGCATGCACTCACCTTTATCTACCTCTTTGGTGTGGTCCCCTCTTGAACCACCAGCTGTTGTTCACAAATGCCTACCACTTGTCACCTTTCCACACCACCATCCCTGCCTCCTCTAGTTCTCCAATCAAGCACATTCATATTCATCTAGCTCCGATTGTAATCCATGCAACCACACAACGACCACTCCTAAGACTCCATTTCCACCGCCTCAACTCCCTCTAACTATCCACCGTTGAAAGTCAACCCGTGAGAATGACACTAATCCAACGTTTATAAATCACTAATAGACTGATTTTAGGTACGTAAGGCCCGCTTGGGTTCGTGGCCAAATATCCACGCGATCAATGTCCTTTGAGCACATGTCACCTGGCTCACATTCAAGTAGGTCCACTCAAGTCGGTATCCTTTGAGTGTGCCACTTAGTGCAGTGTTGGTGGGTGATTGTGTAGGTGTGAGTGCGGTCTTGGTGGCCCCATCAAGTGAGTGGAGGGCCCACCATGTGCATGGTGGTTTGGATTAAGGGGGAGCCAGCCATCAAACTAACGACTGGAAATCACAACCGGGCTGGTTTCGGGTTAGTAGGTTCATCTTTGGTGTGGGTCCCACTTAGTAGGGCCCACACTGGTTTGCTAAATAAGTGTAGGACGGAGCCCTTGTGTCATACATGGATATTGTAAGATTAAGATAATAGAGTGAGTTAATTAGGTGTTTAAAAATATAAATGGTGTTAGTAGTTAGTCATTTTATAAAACAAGTAATGTTCGTTGTTTTTCATAAATAAATAGAAGTTAGTGTTTTAAGGAATGGGAAAAAAATTAGTTGATGTATGAATAAAAATAAAGTTAGAGCTATGAATAAAAGGTTAGTAGTTTTAGAAAATTAATACCAATGTATGTTAGTGATTTTATAAAAGAATAGGGTTAGTTCTTTTATAAAAATAATAAAAGTTAGTTGTTATGTAATTAGTTTCTAGTTAGATTATAGTAAATAATGTTGCCAATTAAACGGTCAAAATCAGTCCATGAAAACGACTTCAAGCCCCCACCCCCATTTAAATCCCCTATGCGTGACTTCAATCCAACGGCTAGATCACCATTATGGCTAGTTGTTATTTGTGAGTCTATCAAGTCGTGGACAAATTAGTAAACTTCTAGGCTGATCGTTAGGGTGTTTGAGCCCATCTAGTTGTACACCTTTTAGGGATCGCCATCATGGGTGACTTTTGATGGAAGGACCCGATCAAGGTTGGGATCGACCATTACTAGGGTCAACAGACCCCCAAATTGGATCTTTGGTATGGGTCTAATCAAATGTGAACCAAACGGTTTACTATGTTGCTGGGCCCGAGTGGAGGGTTAGCCAGTATGTTCCCACCTAAGATGTACCAAACGTTTATGTGTCTATGAGCCAAATTAGTAGACCATTAAAGTTTGATGTTTAGAAGTGATTTTGTTGTGTGGGCCCCACCACCTATGGGCTCCACTATTTTAGTGGCCCATTGGCCCACATGGAGGTCAAAACCCTCCCTTGAGTCGAGGGGACCCACTTGGGTCACGTATCATGAGAGTGTACCAGGTATGATGTAGAGTTGACTCTGTCTAGTTGACTCGGGTCCTCTGGTGCTTGACAAAATGCCAAGCCGTGCCTATCTATGCCCAAGCTAGGGTCCAGCCGTGTCCAAGCTATACGTAGACACACCCGATCCAAACATTACCCGACCCGAGAATATGATTAATTAATAATTAAATATATAATAAAATAATAGTAAATTATGGGAAGCATAAGAATAACTAAAAATAAGATAAGTGAATAAAATATATATATATATATAATAATATTAAATTAAGTATTTATAATCCATATAAATTATAGGGGAGCCCAAATTAATTATAAATATAATTTAATAAATGAAGAAAAAAAATATTTAGAGACTAAAAATATATCTTAGGGTCGTGAGCAAACCTCTTCGAATGAATAATAATAAATGAGAAAAATGATTATAATATTAATAAAATAAATTATAAATATATCGAATCAGATAAATCGAAACTGGATCGATCATGTTTAATCGAATTTAGCTAGAATTCTTAAGGTAAATCCTTCTCATTTCCAAACTCAACCTAATTTCTCTTAAACTCTTTCATGGCGTCAACAATCAATCTCGAAGAAAAGGGCAACGAAAGAAGAGAGATAAATTGGCGTAAGAGATTGAAAGCGTCAAAGCTTTGAAGAAGCGGACTAGCAGCTCAACCATCAAAGAGGAATAAAAGCGTTTAACGGTGAGTGGTCCCCCCTCTTCTTCATGCCTTGTATTAGGCTTCCCAGAACCAAAATTGAATTATCAACTGCATTTGATATTAAAGAAAATGTTATGCTTTTGCTTAATTTACTTGAAATGATATTGAATCAAATGTCTTGAATTGCATATTTAATTGCTTATCAATTATGTATCTACAATTACTTGCATTTTTTATGAATGTTCGCATGATTACACAATTTAAGGAATGAATTTTAGAATTTAGGCATCATTGCATCTAATAAGATGATCATTATTTTAATTGTGTGATCACGCGGACCCTAGAGATACATGTTTGCCCGATGGGCATTTAGACGTGGGTGTAGGTGGGCAGCCGCACTAGATGAGCTCTAGATCCTTAGCAAATCTATAGTCGTCGATGTATGACTAGTGGTAGAAATTGGTCCCGGGACAGACTCCATGTAACCCTGAACCTCGTCAGAGGACAATTTCATAATTTTACTAATTGTCTTGAAAATTGTCTTTCCGTAATTTGTTAATAAATTTATCGTCTTTCATAATTGGGAAATATGAGGAACACTTAACATAATAGTGGTAGACCATAGGACTTTTGACACATCGAACCTCATTACACTCCTAACACCACATTCGCTCATATCAAGCATGAATTAAAACCAACATAAACAATATAGACCATAGTGCGAACCATACAACGAAAAGCAAATTGTCGACTGACCTATATGTATACAGTTTGATAAGGGATAAGATATTCGGAAACGTAGTAACGACCCCACCCGTTAAAGAAATAAAACTTGATAAGTGCTGAGGACACCCAAAAATCTTATGAACAATAGACACCATGATCACATTTGGGCCAATCATAACTTGTATCCTAATTAGGGGGTGTTAGAAAGAACCACGTGGGACACCTAGGAGAAACTCAGCATTAATACCACATATAGGAGGATTTAGACTTGACCATTTGGACTAGACTCTAGTCAACCCTTGTTAATCACAGCTAGTATCTTACCTTACAATAGAGCTAGATGTGCTCACCATGAACGACTACCTGTCACATGGATAGATCATGAGAGATCTGTTGAACTTGCTTTTATAATAAAGATCCAATGGAAAATAAAACAATCGGTAAGCATATAATCAATTAGGAGGAATCCTTGCCCAACTTAGTCATTATCCTTTTTGGCCACAATGCTCACTCACTAATAGTCTAACTTTCCTAACTAGACACCTAGACACACACACTAGTAGGAAACACCCTTTAATTACTTCTTTTCAAATTAGAAACACTTGTCATTAGAAAAAAAAATATATAAGAGGAAAGAATTTAAGTATCATTACCTCAAATAAAAAGGGGGGAGATCTCTAACATGGAAAGTTAACTAACTTTAGCACACGTTAGGAATTTTGGAAAAGAAACAAGTAGTAAGAGAGGGAAGAAAAGAGATGACATTTTTCCAAATTCCGAGATGGGAGAGAATACGCTCAGACTGAGAGCAAAGAGAAGAGAGACGAGAGAAAGATAGGAGAAGGAGATCGAACACGACTGAGTAAATGTTATCCATATTAACCCAGAGAGGACTTCACTTCAACAGGTATGTTTCGACAACAATCTTGACATATTTAAATTCTTGAATGTTGTATGTATATAAGTATGAATGCATTCTGAATCGTTGGAATATCATATTATCTAAATCCGTCTCTTAATTATAAATCATGATGCTATGTGGGAATCGTGTTGATTCAATAGTTAATTATAAAGCATGACTGTATGTGGGAATATATGATTGATTGATGATCATGTTGGTTCAAATGTTATAAAGCATGATTGCATGTGGGAATGTATGATTGATTGATGATTGTGTTGGTTCAAATGTTATAAAGCATGAGTTTCTGTGGAAGGATATGATCGATTGATGATTGTGGTTGGTCCATAATGTGAGAAGGCATGATTTGTCTTATGTGGAAATGTGGCTTAATCGATGATCGTGGTCGGTCCAAGATAATTGGTGTGAAGGGATGTATGTGGACAGAACTTGATGTAGGTTCCAAGATAACGATGGTTGGTCCAACTTAAGAAAACAAACTGTAGTTACCCTTGGTGGGACAACTACCCTTGGTGGGGCCTATGGGGATGAAGATCATGAGATGTGTGCTTACGGGAAATCTAAGTGGTTGGTCCGACTCGATCCCCGGTTCATGACATCAATTTATGTACTAGCATATTTCTAGAATGAATAACATGCCATTAACGTGGTCATTGAACACATGTTCAACTACTGGGCTTAGCTCACGGTTTCATACCAACGTGGACTTACAGATGTGGACGGACCATTTGGAGAGGATCTTGCTGTGGAGGACGAGTGCGTGGATGGCGAGGAGTTCAAAGGGGACATATAGTCATTGCTGATTTTCTTCCAGTTCATTTGCTTGTTTACGCTTTATGTCGCTTCTCATAAGATTTGAGATAATTGGTGAATTATTATTAAGGTTTTAATGATTATGCTAGGCTGGTAATGTTTCATATTATCGATGATGATTATGTCAATGTTATGTTTGGGAATTTGAGACTTCGATTATGTGAGCTATCGGTGTCTTGTGACAAGAAATGTCAGACTTAGTTGGAAGGACCCATTCTATTCTTGAATCAGGTACACCAATGAGAGTGATTCAGATCGTCGTCCATTACTACACTAAGTAGCAGCCATCGGGCTGAGTCACTGTCATTGGCGTGAACTGCATGATATGCGTAGAATGCATGACGCTAGCAACAAGATCTAGCATTTCAGTCAAAAGGAAGAAAACATTTTAACGGTGGGAACTACCTAACCGATAGGGATTTTAGTTATGGTTCCATCTGCATGAGTGATAGGTGTTGTATGCTAGATTTAATATGGACCCAAGAGTTAAACTTGCTGTGATAGTCATGGGCTGACTGAGATATGGATAGAACAGTGTATAATGTTCCTTATTGTACTTCTGAATCTTTTTGTGAATGTACTATTGTGCCTATGCTCATTTGGGTGATCTTGGAGTATAACTTTCAAGCCATTCGATTATCTTGAGTGTGAACAATACATTGTGAGACGTTAGGACCAGACATTTCAAGTGAAGGGTCGTGATCGCCACTTACATTTTATTGAAATATGGACTGCATTAATAAACAATTCACTGACTGATTAATTTTGTTTTAGTGGTCAGCCAATTCACCACTATACGTACCATAATTTAGGGAAACCATAGGTTGGTCAATACTTGAGTATCCTACTAATGCTTTATAAATTTTCCCAAGAATGCTATGCGCTGGATAGCTTCTACCTCGCTCTTTCTTTAACATTGTTGTAACAAAGGATGATTCATATAACGGACCCACTTAAGACTCGGTTGACTGATGAAGAAAATTGCACTACCAGATTGGTGATTGACTAGGATAACTATGTGTTAGTTTGACCGTCAGCTTAATTGGGGATACTCTTATAGATGTTAATGTTGACCATCGACTCTTCTATTAAATCCCATGACTTCCGATTGGTATTTTGTAGGGGCATGTGTAGAAAATTAGACCATGTGATTGAGATTGATCTTCTAGAAGAAGTCAAACCCCAGGTCAAGGAGACGAAGGTGAGGGTGCACGAAGGAAAAAGTCCACCAGACATCATGGGAGAGTCAAGAAGACGATTGCCGACCCTGATTTGGAGTAGATTGCAAGTAACGACCCAGGGGAATTAGTGTCGGACGTAAGTTTGAAAATGCCGCTAGTAAAAAAATTGAAGATGACGTGGATGATGAAGATGCTAGATCGGCAATGTTCGTTTGCTCATGGATCATTGGCTCGATGAACATTTGAAGAATCATTTTTTTTTATATCTACCTTATTATTTTTTTTGAGTTGTTGAGCATTGCTTCCGCATAAATTATGGTTTTATATGATTGAATATTAAACATTTGAAAGTTTAAGTGATGAAGGTATTCCTTTTTCTTTGAGCGTTTTAATTTAATTATGAGGATTTATCCCAGAATTATCATGACTTCTATGTGGACTGGAGCGACCCGCCTAATATGGGTCAAAACCAGATGCCCAAAAATTAGGTCGTGACACGTGATCTTGGGAGCTATGTATTATAGTGGATATTTGGAGATGGATTGGTTATGGATGATGGTT
The DNA here is from genome assembly GCA_035048495.1 of Euptelea pleiosperma. Lineage (NCBI taxonomy): Eukaryota > Viridiplantae > Streptophyta > Magnoliopsida > Ranunculales > Eupteleaceae > Euptelea > Euptelea pleiosperma. Next base: position 39,148,432 of record CM068543.1, read on the forward strand.
ACTTGGTTACTTGGAGAGAGACCCTAACTGGGGCGGTGAGAAAACCAGTCGTATCTCTGGTGGCGTCTAAAGAAACTTATGGGATTGGGTCCCGATTATTAAGTGAAAATAGGATATTGGATAAGGGATAAGAGGAAGTTAGATATTATATTGCATGTTATTGGTAGACTCATGAGTAACGCTTATTATGGGATGAGAGGTTACGACTTGGGCCTGCCACTATTATGATTTAAAATTTGTATCTCGTGCAAGAATCTCATGATCATTCTGTGTTATCGTAGTGTATGAATTTAAATACTTTATGAAATTGAGTTAACTGCTACTTTATATGTTTTCATTTTGCTATCATGGATTATATCGCATCGTTGACTTTCAAACTTGTTTAGTTGCATCAAATGGTTTTACATGTGCTTTCCATGAAACTGACATGTTTTGTATTTATCAATTGTTTTACCCCTGACATGTTAGAAGTTGGACACACTCACGAGCTTTTTCTTAAAAGCTCACCCACTCACAGTCTTCTTGCAGAGAAGAAATTGAAAGGCTGAAAAGAATTGAAGAATCATTCAGATTGATGGTGGAGAAGAAATCAAATGCAGTAGAGCGGATGATATTAGTAGTATAGTCGGTAGGTTGCCATCATTAGAATGTTTGAATTTCTTGTTTATATTTATATTATATCATTGAATCTTAAACATCTCTCTATTATGTAATATCATGATAACACTCAGGATAATTGTAATTTATATCTTATCTTAAAATTGTCCAATTTTGATTTGGTAGTCTGGGTATAGTCGTAAATATAATAGGTTCGCGCTTCCATTGTTTTAAAAATAAAAAAATTTACTCTGATTAGATGTGCGGACGAGTTTTGCCTTGCGTGTCTTGAAATTCAAGCGTTGGATTTAGGACATGCGGCACACACCTCGAGATTTGTGCAGTCGAAATCTGGGGTGTGACAAGTGTTATGAATGAAAAAGGAGGGAGGGGGATTTTTGGGTTTACTTAGCAAAAACGCGGGTGCCAATATCCCGTCCCTTTTCTTTTTGGCACTTCAGTTTGAATTTTAGTCACAAGTGTGGGTGATGTCATATAATGTGACATCATCCCTAAAGATTTCTTTTTTATAAAATATATTTAAATATATATATTTTATAAGATTTTAAAATGAAAACAAATTTAGTTGTTGACTTATAAAGGAAGCCATGTGAAAAAAAGAAAGGAAAAACTCGTTGGCTAACAAAATAAAAATAAAACAAAAGAATGGAGGAAGAGTTTGAGAAAGGAAATGGAGATAGAGGATTGAGAGGTAAGGGAGGGGGCTTCGGATGCTCAATATCGGATAGGTTGAAGAGTGTAAGAAGTGCTACAACCTGCTAAAGATATGCTCAAGATGGAGGAGAGAAATGGGACTTACATGGAGGTAGGTGGTTTAAGTTTTCATGGTTTTATCTTTGATATATTTTTTTGTAAGCTTTTGAGATCATATAATAGTTAAACTTTTTCTAATTCATGCTTAATTATTCTCTGATTTTGACAAATGCTCTTGCTAAAATTTTTTTAGTTTTTTTCATCTGTCTGTTTAAGAATGATCCCTACCTAAATAACACAATATTGATATGTATTCTCGTTCTTCTTGTTTTTCTGAAACGTGGTTCAAAAATAACAGAGATTCAAAAAAAATCTTTATTAAAATAGATTTTTCTTTCTTTTAAACAAAAAAAAATCATGATTTGTTGTAGTTGTTTTAAAGCCCCCTCAACATAGAAGGAAATTATGTTAAAAACATAGGGTTGTGCGGATGACAACGGATGGGTATTGTCAACCTCACATAACAGACCAGAAAAACATCAATCTTGACACCCAATTTACACCATGTTTACAACCCATTCATACATGGTTTTGATTTCAACTTACACAGAGAATCAGACCTTAAAATGGACTTCAAAACCAACCCTAAACTACTCCAAAACATGATCCAAATCCCAAACTAAATCCAACTAAAATCCCAACTCAATTCCAGTCCAAGATACGGACCTAACTCCTTCAAAAATATCCTACCTAAACATCATGTAAACCCACCAAGAACAGGGGCTACACCCCAAACCATTCATAGCTCTATGAGCCCGACCCAAATACCCTTAAACAACCAAAAAATAAAAGAGAAAAAACTCAACCCAAAACTCAACTAGAATAGGGACTGCATCCCTTGGGTTGTAGGCTCGGAAAGTGGGCTCAAAACTTACCCTAAATGCTCTCAACCTGACCCACAAACTGACCCAAATGCATGCTCACCAGCTGGCCCGAAGACCCAATCCAAAATGTGCCCCAAACCCACCCCAGCTTCACAAGCGTGGCATCACCTCATAACAGAGGTGCCGCCCAAACCAAGGAAAAGAAGACAAAAAAAAGGCAAAAAACAAAGCAAAGCAAAAGTTTAAAAAATGAAAAAGAAAAATGAAGATAAATAAACAAATAATGAAATCAATAAGCAGCAACAAAATAAAATAAAAAGGACTAAAAAAAAGAAAGAGAGAGAGAGAGAACAAAGGACGTTGGCGGGCTTTAACCTTTGTTGGGTGATGTACACACGCAAAGTCACCACGATGGGTAACCTCTAGCAATTAGATTTTTATACTTATTAAGGCGTGATTTTAGACATCAAATTTAATTTTTTGTACTAAAACCAGTGTCTTAAAACTTTCAAACAAGTTGAGTTTGTATGAATACCCACTTAGGGATGGTTCAAACATCAAACGGTTAGTAGTCGTGGGCTAAACATCATGCGGTCGAATAGTGGGCCAAACAGCCCCACGAACAATGACCGCAAACAGTGGACCCAACATCCATATGGTCAAAGGGTCTCTAATAGTGTGCTACTCCATCCAAATAATATTCAAAGTCCATGGCCAAAAACAACCCATGAAAAAGACACAAATCCAATGGTTAGAAATGACTAATCAAGATTAAATTTGGCATGTAGGTCCACCTAAGGTTGGGCCGCCAACATCCATACGATGAGTGTGATTTTAATCCAATGGACATAAGTTACTAATCTAGATGAGTTTTAGTATGTAGGCCCACCTAGGATTAGGCTAAACATCCACACGATTAATGGTCCCAAATGATGGGCCACTTGTTACAAATAATGCTTGAAATCCACAATTAGAAATAAACTACAAAAATGATACTATTCCATTGGTTAGGAGACGCTAATTAAGCTATAGTTTTGGTAAGAAAGTTTACTTGGGTATAGGCCAAACACGTATAAGATTAATGGTCTCTAATCGGGTTCCACTCAAATGCTCAAAATCTATTATCACAATCAAACGATGAAAATGACTTTAATCCAACGGATAGAAAATACCAATTAGGATGCATTTGGGTAAGTAGGTTCACATAAGGATAGATCCCACATCCACTCGGTCAATGGTCCCCAAACCGAGGGCCACCTCAAGAAACAAAATATAATGATAAAATAAAATAAGGTATGGGCCTTGTGAAGGGCCCATGTGTGCGCCTAAGTGTCAGAAGGCCTATCTTGGATTGGACCCACAAAATTGATAAATAAATGACAAAAATAAGAAGAACAATGTGAGTGGGCCCCTGCGAGATCAACACCCATACGACCCATGGTTTAATTGGTGGGCCACTGCTTTCAAATAATGTTCAACACCTCGGTTAAAAGACAATCCATGAAAGAGACTCAAACCCAATAAATAGAAACCACTAATTAAGATGACCTTTGGCATCTAGGACCACCTAGGGTTAGACCAAACATCTATAAGGTCAGTAGTGATAAGAGTGTGCCATGTGTAGGTGTTACGACCAGACTTTTGATCCAAATGATTGAACCAACCGTCTAGTGTAAAATTTACTTGCAAGTATACAAATTGTACGTTGTAGCACTTAACAAGGTTGAATCCACAGGGATTGACTTGTGTGCAAGAACTACGGACACGAAATTATAAAATAAAATAAAATGGAGAGATTAAAGAGAAGACTAGTATCCACTCAATAAGAATAGAGCAAGATGGTCGGACTTCATAAAGTAGAAAAGAAAATGAAAATAGCAAATAATGTGAGGCAAGAATGAGAAATCTAAGGTTTCAGGAAGATCTGCCTTTTCTTCTTTATGCTTCGATTTGATAAACACACATCCGAAAATAAAATAGATTTTTAATCCGGATAGAAAATAAAATACTAAAATTCTACGGTTAACTTAATCGAATTGGAAAACAGAACTTAAACACTCTTGTCCTACACTCACGGGGGATCCAAGCATCCCATATATCAGAAGATCATAACGGATCAAGGAACATATAGAGCAGATGGATATCTCAATAAAATAATTCACTATTCAATCAACTCAATGGTTCACAATATCAAGTCATCTACATAAATAGGAAGAAGACTTCACAACCCTAGCCTAAGAGGAAAGGGTTTAGCCGATCATCATCAGAGATTATCAAACTCTAATGGCCAGTAAACATTACAAAAGATAGAGAAAAAAAATATAATCACAAAAAGAACAAGAAAAGAAAACTAGATGATGTGATGTTGTCCACAGTACGAGAGATGAACCTTGCAAAGTATGTAGTAGCAGTGGTAATCCAAGATCAAGGAGGGCCGAACTCCACCAAAAATAACTAGCAAGGTGGTGTCGAGTTCCCCAAAACAAAGTCCAAGGTATCATGATCCAAACCAGCTAGCAAAGAAGTTGATGCTTGTGCAAGGGATAGAGAACCCGTGGAGATGGTATTTAGAAAAATGGAGAACCTATTGTTGGGAAGGAGATGCTATGGATTGATCCTTGGCTGGTGCGAGATGGTCCTCGTAACGAGGGATGGATGGAGGAGAGGTTATGGTGTTAGGCGGTGATGTTGGAGAAGGTGTGATGTGAAGTGAGGATATGGTGATAAGAGAGCTTCTTAGCTAGTGGAGATGTGATAATGTTCTCTGAAACCGTGGGCTGCTATGGGGTATATATGAAGAGGAAATCAGAAAGTGTGATGGTGTGTGGTGTTTTAGAGGTGAGTTGAATGGTGATAGGATGTTAAGTGGAATAGTGTGCTACATGTAGTATGTGGCAGCAAGGTGAGAACGTGTATGGCCCTAAAGAGATGTTGTTGGTTTGTTTCTATTGGTGAGAGGAGAGACGGATAAGTATGATGTGGTTAGGATAGATAAATGAATATGATAGAGAGAAATTTGGATGTTGTTGTTTAGTTGTTTAGCAAATGGTCAAGCCGTGGGATATATAGAGATGGGTTGGTGTGTTGTTGTAACTGTCAGGTAAGTTGGAGATTATTGTGGAGAACCTTGTGGGATAGCAGCGTGGAAGACTCATTCAAATGATAGAATCCTCTTCTTTTATATTATGCCACACAACTGTGGACCCCACCTGCAACAACTTAGTCCAGCCACATTAATCACACGTCCAACTCTTCTTAGCCCACCAAGACTGCTTCCATCTTAATGTAAATTCCAAAACTATCCTTGACCTCATCAAGGTTACCTTGCTGGCCCACTCTTTGGCCCATCATTCAGCAACCTTTTCAAAGCCCAACAACTTCATCATACACCTTTTGCTCCCTTTTGCTACCTTGTGTCCCAACAATCTGCTATCAACGTGTAGCAATCTTGTTGCCACCTAACTTATAGGTTAGATATGGATCATACTCTAATCCACTGGACTCATTTTTCTGATCAAGTGTAATCCTTGATTCGTAGGTTCGGCCAATCATCTCATTTGTTTCCATGTTACCTTGCAATCAATCACCAACCTCACCATACAATAACTCTAGACATGTCTAGTGTTGCATGTGTGTGACCATGTTGCATTGCTGCCATTTCCATAATCTAGGCCCTTCATTCCATCTTTCCATCGTTTCCTTAACTGTTACTCCTAAAATCATCTACCTTTAACCCCACGATCATCATCCCACGATAATGACTCTTGTCCAATGCTCATCAACCATTATCGTCTCCAACATGCAGCAACTAATGGGTGAGCAACGACATTGATCCAATGATCTGCTTTGGAAGTGACCAGCTCAAGTGTTTAACACTTTGTAGGATTGGTTATGCTCCAGTTCCAACTATTCAACAAACCTTTTGTGATGACGCCAATCAAACGGCTCAACCAGATGGTATCGGTTAGCGCTCAAGCTCCAACGATAAGACCAATGCCTAAAAGCTCCATCCTCCATCGGTATGATCAGTCGCCGCTAGATTTTACTTGGTGCACACATGTTGTTTAATTCTTTAACTTACACCAAGCTATTCATCTGCACGAAATTCCCTTTTAATTACTAGGTTAAGTCCTAAAGGGGGGTGAATAGGACAATTTTTAATTCCTCTACGAATTCTTTATGAATTAAAAAATTATTGATCACACAAAGCGGAAAAGGATCAAGCAATTAATATATCAATCATCCATAGAAGCATAGATTTGAGAAACAATTATGTAAACATTCACAAGCACACGAGACTCAGATTTATAGTGGTTCGGTGACTCCGCACCTACGTCCACTGTCCAATACTCACCATGAGTAGTATTATATTATTTCAATCATGTATTACAATATTTTCAATCGAAATAAATAATCAACCAACTAAGATTCTACTTAATCTCAATCTAACGAGAATCACTTCTCGCTCACCTAAAGAGTCAGCCTAGGCCAGTAGTCTATTTAGAGAAATTCTTTTCTCTTGGATCGACAATCCACAACTCAGTTAGATGAGTCCACACTCATCCACCAATCACAAAATAACAGTGTTCACAAATATCTAATTCTATCAACAAGGTATTGGTTCGTAGAAACGCTTACCCCTCGATGAATACGATTGAATGGAAAATCCTTTGGAAAATAATTTGCCCAAGAGACACTCTGCCAAGAGTAATCATCTTCTTTGAAGAAGATTCTTGCAGACTAACAATACCAAATAGTCTCTTCCAAACACTTAGAGACTTCACAACGAATTCTCAGCTTTGCTCTGGTGAAGCTCTCACAAATTCAGATCTCTGGACTTAAAAATGATAATCAAGTAAAGTAGAGATCTCTTGATTGGGTTAGTTCTATCAAAGGGAGAGGGCTCTTATTTATAAGCAGGCCTCCCTTTGCTAGAACCGTACCGAATATAGCAGTTTGAAGGACCAAAATGCGCTTCTAATCGCATATAAGATTTTGTCAAACGAGATCCGAAACTGGCAGGGTCGACCGCATTATTGGCCGGTCGATCGAGCCTTTAGTCTGTCGCCCACTCAGGCTTTAAGCCAACAATCTCGAACCCAAGAGTTAGGGTTGACCGGACCATTTTGGCCGGTTAATCAAACCTTCGGTCGCCTGCACAAATGATCCGGTTGGCCGGACAATTTTGTCCATAGCCAAATGCTATCAAATTCTGAGAAATTCACTTCTCATCTCACGCACAAACCCTAACCAAAATTTAACCATCTAGGGTACAACAAAATCCGCTAGCAACGCGCGATTTTACTTTCAGATTTGCGTAAGTAACCGCAACACGAGTTTCTTCATAGTTGAACATTCGTTGAGTGATAACGTACTTGAGCTTTTGACTTTGTCTTTAGTTGAGCTTGATCATTTGACTTTGTCTTAAGTTATACTTGATAATCTTGACTTTGTCTTTAGTTGATCTTGAACATTTGGGTTGTCTTTTCTTCAACTTAATCCGTCTTTTGTTTTGTCGAAGTCCACTTGATTTTTGATGCTTCAGTCTTCAGGGGATTCAGGCACAACAATACATATATTTACTGAAGAACTAAGTATTCCTAGGATTTGACAACCGAGACTTTTCACATCATGTTGTCATATCAAACCATGTTAATGAAGATCCTCTATAGGCTCTTGAAAATGGGCTTTGCTTTTGAGTTATCTTCTGTCACCCTTCTGATGTCTTGCAGTCTATCACTTTATTGACCACACCATGGTCTAGCTTTCGTGTAGCAGTTTTGAAAAGTCTTGGTTGTCAATCCCAAGAATACTTAGTTCTTCTGTAATATAAATCGATGAGTTAGGAGTTCGCTGAAGACTAAAGTGTCAAAGATCAAGTGGACTTCACAACAAATCAAAGAAGAATTAAAGCTGAAGAAAACCAACTCAAGTGTTCAAGCTCAACTGAAGATAAAGTCAAGCTCAAGCATAAAGATATGAGTGATCAAAGTACGTTCTCACTCAACGAACGTTCAACTATCAAGAATCTTGTGTTGCGGTTATTTGCGTACATCTAAAGGTACACCGCGCGTTGCCAGCATATCAATTTAACTCTAGATGTCTCCCGATTATTTTGATATCGTTTGGAAGCTATCCTAATGACATAGGATAATTATTATAATTATTTAGGTATTTTTCGGAGATGGTCTGCGAGGACCAACCGACCACTTTTAGCGGCCAACCAGACACCTCGGTACCATATATTATGATTCTGGCCTGAGCGGCCGACCGGACAAATTATGCGGTCAACTGAACAGGTCCGGACGACCAGTCAAAATGTGCAGCCGATCGAACTTTCAGCACGGATAATTTTTGGATCTGACCTGATAGGTCGACCAGCCAAAATGAGCGGCCGACCTAAGTACGGTCGACCGGTCAAAATGTGCAGTCGACCCCGTCTATTCCGAATCTCATTTTGACTCAATCTCTTGTGCGATTTTTGGCGCACTTAATTCATTTGAAGGGCTCTTTTGTCCGTTTTCTCTTGAGAGAAAATAAACTTATATAATAGTCATTGCCCTCCATTAGAGAGAACCAATCAAGATAACTCTTGACTCCCATTCTTTGAATAACATCTCTCGAGTCTAGAAATTTGAAATTTTAGAGAGCTTCACCTGTGCAAATCTGTACATCCTTTGTGAAGGCTCTAGATTATTTGAGAGAGCTTTACATGAGCAAATATGGTTCATTTATTGTGAATGATGCTCTAATTGTTTGAAGAGACTACGAAGGGTATTATTTCTTATAATTATCTTCTTTCAAGAAGATGATCATCATTGGTAGAGTGTCTATGTGGCAAATTCTTCTACGAGGATTCACCATTTTATAAAATTCATCGAAAGGTAAGTATCTCCGAGAATAAACCTTTTAGAGTGAATTCAATATTATCAAACCTAATTATTTGTGATTGATGGATGAGTGAGTACTCATCAAATTGAATTAAGAAAGGTGGAATCCTTGAGGAATTTGTTTTCCTAAAATACTACGAGCCTGATATGACTCTCTAGGTGAATCGAGAAGTGATCCTCGTATAGATCAAGTCGATGATTGTAGATCTATGAGAAAAGGGCTTCTCTAAATAGACTATCGGCCTAGGCTGACTCTCTAGGTGAGCGATAAATGATTTTCGTTAGATTGAGACTAAGTGTAATTTTAGTTGTTTGATTATTTATTTCGATTGAAAATGTTGTATTGCATGATTGAAATAATATAATACTACTCGTGGTAAGTATTGGACAGTGGACGTAAGTGCGGAGTCGCTGAACCACTATAAATCTGAGTCTCGTGTGATTGTGAATGTTTGCATATTTTGTCTTAGATTTTCCCATATCTATGTTCTGTTGATGATTTGTATTTTGATTGTTTAATCCTTTTTCGTCTTGTGTGATCATTAATTCTTAATGCACATAGAATCCGTAGAGAAATTAAAAATTGTACTATTCACCCCCTTCTAGGACATAACGTGGTAATTAAAATGAAATTTCAAGCTTGGTATCTTAGCCCGTGTCTTGGTTGAATCTCAATTTCTCGGACTTGAATTTTTAGCAGTCTTTTTTTTTTACATTGGGCTTGAGTACCTATATAAACAAAACACGAGAGTTTAAGTTAATAATTTAAGCCAATATTATAAGAATTATACTAAGCGTCATGAAATGCACATATGCTCATGAAATCCTTCTCGACGAGCGATTAACATAGAAAATAGGAAAATTCTCTAAGAAAAGTGGGGGAAAATACATAAAATGATGAGTTATCAATAGGATACCGCTAAATGTAAGTTTTGCAACGTGAAATAAAGTGATGTCAACAATATATATATATTTAGACCATACAAAGAATTACCCAAGGTTTAAAAAATGACCGTTGTAACGAAAATAACGACCGTTAGAATGGATTCGGGCCTACCCCGTTACGTTATGGACCGTTAAAATGACCAAAAAAATAACGGCTGTTATAACAAAAATAATGGCCGTTATTTTCTATTATTTTTTCATTATAACAAAAATAACGATCGTTATTTTCTAGGAAATTTTGTGGAAAAAAATGGCCATTATTTTCATTTTTTCCGTTATTTTCATTTATATTATTTTCCTCATTTGAAATTTTGAAATTCAAATTTTGCTATTTTTTCTGTGTTTTCCCGTTATTTCCGTTATATTCCATTATTTTCCCATTTTTGCCCCTGAGCATTTTTTTTCGTTATAACGAAAAAAACGGTAACACCCCTAGTCCGTTATATCGTTATAATGGTCCCCTTTAAACCTTGGAATTACCTACCTATTATCACGCCCCGAATTCGGGCACCTAAATTCGACCCAAATGCTTGTGGATCAGTCCGTTTACTCAAGATTCAGGGTGTGATAAAAAATAAAATATTCATGAAAAGTAAAGAAAATATCAAGAATCACCATCGTGATTGATAAAGAATAGTTTTAACTCTAATAGTCAAATAATGCTGAAGCGTAAATAAGTTATTACGGTGGAATAACCAAAATCAAAATCAAAGTCAAACTTTTAATTTTGGTCAATATCTCTAATTAGGGTCTTTATAATTATCTAGAATTTATATCAAACATCTTTTGTGAAAACACTTAAGTAAAAACGCCCATTTAATATTGTTTTGAAACTCGATTTTCGCGGTTCAAAAAAAATGATCAACTTTTAGTCAAAATTCAAGTATGTTAAAAAAATTATTTTTCTTGGAGGGTTTTATTCTAAAAATCATAAGATACAACTTCAACAAAGGTACTTTGGCTAAAAATGATATCTACAAATTTTTGGAGTCAGTTATCCACTTTCAATTCAACCATAATGGTAACTGTCAAAATAGGTAAAAAGTAAGATTTTTCATCTGTATTAATTTTTACAGTTTTGATCAAAATCCAAATCAAGCAAATAACATATGGGTTTTTATCTACTCAAAATAAATTAAATTTACGTGTAGTAAAATCATGTGGTCTTATTTTATAATTTATAGAAAAATTAAAACAAAAGGTTGTAAAAATCAGATATTTTACAGTTAGGCAGTTCTGAACTCATCTTAGTAAACAGAATACATTCTATCAAATCTGTTGACCCACTGTATATAGATGGAAATGTAACTTAAAAATCTATAACTTTTGTTTTTTCTTCTTGACCAGATTCGATCATCTAATAGGTGCCAAAGCTGCTTAAAGTCAGAATAAGGGTGCTAATTCTGCAAAATTAAAACATAAATTTTGAGATTTGTACCAAACCGCACCTACTTATATAACTCCTAAAATCACGAAATAATTCAATAAAATATTACATTGAGTTAGGGTCATAACCTCATTAGAATTATATTAAAATATTATCATATGAATATTTTATGGATATTTTCGTATAAGATGTCAAAAAACACAATGTGTTAAAAAATAGAAGTAAAGTAATCCAGTCAAACCATTAATGGTCCCAACGACCCAAACATGTTAAGAACCCATTATTACATCATTTAAACTATTAAATAATTTAATCAATAAATTATTCTTCAATTTATGTGCTATCAATCGACTTCTTCTCTTCCAGAGTATCCTCCTTACCGAGATCTACAAAATCAAAAATGTTTCGGTGTAATACCGTGAGCGAAAGCCCAGTAAAGTACAAAAAGTACACAAGACAATGAAGATAATTCAATCATAATTATTTTAGCATGTTAATCAACATATTAACCCAAAATCAAAAAGATCAAACCATCCAAAATAACCAATCATGATGATGATTTAAATACACTATATTCCTCATTTATTCATACCAAGTATAACGAATTCCCACCAAGGGTAACGAATTCCCACCAAGGATAACGAATTTCCACCACGGACAACGATTTTCCACCAAGGGTAACAGATTATTATAAATAAATGTAAAAATCATGAATTTATGATGTTTGCCCATATAATTAACAAATAAGATTAAAATTTAAACAATACATCATATAATCATTAACAAAAACTATAGTAATTAACGAAAATATACAACATTGTAGAGTGTACTTACTTAAACGGTGATAATCAAACAAAAATCAAACGGAAGGTTAAGAGGGAGAGCTTGACTTATTGATAAGAAATTTTTCACTCTTCAAAAAAAACCCCCATGTCTAAATATGTGTAACCCATTTTCTCTCATCCTTTGACTTTTATATTTTATAGAGAGAAATCTTACAAGTTTCTAATTTAGTTTAGTTGTTAGAGAACTTTTTCAAATTTCAAAAATTTCTACACTTTTATGCATTTTTCGTAAACAAGAGTTTCTTTTGTAACAAGTCCCTAGGAATTCTTGAAAGACATTTAAAGGTTCCTTAAGCACTTTCTAATTTTTATTATTTTTATTACCAATGTCTACTATTTAACAATATAATTTTTTTATTTAATTAATTATATATATATATATATATATATATATGATTCCTTAATTAATTAATTATATATATATGATTCCCATAATGGATACAAATTAACTATTCTCATTGATTTCCACCTTTGCAAGGTTGGTCATATGGGGCTCACATCTATTTCTTAATCTCTACACATAAAATAAAATTCTAATTATGTAAGACCAAAATACTTCAACTTATGGTATACCATATTATTAATGTCCTAAGATTTATGTATCATACTTTAAGTGTATAAATGGTGCACTCTTACACTCCACTCCTTAAGGTGTATTTTAATAGATGAATATTTTTTTAGCAACATTTAATTAATCCATTATCATTAATAATGCAATTAACCCTACTACCCGTTATTAGTTTTAATTATTCCAAAATAAGTCATAGGGTTTTGGACAGCGTCCCACATGTCATACTCAAAAAAAAATGAGTCATATTATATATATTTTATCAAAAGTAGGTTATCTTAGTAATTTAAGTTCATTATGGAGGTAAATTATGAATTATCTTTCTATAATTCTAATTATCTTTGTTAAGGCCCTAAAGTGTACGATCGAAAAGTAACCTTATGTGTCATAACATTGTTATTCTTGTTAAGTTTTCAAAAATATTTTTAAGTGTCACACACATCATTTTATGCAAGTAAATAAAAAAAATTCAAGATAGATTGTCAAAATTATTATATGATAGTGAGATTATCCTAATACCCCTGAGTAAAATTTTTAGGGTATTACACCTATAGTCAAAATACTACTAACATGGGAAGTTGCACATTATAACAAAAGTTATATAAGGACCGAGATTTTTACAATTTAAGAACCCTAGGCGTTTTGTACCAAGTAAACAAAAATGAAATCCTGACTTCTCTTAAACTTGTTTTACTTCGAGAAATTTTTGAGTTTTGTCCATTTTGGTGATTTGCCGAGTTTTGTTATTTCAATTTTGCATTGAATCTTGTTAGACCGTTGAATTTATCGTGAATAATTTAAAGAATGAGTGTTATTAGAAAAGGAACGGGTTTTCAATCAGTTGTGTTATCTGATTTTTCAAATGAATGGAAAATAGTGGATATTACGGATTTTGAGATTAATGAGTGCGCATGATCGCTAGTACGTCTGAAGGTGTGGGATGCTTAGGCTACCCCGGATTTGTGGATTTGTAGACTTATGGATTTGATTTTGTTTGGGTGCCCAAGTGCACTCGAGGGTACCACTATGGATTAAGTTGTATTGGTTGGTTTCAGATGAGATTTGGACAGATGATTTATGAGATTGGGGCCCCTACTATCAAACACACGCGTCAGGGTCCTAGGTGATCAAATAAATTAATGAAATAGAAAGATAAGATTTTTTGAAAGCTAATAAAAAGATTTAAATAAGAAATAAAAGCTTTAGCAAGCTTAGGGTTATATATATTATATGTAGTAGGGTGAATTAGAATGGTCAGTAGATTCTTAGATAGAGACGGTACCTATGCATTCTCTTGATAGGATGGGGTGTCATTAGAACCATGATATATTTGCAGCTATTCTAGAGTCTCGGTTCTTCTGAGGAACTCAGTATGATGCATTATTTACGAGTGGATTAGCTGAGGGTTACAATGTACGCCTGATAGGCATTTAGAAGCGGGCATGATGTAACTCTACCCGGACTTTCTTTGGATCCATAGAAATTTTGCAGTCATCAAACGTTTAGCCGATGTAATAATGTAGGCCAACGACGACCTGAGTCAGAAACGTGGGGTGCAGCACAGGACCAGCGCCAGATGAGTTCGATGGGTGTCAAACGGCAGCTCTCAGGCCTGGAAATCAGGACAGGTGAAGATTGCGCAACCCGCATAAATAGGCTAACGATGGTATCCCACATCGGTGAATTTTGGGATGAACCTCGACCAGGGCAGGTAAACCGGTTGTAGCCTAAGGTATAGTCTCTTTAAATTCTGCATCATCAAAATTATTATCTATATTTTATTCTGAGTTATATGTTGGCATATTTGAGATTTGACATATATGAGTTTGACATTGCTTATCTGATTCTATTAGCAGTATATTATCATTGTTTAAATGCAAAATTATGTATTCGTTGTTTTTTTTATATATATACAATAACTGTATGTCAATAGATTGTGCATGTTATTACCATGCGATGTTGTTTTCATGTTTTATCGGCGATTTTCTCTAGAGATAAAATCATGAGTAGTTTTAAACCACTGCCCACTACTAGGCTTTTTTTCAAAAGCTCACCCACCCTCATATCTTTTGCAGAGAATCGATAATGGATTGGATGACCAAGATGATATTTGACAGATCGAATAATTGGTTGGAGCATTTCAGTTAAAAATATTTGCCAAGACTTGTCTGAGAGGCAACGTTGTTAGGGTCTGCTTCCGTTTTAGTATCATTTCTTTCTATTGCGTAGCTTAACTTTGCATTTATTTATCAATATCAAGCACCCAACTATGTATAAAGTATCACTGTTGAAATCCTTATATAAATTTTGAATTTTCATGATTATGATACATCTTATAATATTAACACTGTTTATAGTCATAGAAAATGGAGATTTGGGCTACTGTAGGGAAATCCAGCTACAGTACAATTGTTGATTCACACCTCAAGATTTGTGTTAGATTTTTGGGGCGTGACAACAACAATGTTTTGTTATATAGAATTTAGCCAAATAGAATATAGTTATATTCCTTACATCTTGGACAAATGTAGACCACTTGAATAGTAAGGATATGATGTTGCCAAATAGGCTATTTTTGTAGAAGTCCATCGTATAGATGGTTTATCACTTGATGATTCATTGCTCCTCCTATACTATATGCCAAGCCTTATTTACTCTTTTTGGGATTGATTTTGTGGTGCCACAACAAGTAAACATCCTAGTCCAAGGAACCTCTCTGGAGGTCTTCAAAGGAAGATGTAGATATATCCTACACATTCTTCCATTTGCTGTCATGTGGGCTATTTGGAAAGAAGAATTCATGCATCTCTGAAGGGAATGAAGAAAATGTCCCTATAGCCCTGCTGAGGGTAAAAGGTTATCTGGATCTTTGGTCTTCTTTATTTTCGGAGTTTAGTAGTTTTTTTGATGATTTTGTATTTAAATGGAATGAGTTGCTAGGCAGATTTGGTCCCACTTGTCGTATATAGTTTCTTTTGTTGTGAGGCCCTTCTTTAGAGGTTCTTCTCCCTTGTAGTTTTCTTTGGAGTTCTCCCGTCTTCAATGAATCTTTTTACTTATCAAAAAAGAATAAAGAAGTCACTGAAACATGGTACCGTTATCTCCATAAGTCCTCCCTCGTCAATGTCCAGGATGGACCACAATATGAGCCACATGGTACAACCTTAGATATCACTGATCATATAGATGTTTAGCCCAATCCTACGTGGACATACATACAAAAAATTTGCTTGATTGGTGATTTTTAAGCATTGGATTGGAGTCTTTTTCATTGGTTGATTTTTAACTGTGGAATTGGAGCATTATTTGGGTACAAAGATCCAAAGGTTTGAAATCACTAATCGGGCATATATTCTGGTATGTAGGTCTACCAAGTGGAACATCTATACGGTCAATGGTCTCTAAAAATTCTGCAATGTGGATCATACTTTGGTTTGTTAGCCAAATTCGACTCTATCTCCATGGCCCCTTAATTGAACCGACCTCAGTGCAATAATACATCATCTATGCAAACTAGGGTGTCAATTTTACCCGTTTAACTGAAATCAAATTGCAACCAAAAAACTCGGTTTTGATTCCACATTTCTGGGCACCGACTAAATAGGAATCGGAACCAAACCGAATATAGCCATTCCGGTTATGGGTAGTTAGATATGGACCCGAAACCGATAGGAACCAAAACTGACAATAAATAGTGTTAAAATTGTAATTATCAAAATTGGAACCAATATACTGGAACCAGAACTAAAAGCGACTGAAATCAAACAATCGATTCTTGCTCTGGATCCATCATTTTGAGAACTGGAACCAACAATATTGGTTATGGTTCGGGGTACCTAGGAACCGAACCGTTTTCTCGCCCAATTGAGGTCAGAGGAGTAAGAGCAGCGGTCAGTGACCATGGGTCACAATATGGACCACGTGGCACATTTTTAGAGGACACTGACCATATGGATGTTTGACCAGTTCCTAGGTGGAACTACAAACCAAAAATCAACCTGATTAGTGATTTCGAAGCGTTGGATTGGAGTTATTTTCATGGGTTGATTTTAACCGTGGAATTTGAACATTATTTGGGGTACAATATCGAAAGGTTTGAAATCACTAATCAGGCTAATTTTTGGATTATAGGTCCATCTAGGGATTGGCCAAACATCCATACGGTCAGGTCCTCTAAAGATGTGCCACGTGGCTCATAATATGGGCGGTCAGGGCTCATAAGTCATATCACCGTCGGCGGTCGTACAAGTTTTACTCCAGTTCGGACTACCCCAGAATTTCACACGATTCCCCCTCCAAACGCACGAAACCTCTTTGAACTCCCAGAATAGGTGTACTTCCCTAGGTTAGAGTGCTTGCGACAGTGTTATCCTATCCTCCCTTCACACTTCCTCGTCACCCGAACAAAGGTTGAATGTTTGATTTCTAGGGTTTTAGTTTCAGGGCTACTCTCTGCTTTACCAAGAACAACAAAACCATGGCGTCGTCCGCTTCTAACGTCTGGGTGTTGCTGGGGTTGGGTTTGGCCGGAATCCTCCTTATGACAAGAAAATTGAAGAAAGTCGTCAAAGAAGATTTTGGCGCTTTCGTCGAGAGATTCCAGCTTTTGCCTCCACCTCCGCCTGCGCCGCCCAAAGCTCCGCATCCCTTGACGGGTCTCACTTTTGCTGTCTCAGACATGTAAGCCGTTCACTTTGGCCGAACTCCTTTTAATTCATTTTTTTAATCTCTATGATTCTTTCGTTCTCATGACTTGCTATTCTAATTCATTTTTTTAATCTCTACGATTCTTTCGTTCTCATGACTTGCTATTCAGATTCGTTCATCCAGTTTTTTCTTCATAGTCTTAGACATGTTGATATCCACGGGCGTCGCTTGATTAGTTATAGGTAGTGACTTTAAGGATGCGTTTGGTTGTGGCGTTAACTCTATGCTCCGTAATTTTGACCAGTGCAATGGCAAACCAAGTTTTTTTTATATTACAGTTGCACAAAATAAGCAGAAATGCGCTATGAAGTTGTTATTTCAGCTATATTTAATCGAGTTAAGAGTTATTATTGCAACCAAGTACCAGGGTTTTGATTTTCTCTCTCTATATGTTTGGATTCTAGTGATTTAGTTAGAGATTGTAGTTGGTTTTGTAGTGGAATTCTTTACTTGTTATTGTGTGTAATTATGTTCCATGTTAGCATTGGCTTTTGTTTGTAGCTTGTGGTCTTAAGATTCTGCAGTTGGTTAGTGGGTAATGTGTTTGATTGTTGTTGGAAACTGCTGTTATGGTTGGTCGGAAATAAATTTTTTTTTTAATATTTTGGGGAATACGCAATGTGGCACCGGTTAGCTAACTAGTTACTAGCGTGGTTAGCGAAAAGCCACTTCATCAACTTCACTCAACTGGGAAAGCTGGTAAAACTTGTGTGCAAATGAAAAATAGACAAAGCCGTCTCACTGAATCTCTAATAATAATACATAGTCTATATCATACAAATGGTGGATATTCTCATCAATTGGGATTGTCCGATGGTATCCGTGTAGGAGACTTCTTAGACCAAAAATTAGCTTGATTAGTTGATCTTGACTCTCCACAAAATTGAATTTCATATAGACTTGTTATCTAGTTATATATGGCCGCCCAGAAAATTGAAGACCAAACAATTAATTCAACTATGTTTCATCATTCATGGATTCTTCTTAACGGGTGAAGTACCCATGTTGGACACATGCTGGATTCTAACACTCAACGGATTCTGGTGTACACTTTCAGATTTCTTTTCATTTGTTCCTTTCTTGCAAGATATTATTACATTTACCATAGCTTATGAGTTATAAATCAAAATTGCTTTTGATAAATTATATGAGATAAATCATAAGACAATATCATTACATAATACATTGTTATCCTTTTTTTTTTTGTTTGTGATCACATTGTTATCCTTATTATATAAAAGATAATTACTTTGTATTGCATTATTTAAAATATATTGCCGAGCCAATTAATCCTATTTTTCAGGGTTTGCCGAATCCGACACTCAGTACCTGTATCGAACATTGACACTGGTACCCGTATCAATGCAGCATAACTTGTACTATTAGTCTATTATAATAGTAGCAGCCTACATGATTCCCACCTCAATACAATTGGCTCAACATCTCATCGATCCGGACGAAGCGATGGATCCTCTTCTTTGTTGGGTCATAGCCCAAAAATCAGATTATGATTTCATTCTATCATTTTTGGGTTTTAGTTTTATGGCGTCCATGCTCCCAAAAGAATGAACATGCAAGTTATGTTGATCCAAGTGGTGTTACTACTTATTTCTGTGTTGTGTGCTAGCTGTTTTTAGTAATTTCATTTGTTGCTATTCTAAATGTGATTTGACCTATACTAAGTTTTTTTACACATAAATATTTGATGTATTTAGAAGATTTCCCATCTTTTAACTGTTTTGAATGTCTTGATTGTTTTCTAGTTACATATTGGATATCATCAAGGATACTAACTGTTTTTGACATCTGATCCTAGAAACTTTCTATCTAGTCACACGAATGAGAATTTGATTGTTTTATCGATTACCAGATTCGATGTCGATGGGTATGTTACTGGGTTTGGCAATCCAGACTGGGCAAGGACTCACGAAGCTGCGGCGCGAACATCTCCTGTGATAGCTGCTGTCATTGAAGCGGGTGCCACTTGCGTTGGGAAAACTGTCGTGGATGAAATGGCATATAGGTCAGCACTTGCACCACACGGACTGTGGATATATGCACATCAGATGAACAATGCGGATCCATGTTCTTTTGGTTTTAAATAACATCATGGACTTTGTTTGATTGTTTGATGGATCTCACTTAGGACACAAATGAGTGGCATATGAAGATAATAACCATTTAAATGTGTATTTTTTCAGGTCCCATTAGTATTGTATGTAGGTTTTTACATCTGCTGTAGTTTGGTTCTAATTTGTACCAGTTTCTCTGATGCATTGTATTTTCAGCATCAATGGTGAGAACAAACATTATGGTACACCCACCAATCCTGCAGCTCCTGCACGTATACCAGGAGGATCTTCCACCGGATCTGCTGTAGCTGTTGCTGCTCATTTGGTTGACTTTTCTTTGGGTGAGTATTTATTTATTTATTTATCAATTTTTGAATTTTTCCATATGCATGACGTGTTAAAATGAGGCTAAATAATGAGCTTTCGATAATATGGTTCTGTATGGGCTATGAAAATGCTTGTGCCTACCATTCGTCTTGTACTGGATTTTTCTTATTTTTCATTAACTTAATTATAGGGGGTGATCGGTGTAAAACACGAAGGGGTAATTGTATTAAATATGGGAGGAAGAATGATATGGGAGAGATGGATGAATGGGAATAATAAGATAAAAAATTTGAAATGAGCACATTTAAGGGAATCTAGGAGTAACCCAAATAGAAAGAAAAAGGAAATAAAAGGTAGTCAATTTGAGATGATTTGGGCATGTACAACAAGACCGTCGATGTTGCCATTGAGGAGTGCTACGTTGACGGCTCTTAAAGGTCGATGCAATGAAGCGAATTGATGTAGGCCCTAAATAGAATTGAATGGTGAAGTAAGATTCAATTCATGTTGCCAATCCGAATAGTCGACTAAGGTAGTGAATGATGAATGATGTGGAGGGTGTGAGGCTTAGATTGAGTTATATAGGCCTATTGAAATGCAACTGTTTGAGGATTACTAATGCAGGGGCATTTTCACACCGGACTCGAGTGGGGCTGCCTGCGTATATGGGGCACACTCGAGGTGGGATGGCCCGTGTGAAATGGGACCCACGAAGGAGGGTTTGACCGAGGGCCTGGATCATGGGCTATGAGATGAAGGAATTTAATCTCACGCTACCAATAGTCGTGGTTTTTGGGGAGTATTGGTTAAATGTCTTGCATCAAAGTTGTATTAGAGCGGAAGGTCTTGTGTTTGAGACTCCTCACCGGGGGTGATTAAGGCTGGGGCATTTTCACACCGGGCTCGAGTGGGGCAGCTTGCGTATATGGGGCACACTCGGGGTGGGATGGCCCGTGTGAAATGGGACCCACGAAGGAGGGTTTGACCGAGGGCTTGGATCATGGGCTATGAGTCGAAGGAATTTAATCTCACGTTACCAATAGTCGTGGCTTTTGGGGAGTATTGGTTAAATGCCCTGCATCAATTACTTTGGGTTTGTTGAAGGGGCGAAAGAATCACTTTTTAGATGGTAAAAGTAGGCCAACAACGATGGTGGTGGATGATGTTGTTGGCTTTTAAGTAGGTAAAGGAAGATGGTTGGGAATGATATCAAGAAGTTATTGGTCGGTTGGTTTATTGTATTGTTTGTGGTTATTGATGCGGACATCCAGCCGTACAGGGTTTAGCAGAGATGCGGGAAGAAGTAGCATGCCCACTTGTTACTGTGGGATCTTAGCATAGATTATTGAAGACCCATGTGTGCATATGACACATCACTGAAGACCCCACACTGGGAAGATGTGCACATGGATGGATTTGGAGCGTGATTGGAGCATCCTTGGATGTCACATTTATTTTAGTTTCTTATTATTTTATTTTTATTTTGTTTGAGCAGTAGAGGGGGATGATTTATATATGTGACGCATTGGGTATTTTTATGTTTGTCAGACCTTCGTTGCTATTTTGTTATATATATATTGGGGAATGCTTTGCCACTGTTATACAATCTTCCACTACTTAATAACAATTATTATTGTTATTCGTTAAAAAAATATATTTTGTTGCTTTGTGACTATGGTATATATTTTACTACTAAAACCAAAAGAGACGCTGATTCTTACCTTTTTGATGCTGCATGAACTTAACGTCCACCTTTTCCATAAAGTTTGCCAAGGCTTGTTTTGATTCTAGCTCATCAACTTGAGTTACCAAAGCATTGAACCCCTCATTTTAACCATGATTGTACGTTGATCAACTCCAGCTACTTCCAGGGTTTCACTCTAATATTGAAAATCGATGTAGGAAATGCGGAGATGGCTTACCCGTAAAAAAAAAACAAAGAAACTCCTGATTACTGCTTTTGATTCTTCATTGCTGTTGCAATATTTTCTATTCTATAGTTTTGGTTTCTCTTTTATTTCAGTTAATGAAGACTTTTAATGCTCTCAACGCAAGGTCAGCTCATAGTTAGCAATTCGGTATACGGCAAAGATTCGAAATGGGAAAAATTCAAGTTTAATTCGGTTTCGGGATAAAAGAATTCGGTCATTGTTAAAATGTTATATTTGTTTAGCCTTAAAAAGCCTGAATTTTATCAATTTTTCATTTTATGCGGCTATTTAATACGTTTTTATTTAAAAAAAAACGCAAAATTCGTGTATTAAACGCGAATAATACGCGTTTTATTCGTATAGTCTTAAAATTCGTGATTTTTTCTAATTTTTTATTCTATACGGAAGTATTAAACATTTCTTCGAATAAACAAAAAATTCGGGTATTAAACGCATATAATAAGCGAATTTACTAACTAGCGTCAGCTTTTGTTTTCTGATTATTAAAAGGCTTCTTGATACAGCTGGTGCTGTGAGATTATTATTTATCTTCGTTGGGGTTTTTCATGCTAAATTCCTGGCAGGATGCATAAATATTTTAAGCTTTTATCTTTTGGACATTGACTATTTTTTTTTCTTCTTTATGATGAATATATCAAGACTGAGTTTGTTGTTTTCTATATCTGGAATGTCTTTTCATGACTGATAGTCTATGGCAGGTATTGATACTACTGGTGGTGTTAGAGTACCTGCTGGATTTTGTGGGATAACAGGATTTCGACCTTCACACGGGGCTCTTTCCAACATGGGGATTATTCCTGTTTCACCGAGTCTTGACACCGTCGGTATGTATGGGTAGGATTTTTCTTACTGTCAATTTGATTTAGAGATATAATCCCAATTTCACTTATCAAGAAAGAAATATAATCCCAATTTCGTTGTGACCATAATAACATGCTAATTATGGACAACTGAATGACTTCATGTCATATAACATATATTTTTTACTCTATATGGAAAAACAGAAAGGAACTATTTTATTTTTCGTTTTTTTCACCTCTTTATTTCATGTGATGTTCAACATTCCTCTGGCAGGATGGTTTGCTAGGGATTTTAGTATTTTGCGTCATGTCGGTCATGTGCTGCTGCAACTACCATATGCGGAGTCCCGGGTGCCTAGGAATATTATCATAGCCGATGACTGTTTTCAACTACTAAAAGTTCCTAAGGGCCGGGTTGCTCAGGTGGTGATCAGATCCACTGAGAAGCTGTTTGGAAGTATGTGTGTTTTATTTTATTTTCTGCTGTATGCCTTATATTTTCTTTATGTTTCTTTATTGATTTTTCTCTTCCCAAATTTGTTGGTGTATGTACTGTGGAATTGCTGATTGTGTAATTTTTTCATCATTTCTGCTTTAGAACAAGTTCTGAAGCATGCAAACCTTGGAGACTATTTGGATTCTAAAGTTCCAAGCTTGAACAAATTTCACATCATGAACAAAAATGGTGAACTGAGAACTTCTTCAATAAGATCACTTGCAAATGCTATGCAATTTCTTCAAAGGTGAGGTTGCTATGTTATACTTCTAAAACTTCTGTCTTTGATATTTTTATACAACCAATCTATTTGAAACTTTGTGGAAAGAATTCTTAAATTGTTGAATAACTTTAATTTGTTCTTTTTATAGTTAGCACAAATCTCTAAATTCTGCTGCTGCTTGCAATGTTATTGTCATGAAATACTTGCAATTTGTGAATTGCCATTCTTTGTCTTGTGAAGTTTGGGAAGCTTCTCAATGCCGGGGGTTCAATTGCCATTATATTTTCTTTTGATTATTGCTGCTGGGAGGATAATTATATTTGAGTTCATTTTCTTTGAGTTTATGGCTTTTATCTCTTGGAAGAGTGCATTTGTGTCGTACGTTGCTGCTTCTTGAATGCAGTTTGGATTTATCAAATGCCAGGTCTTTTTGTCTCAAGTGTTAACACATGTCCCGAGTAACCTATTTGTCTGCTATCAACCTTTGTCTCCACATTTTATTAGCAATATTTTGGTTATTGTTTTATCAAACTCAATAAAGTTTGAGTGCCTTCCATAATGGAAAGCTATTTTGGTGGAGGTGTTGGAGATGAATAATAATGTAAACTAGTCAAATGCTTTGAGGATAACTTGTAGCTGCGTAAGGATGAAGGTTTATTCGATCAGTATAAATCTAGTTTTGTGATAGAAGTTAAACAAACCAATCTTGTAGATCACTAAAAGATATTTGCACCTGTGGCTTTTAAATGAGCTGATACTAAAGAGTGGTATCTGTAGAAGATTGTGTTAGAAATGGAAGGCGGATGTACTGAGTTTACAAGAGAAGAAAATGGCAGCTATGAAAGAAAGGGTGGTGGATAGTATATGGGGTGTTGATAGATGTGGATGGTTGGAGCTTTCAGCCGAAGGATCATCAGGTGGAGTGTTATTAGTGTGGGACAAAAGGAAGGTAGAAGTGATGGATTCCTTTGTGGGTTCTTTTTCTATTTCATCTTTCTGTAAACTCATTGCAATCCCAAAGAGTGGGTCATCACCGGGGTTTATATACATACGAACAAAGCTCTTAGTAATGATTTTTGGATAGAACTTGGGTTAATCTACGGTAGGTGGGACCATCCGTGGTGTGTGGGAGGAGACTTCAATGTGATTTGTTTCACTAACGAGAAGTTAAGGTGTCATAAGGTTTCCAAATGCATGAGGGAGTTTGAAGATTTCGTCAACCAACATTGCCTGATGGATCTACTATTCAAAGGACCTACTTTTACTTGGTCGAACAATCAGAGGAGACCTGCTATGTCCAGACTAGACAGGTTTTTGGTTACATGCGAATGGTTGAGCTTGAGTTCGGATTTAACTCGAGATTCTCCCCAAATCTGCTTTTGACCATAATCCTGTGCTGCTTAGTTGCGGTTCAATCAAGAGGCGTCCTTCCCCTTTTAAGTTTGAGAATATGTGGCTCGAGGTACTGTCGTTTGTTGAGAAGTTATCGATCTGGTGGAAGTCTTTCAAGTTCTCGGGCAAGGCTGGCGTGATTTTTCGGAAGAAGCTCAAAGCGCTTAAAGGGAAGATCATCGAATGGAATAGAGAGGAGTTCGGGAGGCTCGATGGAAAGATGGAGGAGCTTATGGAAGAGATATCTGCCATTGACTCGGCGGAGGATAATGGGTCGATTTCAGATGAAATGTGGCATAGGAGGGTTGTTGCCAAGAAAGAGCTATTTCAGTGGGCTTGATGGGATGAGATTAGCTGGAAACAAAATCTAGAGTCAGATGGTTGCGGGAAGGAGATAATAATACAAAATTCTTTCATCAAATAGCCAATGCTATAAAAAAGAAAAAAACACCATTACTAGACTGGTTATTGATGGTGGATTGGTGGACGTTGAAGAAGTTGTCAGGGAGCATGTAGTGAAGTTCCATACAAGCCTTTACTCTGAGGAGAGAGAGTCTAGACCTACTGTAGACAGCCAGAAATTTAATAGCATCAACCAAGAACAACAAGCATGGTTGGAAAGGCCAATGGAGGAGGAGGAAGTACTATCAAGGGTCTGATGGGTTTACTTTGGCATTCTTCCATAGGTGCTGGGATTTTATCCATGAGGATTTTATGTGGGTTATTCAGGAGTTTGATAGGGAGGCCTTTTTGATAAATTTTTAAACTGTGCCTTTGTCACTTTGATCCTCAAGAAGGAAGGGGTAGAAGGGTTTAAAGAGTATTGGCCTATTAGTCCTGTGGGAAGCTCTTACAAGATTATCTCCAAGATCCTTGAATCTAGGATGAAAGAAGTATTGGGTTCGGTCATCTCTGCCTGTTAGGGTGCTTTTGTGAAAGGAAGGCAGTCGATTGATGGGGTTTTGGTGGCTAACGAATGTATCGACTCCAAGTTGAAGGAAAAGAAAGGGGGTATCCTATGTAAAGTCGACATGGAAAAGGCATACTATCATGTTAGCTGGGAGTTTTTAGACCACATGTTAGTGAAGATGGGGTTTGGTGTTAAATGGAGAAGATGGGTCAAAACTTGCATTTCTTCAGCATCTTTCTCTATCCTGGTGAATGGATCACCTTCAGGTTTCTTCGGTAGCTCGAGAGGACTTGGACAAGGAGATCCGTTCTCTCCCTTCTTGTTCTTGGTGGTTGTAGTGGCCTTGGGCGGTATGATCAGCAAGGCGGCAGAAGGAGGATCTGGTAGGCTTTCGAGTGAGTAATGGGGGTCCTGTGATTACCCATCTCTAGTTCGCTGATGATACGTTGATATTCCTAGGGGCGTCACACAGAGAGCTCAGATACCTCAGATGCATCCTCAGATGTTTTGAAGCGGTTTTGGGGCTTAGGGTGAATCTTACGAAGAGCGAGGTGTTTAGAGTAGGGGACGTCCCTAATATCAGTGAGCTGGCTGTTAGTTTGGGGTGCGGTATTGGGAAGTTACCTACAAATTACCTTGGACTGCCTTTGGGAGCTAAATACAAGGACAAGTCAGTGCGGGCCCTTGTGATCGAGAGAATAGGATCGAGACTTGCTAGCTGAAAGAGTAGATACTTATCCAAAGGAGGTAGGTTTACCCTTATCAAAAGCACGTTGTCTAGCATGCCCATTTATTTCCTGTCATTATTTACCATCCCAGCTGTTATTGCCACCAGCCTGGAGAAGGTTATGAGGGACTTTCTTTGGTTAGGTAAAGGAGACAGACATAAGTTCCATTTGGTGCACTGGGGTAAGATTTGTACACCTAAGGAGGAAGGGGGCTTCGGTTTTCGTCACTTTCGTGACATGAATACAACTCTGCTTGGCAAGTGGCTGTAGAGATTTGGGGAGGAGGATATCATGTGGAGGGGGGGGGGGGGTGATCGGGAGTAAGTATGGTTTACTACCTAACGGGTTGGGTAGTCTCCTTGTTCAGTCTACTCACGGGGTTAGCATGTGGAGAGGGATCATGGGGTATAGTGCTAAATTTGAAAAAGGAATCATCCAGAAGGTGGGCAGAGGTGATTAGATTCTGGGAAGACAAGTGGTGTGGGGAGAATCCGCTGCATAAGGATTATCCTAATTTATTCTCTATCTCGGAGTTGCAAGGGGCGACGATCAGGGATTGCATTGTTAGTAGGGAGGGGGTCTACTCGTGGAATTTGGGATTAAGAAGAAACTTCAATGATTGGGAGGTGGATGGACTAGCTTCCCTGATTGACAGGATAGGGGTCAACCCTCGTCTAGGTGAGGAACCTGATGAGAGAATATAGAGGTGGGACCCCAAGGGTAAATTCTCAGTTAGCTCTTTCTTTAGCCATTGCTCCCCGAGGAATATGGAGTCCTTTCCAGTCTCGATTGTGTGGGGATACCTTCTACCCTCCAAAGGAAGTTCTTCGCATGGACGGCTTACCATGATAAGATTTTGACTGTGGATCATCTTATCAGTAGAGGTATGATGATCCCTAACAGGTGCATTTTGTGCAAAGGAGGAGAGTTGGTGGACCATGTCCTCATCTACTGTCACTATCCATTTGCAGTGTGGCACTTTCTTTGCCTTGTTCGAGCTTCCCTATGTCGTTCCACATCATGTGCACAATCTGTTTCTAGGGTGGGCGGAGGTATCTATGGTAGGCAAAGGCAAGCGTCTTTGGTAACTCTTACCTTTTGCGGTCTTTTGGGCGATTTGGAAGGAAAGGAACCGCAGGATTTTTGAAGATGTAGATAAAGACTTGAGGGAGGTGATCTTGGAAGTTAAATCCCTCCTATATTTTTGGTCTTCGTGTTCTCCTCTTTTTAGAGGACGTTTTTTTGAGTCTTTTGTTTTTAGATGGAACGAGTTGATACGTGATCCTATTCCTCTTTTGAGTAGATAGAACCTGTTCTCTTTGTATATTTGAGGGTTTTATCCTACTTCATATTTTTTTGATAAGTAGATGATTAATTTATTAAATAAAAGGGGAAAAATATCCACTAGTGGAATGCAGAGGTCTTTTCTTTGAAGATTTTGTATTCCGCTGGGATGTTCTTTGCTCTAGGGAAGGGTGCTAGCTTGTTGTTTTCCTTTGTTTCTTTGTACTTGTTCCAACTCTTAGTAGCTCTCCTCGACCTCTTTAGCTGTTCTCCCTATACCTTTTGGTTTTTTCAATAATAAAATCTACACAAACCAAACAAAACCCTAAGATGGCTACACAATTTGGGGGACCCTAGAATAACCTCATCCTATCTAGAGATGAAATCTTCAAAGTGAAGTCCTTAAACTCTTTAAGGACGGATGACACAAAGCACATCAATGCCTTGATTTTTCTCTATAATCAACTCAAGATATCCAACCTTATCTTTAAAATTACATTTATTTCTTTCCATATCGCTCAACAATGGCAAATAGAAGAATTCTCCATAACATCTAGTTGCTGTTGTTGAGAGTGTCGATCTCCAACCTTGAGGAAGCTCGATCTTGTTTGGGTATAATCCAATTAATGAAGATGTAGAACTCCTGCTATACTATGTGTAACTATAATGGAGGAGGAAATGATTGATAGATTCTCTACATGCTTTGAGAAGAGAGCTCATGTTAGCATGGGTTGAAGTCTCCGTCAGTATGCTAGCATGGTTTAAAGGCAAAACATTGGACTCACTCTTTTGTTTGGGAGGTGGACTTCCCTCCTTGGCTTGAAAAAGTTCATTAAGATGGATGGTCCCCCTCCTGTTTATGCTAGTTAATGAAAGTGCTTGATTACAAAAAAAAAAGTCTCTATCAGTTGAAAAAAACGTTATGTCTTGTTTGAGATAGTATGATGGCGAGACAAAGCTGAGACAAACCTATAGTATATCATTTCGGTTACCCCCAAGACCAAGATGTCTCAGCTTAGATATTCCAAAACAGTATGTTGAACTGTCATCCCGAACCTGCGTCTACCAGACCCGACCCGTGGTCCACAATTCAGACCTATGGTGTCGAGCGTGAGGATAAGAAAGTGATTAAAAGAATGTTCACTTACGTCGTTGCTAGGTTCCATGATATATCCTATTTATAGGTTCCAGTGCATTCTATTATAATATACGAAAATTTCATACTCTCATAACATAACCCAGAAATCATAATCCAAAACATGAAATTAACTAAGTACTAATATTTATTACATTGTTATTCATCAAATTAAACTCCAATACATCAAGTCTAATTGAAATAAAGCATGATAAAAGTCAATCCTCCGTTGACATCAAATGGGCTATGCACCTGTTCCACCGGACAAATTTGAAACATGGTAGGGAGGGTGAGTTGGAAAGCTCAATAGGCACACTCAAACACCCATGTGTCCATAGGGATGAGGGACTAAACATGAGAAATCAATTCGGATACATAATATACATATTCAATGCATGCTATAGCCATAAAGTGCAAGATTATCGATAAGTCTAATTTAGCCAAACTTATTAGAGTAAAACATATGATGAATATGCATGTACTAATAAAACTCACAGGGCTACTTGCCACAAGTAAACCAAAATGTCACCACATGGTACCAAGGGGGTTGAGACTTTGCACCTTAGGGCTCTTCTTGGTCTTTTGGGATCACAACCCAAGGATTTTAGCATGACATGCCACAAAATCCTTAACCGCGAGTACATGTACATCTAAATTTTCTTCTCAAATTATTTTAAGTTTCACAATGTGGTATAGAAGTAATATGAATGCATGAACAATAATCAAGATGCAATAGAACAAGTGTGCAAGAAACTTGTTAAAAACAAATCCCTAAATGGGACAAATAATGCGAAATCATAACTCAAGATCTAGAGATCAGATCGGGTTGAATTTCTGGTATAGGTTACTAGATATAGTAATCTCATTACACAGAAAAATTCAAGCCGATCCAAACTCGACTGTAGTTTGGCTGTCTCTATTCGAGGGGCCTGTCATAGCTACTATTCTTGAATCTCCTCCTATTTCGAGGAAGGTTGTTTTGTTGACTCATTCGAGTCAGACGTGACTTTCATCTCACTGATGTTTGCGGCGTGATACATTGCCATGAGCTAGCATTGTGTATTGCGACCTGGTTTCCCTTGATCTTCATGGGTCCTTTGCAATGAGAACTCTCAAATACTCTATGTAACAAGGACACTCCACTTTTAGGGTTTTTTGCCGTGTCGGACACCTCGACACCCGGACACGCGTGTCGACACTTCCCGACACACATCTAGACACTTATGGCCGTGTCACCCCCTGTTTTAGTAATTTTTAATATAAAATTGATTTCTAAAAACAGGTTGGTGTGTTCCATCCTCCATACAATAATAAACTAATAAATATTTCTATTTCATTTTCAATTTTGTGTTATTTTATTAATAATTTTAAGCATTCATATAATTTAATATATTTTAATAAATATATGTACGGGCGTGTCTCCGTATCGGATTTTTTTAGGTTGCCGTGTCGGACACCGGCACCCGTGTCAATGTCCTTGTTACATAGCAAATACTTGATAATAAGTGGTTTGAATGGCCTTCATCTCGTGTCCACCATTGCCCGAGTATGACATTATATGGTGATGGGACATCCATGACAACGAACTTCGTCATGAGAACAATTCCAACTACAACGGTGAGTTGATTTTGCCCATAGGCTGGGAAGAAACTCTGTTAAACTTGACTAAAGGGGCAGACGTAGGCTTTAGATTCTCCTTTAGCTGCATATTCTTGAAGGCTGGGTAAAACAAGAGATTTATCGTAATCCTTGAATCATCACCCGTCCTCCAATGCTGAGAGGGGCAAGAGGTGCTTCCTAGTGAGTGTGATGGGCATCGACAAGGTCTTGGTGGAAAATACCATGAGTGATCATGGGTCGTCTTGGGCATGGTCCACCACGCTTGGCACACTATGTGTTGGCTCAGCCTGGTAGTCGTATTGATCCTACTAATTCTTTCGTCGCCCAAGTCTTTCTTGGTACTCTTGCTCCTTGGTGTGAGCAGGAACTTGAGTCTAACTCAGAACCATGGTTCATAATCTGGTTCCATCTCGGTTGAGATGTCTCGTTCCGGTAGGGTACTATGACGATACATGGGGGAAAATATCGTTTCGTGTCAAAAACCTAATTTAAGTACTATATTTGGTTTAATACCTTGTTTTTATGTGTCTTACAAAAGACATAAATTCTTAAAATAAAATTTTAACCTAATTAAGCATTAAAAAATAGTTTAATCTTATTGGGGTAGATATTGTTTTTTTTTTCGTTGTCTTGTTCTGCCTCGGTTTAGACGTCTTGTTTCGTCAACTTCTGAGACAAGACATACCGAGGGAAAATATCGTCACTGAGACGAGACATATCGAGGTATATATTGTTTTTTTTATCATGGGGGAAAATATCGTTTCGTGTCAAAAACCTAATTTAAGTACTAAATTTGGTTTAATACCTTGTTTTTATGTATGTCTTACAAAAGACAGATAAATGCTTAAAATAAAATTTTAACTTAATTAAGCATTAAAAAGTAGTTTAATCTTATTGAGGTATAAATTGTTTTTTTTCATTGTCTCGCTCCGCCTTGGTTGAGATGTCTTGTTTCGTCAGCTTACTGAGACAACATACCGATATTTTAAACCTGGCCTGGAATTGGGGGTCTGAGGATGATGATAATGACTACTGGGTTGGTGGTCAAGTGTGCCATGACAGTGGACTTCATGGCGCAAGGGGGGGAACATGCTTGGCTCACACTACTCTGGTTTGTCGCTCCTAGGCTAGGTTATATGCTCCTGCAAATTGACCTTGCTTTATCAAGTTCTAAATTGATTCTTCGGAGCCTTGCAATTCTTGTCATGGCCCCTCTTCCTATCGTTCTTCTTGGCTCGTATATCTTTCTGACGTTCAGAACTTCAGATGAGCTCAGATTGAGCCTAGACATTTCTACTCTTACGTTATCTCGTTTTTCTTGGCTTCGCTGGTTGTCCTCGAGCTGGGCAACCCTGTACCAGAGGTTCGTACAATTTAAAGGTTGACAAAATGGTATTTGGGAATGCTATAATCACTGTGCAGACTCAATTAACAGAATAATTCCTGAGAATCAAACACTGAACTCTCAGATGGACTCTTATTGCTTCTTTTGTAAAAAAAGAGGGAATCAAAGTCATACCTCCGCTTTATGTTACAAACATACTAAGAGAGAGAAATAGTAGCATCATCAAAGTTGGTCAATGTCTCTAGGAAGACGATGTCTACTATCTGTCCCTTGAAGCCATTTTCACTAACGTCAAAAGGACTCAAAGGCTTGTCCTTAATCTTTCTCCATATTGCAATTACATCCCTACTCTTTTTCTTAACCAACTGAAACATTATGTTCGGTATCGATCGAACTGATTCCCCTTCTGCTTTCCTCCTCTTTCTTCCTCATCCTTTGAAACTCTGCCACTAAAAATCATCGTTAACATTAATCAGCCAATTGTAAGCTCCGGGAAAATCAAGGGGTTTCCCCGTAGATGACTTGGTGAACCAATGCTTTTCAACATTGATTCAGATTTCTCAGAGATTCCTTTTAACGGAGCTTTGAATTCATTGAAGTAAAAGAAATGAAAATCTTTTTTGGAAGGAATACCTCTCGGAGAACTGGACAGCTTCATAACTGAAAATGCAAACATATCAACCGCCAACGCTTGCAGAGTTTCCGCCTTTGTTTTGATGATTGCTATGGACTGACTCCACTTCCATCACTTTGCTGCTCATATCGACCGAGACAATCTTCTATGGTTTTAATTTCGCCATTGCAGAGACCTTTGAAGTTTAAAAGAATGTTCACCTGCCCGGTCAAGGGTCCTATTCGCCGGTTGAATCGGCTGGGCTGGTCTGTGTCGTACAACACTGCTTAGCAGTGTCACGCTTGCATCTTTCGACCTCCTCCTATACACCTAAAGTGTCTCTGAATACTCAAACCGCATACTGCTGAGTTTCAAGATCGCTGTTTTTAACAGGCTCCTCGTTGTGCTGATCCCCCGCTTCTACTCCTGAGGCACCTTTCAAGCTTAACAAAGGCATGAAGCTACAACAATTGCATTTGTACTACTGCAGTCTCGGAATCAGTGATGTAACCTCCCTGCTACCGAAGGAATCAGCCTCCATCTCAGGACCTCTGCTAACAGCAAAATGAATAGTAGCCAAAAAGGGTTTTCCTATCTCACTTTCACACCGAGTTCTTTCCTTGATGCAACTGAACTCCAGAGTCCAGACTGTTGAGAAAGAAGACCTCAAGACACCTCACTTCCTTTTTCTAGTTACTCCCAATTCTAACTCTTTTGTTCCTATAATTAATAGAATGTATCATGTTTAGATTGATGTTTTTGTCCTTTATGTATGGTCAGTTTATGCTGTAATGGTTCCAATTTTGGCAAAGACAAGGTGTTATTCATTTATGCTTTTTCTTTTTTTCTACGAGGGATTTAGTGAGATGATACAGTCTTTCGCATTTTCGTATCTAGATATCTTCTTGCTCAATTTGTGATTGCTTTATTGTCTGTTGATCTGGAAAGAAATGCTAAAATCTGAAATTGAGGTTGAACCATACATGAATGCTTATTGTATTCCTTCTTAACACAGGCATGAGTTCAAAAATAATCATGGGGAATGGATCAATTCTACCAAGCCTGATCTGGATCCTGTTATATTAGCACAAATACAAGAAAGGTTGGAACCCACAGATGCAAAGATTGACCATTGCCTGTTAGTAAGGAATGAAACACGCTCGGCTCTCAATTCTCTTCTGAAGGTATTGTATTTCATTAGAAATATATTGATCACTTAACTTCTTCTTGTGTTTATTGTTTCTTCTACAATTTTTTGATCACTTAACTTCTTTGTACCTGATTCTCAAGCCAATGACTTGTGGATCAAATGTTTTATTACTTGATCATGAATTCCCATTATTGGTGGTGTACCAAGCTTGCTTTAACTTACAATCATTTGTTGTGACTTCCACATGTGGACCTGATTAATGTTTTTCAGATCTGGGTTCTAGCATAGCATTAAACAGAGTTGAATGGCGAAGCATGGTTTAAAAAACGGCTGTTATAACGAGTTATAATGAAAATAAAGGCCGTTATAAAGGATTCAGACCTCCCCTGTTACGTTATTTACCGTTTTAACACTCAGAAAATAACGGCCGTTTTTTTTTCCGTTATAAAGAAAATAACGATCGTTATTTTCGGAAAAAATTGTGAAAAAACGCCCGTTATTTCCCATTATATTCCGTTATTTTTTATTGAAAATTTGAATTTTGGCGCCGTTATTTTCTGTTTTTGCCCGAGCGTTACAAATTGTTATGACGGAAAAAATGGTAATGCCCCCAGTCTGTTATACTGTTATAACGGCCCCTTTTAAACCTTGTGGCGAAGTAGGATTCAGTTGCCGACCCCAAACATTTAGGATCAGGAATGGATGATGATTATGATGAGTTCTGGGTTCTAGTATGTATTTCATCCCTTTCCCTTGCAGTAGATAGTATCCGTGGTATTAGCCATCCAGTTGCTGAGTTCCACTGCCAGGAAGGCCCTCTCTATCTAGCAGAGCAAGAATATTTTCATTTCAGGAAGATACAAGCAATTGGAGATCTAGGTCAGTGGTTTCAATCCTATTTCCCTCATAAATGCAGAAGTGAGGGAGTGGGGACAGAGCGCTGTAGGTACTAGGTACAGAATCATAAAATGGCGACGGTATAGCTTATTCTAAATGAAAAAGTAAACATATATAAACAGTATCAGTCATCTTGCTAGGGTTGAACCTATGTGTAGCTGGTCGATGTATGTGATCACAATAGTTGGGGATTTTTTTGGAGCAGCGCTTTTTTTGGTAGTCCATGTCTATACTCTGGAGCGTTGAACCTGTGTCTTGTGCTGGGGCTGTACGCTACCACGCTTTACGTGGATTCAGCAACTTTTGTTGTCCTTAGTTCACTGACCTAGGTCTCTATGGTTGATGATTTGTATAGATAGGTATGCGGATGACTGCTCTTGGTCTGTGTTAACTGTTAAGACATTATTTCTCTTTTTCGCTTTCCCATTTAAAATTTTAATTGGCAGTGATATATTCATTTTCGAAAAAACTAAGCTGATAACAGTCACAATAGGTGAAACAGCTGACAACCTATCATCATCATCATAGAGCGTGACTCTATTTGGAGTCAGCTACACGAATCCTGTTACACCACTATGTTCTCTTTAGGGTGATATCTTCTGTTAAAGAATGTTTTTTTCAAACCTTTTCTCACGAACTCTATCCATCCCTTTTCGGCCTTGCCCTGGTCCTTTCAAGCCTCAAACTGCACAAGCATTCTTTTTCAGCAGTGCCATCCGATCAGTGGTCTTTGTTTTTCGGGCAGGCCTGCAGGACTGGAATTCTGGACATGACCAAACCATCTCTGTTCAACATGACTAACCGTCTCAGGTTCAACATATGATCAGCTCTATTTATTCTCTTGTTAACATAAACACGGCACATGGTTTGGTACTGTGTACAAAGAAGGAAAGGAGGAAGAAGTGAAATTAGAAAAATCAGAAATGAATGAAAATAGGGTGTCCCTTTGAGATATGGAAACCACTGCCATGCATAGTAAGTTCCTCCTAAGAATTTTTCAATGAAAAGCTCAATATATTTAACAAGTATTTTATTATCACAATGACATCTTTCCCGAAGCTTACTTCCTTATGTAATATTTATAAATAGTTTTCTTGTTGGTTTTCTAAAATACAAGCCTTTTTATCTGCTCAACTATGTAGATCTGCATGTCAGGTTTCTTGGTTAACAAACAAGTATCTTCTCGCTTTATTTTAATTTACAAGTCCTGCCAAACTCCAGCTTGCCTACCAACAAAGAAAGACATTCTAATTTCTGCATCATGCCCATTCCAGAATTAGTAATTCATGTTACTTATTTGTTAATCCATGAGTGCTTCTGGGTTTATGCTTCTTATCTCTCTGATGTTCTACACAGGATGATGGGATTCTTGTGATTCCTACCGTTGCTGATCCTGCTCCAAAACTTGGTGCCAAGGAGATTTTATCGGAGGACTATCAGAGCCGTACTTTTAGTCTGTTGGGTATTGCTAGCATGTCTGGTTGTTGTCAGGTAAAATGTTCTTACTGATTCTCTTGTAGCGAGCATAAGATTTATTGACACATGATATCATGATCAGTATTGTTTTGATTATATTTTCCCTCATTTAATGATAATTCATGCTGTTTTGAGTTCATCTTTTTTTATTTTGGTATAATCTTACTGCAGGTGTCTGTACCACTGGGATTTCATGACAAATGTCCTCTCTCAGTGTCCTTCATAGCAAGGCATGGGGGCGATCGGTTCTTACTAGACACCGTCCAAAGTATGTATGCCTCTCTTCAAGAACAGGCTGATATATCTTCAAGGTCTCACTCATTAAGTAATGCCATCAGCCAGGAAGAATCTGCCGAGATTGCAAAAGAAAAGGTTGATCCTTTCTTTTCTATTTGTGTGTTCATTATGGTAAATTCTAGAAATGTGTAGTTTTGCAGCTTCCCAGAGTTCACGAGGAATGCCATTATTATAATATGACCACCTGTCGATGTACTCTCTACTGTTATTTAATTTGAAGTATATTTTTCATATGAGAGTTCTATATTTGCTAGGATAGTTTGGGCTCTTTGACTACATTCTCTGGATTTGGTTTACTTGATTGCATGATGCTTTCATCTTTGACATTCTCCAATAGAGAGAAACTTTGACTTGGTAAAAAATTCTTAACTAAAATGCCTAGATACGGGTACATATATGGATACAGGGATATTATTCTCCATTTCCCAAAATTTAGGACATAGATACGAATACTGATATCCCATCCAATTTGATAATACCACGCTTTTATTTTTTGTTTAAGCTAAGTATTATCAAATACAAAAATATGGTCTTCTTAGGAGAGAGTTTGACTATGCAACATTGGTACTAGTTATAGATGTTTGCACTTATAAGAGATGGAAGAGAAGGATTGAAAATAAAATGTGCCTAAAACTTAGGTGGTGAAACTTAAAACGAGAGAGAGTGGTGCCTTTTAGAAATAAATTGAAAGAGGGATAATAGAATTTGGATGCAGAAACAACGGTGATGGATGATGAAATAACTAGTGGCGGAAGAAGTTCTTGAAGAATTTAAAGGAAAAAAGTCACAAAAAGAAACTTGGTGATGAGGTGAGGAAGTCTAGAGAGCGATTAGAAGAAAAAACCCGTGCTCTACTGATTTCCTTTTTGCCCATCACTATTCCGACGGGCGGCATCTTTGCTGCCCGTTGGGCCTGATATTTTTTTTTTAAGTTTCACTCACTGTTGCCGTCGTTGACCGAACCGCTAGCAGACATTCCTCATTACTTCATCAAGGTATCACAATATCGAGCACTAATTTCCTTGCGAATTGCATTGAGTTCCTTTTTGGTGTCACCATCAGAAGCTCACTCGCAAGATCCAATGGCATATGTCCCCTATCATCATCGACCTCCAGATCTGTGCCAAGATTAATCAAGTAATCAACACCCGCGCACAATCAACGTTGTAACTCTGGTGGCCCACATTAGATTGGAGGGCTTTGAGCACTACAGTTGTCAACGCCTCCTCCACTAATGCCTTTAACGCCATCACCGTCGGCGTCGATACAGCCGTAAGCCATCTCCGATACCCTATTCTCGGTTTTTAAAAATCAAAACATCGAGTGCCTCTTCCAATGATGTCTCCGTCGCCATGAGCTTCCATCTCCGACCACCTCCTTCATGGGTTTTGGAAACCCTCCAAACCTTCTTTCCGTGTTGGTTCGGATGAAAAACAAATTTTGAAAAAAAAAAGATTTGCTTGTGGACTTTTACAACTCAAGCTTATGTGAGGTCCAGGAGAGGCCCACACTCTTCATTGCTTGTGGACTCATAGAGCCCAAGCCTGCGAGGCAAATAGATGCTCACACATTTTTGGCCCAACGAGGCCCTTTATTTGGATTAAAATCTGACAGGTTCTGGTCTAGCTTAAACCGAAGATTTCTTTGGGACAAGATCCTGCGTGACCAATCATGGATCACCACTCTGGCTGACAACCATCTTCATTACTGGCAAGCACGGACTTCAAGACTTGATCAAGACGATTCAATCATCTAGGCAACTTAAAATGACAATAGCATCCTTCAACGGTACTCACTCTTCAAGGTATTGGATTTCAGCAAACTCACGATGATCGTCGATCTCCGATCCCCATGAATTTGAGGGGGAATGTTAGAGCGTATATATCATTATAAGTTGTGTGAGATACACCATATGATTATTGGTGTATCTTATCGCAAGATTAGGATAATATATTTAGATTAGATTTGATTGAGAGATTATAGGATTTCCTTCCTATTCGACTATTGGACTCTTGTAATGCTCTATATAAGAGCTTTGAGTAGGTCTATGTAATCATCAAAAGCTATTCAATAAACTTAAGTTTCTACACATATAATGACTTATACAATAGGTTGAGAGCGATAAAGGGAGAGAGATTATTATAAACTTATGAAAAAAAACGACATAGATCTACTTCGATGGATTTTGAACGAAGACTAGTCTTGATTAGGGATGAGGATATTAAGGCGAGACGGAGGGGTTATTTTCAATTACTATAAAAATGAAGTCTGTGTAAGGAGCTTAGAACTAGGAGACACTATTCCTAGAGAGACCAGAGGGCATATAGACTCTACGATTAGGGTTATAAAATTGAAAGAAGCTTTGACTATGATGAAGATAGGAAAGGCTTCAGGCTTTTAGACGGTATTCCAATAGGGTTTTGGAAGTGCATTGGAAAAAATGGTGATGTTGGTTAAATAGTCAACTAAGCTGTTCAAAAGATTTTCGGGACTAAGAAAATGTTAGATGAATGAAGGAGAAGTACTATGATTTGGTACCTAATTATAACAAGGGAGAAGCACAATAAAATTTATGAGCCATACTATGAAATTGTGGGTTTGTCATAGAGAAAAGATTAAGACAAGAAATAACAATATCAGAAAATCCATTTGGTTTCTTGCTAGGAGGTCAACCGTTTAGACTATCTTTGTACTTAGACAACTATTAGAACTTACATTTTAAAATTTTAAATTATAATGAAATTTAAATAACGATATTAGAACGTACACATGATTTTTATTGACTTAGAAAAAATATATGATAGAGTTCCTAGTGATTTTGTTCGGTTGGTATTTTAGAAAAAGGAGTCTTGAGCAATTATATTGACATTATTATAGAAATTGTATACTAGAGTGGGGTTTTAAGATAAGTAGGACCAAAACAAAATACATGCAACATCGTAGAGACGAGACACTCGGTAAGATTGATGGGAAAGAAATATCCCAAAGAGAACGCTTTCGTTATTTAGGTTCGATTATTCACAAAGGTGGAGAGACTGGATAGGATGTGACCCTTAGAATTAGTGTTGGGTGGTTAAAGTGGAGATGCAGTTTTGGAGTACTATGTGATCGGCGTGTACATATCAAACTAAATGGAAAATTGATGTGGACATCACACCAGCCTACAATGTCTGTTATAGTTGCAGGAGGAAGAACAAGTCCCACTTTGCATTGTGGGTTGGTAACGGGTACTTTTGAAGACCCACGTGCACATGTGACACATCAGTGAAGGCCCCACACCGGGAGGATGTGTACGTGGGAGATGTTGCCGCACTTGGGAGAGACTTGACGCACACTTGGCATTGCGTAGAGGAGTAGGAGGAGCCACTTGGAGCATACGAGGGAGCCTCTTGAGCTTGGGCACATTTACTTGGGTCTGGGTCCATTCTTTAGGGAGGGTGGTGTAGTTGTAATTTGATTGATTGGGTTTTGGTTATTTAGGACTTTGGTTTAAAACATTCTAAGTGATGTAAATCTCCACTCTTGCTTTGATCCAAGGGCCGAGATTAGATTAAGTTTTTGTCTCTTTGTTTAAATGCTTTGTTAAGACTCCATTAGGGTTAATGGATGCTTGATTGAATGTTAATGAAGAGCTTTTGGATTATCCGCCTGCAATGGGTGTTTGGTGAGAGACCAACAGTTTGATTTCGACGGAATTCTCTAGCAACAATCTGACCTAATACACACTTTGTAATGCCACAACATGGAACCCTCTCTCATTTCATAATGGGTCTTTGGTCGAGCTCCAAAAAGAGCTTATTCTTCACAATGTGAGCACCCTGGATCAAGCCTGCCAGATTGTACGAGAGTTGCAGCGGTATTTGAAACTGCAAGTTGTTGGGCGTTTTGACTTTATTAGTTTTGGTGTTTGGTCCACGTCCACGGAGGTGAAACTCGCTTTGGGTCTCAACCACCTAGGAATTAACCAGTTGCCCCATTGTGTGAAATGGGAAAAGGGCAAGGGAGTGGTTGGCGAGAGCTCCAGAATGAGTGGACAGGGCAGGTGTTACAAGTGTCATGGGCTTGGACACTTTGCAAGTCAATGTCCCATGAGAGGTCCTCCCAAAACTCTATTCATTGATGGTGAGGAAGGAGAGGAAGAAGAGCCATAATGGCAGGACGTAGAAGTCCATGAACCTGACATTGGAGCCAAGGATGAGGATGTGAGGGTTATGATAAGAGCCTGGCTTGTTAGGGAGCTACCACACCATCCTGGGGAGGGTAATACCCCAAGCGTTATGGTGGTCAGATGTGCCCTAGCTTAGCAGAACGAGAGTGATGATTGGCGTAGGAACACCATCTTCTACACTTATGCCAATTGCGGTGATAAGAATTGCAAGGTCATTGTCGATAGCGGAAGTTGCACAAATGTTGTCTCATCTAGTACTATTTCCTGCTTAGGACTATCACTAGTCGCCCATCCTCAGCTCTATCGAGTAGCATGGGTCGACACGACATCCATCCCAGTCTCCCAGAGGTGTCAGGTGCCCATATAGTTCTCATATAAGGACACCTTGTGGTGCGATGTGGTGCCTATGGATGTGGGCCACATTATTTTGGGTAGGCTGTTGTTATTTGATAAGGATGTGACACCATTCGGTCGCTCAAATGTGTGTTCTTCCTACATGAAGGAAAGAAGATCAAGATGAGTCCTCTTCGACCCAAAGCGTCCACTACAAGCAAGGGAGATGCATAGTGTATGTACAGGGGCTAATTTGAAATGGGTTGTATAGGGATCTGCCCTAATACGACTTCACACTTCTCTGTTCTATTCTCTTTTCCTTTCTCCTCTCTCTCTAACCCTATCTACCCCTGAAATTGAACAGAGTGTATGATTAGGGCTCGATATTCTTAAGTTCCATCTTAATTATGAAAAGTGGCATGATTCCTGTGATCATATCTATCACCAGTGTTTATTTGCTCTTGGCATAAAGTTCAGATGGCATTTGGATATTGATGCGTCATTTCTTAAAGTAAATGTTATGAGCAAGTATAGGTCTTGTTCTGCACTCAATAGCTATATCTTTAGACTTTGCATGCCTTTTACACTCCAGCTTTACATTTGCTCAGGATAAACTACGTTATTTGCAGCTTTCTTTTAAACCATCCATCCGCAATTGCCTTCTGAAACTTTACATACTAAATGCTTCTGTGTGTTAATAATTTCTTGATTCAGGGTAACATTGCTTTCAAAGATAAACAATGGCAGAAAGCTATTGGCTTCTATACGGAAGCAATCAAGCTCAGTGGCAAGAATGCAACATACTACAGTAATAGGGCTGCAGCATATCTTGAGATGGGAAGGTATTATTATCTTCTGATAGTTTTCTTCATCAACTTTTGTTTTGACTATGCTTGATGATTCTCAATTTGTTCATCCAGCTTCCTCCAAGCTGAGGCAGATTGCAGCACGGCTATCAGCCTTGATAAAAAGGTCGGTTTTGTTGTAGCTAAATATTCTGTGGATTTGCGGTCTTTAATCTTTTAAGACCAGTTTTCTGGGCCATGCGAAATTGTTCATATAACATTTGCATGTTTTCTGAGCATGAAAATCATGTTTTCGGCCTAAGCTAATCAATGGTTGTTGAGGTAAATTGTATGTCATGTGATGTTACGTTTAGGCCATTTAAGTAGTTTCCATTTTTAGTTTTGAAAGTTTATTGTTGATAAGATTGTGATTATTTTTTGACAAGTAACCAAATTGCATTGAATAAGAAAACTAGGGAAGAGAGTTCCCTATGCACAAACTATCTCAATTTTTACAATTTGGGAAAAGAGAACCAACTGAAAAGTGAACTCTCTTTCTTAGTTTTCTTATTTAATACAATTTGGTTACTTCTCTCAGCTTATGAGAAAAGATAATGCTCTAACCTATCACTAACGCTAATATTATCTAGAGCGTTTGCCCATCTCATGGATGTATCCCTCTTTTGTCCATTGGATTGCTTTTAAGTATCCTCTTTAATCACTGGAGGACTTGAAAAATGATCCTTAAAACACTATTAAACTCATAGAAGAGCCTTTTTTTT
The DNA here is from genome assembly GCA_035048495.1 of Euptelea pleiosperma. Classification (NCBI taxonomy): domain Eukaryota; kingdom Viridiplantae; phylum Streptophyta; class Magnoliopsida; order Ranunculales; family Eupteleaceae; genus Euptelea; species Euptelea pleiosperma. Next base: position 39,190,754 of record CM068543.1, read on the forward strand.
CTGCTTCCCTAAGTCAGCCTCATTGATAGGACCTGAGAAATTCCCCCGTTAGCATTGCGGAGCACCCCCCCTATGCCAGCCGGACCTGGGGAACCAATATATTTACCATTTAAGTTAAGCTTAAACACCCGATCTCCGTTCTTCATGAAGCACTTTCAAGGTTGTCTGTTAGAGGGAGCAAATGCAAGAGGCAGAGCAACAACAAAAAGTTGGAACTAAGTATTTTTAGGGCTGGAACCATCTAGGGCCTGCACCTTGGTAGAATATTATTCGTGCAGCTTCATTGATTTTTCCAATTGGTAAAAAGTTGAAAACTAACTACACTGTTCAGTTTGCTGGTGAAAGTGGAGATTAGTGGTTAACAATCGTTCACCATCCATTTTAGTCTGTTGTGTCAAACCTCGCCCTGCCAGCTGATTGGAGTCTTCTAGTTATAGATATACAGTATGCACACAGAGTATTCTAAAATGGTGAAATAGTAGCCTGAGTGCATTGTTAGTTGATCTGATATTTAATAATTCAATACAGAAATGCTGGAGTACTTGAAGTGTCATGGTCCACATTTATTTGTCTTGAAGATTCATGGATGTAGTTGTATATCATTTGACTGGTATAAAATTCTGATTTCGAGGTATATTTCATTCAGTTTGGAAACAGAAGTATTATCTGGATAAATCAGATTAATGGGTAAATATTCTCCGAAAGAGGCCTCCCTTGTCCATACCAAGCAAAAGCATGCGTGCTCCAGTATTTTTTGGCAAGCAACTGTTGGACACATCAGGGGTGTGGATAATTTCCATGCAGACATGCTAATTCAACCTTGGATATATGTTTCGTAAGGCTAACGGCGTTATTCACTCAATTGCTAAGTGAAAATTGTTCCTCAATACATGCTGGGAAAATAGAACTTCCATGGAAGAGAGTGCCGTTGCTCAGGTCTGTGCCCGTGCTCACACACGTGTGTGCATGAGCGTTCGATGCTACTAGCGTAGCACCTTGCTACACTGGATCCTATGTAGTATACACAATCATTTCTTATCTGAGAGGGAACAAATTGCTCCTCAATAAATGCTGGTAAAATAGAACTTCCAGGGAGGAGAGCGTCCTTGCTCGGGTCTGTGCCTGTGCATGCGCGTTCGGTGCTACTAGCGTAGCACCTCGTTACATTGGATCCTATGTGATATACCCACAATCATTACTTATTTGAGAGGGAACACTTGTATTCCCCATTCAATTTAGTTTCCTAGTCGATGTGGGATTAAACTTTCTTACAAAACACCCTTTTTTGCTTTAATACAAAAGGCATATATAAAGCAAGGTTCTTACCTATATTAACTTACTATGAAATGTTGGTTATGGGTTCAATTCCCACCAATCACTACTATCAAATTAAGTAATTTATTTAATTAATTATTTATTAAAATCAAATTTAAAACACTTTAAAATTAAAAACATTACAACAATCCCCTAAGTTGGGGATCCAAGAAAGTCATGTGCATAAATCAAGGTTTCTTTTGGACTTGAACCTCAACTTGGTGCAAACAAGCCAAATTATGTCAGAGAACTTGAACTAAGTTGACATATTAGGCTTGTTGCATACACTCCTTTCAGGGGTGGTTGTGCTCATTGGCCCAACACTTTTGAGTTTGTGCTTAATGCTAGTCTTTTGAAGTGATCCAGAAATAGCTTGAATCTCATATGAAATGATTGCATATAAAAAGGTGAGCCTATCAAGAGTTATGCATCTCACTCCAACTCAAATAGGTTCATAGATTGAGAGATTAAATTTCAGCCTTACCATCTATATGATTAATAGCATTATGATACCCTTATATAGGGACTTCTCTCAAAGTTTTATTAAATAATAGTGTTGTACATGATGGTTGCTATCTTGGTTTATTTTTCCCATTGAACTTGAGAAGCTCTTTAGGTTGGGATTTTTTACCAAGTACAACTTAATTACAAGCTTTCAGCCCCATTCCCCTTAATGTTGTCAAGATCAAGTCTCATCCAAGGCCATTAGGTAATGGGTCTGCCAAATTTTCTTTGGATCTTACATACTGTATGATAATGATTAGACCCCTCCTATGATTGTGCTTTACGCACATCTGTTTGGATTTCCCATTATAATTCTCATTGTGTGCTCTCAGCTGTATAACATGATTATCACAATGAATTGTGTGGCCAGTACTGGTTTAGTCCAAATTGGTATGTCCGTTAGAACAAATCTGAGCCATTCAACTTCCTCTCATGTGGATAAGAGGGGCCAGAGGGCTAGGAGCTCAGATTCCATGGTGGAAGGAATACTCGTTTTTTTTTTTGACTTCTGGGAGATGGCTCCACTTACCTGGTAAGGATCCACGTAGTTATGGATGAGTTGAAAGTCGCATTGTTGTATCCCTCAAGCACATCAGAGTAATTCACATAACCCCATAGTGCATTGTTCCCTTAAGATATCTTATAACTCTAGTTAATGCATTCCAATGCAGTTTCTCGGGTTTCCTAGTTGCTCAACTTGCCTACGACATGTGCAATATTTAGGCTTGTGTAGTGCATGACATACATCATACTACCAATCACTTGGGAGTACTCAAATTGAGCTACACTTCTGCCTTCATTGTTCATTAGCTTTAAGTTGGAATCAAATCGAGTGGAAGCTAGAACACATTTGTATCGAATGAATCACTTGAGAATCTTCTCAATGTAGTTTGATTGTGTACGAATGATTCCACTATAACTTTTGATAATTTGGATTCTCAAGATTACATCGGCTTCTCCTAGATCCTTCATATCAAATTTGGAAGACAAAAAGCTTTTTGCTTCATCGACACTTCTAATATCTTTTCCAAGATGAGCATGTCATCCACATAAAGGTTAGTAATGCAAGATAATCACACTAGAGTTACTTTGGAATTTGTTGCATATGCAAATGTTACCACCATTAATTTGGCAACCATCATCCAGGAGTTCTCTCTTGAACTCCTCATGCCGTTGTTTTGGCGTCTTGCTTCAAACAATAAAGGGATTTTTAATAACTTGCATTACATCATTTCATTATTTGAAAGAATGAATCCAGGAAGGCCATTTTCACATTCATTTGATATATAATCAGATTATTTACCGCAGCTAGGGCAATCATCAATTTAATTGTGGTGAACCTTGCCATAGAACCATAGTTATCAAAATAATCGGAACCTTCTCTTTGTTTGACCCTTAGCAACCAATTGGGCTTTGTATTTGTCTGTGGTGCTGTCTACCTTCAGTTTATTTTAGAAGTTCCACTTGCATCTAATTGGATTATATCCTGGTAGTAGGTCCACCAAGGTCCACTTATTGTTTGATACTATCGCGTGCATCTTATTCTCGATAGCTTCTTTATAGGAGGCATCATGTGAAGACATGGTTTCGCATAGGTGGTGGGGTCTTTCTCAATTAACATCCAAAAGTAGGACAGAAGTCCTTTCGAATCCTTACTCGTACACATCCTCGAGGTTCAACTGTTAAAAAACCTTAGGTTCCTTTTTCCTTGGAGAAGTAGGTGCCTCTACCCCCACTATTTTACTAATTTTCTTGAGCAAAAAGTTCAAAGAAGTTAGCATTTATAGTCTCAAGAATAGTATGAGATGCTAGAGTTTTTGGGTATAAAAAATTGTAAGCCTGGTTGGTCATCAAATTACCAATGACAACCTATCCTTTCAGGTATTTCCTTAGGATTATTTAGGCTATGTAATTTGACCTGAGCAAAGTAGCCCTAGACTTTGAAATTAATTAATGTAGGTTTTCTTCCTTTCCATACTTCACATGAAGTCACATTAAGTCTATTGTGAGGTATTCAATGTAATATATGGCACTTTCTCCAAATATTGGAAGGAGGACTTGAGCTCATGAGCATTGGATTTATCATTTCACTGATTGTCCCGTTCTTCCTTACTGCTACACTTTTTTCTCTTAGATGTCTTAGGGGCAGAGGTTTGGTGATGAATTCCAGTTCACAAAATTTAATAAGTTCTGTAATGGAGTATTTACCTCCACTGTTTGACATTAGTCTTGATCTTTTTGTCATGGAAGTTCAACTTCCATTTTACATGCCTTCTTGTCAAAGACCTGATCTTTTGTTTTGAGTAAGTACACATTGTGATCCATCTCTGGACAATATATCTATCGTATCCCAGATATCACTGTGGATGAGTTCTTATGACTTTAGTTGACCATTCTACTCCTAAGAAGGATGTTCGAGTAATCTTGGATTTACTGCATATTATGCATTTCTCTGTGTGTTGAGTATTTTGATTTGGAATTAGGCTTTGATTGCTCATGATCTTAATAGATTAGTAATCACTTGTAACTCAAGGACTCAGTGGTATAAGAGGAAAAAAAATTGAGTTTTCAATCATTACATTCAACTTGAACATACTGGTTACAACATAGCCCTTCCCAATGAACACCATTCATAGTCACAACAAACTTATCTGATTCAAGTACCATCTTGAATCCATGTTTGCTTTGCAGATTGCGTGAGATGAGGTTCTTCTTAACGTCAGGGACATGCAGGACTTCTTAAAGGAGCACGGTTTCCCCAAAGGTGAACTTGAGCTGTACTGAGCCTTTTCCAACCACCTTGAATCCTTGATGGAGGACTTAAACCATGTACATGTTCATCCTGCCCCCCACTAATTTGTAGTTGGTGAACATGTTCCTATCGCTTCAAACGTGGCAGGTGGCACTGATGTCAATTCAGCACTTACCATCTCTAACAATACTCATCTCTGATATGACAACTACAAGCTTCTTGTCCTTCTCACGAGGCTTGTCTTAGTGTTTCTTCTTGTCATGCTTGTGGTGAACATTCTTGGCCATGTGTGCATACATGGCAATAGTTATGCTTCTTTCCCTTTCATTTCTTGAAGTCTTTCATCTTTCCAAACTTAAGGGCTTGTTTGGATCGCACGCATAGCCAATGCGCGTGACTTGAAGTTTCTTCTTGTCTTGCTTGTGGTGAAAGTTCTTGGTCATGTGTGCATACATGGCAATAGTTAATATTAGTTATGCTTCTTTCCCTTTCATTTCTTGAAGTCTATCATCTTTCCAAACTTAAGGGCCTGTTTGGATCTCACGCATAGCCAATGTGCGTGACTTGAAGCATTCAATGTCGTGGGCAAAACAGGTTGTGTGTATTCAAATTGCACGTGTTTGGAGCACAGTGAGAATCGACTTGAATAGTCGCGCAACTTTTCACGTCAGTTGTTTGAAACACGTCGAGAATTCGAATGATATAAAATCCTTATGAGACCTGAACGCGGAACTCTTAATCATTCACTAACGATACTACTATTAAGTTGCACTATGAAAGAATGAACATCTAAATATCTAACCACAGAAATAACTAGAATTGATGCTAAGTTCATTGGACGAACACAATGACCAATTCAATAGTCCATTTAACACTAAACAATATACAAAAAAAAAAACAATTTATAAACAACAACAGAAATATCCAACAACAGAAATAACTAAATATTTAACCACAGAAATGACTAGAATTGATGCTAAGTTCATTGGATGAACATAATGATCAATTCAATAGTGTCCATTTAACAATAGACAATATACAACAAAAAGGATAATAAACATAAATTACCAATTCAATAGTTTATACAACTGCAGCAGAGCAAATTTATCATAATCTAAGCTCTTTGTTGAAGTAAACAAAACTACTTCCCCCTTGTAGAATCTACCAACTGTTTCTCTTTTCAAAGAAAAGAATATAACTTGTAGTTCCTAAAGATCAAAGAAATAGCCCTACTTGTCTTTTCTTTGCATGTCAAGCAGAGATAATTATTAACCTGTCAACTTTTTACAATCCTGTGTCCAGTACTGCTGCTGCATGCACGCCATGTTTGAATACAGTCTGAATATCTCAAAATTACAAGTAGCTTAGTTTTTGAATATTCAACAAAAATATGGCCATGTGTTTGTAAGCTGTTACAGTAGCAGTTATAACTTAAACAAATTTTCTAATTTTTGATCTTCATTTGTATAAACTATTATCCAGTTTATTAATGGAGAAACATTAGCTAGACTTGCTGCTGCGTTTTTCTTTAGACTTTCTTTATCTAAAGCAGCCATGATCCCTCTATCCTCAATCTATGGAGAAAAAGATCCACAGACATAATGTCTTCGTATAGGGTACATACAGAGCAAGGTTATTACAAGATAGAATTGTTATATCTTCATGAAGGAGTTAATTTTTTCTTTTGTGAATATGAATTTGATTTGCAGGACTGGTTAGATCTTCTAGTGGAAGTGATATTCGATCCAATTGACCAAGAACTACTAGAACTCACTTTTGGCGATTGCAAAGATATGAATTGTCACATCCATGAGTTTTATATAATTAAGAGACCAAACCAGCAACGGAAGAAGGAAATCCAAAATTCCAAATACCGAACACCCTTAATCACTTGGAAAAAATAGAATATCAAACACCTCTAATCTTCTCAAGAAGACCAACAACCTTTCTCCTTTTCTTTTTCATCTTCTTACTTTTTTTCTCTCGTCCTTCTTTCGTTCCCCCTTCTTTTTCTTCTTCTTCTTTCTTTTTGTCCTTTCTTTCTTCCATCTTTGGAAACTCATGGTCGAAATATTTTCATAGTCAAAATATTTTGATTAAAATATATTGAATTTTTTGGTCAAAGTTTACCGCTCATTGAAATATATCACGAAGTGAACAGTAATTGGTCTCTTTTGAAACCGACACACCATCAAAATTTAAACTTAGACAGAATATATCGCTTTGAAGGGGAACTGTTTTTAATGTTGCAATTACTGTTTAGTAATCTCAGTGACTTTGATGTCTATCCAATGAAGTTAGTGTGCTTAGTTGTCACAATTTTATTAATTCATACCTTAGTAGAAGTCATGGTGGGCTGGTTATGTGGTTGGATTTAACTATCTGGAGTTGTGTGCCTTGCAATAATGTTGATGAATACTTTAGGTCATAGAAATGTAATTTCTTCTTGTGGTCTTAGAATTAGGCCTATTGTTGTCCGTGCTAAGTGCACCATACATGTACTTTAAAAAAAAAGAAATCCATTCCTATGTCTGTCAAGGGAAAAACAAATTGTTCTTTGCTCTTGTGAAGAATCTTTGAGAACTTACTGTTTGTGATGTCTTTAAAGTGGACAGTATATATGAACATCTCTTTTTGCCTTTCTTTTTGGGTTCAGAATGTGAAAGCCTATTTAAGAAGAGGAACAGCACGGGAGATGCTTGGTTATTATAAGGAGGCCATTGAAGGTAAATCTATTGTTTTTAAATTTGAATTGTAGCTGGTGCAGTTCCTGCCATCTGTATGCTACCTATTGTTGAGTTTGAGGCCCATCATAAGACATAAAACAGATGCTGAGTAATTAGGTGTTAGTAGTGGAATTAATTATTGATGCATGAGACCTGGTTTAGTTCATGAGCTACTGTACCAAACAGCTCGCAATTTGAGAGAGTGGATAACACAGTCACGTTGACACACTCTTGAGCTGATTTTTACTCCAGCAGCTCATGATTTGAGAGTGGATCACACAGCCATGTTAACACAATCACTTAGCTTGAGCTGATGTTTATTCCAGCAGCTCATTGGGACAAAGCACTGTAAATGATAACGATGAAAAAAATATTTACCCACCATCTCTTATATTCATTGTACTGAGGTGTCTCATCTCCTGCAGATTTCAGATTCGTGCTTATTCTAGAGCCAACCAATAAAAGAGCAGCCCTTTCCGCCGACAGATTAAAAAAGTTGTTTCAGTAGATATTATTGAAGTCTATGCAAGATTCTAGGAGGCTCAACTTCTCAGAACAAGTTTTGCTTTATCAACTACCTGTGCTCAAGGCAGACCCATTTAGGCTGATGTCAATTGCCATACTTCTTAAGGGCCCCCATTGGAAAGATCCATTTATTTCCTGTCCACGCATTTTGACGGGTTGAAATGAATATTTCTTGGTCAGGTCACATCTATAGCAGCTCTAGTTTCTTGTGCTTTCGGGGTTTGTAACTATGGTTCAATTTTGTTTTATTCTCAATATTTTACTTTCGAAAGTGATTCTAGCATTAAGCTGAGCTTTTATTCAGAACTGCTTTTTTTTTTTTACTTTTAGTTTCTCCTTATTTGGTCATCTACACCTTGTTCTCTGGATCTCCTTTTTGGCTTTGTACAGTTTTATTAGTCTATTTTCTTGTTTAGGAAATATAGCTGGAAAGGACAACTTTTTGAAGGAATTACTCTCCAGGATAGTGGACTGAAAAATATGACAACTAAGAATGCTTTCCTGCAAATGATTGCCGGTACGTCCTTTCTCTCAAATACTAGTATTATTTTCTGTTTTGCCCTTTTACTATGGAATTATTTTAAAACAAAAGATGGTTTGTGTAAAAACAAAAAAGTAATGTTCAAAGGGTAATCATAACCATATTGTTTTTTATATTGGTCCCTGTTGTCATTAGTGGGTTCGGATATTTATTACACAAAAATGTATTACATAAGCCATGTTTTGTTATTTTCCGTAAAAGAGTAAACGGGCAAAATTGGAACTAAAAGTAGGATTTGAGAGAAAAGAAGTTACCAGCAATTATTTGTGCAAAAAAAAACTTGCCATATTTTCAGCCTGCTATCCTTGGTGGGTATTTCTTTCTCAGAGATCTATTTTAGTTTAGCAGCTTTCCCATCTTGTCTTGGTTTCGTTATCTTCTCTCTATCGTTTTTCTTGTCTGTTTCATGCTTTGGGGCTTATATTTATATCATGTATCTCTAGGACACCAAAATGGGCATTTTATTAATATTGGTTGATCCAGTGAAGGAAGAAGCATCGCATCATGTCTTAAAATTTTGAGATGGATCGCTTATGAAAGCCTATAATGTATATCACATCTAGATGAAGGATTTTCTCAAGTCCCATGGACATTTTAGAATTATTGGGCATTCTGTAAAAGGAGGTTTAAGTACCTCATCTCTTGGGCCCGATGGAAGTGCTGCTAGAGATTGTATTGAGTTTAGCCTAGATGAATCCCGGGGATAAGGTAGTCATATTCCTTCAGTGTTTGTGAGGCTTCGATTATCTTCAAGAAGTGTATCATGCACCTCTAATCAAATGTTGCACTTTGGACCCGTGCCCACTCAATCAACTCGATTTGATGCAAAGAACTACCATTGTTGGAAGCAAAAGATGGAGTTATTCTTGAAGCAAGTTAAGCCATCTTATGTTCTCATAAAAGAGTGTTCTATTTTTCTTATTGCAAGAGTTTCTGAAGAAGAAATTCAAGCCACTCAAGCTTCGATTCTGAAGATGTAATGAGACTACAAGTGTTGTCATCAAATACTTTACGCTCTCAATGATCCGTTGTTTGATCAATTCTTAAAGAAGATGAAAATGGCCCGTGAATTTTGGGAGTCAATTGGGACCATTAATCTTGCTAAAGAATCAATCAATAAGAAGTTTCAAGCTAGCAATTATATTGAGTACAAAATAGTTGATGGGGAATTGATCTTGAAATAAGTGCAAGTACTAGTAGTCCGCATATTCCATCAACTCATCATGAATGCTGATTGATGAAAATTTTCACGTAAGTGTGATTATCTCCGAGCTTCCTTTGTCTTGGAAGGAGTGTAAGAACAAGTTGATACATATGAGAAGATCTGTCGCTCGATCAACTTCTAAATCACTTTCGTATTAAGAATAAGTTTATACATAAGAGGCGGCAATATTTGTAAAATTTAAACTTTTAAAAATCGACAAAAGGGGGAGGGGGGTTTTGGATTTGCGCGGGCTGGGGTTGTGATGCCCGTTATCTCGGGCTAAAAAGGAAAACACTACTTCATAACATTCATTGACGATGCATCTAAATACATATACATGTAAGCTCTTAAGAAATTAAAGGCATACAAAATAGAAGTTGAGAGCTTCCATGGTTCAAAAACCAAAACCCTAAGGTCAGATATATGAGATGAATACATAGTTACAAACATAATCAAACAAACATAATCAAGAACTGTGAAGGAGGAATTCATCATTGAACTTATGCTCCGGGGTGAAGTGCTACACTTCTTATGGCACATACTCGATCAAATACCCACAAGACGATCAAGAAAACTCTTTATAAAGTATGGAAAGGTAAAGAGCTAATCCAAGTTTGATAAGTATATTCACTGCGTTGTCAATTCCGGAACAACCCTGGGTATATATGTAATCTCTATTAACTCGTTTGTCGAGGACTTGGAGAGCGGGACTCAATGATCATGAGAATGGCTATGAGACGATCCCTGATGCGCAGTAGGGACTTGAATTCGTAGACTTATGAAAACAGTCAGTCTCACTTGTACACATTTGGAGACCCCTAGGCTAGTCTGAGAAACCCCCATCTGGAGATACCCTACATGCATGTTTTGTTCAAAGGGTTGATCGGACTTGGAGACAGCGACTGGTGGGAAATGAGCACCGGTCGACCGACCTCGAGTTTTCCTCGAATCATGAGCTTTGCCCTTCCCTTCCCTTTGATTATAAATACCCCCTCCTCGTACCCATTATATTTACCAATTCACTCTATCTTCTGGGTTCATCATCCAAGAGAATTTGTTTGTGCTTTCCTTACTTGCTTCGGCGGTTCTTCTAGCTGTCATTTGTGTGAGATTTGACTTTTGTGGTTTACCTTTTACAACACTATGAGCGATTCGGGTGGTTAGTCCAAGCTGCTTTTCAAAGTAGCTTTTTTTTTGCTAAATGATAAATTGCATTAAAAAGAGATAGAGATACAAGGAGAGAGGATGTAGCGGCGCAAAGGAGCACTACTATCTACCAAACAAGAGAAGAGGAAAACCCCATCCTATCCCAAAAGGGTAGGCAAAAAGGAAAACGGAAAAAGGAAGATGGAACAAAAGAGAAGGAAAGAAGAGCATCAAGAACTAAAGCGATAGTAGATCTTGTTAGGGTCCTACATGGACAAGAGGAAAGGAGGCTTTGCGTCCCACCAATGGCTAGAACCAAGGGGGAGATTGACACCAATGTTTGCACAACGGGCGCCAAAGTTAACCTCCCTCCAAGTGGATGTCAAACGAATCCAATTGAACCTATTTTTGATGGAGTCCCATTTCCCTCTGACTTTCCATGGAATGTCATCATTGTTGAATGCATTGATTGCAGCTTGGGAATCAGATTCAATCTAAATTTGTCTCCAACCATGATTTAAAATAGCAACAACTCTCTCAACTATAGCGTGACATTCAGCGAGGTAGTTTGTGACAACTCCGAGACCCGTAATGAGAACACCCATAATGCTCCCAGAAGCATCTTGGATGAGCACTCCTAGTCCCCCAGATCCCGGATTGCCTTTGGAGGGCCCATCACAATTAAGTTCGACGATACTAGGGCGAGGAGAGGACCATCAACATGCTTTAATCGAAGGAGCTTTACGAGAAATCAGAGGCAGCCCAAGCTTGTTGAGGAGGATTAAATCTATAGAATTAGGATAAGATTTATGCTTGAGCTGAGCAGCAACGTCTCTAACTAACCGAATAACCCAAGTAACAATCGCACTAAAAGTGGTTTGGCTATTGTCGAACAAGCCACAATTGCGAGCTTTCCGTAAGGCCACTATAGTTGTCATTGCAGTCAAATGCAATAGATGCTTGGGAAGCATTGAACACCAATTGCACACTGAGAAGAAGGTGGTCCAGTTTGAAATAGTGGATGGAAGATTGAAGAGGCCAACGAGGTGAGACCAAACATGCCTACCAATCGTGCATTCGAAAAGCAGATGGGATATAGTCTCAATAATGTTATAGCACACAAGGTGCACCGAGAAGCCAAAGAGAACCCATGCCTTTGGAGAATGTCATCGGTAGAGATAGCTTGGTGAAGAATCTTCCAAGCTAAACCGGCGAATCTAGGATGGATTCTGGACTTCCAAACCCAATTGTACCAAGAAACCTTGGGATGATGCACGTTGATGGCCTCATAGGCTGAATTAATAGAAAAACAACCATTGACAGCATGCTTCCAAACAAGGTCTATCGAATCAGTGACAACCATGAGGGAGGGTCAGGACGAGCCTGTGGAACACATTGATCCCCCCAACTACACCCAAAAGGGGAGAGTGATCCGAGCAAATGCAAGGAAGGGTTCTGTATCTCTAACTAGGATATTTGAAGAGCCACACCTGATTGCTAAAAATACGGTCCAAGAGGCTGAGAATACGATGATTCCCCATCAGACGATTAGACCACGAATATCGAAGACCAGATTTTTGAATGGGCAATAAGTTACAAGCATCAACCATGTGTCGAAATTCATCCATGGATCAGGGAATAGGCTCAAGACCACCACTTTTCTCCTCAGTACTAAGAACAACCCTAAAATCCAACAACAGAATCCAAGGCCTGCCATCACGACTAATCTGAATAATTCTTCCCAAAGGCATCTCCTTGCAGCTGTAGTGCACTTGGCATGTACCACAGTGATGAGGTAGTTATCTGAAACTACAGTGATTTGCTCTCTAGAGAAGGAATGGACCATAAGCCAGGGAAGATCCACGCGCCACAGCACCCAAATGTTACCCAACTTATCCGGACTATCATTAGAAATGAAATCCCTGGCAATTATGTTAAGCGAAGAACAAGAGCTAGCAAACAACTTGCAAGGCTTGATGAGAGGTTTCGCTAAGCACACAAGATCCGGGTGTGCTTGGGAGATTAATTTTTTCAACGTACTATAAGATTTGGGATTAGCTAGCCCTATGGCATTCCAAAACATAATATTCATAGGAAATATAAAGATAGATGAAAGCCAGAGAAGTTTCCTTTAAGAAGGAATCTTACCGGATTTAGACCTAGTATTGGGTGGGATAAAATCCTTGCAATTACCGTTGAGGAATGACAATGGACCCCTTTCTGGTCTTCAGGTGCTAAGGAGAGCCATGATGGTCATCATCATCCTCACAAGAGTGTATTGGAGAGGTGATTGAAGAAGAGCCAGCACTAGATGATTTTGATTAGCAAGGATCAGTGGCAGCCAGGATGGCATCAGCCTCCGCGATTGTCCTTGTGATAAGAGGATCCTCCAAAGATATAGAAATCGAGTTGCCAGGTTCAGTCTCAGGGCAGATTTGCCCGTCCTCAGGAGGAATGCATAGACATCTTGCGTAGCTGAAGATAATAGAGAGTTGGGGACAACCTTCACCTTTGACGAAGCATTTGGAGTTCCGACGAAGGAATTTGGGACAGGAGCCTCCACCTCAGGTGGAGAATTGTGAGTTCACAATCAAGGAATTGGGGACAACCTCTATCTCGGGTAAAGCATATGGAACTTCAACCTCAGAATGCGGTTTGGGGACATCAGGAACCAAGGGATCCTTCAATTTACCAGCCACCTCATGACCTGAAGATGATTGATTATTTCTTTGATTGCGCTTCTTTTTTTTTAAGGTCAAGCCTATCGACCAGAGCTAATTTGCAATATTCTAATCTCCTATCAACATAATATTTAGGGAATTTAATAGCTGGGAACTCACCTCGCATGCAAGGGGTAGGAAGATCAAGCATCTCCTGAAGTGGAATAGATTTAGACCTTGCTGCATTAGCATAAGAGATTGGGCTGAAAGAAGCACTAGTATCAATGTTATACGTAGTCGAGGGGATGATGGCAGCCGCGACATCAGAAGCACGCTGAACATTAACATCGACAACATGTTGAGATGTAACTTTGTTTATTGTGAGCTTTCTCTTTAGAAACGCTCTGCATATTGATACAATCCATCTATACTTTTTTCCCTACTTGAGTCAAAATTAGTCTTGACTGAGTAAGAGTTTTGTTGCGATGTTACTTTGTCCTATCGATTGCGATTGAGACCGGGTCATTTACCCTATTCATTATTGTAAGGATGTTTAAATATTAAATTAAAAATGTGATAGCTCATAAGAGCTTTTGGAGAGTGGTGTAGGTGTAGTGACATCGGACCACTATATATCTTTGTGTTGTGGATTGTTTATCTCATTTCTTTATTACTTAGTAAATTCTCAGTTGGTAAAGTTTGTGGGTGACGACACCATAGACTTGGGGGTTCAAAACCCACCTTCACCGAGTTACTGATCTCTTTAAAAATGGGCTTACCGCGCAAAAAAAAAAGAAGAAAAAATTCCAACCCGGGTTTAGCTCCATGGGGAGTGACCTCGGATGACCGCTCTTTTATGGGTCGCCTGCTCTTTTCAGCTCGCTGTCTGATAATAGCTCGGGCGACCTCTCTTTCTTGGGTCGCCCCCGCTCACTACTTCAGTCGACCGCACTTTGTTCGGTCAACCCCGCTCTTTCCTTTTCTGAAAATTCTACCCATTGGAAGGCCTCTTTTGTGCTCTATTTAGGCCTGACTTTTGGCCTTTTAGGGTACAAATTTTGGAGAGCATTCTTGAGTTTGTTTGAGCAAAAACCCTAGACTTGAGAACCTATTTGTTTGAGACCGAATCTCCATGCATCATCACTCTTGAGAAGATTCGTTGAAGGAGATTTGATGGGTGCGGTTACTTGCGATATCTACAGTCTTGATGAACGCACGTGCTTAACGGAAATCGATCATCACTTGGATTTGAACCACTTTGTGAGGAGCTTGACTATGAGCTCTATGGATTCTCTTCTCGGCGTCTCGAGAGGTAAGTCCCTTAAGATTGGAAAGCATGCTTACTATGGGAAAATCAACTAATGACAAAAGGGGATTAGGATTTACTAATGAAACTTCTCGAGCTTCTACATCTAAAACTGTGTTTGTAAAAGCTACATCCACCTCTAATGTTGAAAAATCTACTACATAAAAATTGTTATATCATTATTGCAGGCATCTTGGTCATATGAAATTTGATTGTAAAGTGTTACAGAGGAAACATGAATTCCAAAGAAAAATGGAAGAAAAGAAGAAAGTGGAACAACAAAAGAAATTAGAAGCTATAAAAAGATCCAACCGAGAAAATGAACTCTTTAAGCAAATAGCGGCCTTGAATGCTCGTGCCAAAACTCTATACAAGCAAGTTAGAATCATTGGTAAATCATCAAAAGAAATCAAAACTAAAAATATTGAGAAGACTACTACTAGAAAATGGGTTAGAAAAGAAAATATCAAATGCTTAGTTGTTCACACTGCCTTGGTAGCTAATGAGACCTCTAGGTGGTACTTAGATAGTGGTTGCTCAAGACACATGATTGGTGATCGGTCTCAATTTTGTACTTTTGATGAATGCATGGATGGTAGTGTAACTTTTGGCGATGGAACTGCGCTAATATCATAGGGAGATGAACTATTCATGGACCAGGCTTACCAAAAATTGAAAATGTTCTATGTGTTGATGGGTTAAAGCATAACTTGTTAAGCATAAGCCAAATCTGTGACAAGGATCAAGTTTGTAAGTTCTCTGAAAATGCTTGTGAAATTATTGATTCTAGAACTGATAAAGTCATTGTTAAAGGTTACAGATCGTCTGACAACTGTTATATCATTGAGAATGTGGCCCCTGTTAGATGTCATCTTGCCAAATCCAGTGAAACCAACCTGTGGTATCAACGACTAAGGCACATCAATTTTAAAGATCTAACCAAGATTAGTAACAAGAACTTGATTAGAGGAGTGCCTAAACTTAGTAAACAACACCAACATGTCTGTGGACCTTGTCTTAAAGGAAAACAAATTAGAAGTTCTCACAAGAAGGTGGAGAGCATTTGTACCTCCAGGATTCTAGAACTCCTTCACATGAACCTTGTTAGTCTCAATAGAATAGAGAGTCTAGGAGGCAAGAAATACTTTTTAACCTTAGTCGATGATTTCTCTAGATACACATGGATAACTTTTTTGAGAGGAAAATCAGAGGCTTTCGAAGAACTCAAGAAAATTTGTAAGAGGATACAAAATGAAAATGATCTAACTATTATCAGAATAAGGAGTGACAATGGTGGAGAATTTGACAACCACAGATTCATAGAGTACTGTGATGAACATGGCATAAACCATGAATTTTTTGCAGCTAAAACTCCCCAACAAAATGGTGTTGCAGAAAGGAAAAATAGAACATTAGAAGAGATGGAAAGAGTTATGCTCACTAGCAAAAATTTGACCAACAATTTATGGGCAGAAACAGTCAACACCGCTTGCTATGTCATCAACAGGGTCTATCTAAGAGTTGGTACCCTTAAGACTGCTTATGAACTTTGGAATGGTGTTAAACCTAATGTCAAGTATTTCAAAATCTTTGGAAGCAAGTGCTACATGCTGAAGGACAGGAAAAATTTGGGTAAGTTTGATTCTAAAAGTGATGAATGCATCTTCTTAGGCTATTCTACTAGGAGTAGGGCTTATAGAATATTCAACAAAAGAAGTCTCACCATCGAGGAATCTATTAATGTTATTGTTGATGATGAAATAAATGATGTGTTCCATCACCAGATAGAGGATGATGAATCATATAATGCTACACAGGCTGAAAAACAAGAAGATATTGAAGAATAGCCTAAAATCTACAGAAAACCCAAGGATCATCCGTGACAAATGTTATTGGAGATCTTGAGAATGGAGTAAAGACCAAAAGACAATTGGAAAATATTACAAGTCATCTTTGCTTCACATCCAAAATTGAGCCTAAGAATGTTGAAGAAGCCTTCTTTGACGATCAATGGATAAATGCAATGCAGGATGAATTGAACCAATTCAAGAGAAATGATGTGTGGTACTTGGTCCCTAGATCTCTTAACAAAAATATGTTGGATGAGAATGAGATTATCACAAGAAACAAAGCTCGTCTAGTTACACAAGGATATACACAAGTAGAAGGTATTGACTTTGACCAAACTTTTGCTCCGGTTGCAAGACTAGAATCCATTAGAATCCTTGTGGCTATTGTATGCCACCTGAAGTTCAAACTTTATCAAATGGATGTCAAGAGCGCCTTTTTGAATGGAATCTTGGAAGAAGAATATGTTGAACAGCCAAAATGATTTGAAGATCCTCATAAGGATAATCATGTTTATAGACTTAAAAAGCTCTATATGGACTTAAACAAGCTCCTAGAGCCTGGTATGAACGATTAACTCAATTTTTGATGAATAATGGATTCACAAGAGGTAATGAGGATTGAAATTCCACCGGTCCGTTCTCTTTAACTCAATATACCTAGAAGGGGAGGGGGGGTTGATTAGGTATTTACATTTAATTATACTTACACAATTTTACTAGTCGATGGTATGGGGATAAAATCGCATGCCTTGGTTGTTTGATAAAGGATTATCACAACCGACTCAAATCAAATATACCTCCGTGGTATATTGTCTTTTTGTCGTTTGATCTAATCAGGATAGATTGCGGAATACAAACAAATAATCACACAAGACAAGAGATTTTTACGTGGAAACCTTAGCCAAGGAAAAACCACGGGACCACGTCCAAACGAAAAGTATTACTAATTGAAAAGTTAAACGAAACAAAGGTTACCTACGTAGCACCGTTGCAAATACAGCTTCTAACCTTAGCCAAGGCCTACTGCCGATGCATCCACGTCCTCTGAATCAATGCCACAAATCCACGCACGCCCTTTCAGCCAAGAAACCTTATCCGCTTGTTCGGTTTGGTCCACCCCAAACCTACCCTCGATCGGTTCCTCCGATCTTAATTCTCAACATTCCCGTCTTTGCAGAAGGTGAATGATTCAGTACACCTTGAACCCCAAATTGCTCAAAAGGTGTTAAGTCACACTGGTACTCTCAGACTTACTAGGTTGAATATAGAAGTGGAAAACCTAGGCTGAGTAAAGATCAAGCTCTTGGCTTTGATCGAGAAGATAACAAGCTCACAAGATGTGAATGGAAAACAAGCTTCTTGCTCTTCGAATGAACACTCTAATAAATAAAGTCTTTGTTTCTCTCTCTTGAAGATTGAGTCACTCTGTGTCTCTGTGTGTGTTTAGAGAAGATATAGAAGGGTTCTATTTATAGAATTCCAAGACCCTGAGTCGTATGGAACGTGGGATGATGGAACCTAGAATTTTGGATCTGAGAAAGACAGATTCTGTTCAAGGTCCAATCGATTGTATACTTGGTCCAATCGATTGGAGAAAATTTGGGCTGGAATCGTCTATGCCTTAAGCTTAGCAAGGATCTTACTGGAAAATCCATTGACCCTAAACTCTATAGAAGCATGATAGGAATCTTTCTCTACCTTACTGCTAGTAGACCTGACATTGCGTTCAGTGTTGGAGCTTGCGCGAGATATCAATCTGATCCCAAGTAAATCACACCTTTCGGCCACCAAAAGAATTATCAAATATGCTAGTGGCACTGCTGATTTTGGACTTTGGTACCCGTTTGAGACTAACAATATTATTGCAGGATATTCTGATGCCGACTGGGGCAGGAAATGCACCAGCGGAGGATGCTTCTATATTGGCAACTGTCTTGTGTCATGGCACATCAAGAAACAAAATTCTATCTCTCTATCCACTACTGAAGCAGAATATATAGCTGCTGGAAGTTGTTGTGCTCAACTCCTTTGGATGGAACAAATGTTACAGGATTATAGCATTGGGCAAGATATTATGACTCTTTTCTGTGACAACACTAGCGCTATTAGCATCTCCAAGAATCCTGTTCAACACTCAAGAACTAAGCATATTGACATTCGTTACAATTTCATTCCAGATTTAGTTGAGGATTAGGTTGTCTCTCTTGAATATATTGAGACTCAACATCAATTAGTTGACATTCTCACCAAGCCTCTAGATTCCCTTCGGTTTATCTATTTAAGAAAATCTATCGGCATGTGTGCTGGTTGTTGATTGGGTTGTCGGTGGTTAGACCTTCACTTTGCATGGCTTGACTTTCTCTAGTGGGTCTAACTTTTTTGTAGGACTCTCCACTGTTTTCTTCTCTTGCAGGTTGTTTCTTTCTGATTTCGAGGATGTTTCGAGCCGTATCATTGGTCGGGCCCTCCCAACTAGCAAGGATCTCTCTAACGCCCAAAATCAACCTATCGCCAACTGCTCCCACATTAGAGGTTGAATTCCTGAAGCGCCTATGGTTCCCTTCTGTCCATATGGCATAGATGGTCGCCGTAAGCACCGCTTGAAGCACTTGTTGGTAGAAGGCTGAACTTGACAAACTAATTTTTTTAACTTTTGTTGGAACAAAACAGTTGGGTTTTAATCAACAGGATAAAGAAGATAATGAGATGGCCTCTTATAGGTCTGTAAAGGGCTCGAAGTTAGCCCATAATTTTTTTTAATGGACCGGACCTGGCATTGGTCTTGGGCTTATAACTAAATCCCAAAAAGAAAACATTTTTTTTTGGATTTTCAAAAGATATAACAGAGGAGGGGGTATTTTAGTCAATCTAGAGCTATACCCATTTCTCACATATAATTGTTACACCCGGTGGTGGATCCCACATAGAGATCATGTTGGATAAACATTGAATTGTCCATACTGTGGAGACGAGAAAATATTTACAGTCCCCCTGTGGACTTAAAATTTGAAGTTTGAAGTTCCCCTCCCAGAAATGCCATGTGGAGCTCACTTTAGGGTCCACTGACCTTATGGATGTTTGGTCCACCTCTTGGTGGACCTACATACCAATATCAACTTCATCGATGATTTCTAACAGTTATATATTAGCATCTAAAAAACAATGCTCAATCCAATGGCTAAAAATTACATTTTTAAAATGCTAATTCCAACGACTGAAAATGACCTATTCATCTGATTTTTGATATGTAGATCCATCAATGAGTGAATTAAAAATCCAAAAGGACAATGGGACCTAAAGCGTACTCCACCTGGCATTTTGGAAGGAGGACATACTCACAAAATATTAGTCCATTTTGAAATTTCTTATCCCATAAATTAAAAATTGACTTGAATTTGAAAGATTGTTGCTTTAGGTCAAATTTTTATATAGTTAGCAATGTCGGAATGGACTGATTTTTTGTGATGATGATCATCATGGCAAGGACAACACAATGTATGTCAGATTGTTCAAGATGATCTCCATGTGGGCCCGACAACTGGGGGTAAGAATTGCATGCTCCTTTTTTTTATTATGCTCTCATGGAAATCAAAATTGGCAAGGTTTACTGGGATTGCCAAGTCATTGGGCTTCAAGTACAAGTAAAAAAGCCCAAAAGGAATGGTGGTCAATCCTTTACAGATTTCCCCCCTTTTTAGTTTTTTTTTTACTATTTATTTTCCCTTTTATAGTGTTTCTTTATTTCTTACTAGGGGTGGCACGTGCGTTGCATGTTAGTGATTGTAGGGGTGGCACGTGTGTTGCACGTTAGTGAGTGTTGGGGTGTCTTTGGAAGAAGTGGCACACTATTAGAGACCACTAACCGTATGGATGTTTGGCATATCCCTAGGTGGACGTCCTTACAAAAAATCAGCCTAATTAGTGATTTCTAAGCATCTGAGTGGAGGCATTTTCATGAGTTGATTTTTAACCTTGAATTTGAGCATTATTTTGGATATAAAAATCCAAAGGTTTAAAATCACTAATCATGCTGATTTTTGGAATGACAATATGTAATGACCCAAGGTAGTGAAGTGTGATGCTCGACATCATTTAGAAGACTTTTCCTTGTTAGTTATTGATCTTTGGAATTAGTACCAGTAATTTCTAGAACTTTTCTCAAGATTTTCTCTATGTGTCAATTGTTAATTTAGGATCTTTCTTGAGACTAGTGCTTGCTTTGGATTTTGTTCATGTTTGGATGATCCAAAGTAAATATTAGTTGGGAGAATATTCATTGCACTTTCTAGAATTTTTAAGAATTTTTCGAATATTTCAGGTAAGCTTTCAAAACATTATTCAGGTTTCTAGTATACAACCTAGACATTTTTATGCCCCGAACTCATGTTGATTCAAGCGACATATTTTGATTTTGGAAATTTTTGACATACCCCCCCCATGTTATCTTTAAAATTTGACATACCCCCCCACGATTTGAAAAAGCTGACATACCCCCCTATGACTTGATCCACTGTCATTTGACCAGTGTTTACCCGAGTTGACTACGAAATTTTATACTAAAGGACGAAAGTGCCCTTCTCTTCAACTTTAGAACCAAGGTTTCCCAAATCAAATATGAAAAGAGAGATTAAAAATAAAAATAAAAATCCATATAAGTAAACTTGAGATTTTTTTTTTTTAATTTTTGATGAATTAAACGAATATTGAGAAGAAAACCCCAAACGAAATAGATAAAGCTCATGAAGGAATATTTTAAAATTGAGAGAACCCATCTTTCCAAAATCCATGTCTCAAAAGCTTAAAATATAAATTGCTTTGTCTTGCTTTAATTTTCATTAATGTTAATGAAAATTTTAAAACTATAATTTTATGCTGTTTTTTTTTTTTTTCTTTTTTTTTAACCTTGGGTTTTAAATTATTGCCGGAGTGGTGGCCGGCTGACCATGAGACTCCAGTGGGATGGTCGCTGGTGATGGGCAGCCAACCCATTGGAATCCCTTGGTTGGCCGTCCACCATAGCCGTTTGTGGGGTTTGGATTTTTTCTCAAACCCTTGTGTCAAAGGTTGAAGACAAGGGCATTTTTGCCATTTATTAAAAAATTTGGTACTCAACTCGGGTCAACACTGGTAAAATGACCGTGGACCGGTCATAGGGGGTATGTCAGCCTTTTCAAATGGGGGGTATGTCAAATATTCCCTTTGATTTTATTTGATAAAACCTTCGTGAACTCATTCCCTTTGAATCCGTCCAATCAGATCATCAAAACTCATTGGTAAGAGTTATTTATTAGACCCAGACCCTTGTGTGGTATTATTTGGCAACATATAGCCTCGCACCAAATCACTTGTTTTACAACATATTATGTTGTATCATTATACACCTTAGTGAACCCTTCGTTAACATTTGTTAACTATTTCAACATCTGTCCCGTATGATAACATGCAAGAGACATTTGTCTCTAACAATGAAAATTATACATTTGCCCTCCATTGTTTGAAAACAAAACTTTTACTTCAAAAAAAATTCCAGTTTTTTCATTATCAACCAAACTAGCAAGTTTGAGACCTTGCATGGGAAGATAGACATCAAGTTTTTGACACCATTTTACACTATGTGGGCCATGTCTCAACCGGCTATAGTTCTAAACCAAATTTGAAAGAATCCGAGCTTTACATGAGGAGGATTTAGAGGCTGTATTGGAGTTAATTTTTGTTGCAGCACGCCAGAAATGGAGCAATAGAAGACCTCCATTGCTCTACCATTTCCAGCCTAAAGACAAGTAGGTAATCTCTTCTTCTTCCTCAAAATCTGTTTCTTTATTTTTCTTTTGTTTGTTGCATTATGCTGTGTTAGTTTTAAAAAAAAAAAATACGACCGATTTTTTCAACCCTCTGTTTTTCAAGGTTGGAGTCGACGCTTTTTTCAACCATCTGTTTTTCAAGGTTGGGGTCGACCGCTTTTTTTGACCCTCTGTATTTTTTTTGTTGGGGGGGGGGGGGGGGGGGGGGGGGGGTGGCGCTGCCCGTGCTCCCAATCGGGAGCGTATCTTTTTTGTTTTGGCGGGGTCGACTGCGCTTTATATATCTACTCTCTTCGGTCGGCTGATCATTTGCTTCATCCCTTCGGCCTTGTTTCTCTTCTACCTCCCATTCTCCTTGCTCCCGATCATTCCAATGGCTCCTAAGCGTTAAGAACGGCAAGTGAAAGCTCGCCATGATCGTACCCCGGATTTTGATCCTAGGGAATTTATCTCTCCACTGGCCAAGGAAAACTTTGAGAGGTACGTTTCCCGTCGTGCCATTGCTTGTGAATGTCGTGTGTTAGTTGACTCCTTGGCTCCCTCGAATATCTATCACTTGTTTGAAGCTCAACACTGGGTAGCTCTTTTTGAGTTCTCGGGGCCTGTTTACCCTTGCTTGATTCCTCACTTCTACGCTAACATTCATATTGAGGATCAACGGAGTTTGTTTTCATCCTCTCGTGTAAACAGGGTGGATAGAAAAATTTCATCCACTATCTTGGCTCAGATTTCTGGCTTACCTCGCACCCCGAATACATGTCGGTACCCACCAACTGACTCTCTCCCTGAGAAAGCGGCTATGATTCTCTATCTTTGTGGGAAACCTGTTCCCAAGTCTCCTTACCTTCGACGTGCTAGCCTTCACCCTAGATTTAGGTTTTGTCATTTGGTTCTTAGCTACAACCTTGTCCATCGCGCTGGCCACAGAGGAGATCTCTGATTCTATGAACTTCCTTCTTTATCATTTGGCCAAGGGAAATTCGCTTGATGCCCCTGCTATCGTCTGTTATACCATGCTTGAAGCTTTTTATGCTACAGGGTCGCGGAAATCCTTTCGTTTGCTGCTCTTCTATAATCTATCTTCACTCACTTTCGGGTTCCTATTGCTCCTGATGAACCCTCTTAGAGTCTTGTTTCCACCCTGAGTGGCTCGTCTGGCACTCGTAGCAATAGCGCTATTCCCTCTGCTTCCTCTAGTAGAAGCTCTTCTAGTCGGCCATCCAAGATGGATCTTCTCCTCAGACCTCTCAGGCTACCTATACAAAGGTGTCACGCATTGAAGACTACCTTCGCACCTAGGATAGGAAATACCCGGCAAACTGATGATGACGCAACCTCCGAGGACAGTATCGAGGGTGTGGATGGAGATGACGATGAGGACGAGGACGAAGACGATGATGATGAAGCCTGACTTCTCTTATCTCCTTCTGTTTGCTATTGTGGGTGTACTTGGTTTGCTGAGACTTAGCTTAGCCTCCTTGTAAGGCTACTTTTAGTTGTCCACTTCGTTGTGGAGTGTTATCTCTATATTTACTTTAGTTGTCTGGTGAACCTTGCTCTATCAGTATTCTGGCTTTCTATGATATATTTCTGTTACCGTTTACTGGTTATTGATGATTCTGTTATTCACTCTTCTCTTTCTTGGCACCCTTTGTCATTTCCAGACAAATAGGGGGAGAATGCATTATACAGATTTGGTTGAATCTAAATAACTTGTTTATCTTGATTATCTCTACTAATCCCTTAATGACCTTCTTGGTCAAGAAGATATATATATCTGTGTTATATCAGGAACAGTTCAACTGGTGAAGCTACTCTCTCCTTCAGGTACTATCAGTTAGGAGGAGCTGTCTCTTCTATCGACGGGTTTGGGTTGTTTGGGAGCTTATTCTTTTGTAATCTTGAATCTATTGTATTTATTAGGTGTCCTTGTAATGCAATTGTAATTTGTCAGGGAATTGACAAAGGGGGAGATTGAAAAAAACCCATATTTATAATTGTCAGATTCCCTGACAAAAAGGACCTTGTCTGGTACGTTGATTACTTTTGTTTGAGGAGCTCCTTTCAACCCAGCATGAAGTGTGTTGATCGACCTAATGAAGAGACTCAAGCTTCACAACACTCAGTCTTCTGCAACAATCGTCCAGGAAATGGCCAATCATCTTTCACGATTTCATTCTACAGGTGATTGGAAGGTTCGTGGGTTTGCTTACGCCTACGGATGTCCATTTGGTTTGATGTTGGTCTTTGTCGGGGTTTTTGGTAAGGTTGGTGAGCTCGGGCGCCCGCAACTCTTGGGGCGACCTCGGTGACCTCGGTCGACCGCTCTTTTATGGGTCGTCCGCTCTTTTCAGCTCGGTGTCTGATAATAGCTCGGGTGACCTCTCTTTCTTGGGTCGCCCCCACTCACTACCTTGGTCGATCCCGCTCTTTCCTTTTCTGAAAAATTCTGCCCGTTGGAGGGCCTCTTTGGTGCTCTATTTAGGCCTTTTAGGGTACAAATTTTGGAGAGCATTCTTGAGTTTGTTTGAGCAAAAACCCTAGACTTGAGAGCCTATTTGTTTGAAACCGAATCTCCATGCATCATCACTCTTGAGAAGATTTGGTAGGTGCGGTTACTTGTGATATCTACAGTCTTGATGAACACACGTACTTAATGGAAATCGATCATCACTTGGATTTGCACCACTTTGTGAGGAGTTTGACTATAAGCTCAATGGATTCTCTTCTCGGCGTCTCGAGAGGTAAGTCCCTTTATTTTGGACCTCAAGGAGGTAACCGAATATATAAATCCTGATTGAGTTCTAGTGAGAAAGTTCCCACAAGTCTTCACTCACTTGTAACTGTGTGGGAAAGTTCCCACAAGAGTTGAGACCAGTCTTGACTCGGCTTGACCTAGAGCAGAACTAGGCGGTAGATTGCTGCCCTATAGCGTAAATAGGTGTGTGAGAGATTTTGATCTCTCGTGTCTAGGTTAGTGACATTGCTAGCCGTTGCCCATTCAATTGTTAAAGTGAATTGGTTGATTGAATAGTGGATTAAGCTAGATTGAGCATGTGACAGTGGATGTAGGTGTTCGAACACCGAACCATTATAATTCTTTATGTTGTGGCGTGTTCTCATTGTCTCTAATCTCTATCTATTCTGTTCATCTGATTATCTGCTTACGATTGAATGCTTGTGTGATTGGATATTACGTATATTGAATTTAACTAATCCGCATAATATTTAAAGAATTCAATATTGTCCTATTTACCCACCCTCTAGGACGTTTGTAGTAATACCAAGGGAATTTTAGTAACTTTGTGATGAAGCTATATTATTTAGACCAGTGAAGTCACTCCCAGTGAGGAAAAGAGATGGAGAACCCATTTGGTTGATTATCTAAAATTAAGAAGGGCCCGGAGCCCTAGGAAGCAATATCCCAAATTTTATATTTCCTGCAGAAGGGTCCTCGTGTGGTCAATCTCCCCATAGTAAGGAAGGAGTTGAAGACCTGTGTGTGGTTTGAGTGAACGGGGGTGAGTGCATCTATTATGTATGTTACCGACTCTTATTTACCTTTGTTCATGATTTAGATTATTTAACATGTGTTTAGCATGATAAATTATTATGGCATTATAAAATACATGTCGAACTATTCGTGGTACACTAAGTCTTTTTGGACTCACGATTTTCGCCGACATATATTCAGATTTGACCGATGATGCCCTTGAAGACTCGGACGATTGAGTTGATCCGAATTTGGAGGATCTACATGATAATGTTTGTGATGATGATGACATTTATGTTGAGGAGGACTAGATAGCCCTAGACTCATTTTTGACACCTTTATATGTTTTGGTTATTTAGAATAAAAACAAGCTTGTTCTGACTTGATTTTTGAGGATTTGTCCTCATTTTATTTTATAACATGTTTAAGTTGTTGTGAACATGATTTGATTGAATTTATGATATGATTTTCTTTCTATTTTTGATGATTATAAATTTGTGTTCAATAATAAAACGAACGCCCGAGTACAATCTCATTTGGACCGGTATACATATCGGGTTCCAAAAGACTCGCCAAAATGTAAAACGAGACAACAACCAATTTTTTTGTATTGTGGTGCATTTTTCGATGCCTAGATGAAAGAGCTGATTTCTCACCCGTAGGGACTTTGTAAAACTCGCTGTGTTATCTTTTTGAAACAATTTCTAGAATTTGGTAATTCGATCAGAATAGAAAGTTATAACTGAAATACTGAACATATCTTGAATCTACCAGATTAACAGTTCTGACTTGCAGTCTGATTGCAAATGTACAAATAACCTTTCTGGACTTTAGGCCAGAAGAACTTTTTGAAGAGCTTTGAGTTAGCTTTCCGAAAATATTTACATTTTCTGTATATTCAATTTTTGATAAAAGTTATGATCAAAACACAGGCAGTAAGTGAATCTGATAGATTCTTGGTCATATTTTGCAATGCATATACAAGTAGGGAGATGTAACTTCTGGGATTTTTCCCACAATGACATTGTCGAAGTTCTCTGAATTAGCTTTCCAGAACATTCGATGGATCCCAAAAATCCTATCTGTGCTATCTACAGTGGTTAAAACAGTGACTGTAAGTCCAAACATCATGTTTTGAGTTTGTCTTGTATAGCAGATTCAGAAGGGAATATCTTTTTAAAGATCATCGCAGAAGGATTTTTCGAAGATCTTTGCGAGACCTTTCCAAATATGTATGACCCATTTAACGATCCTTAGAAATGATGGAGATATGGTCAAAACAGCGCCTTGCTGCCCTATTTGGACTTTGTCAAATTCTAGTCATTCTGCCTTAGCCAAATTTTGAGACCTGACCGAGTTAACTGAGTTGACTCGTACCTAGACCGTATGGACTTAATAGGTTACCCTAGACTTGACAAGAGAATTAAATATATCAAATTAATTCATAATGAACCACATGTAGATTGTAGAACAACCTAGTCGATTGACGAACTTAACCTAAGTCTGATAATTGAACAATCGCGTATGATCATTTTAGGATTATTTCATCACCTAGACTATGTTGAACTCAGTGGGTTTCAGAATGGACCTTAGTAGTCTAATTGACCTAATTAGACCACTAGGGGACATTCTATGATCACCTCTGGGTTTGGGTACGAGTCGATCCACGATTTTTGGGTCATATCTGGGTATCTAGAACCGGGGCGCACGTGACAACCATGAAAATGGGATGACCAATCAATTCTCTGCTCCAACAGTTCTGAACTATCACCAAAAAAGAATGGCGAGAAGTCCAAATCTTGAGGAATCTAAATGGAGTTGCTGGCTTGGGAATGCGGGTGCTACCCCCAAAAAGGGGAGAGTGATCTGAGCAAATGCGACGAAGGATTCTATATCTCCAACCAAAAAATTTGAAGAGCCACACCTGATTGCTGAAAATACGATCCAAGAGGCTGAGAATACGACGATTCCCCATCTGACTATTAGACCACGAATATCGAAGACCAGATTTTTGAATGGGCAATAAGTTACAAGAATCGACCATGTGTCGAAATTCCTCCATGGATCAGGGAATAGGCGCAAGACCACAACTTTTCTCCTCAGTACTAAGAACAACCCTAAAATCCAACAACAGAATCCAAGGCCTGCCATCATGACTAATCTGAATAATTCTTCCCAAAGGCATCTCCTTGCAGCTGTAGTGCACTTGGCATGTACCACAGTGATGAGGCGGTTATCTGAAACTATAGTGGTTTGCTCTCTAGAGAAGGAATGGACCATAGGCCAGGGAAGATCCACACGCCACAACACCCAAATGTTACCCAACTTATCCGGACTATCATTACAAATGAAATCCCTAGCAATTATGTTAAGCGAAGAACAAGAGCTAGCAAACAGCTTGCAAGGCTTGATGAGAGGTTCCGCTAAGAACACAAGATCCGGGTGTGCTTGGGAGATTAACTTTTTCAACGTACTATAAGATTTGGGATTAGGCAGCCCTCTGGCATTCCAGAACATAATATTCATAAGAAATATAAAGATAGATGAAAGCCAGAACAGTTTCCTTTAAGAAGGCATCTTACCGGATTTAGACCTAGTATTGGGGGGGTAAAATCCTTGCAATTGTCGTTGAGGAATGACAATGGACCCCTTTCTGGTCTTCAGGTGCTAAGGAGAGCCATTATGGTCATCATCATCCTCACAAGAGTGTATTGGAGAGGTGACTGAAGAAGAGCCAGCACTAGATGATTTTGATTGGCAAGGATCAGTGGCAGCCAGGATGGTATCAGCCTCCGCGATTGTCCTTGCGATAAGAGGATCCTCCAAAGATATAGAAACCGAGTTGCCAGGTTTAGTCTCAAGACAGATTTGCCCATCCTCAAGCGGAATGCACAGACATCCAGTGTAGCTGATGATAACAGAGAGTTGGGGACAACCTTCACGTCTGACGAAGCATCTAGAGTTCCGACGAAGGAATTAGGGACATGAGCCTCCACCTCAGGTGCAAAATTGTGAGTTCCAATCAAGGAAGTGGGGACAACCTCTATCTCGGGTGAAGCATATGGAACTCTAATCTTAGAATGCGGCTTGGGGACATCAGCTACCAAGGGATCCTTCAAAATACCAGCCACCTCATGACCTGAGATGATTGATTATTTCTCCGATTGCGCTTCTTTTTTTAAGGTCAAGCCTACCAACCAGAGCTAATTTGCAATATTCTAATCTCCTATCAACAGAATGTTTAGGGATTTTAATAGCTGGGAACTCACCTCGCAAGCCAGGGGTAGGAAGGTCAATGTTGTACGCAGTCAGGGAGATGATAGCAGCCACGACATCAGATGCACGCTGAACATTAACATCGACAACATGTTGAGAGGTAACTTTGTTTATTGGGAGCTTTCTCTTTAGAAACGCTCCCCATATTAATACAATCCATCTATACTTGTTTCCCTGCTTTGAGTCAAAATTAGTCTTGACTGAGTAAGAGTTTCGCTGCGACGTTACTTTGTCCTATCGATTGCGATTGAGACCGGTGGTGACGATACCATAGACTTGGGGTTCAAAACCTGCCTTCACCGAGTCACTGATCTCTTTAAAAACAGGCTTACCACACAAAAAGAAAAAAGAAAAAAATTCCCAACCTGGGTTTAGCTCCATGGGGAGCGACTCAAAATTTCCAACGCTCAAGTGCATATACATTTTATCACCATCAACCCTCTTAGACAATGGATTATATGGTTTTTCTTATATTTACTAAAAACAATAATAGAACAAGCGGAAACTATTTTGTAAAATAAATAATTATATAAATCATTAATTTAGAAAAAATCATCTTTTAAAAACTTTTTACGATAAATTCACCTAGCCAAGATTTCTTTAACATTTTAAACATTAAGGCTGCAAATTCCTTGTTGGAATGTATCAGTCTTCTCAAGCCCCCTTTGAGCACCTAAGGCTCCTAGGTATACTTTCAACATGGATTACTTTTTTTGGGGGTAAGTCAGATGGGGTTACTTAATAGACCCTCATGTCAAGATACCAACCACAACTGCATTACGGAGGTGTACAATATACGTGAGAATATAAATGTACTTCATCTCTTTAATCCAGCTAATGCATGTCGAAAACATGATTGTATATGGAAGTTGGGACTATTTCAACAATGGAGAAAATCCCACAACATTCCAATGACTTATAACTATGAACTATTCTCAAGCCTACATAGAACCAGTAGGTCGATCCCCCATGACACCGTTACACTTGACCACTTACCATGTTTTCTTGAGACAACCTTTTCCAAAGACCCATCAACAGCCTAAAGTGCATAAATTAGAATGCATTAGTAAAATAAACGTCATACAAAACAGATAATCATTTGGCAAGACAAAAAATTCAAACAAAAGATCTGTACGCCTTAGATATGCACATTGAAAATCTAGTACACCATCTCATGTCTAAAATATTACAATATTGGTGGAATCTCAGAGGACAACCATATTGTTGATGTGATAAACCAGCAGTACTACTAGCACGTTTAGTTAAAAGGTGTAATTGAGGCACAAGAATTTGTAGTAGGACTAAATTGCTCAAAGCAAGTCTCTTGATTCAACAAGAGAGACCTCTGAAGTCATCAAAGGTAACTGGGTTGCCTTCAGTAGAGATTGAGGTAACAAACACCTTAAAATTGATCCCTAATCTTTTAAGTATATGCATGAAATGGTTAAAGTTGGAGACTACTTGCTGTATGAGGTGCAAGGGAATGCAAACGATCTTGATTTTTTGAAGATAATTGGAGATGGTTAGAGAGCCATTCTTGATTGATTGGACTTGAAGATGAAGAATTTATGCCTGAGATTGGTAATCAAATGATGTTTCAAGAGCAAGGAATTAAATTTCGTTTTCGACTGGATTTCTGGTCCAGGTCGAAACCAAAATTTAAACGAAATTTCGGTTAAATCATGGAAAAAAACAAAAAAAAAATTCAGGAGAGATTTATTAACATCCCTTATTTATAGGAAATTTGAAACGAAATCTTCTCTCTTTCTCTCTCTACAATCTATAAGATAAAGAAATCTTAATTTATGTCTTAAATATAGGAAAGAATATGTAAATTGTCTCACTTTTTACGTAAAAGACCAAAATTTTAGATTTTTGGTATTTCAGTATTTCGGTTTCAATAGGGGTCGAAACCAAAATTTCACGTCGGTTTCGATGAAATTTAAAACCCTGTTCAAGAGACAACCTCTTTAGAGGTCAAAAGTGCAACTATGTGAGACAAATTCTCTCATTGGTCTTTATGCCTTTGTAACAACTCACAAATAGGCATACTTTGTTTCATTCTAGTCCGTGATAATGTTTTGAGGGGCAAGAATACAACCATCGACAAAACCAGTTAAATCCTAACTATAAATAATCTGAAGAAGTAACTCTTCCAGAAGAGATTGTTGGGTTAGGTGTCTTGTATTCTGCAGGAAGTACTGTTATGCAAGTCATGTCTCCACAATGGCTATGCTCTTTTGGGTGCCTCTAATTATAAGACTACCATTGGCACGCTTCAACATCTCATTTGATAGTCTTGACATCAACTCTGTAGTGAATTAGGTGTCAATATATGCATGCTCCAACTACAGCGCTGGATGCTGCAGTCAAGAACACTAGCATGATTGATAGATAAAAATGTGGTTGTGAACATCTCTGGATTTATGTGGAGAATAATTAAAAATATGACCCAATCAGTACAAGTGTAAGTATCTTTGACTTGATTCAAGGCTAAAATACATGCCAATCAAAAGAGAATATTGATCAAAATATCATTCTTTGCATTTGAGGGAAATCTAGATACCTTAATATTTACTTGGAAAATAAGTTGAGCTGTTGACTTATTTTTAAACCACGACTTTTGGACGCCATCCAGCAATGACATCCTCCGGGAGACCTTGTGTTTTAATGAATGAGTCCATCGAGAAAATTGTCTGAAATATCAAGGACAAACAGAAAACCTGTTATAAATAAATCAAATAAGCTCAACTACAGCAATTCATGCAGAAGGACAAACAGAAAAACTGTTATTTACACAAATTAATCCTATACAGCTTAAACCAAGTAAATGTTTTTAATGGACTTAAGAAGATGGTTTAGAGGAAAAACCACTAGGCAGATGTCTGACCCTAAACACAATATGTAAAATCCATATAGTTTGAAGAGCCACTTCTGCTTTAAAAGCCAAACAAATTGGCCACCAAGTTAATATTTTATGAACTGCAGTAGAGATCACTGGACCAGCCACATGTTGACTACATGGAAATATAATTCTATGCAGACTGGGAACCTCTTTCCCACAGACAATATCAATGGATTACACCAAGTATAATCTATGCCCGGCTACTGTACTTTCTTTGGGGTAACCTCGTCAAAACACACAAAGCGAGTAAGAACTAAGAAGCAGAAAATAGTGGCAAACTGAAGTGCAGCAACAGAATATCGAGTCATGGGACTGTGCATGCGAGTTGATATTGTTGACAATTCTCATGAATGAGTTGGGTTTCAACCTATGAAATTCCAATGTATAATGAAGCTTCCATCCAATCCAGTGTATCATAAAGAGACCAAGTACATGGAAGTTATTCTTCAAGAAGGTAAAAAAAACATTGGGAGATATTCGTGATCCATTTGTTAGCTCAAAAGGACCAGCTTGCTGAGGAATTCGCTAAGATTATTAGTCATTGTTATCTACATGACATTATGGACAAGTTGAGCATGATTGACATCTATGGTCCAGTTGGGGGTTGTGGTTGGGGAATGAGTCTTATTGGACTTAGTTATCACTTTGTCCATGTAGCAGGTGTAGATTATTCATTCGCATGCAGCCTAGTTTATTACTTCACCCCTGTGGTTAGGGCCAATTAATCATTCACATGTTTTCTCGTCTCTCCATTACTAATGGCTAGCTTGTAAACATTAAGTGTAGATAAAGCAATATAGTAAGGGGAAGTGTAATGACACATAATCTGCAATATAGCGCATGATAAGGTAATGATTTGATGTTGAAGTTGATAAGTATATTCCTTGTGTTGATAATTCCAGAACAACTCTGGGTATTTATGTTATCTCTATTTAGTCGATTGCCTAGGACTCGGAGAGCGGGACTCAATGATTCTGAGAAGGGCTATGAAACGATCCCTGATGCGTAGGCATGGAATACATATGGTGAGCTACAACAATGGTTAAAGAGCCTAACATAGATAGGTTAAGAGATAATTGAACATGCCATGACGTTGTTAGAATCTCATAGAGGCCTTTATGGCACTGGCCTGTAAATCCTGACTAGGCCTCTACCTCAGAATCTCACTACTTACGAGTCCCTGGCTTGGTTGGCCCAAGAGAAAGAGCCTTTGCTTGGGACCATCTCCCTACCCGGCCTGTCCGTTCTAGGCCTGTCAATGGATAGTCGAAAATCCGAATCCGTATTCGAAAAATTGGATATTATCCGAAATTTTTGGATATCGAATTCAAATTCGGATGTGTTTTTAATATTCGAATTAATTTCGGATACAAATTTGGATGTTGGCATATTCATTTCGAAAATATCCGATCTAATTACCAAATAGAGGGTGTTTTGGTCTTTTTACATGGTAAGTAAGAAGACTCAAAAGATTTCTCCCCTCATTCATTCCTTTCTACGATTTCCCCCCTTCCTTCTTCTCTCCTAAACCCTATCCCTCCTCTTTCTCTCTATCTCTCTCTAATGCTCGTGATGCCGCCGTCAACGACGCATAGGATCTCCGATCGAAAGCGGTGGTGACCACCTCAACCCATTCTTGCCATCATCACCGTCTCAATACTCATTGGTTTTTGCTGCTCTTATAGATTCCACCACTGAATCTATGACCGGGTGTGCAAAGAATCGTGTTTTGGAGTTAGAATTAGAGAAAGGGAGAGGAAAAGACTGAAATCATGTTTCCGGTTCACTGTTACATGTGGGTATGTCTTTTTTCACTTCAAAATTTTTTTTCTTAGATCTGAAACTAGGGTTTGAAAGACGGATTGGGGATTTTTTGACGAATCGAATATTTTCGGATATCCGTTAATCAAATCGAATTTGAATATTGATGTGGAATATCCGTCGGATTCGGATTCGAATTCGGATACTGAATTTTTTTTTCGGATTCGACTTCGGATATGCCTATATCCGATTCGATAGATATTCGTTGACAGCGCTAGTCCATTTCCTTCCTTAGGTGGGGACTTGAGTTTGTGGACCTATGAAAGCAATCATAGTCTCACTTGGACACATTTGAAGCCCCCCCAGCCTATTATGAGAAACCCCCATTAGCCGGAACCCTAAACAGATGTTTTGTTCAGAGGGGTCGATCGGACTTAGAGACAGGGCGATCGAAGGGAAATGACCACTGGTCGACATGTCAAGGGGGGCTGATCGCCTGGTTAGGCCAGTCGACCAGCATTGGGTTTTCCTCGAATCACAAGCTTTCCTCTCCCCTCTCCTTCGACTATAAATACTCCCCTTCTACCCATTATACTCACCAATTCACTCTGCTTTCTCTTGAGTTCTTCATTATCCAAAAATATTTGTTTGTGTTCTCCTTGCTTCCTTCGGCGGTTCTTTTAGCTGCCATTTGTGGGAGATTGGTGGTTTGCCTTCTACAACACTACAGGTGATTCGTGTTGTAAATGAGGTTGTAACCAGTAGATGAAGGTTGTAGATAGAAGAGGGAAAAAGTGTAACGGAGGCGGAAGGTGCAGAAGGAGATTAGGGTTAGAGAGAGAAGTTGTGGGAAGAGGAGAGAATGAATTGTTAATTCATTCTCTCTCACACACTGTATATATATGATGTGGAGAAACCCTACAAAAGAGAATACTATTAACGTGACACTATTCACGTGAATAGTAAAACCCCAAAAAAGGCCCTACGTGGGAAGTGGGACGCAGCCCACTTGAGACACCCACGTGGGTGTATTACATAAACTCTAACACTCCCCTTTCAGCTGGTGCGAAGATATCCATCATGCCCAGCTTGCCAGTTAAGGTACGAAGAATAGACTTGTTCACCCCCTTTGTTAGTATGTCGGCAACCTGCTCCTGTGTTCTCACATACAGAGTATAAATCAATCCTTGCTGAAGTTTCTCTTTGATGAAGTGACGATCAACTTCAATATGCTTGGTCCTATCATGCTGGATTGGGTTGTAAGCAATGCTGATGGTAGCTTTGTTGTCACAGTAGAGGCTCATCGGCTTTGTCACCTGGAGTCCCAGTTCCTTAAACATGGTCCTCAACCAAAGGAGTTCGCACACACCATATGCCATAGAGCGAAATTCTGCCTCTGCACTGGATCGAGCTACAACTGGCTGCTTCTTGCTTCGCCAAGAGACAAGATTTCCTCCAACAAGGGTATAGTATCTTGACGTAGACCGACAATCAATAACTGAACCTGCCCAATCTGCGTTAGTATATGCTTCCACTCTAAAGTGTCTATGTTGCCCGAACAGTATTCCACGACCTGGAGAGCCCTTGAGGTACCGAAGAACTCGGTGAACTGCCTCAAGATGTGATGACTGTGGTGCATGCATAAACTGACTGATAACACTAACAACGTAAGCAATATCCGGACGGGTGTGTGCCAAGTAGATCAGCCTGCCAACCAATCTCTGCAACATAGCGACATCCTCAAGGGTGTCACCCTCCTCAGAATTCAGCCGGTGGTTCTGATCAATTGGAGTCTCTGCTGGTCGAGCTCCCAAATACCCAGTCTCATCTACAAGGTCCAATACATACTTCCGTTGAGAGATAAAGATGCCCTTCTGAGACCGAGCAACTTCAATTCCCAAGAAGTATTTCAGTGGCCCCAAATCCTTTGTCTCAAACTCCGAGGACAAGAAGGTCTTCAGCTGCTTTATCTCCTTAGGATCATTCCCAGTGATGACAATGTCATCAACATAGACGATCAGTGTCGTGGTACTAGTCTGTTGGTGGTTCACAAACAACGTGTGATCGGCCTGACTCTGCTTGTAGCCCACTCGTCTGATCGCACTGCTAAACCGCTCGAACCATGCCCTTGGAGATTGCTTTAGCCCATACAGGGCTTTCCTTAACTTGCACACCTTGTCGTCACTTCTAGCAAGTGTCAACCCAGGTGGTAGTTTCATGGACACCTCTTCTGTCAGATTTCCATGCAGAAAGGCATTCTTCACATCTAGTTGATGCAATGGTCAGGAAAGGTTGGCAGCTAAGGATAGAAGAACTCTGACTGAGTTCATCTTGGCCACAGGTGCAAAGGTCTATTGATAGTCTATCCCATATGACTGAGTGAATCCCTTGGCTACGAGTTGTGCCTTGTATCGTTTGACTGACCCATCAGCTTTATGTTTCACTGTAAAGACCCATTTGCACCTCACAGGTTTCTTTCATCTGGGTAGTTGAACAAGTTCTCATGTTTTGTTATTTTCAAGAGCCCGCATTTCATCCATCATAGCTTCTTTCCACTCTGGGTGACTAAGTGCGTCTGCAACACTGGAAGGCAAAGAAACAGAGGAGGCAATACTGACAAAATTTTGATATGACGGAGTTAGAGACTGATACGAAACAAAATGTGAGATAGGGTGTTCCGTACAAGTACGTACACCCTTCCGAAGTGCAATAGGGAGGTCAATATCAGTGCTCATATGATCATCAGAAGTAGGAGATGCATGTGGCTCAAGAACAGAAATAGGAACTGAGGCAGGGACAGAAGCAATCCTAGAACTGGATCCGAGGGGAGACTTGCAGATGTAGGCGCAGGGACAGTGGCTTGTCCTTTTTGGTTCTGACATATATATGCACATCAGCTGCAGTAGTGGAATGTCCTTGTCACTAGACTGAGGTCCTGGCATAGGAATAGAGACAGGCAGAGGGCTGGGGACGCTCTCTTCTGCAACATCATGCTCCCTCTGAAGAGAGGTCTGCTCACCAAAGAAGGGGATGGACTCAGTGAAGGTGACATCCATAGAGATAAAGCGACGACGGGTAGCAGGATGATAACATTTGTGCCCTTTTTGATTAGAGGGGTACCCCAAGAAGATGCACTTCAGGGCCCGCGGATCTAACTTGTCCCTCAAAGAATGATGAATATGGACATAACAAACACACCTAAAGACCTTCGGAGGAACAACGAATGCTGGGCGATCAGGAACCAGGAGAGATAGGGGAGTCTGAAATCCGAGAACCCGAGAAGGCATACGATTGATGAGGTAAGCAGCAAGTAAGACAGACTTAGACCCAATAGTGTTAAGGAACATCATGCCTAACCGGAGAGCACGCTCATCTTCAAGAAGGTGACGATTTTTTCTCTCAACAGTCCCATTCTGTTGAGGTGTTGAAGGGCACAAGGTCTGATGAACAATGCCATGTGAAGCAAAGTAGGATTTCAGACCCCCATCGAGGCATTCCCCCCCATTGTCAGAGCGAAGAATCTTAAGAGGTATAGAATTGAGTGGTAACCATTTTATGGAATTCTTGGAAAATGGAGAATACATCTTTGGTTTGCATAAGGTACACCCAGGTACAACCACTAACATCGTCTACAAAGGTAACAAAGTACCGATATCCAAACAAAAAAGTCATGGGCGCGGGGCCCCACACATCAGAATGCACAATATAAAAGAGTAGTACTTTTATTCTCACTAATGGGAAAAACAGAACGATGATGTTTGGCCAGTTCACATGTTTCACAATGAAAGGGAACTGCAGAAACAGAAAAGAAAGCATGAAAGACACGCTTTAAGACTAACACGGGTACATGACCTAGCAGGTTATGCCAAAGCATTAACTGGTCTTTATTGACTCTACTACTACTACTACTACTGATGCTAGACTGGTGTGCAGATATAGAAACCGAAGAATCTAGGACGTATAAGCCACCGTCCTCACGTCCACTGCCAATCGTTCGCTTCAACTCCAGATCTTGAAACACACAGTGAAAAGGAAAAAACGTTACATTGCAGTTAAGACTTTTGGTAAGACTACTGACCGATAGTAAATTAGCGGTGAATTGCGGAACATGTAAACCAGAAGACAAAGAGAGAGCTGGAGTGGCATGAACATCCCATTTTCTAGATATAGAGGAATAGGTACTATCAGCTATCCGAACTCTGTCACGACCAGAGCAAATACCATAACTAGAGAAAACGGAGGACATACTTGTCATGTGATCAGATGCCCATGAATCAATGATCCAAGAAGGGCTGGAAGGTACAGTAGAGGCGGAAAAAGCAGTCCTAGTACCTATGTGAGTAAATGCAGACGTGGAAGTGGAGGCCTGGCCATTGAGTTGGGCCATCATGCGGCGAAGTCGCTCAAGATTTGCAGGAGAGAACGAGTCTGTGTCCCCAGAGGAGGTAGGCACTGGTAGTGCGGAGTCCTGTGTGACTGAGTGCGCTGAGGGAGGTCCTTGTTTTGCTGATTGACGCTGACAGGAAGTGGGGGCCTGTCCTGGGGGACGTCCATGGAGCTTCCAGCAAGTGGCCTGGATATGGCCCATGCGACCGCAGTGATCACACTTGGGTCTGGGTCTGTCCCCAGACTCCTTCGGACTGGATGTCTGGCCTTCTGATTGGTAATAGCTAGGGTAGAGCGGTCCTGAGTATCACTCCCACTGCAGAGTTGCATGGCAGAGCGGCGGCTGTCCTCCCCCTGAATGTAACCATAAACCTGTGGTAGAGAAGTAGGAGCAGGATCCCTACCAAGGATTTGAACACGAGCTCCCTCAAAGCTCGGATGAAGGCCGGAGAGAAACTGGAAGATCCGAGAACGTTCAACCATCGCCTTGAAGGACTTGACGTCATCTACGCACTTGGGGGAGCAACTCTGGTAGTGATCGATCTCCTCCCATTTGTTTCGAAGGGAAGCATAATATGTACCAAGCTTCATCTCCCCCTGATGAAGACAAGATATCTCTTGTTCTAGTTCTTAGAGCTTGGCGAAATTGCCCACCTGGGAGTATGTCTGAGATACGGCATCCCAAACATCTTTGGCCGTTGGTAGGAACATAAATCCTTTGCTGATCTAGGTTTGCATCGAGTGAAGAAGCCAAGACATGGCAGTCAGGTTCTCCATAACCCAAATCCGATGAGATTTGTCCTTTGGATCTAGTTCTTTAGTAGCACCTGTCAGATACTCACTGTAGCCACGACCCCTAATGTACATGAGAGCGGAAGTCTTCTATTCTAGGAAGTTGGTGCCATCGAGCTTCATAGTGGTGATGCAGAGCTGAAGGTTGTGATCTCCATGAGTTCCATGAGTCACAGGACGATCCTCAGAGGAAGAGCCAGAAATCACAGGATGTGGCCTCGGAGGAACTCATCGGAGCAGGACCACCAAAAATAGCATGTAGTGTACCAGAGGCTCCCAGAAAACCGAAGTGAGGTCTAGAGGATCCCTAAAGGCCCAATGAGTGGTGCGCCTAGGATAGGAGGGCCCAGAGAGGTTTGATTTTGGAAGAAAATCAAAACCCAAAAAGTAGCAGGGGGATCCGGATGATTTTTGGAAACTAGGGTTCCGACGGTTAGAATTCGTCGAATCAAGTTTCAAACTGTTCCACAAGCAGTACTGAAGAGGGGGTCAAGGTCAGAGGGGGCCTGTTGTTGCGCGAATATCACAAAAATCTAAAACCCAAATATCTGAAAATCGGGCCGATTTTTGGAAACTGACGATCCGGCAGTCGGAAAAATGCGATGCAACTTTCTGACAGTCCCTGGGTGAATACTGGAGGGGGTGGCTAAGGTAGAAAACCCTACCGTGGTGTAGATCACAAGAAAATAAAAACCCAAAAATCCTCGAAAAACGTGTTGGCCGGAAAAACGCTGGAGAAGCTTGAGAATAAGACAAACTGGATCTCTGATGCTGCTGAGGGAAAAAACTAACCAGGAAATAAGACCCTCTGGTGTTTTGCCTCAGGATTAATCCCCGGATAGAGCATGAATGATCTCTGCGATTTTCTCAAAAGTTCTCCTCGGCTCCAGATGCTCACGTAACCGTCTTAGATCAGAATAGAGTCTCTAGGGGATAAAGACACATGCCCTAGAGCTACCATGCTCTGATACCATGTTGTAAATAAGGTTGTAACCAGTAGATGAAGGTTGTAGATAGAAGAGGGAAAAAGTGTAATGGAGGCAGAAGGTAGAAAAGGAAATTAGGGTTAGAGAGAGAAGTTGTGGGAAGAGGAGAGAATGAATTGTTAATTCATTCTCTCTTACACACTGTATATATATGATAGGGAGAAACCCTACAAAAGAGAACACTATTCACGTGACACTATTCATGCGACACTATTCACGTGAATAGTGAAAACCCAAAAAAGACCCCACGTGGGAAGTGGGACGCAACACACTTGAGACACCCACGTAGGTGTACTACATAAACTCCAACAATTCGGGTGGTTGGTCCGAGCTACTTTTAGAGTAGCTGCTTTGATTTGCGCTTCATCAACATTGAAGCTTCGTTCCTCTTCAATCTCAGTTGAGAGGTAACTTTGTTTATTGGGAGCTTGCTCTTTAGAAACGCTCCCCATATTGACACATTCCATTTATACTTGTTTCCCTATTTGACTCAAGATTAGTCTTGACTGAGCAAGAGTTTGGTTACAACCTCACTTTGTCCTATCGATTGCAATCGAGACTGTCCTTTACCTTATTTAATATTGTAAGGCTGCTTAAATATTGAATTAAAAATGTGATAGCTCATAAGAAATTTTGAAGAGTGGATGTAGGTGTTGCGACATCGAACCACTATATATCTTTGTGTTGTGGATTGTTGTCTCGTTTCTTTATTACTTTTAAGTTGATTAATCTGCTCTGATTCAAGCATATTAGTAATAAACTTAGGATAATTTTAATAGACATATCTTCCCCTCTAGGTCTTCTCGTATCAATATCAAGGGAACTTCAGAAGTTAATGTAGAAAGAAACAAGTATATGAAAATAGAAGTTCAATAAGTTAGATGCTTCATATAGTAGATCCAATCCAAGACTACCTAAGGAAGAAACTGACATTTCTTATATTTTTAAGCACAATCGTACTCTTGACGTTTAACCTTTAGACCATTTGTTCCTAGGTCACACATGGACATTTATTCTTTTCTTTTTGTAAGACTAGCAATTCGAAAGTAAAAAAAAAAAAACACTACAATGTGAAGTGAAAAGTTTACAGCACAGTTAGATGACAAATCATTTCCATGACATTCACCTTAAAGCCAAATATTTGACATACCTTCATGTAAGACTTTGCATAGGGAAGTGAATCCGGAATTGACCACTTCTTATAGTGGCCCAAAGCAATCTCTAAATGGTGAAGTTTTGGTCCAAGAGCCAAATCGACAGCAGAAACCTCTTTCCCATTTACAAAGGGACCCTTTGTTATGCAACAAAAGAAATTCAAGCATATAAACGTGTTAGAAATACCATATATCATGTCATTGCAGTCTTTTGTGTGCATTCTATTAAGATAAGAGATTAAATTTCCAGAAAAGACACCGTGCTATGAAGAGTTCACAATGCAGAACTAACCAAGGTTCTAAACTTCGACTTCACCTTGAACTTCGGTCAGTTAAAATTCGGAATTAATTCGGGGAAGTTCAATTCGATTTAGAGAATTTTTGTAAAACTTCGCTAAGTTAGAGAAGTTTGGAGAATTTTTACCAAAACGTTGGTAAAACACACTGATTTTTAAGGATATGATAAAACAAGCATGATAAAGCACTTATAACTCATTATATCATAAAAAAAACCATTTGGAGCAATCTGAGCAAGATTAATATCGTTTCTCATATTGACGCAATTACTAAAGTATTTGATTTTTTTTTTAAGATGAGTTATAAGTGTTTTATTGTGCCTCTTTTATCATATCCTTAAGCATCAGTGTGTTTTATTATGTTTGTTTTATCATATACGGCTAATTTCTTGGAATTTAGCCTTTTTATTACAAAAATTGCAAAAAAGTGTGTTGTACTGCTTATGAGTTTATGACTTAGTATCTTAGTACTTGCTTAAAAAAAGAATCTCAAACTTTTGATACTTGTGTCAATATGAGTGAAACGATATTAATCTTGCTTAGGTTCCTTTAAATGGTTGTTTTTAGGATATAGTGAGTTATAAGTGTTTTAACATTCATGTTTTATCAAATCCCTAAAAATCAGTGTGTTTTACAAACATTTCGGCAAAAATTCTCCAAACTTCTCTAAATCGGCGAATTAATTCGGCAAAATTTTGTACTGAAAAAGGCTAAACTTCGAGAAATTAGCCAAAATTAGCCGAATTTTGTCGAATTAAGCGAATTAATTCGGCGAAGTTTTGGCGAATTTTTGTAATTTTTTTACTGCATGTACACTTTAATTTGGTGATTCAAAATTCGGCGAATTTCGGCGAATTTTAAAACCATGGAACTAACCACTTCGAATCTATAATTACTACAAAAACCATGGTTTTGGAGCCACCACTTCATGTACTATTGTAAAATTAATGTGCTGGGAACAGAGTATGCGTTACGATTACTTACTAAGAGCAGAATTTATAAAGCATAACCATGAACGAATCCCTTCGAAACAATAATGACACTACAAAAACCATGGTTCCGGAGCCACCCTTACTTTATGCACTATGGTGATGAATATGCTGGGAACT
Source organism: Euptelea pleiosperma (assembly GCA_035048495.1). Taxonomy (NCBI): domain Eukaryota; kingdom Viridiplantae; phylum Streptophyta; class Magnoliopsida; order Ranunculales; family Eupteleaceae; genus Euptelea; species Euptelea pleiosperma. The sequence continues at coordinate 39,233,241 of CM068543.1, forward strand.
GACTAAAGATTACAATTACTTAATAAGAGCAGATTTTATAAATCATAAAAACATGTATGGTGATTAAAATCTCCTAGTTTTTCTTTTACCACAAGTTTAAACATTCTAGACAGTGGGTGAAAATCCTCCTTAAAGGGAAGCTTATTAGCTTATAAAATAAAAATAGTTTTGAGACAACATTCCTCAAATGCACAAGAGGATGCCATGCTTTGAACCTTCCTAAAGGCTTTCCAGTCTCACTCTTCACTTCCTATGCAAAATACATGTTAATGTAAACATTTGATATATGCATGAATAAAGATCGACGTATGAATGAATAACTTTTATTAGGAACATAGACATGTAACTAATTATGAGAAATAGATCACAACAAGATCCCAATATGCCAAGCACTTTAGTTCGAATGCTAGTGATATTCACTGAACACAGCCATGGCAACATTTCTATAATTGCCTGATGAAATTCAACACATATAACCATCATTTCTTTTTCTTTTGATAAGCATATGCATCCCTTATCTGAAAGTTTATATGTATTGTATACCCGTGGAGCACCAGTCATGGGAGGATACTGATTTGTCTAGCTACCACTCTTAGGAGTTTTGAGTGATTTTAAAACATGGAGAATCAGTCATATCTGGAGGGAAGCAAATAGGCAGCTGATTTCTTAGCAAGTTTGCATGGGACTTTGGTGCAGATGTGAGAGGGAGTGGGGTGGGTAGGTGTTTTGCGGCTATTTTGTATCATATCCTACTGGTCTGCAAGCAAAAAATAAAAATAAACAAGGTCTGCAGGCAACTTTGAGGGTATCAGATTTCATTATAAACATAGAATCAGGTTCTCCAAATGTATGCTACATTGAGGTGCAAGCATTTGTAATAAACTATGTTAGCAAGGATATATCTTATACAAACATAAAATCACTCACATACTTGTTTTTTCTAACTATATCACCTGTATAATGTGAACTCTTACACAAGGAAACTGCCATAAATCTAAGGCAATAACTAATTGTCCAAATGGATAATAAGTAACTTATTTCTCACCAAAGATATAGTAGCATTAGGACCCACAGGAAAATGAAATAATAATGCTCACATTTTCTTTGATATAATCATTGAAGGAAGCCAATTCACTGAGCAATGTCTGCTCTGTTCCATCACTTGGATCTTTGCTTTGAAGGAAACCAATGAATGCGGAGAAGATCTTTGACCCACTAACAAGTAGAAAAATGAAAATATTAGACATAAAACCATTGCCCAATGCAATCGAGGGAACAATCAAATAGTATTGAAGTACTAGGGATTGTTGACAAAATCTTTTGTATTAATGTTTCTAATACTTACCATCTAAAATAATATGAACAACAACAGTTACAAAAGCAAACTAATATTTTTTTTAAAGCATCCATAAGGACCACTGTATATACTTATACAACATGGTTTAAAATTTCAGAATGTTTCGTACAAAACATTTCTTTCGGAATTTAAGCTAACCGAAACAAAACATTGAATATTTCGTTTCGTTTCATAACGTTTCGGTTTGTTTAGTCGAGAGAAACCGAGACATTACGATATAATTAAAAAAAACAGAGAAAAAAAACATGATTTCATGATTTTGGGATAGTTTCGCCTGTTTCATCATTTTTTCAAAATTTTGGAAATGTTTTGTTTTGTTTCGGAGTTTGTCTCGGTTTATCACTTGACTGAGACATTCCTCCGAAACGAGATTTTAAACCATGCCTGTACTACAACTTAAAAATTGAAAGTATTAAAATCCATAAATTATAATTGATCATCTTAGATGAACACAGTTTAAAGGCAAAGGTTTTGGAAAAACAGCAATACCATTCCAAATGTTAAAGAAGAGGTGGTAGGAATCAATTTAATAAAGTCATAATTGATGAGAGTAATGCATTGTGTATGGAAAATAGATGAAGCATATAGATGAATAGACAATTGTTGACTCTGAACTTAACAAATCTGATATTATAAATACCTTCATCTAAAATGGTTTAATCAATGTTCAAAAACCTGGTACTTAGACCTAGACCACATTTTAGTTTTTAACTTAAACTACAAAACCAACAACTCAACAAGTAGTGCATCATTTCTTCAAAGATGAATTGTAGAAAAAAGTATCAACTCAAACAGGGGTGGGGGCTGCATAGAAATAACCTCATGGGGGCCGAAAATAACCTCCGCCCCTCTCATATATAGAAACAAAAGACTTGCTCTCTCAAACATAGTAACAAAACAAACGACTAAACCTCTAATTTGATTTTAAAAAAAAGATCTCTTTTATCTATAAGATAGTAGGTTCGAGTTACAGATTGATAAAATTTTGCCAGAATTTCCTAATGAAACTACTGCAACAAAAAATGCCAACTGTGAAATTTTCATGTTGCATATTTAACAACACTGCTATTTAGTACTACTGTATAAAATTGTGAAAATAAAAGACCGAAAATGACAACTTGTGCGTTAAATAAATTCCCTGGGAAGAGTAAAAACATACACTGAAGCCTTCTCAGGTGGAGTTCCCAAAGGTGGATCAGGGTATTTATCTTCCAATGATTGAGTAATAACATCTGAATCTGCAATCCACTTCTCTTCAAATTTAATTACAGGAACTTTACCTTCTGGATTGACTTTCAAGAACCTAGATCCAGAAACAAAAAGATGAACACAAACAGCAAAGAGTGAAAGGAAGTGAGATCACTCATGCATGGACATAAATATTTTAACTCAAACAGGCTAGATTCAGAAAACTACCATTCTGGCTTGTTTGCCAAATCTACCAACTTCATGTCATAAGGGAGATGCTTTTCCTCAAGCGTCAGCAAAACCCTTTGACAGAAAGGGCCTGAAAATAAAATGAAGATCAATTAGCCATTAGTGTAATATGCATCCAAGACTTGAAAGCATTATATGTTTGATCTTATGACTACTAAGTAGCCTTAAATGTAGCATTAAGATTTCACCTATTATGATCAACAGAAATATGCATGGGCGCCAGCGCACATGGCACAATTATATAGATTATTTAGGCTAAGCACTAGATTGTATTAATCATCAGCATCATCATGCAAGCCTTGTCCCAATTATTGGGGTTCGGCTAAATGAATCCTGTTCCGTCATTCCATTATGTCCAGGGTTGTATCCTCTGTTGATGCATATACCTTCAAATCATGTCTCACTACCTCGATCCACATCCTTTTGGCATTCCATATCCACCTTTAAGAACCATTAATCTGCACTATTGCAATCTTTACGAGTGCCATCATTGGCTTCATTTCATATGACCAGACAATCTCAATCAACTCTCCTTTATTTTATCACCTATTGGAGCTACTCTTGGTTCCCTCAGATGCTCTTGTAAGTAAAATCACACGAAGACAGGAAGTAGCAGAAGTGAAAGAAGCACTAGCAAGGATGAAGATAGAAAGGATTTGACGCTAGATGGTATTCCAATAGAAGTGTGAAAGTGCACGGGAGAAACTAGGTAGTCTTAGATGACAAAGCTTTTCATTAGGAAATTAAAGACAAGGAAAATGATACTAGATGAATTGATAAGTATTGTTGTACCTATACACACGACTTATGAAGTTACACTAACTAATAGGGGATCAAACGTTTAAGTCACAAAATGAGAGGGCATTATAGAGCAATGATTAGAACAAAAAACAAGGATATCGAAAAATCGGATTCGCGTCTAGCTAGGGAGATTGAGCAAAGATTAACACAAAAAACAAGGATATCAGAAAACCAATATAATTAAGGCTATATTCTTAAATTAATAATTAATAAGAAAAAAGTCCAGAGAGAAGAGGAAGAATCTCCACATGGTCTTCATTAACTTGGAGAAAGCATATGATAAGAGTTCCTAGAGAGATAATATAGTGGGTATTGGGGGAAGAAAGGAATTTTGAATGGAGATATCAACATCATTAAGGACATAGTAGAAACCTCATTTTAGCACGATCTCCTAACTTGATAATCAATGGTTCATATATTCTTCAGCTTGATTGAATAGATCTTTTCATCCGAACACCCAATGTAGCCCTAAATCTACCCATCAAATGGTGTACTTTGAGCTTACAATTGGCTATCCATACAATTTAGCCTGTGTAGTGAGTCAATATATGTGCATTTCTCCCTGATGCATCTATGTGTGTTAAAAACATATCATTTTCCCTACGTGGTTTTTGTCTCCCTGACTCTGTTTTTCACTTTAGAAATTTAAGTCTAGGCCATAAGATTCTACCTCTACAATATCTCAACTTAAACCCATAACATTAAAGTACATATATAACGCTCAATCTGAATCATCCTCAGTGATGCTTCGTTGAGTTGTTCATCAAACAAAATATGTGACATCATGACACATTATACATGAATGCCAGAACAATAAGAGGGGGATCATTCAATCAACCACCACACTACTAATATCTCCAGCCCATGCGAATTTATCTTAAATTATAAATTCATGCTGTTAGATTGGTCAAGTCCAAACATGAGAATCGCCATAATTTTGACTCCATCTTCTACATTAAGAAACCAAGGTCCCCTCATTCACCGCCTCCACTCATTGTTATGAATCCAATTCAAAAGGGTGCCCCAGGTATTTTTCCGCATCCTTTTTTGTTTGCAAGAGTATACTCACTTCTCATTTCAATTTTAAATTCAACGTCTTATCCATAAGTACTAACATGAGTTCACTCGTTTCTTGTCGTTCTTTCCTAGGAACGAGGGTTTCAAAATAAAATCGAAGACCACGGGTCTGTTTCGGTAACCAGACAGTCCCAAACAGTTAGTATATCGACGTTGAGAGATCAGAATTTCAATTTGCGAAAAAAAAAAAAAATCACTTAGAATTTACCACAGTAACCCATAAACACGAGCGGATAGCACGAATTCTGCAAATAATAACGACTGAAGCAAACAACAAGAGAGAAAGAACCGTAGATTCCAACACAAATATAGTAAAACTGCATTGTCAAAATAGACCATCAAACAATCAATTACGAAACAACAACAACGGAGAAAACTAAAATCGGCTGAGAGAGAGAGGAAGAAAGAAGAGAGACACCATACAGTCGCCGAGCTTGTTAGGTGATGTAACGGAAGCTTTGACGCAGACTTCGAGAGGGTCTGAGACTGCAGACATCATCACAGTGAGAGCTCTTGAGCTTCCATGCCTTCTCCGATGGTTCAAACGGATTTTGTGGCCAACATGTTTGAGTGTAGACGAGAGAGCCAAAGCGGCTGGAGGAATGACAACAGTAGACATTTTGCTCGACAAACTTGCCTTCTCTCACCTAATAGATGAGGTTGCGGTGCTGTGACCACTATATATTTTGGTGCTGCTGCCTGTTGTTAGCGGTCGGCCACCGCTTATGGTCCCAAATGATGCAAATCAGACAATTTTAACCATGCGATCAAGAGGTTGTAAACTTCTGGTCGATATATTTGATGGAGCCACTAATTGTGTTAATAGTTTGATTTCCCTTTGGATTTTTAGATTACGACTGCACTTTACCTTCAATTTGAAGTAAGAAATTAGCAAAGCTTCGGGTTGTTTCGCCTTGACCCATAAAGAAAAGGGTCGGGTTCGGTGGACAACCACTTTTGACAACCATTTTGGCGTACCCACATAGAAGATGAATCAATGGCTGATTTTTGGTGAGGAGATCACCCCAACAAAAAAAATCAGCCCATTCTGAAATTTCTAACTCCATCAAATGTGGTTTTCAAGTTACACAGTAAAAATGGACGGTCCATAATTCTTCAACTTCTAAACCAGTCTACGAATATTGGAATGATTTGAATTTTTGTGAGGATGCTCTCCTCACCATAGAGATCATCCTCACCAAAAATCAGCCGTTGATTCATCTTCTATGTGGGTACACCAAATGGTTGTCAAAATTGGTTGCCAGAACTGGTTGTCCCCCGAACCGAACCCGAAAGAAAAAAGACTAAACTGAACCTTACTCGACCTAAGTGGTGGTGACCTTGTCCAAATTGAACCAAGCCCGTGTTTAAAGTGCTGGACCCGAACCCACTTGACCAACCTAATTATTAATCACGTCATGAATCATGATTAGTGGTGTACATTCGGGCCCAGCCAAAACCCAGCTCAAGCCTGCCCGAGTTTTTTTTTGTAAAACCCGGCCCGAGCCTGAGTTTCAGGCTACCCAAGTCTGGCCTGAAATTCTGAACCAGGCCCCGAAGCCCAGCCGCCCAAACCCAAGATCGAGCCTAGCTCAGAAAAAAAACCTGGAAACCCTCCTAAAAATTATACAAGCCCTCACTACAAAATATAAATAAAAGTGGGTTTTAGTGGGCCCGAAACTTTACCCGAGATTGACCTGAGGAAAACCAAATTTTCAGGTTTTGGGTAGGGTTCCTAAAGCTTCGGCCTAGCCAAACTAAATTCGGGTCAACTCAGACCGGCATAAAATGAAAGAAAACCCGAAAACAGGACCAGGCCAGGCCAGGGCAACGAATGTATACCATATAGTCACGACTCATGATTAATAAAAGAACATCTAGGTCTTGTACTAAACCAATGTGGTGTCAGGGTTGAATAATTTATAAACTCTAGTTTTCGTAAGAGAAAAGAGGATCCAAAGAATATGATTCCAGCTAAAAAGGAAAAGCTTTTCAAGAACCAGATGCTTTAGTAAGAATTGAACTTTTGGTGTCTTGTCACACTATAACTAAAGCCTTAAGAGTATCTCCATTAGCTATCTATAGCTATTTTCAAGTTTGGCTAACAATCAACCCCTTTTACCGACGAGAGTTATAGGAAAAAGGTTTTATCTCCATCAACTTCTTCAAAATAGCTAAAAAAAAAAAAAATCTAGTAAAATGACCAAAATACCCCAACCTTCATCCCCGTCTTCTTCACCCCTAAACTTCTCAAGCACAGAAAACAGGGAAACAAAGAGAACGTGGAAGAAAGAAACTCCTAACCAATTTTGTAAAACTAGATCTAAGAGAGAGAGAGAGAGAGAGACCTAATTCAAAGTTTTTCTGCTAAAAAAATGAAAACTAAAATTAGATCGAATCAACAGATCTAACTTCATTCTTTACCAGATAAACCCAAAAAAAAAAAAAAAAATCAGGTTTGAGAACAAGAAACAATTAAAGTAATCCATACATTTCTTTTTTTCTAAAGAATGATAGATTAAAATTCCAATCAAAATAACGAAATCTGTTACTCAGATCTAAAGTTTCAGAGCTCAGAGGAATGAAAAATGAGTAAACATCATCCCAAAAAAAGATAAAAGTCAAAAATCAGAGAACAAAGATTTGAGCTAGACTGGCCGATTGACCAGTTTGAGCAGCCGACAAGAGTCTTCTAATTCTGACTGGTCGACCAGTCAAAAGGTGCGGTCGATCGGACTTGACAGTAAAAGAATTCTCATTTTGACCTAAGCGGCCGATCGGCCATATTGTGCAGCCAATCCGGAATGCGGTCGACCGGTCAATATGCGCGGTCGACCCCACTTATTATGGATCTTGTTTTGACTTTATCTCTTGTGCGATTTTTGGTGCACATAAGTCATTTGAATGGCTCTTTTAGGTCCGTTTCTCTTTTTTTTTTTGCTAAATGATAATTTATAAAGCAAAGAAGAAAATAAGCAAAAAGATCAGACTTCAAAACGATAGTACGTCTGATCTGGCACTTCCACAACCACTAGAAAAGTTGGTTTAGAATTCCATCAATGACTAGATCCTTTAGGAAGGCTAGCACCCAACTTAGCACAAGTATCAGCACTAAAATTGACTTCTCTCCAGACTGAATTGAAGAGAACTTTAATAAGTTTGCTTTTAATATTTTCCCACCTGGCTTTGAGTTGCCAAGGTAAATCACCACTGATGAAGGCTTTAATAGCAGGTTCCGAGTTGGACTCAATAAAAATATCAAGCCAACCTTTGTCTAGAGCATAAGCCGCATTCTCCAATATGGCTAAACATTCAGCCATAAAATTAGTGGCAATTCCCAACCCAGCCATAAGAACTCCACAAGTGACCCCTAAAGCATCTCTGTAGTGAACTCCTATACCCCTTAAGTCAGGGTTCCCTTTAGAAGCACCATCGCAATTCAGCTTGATGAACCTTGAGGGAGGAAGTAACCACTTTACAAGGCAATATTTTAGGAGCTTTTTCGATGTATCGGCTTTAGGTCTAGCTGCATAAGAAGACAGTGATCCAAAGGCGTAGTCGGTGGACAGATCGTAGAAGCATCAATACCTTCACGAATGTGTTTAGAAACCCAAAGGAGAATCCTTATTGATTTAGGAGTAGCATTATCATACACAACCGCATTTCTTTCCTTCCACAAGGCTACGACACTAAGCATATTGCCTGCTCTCCAGATCCTTTTGAAAAAAGGACTATGATTTTTGAGTCCTGACTGCAGATCGTTCCAAGTAAGAATTGGATACCGTACTACAAAGAACGTTTTAAAACCAGTCCACACCTCTTGCGAAAAATGACGTCAAAAGATCAAATGATCTACCGATTCTGATTCTTTCCTACAAAGAGGGCAGCAAGAAGCAATCTGGATACCACAATTTTGCAGCAAGTCTTCTACCAGTATGGCACCATGAATGATTTTCCATTCTTATGCACCGAATCAAGGATGAATATCTGATTTCCAAATCCATTTGTACCAATCAAACCTAGGGGCTTGCTTTTTCACCACTTGAAAAGCTGATTTAATGGTAAATTTACCATTCAAAGTCGGCTTCCAAATGAGGTAATCATTTTTATCACTCACCGTCCCATTAAGCCTAATATCAATCCCAAACTGGTTAAAAACCTCTCTGACCGGTATAGGAATAGACCATTGATTATTGACGATCAACGAGCTAAGCCGAGAATTACATTTGCGCCAAAAATTTACCTGATCAGGAAAATGATCTTTGATAGCTTTATTGTCAGTCCATGGTTCTTTCCAAATCTGAATATTCTTGCCATCCCCCACAAACCAGGTGTAGTTCTTTTTGACCTCAACCATTGCCTTCTTGATGCCAGGCCAAATAGACGACCACTTATGATATTCAATAAGATCACCACGTTTCATAATATATTTACCCCTCGTATAAACAACCCAATCATCTGAGCCCTCGAGCATATTCCACGCTAACTTCATAAGAAGTGAAACATTCACCTCCTTAAGCTTACAGAGGCCTAGTCCACCTTCTTTCAAAGGTTTGCATGTCTTCTCCCATGTGACTGCGATAGCTTTTCTAGTTTGAGGATCTCCAGACCATATGAAATTTCGAATCAATTTTTCACAATCCTTAACCACGGAGCAAGGCCAAAGGTAGACTGACATGTTGTAGATAGGTATGCTATTGAGAACGACTTTCGCAAGCGTTACCCTTCCTTGGAAGGAGAGGATTTTACCAACCCAACCTGATGCTTTCCTTTTGATTTTTTTTCTGAGAGAGATCTCAAGGTCGATGTTTTCATACGTCCTTGCACCAAAGGATCTCCCAAATTAAGCTCAGGTAACTTTCCTTCTTTGATGCCAAGCAATCTCTCTGTGCTATGTCTGCGAGCAAGTCCCACAGCGCCAAGGAACAACCGACTTTTTTGATTATTGATAATTCGACTAGCAGTAGCTTGATATTTATCAAGGATCTACAACAAAGCTTTGAGACCTCTAGCGTTCCCATTAGCGAATATAAAAATATCATCTGCAAATAATAGGTGAGAAGGACCTGAATATTTAGAATGCAATACCATAGGCAGAAGGTGACCTGAATTCTGAAGACTATTAATCCCACGGCTAAGAGCATCCTCAGCAAGAGCGAAGAGGATAGAAGAGAGCGGATCTCCTTGCCGGAGGCCCCTACCCACCTCGATATAACCGCAAGGACCTCCAGTAATAAGAATGGACAGATGAGATTGGGTAATGGATTCCTTAATCCATCTCATCTTCCAGAATAATGAAAAGGAAAATACAAGAATGAGAAATTACCTGAAATATATTGACAAAATTTAAATAAATAAAAATCCATAAAAGAATCTGATTGTAACAAATGTCAAGATGATTTGATTGTAACTTAGCAGTTTAGGTAAACCAAAAGAATTAGACAATTTAATTGGCTATAGAAACAAGCTAGTTCAAGATAATCAAATGACCTTATAAAGATGTACGATTTACAGTGATATGAACCCTGTATGGTGGTAGTACCAACCCACTAAATAGAGAATCCATGTTAGATCCAAAATTTTCCACCTAATCGGCTTTCACATTATCTCTTAAAAGGAAGTTTTGCTTGAAAACCTTGATAAACAACATGAATATATAAACACCAAAGGCATATATTCTCTTTTGTAGCCTTGCATCTCTTTTATCCAAAGGCAAGAAAAGGAGTAATGTGGAGGCCAAAGAGGATCACTGTCATTGCTATCAATGTTCAATCAGGGATTGTGGTAGAAAAAGCTTAAATTTAAGTCATTAAGCCAAGTCATCACAGATATAATGCATCAAGAGTGTGCGACCTTCTTCACATCATATCTCATTCCTGCTTCATCAATTAATGCAAATGATAGTTTAGTTCATTATTTTCGCTTACACTATTTAGCCTATCTCATCAGTGTTAAGCATCCTTGGTCTAGCAAAAGGGGACTGTGGCTGTCAAAAAAGTGTCTGCCAGGCAAGGACTCCAAAAAGTCCTAAAGATTATCCATTTACGAGGAAGAGAAATGAGAGGGAAAAAAAATCCAAAAATAATCAAGAGTTAATATGTAGGCTTAAGTACAGGCATTTGGATTATGATTTCATTTGACATGATTATTACACTGGCTATAACCTAATGGAACCCTCATTTTCTAGGCTTGGGACTGGCAGTGTAGTGTAAACAAAGACACTACACTGGCGGCGTTTGGGTTAAGGCATTGAAGATCAACATCATCATCATAAGTAACGAAAAAGACACCCTTTAGAAATTAATGCCCATACACATTTTTAAAATTTCCCCATGACAAGTAAACTTTTGGATGGAAAGACTAACTCATTCCATAGAAATAAATAAAGATGATAACAAAAACACAAGTAATGGTAGCAGAAACCCATTAAAAAATGAATGGGAAGCAAAAATTTCATAATGTCTCCTATCATCCAAAGCCTTGGCCCAACTATTCGAGGAATTCCAAGCATAACAATAACATTAAGGGTCAGGCTCAACGGACACATATCACAATTTCACACAAAAAAAATCGTTGGGGGGCAATATATAAATTAGAGGTTTTTGAATGGGATGATTTTTTGTGAGGATGGTCTTTATGGTGAGGAGATTACCCTCACAAAATTCAAATCATTATGATATTAATAGCATGGTTTACAAGTTGAAGAATTGTGGACCATCTATTTTTTACCGTTAATTGGAAACCTACATTTGATGGTGTTAGAAATTTCAGAATGGGATGGTTTTTGTAGGGGTAATCTATATGGTGAGGAGATCATCCTCACCAAAAATCAGCCATTGATTAATCTTCCATGTGGGTACGCCAAAAATTGTGTGAAAATATGTGTCCGTTGAACCTGACCCGAACAATTAATACTTAAAGAAAACTAATATAATGCCAACAAAGAGAACGAAAAAAAGAGAAATTTTATATAAAACAAAATAAGATTGAAAGTGAGAAATTTGAAGTTCCAGTACCCCACATTCTTAAGTGAAATTTCACCGGTCCGTTCTCTTTAATCTAAAATACCTAGAAGGGGGGGGGGGTGATTAGGTATTTAAAATTATTTATACCTACACAGTTTTACTAGTCTATGGTAAGGGAATAAAATCACATGCCTTAGTTGTTTGCTAAAAGATTATCATAATCGACTCAAATCGAATATACCTTCGTGGTATATTTTTTTTTCGTCTTTTGATTTAATCAGGATAGATTGCAGAATACAAACAAACAATCACATAAGACAAGAGATTTTTATGTGGAAACCTTTGCCAAGAAAAAATTATGGGACCATGTCTAGACGAAAAGTATCGCTAACTGAAAAGTTAAACGAAACAAAGGTTACCTACGTAGCACTGTTGCAAATACAGCTTCCAACCTTAGCCAAGGCCTATTGCCGTGCCCTTTCAGCAAGAAGCCTTGTCCGCTTGTTCAGTTTCGTACACCCCAAACCTACCGTCGATCGGCTCCTCAGATCTTAATTCTCAACACTCTCGCCTTTTTAGAAGGTGAAGGATTCAGTACACCCTGAACCCTAGGTTGCTCAAATGGTGTTGAGTCACACTGGTACACTCAGGCTATTAGGTCGAATATAGAGTGGAAGACCTAAGCTGAGGAAAGGATCAAGCACTTGGCTTTGATCAAGAAGAGAACAAGCTCACAAGATGTGAATGGAAAACAAGCTTATTACTCTTTGAATGGACACTCTAATAAATAAAACCTTTTCTTTTCTCTCTTGAAGATTGAGTCACTCTGTGTCTCTATGTGTGTTTAGAGAAGGCATAGAAGGGTTGTATTTATAGAATTCCATGACCCTGAGTCGTGCAGAACGTAGGATAATGGAACTAAGAATTTCGGATATGAGTAGGACTGATTCTGTGCATGGTCCAATCGATTGTACTCTGGGTCCAATCGATTCAATCGATTGGGTATAAGTGTCCAATCGATTGGACTTAATAAGTTTCCTATTTCCGAATTCTCCAATCAATTACACAGAGTCTCCAATCGATTTGACTCAAAAAAGTTTATGTCCCAAAGACTCCAATCGATTACACAGAGTCTCCAATCGATTTGACTCAGAAAAGTTTCTATCCCAAAGACTCTAATTGATTTCACAGAGTCTCCAATCGATTTGGTTGAAATAAGTTTCTGCCTCGTAGCTTCTAATCGATTACACAGAGTCCTCCAATCGATTAGGCCATGTCCAATCGATTGGGGATAAGTGTCCAATCGATTGGACTATCCCAATAGTCAATTTCATTGATTTAGACTCGGGTTAGTCCAATGACTAAGTTTGACCATTATATTTTATTCATTTTAACCAATTCCTATGGCCACTAAGTCACTTACCTTCCTAATCGAGCGTACACGATCGTTAACTGACAAATCAACAGTTACTCAGATGACTCCTGTCGTCAAATGTCTGATTCTTGCTATCTCTGTCTTTTAGTCTTCACGTATTTGGCGAAGTATGCATACCACGACATCTCCATACTACATTTGTGCTCGTAGGAACGGTTACAAAAATGTTTTTAATGCAAACAGAATTTTTGCCAAATTGAGTATGAAAATATTTCTTACAATTTCCCCCTTTGGCAATTCCGTGACAAAAAATATTTAATCATATAGAAGGTAACAAATTAAAAAATACAATCCCACCCTCTTATATGATTCACTCACTATCTCACATTCTCTCGGAGATAATCGAACAAATAATGGAATAGCTTCTGATCTGTTCTCTGCACATTCTACCAACAATACATACTATGTAATATCATTGACAATCAATAAATCATTAAAATGCAGTGAGTTAATTATGCACATTACAAGTAGAGAAATTGGAAAAAATAATACAAAATTTTTCTCCCCATATTTCATACATCAACTTATTTTTACCGCTATGATTTTCTCTCCCCCTTTTTGTCACAGATTGACAAAGGTACAGAAATATAAGCAAACAACAAGCATGCAATGAATATCATCATGAAGAACAAATGCATATATACATATCTATCCATAATATATACTGGTTTATATCCTGTAACATATTAGTAACACAACCGGAGTATAACTATACACAATCTGAGTTTATCGGTGTACAATAATAACAAAATAAGACAAACACTCGATAAATCTCAAGAAGTCTCTCTCTGGAAGACTAGGTCGATGGACCAGTACCATCCTGCTGATAAGGGCCATGAGCTGGTGGATGTTGTCCGTAGCCTATCAAGGTAAACTGATACTCCATGTAACGCTGCATATCTGACATCGAGCCCGACATCCTCTCCTGACCCTCCTCTAAACGGCGAAAGCTCTGAGCCGTCTGCTCCTCATGCAATGTGAGTCGCTGGTTGAATCCTACCATTTGATGATGAAGAGACTCAAAGTAGTAAGTAGCAGGCATCTCTGGAGGCTGGACAAAGGATGGATGTGGCTCTGAAGGATGCATATCAGTATTTATCTACTGGCCGCCAGGCTCGATATCATCTCCTATGTCCTCATCAAACATATTGTCAAAATGTGGAGGAACATTAGTTACTCTCCGAACCTGAGACACGCTCTTCCTGATAGTGGAAGGTTCAATAGGCCCCATGGGAGAGCAGACCTCCTCAGAAGCCGAAACGGTACATCCAGGTGAAGAAGAATAGAGCTCATCAGTAGAGGAAATGGAAGACACGGATGGTTAGCCAACTGGCTACCCGCTCTAACCATGGCTCTAAATATGAACCTCAGAAGATCAATGACAAACCCAGTACCAAGGTAATAAAGAAGCTGGAGATGATCAATGTTCACCTGTGTCCCATGCCCAGGTGGATCAATGTTGTACCCACAGATGAGGTGCAATAAATGATACTCAAGGAGAAGAGAGGTAAGTGAAATAAAAGTACTCCAATCAAATAACTGCCCTATGAGAGTCTCGGTCAAGGTGGCTCTAGCAGTCGTCATCTCACAATTCCTAGGAATGTACTCATATAAGGTAAGAGGACGAGGTATGTCCAACAAGGTAGAAATCAGATCAGGTGTAATAGTCAAGTGAGCCCCAGAGACATAAGTCTGAAATGATAGCTCACTCGGGTTATCACACTGAATGGAGTGCATGTTGGCATAAAAGAGTTTAACCAAGATAGGGTAAAATGGAATGGTCGACCGAGTGACAGGAATCTGCTCACGAGATACGAACAAGGAATGAACTATAGTACCCAAAATAGTGCTAAATTCAACTACTCGCTCAGTAGTGAATTTGCGACCAGAGAAATGCTCAAAACGATCTCTAGCAGAATTGGAAATAAACGATGAGATGGGAGCACTCACCGAAGGAATATCAGTATGACCGGAACGACCCTAGGAACGAGCTCTCTAAGATCCTCTGAATGATTCACCCCATTTGCCGTGAACCGCTGAGTCGACCACATCGTTTTACATGAGATTGGGTCCATTGAACAAGGGGTTCTTCATCAGCACTCTCCTCTTCTGAGACCACAATAACAGCTCTTCTACGACTAGGATTAGTCACCATAAACATCAAAAATAGAAGAAAATACCAAAATAGTTCAATTTCCACCCAAAAACTTCACAAAAATCCAACGAAGATGATGAAGTAGAAAACCGAAAAATCAAGAGAATCACTCCACAAAACCTTATGGGAACAGTAGATCGGGCACCTGCGATTGATTTGGAGAAATCTGGGAGGCGATCGGATTGATTGGGGTTGAAAATGACCCATTTTGGGTTTTATAAAACCAAACGACGCATTGTCCAATCGATTGGGTCAAGTGGCCAATCGATTAGAGCTAGGCCAATCGATTGGATTGTACTCTCCAATCGATTGGAGATGTCCGATTGATTGGTTTGTAATGTCCAATCGATTGGATTGTTCCGGGAAGAAAAAAATTTTAAAATTTTAAAACCAATAGACTCATACTCCAAGACCCCCAAATAATCTTTTCAAGCCAAAAAATCAGTTTTTAAATTGCTCACGAAAAGATAACGTTAGAATTCAATTCTTGATGTCAATCTTTATAAGCACAAACACTATTTCTTATTGAAGAAAAATAACTAACACTTAGTTTAATCTTTAGCTTTATAAAAAATATTAACTCTTTTAGACATTAACGCAAGTTACAGATCACTAGTAATCATAGATTCAAATATCAACAGTAATATCATCAAGTGTAAGTGATCTGAGTCTATCTGTGGTATCGGATAAGATTTCAACAATAATTTCTCATAAATATCAGAATCTGAAGGTATCCTGTATCCGATCATAAAATCCTCATTAGAGTTATTAAGGATTCTCACATACACTCATGCATACGGGTATTTGCTGATGGATAATAATTTTTCTAGCAAATTGGCTATCTTTTACACCTTTTTTTATTCACTTGGAATATATGTAGCTTTCACTCTCTATGTAGGTAGCCCTTTTTTGCAGCAATGAGAATCAGATTTCAATTTCAAATAGGGCCATACAGACAACTTTCACTCTAATTTTTGTAGAGGTAGCTATTTCCTTAGAAGAATAACTCTCATTGGGAAGTCAACAGTCAACTATAGTGCAATTTTGAAATCAATTGAAGGGAGGAACACTACTAATTTGAAGTCATAATCAGTAGAGGTTTATTCTTAATTCCAATGATACACGATTTCACACCTCTATCAAATCAATTTCCACAGAAATAATTAGTGTGCATGTGAAAAATATGAGATATACTGTTTCAATAATCTTCTAATGCGCACTAGAAAAAATTGACCAATTATAATAATTAAAAGATATAATACATAGATTAGCAAAATTTTACTAACAGTTAAGTTCTTGTTCTTTGAATATTCTCAAAAATTACTGCTCATCAAAATCATATAATTAAATA
The DNA here is from genome assembly GCA_035048495.1 of Euptelea pleiosperma. Taxonomy (NCBI): domain Eukaryota; kingdom Viridiplantae; phylum Streptophyta; class Magnoliopsida; order Ranunculales; family Eupteleaceae; genus Euptelea; species Euptelea pleiosperma. The sequence goes on from CM068543.1 coordinate 39,249,819, forward strand.
ATAATTTTAACATTCTTCTGAACAATCGATTTTTTGATTTTTTGAGAAAATTTTCAATTTTTATTCTTCAAAGCGAAGCAAAATAAAAAAGAAAAAAATATCTCTCGAAAAAAAAAAGAATGGAGAACACGAGGGGATAAAGAGCACACTGCTCAGAGATAGGACATTGTCGAACATTTCTCCTTCAGAGAATTTTTCTTAACCCACACAGATGTAATTTTGGTGGACAAATTAATTCTCTTAGGATCTCTCCTCTTTTGAGTTACAGAACTCTGAGGTTGTTTGAATTTCTCAAGAGACTCAATCTCCTTGATTAATTCTCTAGACCTTTCTAGTAGCTCTTTCATCTTCCTAAATAGCACATCCAAATAATTTATCTCATAATGTGTCTTCATAGGAAATCATTGACTTTTCAAATTCTGAGTGGTATTCACCACTTTCTTTAGAGGATTTTGATGTCCTCTTCTCAACTTGTGACAGTCTCTAATCACATGACCTAGATTTTTGTAGTATTTGCACTGACGATTGCTTTTGACAACTTTGATTTGGTCATTGATCTGAGTGGGAATAGCTTGAGCCTTAACAAAAATCGTCTTGGAAGAAGACCCTTTTTCTTAATTGTTTTTGTAACCCAAACCCGTTTGTCTCCATAGACTTTTCCCACACGAAGAATCTTATCAAGCTTTGTATAGCTAGATGAGAATCCTGACACATCCCTTTTAGATTTAAGAAGCTCATTTTCCAGGGATTCCTTACGTGTCATGCAAGTTTGGAATTCACATTCCAATGACTTTTTTCATTTTCAGCAGAGACTCATTCTCTTGCTCTAAATCAGTAATCAACACTTTTAATTTTTCAGTGTCAATTAATAAGGCTGCATTTTCAGAGTCAAGACATTTAACTCTGTCAGATAAAACTTTGTTAGCCTTAATGAATTTTATCGATTCATCGTACAGTTCTTTCATACCAATTGTTGAGTCATCCGAGTCCCCATTGTAAGAGTCTTCCAGGCTCTTATCATCACTTTTCTTGGATTCTCCATGAGATCCGTAGGGACTATTAAAACGAGCAACAAAAGCTGTATACTTATTAGCCTTTTCATTGCTATCTGAATCATCAGAATGATCTTCTGATTCTTTATCCCATGTGGCATTGAACGCTTTTGCCTTGCCCTTGTATTCTTCTTTGTTTGGGCACACATTTGCAAAGTGACCAAAACCCTTACATTTGAAACATTGGGGTTTGCATAAGCGGCTTTCCCTAGGGTTCCTTTCACTTCTACTACCTCTCTCATGAGGTCTGGCATGTTCCTTAGATTTATCAAACATTTTATTGTTCTTAACTCTATCATTTTTAGAGCAAAAAAACTTTTTAAACTTTTTCACAAATAATGCCATTTCAATCCAGAGTCAACATCCGACTCAGAATCTTGAGCTTCAGAAACTTTAAGGGCAAAACCTTTTGATTTCTTCGGTTGTCTCAAATTCATCTCATAAGTTTGTAGAGACCCAACCAGTTCATCAATTTTGAGAGAGTCAACATCCTTGCTCTCATCAATAGAATTGACCTTAGCCTGAAATCTATCAGGTAAAGATCTCATTTTTTTTGGACAACTTTGGATTCGGGAATGATCTCACCTAAGTTGTGTGCAGAGTTCACAATATCACTAAGTTGGGCATAGAACTCAGTGAATGTATCGTTCTCCTCCATTTTCATGGATTCGAACTTAGAAGTCAACATTTGAAGTTTGGAGATTTTAACTGCTGACGTTCCTTCATGTGTGACTCTAAGAATGTCTTATGCTTTTTTAGCCAAAGAATAAGTAGAGATTCTTCGAAACTCATTCTTATCAACTGCATTGAAAATAACATTTAGCCCTTTGCTATTTAGACAACAACAACCTATGTTTTCTTTGGTCTAGTCGACTTTAGATTTGAGAATGGTTTTATCTCTTACTTCCATTGTGGGTGGTGACCAACCATCCACTATAGACATCTAAACTCTTTCATGAATAGACTTTAGAAAAGCCCTCATCTTAGCCTTATAATAGGCATAGTCTTCCCCATCAAACAATGGAGGTCTGCATGTATTTCCACATTCTCTTTGCATTTTGACAAATTAATAAAAATTGACTGGTTTCACAGGAATCTAAATTCAGGTGATTAAACCTTAAATAGAAATACCTGCTCTGATACCAATTGAAATTTCACTGGTCCGTTCTCTTTAATCCAATATACCTAGAAGGGGGGGGTTGATTAGGTATTTAAAATTATTTTACCTACACAGTTTTACTGGTCTATGGTAAGGGAATAAAATCACATGCCTTAGTTGTTTAATAAAAGATTATCACAATCGACTCAAATCGAATATACCTCCGTGGTATATTTTCTTTTCGTTGTTTGATCTAATCAGGATAGATTGCGGAATACAAACAAACAATCACACAAGACAAGAGATTTTTACGTGGAAACCTTAGCCAAAGAAAAACTACGAGACTACGTCCAGACGAAAAGTATCACTAACTGAAAAGTTAAACGAAACAAAGGTTACCTACGCAGCATCGTTGCAAATACAGCTTCCAACCTTAGCCAAGGCCTACTGCCGATGTATCCACGTCCTCTGAATCAACGCTATGAATCCATGCGCGCCCTTCCATCCAAGAAGCCTTGTCCGCTTGTTTAGTGTGGTACACCTTAAACCTACCGTCGATCGGCTTCTCCAATCTTAATTCTCAACACTCCCGCCTTTGCAAAAGGTAAAGGATTCAGTACATCCTGAACCCTAGGTTGCTTAAATGGTGTTGAGTCACACTAGTACACTCAGGCTACTAGGTCGAATATAGAAGTAGAAGACCTAAGCTGAGGAAATGATCAATGATATTCGCTTAAAAGTGCGTATTTTCCACTGTTATCTTCTAAGCGTTATCACACTCTCCTACGTAAAACTACTCTAATTATCCACTTTTCTACGTAAGAGTTTATTTTATTGCGCATAACACACTTTTCTAGACAAAATGGTATATTTGCATGCATTAAACGCATTTCTGGAAGTCTAGGTATAAAGACGTTATGATCAAGTCTCATTACGTGCTTTTCTCTTGCAGAAAACTCGATCGGGCTATTCTCGAGACTTGCGGGCCCACGATCAACCACAAAAGCCTAAAGGGGAATCTCTCCAATTACTGGACCCCCCATTTTTTTGAAATTTAATTAAAATTCTTTGGAAATTCACGGGGTCCACTAACTGGTCGGACAGCGGGTCGATGATGATGGGCCCGGCTACTGGCCCAAATGGATTTATGATGTCCATTGTCTCACAAGATGGTGTGACAGACGGTCTGATGGCGATCGGATGGATGGTGACTTGATTGGGACCCAGATTGGTAGATCGACGGATCTAGAGAGATCCAACGGTCCGATTGAAGATCCAATGGTCCGATGGAAGATCCAACGGTCAGAAAGCTAAGGGAGATGAGATAGAGCCGAAGGGTAGGAGTTCTGGGGTTGGGTCAGTAGATTCGAGGATCGAGAGATGAAGAGAGAGAGAGAATAAGAAGAGATGAGAGAGAAAGTATCAAAAAAATGGAGAAAAGTATTGGCAGAGGGTCTGGAACCCTGGTCTTCACTGTGACCATCCTCACGCTTCTCCAGTAGAGTAGACTATCATTCTTTGCTGACTCATGTGGCTTTAAACGCTTTGGTCCGTCTCTTGGTCATTGGCTCTCCTGTTCTTTTCGTTCTTTGGGCTGGCTTTTTGGTCCTCCTATTCAGCCCATAGTTGGCCCATATCTTTTAGTCATAGCATGTGGGCTCTTTAAGCTTTGATAATGGGCTTTCCTGATCGATGTGGGCTCACAAGTCTCGAGAATTGTCCCATCGGGGTTTCCTGCGACAGAAGAAGCGCGTAATGAGACTTTATCAGAATGACTACATGTCTAGACTTCCAAAAATGTGTTTAATGCATGCAAATATACCATTTCGTCCAGAAAAGTGTGTTCTACGCAACACAAGAGACTCTTACGTAGAAAAGTAGATAAATAGAGTATTTTAACGTAGAAGAATGCAATAACGCTAAAAGGATAATTGCTTAAAATAAGCACTTTTGAGCGAATATCACTACGCAATAGAAGAAACTCTTACGTAGAATTGTTGATAAAAATTGAAGTTTTATGTAGGAGAGTGATACTATTAAAAGGATGATGGCTTAAAATAAGCACTTTTGAGCGAATATCATAACCCCCAACCAGCATATTGCCAATCATTGGCAATTAGTGCGAGATAAGTGAGCTCGGAAGGGCTGGCACATGCTGGAAAAACTTATTTGCATTACTCAAGAAAATTCCATTTTGTCAGATTATTTCAAGGATGCAAGAGATTATTCACAATTTAGAGCTTAGTCAGTAAAATATAACACGTCTACAAATGGACGTTTGAACCAAAGATTACTCAAACTCAGCGTGTGTGTACGTTCAACATCATCCTTATCTGGCAGCAGAGACACTTCGATCACCTTAAAGACTATATGCCTCGACCTCAATTCTCACTTGTATACCACTCAGAAGTAAATCACTTAAAAATGGTTTATTCTTTTCTCTCAAGTTATATGTAAAGAGATAGATATTTTGAAACTGGCAAACATCTCACATATACTATTTTGAAAGGAGGATAATAGAAGATTCAGAAGATCTCATGATTGGAATGTCATATCACTAAGGAGCGTTGGATCAAACTCCATAGTTTCACTTTTCTCCAGTCTCCACACTTGATGATTGTGTTAACCTAGAATCAAATGGGACTTGCTTAGGTTGTATTGAGGCTTAGGACAGGTTCAGAAAATAAGGATATTCGGGCTTAAAAAATTCTAAGAGGATATCTCACTATTCTTTGCAACTTTTCTTGACTGTGGTGACACCATTTCCTTGACTTTCCTTTTTTCTTTTTCCAACTTTTTTGACTTTTTGACATTGTTCTATCTGCCATCTTTTTAGTTTCTTTCTTTCTTTCTTTTTTACTCATGTTTCCTTTCGGCTTGAATTATTATTTTTTTTCCTTTCCTTGATTTCTTTTTTTCATGGTGTGATCATACCAATAACTCCCTTATCCCTCTTAGAAATAGGTGTTTGATTTATGCTCATTTCGGGGATTGGACTTTTGGTTGACGGGTTAACAAGAAAATGTTTTCATTATAAGGCTCAAAAGGGTTTCTAATGGTGTAGATGTTAGGTAAGCTAAAAATGTTTGATTGGTTAGAAAGATGGCCTACATCATTTTTTAGGGATCACTTTTTATGACCAAGGCAAAAATTAATGAGATTTGGCAACGAAATAAGTTGGGACATGAAGAATTACTGAGTCATCTTGTGACTCAGAATGATTGTATAACCCTCAGAAATGAAGAAAAGCTCAAAAGCTCACTGAGTTAGGTCTCTACAATTATTTTTCTTGGATCTCTAGATAGTCTAAACTACAGATAATTCTGATGTTGAACTGTGAAATTTTTTGTTGAATTCGAGTTTTCTAAAAGTTTCATTCCACTATAGTACTGTTTGTCTTTCAAACTGAACTAAGAGCTAACAAGTGATTTTTCAAAATCGACATCCTTTTCAATAAATAGACTTAACGGTAGGTTGTCACTAATCAAGTCAGGACATTTTCAAAAATCACAGGAAATCACACAAAAAACCAAAAGGTTTTCTCTTTTGACAAACATTTTTTTTGGTTTTTTTATTTTTTGTTTTTTTATCATAAAGGAAGACATGAGTTTTGGTAAATACCCACCCCAACCAAAATATAGCACCGTCCTCGGTGCTCATGACCGGGACATAAAATGATGAAAGATAGGTAATTCATAATGCAAGGGTTTAGGAAGGGTTTTACTAATGCGGCATAAGGTGGACAGTATATGATACCTCATGATTTTCTGAATTGATTGTACCTGCATGTCCACAGATATAGCAGTAATAAATGCATGCGACTCATGTAACTCTAGGAATACCGGAATTGCCTTTCCGAAAGTGCTAAGTTTTTTGTCTTCAGTCAGACATGACGGGGTACATCAAGTGCCCCTAACCAGGTTGAAACACATGGAGACCGAGTGAATCATCAATCTTCCCTTCTCCTTAGGTGGAGCTGAAACATCTAACCTATCCCTCTTTTGGGTAAGGAATTGTAGGAAAGCTTTTTCTCAGTGTAAATTGAAAGAGTAAAAGTAAGTTCTCTGACCGTGGTTAGCAGAACCGCAAACTCATTGAGTTTAGTAGGGATGTATTAATATTCACTCAAAAGTGCTTATTTTAAGCAATTATCCTTATAGCGTTATCACACTCTCCTACATAAAATTGCCTTATTTATCAACTTCTCTACGTAAGAGTTTCTTCTGTTGCGTAGAACACACTTTTCTGGTCAAAATGGTATATTCGCATGCATTCATATGCATTTCTTTGGCCCACATGCGAAGCCGTTTTGTAAAAATCTCATTACGTGCTTTTCTATTGCAGAGACACCGATTAGACAACTCTGATGGAATGCGAACCCACGAATGACTACCAAAGCCTATGATCCAATCTTAAAGAGCCAACAGGCTATGCCAGCAAGATACAAGCTAAGAAATGGGTTGAGTCAGAAGGTCGCGACACCAAGAACCCTGATCGAACGATTCTTGAGATCCACTGCCAAAGCCCAGTACCACAGCCTAAAGAACTTGCAGGCAATAACATGCAATCCCTACGTCAATGGGCTAGTGGGTCACAACGGTGGGCAATAGCTAACCACGATGTTGGGCCAAGAGATGGACCAATTTGCATGTAATGACGTGGTAAGTTGTGGCATTAGAAGAATTATGAGATGATGGCTACATCAAGAAAAACCCAAGCATATTAGGTCAACGAATATATGAATCGGGAGATTAAGTTATTGAGGAGGCTATATGGTGGACCCGAATCATAGACTAATGCATACCTATAGAGCGAGAATAAAGATTAGAAGGTCGGTATGCTTAACAATGAGCCAAAATAGTGAAGCAAGATAGGGCAACGATATTGGTGAGCCATGATGACTTGTCACAATGGTGGGCCAGCGTGCATGGTGATCAAGATTAACGGTGGCGATGGAAACAAAGATGGAAGATGGAGTGCTGGATTGGTTTTAACAACTAAGGACCATGGGCTATCATGCATGTGAGAAAAAGATGCATAGATGAAAGTGGGGCCCATGGGGTTTTAATGAAAGTTGCTATTTGGGGAGATGAAGAATCATCAAAGTTTAAGAGGTGGGTCCCATATTTCATGTGGCAAGATCTCCCAAGGTGCTAGTCTTAAAGAGATTCTCTATTAAAAGAGAATGGGAATGAAGAAAATCCAACGGTGGTGGACAATTTGCCAAGAGCACATTGTGGAGAGGCATAAACTTCTCAAAGGGAAGGAGGATACTTTCAAAAAATAAAAAAAAGAGAGAGGAGGTTGATGGCTTTGCAAAATTCATCTAACGGTGCAATCTTTCTCCACATTTTTCTCATAACTCCCATCTCCTCCTAAACCCTAAAGAGGATGACCTCAGAACCCTAGCTAGCCCCCATACTTAAAGAGAGGACCGATCTCTCTCTCAGTTCTCTCCCTTACCACGTTTTTGGGCTGGAGCAAAACCCTAACGTTTTCACTCAAAACGCGACCATTCACCTCTCTTCTCTTCTCTCCCAACCCTAATGCCTCATCTCTTTCTCTCAAGCCGTCATACCACCGATTCTCGGCTCCTCTTCCCCTTCTCTCTCCCAAAAACAAAAGAAAGACAAAAAAAAAAGTAAGAAAGAAAAAGAGGAAGAGAAGAAGAGAAGGAGACCACCTAGCACCTCTTCCCCCTCTCCTAGGAACCAACGCTCCTCACCTTCTCCTTTCCGTGGAGAACCCTGCAACTCCACGCCACCTTGCTGGCCGCTTTAGATCTCCACTGTTACGACCCTCCTCTCCATTGCTGGCTGCACCGCCTCCATCATCACAACCGGTAAGTGCTGCCAGATCTGAAACACGCTCCGGTCATCCTCCAAACGATAGTAGGTCGTGGTCATCATCAACCTGGCCCAACCTGTGTTCTCTCATTCTTCTTCTAAGCGCTCCCACAGTTGCTGGTTCAATGGTTTTCCACCTCCTAGCAAGTCTTCCACTACTACACTAGCAACACTTGCAAAGGGGGGCTATACACCTGCGACCACGGCCAGATCTACTTCGTCTTCATCCATCACTCCACCGCCCTCTCTTCATCTCGGACTACCGCCCCCATCACCACCGAACTGTCCTCACCACCACATTTTGGGGAAAACCAAAAGTTCCTCTTCAGTCCAGCAATGCCTACTGCCCTCACTGGTTCTCACGTTGTCAACTCCACCTTCCACAAACCAACACAACTTCACTCTCGGGCAAATCCACTGGGCCGTTTCATCATTCTTATGGCCAAATCTCACCCATCCATTGGTCAATTCTCGAGGTTCTTATTCCCTCTCTCTACCCATCTCTCTTTAGTGGCCTTAATATTATTATGCTTTCGGATAATGTAAACAATTTAAGTTGAGTTAATGAAAGTTGTTTTTCTTTGAGTTCTTGTTGTTAGTTTCTTTGATGAATAGTGATTTAATGTAGTTTATGTTTGCTTTTATATTCACCATTAAATTTAACTTGACTTCTCCAAAGATAAAGAATGTTTTGAAAGTATTCACACCACCATTCTCACCCCTCCATCAATTCCATGCTTTCCTGAGAAAAATTCATTATTTTATGTTTTCATTTGCTCTACTCTAACTAATCCCAAGTGCGAATTAGACTCCGACTTTCCACTATGCGAGAATTCTTAATTTTTGTAAAGAAAAAGAATCAGATTAATTACAAATGTGTTGAAATTAGGGTTTTCATAACCAATGACGCAGAAAAACCCTATTTTCATGTATCTTAATGGAGCAGACTCCAGCAGATTAGTAAATTCAGATTTGGCTGACTCCGATTTTAAGTCAGGCTTAAAGTGTTCTTGACACATGTCTAATTTTTCCTCAGGAGAGTCCAGAATTAGACTCTCTATGGCACATAGTTTATCGACGATATCGACGTCAGTCAGCTGTTGAAAAATATTAACCTCTTCCTCGAGGTTTCCTAATGTTGTCGACATGTCCATGTCACTACACCCGATGCGTGTATCCGCGGTGGTGAGGAATGGTTGGTCTAGGACAGCTGGGATTTGAAATTTCACCGATCCATTTTCTTTAACTCAATATACCTAGAAGGGGGGGTTGATTAGGTATTTAAAATTATTTATACCTACACAGTTTTACTGGTCTGTGGTAAGGGAATAAAATCACATGCCTTAGTTGTTTGATAAAAGATTATCGCAACTGACTCAAATCGAATATACTTCCGTGGTATATTATCTTTTTGTCATTTGATCTAATCAAGATAGATGACAGAATACAAACAAACAATCACACAAGATAAGAGATTTTTACGTGGAAACCTTATCTAAGGAAAAAACCACGGGACCACGTCCAGACGGAAAGTATCACTAACTGAAAAGTTAAACGAACAAAGGTTACCTACGCAGCACAGTTGCAAATACAGCTTCCAACCTTAGCCAAGGCCTACTGCCGATGTGTCCACATCCTCTGAATCAACACTACGAATCCACGTGCGCCCTTCCAGCCAAGAAGCCTTGTCTACTTCAGTTTGGTATACCCCAAACTTATCGTCGATCGGCTCCTCCGATCTTAATTGTCAACACTCCTGCCTTTGCAGAAGGTAAACAAGGAAGTCAACACTCCTCATAATTTGTGGCCATGTCATTCCCCTCAGAATAAGCTATAGGTTGACTGGAGAAGTTGACTTCCTCGTTCTTAGATTCTAACTAACCTAGACTGTGTTCCAAGCTCTCCATTGATTGTTGTTATTGGCCGATAAACTGAGAGAGAATGTTCTCTAGATTAGGTTTTGCAGCAGACTGTGGAGGTTCAGCTAAGGGAAGTTGAGGTACCAACTCGTGATTGTAATCCGAATGAGTGTGATAGTGGTCGGACTAAAGTAAACAAATGGCGAAGAGAAAGAACCCACCTAAAAGGTATAAGACCATGTGGGTGAGAAAAGAAGATTCGATAAATCTAGATTCTATTTGGAATGAATTCCTTATGAAGTCTAGTGGCACTTGTCCAATTGATTGAATAAATGTAGTTCTTTATACCTTATCTATTTTATGATTTTATTACTTTTGTGAGTTGGGTGTGTAGTTTTTGTTTTAAGATTTTATTTTCTTGATTATTTTCTATTTGTTTTAGACCTTTGCTTATTTGCATTATTTCGAGTTCATATATTCAAAGACAAAAACAAAAAATTTGAAAATCAAAAATTATTTTGTGTCTTGTTAGGATTTTGTTTTAGAGTTGTGCATTGCATAATCATAGAATGTGGAGAATGGAGAAAAGAGAAACTATAGAGTCTGATCCGACACTCCTAAGTAATATGACATTCCAATCATGAGATCTTCTGAATCTTCTATTGTCCTCATTTCTAATTAAGATTTTATTTTCTTTATTATTTTCTATTTGTTTTAGACCTTTGCTTATTTGTATTATTTCGAGTTCATATATTCAAAGACAAAAACAAAAAATTTAAAAATCAAAAATTATTTTGTCTTGTTAGGATTTTGTTTTAGAGTTGTGCATTGCATAATCATAGAATGTGGAGAATGGAGAAAAGAGAAACTAGAGAGTCTGATCCGACACTCCTAGGTAATATGACATTCCAATCATGAGATCTTCTGAATCTTCTATTGTCCTCATTTCTAATTAGTATATGTGAGATATTGCCAGTTACAAATATCTATCACCTCACATATTATTGGAGAGAAAAATAAAATCATTTCTGAGTGATTCATTTTTAAGTGGAAAACAAGTGAGAATTGAGGTCAAAGCATACAGTCTTTAAGGTGATTGGAGAATCTTTACTACCAAATAAGGACGATGTTGAGCACACACACATGGAGTCTGAGTAATCTTTAGTTCAAATGTCCATTTGTAGACATTTTATATTTTATTAACTAAGCTCTAATTTCTGAATGATTTCTTGCATCCTTGAAATAAATTGACAAAACGGAGTTTTTCTGAGTAATACAAATAAGTTTTCTAACATGTGCCAAGCCCTTCTAAGCTTACTTATCTCGCACTAATTGCCAAGGATTGGCAATATGCTGGTTGGTGGTTGTGATATTCGCTCAAAAGTGCTTATTTTAAGTCATTATCCTTTTAGTAGTATCACACTCTCCTACGTAAAACTTTGATTTTTATTAACAATTCTACGTAAGAGTTTCTTCCATTGCGTAGAACACACCTTTTAGATGAAAATCAACTATTCGTATGAATTAAACGCATTTTCGGAGGTCTACGTGCAAAGTTGTCTTGATTAAGCCTCATTACGTACTCTTTCTATCGCAGGAAACCCAAGTGGACAATTTCGATAGAATGCAGGCCCACAATCAAGACCATTTTCTCTTTAATTTTATAATAATTTCTCTCTCCTCTCTTTAAACCCTCATTCTCTTTGTACTCTCAAATCTCAATCATCCGATCCTTTCTCCCTTCACAATCACTCGATCCTACGGCCTACCTTGGCTGATCTCCACCATCCGATGATCCGTCCGATGATCCATCCGATCATTGCCATCCTAGTCTACCGTCTGATCGCTACCCCCTTCCCATCCGATTGTTATCCAATCTCATCCGATGGCCCGTGTTAAAGAAAGATTTATTTTTAACCCTTCCCGGCAAGTCCTTCATTAGTAAAACTTGTCCGTTAGACTTTCAACCTTTCCCGACAAATCCTCATCGACGACCTTGTCGGTTAAGCTTTCAAACCTTCCCGGCAAGTGCCAACATCTACTTTACGACAGATGAGTAGATAAAGTATCCTAACCAGTGAACTATCAACACGTTGACATCCATACAAAAGGTGTCACATGGCATAAAAATCTAGCCATTAGTTAAAACTCCTGCCATTCCCATAAAGGAATATCTGCCATATAAGCAATTGAGATCTAATTGAAAGGAGGAGGTTTAGATCTATCAAAAAGGAGGAATTGTGTCAGACAAGATTCCTCTAAAAATAGATCATTTTATAAGGCAAAGATAAAAGGAGTGCAAAGACTAGGGCTGCAACTCGGGCGGGTTGGGCTCGGGTTGAACTTCAACCCGAGCCCAACCCGATCTTGAGCCCAAACCCGAACCCAACCCGAGGTCGGGCCTAAATTTCTGAGCTCGAGCCCAACCCGATCCGGTTGCTCGGGTTGAAAAAAAATGACAAAGTACCTCCAACATCACATAAGAAACAAAACTAAAGATGGATTTAAAAACCAAAAAACTAGTTTTACAACCCTTGAAAGATTAGAGGTCAGTTTATGCACCTATGATTGCCATCCAAAGATCGTTGAAAAAAATGAAGATGAGCTAAAAGAGGAATAAATGTTAGAACAGTCATTTGGTTCTTTCCCTTTGTCCATGAAAATAGAGGAAGGGGAATCAAATAATATCCAAAAATGAAGAGATGGTAACGTGTGTGGAGAATAAAATAGAAAGAAAAGAGAGGGAGAAGAGAAGTAGAGAACAAAGGAATAGAAGACAACCTTACCAAGACAAGGATGAGAAGCACGGCGGTGGGCAGCTGACGAAGTGCATCGGCTGGTCGGTGAGAGATTGAGGGTGAGGGTGAAAGAAACCCTAACCCTCTGAGAAGAGAGAAGAGAAGGTTGATATTCGCTCAAAAGTGCTTATATTAAGCCATTATCCTTATAGCGATGTCGCATTTTCCTACGTAAAACTTGTCTTTTTGTCGACTTTTCCATATAAGAGTTTCTTCCATTGAGTAGAACGCATTTTTTAGACAAAAATTGACTATTTGCATGAAATATATGCATTTCGGATAGTCCAGTATCAAGGCGTTTTAGTTGAATCTCATTACGCGCTTTTTCACTTGTAAGAGACCCTATCGGGCGATTCTCGAGGACTGGCAGGCCCACGATCAACCACAGAAGACTTCTATCAAAGCTTAAAGAGCCAACAGGCTAGGATAAAAAGATAGAAGACATATACGGGCAAAGTTAAAGGATCATAGAGCCAGAACAAGGACTAAGAGAGAGAATAGTTGGAGACCAAGAGAAGGACTTAGGTGTTAAAGGCCACACCAATTGACATCAAAGGATAATTTTGACTTATTGGTGGAGCGGACGAGAGAGAATAAAGAAGACCAGGGTTCAAGACCCTCCAATGCTTTTATTTTTATATTTTTCTCTCACCTCTCTCCTATTTCTCTCTTTATCTATCTATCTTGGCCCATGACATAGGCCCATGACCTAAGCCCATGACCCATGACCTATGACCCACCCATGCCCATGTCCATACCCATACCCATGACCCATGCCCATGTCCATGACCCATGACCCATGCCCATTACCCATGCTCATGCCCATTTGCAACAATAAGAGAGAATTGGTCTCACTTGACCAATTCTTCTCTCTCCCATATCTCTCTATCCTAGTCACTCTCTCTCTCATCTAACTAATCCATTCCCAATCGTTGGATCTCTCTAGATCTAACGGTCATCATTTTTACAACAAGCAAAAAGAAGAAAAAAAAGTCTATAAGAGATCTACGATCTCTCCTTTTTGGGTTGGTTCCCTCCCCCTTCTCTTCCTCTCTTTCTTCTTTCTTTCTCTTCTTCTTCACCCTTCTTCTCTGGCGAGCTTACCATTAACGCCTCCACCTCGAAGTGCAAAGCGTCAAACAGCAACGTCTCCTTAATACCCATTCCATCCACCACAATCAAAGGCTACAATCCTCAATCTTATTGAGGTCGATCTAATTGGAGTTGCACCATCTACCTCTTCAATGATAAGCTTCTCTTTAATTCATCTCTCTAATCTTCCTACCTTCTTTCTCTCTTCTTTCCCTCTCTACCTTTATATGCTTTCTAGGGTAATATTTTAATGGCTTTCTAGATTAATTTGGTTTAATGTTATTTCCATTGTAAAGCATTTGAACAAGCATTGTAAGCATTTGTTTTTAGTTTAATGAATAAATTTTAAATTCAAGTTTAAGTTGTTTTCATTTATTGTGTTTTTCATTCTCGTTTCTCTTATATTTTTTTTTTCATTCTAATAGTTCTAACAACAATCTCAAGCATATTTTAAATCAACCTCCATCATTCTCACCCTTCCATTTATTTTGAGCATTTTTTTATTATTCTTGTTTCTTATTGTGCTAACTAATCCCGAGTGCGGATGATATCCGACACGAGCCACTGTGCAAGTCTGCTTATTTGCAGATTAAGTGAACCAATTCGGAGAAATTACAAATATTGTTGAAATCAAGGGTTTCCGTAACCAACGATGTGAAAAAAACCCTAATTTCAAATGGCGCCGTTGCTGCTCGGTTGACGGGATTACAAAAAGACGAACAGGAATTTGGAAAGCTGCTTAATCTTCAAGATCTGATCTAGATCGAAAAAATTTCAATTCTATTTTTCACATTATTCACTTATTATTTTAATGCCTCGGACGGCCGAATGCAAAGTTGTAATAACTTAGGACTTTATTTTCTCTGCTTTTAGAATAACTGCTAGATAATTAACTAATAAAAAAAAATACCAAAAATATTAGGATCAGATTTCAATTCTGCTATTTCTAGTTAGATCACCATTGGTTATTTGATTCAAATTGGAAGATTTCCAACTCCGGGTAATTCAAAAGTAGATATTTCCGAATCCTAATTCGGGAATAGCTAAAGTTGAATTTCAAACCCTAATTGGAACTAATTCACAATACCTGCCCTAAATCATTGCGTGTTTCTTGAAACCCAAAGGCGGTATACCTTCCAATTCCATACCATAGACCATTGTGGACTAATGTGATTGCGGATTGCGTTTACCAAGTGAGTAGGGAGCGAAAGCTCAAAGAGGTGGAGTCGGGCCCAAGCCCATTTGGATACCCCTCCCTATCTCACGGAGGAGACCCCGTGCGTAGCCAATGGGCAGGTAAGTTTTTATACCTCGCCTTCAGTGCGATCGTGATCATTGTGCAAATATTGTGCCGATTGTCTATTTGCTTTTGCAAACATTATCGGAACTGCTTGGTTTGGCCGTAATAAAACATATAAAGAGCAAACTCAACTCTAACTTGAAACTGGTGGGATTTCATCACTCACCTCGTCATTCCAGCTTTTGTGCAACCACAGCCAAGAATTAAAATCAATCAAGAATAGAGCCCACTTAGATCGATATTCGAGGAAAACTTCACATAAAGCGACCCCTTCAAAGATCAAGTCGATTAAGTCCATGAGTGCGGGTCCCTATTATCTAACACACCCATAGGTCCCTACTACTCAAGTAAACTAAGCTCATAAGTGGCCTCCTTGATTGTCTGTCGGATTAGCTAGTGTCGGATTAGGAACACAAACCAACCTTAGCTCTTCTTCTGGGAAAACTCATCTTCACGCTTGACAAATCCGGTTAGTCTGGGGCGTACTTAAGTCAGCCGATGTGCCGCACGTCTATCTAGGCTTCGGATTATCTTGTAGTCAACTTGAGTTAGTCCTCGTGGATTTGCTTTGAAGAGTGTATCCTTGTGAGAACCTACAGAGTAAAAAGTTAGTCCGGCGGATATTTGAAGATAAACTAGTGGTCTGCCCACTGTCATAACCTACACTATCCCTACACTAACAAGACAATTCATAATACTATCCTGATTGTTAGGTTAAATTATCTGTTGCTCTGTGTGTATCATCTAGGCTCATTCAGTTTAAAAACCTCTTGTCGACTCTACGGGCTTGCTTCTTCAGCATATGCCCGCTTGGACTTGATGTAACCCGAGACTGATTCGATCTGAGAGTCAGTCAACCACACCGATCTCTTTCACCTAATCTATGTCCCTCCTCTGAGAGACTCACATCTCTCTGATGGCTGTTGAACGGCCTCTATTCGAGACCTACAACAATTTCATTGAAGATCTAGGCGATAACTCCGAGCAATGGTATACCAATCCTGAGTGTCGTCATGACATTCCAATCTCACAGAGTTCGATGGGACATGAAGCACAGGGCGATCCAGTACTAAAATCCCTACTTATAGATTTGACAAAATCAGTTTCCGTCCTTGATGTTGCGGTCCAGAAGCATGTTTATCACTCCACATCTGTGGGATATTTCCCTCATGTCCAAGAAGAGGTCTGTAATTTTAGTAAATTAGAATCTCTGCTGCAGACCTCCTACAATAACACGTATTATCCGGACAATGGAAGTCACGATAACTTTGGATGGGAACAACAATCTTTTCCCCAGCAGAATCTGCAACATGATATGTATCATTCCGGGTTTCACCAACCTTGTGGACAATATAATGGCCAGTACTCGCAGTCGTAGTACCAGCCAGATCCACAGATTGAATATTTTGGTCAACAATGGACCCCGCAGGATTTTCAAAGTCAGCAGATAGTCCCAAACTCACATCCATCATATAACTTTCATACTCAGTCGGACTACATTCAAGAGTTGGCACCTCAGCTTCCTTTAGCTGAACCACCACAGTCTGCTACTAAACCTAGTCTAGAAGAACTCCTCTCGCAATACATTATCCAACAATAGTTCTCCATGGAGAGCTTGGAACACCGTCTATGTGAGTTAGAATCTGAAAGAGAGGAAGTCAACTTCAATAGCCAACCTATGGCTTATCTAGAAGATATGGACATAGTCTATAATGAGGAGTCGCGCAACTGGACCAAGTACCAGACTTTACAAGAGGAAATTGAGGATGCTACAAATAAATGATCGGACTACAATATTGATGAGCCAGAGTCTCCATCTTCGGTGACCTTCGAAGCACCGACTTTTGAACTTAGCTTAGAGGAATCATCTACTTTGATGCTTCATTGTTTGCACTTGAAGCAAACATTCCAGACACTGAGCACTGTCTAGATAGTGCGGTCCCAATTGTTCTGGCCCCACCGTTCCTCACCGTCCTTGATGCACACATCGGGAGTGGGGACGATAACATGTCGACGGCATTTTACAACCTCAAAGCAGAGGTTACCATTTTTGAACAGCCAACATACATCGAGATTGTCGATACACCATATGTCGTAGAGAGTCTTGTTCAGGACTCTCCCGAGGAAAACTCTCCCAGTGTCAAGAAAACTTTGCGCCTGACTTCATCTCGGAGTCAGACAATTATGATATTACTATTCTGCAGGAGTCTGCTCTATTCAGATATATTCCCGCTAAACTCAATGAGTTTACGGCTCTGCTAACCATGGTCAGAGAACCCACTACTCTTATCCTCTCAATTTTTACTGAGAAGCTTCAATTCCTCCCTACTGAACTACATGCTTTTGCATGGCTGCTTAGAGCACTTACTGTCCTTCTCTCAGTCTACACTGAGAGAGACCTGTTCTACACAGGTATACCTAGACAAGGGATAGGATAACAGTCGTTGTTCCACCTTAAAAGACTGCAGATTCATTCAGTCTCCTTGAGTTTTAACCTGGCTGGGGGTACTTGATATACCCCCGTCATGTCTTGCTGAAGATATAAAACTTAGCACTTTCGAAAGGCAATTCCGGTATTCCTAGAGTACATGAGTCTATATATTTGTTATTACTGTGATATCTCTGGACATACATGTACATTTATTCTTCAGATCATCAAGTACCACACACTGTCGAGTTTATGCCGACTTAGTAATATCCTCCTTGAACCTTTGCATCATCATTACCAATTTTTCATCATCTTTTGTCCCGGTCATGAGCACTGAGGATGGTGCTATATTTTGGTTGGGGTGGGTTTTTACCAAAACTCATGTTTTCATTTTAATAATAATAAAAAAAAATAAAAAAAAAGACAGAAACCTTGTGTTTTTTGGTGTGATTTCATATGATTTTCGAAAATGCCCTGACTTGATGAGTAAAAAGTTTTCGTAAAGTCTATTTATTGAAAAGAATGTCTGTTTTGAAAAATCACTTATTAGCTCTTCATTCAGTTTGAAAGCAAACATTACTGCAATGGATTGAAAACTCTTTGAAAACTCAGATTTTGCAAAAATGTTCACATATCAACGTCTGAATTATCCGATGTTTAGATTGTTTAGAGATCTAAGGAGAACAATTGTGGAGACCTAACCCAGTGAGCTTTTGAGCTTTTCATTATTTCTGAGGGTTATAAAATTATTCTGAGTCACAAGATGACTCATAATTCATCTAGTCCCCTAATATTTCCATTGAGTGGTCTCATTAACCTTTGCTTTGGTCATGGAACTCAGAACGACATCAAATTTGGATTATTACATAAAGAAACTTCTCTATATCCATTCGAGACATCGAAGATGAAAGTACAAACCCTAGAAAATGATATAGGCCATCTTTTTAACCAATCAGACTTTTTCGCTTCCTTAACATCTATACCGTTAGAAACTATTTTTGAGCCTGTTAATGAAAACCTTTTCTTGTTAACACATCAACCAAAAACCCAATCCCAAAAAAGAGTTCAATACGATAACCTACTTCTGAGAGGGATCAAAGAGTATTTGGTATGATCATGAAAAGATAGAAACCAAGAAAGAAAAAGAAAACAAAACAAAACAAATGGTTCGAGCTGAAAAGAAACATGATCAGAAAGAAAGAAGGAAAGGTTGAAGAATAGCCAAAACTTAATTTCAAAGGTAAAGAGATGAGATCGGATACTAACCTATTTTAGTTAAATTTTTGGTATTTGTTACCGTGTATCAATGTATATATGTGTTATATGTGTAACAAGTTGATCGGGCTCGGGTTTGATCGGGTTGACCAAACATCAACCCGAGCCCAACTCGATTTTGGTTGGGTTTTGTAAGCCCAAGCCCAAGCCTGAGCCCGAGACCGAGTACTGAAGAATCCAACCCAACCCGAGCCCAACATCGGGTTGAGCCCACCCAAGTTGCAGCCCTAGCAATGAAAAGTGTTGTTCATGTTTAGGAAAAGAAATTTAATAAGTTTAGCAAGATGTTTAGTTGAATCTCTATGATACCACAACTTCCATGTAAGTGAGTGCATTCAACTGCGTCACATCAATCAAATTGATTGCGCATGAATAAATGATGATGCAATTGGTTGCATCATTGTTATGCAACATAAGTTTAAATGGTATGGATTAATAAGTTGGTAGTGCAGAATTCATGTTTGGCCAATCCCTAGGTGGACCTAGAAACCAAAAATCAGCCTGATTAGTGATTTATAAGCATTGAATTGGAGTCACTTTCATGGGTTGATTTTAACCGTGGGAATTCGAGCATTATTCGGGGTACAAGATCGAAAGTGAAATTTCACCGGTCCGTTCTCTTTAATCCAATATACCTAGAGGGGGGGTTGATTAGGTATTTAAAATTAATTATACCTACACAGTTTTACTGGTCAATCGTAGGGGAACAAAATCGCATGCCTTAGTTGTTTGATAAAAGATTATCGCAACCGACTCAAATCGAATATACCTCTGTGGTATATTTTCTTTTCGTCGTTTGATTTAATCAAGATAGATTGCGGAATACAAACAAACAATCATACAAGACAAGAGATTTTTACGTGGAAACCTTAGCTAAGGAAAAACTACGGGACCACGTCTAGACGGAAAGTATCACTAACTGAAAAGTTAAACAAAACAAAGGTTACCTACGCAGCACCGTTGCAAATACAGTTTCTAACCTTAGCCAAGGCCTACTGCCGATGCATCCACGTCTTCTGAATCAACGCTACGAATCCATGCGTGCCCTTCCAGCCAAGAAGCCTTGTCCACTTGTTCAGTTTGGTACATCCCAAACCTACCATCGATCGGCTCCTCCGATCTTAATTCTCAACACTCCCGTCTTTGCAGAACGTGAAGGATTCAGTACACCCTGAACCCTAGGTTGCTCAAATGGTGTACACTCAGGCTACTAGGTCAAATATAGAAGTAGAAGACCTAAGCTGATGAAAGGATCAAGCACTTGGCTTTGATCAAGAAGAGAACAAGCTCACAAGATTCGAATGGAAAACAAGCTTCTTGCTCTTCAAATGGACACTTTAATAAATAAAATATTTTCTTCTCTCTCTTGAAGATTGAGTCACTCTGTGTCTCTATGTGTATTTAGAGAAGGTATAGAAGGGTTGTATTTATAGAATTCTATGACCCTGAGTCTTATAGAACATGGGATAATGGAATCAAGAATTTCAGATCTGAGAAAGACTGATTCTGTGTATGGTCCAATTGATTGTACTCTGGGTCCAATCGATTGGGCCATGTCCAATCGATTAGGGATAAGTGTCCAATCGATTGAGCTCAATAAGTTTCCTGTTCCGAAGGCTCCAATCGATTACACAATGGTCTCCAATCGATTTGACTCAAAAAAGTTTGTCTCGAAGGCTCCAATCGATTTCACAGAGTCTTCAATTGATTTGACTCAAATAAGTTTCTGTCCCGAAGACTCCAATCGATTTCACAGAGTCTCCAATCGATTGGGCTGAAATAAGTTTCTGCCTCGTAGCTTCCAATTGATTACACAGAGTCCTCCAATCGAGGATAAGTGTCCAATCGATTGGACTATCTCAATAGTCAATATCTTTGACTCAGACTTGGGTCAGTCCAATGACTAGGTTTGACCATTATATTTTATCCATTTTAACCAATTCCTATGGCCACTAAGTCACTTACCTTCCTAATCAAGCATACACGATCTTTAACTGACAAATGGGCAGTTACTCAGATGACTCCTATCGTCAATGGTCTGATTCTTATTGTCTTTGTCTTCTAGTCTTCAAGTAGTCGATGAAGTAAGCGTACCACGACATCTCCACTCTACACTAGTGCTCGTAGGAACGGTTACAAGAATATTTTTATGTCAAACGGAATTTTTGCCAAATTGAATATGAAAATATTCCTTACAATCTCCCCCTTTGGCAATTCCATGACAAAAAATATTTAATTATATAGAAGGTAAAAAATAAACAATACAATCCCACCCTCTTACATGATTCACTCACTATCTCACACTCTCTCGGAGATAATCGAACAGATAATGGAATGACTTTTGATCTATTCCTTGCACATTTTCATTCTACCAACAATACATACCATGTAATATCATCGACAACCAATAAATCATTAAAATGCAGTATGTTAATTATGTACATCACAAGTAGAGAAATTGGAAAAATAATGCAAAATTTTTCTCCCCTAAAATTCTCTCCTCCTATCTCATGCATCAACTTATTTTTACCGCTATGATTTTCTCTCCCCCTTTTCGTCACAGATTGACAAAGATACAGAAATATAAGCAAATAATAAGCATGCAATGAATGCCATCATGAAGAACAAGTGCATATATACATATCCAACCAAAATATAAACTGGTTTATACCCTGTAACAGGAAAATGGGAGCACTCACCGAAGGAATCTCGGTATAACCGGAATGACCTCGGGAGCGAGCTCTCCTAGAACCTCTAGAGGATTCGCCCCACTCGGAATACTGCGAACCACTGAGTCGACCACCTCATTTTGCGCGAGATTGGGTCCGTTGAGCAATAGGTTCATCATTGGCACTCTCCTCTTCTGAGACCACAATAGCTCTTCTACGACGAGGATTTGTTGCCATAAGCACCCAAAATGGAAGAAAATACCAAAATAACTCCATTTTTATCTAAAAACTCCCCAAAAACCAACGAAGATGATGAAGTAGAAAATCAGGAAATCGAGAGAATCGCTCCACAAAATTATATGGGAACAGTAGATCGGGCACCTGCGATCGATTAGGAGAAATCTAGAAGACGATTGTATCAATTGGGGTTGAAAATGACCCATTTTGAGTTTTATAAAACTGAACGTCGCAATGTCCAATCGATTGGGCTAAGTGGCCAATCGATTGGAGCAAGGCCAGTCGATTGCACTGTACTCTCCAATCGATTGGAGATGTCTGATCGATTAGTCTGTAATGTCCAATCGATTGGACTGGTTCCGAATAAAAAAATTTTTAAATTTTTAAAATCAATAGGCTCATTCTCTAGGACCCCAAAAAAAATCTTTTCAAACAAAAAAAAACATTTTTAAACTGCTCATGAAAAGATAATTCACCAAGATAAAATTCAGAAAAATGTTAGAATTCAAATCATGAAGTCAATCTTGATAAGCACTAAACACTGATTCTAATTGAAAAAAAATAACTAACACTTAGTTCAATCTTTTGCTTCATTAGAAATATTAACTCTTTTAGACATTAGTGCAAGTCACAAATTACTAGTAATTAGTAATATCATCAAGTGTAAGTGATTTGAGTCCATCTGTGGCATCGGATAAGATTTTAGCAAAATTTCTCATAAAGATCGAAATCTGGAGGTATCCTGTATCCGATCATAAAATCCTCATTAGAGTTATTAAGGGTTCTCATATACACTCATGTATACGGGTATTTGCTGATGAATAAAAAAATTTCTAGCAAATTGGCTATCTTTTACACCATTTTTATTCACTTTGAATATTAGTAGCTTTTGCTCTCCATGTAGGTAACACTTTTCTGCAATAATGAGAATCAGATTTCAATTTCAAACAGGGCCATACAGATGACTTTCACTCTAATTTTTGTGGAGGTAGTTGTTTCCTTAGAATAACTCTCATTGGGAGGCCAATAGTCGACTATAGTGTAGTTTCGAAGTCAACTGAAGGCAGGAACACTACTAATTTGAAGTTATAATTAGTAGAGGTTTATTTCTAATTCTAATAATACAAGATCTCACACCTCTATCAAATCCATTCCTACAGAAATAATCAGTGTACATGTGAAAAATATGAGATATATTATTTCAATAATCCTCTAATGCACACTAGTAAAAATTGACCAATCATAATAATTAAAAGATATAATACACAGATTAGCAAAATTTTACTAACAGTTAAGTTCTTGTTCTTTGAATGTTCTCAGAAATTACTACCCATCAAAATCGTATAATTAAATAATAATTTTAGCATTCTTTTGAATAATCGATCTTTTGATTTTATGAGAAAATTTTTAATTTTTATTTTTCAAAACGAAGCAAAATAAAAAAGAAAGAAAAAAATAAGAATGGAGAACACGAGGGGATAGAGAGCACCATGCTTAGAGATAAAACATTTTCGAACATTTCTCCTTCAGATAATCTTTTCTAACCCACACAGATGTGATTTTGGTGGATATATTAATTCTCTTAAGATCTCTCCTCTTTTGAGTTACAGAACTCTGAGGATGTTTGAATTTTTCAAAGGCTCAATCTCCTTGATTAATTCTCTAGACCTTTCCAGTAGGTCTATCATCTTCCTAAATAGCATATCCAAATAGTTTTTCTCATAATGTGTCTTCATAGGAAATCTTTGACTCTTCACATTCTGAGTTGAATTCATTATTTTCTCTAGAGAATTTTGATGTCCTCTTCTCAACTTATGACAGTCTCTAATCTCATGACCCAAATTTTTGCAGTAAGTGCACTGACGATTGCTTTTGACAACTTTGATTTGGTCATTGATCTGAGAGGGAATAGCTTGAGCCTTAACAAAAATCATCTTGGAAGAAGACCCTTTTCTTGATTGTTTTTGTAACCCAAGCCTTGTTTGTCTCCATAGACTTTTCTCACACGAAGAATCTCATCAAGCTTTACAGAGCTAGATGAAAATCCTGACACATCCCTCTTAGATTTAAGAATCTCATTTTTCAGGGATTCCCTACGTGTCATGCAAGTTTGGAATTCACATTCCAGTGACTTGTTCCTTTTTAGCAGAGACTCATTCTCTTGCTTTAAATCAGTAATCAACACTTTTAATTTTTCAGTGTCAATTAATAAGGCTGCATTTTCAGAGTCAAGATATTTAACTCTGTTAGATAAAACTTTGTTAGCCTTAATGAATTTTATCGATTTCTCATACTGTTCTTTCACACCAACTGCCGAGTCATCCGAGTCCCCATTGTAAGAGTCTTCCGAGCTCTCATCATCACTTTTCTTGGAATCTCCATGAGATCCATAGGGACTATTAAAACAAACAACAAAAGCTGTATACTTATTAGTCTTTTCATTACTATCTGAATCATCAGAATGATCTTTTGATACTTCATCCCATGTGGCATTGAAAGCTTTTGCTTTGCCTTTATCTTCTTCTTTGTTTGGGCATACATTAGCAAAATGACCAAAACCCTTACATTTGAAACATTGGGGTTCGCTTGAGCGGCTTTCCCTAGGGTTTCTATCACTTCTGCTACCTTTCTCATGAGGTCTAGCATGTTCCTTAGATTTATCAAACGTTTTATTGTTCTTAACTTTATCGTTTTTAGAACTAAAAAACTTTTTGAATTTTTTCACAAATAATGCCATTTCAACTTCAGAGTCAACATCCGACTCTGAATCTTGAGCTTCAAAAATTTTAAGGACAATACATTTTTATTTCTTTGGTTGTCTCAATTTCATCTCATAAGTTTGTAGAGACCCAACCAGCTCATCAATATTGAGAGAGCCAACATCCTTGCTCTCCTCAATAGCAGTGACCTTAGCCTAAAATCTATCAGGTAAGGATCTCAAAATTTTTCGAACAAATGATTTCACACAAGTTGTGTGCCGAGTTCACAATATCACTAAGTTGGGCATAGAACTCAGTGAATGTATCATTCTCCTCCATTCTCATGGATTCAAACTTAGAAGTCAGAATTTGAAGTTTGGAGATCTTAACAGCTGACGTTCCTTCATGCGTAACTCTAAGAATGTCACATGCTTCTTTAGCCAAAGAACAAGTAGAGATTCTTCGAAACTCATTATTATCAACCGCATTGAAAATAGCATTTAGCCCTTTGTTATTTAGACAACAACAATCTATGTCTTCTTTGGTCCAGTCGACTTTAGGTTTAAGAATGGTTTTATCTCCTACAGCCATTGTGGGTAGTAACCAACCATCCACTACAGACATCTAGACTCTTTCATCAATAGACTTTAGAAAAGCCTTCATCTTACCCTTCCAATATGCATAGTCTTCCCCATCAAACAATAGAGGTCTGGATGTGTTTCTACCTTCTCTTTGCATTTTGACAAATTAATGAAAATAGACTGGTTTCTCGGGAATCTAAATTTAGGTGATTAAACCTTAAATAGAAATACCCGCTTTGATACCAATTGAAATTTCACCAGTCTGTTCTCTTTAAACCAATATACCTAGAAGGGGGGTTGATTAGGTATTTAAAATTAATTATACCTACACAGTTTTACTAATCAATGGTAGGGGAACAAAATCGCATGCCTTAGTTGTTTGATAAAAGATTATCACAACTGACTCAAATCGAATATACATCCGTGGTATATTTTATTTTCGTCATCTGCTCTAATCAAGATAGATAGCGGAATACAAACAAATAATCACACAAGACAAGAGATTTTTACGTGGAAACCTTAGCCAAGGAAAAACCACGGGACCATATCCAGATGGAAAGTATCACTAACTGAAAAGTTAAACGAAACAAAGGTTACCTACGCAGCATCGTTGCAAATACAGCTTCCAACCTTAGCCAAGGCCTATTGCCGATGTATCAACATTCTCTGAATCAACGCTATGAATCCACGTGCGCCCTTATAGCCAAGAAGTCTTGTCCGCTTATTCAGTTTGGTACACCCCAAACCTACCATCGATCGGCTCCTCCGATCTTAATTCTCAACACTCCCGCCTTTGTAGAAGATGAAGGATTCAGTACACCCTGAATCCTAGGTTGCTCAAATGGTGTTGAGTCACACTGGTACACTGAGGCTACTAGGTCGAATATAGAAGTGGAAGACCTAAGCTGAGGAAATGATCAAGCACTTGGCTTTGATTAAGAAGAGAACAAACTCACAATATGTGAATGGGAAACAAGCTTCTTACTCTTCAAATGGACACTCTAATAAATAAAATCTTTTCTTCTCTCTCTTGAAGATTGAGTCACTCTGTGTCTCTATGTGTATTTAGAGAAGGTATAGAAGGGTTGTATTTATAGAATTCTATGACCCTGAGTTGTGTAGAATGTGGGATAATGGAATCAAGAATTTCAGATCTGAGAAAGACTGATTTTGTGCATGGTCCAATCGATTGTACTTTGGGTCCAATTGATTAGGCCATGTCCAATCGATTAGGGACAAGTGTCCAATCGATTGGGCTCAATAAGTTTTCTATTCCGAAGGCTCCAATCGATTACACAGAGGTCTCCGATCGATTTGACTAAAATAAGTTTCTGTCCCGAAGACTCCAATCGATTTCACAGAGTCTCCAATCGATTGGGCTGAAATAAGTTTCTGCCTCGTAGCTTCCAATCGATTACACAGAGTCCTCCAATCGATTGGGCCATGTCCAATTGATCGGGGATAAGTGTCCAATCGATTTGACTATCCCAATAGTCAATATCTTTGATTAAGACTCGGGTCAGTCCAATGACTAGGTTTGACCATTATATTTTATCCATTTTAACCAATTCCTATGGCCACTAAGTCACTTACCTTTTTAATCGATCATACACGATCTTTAACTGACAAATGGCCAGTTACTCAGATGACTCATGTCGTCAACCGTCTAATTCTTACTGTCTCTGTCTTCTAGTCTTCAAGTAGTCGGCGAAGTATGTGTACCACGACATCTCTACACTACACTAGTGCTCGTAGGAACGGTTATAAGAATGTTTTTATTTCAAACGAATCTTTGCTAAATTGAATATGAAAATATTCCTTATAGAAATGTGTGAAATCACTAATCAGGCTAATTTTTAGTTTGTAGGTCCACCTATGGATTGGCCGCACTCTAAATATGTGTCACGTGGCTCATATTGTGGGCAATCATGCAAGTTTTAATCCCTTTTTAGTTTCAACTAGAAATTAATTAAGCTCATGCCAGTAACAGCTTATCTAACTGGAAAAAAAAAGCATTCTCAACATAAGAGATTTCGCTTATCAGAAAACAGAGATATTCTTAAAGGGGACCACCAAACGGTAGGTCCCACACCCAACGTTATGCATGTGCACCTCATTTTTATTGATAATAATTCTGTTAATGGTTAGTCCACGTCACTACACTGTACATTTACCCTTCAACCCATGTACAACTATTTACAAGCATGCTTATCTTTAAAATCCAATAGCTAGAAATCACCAATCAGGTTTAGGTATTGGTCTACCAAGAGACATCCCTCATTCTGGAGTCTGTACGTAGGCCCGTTTGGATGGGCGGCTCATTTCCTCAAAAAGAGAAAAAGAAACATAACGGTATAATCGCAACCTCCCTTCGCCTCTTATGGATGGGACGGTGGATAGAGGTGGAAATCTATCTCCAATCGACTGTTGAATCTTGAGGGCAGACGTCTAAGACTCCGAATAACTATCCGCAATGCTGTGAAAGTGCAGCGGCAAAATCTACTTTAGGTTAACAAATTGAACATTTGCCTCAGCCATATCTACTAATCTGATAAGTCCATTCTCTCTCTCTCTCTCTCTCTCTCTCTCTTTACAATAATTCTTATTCAATCTTTATTGCGTGACCAGCTGCTGCAGGGCCGGTTCTACCTTAAGGCCATTAAGGCAGTTGCCTAAGGTCCCTTGGTGAGAGAAGGTCCCTAGCCCAGGTCCCACTACAAGCCAGGCCTTATATAGCACTTCTTTTTGGGCCCACTAACCACATGGATGTTTAGCCCACCACTGTTGGATATACAAACCAAAAACCAACCTAATTGGTTATCTCTAGCCATAGATTTTAGTATTTTTTAGGATTGATTCTAGCCGCACGTTTTTTGGGAAGTAAATTGAATGGCTAAAAAACATCAAGCTAATTAATTTTTAGTGCGTTTATCCACCAATAGGAGGGCTGAACATCCACGTAGTCATTGGGCCCAAAAAACGAAGTAGGGCCACGAGAGTCCTCTACATCTAAAATTTTTCCATAGTTTTATTATCAAGTATAGTTGTTAAATAAAGATTTTCTAATATATAGAGAATTAAAGTTTTTAATTAATATCATATATAGCCGTGACTTCTGCAGGGGGGCTCAAAGCACTTCCATGTTCAAATTGATTGCACATGAATATAGAACATGATACAATTGGTTGGATCATTGTAATGCAACATAAGTTTTAACGGCATGGATTAATAATTGGTATTAAAGTGCAGAAATCACTGATCATTAATTGTAATGCAACATATTAAAGTGCAGAATTCATGATCGGATCATGTTTCATCCAACCCCACCCAAACCTGGTCCATTTACAACCTAATCCTAATCATCCAATTAATGAACTAATTTGTGGATTATTGCCAATATATTTAATGAACACATCATATTGTCGCCATAATTATTGGTTGTGATTCGCCCAAGTGTCAACTCGTAGTGGTTCTTAGCATCGGATCAAGTTCATCAAAAGGCATTGCTCGACAGCTTATCCAACAAAAAGCACTCTCATCCTAAAAGATTTTGCTTATCCGAAAACATAGATCTTCTTAAATGGGACCACCAAACGGTAGGTCCCACACCCAAACGTTATGCATGTGCACCACATTTTTATTGATAATTGTCTTACTGGTTACTCCTTATCACCACACTGTACATTTACTCGTCACCCATGTACTACAAACTATGTAAAAAATATATATATCCAAATCCAACGGTTAGAAATCACCAATCAGGTTCATGTATAGGTTTACCATGAGGTGGGCTTACATTCTAGAATCTGTGGGCCCGTTTGGATGGGTAGCTCACGCCTCACTTCCTCAAAAGGAGAAAAGAAAAGTAGAAGAGTGTAATCCCAACCTCACATGCTTATCATGATGGTATCCTGTGTCACGGATGGGACGGTAAGTAGAGGTGGGAAAATGATCTTTTTCCCTTCAACCGCCCAATAATAGTGTACATTGCATTTTATTTCACAAGACAGTTGATTTGACAACATTGTCATCTCTACTTCTCCGTCTTTCCCGCCACCTAAACCATCGAAATGTCCAAGATATCCCTGGCAATTGTATTTCGAGGACCATATTAAGAAGGGTATTTCGTGGACCATTTGATTCAATGTCGACTGAATGGTAAGTCATGTCGTGGACCGTTTGATTCTCTTAAATCTGTTGTCCACGTGTTAGCTAATTTACACGTGGTAGCGAATCTTTTGAATCTAATGGACCATGGGTCACCTGCGTTGTTCTCTCCCTGAACTCGAGTTTGTGATGCGGCACGACTCTACAAATGCTAGTTGATTGGCAAGTAGCCGGTCAGCAAAAGGTCACCATATGAGCCACGAGGCACACTCTTAGAGGACACTGAAAGTATGGATGTTCGGTCCAACCCTAAATGGACATCCTCACCAAATATTAGCCTGATTAGTGATTTCTAAGCGCTAACTGAAGTCGTTTTCATAGGTTGACTTCTAACCGTGGAATTTGAGCATTATTCACTATTATTTGAAGTACAAAGTACAAAGATCTAGAGGTTTGAAATCACTATCGAACGGTCAGCGTCCTCTTAAGTGTATTCCACACGGCTCATATTGAGGCCGCGCAGCGTAATTCTAAACATTGGGGAGTTGTCAAATTGTGGCGAGTTTTAGAAGAACTTCAGATGTTGACGGACGAACAGCAAATAGAGGCTGAAAAGTTGAAACCAGTGAACTGTAATTGCGAAAAGGTTGGAAGATCTGGCCAAAGAAGGTGATAGCCTTGTAGATTCGTTCCCATGGTTCGAATCCTTCCTAGTACTTTAAGTAAGGGGCTGGTTGGTTATTAGGGGTTTTGACCATCCAGGCTTTCAAACCAGACATTAAAGTTCTACACAGCATTGGGAGTTGTTAAGCTTGAGTTTGTTTTAACTAAGTGGGAGTTTGATTGACAAGTGGAAAAATTGCATTTTCCTTGGGAAAACACAACTGTCCCTTGTTAGATAGAACACGCCCTAAGGGAACCTCTACGGGTATCTCTCTCTTAGGCCCAAAAAACAAACACGCCCTAAGGGAACCTCTACGGGTATCTCTCTCTTAGACCCAAAAAAGAAAATTGACAAAACCACCACCAACACCACCACCCCCCCCCCCCCCCCCCCCCCCCCCCCAATCCAGTTTGGGCACCCACCCCACTCCTCCTACGTCTTCTCTTCCTCCCTATCTGTCTCTACTACACTCTATCTCTTCTCTCTCTCCGTCTTTCTCACTCTCCCTCCTCCCTCCCTCCCTTGGCCAGCCCAACCGAAGTTGACATGTGTACCACGGCTAGTCCAACCATGAGGCCTATGCAACATGTGGCCAGTCTAGCCATGGTGCACATGGAATCCTCGGCTGGGCTGGCCGAGAGAGAGAGAGAGAGAGAGGGATAAACAGTGCAGTAGAGAGATAGGGAGAGACAATGAAGTAAAGAGAGAGAAGACGAATGAGAAAGGGTGGGTGCCCATCCCAAAGGGGGGCAGTTTTTGCCCACATGGGTGTCCAGCTTAAAGAAGTGGGTGTCCATTGAGACACCCTTTAACTAATTCCATTTTGTAAGAATGAAATTACGAAAATAACCTCAGATGGGTGGGTGCCCATAGAGACATCCTTTGACTAATTCCATTTTGTAAGAATGAAGTTACGAAAATAACCTCAGATGTTGACAGCATCAAGTGGGTAACGTGAGCTGGAATGTGTGAGATAGCACAATGATGCTAGCACACCTCTGGGTACAGATGAGTAGAACTTTGCGGTTAGCTGACTTGCTGTGGGACCGTAATTTGTGCCATGTGGCATATTTTTAGAGATTTATGACCGTATAGATGTTTGGACCAACTCTGGGTAGACCTACAAATCAAAAATAGCCTGATTAGTGATTTCTAACCATGGGATTGGAGTCATTTTCATCACGAGTTGATTTTTAACTCAATATTGACCATTATTTGGGGACAAAGATCCAAAGGATTGAAATCACTAACCAGACTGATTTTTGGCATGTAAGTCCACCTATGGGACAAACATTCATAGGGTCAGCATCCTCTAAGAGTGTGCCACGTGGCTTATATTATGGTTTGTCCCATGTGAGTAGAACTTTGCTGACGATATAGATGTTTGGGCGAAACTTAGATGGAAGTAGACCGGAAATTAGCCTGATTAGTGATTGTTTAGCGTTCGGAATGATTTTTAACTGGAATTCGAGCATTATTGCCCATTATTTTAGGTACAAAGATACAACGGTGTGAAATTTTTTGGTTTGTAGGTCCACCGAGGGATTCACCAAACATCCATGAGATCTGCGTTCTCTAAGAATGTGCCACGAGTTTCATATTATGTTTGCTGACCTGCAGGGTGAGCAAAGTTCTAGTCCTTTTCAAGAACCCGAAAAATAAAGCGCGACCTTTCCCAAGATGATCACGAGCCATGTCCTTCTTACTTGGAAGTTTCAAGTCTCACCACCAGTAAAATAAGGACAGCGACTTGTCTTCTCCTAATGCCGCCCGTGTGTGTGTGTGACCACATGCATGGATTAAATGTCCGGATACTCAATCAATTTCTCTGTTTCTATCTGCTTGAAACTCCCCACCTTGCAGGTAAATTTTCAGAATCATAACTAGACCACAATACATCCCCCCTTTGGTTATTTATTGGAATATTACATGATTTTTACTGTTTATTAAGCTACAGCTTTCACGGGTTTCAATTGGGATCTGAGTTAGTTGGGGTTGCAGGGTGTAGAACGCCAACTTGCCCGAGGTTGAGGGCCACTAGAGCTAATGACATTTTTTTTGTCTGTACGAATTCCTATAGTTTGTGGTGGAGTACAATTTATATTGGGGTACTTTGGGTATTTTATCATATTAAAAATATTTAAATATTCTCTAAAGGGGGTGTTGAGGTTTCAGTTGTACAAAGAGAGAGAGGAAGGTATTGTAACCCTAATTATTAGAAGGGTTGGGCTCTAGTGACCGAGTCCCGTTACACGTGGCACACTCTTGGAGGACTCTTACCATATGGATGTTTGGCCAATCCCTAGGTGGACCTACAAACCAAAAATCAGCAGGATTAATTATTTCTAGGCATTGGATTGGACTTATTTTCATTGGTTGATCTCAACTGTGGGACTTTGAGCAGTATTTGAGGTACAAAGATCCAAAGGTTTAAAATCACTAATCAAGCTGATTTTTGTTTGTAAGTCCACCTAGGGATATTGACTGAACATCCATACGGTCAGTCCTCTAAGAGTGTGCCACATGGCTCATATTGTGTTTTGTAACAGGAGCCAGTCACAAAAGGCCACTTAGTAGAGCCCGAACAATTTTAGAAATAGTAAAGGAGATGTTCACACCCATAAACGTGGCCCGATGATCAATCATGTAAATTTGTTGTGTCTGTTCGATTGATATTTTTGATATGTTTTGTAGTCGATTTTCAATAGAAGCTACCACACATTCAATTACCAAGCTTACACATTCAAAGTATCCAAACTGTGGTCCACTCAAAATGTCTCCTTCTTGGGGTCTACTCATTAAAAATTGAAAATTGAGGTTCCGGGGCTACCCAATGTTTGATCTTATTTATCTAACTTACTTGGAGTATGTACTTGGTTTTATTGTTTACTGCCGGCGTGAGTACCTACAGGAACGCTAATCAATGGATCTGCAATTTTTTATTTCATTATTTCTCTTTAAATATTGGATTAACATATATAATTGATCGAGAACGGCAATTGATTCCTTTTTTTTTTTTTTTTTTTTAATTATTGTTATAAATATGGAGTTTCCGATACCGCCGTAGTCCTCACATTCGAACGTACTCACAAATTTAGGGCTTCCATGGTTCCATCTTTTTTGCCAAAATATGACTTGATTGGAAACAGAATTGCCTTTCATGTCCTTAAACATGTGTTTTGACAAATTAAATATGGTTAAAAAAAATGGAATTATTACGAAATTAATGGCTGTTATAACGGAATTGTTACTTTTTTCCCTCATTATAACGTCCAAAACCAGAAAAAAAAAAATCTAATTTTTTCTGATGTGACCCCGTTATAAAATGGTAACGTTATGAGACCGTTACAACGTTATTAAAACCTTGATATTAACAACCGAGAGAAGCAAGAACTATATTATCTAATACTACTTTAAAGACAACCTGGGTCGAGGCATGCTGCTAGCACGGCACTCACCTTCACAGGTTGTTCAGCATGCTAACGTCCCTCATCAACCACAATATGAGACACATGGAACATTCTTAGAAATGCTTATAAATCACTAATCTGCCTAATTTTTAGTCTGTAGATCCAACTAGGGTTGTGTCAAACATCCATACGGTCAGTGATCTGTAAGAGTGCCACGAGGCTCATACTGCCGTACCTCATCAAGGCCAATGAGGGCCCTATAATCACTCGCCCCTAGTGGGAAATCAAAGCACACATCTTTAATGTACTCTACCCACTATAACGGACACGAGGACACTGCAGATGGTGGGACAGATATTGGATGGTGCACAGTCCAACAATTATAGCAATCAGGGAATCCTAACCATCCAAAATAAAGAGGTGGTCCACCAATTTAGCTGCTTTGGACAATGCCCAATCAAGTATTGGTCCGCAAGCTGTACTGTCATGAGTCAGTCTTAGGTCCACTGAAGATTATGGACCTCATATCCAGAGTGTAAGTGCTTTTCTTCTTCCCGAAATACCCTTAAAAGAGAAGAAACTGATAAAAAGCAGGCCGGCGAGTTTTTAAGAAAACGATCAGAGAAGATGGTCAACCGTCAACGTGCAGGCGTGCGATTTCTTAAGACGGTTAGGAATTAATTCATAAAACAAAATTTAATCAAATCAAAGAAAATATTTTAATCAATAAAGTATAAAAGATGAGAAGCCGCCAACTGTGTGCCGCCAGGCGGGAGCGCCGAAACCAGATCGGGGCAGAGAGAAGAAAAGGAGTAGAACTTCGATGATGGATGTCCGTCATCAACGTTAGTGACGACAGAGCCACGTGTCATTTCTTAAAGATCCCTAACCGTATGGATGTTTGACCCGACCCTACATGAATCTACTGAACAAAAGTAAGCATGATTAGTGATTTCTAAGCTTTGGATACTAGTCGTTATCATGGGTTGATTTTTAACCGTTGAATTCGAGTATTATTTGAGCTACAAAGATCCAAAGGTTTGAAATCGCTAATCAGTCTGATTTTGGTATGTACGTCCACCTATAAATGGGCCAAACATTCATTCGGTCAGTGGTCTCGAAAAAATTGGCCACGTGGCTCATAATGTGGTCCCTCTCTACATTGACGAGGGACGTCCGTCCCCACAGTTCTACTCGAAGAAAAGAAAAAGCTTTTGCAAGAGTGACGAACGGCGGTCATCAAAGTTTCTGACTGACAACAGTATAGACCACGTGGAACACTCACAGACCACTGACCGTATGAATGTTTGGCCCATCCCCAGGTGGACGCTGATAAAAAAAATCAGTCTGATTGATGATTTTTTACCTTTGAATTTTGCATACCTCAAGGAAAAAAGATGAACACGTTATAGCTAAAACTTTTTCAAATGCCGAAGCATGATTTTTCTTACTCACCGCTGTCATCTGGGTCCACTGACCGCATAGATGTTTATCCGGATATATACACCAACAATCACCCTGATCATTAATCTCTAACCATTAGATTTTAGCACTTTATAGGCGTGTTTATAGCCATTGAATTCAACCATATGTTTGTGTATGAAAACCAACGGTTAAAATTATTAGACAAGCTGATTTTTGGTATGAACGTCAAGTAAGGAGTGGGCTAAACATCCATGCGGCCAGTTTGCCCAGATGGCAGCAGTGATTAACAAAAATGAGCTTCCGCATTTGAAAAATTATCAGGTATAACTTGTTACATCACGACCACCTCAAATACTGCTCGGATCCCACAATTAAAAATCAACCGATAAAAAACTCTAAACCAACGGTTCTAAGTCACTAATCAGGCTGATTTTGGTTTGAAGGTCCACCTAGGGATGGGCCACAAACGCATACGGTCAATTGTCTCTGATAATGTGCCACGTTTGCCATATTGTGGTCCTTCTGGAACTTTTATGACGGACGTCCGTCAACAACGATTATCTTTTCGCAACGGCCTATTAAGATGTGGGGACCACTACAACAGTAGAATCTTAACACGTGTCAGGATCACATGCTTGATGGGCCAGGGTGGAGGGAGCTGTCAGTGCGGCGTCGCCTGTTTCGTGTTGGAATGGAGGCATCGTGCGAACGTCATGTCTGGATGGGGAGTAAAACTTCTGTCACAAGGTTGTAAGAGAAGCTTCTGTCACAACGCACAATATTAGCAACGTGGCACAATCTTAGTTGACGATGACCGTATGGATGTTTGGCTAGTCCCTTGGTGGATCTGCAACCTAAAAAAATAATCTGATTAGTGATTTACATCCCCTGGCTCTTTCCACCCAAATAACGCTCAATAACTCTCAAATTCCTACCGTTAAAATCAAACTATGAAAATAACTTCAATCGAATCTCTTATAAATCACTAATCAGGCGGATTTTTGGTTTTCAAGTGCATCGAGAGACTGGTCAAACATGCATACAGTCATTGTCCACTAATATTGTGCCACGTGGCTCGTATTGTGCGTTGTGACAGAAGCATCTGTCTCAACGTTATGACAAAAGTTTTACTCTCTGGTTGGGGACGGCATTAAGAAAAGGCATGCGCTGAGGAGAGTGAGGAAAAGCCGGTTCTTTAACTCCGTTAAACTTTAAACGGCTTCTTCTCTCTCTCTTCCTGTTCCGTAGGTTTCATTGGTTGGTCCTAAAATCGATGTTGACGGCAGGGTCATCCGGTCTCCCTCTTGTGGGGCAACCCCACATTACACTACTCATAATACTTTTCAACCCTACCAAAAATATATTTTATCTTACATTTTTTTATCCGGGCGTCCGGGCCACACTTGAAAGGCCACGTGGCATATTCTTAGAGATCAATGACCGTACGGATATTTGAAACATCTCCGATGGACCAGTGGACCAAAAATATCCTGGTTGGTGTTATAGGCCTATGATCTTATTACTCAAAATAGTTCTCTAATTCCACAGTCGAAAATGAACCCATAAAAAAAAAGATTCAAATTCCCAGAAACCATTAATCAGCCTGTTTGTAGGTCCACAGTTGAAACATCGTACGGTCAATGATCTTTAACAGTTTCCAAGTGGCATCTTAAAGTGTGCCGCGGACGACCGGATCAAAATTTTTCTCGTTTTTCCTTTGCTCTCACAATAATCCAATACATCTCACCTCGTTGATAAGCCTGCCTCTCACAGGACCCACACCGTAACAGTTAACGTCTTCGGACAACACAGTGTTTTTTTTTTTTTTTGTAAGTGACATCAAAGTGTTTTTAATCTCGATAAAACTTACAATTAATTGGTGAGTGTAAGTAACACGTGGCGAAGAGCCAGGGTGAGGAAGAAAGAGAGTTCAACATCAACTAAAGGCTTGAGTGAATGGATGATGATGTAGTATATATAGATGGAGAAAGTGAGGTGTTAAGGGTTTGCTCCTCTCTTTTATTTGTTTTCTTTCTTATCTCTTAGCGCTCTGTTGTTGGTTCGTTGGACCCCGCGCCCGTCACGAGCGTTTCTTATTATTTCTCAGAAATTAGAAAGACCAACCCAAGAACAGCCAGCCTACCCATGTACAGATACTTCACCTTTTGAGCTTCTCTTTCCTTTTGTTTCTGTGAAAAGAAGAGATGAAGAGAGAGCACCAAGAAAGCAGCGGTAGTGGTAGCGGTAGTGGTAGCGGTAGCGGTAGCGGTGGTGGAGCTTATTCAATGGCGGCTTCAGGGAAGAACAAGATGTGGGACGAAACTCATCAACAAGACGCCGGTGTTGATGAGCTACTTGCAGTTTTAGGTTACAAGGTTAGATCCTCCGATATGGCTGAGGTTGCTCAGAAGCTTGAGCAGCTGGAGATGGTGATGGGGAATGCTCAAGAGGATGGACTTTCTCATCTTGCATCTGAGACCGTTCATTACAACCCTTCTGATCTCGCTACATGGCTTGAATCTATGCTCTCCGAGCTTAACGCTCCCCCCAATTTTGACACCTCTACGGTTCAATTGCAATCGATCGACGATCCCCTTCTCACTCCAGCTGAATCTTCCACCATCACTACTGTTGATTTCCCCAATACTAGGCAGCAACATCAATCGCGGATCTATGATGAACCCACTTCTGATTATGATCTCAGAGCAATCCCCGGTGGGGCCATTTATGGACAGGTGGAACCGGAAAGGGAGAAGAAGCGGATGAAGCACTCGTCGGTAACAGCTTCAGCATCCTCATCGTCTGCGGTGTTGGGGACTGGGGTTTCGAGTCTTTCGACCGAATCGGCTCGGCCGGTTGTACTTGTCGATTCGCAGGAGGCCGGGATCCGACTCGTCCACACCTTGATGGCTTGCGCGGAGGCCGTTCAGCAAGATAATATCAAGGTCGCTGATGCTCTCGTCAAACAGATTGGATTGCTGGCCGTGTCCCAAGCCGGAGCCATGAGGAAAGTCGCGACCTACTTCGCCGAAGCCCTTGCGCGTCGAATTTACCGATTGTACCCTCAGGAGTCGCTCGAGTCGTCCTTCTCCGATATCCTTCAGATGCACTTCTACGAGACCTGCCCGTACCTGAAATTCGCTCATTTCACAGCGAATCAGGCTATTCTCGAGGCTTTTGCTGGGAAGAGCAGAGTCCACGTTGTTGACTTCAGTATGAAACAAGGGATGCAGTGGCCGGCGTTGATGCAGGCCCTTGCCCTTCGTCCTGGGGGCCCACCGGCCTTCCGATTAACGGGCATCGGTCCACCGCAGCCGGACAACAACGATGCGTTACAACAAGTTGGGTGGAAATTAGCCCAGTTGGCTGAAACGATTCATGTTGATTTCGAGTTTAAAGGGTTCGTAGCGAACAGCCTAGCGGACCTCGACGCGTCCATGTTCGAGATCCGTCCCAGCGATGTCGAGGCTGTGGCGGTTAATTCAGTATTCGAGCTGCACCGATTGCTCGCCCGGCCTGGTGCGATCGACAAGGTGCTTTCTTCCATAAAGGCGATGCGGCCGAAAATTGTTACGGTTGTGGAGCAGGAGGCGAACCACAATGGGCCGCTGTTTCTAGACCGGTTCACGGAATCGCTTCACTACTACTCGACTCTGTTTGACTCGTTGGAAGGGTGTGGGATGTCTCCACCTAATAGTCAGGACCAGGTAATGTCGGAAGTGTATTTGGGTCGGCAGATCTGCAACGTGGTAGCCTGCGAGGGGGCGGAGCGGGTGGAGCGACACGAGACTTTGAATCAATGGCGAACAAGGATGGGTTCGTCCGGGTTTTCCCCGGTTCACCTCGGATCCAACGCGTTCAAGCAGGCTAGTATGTTGTTGGCCTTATTTGCAGGTGGCGATGGCTACAGAGTGGAAGAGAACAATGGGTGTCTCATGCTTGGTTGGCATACTCGCCCACTCATCGCCACGTCGGCTTGGCAACTTGCCTCCACCGATCCCCAATGAGTCAACTCAGTTAGTATCATATGTGTGAGACCGAGTCAACCCAACCCAACCCAAACGAAACCCAAACAACAACATCCCGATCTAGTGCTTAGTTGAGTTGGGGGTGAGACCCACCACTCCAAAGTGCGTCTCCTCCTGTTTTTCACCTTTTGTTTATTTTTATTT
The DNA here is from genome assembly GCA_035048495.1 of Euptelea pleiosperma. Taxonomy (NCBI): domain Eukaryota; kingdom Viridiplantae; phylum Streptophyta; class Magnoliopsida; order Ranunculales; family Eupteleaceae; genus Euptelea; species Euptelea pleiosperma. The sequence continues at coordinate 39,288,532 of CM068543.1, forward strand.
TTTTAATTTTCTCTTTTCTTCTTGTACCTTAACTCAAGGGTGGACCAATGCCAAATGTGTATTTATATGTCTCTTAATAAAAGGAGAGATCTTTTTTTTTCTTTTTTTTTTTTTTTTAATTTCTATTGTTTTATAGTTGATTATTATAAAATTAATATATGGTTTGTTTTCCCACGGGGCCTTATTTAAAAAAATATAATAATAAATAGCACTAGATGAAAGAAATAAAATAATAGGAATAAAAAAAAACAGTATGTATTAGTATGTATGATACAATGCCACAAGAGTACTCTAAAGCAATGTCCCTTTTCTAATCACCACTTGTCAACTTGTTTGGGTTGGCATGTCTGACTCCATCTTCAATAATAATTGGACTTCCCATCACACCCTAAAGATTATGTGTTATGACCTTTTTTTCCACCAATGGTTTTTTTTTTTTTTTTACGTATAGAGAGAGAAAAGTTCTATTCTTAAGTGTCTAACCCCACTTCGAGACTACAGCTGTGATAACATTAAGGTCTCATTCAGCATTTGATTTTCTTCCAACATGGGGGAAGCCAAGTCAAAAGCAAAGATTGTCATAAGTTTACATTTTGAAGCTTTGGGCACTGAAGATGATGATGGGTGTTTCTAGTGATTGAGTGACATGCCTTGCGTTCCTACCGATCTCTTTTTCTTTTATCCACATGGTTCTTTTCTTTGATTCGCTTAGGGTCATTATCATGAGTGTTTTTATGGTGTTGGCAACGAAAATGACTAGTGCTCTTCGTTATCAACCACCATCCCCTTCCTCACCCAGACACATAGACACACCTACCCACCTCATTTTTCTTTTTTAAACAGACACAAGTGTCTCTCTTAACATTTGAGATTCTTGACATTCCCCGTATAGTCGAGCATGTCAACATCTACACCTACCATGATATCCCTTGAGAGAGAGAGACACACACACACAAAGACAAACAAAGAGCTCTTTGATCCCAGTTCTTAGGATCAAGCATCGGATTGTTCGGCGTCGATCCCGATTCGATCCAGTTCGTCACGTCGGATGATCCACCCTCGATCCAATGTGTAATCCAACCCCGTTTAAGTATTCATTCTTAGGGATTTTGCATTATCCAAGGCCTTTCTCGAAACCCCAATCCAACTTGCAGGTATTTAAAAATTAATTATACCTACACAGTTTTACTGGTCTATGGTAAATGAACAAAATTGCATGCCTTAGTTATTTGATAAAAGATTATCACAATCGACTCAAATCGAATATACTTCTGTAGTATATTTTTTTTTTGTCGTTTAGTCTAATTAAGATAGATAGCGGAATACAAATAAACAATCACACAAGATAAGTGATTTTTACGTAGAAATCTTAGTTAAGGAAAAACTACGGGACCACATTCAGACGGAAAGTATCACTAACTGGAAAGTTAAACGAAACAAATGTTACCTACGCAGCACCGTTGCAAATGTAGCTTCCAACCTTAGCCAAGGCCTACTGCCGATGCGTCCACGTCCTCTGAATCAACGCTACGAATCCACACACGTCCTTCCAGCCAAGAATCCTTGTCCGCTTGTTCAGTTTGGTACACCCCAAACCTACCGTCGATCGGCTGCTCCGATCTTAATTCTCAACATTCCCGCATTTACAGAAGGTGAAGGATTCAGTACACCCTGAACCCTAGATTGCTCAAAAGATGTTGAGTCACATTGGTACACTTAGGCTACTAAGTCGAATATATAAGTGGAAGACCTAAGCTGAGGGATAGATCAAGCACTTGGCTTTGATCAAGAAGAGGAATAAGCTCACAAGATGTGAATGAGAAACAAGCTTATTGCTCTTTGAATGGACACTCTAATAAATAAACATTTTCTTCTCTTTCTTGAAAGATTGAGTCACTTTGTGTCTCTATGTGTATTTAGAGAAGGTATAGAAGGGTTGTATTTATAGAATTCGTGACCCTGAGTCGTGTAGAACGTGGGAGAGTAGAACCAAGAATTTTGGATCTGAGAAGGACTGAGATCGTGCTAAGTCCAATCGATTGTACTCTGGGTCCAATCGATTGGGTATAAGTGTCCAATCGATTGGCCTCAATAAATTTTTTGTTCCGCATGCTCCAATCGATTACACAGAGGTCTCTAATCGATTTGACTCAACTAAGTTTCTGTCCTGAAGGCTCCAATCGATTTCACAGAGTCTCCAATCGATTTGATTTTAAACAAGTTCTGCCTCACAGACTCCAATCAATTACACAGAGTCCTCCAATCGATTTGGCTAATATATTATTCTGCCACGTAGCTTCCAATCGATTACACAGAGTCCTCCAATCGATTGGGCTATGTCCAATCGATTGGACAAGTTTCAATCGATCGGACTCTCCCATTAGTCAATATCTTTGACTCAGACTCGGGTCTATCCAATGACTAGGTTTGACCATTATATTTTATTCATTTTTAAACATATTCCTATGGCAACTAAGTCACTTACCTTCCTAATCGAGCGTACACGATCTTTAACTGACAAATGGACAGTTACTCAGATGACTCCTGTTGTTAACCGTATGATTCTTGCTGTCTCTGTCTACTAGTCTTCAAGTAGTCAGCGAAGTATGCGTACCACGACATCTCCACATTACATTGGTGCTTGTAGGAACGGTTACAAGAATATTTTTATGTCAAACGGAATCTTTGCCAAATTGAATATGAAAATATTCCTTACACTGAAGATTTGGGGATTTGGATGTTGGTATTATTCATAGAAAAACATTAGAATAATAATACAAAAGGATCTAGGATTTGAATCGGACAAAACTGTAAACTCTAAACAAGAAAACACATACCCGGGTTCGTTATTCCCTCTGCAATGATTACTTTTGTGTATGAATAGGTAGCTCTACCCCAACTCTTCTACACTTTGATGATGGGAGCCTCTATCTCAATAATAGATCGTATTATGTATGGGGGGGACTACCACTTAGACTTCACATATGGGTCCCAATATATTTCCTAATTATTATTGAACAATCCACAATCTAATTAGTTTATGTAAAACCACTCATGTGAAAGGTCACATTTATTTAATAGAAATATAGTAATAGTAATTTTTTCAACAATCTCCCACTTGGCCTTCACATGGAATGACAAGTTTAGAAAATGACTCATTGAATTGCTACATTATGAATAGACGAGACGGCGTTTGAGTTCGTTGTTCTCTTCTTACAGCTGAGTGATCATCTGTTGCTGATTGTCGTGTTCCTTCGCCCTCCTTTTCTCAGTAATGGTATCACTGAGATCAGCATGAGGATTTCTTTCTTTCCCACTCCAGAGATTCGTTTGCCTTGTGTCTACCATCTTCCTGAATCGAATTTCTCTTTGATGTTGGAAACTTCTTCTCGTTCTTATAGACGATGCCAAAAGAATAGTTTTTAAAATATTCCAAGCTTGTTTAGTAGTTTCACAAGTATTCTTCTAAATTCTTTGGGAGATAAAGTATAATAAATAGCATTTAAATCTTTGTTGTTAGCACTACATCCATCTTTCTTAAATATAAGCAATCAAATTTAGTTTTAGCTCTAGTAATAGATATGTCAGCATTAGTCACAAGTTTAGTAGGACAATTTATCCCACTTCAATAGATTTCCAATCATCAAGGTATTTGTGGAATACCCTCATCCTAACCTTCTAATAGGCATAATGTAAGCCACTAAATAAGAGAGGTCTAGAAACAGAATTTTCATCATCTCTGTGGGGGAATAATTGAAAATCTTACCCACACAATCCCCGAGGAATTAGTATTTGCAATAATTCTGGTGAACACGCAAAGACAACTTCGCTTCAATTGATTTCTTCAACTGATCCCAATTTTACACCGACAGGGATGTACCTGTTGATAAGGCTCCAACGATCAAGTCAGAAGTTGCCCACTCTATTTCCTGAATCTTCAATAGAGATTTATGATTTTGATCTTCTCTAGATTCGATCAGATAGATTCCATTTCTGAATCTAAGCTCGCTATAATTCTGGACAAATTGGTCGGAATATTAATCTAGCACAGTTTTCTTTCCCCTGGATCTCACCCCTTATACCACTAGGTTCGACCCCTATTTATAGATTTCTTATAAGCTCATACCTCCTCCATCCGCTCCTGTGGAATCTTACCTTGTGCATTCACTTAGTTGGTTATAGATAAGCACGTGGTTTCAGTTAATCAATTTTGGTGGAGCGTATGGAGTCAGTTAGTTAGTTTAGAGATGAGCACGTGATCTCACATGCCTAATATTAATCGAACAGATAAGTTTCAGAGTATATGACATGGATTTATCTAGTTAAACTTTGTTATAGGAATATACTTATCTAAGTTTGGAGCCATATCTGATTGGTTTGCCCGAGCAAGGCTTTATAATTTGAACTGGCTACTTGAGTCATTTGAGTGGGCTTTGCCGGTCTGACTATCCGAGTCATTTGACAGGGCTTTGCCTGTCTGACTGTTCGGGTCATTTGACTGGACTTCGCCTGTCTGACTGTCCGAGTCATTTGACTGGGGTTTACCTGTCTGACTGTCTGGGTCATTTGACTGGGCTTTGCCTGTCTGACTGTCCGAGTCATTTGAATAAGCCTTATTGACCCGATCGATGAATAACACGTGTTCGGTTTGTATAACTGCTGTTTGTCTGCTTTAGGCGATGATACCATGTGTTGTATGTATTTGATTCTTTCGTAAGGAAGCAAGATGAGGCTACGTGTCACCTACCCGATAGTCTAAAAATTCTGGCACCCACATCGCCCCCCTTGTCGAGGAGTCTGACACCTTACAGAGTTGTACGACTCCTTGAGAAGCCTTTTCTATTTTCCCTCCTAAAGGTTGGACAGCTGTCAACCGTAATAAATTTTTGCTTCGCGAATTCGAAATGTTGGATAACCTTAATCGTTGCACGAAAACCAAAATGACATACGTCACGTCAGCACATTTTTGAAATTATCAGAGATTTGACGCTCGGGTTTCCTATTGCCAAGCCCACCTTTTGATAATGTTAGTCACTACCTTTATAAGTTACTCATCCGCCATTTTTACTCTTCTGTTTGTTTGTTCATCTTCAGCTCAAGACTCTGAATCTCTCAGCTTCTCCTATCTTCATCCGTGTGTGGCTTTCTCAGTCGGGCCCTCATCTGATAAGGTTCTTACTTCCTCTTTGTTTCTTTCGTTTTAGCCATTATGAAGAGAAGAAATTCTCCTAGGAATATTGAGTCACCCCAAGAAATGAATCCTCCCCAATCTTCTGAGGATAGATCTAGTTCCGGAGTTCCATTAGAGGAACCTGAGTCAAGTGGGGGACCCTCGAATCTTGAGCTGGCCATCATTCCAGTCAAGGTTCTTTCATTGTCAATATTCGCAATGATTTCAATATCCCTGCTAATGTTCACATCAGGAGGGGTAGTATGTTGGGAGAAGAAGTTTCTCCCAGCGGTGAAATTAGTGTATGCTTGCAACAAATCCAAGTGGGTTTACGCTTCCTTCTTTCCCCTCTTGCTAGTCAGCTCTTGATTTTTTATGACAGAGCTCCCGCGGTCAAATGCATGTCAATTTCTGGCGTCTCATTGATCGTATCAATGATATCAACCATATTTCTGATACCTCATTCGATTTGGGTCTATCTGAAGTCGATGCCCTCTATTTTTTAAAGGCAACTCCGGTTGTCCAATTCCCTTACTAACGTTTTGGTCTAAATCCTCAGAAGAAAACTGAGAAGTTGGCCGATGGATTTCCCACCTCGTATAAAGATTAATATAAACAAAGGGGTGCCGCTCTTATTATATCCGGCTCATAGGAATGTGCCGAGGAGGCTTAGGAAGGAAGCCCTATTGTAGCCCACGTGAGAACGCATTTTAATCGCACAGGTAAGCTTCTCTTCCCTGTAATGCCCCTCATACTGCTTGTCTATAATTCATAATTCGTTTTCTCTTACTATTATCTCATAACTTACTCTTTTTTAGTAGCCCCTACTCCTGAGAAGTTCATCGGATATCCCCAGTCAGTTTGGGATAAAATCGATCGATATTGGAAAGAAGTTCATTTTCAACTGTACTACTGGTTATATACTGAAGATGATAAAGTTAATCCTCTAGTAGCGGTTTCGGTGGCTGAGAGTTTGGAAACTACTGAGGGGATTCCTACTGAGGATATGTCCAGGGAATTTGCCTTTGCCTAAGTCCCTATTCCTGTCGGTACCCCTCAAATTGACGGAGTTCCTCATCCTGAATATATTCGTTATCCAGACAGTCACGTCACCCCGTCGAACGCATTTGCTCTCGAATTGGCTAGTCGAGGTCTGACTCTAAATCCAAATATGGAGGTAAATTCGAGTCTCTGTACAATTCACTCCTCAGTTCCGACTCACTCCTGTCATGATAATTTGATGATCACTGATGCTGAACCACTCTGCTAGGTGTATCCTTCTTCTGATCAGATTGATGATCTAACCAAGGAAATGCGTATTAATCGTAGCAATATCACACCTCCCTCACTTGAACCGCCAAGGAAGAAAAGAAATACATCAACTTGTTCGAGGAGGCAATCATAGAAAATTCAGGCTCCCGGGTCAACTGGATTTGCTCCTCCATCAAGTTTTGCTAAGGAATCCAGATCGGAAAGTCAGAGTGCTCCTCTTATTCATAAGTCTAGGTCAGGCCAGACATCTTCTGTTAGACTTCCTCTACTTGCCCTGAAACACTCAGGCGGATTGTCTGATACACCTGGTGTGCCGGCAAGTCAAAGAACAATTTCTTCTGTTGTTCCTCCTACGACTGTTGTCGCTGCTGCTTCTGCTTCACCTTCTCCCTCCCTTTCTGCTGGTAGAAAAGATAAAGGAAAAAAAGTTGAGTTTATAGATCCTGCTCTACTAGAAGCTGGGGTTGAGCAAACTGGAGAGATCCCTAATCAGTTCTATGCTGGTTTTATCGAGCCCGGGGTTCCGATAACCCGAAATCATTCTGTTCTTGATGATAATGTTGCTTCTCATTTGATTGAGACCTTCTGCCTTCCCAAGGATAGGGAACAATTTGCTTCTCCCAATAATCCCTCGTATGCACTTGATCATCTTAGTAGCTGCCTCTTGTCTGTAAGTAAAAATATTGCAGCTTGATCTTCCTATTTTGGATTGTTTAATCTTTTATTATCTTGTTGTTCAAACACTTGTTCTTCAATTGGCAAGGCATCTCCTCTTTTCAGGGGGTCAGAGATTTCATAAATGACCCGATCCTCTGCATTCAGAGGCATGAGAGAAAAGAAAAAAGAGAGTCTTCTGATTTGAAGAAGGCATTGATAGAATTGAAGAAAGCTGTGGTTGAAAAAGGAGATGCTGCGACTGAGGCTCAGAAAGCTCAGTCAACGTTGCAGTTCATCTCGCACTCCTTAAGGAAAACTCAGGCTGCTAAGGCGTAGGCAGAAAGTGATTTATCTATCACTAAATCAGAGTTGGCTGCCTCCAGATCTGAGGTTGAAAATTTAAAGATTCGTTTGAATGAAATTGAGTCCCTAAAGAAGTCTCTATCCAAGAGTCAGACAGAGATAAACTCTCAGAAACAGAAGATTGAAGAGCTAGAGACTCAGTTGAGAAAATTTCGAGATAATCAGGAAATGATTGAATCTCAGGCGAAGAGGATTGAGGATTTAGAAATGCTTGCCAGGAATGGAAAGGAAGCTTCTAAGAAACTTCAAGAAGAAAATTATAATGAAGGATGGCGTGGTGGTGGATTTGCTGATGCAATTCGAAAAATGGAGCATGCTGAAACTGAAGATGATGAAAATATCTCTATTCCTCTATCTCCTATGATTTCTTCTACTGCTGACCCTACGATCCTCAGTCTGAAATTCATTTGGATCAAGGTCATTCTGATTCTCTCCTTGTTGCCGCATCTTCTGGTGGCTTGATTCCCAATAATGAACCAGGACTTTTCGCTCCATCTCTTGACCTTCTCCCAACAGAATTACCTTCAGTTCAGGTTGAATCGCCATCCATCTCGTGGACTCCGAACTTCAGGCTTCTCAGACTACTTTGCCACTTCCTTCTGATTCTTTGAGCTTCTCGGTTGAGAATCCAAATGCCGCTCTGTTAGGGCATGATCCTCCTGCTACTAGTTAGCCTCTTAGAATGAATGATTTTCTGACACTATTTACTTTTCGTTGGTTTCCTTTTGTAATGTCGTATGGCCACTTAGTTAACGGGTTCTAGTATTGTTGATAGTGAAATGTGGATCGCAACAAAAATCACGACCAAGGGACACAAAGACTGACTACCGACGCATAACCACACATGTCATTTCTTCAAGATAATGGCATTTTTCAGAGTAGAGGACTGGGATAGGATATTCTTTCTGAGGAGATGCTCATATACGGTTGTACAGAGGACAAGAGTACACAACCGTATTTAGTCAGGAGTAGCATAACTAGTGCGGATTTCAAGAAAATGAAGATAGTCAATTTTGAGTAGAACCAGCCCAATTCTCCAAGAAGTAACTACGTACGGTTGTGTAACACATAGGGATACACAACCTTATGCCCTCAGATTTGGCAAAACAGGGTTGGAATTCTACATAAAGGGCATGCCTCAATTTTTTAGCCAACCACCCACAGATCAGAGAAACTAATTGGATACGATTGTGTAGGAAGGGAAGCTACACAACCGTATAGAGTCAGATCTAAAAGATCCATGGTCAAAAAATGAGAAAAATCACATGTGCCCTTTTCCTCGAGATTTGCATAGTGGGATGAGAAACTATTTACATACGGTTGTGTAGGACCTCCTCCTACACAACCGTATGCAATTACATTTCCAAAAATACCTCTCATATCCCTAAAAAAGCACCTATACCATTTTTCTCGAGATGTGTATAGAGGATGGAAAAAGTAATGATATACGGTTGTGTAGGACCTCTTCCTACACAACCGTATGCAGTTAAAATTTCAGGAAGATCTCTAATTTTTTCAAAAAAGCACATAGGCCATTTTCTTCGAAAAGCGTGCAGAATCTGCCAGAGTTAGTGTCATACAGTTGTGTATCTCTAGGAGCCCTACAACCGTATGTAATTATTTTGTTAAGATTGTTTGTAATTTTTTGTTATTTTTTTCTTCTAAAAGTGAGTCTGCACCATATGCAAACCCCTCCCTAGAATTCTATAAATAGAGGACTCTGGGGACAGAAAAAGGAATCTTCTCCTATTTCATGGTGATAAGGCTATACTCTGTCGAAATTCATCCAGAATTTGACTTAGTGTTTTCCTTCAGTGTGTGAGATTTACCGACGAAATACAGAATCTCGATTTCAGATATCCTGTGCAACATTATAAAAAGGTAATTCCTAATAAACTATACCGGCTAGACGTTCCTCTTCTAAGGACTCTATGCTGGGTTACTACATGATTAATACTTGAGTGATGTACTCCCCGTTTTGAGGGAAATGGACTGAAGCAAGAGAACAAGCCTATCCTTTGTGGGTCCAGGGGATTCCACTTAGGGTCAGAAAATGATTAAGAATCCGGAACTTAAAATGTATGGAGTTGTCTCGCCGCATAGATGTTTTTGTCACATCGTTTAAGGAACCTATTAATGTTATTGAGACCCAAAAATCTTTTCCTTCTTAATGAACCTATTAATGTTATTGATATCTGGAGATTTTCTCTCCATTGTTTAAAGTAGGATGCTTAAAAGATAATCATGGAATTATCAATGAATTAATTGAATCATACCCCTTTGAGATTACCCAAGTAGAGGACGACTCCATTTAACAATGCTTTAAACCCGTTGGATGCATTTTGGACATTCTCCAGTCCCTCAGTGTGACAGGCGGAAGGACCCATTCAGCATGACTAGATTAAGATTACCTTCTTGGGGAATGATGAACTAGAAACGATATTAATCAATCAACCCCTTGTTACATTTGTGGTTGTTTGGAATGACGGTATTATTGAATGACAATTCAGTCAAGTTCTACTGTATGAAATGGATGCCATTATGTCTGTAGTTGTTCAGAAGAGATGACACACACCGCGTTACCATTTTCAAGGACCGACAGAGACCACTCATACCTTGGTAACCCTAGAAATGACACTAGCACACGTTCCTTCCGTTTCTAGCATCATGTGTTGCCAAAATCAGCCCAACAAGTATTTATGATTGGGGAGTTATAGTTTGCTTACTTTTTAAACAATCAGTATGAATTGGTATGATTTTAATGATACGACTCAATAAACAAGGTTTTCTGAGTCAAGGTCGCGGAGACCTTAGACTTTGAAAAGCCTTTGCTTGCTGGCTGGTTTTCGATTTTTCCAGTCGTTGGACAGAAATCCTTAAATCAACAATATTTTTTATTTTAATCCAAGAATTTTAACCTGTAAAATGAGCAAATCTTGCGCACTCGAGGTTAGGGAATGCAAATTTCTGAACAATAATAAACAAAAAATGCTGAGAAAATATGAAGGGATGAGAATGGTGAAATTGATTTTTAAAACATCATTTTTTATTTTTAGAGAGAGAAATTATTAAACTAATGTAAGCAACATAAAATGGGAATATACAGACATGATAATGGAGAAATGAAAATTTATTTATTAAACGAAATTCAAGTTACATTGCATAAACCAAGAATAAAGCAAATAAATTAAAACTAAAGAAAAAGAGAAGAGAGAGAATTGTGAATTCCTAGAGAGAGAAAGTGTAGGAATGAGACCTAGAGGGAGAGAGAAAGAGAAAAAGAAAAGGGTAGAGAAAGAGAGAGAAAAGAAACCTTACCATGGACCAGCTTAGCTTGGAGGGGATCAGAGTGCTAGGCTCGAGAAAGGGCCCAATCGGCCAATGATGATGGTCGATCGACCATGTGATGATGGTGAAGACAAGAGCAACATGATCCTGATAGAGGCACACCGGAGTTGTTGGTGAAGAGGAGCAGCTAAGAAGGTCTCCGGTTGTTAGGGGTGGGTTTTTACCAAAACTCATGTTTTCAATTTGATAAAAAAAAAAAGAAAAAAGAAAAAAGAAAAGAAAAGAGAGAAGCCTTGTGTTTTTGGGTGTGATTTCATGTGATTTTCGAAAATGCCCTGACTTGATTAGTGAAAACCTTCTGGAAAGTCTATTTATTGAAAATGATGTCTATTTTGAAAAATCACTTATTAGCCCTTCATTCAGTTTGAAAGCAAACATTACTACAGTGGATTGAAAAATCTTTGAAAACTCAGATTCAGCAAAAATGTTCACATATCAACGTCAGAATTATCCAAAGTTTAGATTATCTAGAGATCCAAGAAGAACAATTGTGGAGACCTAACCTAGTGAGCTTTTGAACTTTTCATCTTTTTTGAGGGTTATAAAATTATTTTGAGTCACAAGATGACTCACAATTCTTTTAGTCCCCTAATATTTTCATTGAGTGGTCTCATTAACCTTTGCATTGGTCATGGAACTCAGAACGACATCAAATTCGGATTATTACATAAAGAACCTTCTCTATATCCATTCGAGACATCAAAGATGAAAGTACAAACCCTAGAAAATGATATAGGCCATCTTTCTAGCCAATCAGACTCTTTAGCTTCCCTAATATCTATACTGATATTCGCTCAAAAGTGCTTATTTTAAGCAATTATCCTTTAGCGTTATCGCACTCTCCTATGTAAAATGCTCTATTTATCTACTTTTCTACGTAAGAGTCTCTTCTGTTTTGTAGAACACACTTTTTTGGACGAAATGGTATATTTGCATGCATTAAACATATTTTCTGAAGTCTAGGTAGGAAGACATTATGATCAAGTCTCATTATGTGCTCTTCGCTAGCAAGAAACTCGATCGGGCTATTCTCGAGACTTGAGGGCCTACGATCAACCACAGAAGCCTAATATCAAAGCTTGAAGAGCCACAGGCTATGACTAGAAGATATGGGCCAAATATGGACTGAATAAGAGGACCAAAAAAACTGGCCCAAAGAACGAAGAGAGAAGGAGAGCCAATGACCAAGAGACGGATGATATTCGCTCAAAAGTGCTTATTTTAAGCAATTATCCTTTTAGCGTTATTGCATTCTCCTACGTAAAATGCTATATTTATCTACTTTTCTACGTAATAGTCTCTTCTGTTGCGTAGAACACACTTTTCTGGACAAAATAGTATATTTGCATGCATTAAACACATTTTCGGAAGTCTAAATATTAAGCCGTTCTGATAAAGTCTCATTACGCGCTTCTTCTATCGCAAGAAACCCCGATGGGACGATTCTCGAGACTTGTGGGCCCAAATCGATCATGAAAGCCCATTATCAAAGCTTAAAAAGCCCACATGCTATGACTAGAAGATATGGGCCAAATATGGGCTGAATAAGAGGACCAAAAAGCCGGCCCAAAGAACGAAGAGAGTAGGAGAGCCAATGACCAAGAGACGGACCAAAGCGTTTAAAGCCACATGAGTCAGCAAAGAATGATGGTTGACTCTACTAGAGAAGCGTGAGGATGGTCACAGTGAAGACCAGGGTTCCAGACCCTCCGCCAGTGCTTTTCTCTCTATTTTCTGATACTTTCTCTCTCATCTCTCCTTATTCTCTCTCTCTCTTCATCTCTCGGTCCTCGAATCTACTGACCTAACCCCAGAACTCCTGTCCATCGACTCTATCTCATCTCCCTTAGCTTTCTGACCGTTGGATCTTCAATCGGACCGTTGGATCTCTCTAGATCCGTCGATCTACCAATCTGAGTCCCAATCAAGTCACCATCCATCCGATCGCCATCAGACTGTCTATCACATCATCTTGTGAGACGATGGACATCATCAATCCATGTGGGCCAATAGCCGGGCCCATCTTCATCGACCCGCTGTCCGACCAGTTAGTGGACCCCGCGAATTTCAAAATAATTTTAATTAAATGGGGGGTCCACTAATTGGGGAGATTCCCCATAGAAAAGTAGATTTTTACTTAAAAAAAAAAAAAAAAAAAAAAGTATTTTTTTCATATTTTTTATTTTCAAAAAATACCCTATTTCCATTAAAGGAAATAGGGAGCTTTAAAAGGAGAAGGATAGGGGTTCGTTCGAACCCTAATCCCCCTCCAATCTCTTCCAATCCTTCCCCTTTACTCTTCCCCACGTTTTCCCTTCTCCCTCGGCCCCATTCTCCTTCTTTTTCTTCTTTTCTTTTTTTTCCTTTTCTTCATCTTCTTCACGTCTTCGCCGGAGTTGCCTGCAACTCCGGCCGTCTGGTAAGGATTCTTCTTCTTCTTCTTCTTCTTCTTCTTCTTCTTCTCATATTTTTCATTTTCATTTTTTTTTTATTACCGTTTTCTACCGGAGTTGCAGCCTGCAACTCCGGCCAGCAAAAGCTTTCTTCCACGTTTGCAGACTGCTGTCAAACAGCAACGAGGTCTGCAAGCTCGTGGTTCCCTTTCGCATCCCCTAATCACCCAACGGTCCCCCTTTTTTTCACGGGCTTAGCCACCGTGTGTAGCAGGACTGTAACACAGTCACCGGAGTTGCAGACCTACAACTCCGGCGAACTGGTTTGGTTTCTTCCTCGTTATCTCATTCTTATTTCTCTTTCCTCTCTTCCTTTTCTTCCTTTCCGTGTTGTCTGACTGCTGCCACGTCTACTGCAGCAACCAGCACCTCACTTCGCACCACCACAAGCCGCTGCTCCTTCCTTCTCACAGCAACGTCAACCACCGTCCTACACAGCCGTTGCAACTCCACCTGTGCACACCACTTGCGCCTCCGCCTGCAACAATCAACAGCCACTCCTTCACTGATCAGCAACGTCTCCAATTGTTGCTCCTAAACAAACTTGCAATCCCCACATGGTTCACCCTCACGAATTCCTCATCCAGTCCACTGTTCTTCCTCCACTGTGGATACCACCACCAGCACGTACAGATCACAACGTGGTCAATGCCTTCCAGCAAGTTGAAGATCACAACTCCAAAGTTCAGATCTTCAAATGTCAACAATGCTCTCCTCCACCGGTCGATTTTCAATGAAACACAGCATCAGCAGGTGCTTCTTCATGGGCTAAATGAAACCCACGGCTGAAACCCCTCAACCCTTGATCACCAATGTTTGCTGTCACCACTCACCGCCTGGAGCAATACCGAGCATAGCCACTGCTGAACTCTTCTTCAAGAACCACAGGGTAACTAGCCATCCATCCGGCCAATCCATTCATCCCTTTGGCCGATTCTCTCTCCTTTGTAAGCTTGCTAAATAGTTTCATCTCTCTTTCTCTCTCTAAGTTTAGTCTCTATCTCTAAGTTTTTATTTACTCTTCTTAAAATTTCTTTTAGTTCTTGTTACTTCCTCATTCCCTAAGTTCAAATATTGTGAGGACATTTTGATTAATGAATGATGAAGTTTGTTTTTATCTATTATTTCTTGTGATGGTCCGTCAGTTTTTGTTCTTATTCGCGCTAATCCGACTAATCCCGAGTGCGGATCGACATCCGACACAAATCCCTATACAAATCTATTAATTTTGCAGGATAATCGGATAAAAATTACAAAATGTGTTGATTCTAGGGTTTCCGTAACCAACGACGCGGAAAAACCTTACTTTCAAATGGCGCCGCTGCCGCTCGGGTGTTCGGGAGTGCGAAAAAGGACGTAAAGACGGAATTGGAAAGTTGCTGAAGCGAAAAGCTGCTCAATTTGGCCAGCCCGACCTTTTCGGGAAACTTTCTATTTTTTGTTTTTGTTGATTTTTAGCAGTTTTTAAATTACTATTTTTAATGCCTCGGAAGGCCGAGTGCAATTTGTAATAATTTAGGAATTTTACTGCTTTCCATATAACTGCTAGATCTTGTTCTAGGGTTTTTTAAAAACCCTAGATTAAGTGAAAAATACCAAAAAAAAATAATAAATTCAAAATTCAAAAAAATTAGGGTTTCATATTCTGCAGATTTTTAGAAATCATCAATCAAGGATTTGCAATTTTTGAAAAGATTCTAAAATCTTGAAACTTTGCTAAATTAGGGTTTCCCCTCTTAGAAGTTTCCTCTTTAGAAGAATTTCTATCTTTAGAAATCTTCCGAATTTGGAAAAGTCTGCAAAAGGAAACGCCCCAAATCTAGCAAGAATTTCAATTTTGGGAAATTTCCCAAAATTATAAGGGATCTCGCAATCAAATCTTTCTTGGAAGATCTCCACAGTTCGGGAAACTTTTCAATCTAGGTATTTTCCAATCTGGGAATTCCTAAATTTTAACCCATCTCGAACTTGGAAATTAATTCAAAAACTTGCCTAAATCCAGTGCTTGTTCTGTGAACCCTAAAAAGGCAAAGATCTTCCAAATAGAATCCCGACTACCTAGACCGTGCGATCTAACTTTTCTGCAGGAACACGATCCAGTGTGGGTAGAGAGCAAAAGCTCAAAGAGGTGGAGTCGGGCCCAAGCCCATTAGGATACCCCTCTCTAACCCACGGAGGTGACCCCGTGGCGTGGCCCACGGGAGGTAAGTCTCTATCCTCGCCTTGAGTGCGATACAGAGCATATTGGGTGCATCATTGCCGCTTGTCTATTTGTTTTCTAGCAACAACTTATTCGACTTGCGTGGCGTGGCCGTTAATCAATCAACTCTAAGAGAGCAAACCCAGCTCCAAAATTGAAACTGGTGGGATTTCATCACCCACCTCATCACTCCAGCTGATATTGATCCCCAGGATCCATCTATAATAAAAAGAATCAAGAAGTAGCGCCAATTAGCCCGGTGTTCGAGGAAAAATCCACGCAAAGCGAACCCGCTTAACATCCAATCGAAATAAGACCACGAGCGCGGGTCCCTGTTGCCTAACACACCCATAAGTCCCTGCTACTCAAGTACACTGAGCTTGACGTGGCATCTTAGACTATTCGGCGGTTAGTTACGTGTGGACTAGGAACACGCATCAACCCTAGCTTAACCCGAGGGAACACTCTTCTTATACACTTGACCAATCCGGTTAGTCTGGGACGTACTTAAGTCAGCCATTGTGCCGCACGTCTGTCTAGGCTTTGGATTGCCTTGTTGTTAACTAGAGTTAGTACTAAAGGATTCGCTCTGAAGAGTGTAGCCTGGTGAGAACCTCTGAGTGCAAAATAGTTAGTCCGGCAGTTAAAAGATAAACCAGTGGTCCGCCCACTGTCATAATCTACTCTAGCCCCAAAACTAACAAAGATAATTCCTAAAATATATCCTGATTGCTTAGAATAGGATTATCTGTGCTTGGTGTGCATCATTTAGGATAGTGTTCCTCTCTGGCAACTTTTTGCCAAGTATAGAGCTTGCCTCATTCGCATATGCCCGTTTGGAATCGTCCGAACAAACGCTTGGTTCGATCTGAGAATCACGTACCTACAGTGGATCCTCCACTGAATTCTTCCCCATCTCTTTCCCCACCCGCCTCCCCCAGTGCTACTACCTTTGTAGTCATGGCAGTCGAACGACCTCTTATCGAGACGTTCGCCCCTATCTCTGCGAATCCACCCACTTGCATTATTCTTCCACCTACTACTGCGGTACAGTTTGAGATCAGACCGTAGACGATCCAAATGCTGCCTACCTTTCGTGGTCTCCCAAGAGAAGACCCATATTCCCATATTAGGGAATTCCAACATGTCATCCTACTTTTCAAGAATCAGAACCTTGATGATGACAATGTCCGTCTGCGAGTTTTCCCATTCTCGCTCAAAGACCGAGCCTCAGATTGGCTCTACTCCTTACCCGCTGATTCAATCAGCAGTTGGAAAGAATTGGTGGGCAAATTCATGTCTAAATTCTACCCCATGACTCGGACCAACCAAATGAAGCAACTCATCCAGGACTTTCGACAGAAGTCCGATGAGAAATTTTTCGAAGCGTGGGATAGATTCCAAGACTACCTGACTAAGTGCCCCCACCATAGCATTGACAAGGGCAATCTTGTCCATGTCTTCTACAAGGGACTTACTGATGAGTCCCGGACCATGGTAGAGTCAATGTGCCAAGGAAAATTCCTGCACCAAACTCCGACCGATGCATACAAATTCTTGGGAGAGTTAGGAGAAAACTCTCAACATTGGACGACTGACTCAGAGTTCAGTCGAACCACTTCGGTCCAAAGGACAACCAAGGGACATGATGCTACAGCTGATACTGAGCTTCGATCTGTCATTCAAGAGTTGAGCAAGTCAGTCTCGGCACTGGCTGTGTCTGTACAAAAGCCTACTCAACAATCTACCTCAGTCATGCATGTGGGACACGAGAGCCCTATGGAATCCTGCACCCTCTGTCTGCAACCCTCCCATACTACTGAGCATTGTCCTTTGAATGAAGGATGGTCTAATCCTCTTCAGGAAGAAGTTTGTGCTTTCAGCACATACAAACCACCCACTCAGAACTCGTATAGTCAATCTTATCATCCGGACACGAGAAACCACCCTAACTTCTCCTGGCGGCCTCAGTCTACTCAACCACAAGCTCAACCTCCACGTCAACCTCAGGGCATGTATCCTCCTGGGTTCAATCAACCCAATAGGCAATTCAATCAGGGACAATATCAGCAGAATCAGTACCCATCTACTCAGAACCAGCAGTTCCAACAGGGTCAATACTCTGGACAACAGAGCACATTTCAGAATCAGCAAAGAGTTCCCCAGAACTTTCAGAACCAACAGATTGTCCCAACTAATTCTTCCGCCTATAACTATAATGCCCCGATGAGCTCGAGTCGCGAATTGGTGCCTCAGCTCCCATTAGCTGCTCCCCGACAGTCGGTCCCCAAACCCGGTATCGAGGACCTTCTAGCTCAACTCATTACTCAATCTATGCAACGCTTAGAGCAACAGCAACAGCAACAGCAATCCATGCTTCGTCTAGAGCAACGTCTAGGTAACTTAGAAGCTGAGAAAGCTAAAGGGATCTTTCCTAGCCAACCCATTGCCAACCCTAAAGGAAATGCCAAAGGGGCAGTATATGAGATCGGATCCCAATCCCAAAGCCAGAATGAGAACTGTCAAGGGGAGGTGCAAGCTGTAACCACCCTACGATCTGGAAAAACTGTGGACATGGGAGTCCAACCACCACCGGTGCCATCTCCAGCACCCATCACTCGCACCGTGGAAACTAGTCCAAATCCTACCTCTGCTTCTTCTACCTCTGCACCAACATCAGATATCCCTGTGCAGAAATCTAAGGCTAAAGACAAATCCATTTGTCGAGTAAAGCCTCCCTTCTCGGACAGACTTGTCCAAGATAAGCGGGATCAGCAATTCTCAGAGATCTTAGACGTCTTTAAAGACGTCCAGATCAATATCTCTTTCCTTTCTGCTATCAAGCAAATCCCATCCTATGCCAAATTCCTCAAGGACTTGTGCACAGTCAAGCGGCGTACGCATGTACCCAAAGCTACCTTCTTGGCCGAAAAAGCTACCGCGTTCATTCAACGCAATAGTGTGATCAAACACAAGGATCCAGGTAGCCCAACTGTCCAATGTGAAATTGGAGACAACTTTAGCTGCACTGCCTTGCTAGATTTAGGGGCTAGCATTAACCTCATACCATTCTCGGTGTATCAGCAGTTAGGACTGAAAGATATGAAGCCTACCAATGTCACCCTGAAATTGGCTGATCAGTCCATCAAGATTCCAAGAGGAATCATTGAAGATGTCCTAGTAAAAGTCGCTGACTTTTATTATCCTGTGGACTTTATCATTCTAGACACCGAGCCGTGTCAGGATAACCGCATTCCGGTCATCTTAGGCCGTCCATTCCTTGCCACCGCAAACGCACACATCGGGTGCCGGGACGGAAACATGTCCATTGCTTTAGGTAACCTCAAAGCTGAGGTCAACATCTTTCGTTTAATGCAACAAGATGCCGATCGCGAAGTGACCGATGAAATGTGTGCCGTTGAGAGTCTAATCCCGGACTCCACCGAAGATATTCTTAAGCAGTGTCTAGAACACTTTGGAGCTGACTTTGCAACAGAGTCAGCTATTTCTGATCTCAATGATCTTATGGAGACTGCTCCACTGATAGAGATCCCCGCTCCTCTCATCGAGTTCGAGCCTCTGATAACCATGGCCAGAGAACCCATCATTCCTTTACCTACTGAAGTCAATTCTCTTCAATCTGTGTCTTCTGTGACACCTATTTCTACTTCATCTGCTCCAATATTGGAGCTTAAGCCTCTTCCCACAGATCTTTCCTATGCCTATCTTGGTCCTAAGGAAACCTACCCTGTCATTATTGCTTCCGCTTTGTCTGAGAGTGAACGTAAGAAACTTCTCGAGCTGCTCAATGAGCACAAATCTGCGATAGGTTGGACTATAGATGACATTCGAGGCATAGACCCCTCGGTGTGCCAACATCACATCTATCTCGAGGATGAATCCAAAACCTCGCGAGAACACCAGAGGAGGTTGAACCCCGTCTTGAAGGATGTAGTCCGGGATGAGGTCCTTAAACTGTTAGATGCGGGTATCATTTATCCCATCTCCGATAGCAAATGGGTGAGTCCTATTCATGTCGTCCCTAAAAAGGCAGGATTCACAGTTGTGGAAAATGAGAACAAGGAAATGGTAACCCAGCGCCTGAAGAAAGGGTGGAGAGTCTGCATCGATTACCGACGACTCAACACCAACACTAGGAAGGACCACTTTCCTTTACTCTTCATCGACCAAATGTTGGAGAGACTAGTAGGTCACTCCTATTACTGCTTCCTCGATGGTTACTCAGGGTATAATCAAATACCCATCGCCCCTGAGGATCACGAGAAGACAACTTTCAACTGGTTTGGTTTCTTCCTCGTTATCTCCTTCTTATTTCTCTTTCCTCTCTTCCTTTTCTTCCTTTCCGTGTTGTCTGACTGCTGCCACGTCTACTGCAGCAACCAGCACCTCACTTCGCACCACCACAAGCCGTTGCTCCTTCCTTCTCACAGCAACGTCAACTACCGTCCTCCACAGCCGTTGCAACTCCACCTGTGCACACCACTTGCGCCTCCGCCTGCAACAATCAACAGCCACTCCTTCACTGATCAGCAACGTCTCCAATTGTTGCTCCTAAACAAACTTGCAATCCCCACGTGGTTCACCCTCACGAATTCCTCATCCAGTCCACTGTTCTTCCTCCACTGTGGATACCACCACCAGCACGTACAGATCACAACGTGGTCAATGCCTTCCAGCAAGTTGAAGATCACAACTCCAAAGTTCAGATCTTCAAATGTCAACAATGCTCTCCTCCACCGGTCGATTTTCAATGAAACACAGCATCAGCAGGTGCTTCTTCATGGGCTAAATGAAACCCACGGCTGAAACCCCTCAACCCTTGATCACCAATGTTTGCTGTCACCACTCACCGCCTGGAGCAATACCGAGCATAGCCACTGCTGAACTCTTCTTCAAGAACCACAGGGTAACTAGCCATCCATCCGGCCAATCCATTCATCCCTTTGGCCGATTCTCTCTCCTTTGTAAGCTTGCTAAATAGTTTCATCTCTCTTTCTCTCTCTAAGTTTAGTCTCTATCTCTAAGTTTTTATTTACTCTTCTTAAAATTTCTTTTAGTTCTTGTTACTTCCTCATTCCCTAAGTTCAAATATTGTGAGGATATTTTGATTAATGAATGATGAAGTTTGTTTTTATCTATTATTTCTTGTGATGGTCCGTCAGTTTTTGTTCTTATTCGCGCTAATCCGATTAATCCCGAGTGCGGATCGACATCCGACACAAATCCCTATACAAATCTATCAATTTTGCAGGATAATCGGATAAAAATTACAAAATGTGTTGATTCTAGGGTTTCCGTAACCAACGACGCGGAAAAACCTTACTTTCAACGGACCAAAGCGTTTAAAGCCACATGAGTCAGCAAGGAATGATGGTCTACTCTACTGGAGAAGTGTAAGGATGGTCACAGTGAAGACCAGGGTTCCAGACCCTCTGCCAATACTTTTATCTCCATTTTCTGATATCTTCTCTCTCCTCCCCTTAATTTTCTATCTCATCTCTCCTTATTCTCTCTCTCTTCATCTCTCGGTCCTCGGATCTACTAACCTAACCCCAGAACTCCTGCCCGTTGGCTCTGGCCCATCTCCCTAAGCTATCGAACCGTTGGATCTTCCATCGGACCGTTGGATTGTCCATCAGACCGTCAAATCTCTCTAAATCCGTTGGCCTACCAATCTGGGTCCGAATCAAGTCACCATCCATCCGATCGTCATCAAATTGTTTGTCACATCATCTTGTGAGATGATAGACATCATCAATCCTTGTGGACCAGTAGTCAGGCCCATCATCATCGACCCGTGGCCCGACCATTTAGTGGACCTCGCGATTTTCAAATGCTTTAAATTAATTATTTTTAAATAAAAAAGGGGGGTCCACTAAATGGGGAAATTCCCCAAAGAAAAGTAAGGTTTTACTTAAAAAATATATATATATTTCAAAAAATCCCCTATTTCCATTAAAGGAAATAGGGAAGCTTTTTAAGGGGAAGAGAAGGGTTCGTTGGAACCCTAATCCCTCTCCCATCTTCTCTTCTCTTCCCCCAAAACTTCCCCCCCCCTACGTTTTCCCCTTCTTCCTCTCCTTTACCTTCTTCTTTTCTTCATCTTCTTCTTCCCTTTTTCCCAACCGGAGTTGCAGCCTGCAACTCCGGCCGCCTGCACTTCCTCTTTCCTCTTCTGCTTCTTCTTTTCCTCTTATGCCTCCTCACCTGGCCGCACAACAACCCCTTCTATTCTTCTTCTCTCCCCTGTCTTCTTCGTTTTTTCTTTTTTTCACCGACCGGAGTGAACGCTGCAACTCCGGCCACCTCTCGCATAGCCGCCTATGCACGCCTTCATGGACTGCAACCTCCGGTAGCACCTCCCTTTTCCACCATCTTGCAGGCCATTAGGTTGTGCGTCCCATGAACATGAAACAGCAACCACCAGGCCGTGCGCCAGTCAACCTTCTAAGATCTCCACGCTGCTGCTACCACCATCATCCCTTGCGAGAAGCCACAGCACCCATCTCATTACCGCCCCTACAGTTCATTCCCCTCTCCTACCGCCGGCAGCTTGTGCACCGCCCCCTTCATCAAATCTCGACCAGCGTCTACACCCTGCTGGAGAAGAACTTTCCCCTTGCTGCCTCTCTCACCACCTGATCCATAACCGGCCAGCCACCTTGCTGGCCGGACTGCAACTCTCTCCTCCACGTTGCTGACTCCAAGCGATGCCGATTCTCTAGTTCTCCAGGCTTGCCAAACGGCCAGCAACTTCTACTCTTCAAGCCATCCTCATCAAGAAAACAAAAAAAAAGAGAAAGGGAAAGAGAAGAAAAAGAGAAGAGGAGAGAAAATCGTACATTTCACCAACGTGCTCCACCGTCTTCTCACCTTTTTTGATGCACTCCATCCTCATCTTCAGTACAGTCACGGTTCATGGAGACTATCAAACCTCTAAGGCCGTGGCTACCCACCTTCTCCATGTGTGTATGCAGGTAAGATCTCTCTCTCTCTCCTAATCTTCTTCTTTCTCATTCTAAGAAACCATACCATCCTAGGTAAGTTTCACTTTCTCTTTCTTCTCTTCAATATTTCTCTCTCTACCTCTCTTTTGTTTCTCTCTAAAAACCCTCACTCTCTCTTTTCTCTCTCTAAGTCATTTTAGGTCTTTTTTCATTTTCTCTCTCTAGACCCTTAATTTCTCTCTCTACTTTTCTCCTTTCTTGCTCTAGTTTTTATTGCTTTCTAGTGTAATTGCTTCAAAGTAATTTAGATAGATTTCCATTCTAAAGCAATGTAATTTCTATGATTTTTAATAAAAGTTAATTTTGATCATTCTTGCATTATTTCACTTTTTCGTAATGTGTTGATTTTTATGATTCTCTCTGTAAAAATTCACTAAATAAAAATCTTATTTTAAATCTCGTGATCATCATTCTCACCTCATTATTTCTAGCAATTTTCCATCATATTGTTCTGATAATGCACTAACCCAACTAATCTTGAGTGCGGATCGACATCCGACACGAGCCACTGTGCAAAATTGCCTATTTTACAGGTTAAATATCTCGGATCAATTAAAAATATGTTGAAGTTAGGGTTTCCGTAACCAACGACGTGAAAAAACCCATATTTTCAAATGGCGCCGCTGCCGCTCGGGTGTACGGGAGTGCGAAAAAAGACGTAAAGACGGAATTGGAAAGTTGCTGAAGCGGAAAGCTGCACAATTTGGATAGCCTGACCTTTTCGGGAAACTTTTTATTTTTTGTTTTTAGTGATTTTTTACAGTCTTTTAAATTACTATTTTTAATGCCTCGGAAGGCCGAGTGCAAAGTTATAATAATTTAGGAATTTTACTGCTTTCCAAATAACTATTAGATCTTGTTCTAGGGTTTTTTAGAAATCCTAGATTAAGTGCAAAATACCAAAAAAATCAAAAATCAAAATTCAAAAGAAAATTAGGGTTTTATCTTCTGTAGATTTTTAGAAATCACCAATCAAGGATTTACAATTTTTGGAAAGATTCTAAAATCTTGAAACTATGCTTAATTAGGGTTTCCCCTCTTAGAAGTTTCCTCTTTAGAAGAATTTCTGTCTTTAGAAATCTTTCGAATTTGCAAAAATCTGCAAAAGAAAACACCCCAAATCTAGCAAAATTTGAATTTTGGGAAATTTCCCAAAATTTGTAAAGGATTTCGCAACCAAATCTTTCTTGGAAGATCTCCACAGTCCGGGAAACTTTCCAATCTAGGTATTTTCCAATCTGAGAATTCCTAAATTTTAACCCATCTCGAACTTGGGAATTAATTCAAAAACTTGCCTCAATCCAATGCTTGTTCTGTGAACCCTAAAAAGGCAAGGATCTTCAGAAAAGAATCCCAAATACCTAGACTGTGCGAACTAACTGAAAGTAGGATTTTTCCGCGTCGTTGGTTACGGAAATCCTTTATCTCAACAATATTTGTAATTATCCGATTCTTTTTCACTCAAATCCTGCAAAAATCATAGGGTTGTACAGTGGCTCGTGTCGGATGTCGATCCGCACTCGGGGTTAGTTAGCGCGACTCATGAACATGCAATGACGGATTTTTATCAAGAAAACATGGAGAGGTGAGAATGGTGATGGATTTAAAACATGCTTAGTGATTTTTAGAGAGAGAAATTTTCACAAGCAACCAAAAACACGAAAGTAAACTAAGAATAAGAATTGAGCACAATATTGCAAAATCAAACTAAATTTTATTCGAATCAAATGTTGAGATACAAACTTCTAATAAAAAGATAATAAAATGACAATTCTATAAAGCATAAAGAAAAATAGAGATGGAGACCTAGAGAAAGAAAGTAGAGAGAAGTGAAACCTAGAGAAGGAAAGGGAGGTTTTAGAGAGAGAAACAACTTGGGAGACTTAGAGAGAGATTGATGAGAGAATGAGGAGAGAGAAAGTGAAGATGGAAAATTACCTGGATTCGGAACTCACCAATGGTGAAGATGGACAGAGATGATGTCTGGCCATGATGCGGAAGCCGGTCACGTAGTGGGGAAGCATGACAGCATGGTGGTGTTTCCACGTGGTGCTACAATGCTTGGGCATTGGCTGGAGACGCACCGTTCAAGAGAGGAGATGGGGTAGAGAACCCGTGAGCAACAACTGCTGTTGCAACGGTTGGTGTGGAGAGGATGAAGAAAAAGAAGGGGCAGCACGGTGGTGTGAAGGAATGGTGGCTTGGTGTGCACACATACAAACCAGCAAGCCAAGAGAGAGGGACGTGTAAGGGTGATGGTGGTTGTGGTGCTGAGTTGCAGGTTGGTGGAGGAGTTGCAGACGTTGTGAACTAGGTGGGATTGTGATGTTTGATGAAACCGGTGATGGCAGCAACGTGGTTGAGGCGGAGTGGTGCTGTGATGTTGATGAAAACGGTGATGGCAGCAAAGTGGTTGAGGCGGAGTGGCTGTCTGAACGTGCAACCGACAAGGAGGGAGAGAAACAGCAACAGCAGCAGGGGTGGAGGCGTTTGGGACGAGAGATGGCCGGAGTTGCAGACCTGCAACTCCGGTCAAAAAAAAACGAAGAAGACGATCTCCTTCTTTGGACGGTTGTGAGGCTGGGCTGCTGGCTGTTGAACACGGTGGTTGCAGGCGGAGGTGTGCACGGTGGTGTGTGCTAGCGAGAGGAGGAAGAGGTATGTGATCAGCACAGTTGGCCGGAATTAATGGAGGTTGCCGGAGTTGCAACCTGCAACTCCGGTGATCTTGAAAAAATTTTTTTTTTTTTTTTTTTTGGTTTTGTGTGAAGGATGGCTAGGTGAGTGAATAGAGAAAGGGAGAGGAGATAAAGGAGAGGAAGGCTTACCTTTTAGAGGCGCACCAGGGAGGAGAAACGGTGCTGTCTTGTTTTTCTTTTTTTTTTTTCTCTTTTTTTTTTTTTTTGGGCGGTGTGGAGGAGATAAAGAGAGGGAGGTTGCAGGGGTGTTTGCAACCTTGAAGATGTTGCTGTTGCTGCTGGTGAAGTGGCACGTGAAGGGGAGGTGGAGGCGCTGGAGTGTTGGGTGAGGAAGAAGGAGAAAATGTGATGGGATGAGGGTGTAACGGCTGGGGTTTTGATCAACACGTGGTAGAGATCGAGGGAGCGGCTAGGGTTTTTTTTTTTTTTGGGAAGAGATAAGGAATCGGAGAAGAAGCCTTAAGGCTGCTGCCTCCTTCTTATATAGGAACCGTTAGGTTTCCTCAAAGTTCCTCCATTTTTTTGGTAGGAACCGTGGGTTGCTATAATAGAAACCTACGGTTTCTAAAACTTTTCCTCTTCTCTCTTTTGGAAACTCTCATTCTTTTTCAAACAAAATCCCCTTCTTTATTATTTTTGAAAAACCAAAGATTCCCTTTTATTTTGAAAATATTTGTTTCTAAAATCTTTCCCCAAATATTATCTCTCTTCTTTTAAAAATCCCCTCTATGTTTGGTATGTGGGTCCCACCAAATGGCTGGGCCATGGGTAGTGGGCCCACTATTCCTCTTTGGCTTAGCCCCATAGGTTTGATCATGAAGTGATGAGGGCCATTGAATTTATGAGATGGTGAGATGGATGATTGGGGGCCTGACTAAGCGATCCTGTGGTAGAGATGGACGGTGATGATCGGGCGATGGAAATTGGCCAAGGTAGGCCGTAAATTGAGTGATTGAGGGAGGGGAGAGGATCAGATGATGTGGATTTGAAATTAGAGAGAGAATGATGATTTGGAGAGAAAAATGAGAGATGAGAGAGAAAATATTACAACATCAAGAAAAAATGCTAGCAGAGGGGCTTGAACCCTGGTCTTTGACTTGGTCTTCTGCATGCTTTACCAACTGAGCAAGTCCTCATCTTGTGTTAGTTGATAAGCTTTAATTTCCTTAGTCTCTTCATTGAGGGCTTGTCTCTCCTTCTCTCTTAATCTTCTCTCAGGCCTTCCCGAGTCTCTGGTTCTCCCGGCATTTGGTATGTATCTTCTTATCCTCAGCCTATTGGCTCTTGTGCTTCGGTCCTAGACTCTGGCAGTTAGATATGGGCCCACCAGTCTTGAGAGCCGTCTGATCGGGTTTCCTGCGACAAAAGAAGCGCGTAATGAGACTCAATCAGAACGGCTTTATATCTAGACTTCCAAAAATGTGTTTAATGCATGCAAATATACCATTTCGTCCGGAAAAGTGTGTTCTACGCAACAGAAGAGACACTTACGTAGAAAAGTGGATAATTAGAGCAGTTTTTCGTAGGAGAGTGCGATAACGCTAACAGGATAAGTGCTTAAAATAAGCACTTTTGAGCGAATATCACAACCCCCAACCAGCATATTGCCAATCCTTGGCAATTAGTGCGAAATAAATGAGCTTAAAAGGGCTCTGCACATGCTGCACACTTTTTCATATTAGCTCCGGGAAAACACCGTTCATCAAATTATTGAATGGATGCAAAAACAGTTACATGCTAGCGGAGAGTTTAGAAGTTTTGGCACGACTACAGACTGATAATCATGACCCAGAATAGTCAGACTCTGCGTGTGTGTGTGTTCAACATTCTCATCATCCGACAGTAAAGATTTCCAGATCACCTCTAAGTTTTTCTGCCTCGACCTCAAATCTCACATGTTTAGCACTCAAAATAGAATCACACAAGAAGGGTTTTCTTCTTTTCTCTCAATTTATATGTGAGGAGATGTATTTAATATAAAGAGGCAAAAGATCTCACATATGTTTTATTTGAAGGAAGGACATCTTTAACAGAAGAAGATCTCATGATTGGAATACCACTTCACTCGGGAACGTCAGATCAAACTCTATAGCTTCTCTTTCTCCAATCTCCACATTTTATGATCGTGCTATCCTAGAATCAAGTAGGACTTTCCTGGGTTGTAATGAGGCTTAGGTCAGGTGTAGAAAAAGGTATACAGGATTTCAAAGATCTTGAGAGGATATTGCCATTTTCTTGAATTTTTTCCTGCGACGTAACACCATTATCTGGTTCTTTTTCTTTTTTTTTTTTTTTTTCGTATTTTTCTCTTTTTCTTGATATTTCTGAGACTGCTCAATTTCTTTTCAGCTCTTCTTCATACTTTCTTTCTATATTTTGTTTTTGGCTTGAACCACTTTCTTTTCCTTTTGATTCTTCTTCTTTACTTTTCTTTTCACGGTACACCCACATCAGTTATTCTTTTGTCCATCTCAAAATAAGGGTAGCCAGTCATGTTTCGTAGCTAGACTGGATTTTAGGTTGATGGGTTAGCAAATAAAAGGCTTTTATAGAAAGGTTCAAGGGGTTTCTAGTGAAGTATAATTCAGGTGAGTAAAAAGGCTGAATGGTTCAGAAAAATGGCCTAAATCATTTTCTAGGGTTTGCACTATCATGTATATTGTTTTGACTGGATATAGAGAAGGTTCTGTCGTAGTAATCCAATGTTGATGTCGTTCCGAATTTTATGATCGAAGCAAAAAAATAATGAGATCTCTCAACGAATATTGCGGGCATGAAGAATAGTGAGTCATCTTGTGACTCAGGATTATTGTATAACTCTCCGAAATGATTAAAGGTTCGAAAGCTCGCTGGGTTAGGTCTCCACAATTATTCTCACAGGATCTCTAGAGTTTCCAAACTTAGGATGACTCTGATGTTGATAGTGTACAATTGTGCCGAATCTGATTTTTTTCTGAGTTTTCAAACCTGCTGTAGTCACGCTTGAATTGACTCAACGCTAACTTTAAACAAAAATTGACATCCTCAATACTGACTTAACGGAGGTTTTCAGCTAATCAAAGTCAGGGTATTTGACACATTTTTGAAATTCTAGAAAACTTTTGGAGAACATCGGAAATCACCCCAAAAACAAAAAGTTTTTATTTTTTTTTTTTTATTTTTTTTTTTTATTTATTTTTTTTTTTATTAGAGACATGAGTTTTTGTAAATACCCACCCCCAACCAAAATACAGCACCGTCCTCGGTGCTCATGACCGGGACATAAAATGATAACAAATCAATGATGATGATGCAAAGATTCAGGAAGGATGTTACCAAGTCGGCAGAAACTCGACAGTGTGTGGTACCTGATGATCGGAAGAATGACTGTACCTGCATTTCCAGAGATATAACAGTAATAACAAATGCATGAGACTCATGTACTCTAGGAATACCGGAATTGCCTTTCCGAAAGCGCTAAGTTTTACGTCTTCAGCCAGACATGACGGGGGTGACAGGCACCCCCAACCAAGTTGGAGCATAGGAGACTGAGTGGATCATCAGTCGACATAGACAGGATCGATGAGATCGATCTCAAAAGTCTGAATGAATAATACATCAAGTTCATGGAACTGTTTAAGACGCTGGCCATTTACCTGAAAAGAGGAGTGATCCTTGGGATCCTCAATAGTGACTGCCCCAAAGGGTGTGACTGCTGTGACCGTATAAGGACCGGTCCACCTAGATTTCAGTTTCCCAGGGAAGAGATGGAGACGAGAATTATAAAGAAGGACCTTCTGTCCTGGCTGGAACTCTTTCCTGAGGATGCTCTTGTCATGTATCCACTTCATTTTGGCTTTGTAATTCTTGGACAAGTTGTAGGCATCATTTCTGAGTTCTTCTAACTCATTCATTTGAAGTTTCCGCTCCTCCCCTGCGGAGTCTAGGTCGAAGTTGAGTTTCTTAATGGCCCATAGGGCACGATGTTCAATCTCTACCGGTAGATGACAAGGTTTCCCAAAGACGAGACGATAGGGAGACATATTGAGTGGGGTCTTGTAGGCGGTTCTGTATGCCCATAAAGCATCGGTGAGACGAGTAGACCAGTCCTTACGTGTGGTATTGACTGTCTTCTCCAAGATCTGCTTGATCTGACGATTAGAAACCTCCACTTGACCACTAGTCTGCGGATGATAAGCTAGGGCAACCTTGTGGGTTACCCCATACTTCTTCATTAAGTTCTCGAATATCTTATTGCAGAAATGGGTGCCCCCATCACTAATGATGGCCTTAGGGGCACCGAATCGAGCGAAGATGAACTCCTTTACGAATTTGACCACCACTTTGTGGTCATTGGTCTTGGTGGGAATGGCTTCTATCCATTTGGATACATAGTCTACCGCAAGGAGAATGTACTCAAAACCATAGGAGATGGGAAAGGGGCCCATGAAGTCGATGCCCCAAATGTCAAATATTTCATCGACCTGGATGGGAGTGAGGGGCATCATGTTCCTCTGGGAGATGCGGCCTAGATGCTGGCAATTAGGACAGGTTTTGCTGTAGATGTGGGCATCTTTAAATAGTGTAGGCCAGTAGAATCCGCATTGCAAGACTTTTTCTGCAGTTTTCTTAGTACTGAAATGACCACCACAAGGTTGGTCATGACACGAGGACAAGATACTGAGTTGGTCCGACTCAGGGACACAGAGACGAATGATCTGGTCAGGACAGTATTTATACAAATAAGGGTCATCCCAAGAGTAGTACTTAACTCTTGCTAGGAATTGGCTTTTGTCCTGTTTTGACCAGTGTGAAGGCATTTCTTCGGTGACAAGGTAGTTGACAATGTCAGCATACCAAGGATTAACAGAGATGGCGAACAGTTGTTCATCTGGAAAGGTTTCAGGGATGGGCTGGGTGTCGAAGGATGACTCTAAAGTCAGTCTAGACAAGTGATCAGCCACTACATTCTCAGTTCCTTTCTTATCCTTAATCTCGAGGTCGAATTCCTGCAGTAAGAGAATCCATCGAATTAATCGAGGTTTGGTTTCCTTTTTCGACATGAGATAACGAAGGGCTGCATGATCAGTGTACACAACCACCTTAGTGGCTAAGAGGTACTGACGAAATTTATCAAGGGCGAAGACTACCGCCAGGAGTTCTTTCTCAGTGGTGGAGTAATTCATTTGGGCAGAGTTAAGAGTTTTGCTCGCGTAGTAGATCACATGGGATCGTTTGTCAATTCTCTGCCCTAGAACGGCGCCTAACGCGTAGTCAGAAGCATCGCACATTACCTCAAAAGGTAGAGTCCAATCCGGGGGACGGATAATGGGCGCAGTAGTGAGCTCAGATTTGAGACGCTCAAATGCCTTGACACAGTCAGCATTAAAGTCGAAAGGACTATCTTTAGCTAGAAGATGGGACAGAGGTCGAGCGATTTGAGAGAAGTCCTTGATGAATCGCCTATAGAATCCTCCGTGTCCCAAAAAGGATCGGATGTTACGTACGGACTTAGGAATGGGCAAGGTCGAGATGATATCGATTTTAGCTTTGTCGACCTCAATGCCCTGATGGGAAATGACATGTCCCAGAACAATGCCCTTCTTCACCATGAAGTGGCATTTCTCCCAATTGAGGACAAGTCGCTTGTCCTGACAGCGTTGAAGTACCAGCCCTAGATGGTTCAGACAGTCATCTAAGGATGACCCAAAGACTGAGAAGTCGTCCATAAAGACTTCGAGGAATTTTTCCACCATGTCAGAGAATATGCTCATCATACACCTTTGAAAGGTCGCGGGTGCATTGCAGAGGCCAAAGGGCATGCGCTTGTAGGCAAAAGTGCCAAAGGGACAGGTGAAAGTTGTCTTCTCGTGATCCTCAGGGGCGATGGGTATTTGATTATACCCTGAGTAACCATCGAGGAAGCAGTAATAGGAGTGACCTGCTAATCTCTCCAACATTTGGTCTATGAAGGGTAAAGGAAAATGGTCCTTCCTAGTGTTGGTGTTGAGTCATCGGTAATCGATGCAGACTCTCCACCCTTTCTTCAGGCGCTGGGTTACCATTTCCTTGTTCTCATTTTCCACAACTGTGAATCTTGCCTTTTTAGGGACGACATGAATAGGACTCACCCATTTGCTATCGGAGATGGGATAAATGATACCCGCATCTAACAGTTTAAGGACCTCATCCTGGACTACATCCTTCAAGACGGGGTTCAACCTCCTCTGGTGTTCTCGAGAGGTTTTGGATTCATCCTCGAGATAGATGTGATGTTGGCACACCGAAGGGTCTATGCCTCGAATATCATCTATAGTCCAACCTATCGCAGATTTGTGCTCGTTGAGCAGCTCGAGAAGTTTCTTACGTTCACTCTCAGACAAAGCGGAAGCAATAATGACAGGGTAGGTTTCCTTAGGACCAAGATAGGCATAGGAAAGATCTGTGGGAAGAGGCTTAAGCTCCAATATTGGAGCAGATGGAGTAGAAATAGGTGTCACAGAAGACACGGATTGAAGAGGTTTGACTTCAGTGGGTAAAGGAAGGATGGGTTCTCTGGCCATGGTTATCAGAGGCTCGAACTCGATGAGAGGAGCGGGGATCTCTATCAGTGGAGCAGTCTCCAAAAGATCATTGAGATCAGAAATAGCTGACTCTGTTGCAAAGTCAGCTCCAAAGTGTTCTAGACACTGCTTAAGAATATCTTCGGTGGAGTCCGGGATTAGACTCTCAACGGCACACATTTCATCGGTCACTTCGCGATCGGCATCTTGTTGCATTAAACGAAAGATGTTGACCTCAGCTTTGAGGTTACCGAAAGCAATGGACATGTTTCCGTCCCGGCACCCGATGTGTGCGTTCGCGGTGGCAAGGAATGGACGGCCTAAGATGACTGGAATGCGGTTATCGTGACACGGCTCGGTGTCTAGAATGATAAAGTCCACAGGATAATAAAAGTCAGCGACTTTTACTAGGACATCTTCAATAATTCCTCTAGGAATCTTGATGGACTGATCAGCTAATTTCAGGGTGACATTGGTAGGCTTCATATCTTTCAGTCCTAACTGCTGATATACCGAGAACGGTATGAGGTTAACGCTAGCCCCTAAATCTAGCAAGGCAGTGCAGCTAAAGTTGTCTCCAATTTCACATTGGACAGTTGGGCTACCTGGATCCTTGTGTTTGATCACACTATTGCGTTGAATGAACGCGGTAGCTTTTTCGGCCAAAAAGGCAGCTTTGGGTACATGCGTACGCCGCTTAACTGTGCACAAGTCCTTGAGGAATTTGGCATAGGAAGGGATTTGCTTGATAGCAGAAAGGAATGGGATATTGATCTGGACGTCTTTAAAGACATCTAAGATTTCAGAGAATTGCTGATCCCGCTTAGCTTGTACAAGTCTGTCCGGGAAAGGAGGCTTTACTCGACAAATGGATTTGTCTTTAGCCTTAGATTTCTGCACAGAGATATCTGATGTTGGTGCAGAGGTAGAAGAAGCAGAGGTAGGATTAGGACTAGTTTCCTCTGTGCGAGTGATGGGTGCCGGAGATGGCACCGGTGGTGGTTGGACTCCCATGTCCACAGTTTTTCCAGATCGTAGGGTGGTTACAGCTTGCACCTCCCCTTGACAATTCTCATTCTGGCTTTGAGATTGGGATCCGATCTCATATACTGCCCCTTTGGCATTTCCTTTAGGGTTGGCAATGGGTTGGCTAGGAAAGATCCCCTTAGCTTTCTCAGCTTCCAAGTTACCTAGACGTTGCTCTAGACGAAGCATGGATTGCTGTTGCTGTTGCTCTAGGCGTTGCATAGATTGTTGTTGCTGAGTAATGAGTTGAGCTAGAAGGTCTTCGATACCAGATTTGGGGACCGACTGTTGGGGGGCAGCTAATGGGAGCTGAGGCACCAATTCGCGACTCGAGCTCATTGGGGCATTATAGTTATAGGCTGGAGAATTAGTTGGGACAATCTGTTGGTTCTGAAAGTTCTGGGGAACTCTTTGCTGATTCTGAAATGTGCTCTGTTGTCCAGAGTATTGACCCTGTTGGAATTGCTGGTTCTGAGTAGATGGGTACTGATTCTGCTGGTACTGACCCTGATTGAATTGCCTATTGGGTTGATTGAACCCAGGAGGATACATGCCCTGAGGTTGACGTGGAGGTTGAGCTTGTGGTTGAGTAGACTGAGGCCTCCAAGAGAAGTTAGGGTGGTTTCTCGTGTCCGGATGATAAGATTGACTATACGAGTTCTGAGTGGGTGGTTTGTATGTGCTGAAAGCACAAACTTCTTCCTGAAGAGGATTAGACCACCCTTCATTCAAAGGACAATGCTCAGTAGTATGGGAGGGTTGCAGACAGAGGGTGCAGGATTCCATAGGGCTCTCGTGTCCCACATGCATGACTGGGGTAGATTGTTGAGTAGGCTTTTGTACAGACACAGCCAGTGCCGAGACTGACTTGCTCAACTCTTGAATGACAGATCGAAGCTCAGTATCAGCTGTAGCATCATGTCCCTTGGTTGTCCTTTGGACCGAAGTGGTTCGACTAAACTCTGAGTCAGTCGTCCAATGTTGAGAGTTTTCTCCTAACTCTCCCAAGAATTTGTATGCATCGGTCGGAGTTTGGTGCAGGAATTTTCCTTGGCACATTGACTCTACCATGGTCCGGGACTCATCAGTAAGTCCTTTATAGAAGACGTGGACAAGATTGCCCTTGTCGATGCTATGGTGGGGACACTTAGTCAGGTAGTCTTGGAATCTATCCCATGCTTGAAAAAATTTCTCATCGGACTTTTGTCGAAAGTCCTGGATGAGTTGCTTCATTTGGTTGGTCCGAGTCATGGGGTAGAATTTAGACATGAATTTGCCCACCAACTCTTTCCAACTGCTGATTGAATCAGCGGGTAAGGAGTAGAGCCAATCTGAGGCTCGGTCTTTGAGCGAGAATGGGAAAACTCGCAGACGGACATTGTCATCATCAAGGTTCTGATTCTTGAAAAGTAGGATGACATGTTGGAATTCCCTAATATGGGAATATGGGTCTTCTCTTGGGAGACCACGAAAGGTTGGCAGCATTTGGATCGTCTGTGGCCTGATCTCAAATTGTACCGCCGTAGTAGGTGGGAGAACAATGCAAGTGGGCGGATTGGCAGAGATAGGAGCGAACGTCTCGATAAGAGGTCGTTCGACTGCCATGACTACAAAGGTAGTAGTACTGGGGGAGGCGGGTGGGGAAAGAGATGGGGAAGAATTCAGTGGAGGATCCACTATAGGGACGTGATTCTCAGATCGAACCAAGCGTTTGTTCGGACGATTCCAAACGGGCATACGCGAATGAGGCAAGCTCTATACTTGGCAAAAAGTTGCCAGAGAGGAACAGTATCCTAAATGATGCACACTAAGCACAGATAATCCTATTCTAAGCAATCAGGATATATTTTAGGAATTATCTTTGTTAGTTTTGGGGCTAGAGTAGATTATGACAGTGGGCGGACCACTGGTTTATCTTTTAACCGCCGGACTAACTGTTTTGCACTCAGTGGTTCTCACCAGGCTACACTCTTCAGAGCGAATCCTTTAGTACTAGCTCTAGTTAACAACAAGGCAATCCGAAGCCTAGACAGACGTGCGGCACAATGGCTGACTTAAGTACGTCCCAGACTAACCGGATTGGTCAAGTGGATAAGAAGAGTGTTCCCTCGGGTTAAGCTAGGGTTGATGCGTGTTCCTAGTCCACACGCAACTAACCGCCGAATAGTCCAAGATGCCACGTCGAGCTCAGTGTACTTGAGTAGCAGGGACTTATGGGTGTGTTAGACAACAGGGACCCGCGCTCGTGGTCTTATTTCGATTGGATGTTAAGCGGGTTCGCTTTGCGTGGATTTTTCCTCGAACACCGGGCTAATTGGCGCTACTTCTTGATTCTTTTTATTATAGATGGATCCTGGGGATCAATTTCAGCTGGAATGATGAGGTGGGTGATGAAATCCCACCAGTTTCAATTTGGAGCTGGGTCTGCTCTCTTAGAGTTGATTGATTAACGGCCACGCCACGCAAGTCGAATAAGTTGTTGCTAGAAAACAAATAGACAAGCGGCAATGATGCACCCAATATGCTCTGTATCGCACTCAAGGCGAGGATAGAGACTTACCTCCCGTGGGCCACGCCACGGGGTCTCCTCCGTGGGTTAGAGAGGGGTATCCTAATGGGCTTGGGCCCGACTCCACCTCTTTGAGCTTTCGCTCTCTACCCACACTGGATCGTGTTCCTGCAGAAACAGTTAGATCGCACGGTCTAGGTATGTGGGATTCTATTTGGAAGATCCTTGCCTTTTTAGGGTTCACAGAACAAGCACTGGATTTAGGCAAGTTTTTGAATTAATTCCTAAGTTCGAGATGGGTTAAAATTTAGGAATTTCCAGATTGGAAAATACCTAGATTGGAAAGTTTCCCGAACTGTGGAGATCTTCCAAGAAAGATTTGATTGCGAGATCCCTTATAATTTTTGAAAATTTCCCAAAATTGAAATTCTGCTAGATTTGGGGTGTTTCCTTTTGCAGACTTTTCCAAATTCGGAAGATTTCTAAAGATAGAAATTCTTCTAAAGAGGAAACTTCTAAGAGGGGAAACCCTAATTAAGCAGAGTTTCAAGATTTTGGAATCTTTCCAAAAATCGCAAATCCTTGATTGGTGATTTCTAAAAATCTGCAGAATGGGAAAGAGATGGGGAAGAATTCAGTGGAGGATCCACTGTAGGGACGTGATTCTCAGATCGAACCAAGCGTTTGTTCGGACGATTCCAAACGGGCATACGCGAATGAGGCAAGCTCTATACTTGGCAAAAAGTTGCCAGAGAGGAACAGTATCCTAAATGATGCACACTAAGCACAGATAATCCTATTCTAAGCAATCAGGATATATTTTAGGAATTATCTTTGTTAGTTTTGGGGCTAGAGTAGATTATGACAGTGGGCGGACCACTGGTTTATCTTTTAACCGCCGGACTAACTGTTTTGCACTCAGAGGTTCTCACCAGGCTACACTCTTCAGAGCGAATCCTTTAGTACTAGCTCTAGTTAACAACAAGGCAATCCGAAGCCTAGACAGACGTGCGGCACAATGGCTGACTTAAGTACGTCCCAGACTAACCGGATTGGTCAAGTGGATAAGAAGAGTGTTCCCTCGAGTTAAGCTAGGGTTGATGCGTGTTCCTAGTCCACACGCAACTAACCGCCGAATAGTCCAAGATGCCACGTCGAGCTCAGTGTACTTGAGTAGCAGGGACTTATGGGTGTGTTAGACAACAGGGACCCGCGCTCGTGGTCTTATTTCGATTGGATGTTAAGCGGGTTCGCTTTGCGTGGATTTTTCCTCGAACACCGGGCTAATTGGCGCTACTTCTTGATTCTTTTTATTATAGATGGATCCTGGGGATCAATTTCAGCTGGAATGATGAGGTGGGTGATGAAATCCCACCAGTTTCAATTTGGAGCTGGGTCTGCTCTCTTAGAGTTGATTGATTAACGGCCACGCCACGCAAGTCGAATA
Organism: Euptelea pleiosperma; assembly: GCA_035048495.1. Lineage (NCBI taxonomy): Eukaryota > Viridiplantae > Streptophyta > Magnoliopsida > Ranunculales > Eupteleaceae > Euptelea > Euptelea pleiosperma. The sequence goes on from CM068543.1 coordinate 39,325,246, forward strand.
AGTTGTTGCTAGAAAACAAATAGACAAGCGGCAATGATGCACCCAATATGCTCTGTATCGCACTCAAGGCGAGGATAGAGACTTACCTCCCGTGGGCCACGCCACGGGGTCTCCTCCGTGGGTTAGAGAGGGGTATCCTAATGGGCTTGGGCCCGACTCCACCTCTTTGAGCTTTCGCTCTCTACCCACACTGGATCGTGTTCCTGCAGAAACAGTTAGATCGCACGGTCTAGGTATGTGGGATTCTATTTGGAAGATCCTTGCCTTTTTAGGGTTCACAGAACAAGCACTGGATTTAGGCAAGTTTTTGAATTAATTCCTAAGTTCGAGATGGGTTAAAATTTAGGAATTTCCAGATTGGAAAATACCTAGATTGGAAAGTTTCCCGAACTGTGGAGATCTTCCAAGAAAGATTTGATTGCGAGATCCCTTATAATTTTTGGAAATTTCCCAAAATTGAAATTCTGCTAGATTTGGGGTGTTTCCTTTTGCAGACTTTTCCAAATTCGGAAGATTTCTAAAGATAGAAATTCTTCTAAAGAGGAAACTTCTAAGAGGGGAAACCCTAATTAAGCAGAGTTTCAAGATTTTGGAATCTTTCCAAAAATCGCAAATCCTTGATTGGTGATTTCTAAAAATCTGCAGAATATAAAACCCTAATTTTTTTGAATTTTGATTTTTTAATTTTTTTGGTAATTTCCACTAAATCTAGGGTTTCTAAAAAACCCTAGAACAAGATCTAGCAGTTATATGGAAAGCAATAAAATTCCTAAATTATTACAAATTGCACTCGGCCTTCCGAGGCATTAAAAATAGTTATTTAAAAATTGCTAAAAATCACTAAAAACACAAAATAGAAAGTTTCCCGAAAAGGTCAGGCTGTCCAAATTGAGCAGCTTTTCGCTTCAGCAACTTTCCAATTCCGTCTTTACGTCCTTTTTCGCACTCCCGAACACCCGAGCGGCAGCGGCGCCATTTGAAAGTAGGATTTTTCCGCGTCGTTGGTTACGGAAATCCTTTATCTCAACAATATTTGTAATTATCCGATTCTTTTTCACTCAAATCCTGCAAAAATCACAGGGTTGTACAGTGGCTCGTGTCGGATGTCGATCCGCACTCGGGGTTAGTTAGCGCGACTCATGAACATGCAATGACGGATTTTTATCAAGAAAACATGGAGAGGTGAGAATGGTGATGGATTTAAAACATGCTTAGTGATTTTTAGAGAGAGAAATTTTCACAAGCAACCAAAAACACGAAAGTAAACTAAGAATAAGAATTGAGCACAATATTGCAAAATCAAACTAAATTTTATTCGAATCAAATGTTGAGATACAAACTTCTAATAAAAAGATAATAAAATGACAATTCTATAAAGCATAAAGAAAAATAGAGATGGAGACCTAGAGAAAGAAAGTAGAGAGAAGTGAAACCTAGAGAAGGAAAGGGAGGTTTTAGAGAGAGAAACAACTTGGGAGACTTAGAGAGAGATTGATGAGAGAATGAGGAGAGAGAAAGTGAAGATGGAAAATTACCTGGATTCGGAACTCACCAATGGTGAAGATGGACAGAGATGATGTCTGGCCATGATGCGGAAGCCGGTCACGTAGTGGGGAAGCATGACAGCATGGTGGTGTTTCAACGTGGTGCTACAATGCTTGGGCATTGGCTGGAGACGCACCGTTCAAGAGAGGAGATGGGGTAGAGAACCCGTGAGCAACAACTGCTGTTGCAACGGTTGGTGTGGAGAGGATGAAGAAAAAGAAGGGGCAGCACGGTGGTGTGAAGGAATGGTGGCTTGGTGTGCACACATACAAACCAGCAAGCCAAGAGAGAGGGACGTGTAAGGGTGATGGTGGTTGTGGTGCTGAGTTGCAGGTTGGTGGAGGAGTTGCAGACGTTGTGAACTAGGTGGGATTGTGATGTTTGATGAAACCGGTGATGGCAGCAACGTGGTTGAGGCGGAGTGGTGCTGTGATGTTGATGAAAACGGTGATGGCAGCAAAGTGGTTGAGGCGGAGTGGCTGTCTGAACGTGCAACCGACAAGGAGGGAGAGAAACAGCAACAGCAGCAGGGGTGGAGGCGTTTGGGACGAGAGATGGCCGGAGTTGCAGACCTGCAACTCCGGTCAAAAAAAAACGAAGAAGACGATCTCCTTCTTTGGACGGTTGTGAGGCTGGGCTGCTGGCTGTTGAACACGGTGGTTGCAGGCGGAGGTGTGCACGGTGGTGTGTGCTAGCGAGAGGAGGAAGAGGTATGTGATCAGCACAGTTGGCCGGAATTAATGGAGGTTGCCGGAGTTGCAACCTGCAACTCCGGTGATCTTGAAAAAATTTTTTTTTTTTTTTTTTTTTTTTTTGGTTTTGTGTGAAGGATGGCTAGGTGAGTGAATAGAGAAAGGGAGAGGAGATAAAGGAGAGGAAGGCTTACCTTTTAGAGGCGCACCAGGGAGGAGAAACGGTGCTGTCTTGTTTTTCTTTTTTTTTTTTCTCTTTTTTTTTTTTTTTTGGGCGGTGTGGAGGAGATAAAGAGAGGGAGGTTGCAGGGGTGTTTGCAACCTTGAAGATGTTGCTGTTGCTGCTGGTGAAGTGGCACGTGAAGGGGAGGTGGAGGCGCTGGAGTGTTGGGTGAGGAAGAAGGAGAAAATGTGATGGGATGAGGGTGTAACGGCTGGGGTTTTGATCAACACGTGGTAGAGATCGAGGGAGCGGCTAGGGTTTTTTTTTTTTTTGGGAAGAGATAAGGAATCGGAGAAGAAGCCTTAAGGCTGCTGCCTCCTTCTTATATAGGAACCGTTAGGTTTCCTCAAAGTTCCTCCATTTTTTTGGTAGGAACCGTGGGTTGCTATAATAGAAACCTACGGTTTCTAAAACTTTTCCTCTTTTCTCTTTTGGAAACTCTCATTCTTTTTCAAACAAAATCCCCTTCTTTATTATTTTTGAAAAACCAAAGATTCCCTTTTATTTTGAAAATATTTGTTTCTAAAATCTTTCCCCAAATATTATCTCTCTTCTTTTAAAAATCCCCTCTATGTTTGGTATGTGGGTCCCACCAAATGGCTGGGCCATGGGTAGTGGGCCCACTATTCCTCTTTGGCTTAGCCCCATAGGTTTGATCATGAAGTGATGAGGGCCATTGAATTTATGAGATGGTGAGATGGATGATTGGGGGCCTGACTAAGCGATCCTGTGGTAGAGATGGACGGTGATGATCGGGCGATGGAAATTGGCCAAGGTAGGCCGTAAATTGAGTGATTGAGGGAGGGGAGAGGATCAGATGATGTGGATTTGAAATTAGAGAGAGTGATGATTTGGAGAGAAAAATGAGAGATGAGAGAGAAAATATTACAACATCAAGAAAAAATGCTAGCAGAGGGGCTTGAACCCTGGTCTTTGACTTGGTCTTCTGCATGCTTTACCAACTGAGCAAGTCCTCATCTTGTGTTAGTTGATAAGCTTTAATTTCCTTAGTCTCTTCATTGAGGGCTTGTCTCTCCTTCTCTCTTAATCTTCTCTCAGGCCTTCCCGAGTCTCTGGTTCTCCCGGCATTTGGTATGTATCTTCTTATCCTCAGCCTATTGGCTCTTGTGCTTCGGTCCTAGACTCTGGCAGTTAGATATGGGCCCACCAGTCTTGAGAGCCGTCTGATCGAGTTTCCTGCGACAAAAGAAGCGCGTAATGAGACTCAATCAGAACGGCTTTATATCTAGACTTCCAAAAATGTGTTTAATGCATGCAAATATACCATTTCGTCCGGAAAAGTGTGTTCTACGCAACAGAAGAGACACTTACGTAGAAAAGTGGATAATTAGAGCAGTTTTTCGTAGGAGAGTGCGATAACGCTAACAGGATAAGTGCTTAAAATAAGCACTTTTGAGCGAATATCACTAACTTTTCTGCAGCATACGATCCTAGTGTGGGTAGGGAGCGAAAGCTCAAAGATACCCCTCCCTAACCCACGGAGGCGACCCCGTGGTGTGGCCCACTGGAGGTAAGTCCCTATCCTCGCCTTGAGTGCAATACGGTGTTAATGGGTGAATCATTGCCGCCTGTCTATTTACTTTCGCATACATATTATTCGACTTGCGTGTCGTGGCCGTTAATCAATCAACTCTAAAAGAGCAAACCCAGCTCCAAAATTGAAACTGGTGGGATTTCATTACCCACCACATCATTCCAACTGATTTGATCCCAAAGCTCTATTTAATTAAAAAGAATCAAGAAGTCGAGCCAATTAGCCCGGTGTTCGAGGAAAACTCTACACAAAGAGAACCCGCTTAACATCCAATCGAAATAAGACCATGAGCACAGGTCCCTATTGTCTAACACACCCATAAGTCCCTGCTACTCAAGTACACTGAGCTCGACGTGGCATCTTGGACTATTCGGCGGTTAGTTGCGTGTGGACTAGGAACACGCACCAACCCTAGCTTAACCCGAGGGAACACTCTTCTTATACACTTGACCAATCCGGTTAGTCTGGGACGTACTTAAGACAGCCATTGTGCCGCACGTCTGTCTAGGCTTCGGATTGCCTTGTTGTTGACTAGAGTTAGTACTAAAGGATTCGCTCTAAAGAGTGTAGCTGGTGAGAACCTCTGAGTGCAAACAGTTAGTCCGGCGGTTCAAAGATAAATCAGTGGTCCGCCTACTGTCATAATCTACTCTAGCCCCAAAACTAACAAAGATAATTCCTAAAATATATCCTGATTGCTTAGAATATGATTATCTGTGCTTGGTGTGCATCATTTAACATAGTGTTCCTCTCCGACAACTTTTTGCCAAGTCTAGGCCTCATTTTTTTAAACGTATGTCGGTTTGGACATATCCTATCCTTTGACTAATTTGATCTGAGAGTCAGTCTACCGCACCCCTCTATCTCCTCTGATGGCAGATTAACGGCCTCTGTATGAGACCTACTACAGTTTCTGTGAAAATCTAGGTGATCACTCTCAACAATGGTATGACAATTCTGCGTATCATCATGATAATCCTATCTCGCACACTTCTACAGGGTATGATAATCACCGAGATCTAGAGTACAATTCTATACTCCAAGAGCTTAAAAATTCAGTCTCTGCCCTTCGTGCCGCGGTCCAACAACCTGTGCACAATTCCCAATCTGTAGGATATTACCCTCCTATCCAGCAAGATGTCTGTACCTTTCCATCACCAATGTGGACCTCCAATGACAACACTTATTACGGACAATAGGAGTCACCATAACTTTGGTTGGGAACAGTCTGCCCTCCTGCAATAACTGTCGCAGGATAATTATCCTTCCGGGTTCCATCAACCCAATGAAGCGTATGACTGGCAATACTCACAATCCTGGTACCCGTCATATCCACAAAATGACTATTCTGATCAACAGTGGACCCCTCAGGATTTTCAGAGTCAGCAGCTAGTCCAAGACTCCACTCTGCCTTACAACTTTCAAACCCAGTCGGACTACAATCAAGAGTTGGTACCTCAGCTCCCCTTGGCTGCATCGCTTCCGTTGGCTACTAAACCCAGTCTAGAGGACCTTCTCTCTCAATACATTGCCCAGCAACAACAGTATTTCCAAGGTCTAGAGCACCAACAAAAGCAATCTATAGAGAGCTAGGAGCAACATCTAGTTCAATTAGAACATGAGAGAGATGAAGTCAACTTCACTAGCCCCACAATAGCCTATCCTGAGGAGAGTGACATGGCCACTGTCTATAATGAGGAGTCGCACAATTGGACCAAATACCAGAATTGCCAGGATGAAATAGAAGTTGTACTCACCCCTAGATCGAGCCAGACTATTGAGGAGCCAGTGTATCCATCTTCGGTGCCTTTAAAAGCACCACTTCCTGAACCTACCTCAGAGCAACCTATTTCTCACTCGACCACTGCTGCTTCTAACCCGGACCCTGAAGATGATCTTCATGCCACTGAGTTTTGTCTCGATCGTCGGATCCCAACTGTCCTAGAACTACCATGCCTGACCTCTACTGGAGTGTGCACCACGAGTGATGAACCCGTCTCTCAATCTTTGGTGCCCTTAACAGCACCAACTTCTGGACTGAGCACAGAGAAACTCAGTTCCATCTCTATCTCTGATAATTCTTTCTCTACCCTGGATCTAAATATTCCTACTGATGAGCTGTGTCTAGAACATGGGATTCCTGTTGTCCTGGACCTACCGTTTCCCACTGAGGAGGAACATATTGAGTGCAGGGATAGGAGCATCCCTATCACATTAGGAAACCTCGAGGAAGAGGTCAACAGTTTTCACTCACCACCCTACGTCAAAATTGTCGATGACCCATGCGCCGTTGGGAGTCTAATTCAGGACCCTCTCGATGAAAAACTCTCCCAGTGTCAAGAACACTTTGCACTTGGCTTCATCTCGAAGTCAGACAATTCTGGTATTACTGATCTGCAAAAGTCTTCTCCATTCAGATACATTCCCGCTAAACTCAATGAGTTTGCGGCTCCGCTAACCACGGTCAGAGAACCCACTACTACTCTCCTCTCAGTCTTTACTGAAAAGCTTCAATCCCTCCCCGCTGAACTAAATTTTTTTGCGGGTCTGCTTGGAGAACTTACTGTCCTTCTCTCAGTCTACGCTGAGAAAGACCTGTTCTACATAGGTATACCTAGACAAGGGATAGGATAATTGTCTCCGTTCCACTTTAGGTGTCAGGAAGACTGTAGATTCACTCAGTCCCCATGAGTTTCAACCTGGTTGGGGGTACTTGATATACCCCCATCATGTCTGGCTGAAGACGTAAAACTTAGCACTTTCGGAAAGGCAATTCCGGTATTCCTAGAGTACATGAGTCTCATGCATTTGTTATTATTGTTATATCTCTGGAAATGCAGGTACATTCATTCTTCTGATCATCAGGTATCACACACTGTCGAGTTTCTGCCGACTTGGTAACTGAAATTAGGTTTTTCCACGTCGTTGGTTACGGAAACCCTAGATCTCAACAATATTTGTAATTTCTCCGATTTGGTTCACTTAATCTGCAAAAAACGCAGATTTGCACAGTGGCTCGTGTCGGATATCGTCCGCACTCGGGGTTAGGGCAAATTAAGAACAATAATAATAGAAACTACTGAGAATTTATGGAAGGGTGAGAATGGTGATATGATTGATTTTTAAAACACTCTTTTGGAGAAAAGAAAATAGATTTGAGCAGAAATAAAAGAAGATAGAAAATACCAAAATAATAAACTCAATTTATTGAATGATCAAATGTGCTTACAAAAATCAATTCAAAATTCACTAACAATTAACTAGAAATTAATCAAACTCAAAAGCATGTAAAACAAAACTAGAGAGAGAAACTAGGGGGAAACAAGAGATTTTTAAAATCTAGAGAGAGAAGTGATTTTTAGAGAGTGAAAATGATAGAGAGAGAAAGAGAATAAGGTAGAGAGAGAAAGAGAAATAGATCTAGATATAGGAAGAGGATCTAGAGAGAGAAAGTGATTACCTTGGCACTTATCGGAGAAAGATCGCAGCCAAAGGAATGACTCATGAAGGGAGGGCAGCGATTGGTGGAGGAGGTGCACTGTGGAGAAGAGAAGTTGCAAGTTGCAACTTTGGTGGACTGCCACACAACACGGGGCAGCAACTCGTGGCTCCAAGTGGTGATAATGGTGAAGCACCTTTGTTGTGGCAGCAAAGGAGATAGTGGAAATCCCAAGTCAACCAGCAACGTTAGGAGAGTTGCAGTCCAGCTAAGAGAACGGCAGTGAAATGAGATGTGCAAGGGAGATAGCAGCACGGGTTGCAAACATGCACCCTTTTTGGTGTGACTAGGAGGGCTGTGGAGAATTTACAGCAGGCGGTGGAGAATGGTGAAGAGTTCACCAGCAGGTAGGAACGGTGGTGATACACACGGCAATGTAGGTGAGAAGGCGGATTGGTGAGCAGCTGCAATGGTGGATCGAATGTAGCAGTGTTGGAGGAAGTGTGGAAGGCGTGCTGCCTAGAGTTGCAGGACTTGACGGTTGGAGAAGATGACAGGCATTAATGGTGGCTGGGCATTGCAGGTTTGCAATTTTCTGATAGTGTTTGAAAGAGAGGGAGGCGGTGATGTAGTGGCTTTTGGAGGGGAGAGGCCACCAAGAGTTTCTGTCGTGGAACATAGGCAGCAACAGAGGAGGAAGAAGAGAATAGTCCGGTGATCTTGCAGCTGTGGTGGTGACACTTGCACGGTGTAGAAGATCTGGCCGGAGGAGGAGGAAATCACACCAACAGATGGGAGGAGCTGCACGTGGAATACCAGTGGGAGCTGGCCGGTTTTAATGGTGATGCACCGGCTGAGGTAGAAAACTAGTTGACTGGAAGAGAAGAGGCGGTTTGCTGCCGAAAATTGCAGGTAATGGCCGGAGATGGAGAAGAAGAAGGATATAAAGAAAAAGAAGAACGAAGAAGAAGAAGAAGAAGAAGAAGAAGAAGCTTTCGCCGGTTTTTAATGGATTGTGAATGGCAGGTTGCTGGTCTTTAGAACAGCAAACCATGAGAGGTTTCCCGGAGATGATGGGGAGATCACCGGAATTAATGGAATGGGATGGAGTTCATGGTGAAGACCAGAGTGGTGCGTGCTAAGAGAAATAAGAGCGTGGGCAGGGGGTGCAAACGTTCCTCTTTTTCTTCTTCACGGATGGAGAGCAACTCTTGGAAGCGGGAATGGAGGTGGCTTGCAACAATTCCGGCGAGCTTCTCGCCGGAATTAATGGTGAGAAGGTGTGATACACCAAGGAGAAGGAGCACACGTAGGTATTTCTTGTTAGCAATCTTGTTTCTTGGAGGGTTTAGAGGATGGAGATAGGTTTAGGAGAAGAAGAGGTTGGAAAGAATAGAGGGGGAAGGGAACCAAACTTCTAAGGGAACCGTGGGTTCCTCTTATAGTTTTTAGGAGAGGAGTAGTGACTAGGAGAGAGAATTGTGGAATTAGTTGGAGAGGTTGAGGGAGAATTGGTCTTGTGAAGACCATTTCTCTCTCAAGCAAAGGTGGTGTGGGCTTCTAAGGAATGGGCTTTGGGCCATTAAATGGGTAGGTCCAAGGCCATAGAGTTGGGCCAAGGAAATTGCCACATGTCGGCCAGTGGGCCACAGGGATAATGGACCGAAGGATTGGGTATGGGTCATGGGCATGGGCATGGGCTCAAGGATAAGCGCCCCTAATGGGCCAAATGGATATGGGCCTCTTGCGAGGCCATGGGTTAGGGTGCGTTTGGCCGCTAGAGGAGAAAAAATGTAAACGAGCCCAAAACATCATGGGCTCTAGGACGGGTTACAAGGCCGTGGGCTTCCAATTTGCTTGTGGGTCACTTGGCCATGGGGGCTGTTAGATGATGAAACTATGATAATTGGATGAGATGAGGTGGCAGTTTGACTCGGTCCACAATTGGCGGACCGTAAGATCTGGAAAGATCCAACGGTCAGATGAATGATCTAACGGTCGAATTGAAGATCTAACGGTAGAAGAACTATGAGAGATGGAATAAAGCTAAAGGAGAGAAGATCTGAGGTTAGATGATGGAGATCAGAGGGTTAGGACGATCGATCTAAGGATCGGATGGTGAGATATAGGCAATTCGATCATGGAGAGGGGGATCGGATGGTAGATCTGGGGATCTAGTGGTAGGATGAGATGATCTACAGGTTAGATATTAGAGTCTAGAGAGATGGAGAGAGAATTAGGAGAGAGGAGAGAGAAAATAATATAAAATAATGGCAAAAGAGCTGGCGGAGGGTCATGAACCCTGATCTTCAATGTAATCTTCCGTCGGCTTTACCAATTACGTAAGCCGTCATTTTATGTCAGTTGGTGCGGCTTTGAATCACTTTAGCTCGTCTCTTGGTCTTCAGCTTTTCCTCTCTCTTGGTTCTTTATCTGGCTCTACGATCCTCTGACTTGACCCGTACTTGGCCGGTCTCTTCTTGTCATAGCTTGTTTACTCCTTAAGCTTTGATATTAGGCTTCTATGGTTGATCGTGAGCCCGCAAGTCTCAAAAATCGCCCGACTGGGTTTTCCTGCGAGAGAAAAGCACGTAATGAGACTTAATCAAAATGGCTTCATATCTAGACTATCCGAAATGCGTATATTTCATGCAAATAGTCAATTTTCGTTTAAAGATTGCGCTCTACGCATTGGAAGAACCTCTTATGTGAAAAAGTCGACGAAAAGACAAGTTTTGCGTAGGAGAATGCGACATCGCTATAAGGATAATGGCTTAAAATAAGCACTTTTGAGCGAATATCACAACCCCCAACTAGCATATTGACAATCCTTGGCAATTATTGCGAAATAAGTGAGCTAAAAGGGCTTGGCAGAACATGGTAGAAAACTTATTTGCATTACTCAGAAAAATTCCGTTTTGTCCGATTATTTCAAGGATGCAAGAAATCATTTAACAAATTAGAACTAATCAGCAAAATACAACACTTCTACAAATGGACCTTCAAACAAAAGATTACTCAGACTCAGTGTGTGTGTGTGTTCAACATCATCCTTATCTGGTAGTAGAGATATTTGGATCTCCTTAGAGACTCTATGCCTCGACCTCAATCCTCACTTGTATACCACTCAGAAGTGAAGCACTCAGAAATGGTTTTATACTTTTCTCTCAAACTATATGTGAGGAGATGAATAAAAACTGGCAAACGTCTCAAATATATAGTTCTTGAATGGAGGGTATAAGAAGATTTAAGATCTCATGATTGGAATGTCATATCACTTAAGAACGTCGGATCAAACTCTATAATTTCTCTTTTCTCCATTCTCCACACTTGATGATCGTACAAATCTAGAATCAAATAGGACTTGTATAGGTTGTATTAAGGCTTAGGATAAGTTCAGAAAAGAAGGATATTCTGGTATTCAAAAATTCTGAGAGGGTATCTCACTATTCTTTGCAATTTTTCCCAAGGGTAATATTTCCTTAATTTTTCTTCTTTCCTTTTTCCAATTTTTGTCTTTTTGAATATTCTTCAACCTTTTTCAAATTTTCCTTTCATTCTTTTTTTTCTGATCATGTTTATTTTCAGCACAAACCATTTGTTTTCTTTTCTTTTCTTGGTGTAATCATACCAAATACTCTTTGATCCCTCTCAGAAGTAGGTTATCGTATTGAACTCTTTTTGGGATTGGGTTTTTGGTTGATGGGTTTAACAAGAAAAGGTTTTCATCAAAAGGCTCAAAAATAGTTTCTAATGGTATAGATGTTTAGGAAAGCTAAAAAGTCTGATTGGTTAGAAAGATGGCCTATATCATTTTCTAGGGTTTGTACTTTCATCTTCGATGTCTCGAATGGATATAGAGAAGGTTCTTTATGTAATAATCCAAATTTGATGTCGTTCTGAGTTCCATGACCAAAGCAAAGGTTAATGAGATCACTCAATGGAAATATTTGGGGACTAGAAGAATTGTGAGTCATCTTGTGACTCAGAATAATTTTATAACCCTCAGAAATAATGAAAAGCTCAAAAGCTTACTGGGTTTGGTCTCCACAATTGTTCTTCTTGGATCTCTGGATAATCTAAACTTCGGATAATTCTGACGTTGATATGTGAACATTTTTGCTGAATCTGAGTTTTCAAAGATTTTTCAATCCACTGTAGTAATGTTTGCTTTCAAACTGAATGAAGAGCTAATAAGTGATTTTTCAAAACAGACATCCTTTTCAATAAATAGACTTTCCGAAAATTTTGTACTCATCATTGTAAAGGATTTGAAAAGCATTTCGAAAGTACTCAGAAAACTTTGTAAAACACAGGTTATCACCCCAAAATACATCTTTTTCTCATTTTTCTCAAAATTTTTTTTTTTTTTTTTTTTTTTTTTTTTTTTTTTTTATAAATAAAGACATGAGTTTTGATAAATCCCCACCCCCAACTGAAATACAGCATCGTCCTCGGTGCTCAGACCGGGACAAAAATGTATGAAAATTCTGAATGTGATGCATGTTAGAGGAAGAGTTATACCAGTATGGCTGAGATTTGGTGATACCTGATGGTAGTGAGAGGAATTGTACCTGTATAGCCATAATAATATATGAAATATAATATTTATGCATGAGACTCAATGACTTCTAGGAATACCGGAATTGCCTTTCCGAAAGCGCTAAGTTTTATGTCTTCAGCCAGACACAACGGGGGTGACATTCACCCCCAACTAAGTTGGAGCTCAGAGAGACTGACAGAAACATCAGTCTTCATATATTGGATCAATAAGATCTATCTCGAAGGTTTGAATAGATGACACGTCTAATTCTTGAAAAGGTTTGAGACGCTGTCCATTGACCTGGAAGGTTGAATTATCCTTCGGATTCTCAACAGTTATAGCCCCATAGGGCTTGACATCAGTAATAACAAATGGGCCTGACCATCGGGATTTTAATTTTCCAGGGAAGATGTGAAGTCTAGAATTATAAAGTAAGACCTTCTGTCCCTGGTGGAAATCCTTCCTAAGAATGCTCTTGTCATGTATCCATTTCATTTTATCTTTATACTTTTTTGACAAGCCATATGAATCATTTCTCAGTTCATCCAATTCATTGAGTTGTAAATTCCTTTCCTCTCCTGCTGCGTCTAAGTCGAAATTGAGTTTTTTGATCGCCCATAGGGCGCGATGCTCAATCTCAACAGGGAGATGACAAGGTTTACCATATACCAACCGATATGGAGACATTTTTAAGGGAGTTTTATAGGCTGTACGGTAAGCCCATAGAGCATCTGAGAGGCGTGTAGACCAGTCTTTACGAGTTGTATTGACTGTCTTCTCCAGTATCTGTTTGATTTGCCGATTGGAGACCTCGACCTGACCGCTGGTCTGCGGATGGTAAGCAAGGGCAACCTTATGAGTTACACCATACTTTTTCATTAAATTTTCAAAAACTCTATTGCAGAAATGGCTACCCCCATCACTTATAATGGCTTTGGGGGCTCCGAATCTTGTGAAAATGTACTCCCTCAAAAATCTCACCACAACTTGATGGTCATTGGTTCTTGTAGGAATTGCCTCAATCCACTTAGAAACATAGTCCACAGCTAGGAGGATGAATTGGAAACCATTGGATGTAGGAAAGGGCCCCATGAAATCAATACCCCACATATCGAATATCTCATCGACTTGAATAGGGTTCAAGGGCATCATATTTCTCTGAGAAATTCTGCCAAGGTTTTGACAATTAGGGCAGGCCTTGCAGTAGATATGTGTTTCTCGAAACAGAGAAGGCCAGTAGAATCCACATTGTAGGATTTTCTCAGCCGTCTTTTTGGAACTAAGGTGACCACCACATGGTTGGTCATGACAAGAGGACAAGATGTTTAATTGCTGAGATTCAGGGACACAGAGACGAATAATCTGGTCAGGACAGTATTTATATAAATAAGGCTCGTCCCAAGAGTAATACTTAACTCTTGCCAGGAATTGATTTTTGTCCTGTTTTGACCAATGAGATGGTATTTCCGCCGTCACTAGGTAATTGACAATGTCAGCATACCATGGGGTGACGGAGATAGCGAACAGTTGTTCGTCAGGAAAAGTTTCGAGAATGGGCTGAGATTCAAAATTAGACTCTAAAGTCAGCCTTGATAAGTGATCAGCCACAACATTCTCAGTTCCTTTCTTGTCCCTGATCTCTAGATCGAATTCCTGTAATAGAAGGATCCATCTTATCAATCTCGGCTTCGTCTCCTTTTTGGACATTAGATATCTCAGAGCCGCATGATCCGTATAAACTATGACTTTAGTGGCCAATAAGTATGGTCTGAATTTATCCAGAGCAAAAACAACGGCCAGAAGCTCTTTTTCAGTAGTGGAGTAGTTTAACTGAGCCGAGTTTAAAGTCTTACTCGCATAGTATATATCACATGCGGCATTTTGTTGACTCTTTGGCCAAAAACTGCTCCTAGAGCATAGTCGGATGCGTCACACATCACTTCAAAAGGTATGGTCCAATCAGGAGGGCGGATGATGGGCGCAGAAGTAAGCTCAGATTTAAGACGCTCGAATGCCTTTGCACAGTCAGCATTGAAGTCAAAAAGGCTATCCTTAGCCAGAAGACTACATAGGGGTCGAGCTATCTGGGAGAAATCCTTAATGAATCTCCTGTAGAATCCTCCATGTCCAAGAAAAGATCGAATATCACGCACAGATTTAGGAATTGGTAGGGTCGAGATAATATCAATCTTGGCTTTGTCAACCTCAATACCCTTGTCAGAAATGACATGTCCTAGTACGATTCCTTTCTTTACCATAAAGTGACATTTTTCCCAATTTAGGACAAGTCGCTTATCCTGACATCTTGCGAGTACCAGACTCAGATGTTGGAGACAGTCATCGAAAGAGGATCCAAAGACGGAGAAATCATCCATGAAAACTTCTAAGAACCGTTCGACCATATCCGAAAATATACTCATCATACACCTTTGAAAAGTCGCAGGTGCATTGCAGAGGCCAAAAGGCATGCGACTGTAGGCAAAAGTGCCAAAGGGACAGGTGAACGTGGTCTTCTCATGGTCCTCGGGTGCAATGGGAATCTGATTATATCCCGAGTAACCATCTAGGAAACAATAGTAGGAATGACCTGCTAGACGTTCCAACATCTGATCAATGAATGGGAGAGGGAAATGGTCCTTCCGGGTGTTGGTATTGAGCCGTCTATAGTCAATACAGACTCTCCATCCTTTCTTTAAGCGCTGGGTCACCATTTCGCCTTGATCATTTTCTACAACAGTGAAACCCGCCTTCTTAGGTACGACATGGATTGGACTCACCCATTTGCTATCAGAGATGGGGTAAATGATACCCGCATCTAGCAATTTTAAAATTTCATCCCGTACTACTTCTTTTAGGACCGGATTTAACCTCCTCTGGTGCTCTCTAGACGTCTTAGAGTCGTCTTCAAGATAAATGTGATGTTGACATACAGAAGGGTCTATCCCACGAATGTCATCAATGGTCCATCCTATGGCTGATTTGTGCTTCTTTAGCAACATAATTAGTCTCTCTTTTTGGGACGCAGATAGGGCAGAAGAAATGATGATAGGATAAGTCTCTTCAGGACCAAGATAAGCATAAGATAGTTCAGAGGGTAGAGGCTTAAGCTCAAGTTTCTGATCAGTGGAGCTTGATTCTTCCTCCTCTACCGAGATAGAGTTGACAGTAGTAGGATCTCTGATCATGGTTAGCAGAGGCTCGTACTCAATAATAGGAGGAGGAGTAGAAATCAGTGTAGCTGACTCTTGGATAGTATTATCCTCAAAAATTGCTGACTCTTGGAAGTCAGAATCAAAGTGCTCTTGGCACTTTTTCAAGATATCTTCGGTGGAGTCCTGAATTAGACTCTCAACGGCATACATTTCATCTGTCACATCGCGATCGGCATCCTGTCGCATAAGTCGAAAGATGTTAACCTCAGCCTTTAGGTTCCCGAAGGCAATTGACATATTCCCGTCCCTACACCCGATGTGTGCATTCGCGGTAGCAAGGAACGGTCGGCCTAGAATGACCGGGATCCGATTATCCTGACACGGTTCTGTGTCGAGGATGATGAAGTCTACAGGGTAGTAAAAGTCAGCTACTTTCACTAGGACATCTTCAATAATTCCTCGTGGAATTTTTATGGACTGGTCGGCCAGCTTCAGAGTGATTTTTGTTGGCTTCATATCCTTTAGACCTAACTGCTGGTATACTGAAAATGGTATGAGATTCACACTAGCTCCTAAGTCCAACAAAGCTGTGCAACTAAAGTTATCACCGATTTCACACTGCACAGTAGGACTTCCCGGATCCTTATGCTTAATTACACTGTTGCGTTGGATGAACGCTGTAGCTTTTTCTGCCAAAAAGGCATCTTTGGGTACATGCGTACGCCGTTTGACAGTGCATAATTCTTTCAGGAATTTTGCATAGGAAGGGATCTGTTTAATAGCAGATAGGAAGGGGATATTGATCTGGACGTCTTTGAAAACGTCTAAGATCTCTGAAAATTGCTGATCTCTTTTGTCTTGGACAAGCCTGTCCGGGAAGGGAGGCTTAATCCGACAAATAGATTTGTCCTTCGCCTGATATCTCTGCACTGGGATTGTACATTTTGGTGCAGGCTTCACAGCATCAGAGGTGGATTTTGAAATGTGTTCCTCTGTGCTGGGTTTAGGAATAGGAGCGGGAGATGGCTCTGAGGGTTCTTTTACTCCCATATCCACAGTCTTTCCAGATCGGAGCGTGGTAACAGCTTGTATCTCTCCTTGGTAGTTTGGATTCTGTGACTGGGAACCGACCTCATAAACTGCGCCCTTGACATTCCCTTTAGGATTTGCAATAGGTTGGCTAGGGAAGATGCCTTTGGCTTTCTCAGCTTCTAAATTCCCGAGACGCTGCTCTAGGCGCTGCATGGACTGGGTTTGCTGCACAATAAATTATGATAGGAGGTCTTCTAGACCTGGTTTAGGAGTAGTTTGAGCAACAAGTTCACGATTTGAGCTCATAGGGGCAGAATAATTATAGGATTGAGGTGCAGTTTGACTTAACTGCAGATTCTGGGGAGTCTGATTAGGTGCCTGTTGACCAGAGTATTGTCCTTGCTGGAATGATCGATTCTGATTAGACGGGTATTGACTCGTCTGGTTCTGACTCTGTTGGTACTGTCCCTGTTGGTATTGTCCCTGTTGGTATTGCCTGTTGGTATTGCCTGTTGGGTTGATTAAACCCAGGAGGATATGTGCTCTGCGCAGGTCTTTGTTGTGGAGCAGACTGCTGCCTCCAGGAGAAGTTAGGATGATTTCTCGTATCAGGATGGTATGTTTGGCTATACGAGTTCTGGGTAGGTGGTTTAAAGGTATTAAACGCACAAACTTCTTCTTGGAGTGGAGGGGCACATCCATCATTTAAAGGACAATTTTCAGTAGAGTGGGAGGGCTGTAAACAGATATTACAGGGTTCCATGAGGTTCTCTTGACCTATATTCATGACTGGGGCAGAATGGTGAACAGGCTTGTGTACAGACACAGCCAGGGCAGAGACTGACTTGGTCAACTCTTGAATGAGGGATTTGAGTTCAGGGTCAACCTTTGCTTCATTTCCCATATTAGTTTTCAGGACCGGAGTATTTCGACTGAAGTCATTGTCAATCGTCCAATGCTGGGAATTTTCACTTAATTCTCCCAAAAATTTATACGCTTCAGTAGGAGAGTATTATGCATGAATTTTCCTTGGCACATTGACTCAACCATAGTGCGGGACTCATCAGTAAGTCCCTTATAGAAAATGTGAACCAGACTGCCTTTGTCGATACTGTGATGTGGACACTTGGTCAGATGATCCTGGAATCGTTCCCAGGCTTCATAATATTTCTCACTAGACTTTTGTCGGAAGTCCTGTATGAGTTGTTTCATTTGATTAGTACGAGTCATGGGGTAAAATTTGGACATAAATTTTCCTACAAGTTCTTTCCAACTTGTGATAGAATCCGCAGGAAGAGAGTAAAGCCAGTCCGAGGCTCTATCCTTTAGAGAGAAAGGAAAAACTCTCAGTCTAACATTGTCATCATCAAGATTCTGATTTCTAAAGAGCAGGATGACATGTTGAAATTCCCTGATATGGGAGTAGGGGTCTTCTCTGGGGAGACCTCTAAAATTTGGCAGCATTTGAATAGTTTGCGGCCTGATCTCGAATTGTACCGCCGCAGTAGGTGGAAGAACAATGCATGATGGCGGGTTGGCTGAGATCGGCGCATACGTCTCGATGAGGGGACGTTCGTCTGCCATGACGATGAAGGTATTTTCTCTGGAAGAGTGGGGAGGAAAGGGGGAGGGGTGATGAATAGTGGAAGACTCCACTGTAAGAGAATGATTCTCAGATCGAATCAATCTACGATTGGATCTAGTCCAAGCGGGCATGTGCTGAAAGAGCAAGCCTCTAGAGTCGGCAAGAGGTGTAGGAAACCAAATAAGCCTAGATGATGCACACAAAGCAACAGATATTCTTAACCTAAACAATCAGGATAGTATTATGAATTATCTTGTTAGTGTAGGGCTAGTGTAGATTATGACAGTGGGCGGACCACTGGTTTATCTTCAAATACCCGCCGGACTAACTTTTCACTCTGTAGGTTCTCACCAGGATACACTCTTCAAAGCAAATCCACTAGTACTAACTCAAGTTGACTGCAAGATAATCCGAAGCCTAGACAGACGTGCGGCACATCGGCTGACTTAAGTACCCCCCAGACTAACCGGATTTGTCAAGCGTGAAGATGAGTTTTCCCAGAAGAGGAGCTAGGGTTGGTTCGTGTTCCTAATCCGACACTAGCTAATCCGACAGACAATCAAGGAGGCCACTTACGAGCTCGGTATACTTGAGTAGTAGGGACCTATGGGTGTGTTAGATAACAGGGACCCGCACTCATGGACTTAATCGACTTGATCTTTGAAGGGGTCGCTTTGTGTGGAGTTTTCCTCGAACACCGATCTAAGTGGGCTCTATTCTTGATTGATTTTAATTCTTGGCTGTGGTTGCACAAAAGCTGGAATGATGAGGTGAGTGATGAAATCCCACCAGTTTCAAGTTAGAGCTGGGTTTGCTCTTTAATGTATTTTATTACGGCCAAACCAAGCAGTTCCGATAATTTTTGCGAAAGCAAATAGACAATCGGCACAGTATTTTGCACAATGAGCAAGATCGTACTCAAGGCGAGGTGTAGAAACTTACCTACCCGTTGGCTACGCACGGGGTCTCCTCCGTGAGATAGGGAGGGGTATCCAAATGGGCTTGGGCCCGACTCCACCTCTTTGAGCTTTCGCTCCCTACTCACTTGGTAAACGCAATCCGCAATCACGTTAATCCACAATGGTCTATGGTTGTAATTGGAAGGTATACCGCCTTTGGGGTTTCAAGAAACACACAATGATTTAGGGCAGGTATTGTGAATTAGTTCCAATTAGGGTTTGAAATTCAACTTTAGCTATTCCCGAATTAGGATTCGGAAATATCTACTTTTGAATTACCCGGAGTTGGAAATCTTCCAATTTGAATCAAGTAACCAATGGTGATCTAACTAGAAATAGCAGAATTGAAATCTGACCCTAATATTTTTGGTATTTTAATTAGTTAATTATCTAACAGTTATTCTAAAAGCAGAGAAAATAAAGTCCTAAGTTATTACAACTTTGCACTCGGCCATCCGAGGCATTAAAATAATAAGTGGAAAATGTGAAAAATAAAGTGGAAAGTTTCCGATTTGGATCGGATCTTGAAGATTAAGCAGCTTTCCGAATTCCTGTTCGTCTTTTTGCAATCCTATCAACCGAGCGGCAGCGGCGCCATTTGAAATTAGGTTTTTCCACGTCGTTGGTTACGGAAACCCTAGATCTCAACAATATTTGTAATTTCTCCGATTTGGTTCACTTAATCTGCAAAAAATGCAGATTTGCACAGTGGCTCGTGTCGGATATCGTCCGCACTCGGGGTTAGGGCAAATTAAGAACAATAATAATAGAAACTGCTGAGAATTTATGGAAGGGTGAGAATGGTGATATGATTGATTTTTAAAACACTCTTTTGGAGAAAAGAAAATAGATTTGAGCAGAAATAAAAGAAGATAGAAAATACCAAAATAATAAAATTCAACTCAATTTATTGAATGATCAAATGTGCTTACAAAAATCAATTCAAAATTCACTAACAATTAACTAGAAATTAATCAAACTCAAAAACATGTAAAACAAAACTAGAGAGAGAAACTAGGGGGAAACAAGAGATTTTTAAAATCTAGAGAGAGAAGTGATTTTTAGAGAGTGAAAATGATAGAGAGAGAAAGAGAATAAGGTAGAGAGAGAAAGAGAAATAGATCTAGATATAGGAAGAGGATCTAGAGAGAGAAAGTGATTACCTTGGCACTTATCGGAGAAAGATCGCAGCCAAAGGAATGACTCGTGAAGGGAGGGCAGCGATTGGTGGAGGAGGTGCACTGTGGAGAAGAGAAGTTGCAAGTTGCAACTTTGGTGGACTGCCACACAACACGGGGCAGCAACTCGTGGCTCCAAGTGGTGATAATGGTGAAGCACCTTTGTTGTGGCAGCAAAGGAGATAGTGGAAATCCCAAGTCAACCAGCAACGTTAGGAGAGTTGCAGTCCAGCTAAGAGAACGGCAGTGAAATGAGATGTGCAAGGGAGATAGCAGCACGGGTTGCAAACATGCACCCTTTTTGGTGTGACTAGGAGGGCTGTGGAGAATTTACAGCAGGCGGTGGAGAATGGTGAAGAGTTCACCAGCAGGTAGGAACGGTGGTGATACACACGGCAATGTAGGTGAGAAGGCGGATTGGTGAGCAGCTGCAATGGTGGATCGAATGTAGCAGTGTTGGAGGAAGTGTGGAAGGCGTGCTGCCTAGAGTTGCAGGTTAGTGAGTGGAGCAGCAGCACTGTAGGTGGTGTAGGGCGAGTTGCAGACTTGACGGTTGGAGAAGATGACAGGCATTAATGGTGGCTGGGCATTGCAGGTTTGCAATTTTCTGATAGTGTTTGAAAGAGAGGGAGGCGGTGATGTAGTGGCTTTTGGAGGGGAGAGGCCACCAAGAGTTTCTGTCGTGGAACATAGGCAGCAACAGAGGAGGAAGAAGAGAATAGTCCGGTGATCTTGCAGCTGTGGTGGTGACACTTGCACGGTGTAGAAGATCTGGCCGGAGGAGGAGGAAATCACACCAACAGATGGGAGGAGCTGCACGTGGAATACCAGTGGGAGCTGGCCGGTTTTAATGGTGATGCACCGGCTGAGGTAGAAAACTAGTTGACTGGAAGAGAAGAGGCGGTTTGCTGCCGAAAATTGCAGGTAATGGCCGGAGATGGAGAAGAAGAAGGATATAAAGAAAAAGAAGAACGAAGAAGAAGAAGAAGAAGAAGAAGAAGCTTTCGCCGGTTTTTAATGGATTGTGAATGGCAGGTTGCTGGTCTTTAGAACAGCAAACCGTGAGAGGTTTCCCGGAGATGATGGGGAGATCACCGGAATTAATGGAATGGGATGGAGTTCGTGGTGAAGACCACAGTGGTGCGTGCTAAGAGAAATAAGAGCGTGGGCAGGGGGTGCAAACGTTCCTCTTTTTCTTCTTCACGGATGGAGAGCAACTCTTGGAAGCGGGAATGGAGGTGGCTTGCAACAATTCCGGCGAGCTTCTCGCCGGAATTAATGGTGAGAAGGTGTGATACACCAAGGAGAAGGAGCACACGTAGGTATTTCTTGTTAGCAATCTTGTTTCTTGGAGGGTTTAGAGGATGGAGATAGGTTTAGGAGAAGAAGAGGTTGGAAAGAATAGAGGGGGAAGGGAACCAAACTTCTAAGGGAACCGTGGGTTCCTCTTATAGTTTTTAGGAGAGGAGTAGTGACTAGGAGAGAGAATTGTGGAATTAGTTGGAGAGGTTGAGGGAGAATTGGTCTTGTGAAGACCATTTCTCTCTCAAGCAAAGGTGGTGTGGGCTTCTAAGGAATGGGCTTTGGGCCATTAAATGGGTAGGTCCAAGGCCATAGAGTTGGGCCAAGGAAATTGCCACATGTCGGCCAGTGGGCCACAGGGATAATGGACCGAAGGATTGGGTATGGGTCATGGGCATGGGCATGGGCTCAAGGATAAGCGCCCCTAATGGGCCAAATGGATATGGGCCTCTTGCGAGGCCATGGGTTAGGGTGCGTTTGGCCGCTAGAGGAGAAAAAATGTAAACGAGCCCAAAACATCATGGGCTCTAGGACGGGTTACAAGGCCGTGGGCTTCCAATTTGCTTGTGGGTCACTTGGCCATGGGGGCTGTTAGATGATGAAACTATGATAATTGGATGAGATGAGGTGGCAGTTTGACTCGGTCCACAATTGGCGGACCGTAAGATCTGGAAAGATCCAACGGTCAGATGAATGATCTAACGGTCGAATTGAAGATCTAACGGTAGAAGAACTATGAGAGATGGAATAAAGCTAAAGGAGAGAAGATCTGAGGTTAGATGATGGAGATCAGAGGGTTAGGACGATCGATCTAAGGATCGGATGGTGAGATATAGGCAATTCGATCATGGAGAGGGGGATCGGATGGTAGATCTGGGGATCTAGTGGTAGGATGAGATGATCTACAGGTTAGATATTAGAGTCTAGAGAGATGGAGAGAGAATTAGGAGAGAGGAGAGAGAAAATAATATAAAATAATGGCAAAAGAGCTGGCGGAGGGTCATGAACCCTGATCTTCAATGTAATCTTCCGTCGGCTTTACCAATTACGTAAGTCGTCATTTTATGTCAGTTGGTGCGGCTTTGAATCACTTTAGCTCGTCTCTTGGTCTTCAGCTTTTCCTCTCTCTTGGTTCTTTATCTGGCTCTACGATCCTCTGACTTGACCCGTACTTGGCCGGTCTCTTCTTGTCATAGCTTGTTTACTCCTTAAGCTTTGATATTAGGCTTCTATGGTTGATCGTGGGCCCGCAAGTCTCAAAAATCGCCCGACTGGGTTTTCCTGCGAGAGAAAAGCACGTAATGAGACTTAATCAAAATGGCTTCATATCTAGACTATCCGAAATGCGTATATTTCATGCAAATAGTCAATTTTCGTTTAAAGATTGCGCTCTACGCATTGGAAGAACCTCTTATGTGAAAAAGTCGACGAAAAGACAAGTTTTGCGTAGGAGAATGCGACATCGCTATAAGGATAATGGCTTAAAATAAGCACTTTTGAGCGAATATCAGTAACATCCTCTCTGAACCTTTGCATCATCATCACTGATTTTTCATCATTTTATGTCCCAGTCATGAGCACCGAGGACGGTGCTGTATTTTGGTTCGGGGTGGGTATTTGCCAAAACGCATGTCTTCATTTTGATAAAAAAAAAAAAATTCCTTTTTTCAGGGTGATTTCCGATGTTCTCCAAAAGCTTTCTAGAATTTAAAAATGTGTCAAATACCCTGACTTTGATTAGTTGAAAACCTCTGTTAAGTCAGTATTGAAGATGTCGATTTTTGTTTCAAGCTAGCTTTGAGTCAAGTCAAGCGTGACTACAGCAGGTTTGAAAACTCAGAAAAACTCATATTCGGCACAATTGTACACTATCAATATCAGAGTCATCCTAAGTTTAAAAATTTTGGAGATCCTATGAGAATAATTGTGGAGACCTAACCCAGTGAGCTTTCGAGCCTTTAATCAATTCAGAGGGTTATACAACAATTATGAGTCACAAGATGACTCACTATTCTTCTTGCCTGCAATATTCGTTGAGAAATCTCATTACCCTTTTATATGATCATGGAACTCAGAACGACATCAAAATTGGATTACTACAATAGAACCTTCTCTGTATCCAGTCAAGACAGTATACATGATAGTGCAAACCCTAGAAAATAATTTAGGCCATTTTTCTGAACCATTCAGCCTTTTTACTCACCCGAATTATACTTCACTAGAAACCCCTTGAGCCATTCTATAAAAGCCTTTTCTTTGTAAACCCATCAACCTAAAACCCAGTCCAGCTACGAAGCATGACTGGCTATCCTTATTTTGAGATGGACAAAAGAATAACTGATGTGTGTATACCGTGAAAAGAAAAGTAAAGAAGAAAAATCAAAAGAAAAAAAAATGGTTCAAGCTGAAAATGAAAGAAAGTATGAAAAAGAGCTGAAAAAAAATTGAGCAGTCTCAGAAATATCGAGAAAAAGAGAAAAATACAAAAAAAAAGAGAACCAGATAATGGTGTTACACCGCAGGAAAAATGCAAGAAAATGGAAATATCCTCTCAAGATCTTTGAAATCCTGTATCCCTTTATCTTTCTACACATGACCTAAGCATCATTACAACTCAAGAAAGTCCTACTTGATTCTAGGATAGTACGATCATAAAATGTGGAGATTGGAGAAAGAGAAGCTATAGAGTTTGATCTGACGTTCCCGAGTGAAGTGGTATTCCAATCATGAGATCTTCTTCTGTTAAAGATGTCCTTCCTTTAAATAATACATATGTGAGATCTTTGCTTTGATATATCAACACATCTCCTCACATATAAATGGAGAGAAAAGAAGAAAACCCTTCTTGTGTGATTCTATTCTAAGTGCTAAACATGTGAGATTTGAGGTTGAGGCATAAAAATTTAGAGGTGATCTGGAAATCTTTACTGTCGGATGATGAGAATGTTGAGCACACACACACGCAGAGTCTGACTATTCTGGGTCATGATTATCAGTCTGTTGTCTTTGCCAAAACTTTCCAACTCTTCGCTAGCATGTAACTATTTTTGTATCCATTCAATGATTTGACGAACGGTGTTTTCCCTAAGCTAATATGAAAAAGTGTGCAGCATGTGTAGAGCCCTTTTTAAGCTCATTTATTTCGCACTAATTGCCAAGGATTGGCAATATGCTGGTTGGGGGTTGTGATATTCGCTCAAAAGTGCTTATTTTAAGCAATTATCTTTTTAGCGTTATCGCACTCTCTTACGTAAAATGCTCTATTTATCTACTTTTCTACGTAAGAGTCTAAACTGTTTCGTAGAACACACTTTTCTGGACGAAATGGTATATTTGCATGCATTAAACACATTTTTGGAAGTCTAGGTAGGAAGACGTTATGATCAAGTCTCATTATGTACTCTTCTCTTACAGGAAACTCGATCGGGCTATTCTCGAGACTTGAGGGCCCACGATCAACCACAGAAGCCTAATATCAAAGCTTGAAGAGCCACAGGCTATGACTAGAAGATATGGGCCAAATATGGGCAGAATAAGAGGACCAAAAAAATTGGCCCAAAGAACGAAGAGAGTAGGAGAGCCAATGACCAAGAGACGGACCAAAGCGTTTAAAGCCATATGAGTCAGCAAGGAATGATGGTCTACTCTATTGGAGAAGTGTGAGGATGGTCACAGTGAAGACCAGGGTTACAGACCCTCTGCCAATACTTTTATCTCCATTTTCTGATATCTTCTCTCTCCTCCCCCTAATTTTCTATCTCATCTCTCCTTATTCTCTCTCTCTTCATCTCTCGATCCTCGGATCTACTGACCTAACCCCAGAACTCTTGCCCGTTGGCTCTGGCCCATCTCTCTAAGTTATCGGACCGTTGGATCTTCCATCGAAAAGTTGGATCGTCCATCAGACCGTCGGATCTCTCTAAATCCGTCGGCCTACCAATCTGGGTCCCAATCCGATCTAGCAAGATGTCTGTACATTTCCATCACCAATGCAAACCTCTTATGACAACACTTATTATCCGGACAATAGGAGTCACCATAACTTTGGTTGGGAACAGTCTGCCCTCTCGCAACAATTGTCGCAGGATAATTATCCTTCCAGATTCCATCAACCCAATGGAGCGTATGACTGGTAATACACGCAATCCCAGTACTCGTCATATCCACAGAATGACTATTCTGATCAACAGTGGGCCCCTCAGGATTTTCAGAGTCAGCAGCTAGTCCAAGACTCCACTCTGCCTTACAACTTTCAAACCCAGTCGGACTACAATCAAGAGTTGGTACCTCAGCTCCCCTTGGCTGCACCGCTTCCGTTGGCTACTAAACCCTGTCTAGAGGACCTTCTCTCTCAATACATTGCCCAGCAACAACAGTATTTCCAAGGTCTAGAGCACCAACAACAGCAATCTATGGAGAGCTTGGAGCAACGTCTAGTTCAATTAGAACATGAGAGAGATGAAGTCAACTTCACTAGCCCCCCAATAGCCTATCCTGAGGAGAGTGACATGGCCACTGTCTATAATGAGGAGTCGCACAATTGGACCAAGTACCAGAATTGCCAGGATGAAATAGAAGTTGTACTCACCCCTAGATCGAGCCAGACTATTGAGGAGCCAGTGTATCCATCTTCGGTGCCTTTAAAAGCACCACTTCCTGAACCTACCTCAGAGCAACCTATTTCTCACTCGACCACTACTGCTTCTAACCCGGACCCTGAAGATGATCTTCATGCCACTGAGTTTTGTCTCGATCGTCGGATCCCAACTGTCCTAGAACTACCATGCCTGACCTCTACTGGAGTGTGCACCACGAGTGATGAACCCGTCTCTCAATCTTTGGTGCCCTTAACAGCACCAACTTCTAGACCGAGAATAGAGGAACTCAGTTCCATATCTATCTCTGATAATTCTTTCTCTACCCTGGATCTAGATATTCCTACTGATGAGCTGTGTCTAGAACATGGGATTCCTATTGTCCTGGACCTACCGTTCCCCACTGAGGAGGAACATATTGAGTGCAGGGATAGGAGCATCCCTATCGCATTAGGAAACCTTGAGGAAGAGGTCAACAGTTTTCACTCACCACCCTACGTCGATATTGTCGATGACCCATGTGTCGTTGAGAGTCTAATTCAGGACCCTCCTGATGAAAAACTCTCCCAGTGTCAAGAACACTTTGTGCTTGACTTCATCTCGAAGTCAGACAATTCTGGTATTACAGATCTGCAAGAGTCTTCTCCATTCAGATACATTCCCGCTAAACTCAATGAGTTTGTGGCTCTGCTAACCACGGTCAGAGAACCCACTACTACTCTCCCTCAGTCTTTACTGAGAAGCTTCAATCCCTCCCCGCTGAACTAAATATTTTTCCGGGTCTGCTTAGAGAACTTACTGTCCTTCTCTCAGTCTACACTGAGAAAGACCTGTTCTACACATGTATACCTAGACATGGGATATGATAATTGTCTCCGTTCCACTTTAGGTGTCAGGAAGACTGTAGATTCACTCAGTCTCCATGAGTGTCAACCTAGTTGGGGGTACTTGATATACCCCCGTCATGTCTGGCTGAAGACGTAAAACTTAGCGCTTTCGGAAAGGCAATTCTGGTATTCCCAGAGTACATGAGTCTCATGCATTTGTTCTTATTGTTATATCTTTGGAAATGCAGGTACATTCATTCTTCCGATCATCAAGTATCATACACTGTCGAGTTTCTGCCGACTTGGTAACATCCTCCCTGAACCTTTGCATCATCATCACTGATTTTTCATCATTTTATGTCCCAGTCATGAGCACCGAGGACGGTGCTGTATTTTGGTTCGGGGTGGGTATTTGCTAAAACTCATGTCTTCATTTTGATAAAAAAAAAAAAAAATTTCTTATTTTTGGGGTGATTTCCGATGTTCTCCAAAAGTTTTCTAGAATTTAAAAAATGTGTCAAATACCCTGACTTTGATTAGTTGAAAACCTCCGTTAAGTCAGTATTGAGGATGTCGATTTTTGTTTCAAGCTAGCTTTGAGTCAAGTCAAGCGTGACTACAGCAGGTTTGAAAACTCAGAAAAACTCATATTCGGCACAATTGTACACTATCAATATCAGAGTCATCCGAAGTTTAAAAATTTTGGAGATCCTATGAGAATAATTGTGGAGACCTAACCTAGTGAGCCTTCGAGCCTTTAATCAATTCAGAGGGTTATACAACAATTCTGAGTCACAAGATGACTCACTATTCTTTTTGCCCGCAATATTCGTTAAGAAATCTCATTACCCTTTTATTTGATCATGGAACTCGGAACGACATCAAAATTTGATTACTACAACAGAACATTCTCTATATCCAGTCAAGACAGTATACATGATAGTGCAAACCCTAAAAAATGATTTAGGCCATTTTTCTAAACCATTCAGCCTTTTTACTCACCTGAATTATACTTTATTAGAAACCCCTTGAGCCATTCTATAAAAGCCTTTTCTTTGTAAACCCATCAACCTAAAACTTAGTCCAGCTACGAAGCATGACTAGCTATCCTTATTTTGAAATGGACAAAAGAATAACTGATGTGTGTATACCGTGAAAAGAAAAGTAAAGAAAAAAAATCAAAAGAAAAAAAAATGGTTCAAGCTGAAAATAAAAGAAAGTATGAAAAAGAGCTGAAAAGAAATTGAGCAGTCTCAGAAATATCGAGAAAAAAAGAAAAATACAAAAAAAAGGAAAGATAACCAGATAATGGTGTTACACCGCAAGAAAAATGCAAGATAATGGAAATATCCTCTCAAGATCTTTGAAATCCTGTATCCCTTTATCTTTTTACACATGACCTAAGCCTCATTACAACCCAGGAAAGTCCTACTTGATTCTATGATAGTACGATCATAAAATGTGGAGATTGGAGAAGGAGAAGCTATAGAGTTTGATCTGACGTTCCCGAGTGAAGTGGTATTCCAATCATGAGATCTTCTTCTGTTAAAGATGTCCTTCCTTTAAATAATACATATGTGAGATCTTTGCTTTCATATATTAACACATCTCCTCACATATAAATTGAGAGAAAAGAAGAAAACCCTTCTTGTGTGATTCTATTCTGAGTGCTAAACATGTGAGATTTGAGGTCGAGGCATAAAAACTTAGAGGTGATCTGGAAATCTTTACTGTCGGATGATGAGAATGTTGAGCACACACACACGCAAAGTCTGACTATTCTGGGTCATGATTATCAGTCTGTAGTCTTGCCAAAACTTTCCAACTCTTCGCTAGCATGTAACTATTTTTTCATCCATTCAATGATTTGACGAACGGTGTTTTCCCTAAGCTAATATGAAAAAGTGTGCAGCATGTGTAGAGCCCTTTTTAAGCTCATTTATTTCGGACTAATTGCCAAGGATTGGCAATATGCTGGTTGGTGGTTGTGATATTCGCTCAAAAGTGCTTATTTTAATCAATTATCCTTTTAGCGTTATCGCACTCTCCTACGTAAAATGCTCTATTTATTTACTTTGCTACGTAAGAGTCTCTTCTGTTTCGTATAACACACTTTTTTGGATGAAATGGTATATTTGCATGCATTCAACACATTTTCGGAAGTCTAGGTAGGAAGACGTTATGGTCAAGTCTCATTATGTGCTCTTCTCTTGCAGGAAACTCGATCGGGCTATTCTCGAGATGTGCGGGCCCATGATCAACCACAGAAGCCTAATATCAAAGTTTGAAGAGCCACAGGCTATGACTAGAAGATATGGGCCAAATATGGGCTGAATAAGAGGACCAAAAAAATCGACCCAAAGATCGAAGAGAGTAGGAGAGCAAATGACCAAGAGACGGACCAAAGCGTTTAAAGCCACATGAGTCAGCAAGGAATGATGGTCTACTCTACTGGAGAAGTGTGAGGATGTTAACAATGAAGACTAGGGTTCCAGACCCTCTGCCAATACTTTTATCTCCATTTTCTGATATCTTCTCTCTTCTCCCCCTAATTTTCTATCTCATCTCTCATTATTCTCTCTCTCATCATCTCTCGGTCCTCGGATCTACTGACCTAACCCCAGAACTCCTGCCCGTTGGCTCTGGCCCATCTTCCTAAGCTATCGAACCGTTGGATCTTCCATCGAAAAGTTGGATCGTCCATCAGACATCGGATCTCTCTAAATCCGTCGGCCTACCAATCTGGGTCCCAATCAAGTCACCATCCATCCGATCATCATCAAATTGTTTGTCACATCATCTTGTGAGACGATGGACATCATCAATCCTTGTGGACCAGTAGCCGGGCCCATCATCATCGACCCGTGGCCCGACCATTTAGTGGACCTCGCGATTTTCAAATGCTTTAAATTAATTATTTTTAAATAAAAAAGGGAAGTCCACTAAATGGGTAATTCCCCAAAGAAAAGTATGGTTTTACTTTAAATATATATATATATATATTTTATTTCAAAAAATCCCCTATTTCCATTAAAGGAAATCGGGAAGCTTTTTAAGGGGAAGAGAAGGGTTCGTTGGAACCCTAATCCCTCTCCCATTTTCTCTTCTCTTCCCCCAAAACTTCCCCCCCCCACGTTTTCCCCTTCTTCCTCTCCTTTTCCTTCTTCCTTTCTTCATCTTCTTCTTACTTTTTTCCCAACCGGAGTTGCAGCCTGCAACTCCGGCCGCCTGCACTTCCTCTTTCCTCTTCTGCTTCTTCTATTCCTCTTATGCCTCCTCACCTGGCCGCACAACAACCCCTTCTATTCTTCTTCTCTCCCCTGTCTTCTTCATTTTATCTTGTTTTCACCGACCGGAGTGCATGCTGCAACTCTGGCCACCTCTTGCACAGCCATCTGTGCACGCCTCCATGGACTGCAACCTCCGGTAGCACCTCCCTTTTCCACCATCTTGCAGGCCATTAGGTTGTGCGTCCCACGAACAGGAACCAGCAACCACCAGGCCGTGCGCCAGTCAACCTTCTAAGATCTCCACGTTGCTGCTACCACCATCATCCCTTGCGAGAAGTCATAGGACCCATCTCATTGCCGCCTCTACAGTCCATTCCCCTCTCCTACTGCCAACAGCTGGTGCACCACCCCCTTTCATCAAATCTCGACCAGCGTCTACACCCTGCTGGAGAAGAACCTTCCCCTTGCTGCCTCTCTCACCACCTGATCCATAACCGGCCAGCCACCTTGCTGGCCGGACTGTAACTCTCTCCTCCACATTGCTGACTCCAAGCGATACCGGTTCTCTAGTTCTCCGGGCGTGCCAAACGGCCAGCAACTTCTACTCTTCAAGCCATCCTCATCAAGAAAACAAAAAAAAAAAAGAGAAAGGTAAAGAGAAGAAAAAGAGAAGAGGAGAGAAAATCGTACCTTTCACCAATGTGCTGCACCGTCTTCTCAGCATTTCTGATGCACTCCATCCTCATCTTCAGTACAGTCACGGTTCATGGAGATTGTCAAACCTCTAAGGCCGTGGCTACCCACCTTCTCCATGTGTGTATGCGGGTAAAATCTCTCTCTCTCTCCTAATCTTCTTCTTTCTCATTCTAAGAAACCATACCATCCTAGGTAAGTTTCACTTTCTCTCTCTACCTCTCTTTTGTTTCTCTCTCTAAAAACCCTCACTCTCTCTCTTTCTCTCTCTAGGTCATTTTAGATCTTTTCTCATTTTCTATTTCTAGACCCTTAATTTCTCTCTCTACTTTTCTCTTTTCTTGCTCTAGTTTTTATTGCTTTCTAGCGTAATTGCTTCGAAGTAATTTAGATAGATTTCCATTCTAAAGCAATGTAATTTCTATGATTTTTAATAAAAATTAATTTTGATCATTCTTGCATTATTTCACTTTTTGGTAATGTGTTGATTTTTATGATTCTCTCTCTAAAAATTCACTAAATAAAAATCTTATTTTAAATCTCGTGATCATCATTCTCACCTCCTCATTATTTTTAGCAATTTTTCGTCATATTGTTCTGATAATGCACTAACCCAACTAATCCTGAGTGTGGATCGACATCCGACACGAGCCACTATGCAAAATTGCCCAATTTACAGGTTAAATGTCTCGGATCAATTAAAAATGTGTTGAAGTTAGGGTTTTCGTAACCAACGACGTGGAAAAACCCCTATTTTCAAATGGCGCCTCTACTGCTCGGGTGTACGGGAGTGCGAAAAAGGACGTAAAGATGGAATTGGAAAGTTGCTGAAGCGGAAAGCTACTCAATTTGGACAGCCCGACCTTTTCGAAAAACTTTCTATTTTTTGTTTTTAGTGATTTTTAGCAATCTTTTAAATTACTATTTTTAATGCCTTGGAAGGCCGAGTGCAAAGTTATAATAATTTAGGAATTTTACTGCTTTCCAAATAACTACTAGATCTTGTTCTAGGGTTTTTTAGAAACCCTAGATTAAGTGCAAAATACCAAAAA
The DNA here is from genome assembly GCA_035048495.1 of Euptelea pleiosperma. Taxonomy (NCBI): domain Eukaryota; kingdom Viridiplantae; phylum Streptophyta; class Magnoliopsida; order Ranunculales; family Eupteleaceae; genus Euptelea; species Euptelea pleiosperma. The sequence continues at coordinate 39,356,848 of CM068543.1, forward strand.
AATCAAAAATCAAAATTAAAAAAAAAATTAGGGTTTTATCTTCTGCAGATTTTTAGAATTCACCAATCAAGGATTTGCGATTTTTGGAAAGATTCCAAAATCTTGAAACTCTGCTTAATTAGGGTTTCCCCTTTTAGAAGTTTCCTCTTTAGAAGAATTTCTATCTTTAGAAATCTTTCGAATTTGGAAAAGTCTACAAAAGGAAACACCCCAAATCTAGCAGAATTTCAATGTTGAAAAATTTTTCGAAAAATTAAGGGATCTCGCAATCAAATCTTTCTTTGAAGATCTCCACAGTTCGGGAAACTTTCCAATCTAGGTATTTTCCAATCTTGGAATTCCTAAATTTTAACCCATCTCGAACTTGGGAATTAATTCAAAAACATTCCTCAATCCAATGCTTGTTCTGTGAACCCTAAAAAGGCAAGGATCTTCCAAATAGAATCATAAATACCTAGACCGTGCGATCTAACTTTTCTGCAGCATATGATCCCAGTGTGGGTAGGGAGTGAAAGCTGAAAGAGGTGGAGTCGGGCCCAAGCCCATTTCGATACCCCTCCCTAACCCACGGAGGTGACTCCGTGGCATGGCCCACGGGAGGTAAGTCCCTATCCTGGCCTTGAGTGCGATACGGTGTTAATGGGTGAATCATTGCTGCTTGTCTATTTACTTTCGCATACATATTATTTGACTTGCGTGGCGTGGCTGTTAATCAATCAACTCTAAGAGAGCAAACCCAGCTCCAAAATTGAAACTGGTGGGATTTTATCACCCACCTCATCATTCCAATTGATTTGATCCCAAAGCTCCATTTAATTAAAAAGAATCAAGAAGTAGAGCCAATTAGCCCGGTGTTCGAGGAAAACTCCACACAAAGCGAACCCGCTTAACATCTAATCGAATAAGACCACGAGCGCGGGTCCCTGTTGTTTAACACACACCCATAAGTCACTGTTACTCAAGTATACTGAGCTCGACGTAGCATCTTGGACTATTCGGCGATTAGTTGCGTGTGGACTAGGAACACGCACCAACCCTAGCTTAACCCAAGGGAACACTCTTCTTATACACTTGACCAATCCGGTTAGTCTGGGACGTACTTAAGATAGTCATTGTGCCGCACGTCTGTCTAGGCTTCGGATTGCCTTGTTGTTGACTAGAGTTAGTACTAAAGGATTCGCTTTGACAAGTGTAGCCTGGTGAGAACCTCTGAGTGCAAACAGTTAGTCCGGCGGTTCAAAGATAAACCAGTGGTCCGCCCACTGTCATAATCTACTCTAGCCCCAAAACTAATAAAGATAATTTTTAAAATATATCCTGATTGCTTAGAATAAGATTATCTGTGCTTGGTGTGCATCATTTAGGATAGTGTTCCTCTCTCGCAACTTTTTGCCAAGTCTAGGCCTCATTCTTTTAAACGTATGTCATTTTGGACATATCCTATCCTTTGACTGATTTGATTTGAGAGTCAGTCTACCGCACCCCTCTATCTCCTTTGATGGCAGATGGACGGCCTCTGTATGAGACCTACTACAGTTTTTGTAAAAATCTAGGTGATCACTCTCAACAATGGTATGACAATTCTGCGTATCATCATGATAATCCAGTCTCGCACACTTCTACAGGGTATGATAATCACCAAGATCTAGAGTATAATTATGTACTCCAAGAGCTTAAAAATTCAGTCTCTGCCCTTCGTGCCGCGGTCCAACAACCTGTGCACAATTCCCAATCTGTAGGATATTACCCTCCTATCCAGCAAGATGTATGTACCTTTCTATCACCAATGCAGACCTACTATGACAACACTTATTATCCAGACAATAAGAGTCACCATAACTTTGGTTGGGAACAGTCTGCCCTCTCGCAACAACTGTCGCAGGATAATTATCCTTCTGGGTTCCATCAACCCAATGGAGCGTATGACTGGCAATACTCGCAATCACAGTACCCGTCATATCCATAGAATGACTATTCTGCTCAACAGTGGGCCCTTCAGGATTTTCAGAGTCAGCAGCTAGTCCAAGACTCCACTCTGCCTTACAACTTTCAAACCCAGTCGGACTACAATCAAGAGTTGGTACCTCAGCTCCCCTTGGCTGCACCGCTTCCGTTGGCTACTAAACCCTGTCTAGAGGACCTTCTCTCTCAATACATTGCCCAGCAACAACAGTATTTCCAAGGTCTAGAGCACCAACAACAGCAATTTATGGAGAGCTTGGAGCAACGTCTAGTTCAATTAGAACATGAGAGAGATGAAGTCAACTTCACTAGCCCCCCAATAGCCTATCCTGAGGAGAGTGACATGGTCACTGTCTATAATGAGGAGTCGCACAATTGGACCAAGTACCAGAATTGCCAGGATGAAATAGAAGTTGTACCCACCCCTAGATCGAGCCAGACTATTGAGGAGTCAGTGTATCCATCTTCGGTACCTTTAAAAGCACCACTTCCTGAACCTACCTCAGAGCAACCTATTTCTCACTCTACCACTGCTGCTTCTAACCAGGACCCTGAAGATGATCTTCATGACACTGAGTTTTGTCTCGCTCGTAGGATCCCAACTGTCCTAGATCTACCGTGCCTGACCTCTACTGGAGTGTGCACCACGAGTGATGAACCCGTCTCTCAATCTTTGGTGCCCTTAACAGCACCAACTTCTAGACCGAGCATAGAGGAACTCAGTTCCATCTCTATCTCTGATAATTCTTTCTGTACCCTGGATCTAGATATTCCTACTGATGAGCTGTGTCTAAACCATGGGATTCCTATCGTCCTGGACCTACCGTTCCCTACTGAGGAGGAACATATTGAGTGCAGGGATCGGAGCATCCCTATCGCATTAGGAAACCTCAAGGAAGAGGTCAATAGTTTTCACTCACCACCCTACGTCAATATTGTCGATGACCAATGTGCCATTGAGAGTCTAATTCAGGACCCTCCCGATGAAAAACTCTCCCAGTGTCAAGAACACTTTGGGCTTGACTTCATCTCGAAGTCAGACAATTCTGGTATTACTGATCTGCAAGAGTCTTCTCCATTCAGATACATTCCAGCTAAACTCAATGAGTTTGCGGCTCTGCTAACCACGGTCAGAGAACCCACTACTACTCTCCTCTCAATCTTTACAGAGAAGCTTCAATCCCTCCCCGCTGAACTAAATTTTTTTGCGGGTCTGCTTAAAGAACTTACTGTCCTTCTCTCAGTCCACACTGAGAAAAACCTGTTCTACACAGGTATACCTAGACAAGGGATAGGATAATTGTCTCTATTCCACTTTAGGTGTCAAGAAGACTGTAGATTCACTCAGTCTCCATGACTTTCAACCTGGTTGGGGGTACTTGATATACCCCCGTCATATCTGGCTGAAGACGTAAAACTTAGCACTTTCGGAAAGGCAATTCCGGTATTCCTAGAGTACATGAGTCTCATGCATTTGTTATTATTGTTATATCTCTGGAAATGCAGGTACATTCATTCTTCCGATCATCAGGTATCACACACTGTCGAGTTTCTACCGACTTGGTAACATCCTCCCTGAACCTTTGCATCATCATCACTGATTTTTCATCATTTTATGTCCCAGTCATGAGCACCGAGGACAGTGTTGTATTTTGGTTGGGGGTGGGTATTTACCAAAACTCATGTCTTCATTTTGATAAAAAAAAAAAAAAAGAATTCTTGTTTTTGGGGTGATTTTCGATGTTCTCCAAAAGTGTTCTAGAATTTCAAAAATGTGTCAAATACCCTGACTTTGATTTGTTGAAAACCTCCGTTACGTCAGTATTGAGGATGTCAATTTTTGTTTCAAGCTTGCTTTGAGTCCAGTCAAGCGTGACTACAGCAGGTTTGAAAACTCAGAAAAATTCATATTCGGCACAATTGTACACTATCAATATCAGAGTCATCCTAAGTGTAGAAATTCTAGAGATCCTATGAGAATAATTGTGGTGACCTAACCTAGTGAGCTTTCGAGCATTTAATCAATTCAGAGGGTTATACAACAATTCTGAGTCACAAGATGACTCACTATTCTTCTTGCCCGCAATATTCGTTGAGAAATCTCATTACCCTTTTATTTGATCATGGAACTTGGAACGACATCAAAATTGGATTACTACAACAGAACCTTTTTTGTATCCAGTCAAGACAGTATACATGATAGTACAAACCCTAGAAAATGATTTAGGCCATTTTTCTAAATCATTCAGCCTTTTTACTCACCTAAAATTCAACTTCACTAGAAACCCCTTGAGCCATTCTATAAAAGCCTTTTCTTTGTAAACCCATCAACCTAAAACCCAGTCCAACTACGAAGCATGATTAGCTATCCTTATTTTGAGATGGACAAAAGAATAACTGATGTGTGTATACCATGAAAAGAAAAGTAAAGAAGAAAAATCAAAAGAAAAAAAATGGTTCAAGCTGAAAGCAAAAGAAAGTATGAAAAAGAGCTGAAAAGAAATTGATCAGTCTCAGAAATATCGAGAAAAAGAGAAAAATACAAAAAAAAAGAAAGAGAACCAGATAATGGTGTTACACCGCAGGAAAAATGCAAGAAAATGGAAATATTCTCTCAAGATCTTTGAAATCCTGTATCCCTTTATCTTTCTACACATGACCTAAGCCTCATTACAACCCAGGAAAGTCCTACTTGATTCTAGGATAGTATGATCATAAAATGTGGAGATTGGAGAAAGAGAAGCTATAGAGTTTGATCTGACGTTCCCGAGTGAAGTGGTATTCCAATCATGAGATCTTCTTCTGTTAAATATGTCCTTCATTTAAATAATACATATGTGAGATCTTTGCTTTCATATATCAACACATCTCCTCACATATAAATTGAGAGAAAAGAAGAAAACCCTTCTTGTGTGATTCTATTCTGAGTGCTAAACATGTGAGATTTGAGGTCGAGGGATAAAAACTTAGAGGTGATCTAAAAATCTTTACTGTCGGATGATGAGAATGTTGAGCACACACACACGCAGAGTTTGACTATTCTGGGTCATGATTATCAGTCTGTAGTCTTGCCAAAACTTTCCAACTCTTCGCTAGCATGTAACTATTTTTTCATCCATTCAATGATTTGACGAACGGTGTTTTCCCTAAGCTAATATGAAAAAGTGTGCAGCATGTGTAGAGCCCTTTTTAAGCTCATTTATTTCGCACTAATTGCCAAGGATTGGGAATATGCTGGTTGGGGGTTGTGATATTCGCTCAAAAGTGCTTATTTTAAGCAATTATCCTTTTAGCGTTATCGCACTCTCCTACGTAAAATGCTCTATTTATCTACTTTTCTACGTATGAGTCTTCTGTTTTGTAGAACACACTTTTCTGGACGAAATGGTATATTTGTATGCATTAAACACATTTTCGAAAGTCTAGGTAGGAAGACGTTATGATCAAGTCTCATTATGTGCTCTTCTCTTGCAAGAAACTCGATCGGGCTATTCTCAAGACTTGCAGGCCCACGATCAACCACAGAAGCCTAATATCAAAGCTTGAAGAGCCACAGGCTATAACTAGAAGATATGGGCCAAATACGGGCTGAATAAGATGACCAAAAAATCGGCCTAAAGAACGAAGAGAGCAGGAGAGCCAATGACAAAGAGACGGACCAAAGCGTTTAAAGCCACATGAGTCAGCAAGGAATGATGGTCTACTCTACTGGAGAAGTGTGAGGATGGTCACAGTGAAGTCCAGGGTTCCAGACCCTTTGCCAATACTTTAATCTCCATTTTCTGATATCTTCTCTCTCCTCTCCCTAATTTTCTATCTCATCTCTCCTTATTCTCTCTCTCTTCATCTCTCGGTCCTCGGATCTATTGACCTAACCCCAGAACTCTTGCCCGTTGGCTCTGGCCCATCTCCCTAAGCTATCGGACCGTTGGATCGTCCATCAGACATCGGATCTCTCTAAATCCGTCGGCCTACCAATCTGGGTCCCAATCAAGTCACCATCCATCCGATCGTCATCAAATTGTTTGTCACATCATCTTGTGAGATGATGGACATCATCAATCCTTGTGGACCAGTAGCCGGGCCCATCATCATCGACCCGTGGCCCGACCATTTAGTGGACCTCGCAATTTTCAAATGCTCTAAATTAATTATTTTTAAATAAAAAAGGGGGGTCCACTAAATGGGGAAATTCCCCAAAGAAAAGTATGGTTTTACTTATATATATATATATATATATTATTTCAAAAAATCCCCTATTTCCATTAAAGGAAATAGGGAAGCTTTTCAAGGGGAAGAGAAGGGTTCGTTGGAACCCTAATCCCTCTCCCATCTTCTCTTCTCTTCCCCCAAAACTTCCCCCCCAACGTTTTCCCCTTCTTCCTCCCCTTTTCCTTCTTCTTTTCTTCATCTTCTTTTTCCCTTTTTCCCAACCAAAGTTGCAGCCTGCAACTCCGGCCACCTGCACTTCCTCTTTCTTCTTCTGCTTCTTCTATTCTTCTTATGCCTCCTCACCTGGCCGCACAGCAACCCCTTCTATTCTTCTTCTCTCCCCTGTCTTCTTCGTTTTTTCTTTTTTTCACCGACTGGAGTGCACGCTGCAACTCCGGCCACCTCTTGCACAGCTGCCTGTGCACGCCTCCATGGACTGCAACCTCCGATAGCACCTCCCTTTTCCACCATCTTGCAGGCCATTAGGTGGTGATTCCCACGAAAAGGAACCAGCAACCACCAGGCCGTGCGCCAGTCAACCTTCTAAGATCTCCACGCTGCTGCTACCACCATCATCCCTTGCGAGAAGCCACAGCACCCATCTCATTGCCGCCCCTACAGTCCATTCTCCTCTCCTACCGCCAGCAGCTGGTGCACCACCCCCTTCATCACATCTCGACCAGCGTCTACACCCTGCTGGAGAAGAACCTTCCCCTTGCTGCCTCTCTCACCACCTGATCCATAACCGGCCAGCCACCTTGCTGGTCGGACTGCACTCTCTCCTCCACGTTGCTGACTCCAAGGGATATCGGTTCTCTAGTTCTCCGGGCGTGCCAAACGGCCCACAACTTCTACTCTTCAAGCCATCCTCATCAAGAAAACAAAAAAAAAAAGAGAAAGGGAAAGAGAAGAAAAAGAGAAGAGGAGAGAAAATCGTACCTTTCACCAACGTGCTCCACCGTCTTCTCACCTTTTTTGATGCACTCCATCCTCATCTTCAGTACAGTCATGGTTCATGGAGACTGTCAAACCTCTAAGGCCGTGGCTACCCACCTTCTCCATGTGTGTATGCGGGTAAGATCTCTCTCTCTCTCTCCTAATCTTCTTCTTTCTCATTCTAAGAAACCATACCATCCTAGGTAAGTTTCACTTTCTCTCTCTTCTCTTCAATATTTCTCTCTCTACCTCTCTTTTGTTTCTTTCTCTAAAAACCCTCACTCTCTCTCTTTCTCTCTTTAGGTCATTTTAGGTCTTTTCTCATTTTCTCTTTCTAGACCCTTAATTTCTCTCTCTACTTTTCTCTTTTCTTGCTCTAGTTTTTATTGCTTTCTAGTGTAATTGCTTCGAAGTAATTTAGATAGATTTCCATTCTAAAGCAATGTAATTTCTATGATTTTTAATAAAAGTTAATTTTGATCATTCTTGCATTATTTTACTTTTTCGTAATGTGTTTATTTTTATGATTCTCTCTCTAAAAATTCACTAAATAAAAATCTTATTTTAAATCTCATGATCATCATTCTCACCTCCTCATTATTTCTAGCAATTTTCTGTCATATTGTTCTGATAATGCACTAACCCAACTAATCCTAAGTGTGGATCGACATCCGACACAAGCCACTGTGCAAAATTGCCCATTTTTCAGGTTAAATGTCTCGGATCAATTAAAAATGTGTTGAAGTTAGGGTTTCCGTAACCAACGACGCGGAAAAACCCCTATTTTCATATACCGTTAGAAACCATTTTTGAGCCTGTTGATGAAAATCTTTTCTTGTTAACCCATCAACCAAAACCCCAATCCAATAAAAAAAAGAGTTCAATACGATAACCTACTTCTGAGAGGGATCAAAGAGTGTTTGGTATGATTACACCATGAAAAGATAGAAACCAAGAAAGGAAAAGAAAACAAAACAAAACAAATGGTTCGAACTGAAAAGAAACATGATCAGAAAGAAAGAAGGAAATGAAAAAGATATGAAAAAGGTTGAAGAATATCAAAAGAGATAAAAATTAGAAAAAGAAAAGAAGAAAAGTCAAGGAAAAAGTTGCAAAGAATAGTGAGATACCCTCTCTGAATTTTGAATTCCAGAATATCTTTCTTTTCTGAACCTATCCTAAGCCTCAGTACAACCTATGCAAGTCCTATTTGATTCTAGATTTGTACCATCATCAAGTGTGGAGAATGGAGAAATGAGAAACTATAAAGTTTGATCCGACATTCTTAAGTGATATGACATTCCAATCATGAGATCTTCTTAAATCTTCTTATAACCTCAATTCATGAACTATATATGTGAGAAGTTTGCCAATTTCTATATTCATCTCCTCACATATAGTTTGAGAGAAAAGTATAAAATCATTTCTAAGTGATTCACTTCTGAGTGGTATAAAAGTGAAGATTGAGGTCGAGGCATATAGTCTCTAAGGAGATCCAGATATCTCTACTTCCAGATGAGGATGATGTTGAACACACACACACACTGAGTCTGAGTAATCTTTTGTTTGAATGTCCATTTGTAGAAGTGTTGCATTTTGCTAACTAGTTCTAATTTGTGAATGATTTCTTGCATCCTTGAAATAATCTGACAAAACGGAATTTTTCTGAGTAATGCAAATAAGTTTTCTAGCATGTTCTCCCAAGCACTTTTTAGCTCACTTATTTTGCAATAATTGCCAAGGATTGGCAATATGATAGTTGGGGGTTGTGATATTCACTCAAAAGTCTATATTTTAAGCTATTATCCTTATAGCGATGTCGCATTCTCCTACGTAAAACTTGTCTTTTCGTCAACTTTTTCACGTAAGAGTTTCTTTCATTGCGTAGAACGCATTCTTTAGACGAAAATCGACTATTTACATGAAATATATGCATTTTGGATAGTCCAGTATCAAGTCATTTTAGTTGAATCTCATTACCCGCTTTTTCACTTGCGGGAGACCCTATCGGACAATTCTCGAGGACTGGCGGGCCCACGATCAACCACAGAAGACTTCTATCAAAGCTTAAAGAGCCAACAGGCTAGGATAAAAAGATAGAAGACATGTGCGGGCAAAGCTAGAGGATCATAGAGCCGGAATAAGAACTAAGAGAGAGAAAAATAGCTAGAGACCAAGAGAATGACTTAGGTGTTAAAGGCCACACTAATTGACATCAAAGGATAAGTTTCACTAATTAGTGGAGCGGACGAGAGAGAATAAAGAAGACTAGGGTTCAAGACCCTCCAATGCTTTTATTTTTATATTTTTCTCTCACCTCTCTCTTAATTCTCTCTCTATCTATCTATCTTGGCCCATGACCTTGGCCCATGACCCATGACCCATGACCCATGCCCATACCCATGACCCATGACCCATACCCATGCCCATTTGCAACAACAAGAGAGAATTGGTTTCACTTGACTGATTCTTTTCTCCCCCATCTCTCTCTATCCCAGTCACTCTCTCTCTCATTAACTAACCCATTCCCAACCATTGGATCTCTCTAGATCCAACGGTCATCATTTTTACATCAAGCAAAAAAAAAGAGTCTATAAGAGATCTACGATCTCTCCTTCTTGGGTTGGTTCTCATCCAAAAATCATCAGGAACACGACTTTGCAAACCTCTTCTCCATTGGCAAGTCACCAAGGTAAATCTCCATTTTCTATCTTTTATTTCATTTTCTCTCTAAAATTTTGTTCTTTCTCTTTATATTTCTTCTCTTATAATGCTTTCTAGAGTGATGGTTATTTGTTTTTTTATTTTCTTTTATGAATAAATTAGATTCAAGCATTGTAATTTGCATTATTTCATTAAATAAGTTTCTATTTTCCGTTATGGTGTTTCTTTCTCTTTACTTATGTTGATTAGTTGATGGAAATCTCTCCAAAAAGATTATTTTAAATCTCAATCATTAATCACCACTCTCACCCTTCCATCCATATTTTTAAGCACTTTCTATTGTTCTAATGTTCCGATAAATTGTGTTCCCTAACCCCGAGTGCGGATTCGATATCCGACATATCGCTATACAAAGTCTGCATTTTTCCAGGATTTAAAGTGAACCGAAATTACAAATATTGTTGAAATCTAGGGTTTTCGATCCGACGACACGGAAAAACCCTAATTTTAGTATACTCAGGCTATTAGGTCAAATATAGAAGTAAAAGACCTAAGCTGAGGAAAGGATCAAGCTCTTGGCTTTGATCAAGAAGAGAACAAGCTCACAAGATGTGAATGGAAAACAAGCTTCTTGCTCTTCAAATGGATACTCTAATAAATATAACATTTTCTTCTCTCTCTTGAAGATTGAGTCACTCTGTGTCTCTGTGTGTATTTAGAGAAGGCATAGAAGGGTTCTATTTATAGAATTCTAAGACCCTGAGTCGTGTAGAATGTGGGATGATAGAACCAAGAATTTTGGATCTGAGAAAGACCAATTCTGTGCATGGTCCAATCGATTGTACATTGGGTCCAATCGATTGGGCCATGTCTAATCGATTGGGGATAAGTGTCACATCGATTGGGCTCAATAAGATTTCTGTTCCAAAGGCACCAATCGATTACACAGAGTCTCCAATCGATTTGACTTAGAAAAGTTTATGTCCCAAAAACTCCACTCGATTTCACAGAGTCTCCAATCGATTTGACTCAGATAGGTTTCTGTCCCAAAGGCTCCAATCGATTGGGCTGAAATAAGTTTCTGCCTCATAGTTTCCAATCGATTATAGTATCCAATCGATTGGACTATCCCATTATTCAATATAATTGACTTAGACTCGGGTCTATCCAATGACTAAGTTTGACCATTATACTTTTGTTCATTTTAACCAACTCATATGGCCACTAAGTCACTTACCTTCCTAATTGAGCATACATGATCGTTAACTGACAAAATGGCAGTTACTTAGATGACTCCTGTCGTCAACCGTCTGATTCTTGTTGTCTCTGTCTTTTAATCTTCACATAGTTGGCGAAGTAAGCATACCACAACATCTTCACACTACACTAGTGCTCGTAGGAACGATTACAAGAATGTTTTTATGTCAAATGGAATCTTTGCCAAATTAAATATGAAAATATTCCTTACAATCTCCCCCTTTGGCAATTCCGTGACAAAAAACATTTAATCATATAGAAGGTAAAAAATAGAAAATACAATCCCACCCTCTTACATGATTCACTCACTATCTCACACTCTCTTAGAGATAATCGAACAGATATAATGTAATGGCTTTTGATCTGTTCCCTTCACATTCTATCAACAATACATACCATGTAATATCATCAGAAATTAATAAATCATTAAAATGCAGTGAGTTAATTAAGCACATCACAAGTAGAGAAATTTTAAAAAAATAATGAAAAATTTTTCTCCCCCTATCTCATGCATCAACTTATTTTTATCAGCTATGATTTTCTCTCCCCCTTTTGGTCACAGATTGACAAAGGTACAGAAATATAAGCAAATAATAAGCATGCAATGAATATTATCATGAGGAACAAGTGCATATATACATACCATAATACAGTCAATTAACTGTAATCATCAAATTATAGTAGAAAACTAGGAAATCGAGAGAATCGCTCCACAAAACCTTATGGGAACAGTAGATCAGGCACCTGCGATCGATTGGGAGAAATCTAGGAGGTGATTGGATTGATTGGGGTTGAAAATGACCAATTTTGGGTTTTATAAAACTGAACGTCACACTGTCCAATCGATTGGGCTAAGTGGCCAATTGATTAGAGATGTCCGATCAATTGGTCTGTAAAGTCCAATCAATTGGACTGGTCTGGAAAGAAAAAAATTTTTAAAAACCAATAGGCTCATTTTCCAAGATCCCCAACTAAATCTTTGCAAGTCAAAAATTATTTTTTAAACTTCTCAGAAAAAGATAAAATTTCAGAAAAATGTTAAAATCCAATTCATGAAGTCAATCTTGATATATAAGCACTAAACACTGATTTTTATTCAAGAGAATTAACTAACACTTAGTTCAATCTTTTGCTTTATTAGAAATATTAATTCTTTTAGACATTTGCACAAGTCACAAATCACTAGTAATCATAGATTCAAATATCAACAGAAATATCATCAAGTGTAAGTGATCTAAGTTTATCTGTGGTATCGAATAGGATTTCAGTAATAATTTTTCATAAATATCAGAATATGGAGGTATCCTGTATCCGGTCATAAAATCCTCATTAGAGTTATGAAGGGATCTCACATGCTCTCATGTATATGGGTATTTGCTGATGGATAATAATTTTTTTAGCAAATTGGTTATCCTTTACACCATTTTTATTCACTTTGAATATATGTAGCTTTCACTCTCCATGTAGATAGCCCTTTTTTGCAGCAACGAGAATCAGATTTCAATTACAAATGGGGCCATACAGATGGCATTCACTCTAACTTTTGTGGAGGTAGCTGTTTCCTTAGAATAATAACTCTCATTAGGAAGCCAACAGTCGACTATAGTGCAGTTTTGAAATCAACTGAAGGCAGGAACACTACTAATTTTAAGTTATAATCAGTAGAGGTTTATTCCTAATTCCAATAATACAAGATTTCTCACCTCTATCAAATCCATTCCCATAAAAATAATCAGCGTGCATGTGAATGTGAGATATACTGTTTCAATAATCTTCTAATGCATACTAGTAAAAATTGACCAATCATAATAATTAAAAAATATAATACACAGATTAGCAAAATTTTACTAACAGTTAAGTTCTTTTTCTTTGAATGTTCTCAGAAATTACTTCTCATCAAAATCGTATAATCAACTAATGATTTTAACATTCTTCTGAACAATTGATCTTTTGATTTTCTGAAATATTTTCAATTTTTATTCTTCAAAATGAAGCAAAATCAAAAAGGAAAAAAATATCCCTCAAAAAAATAAGAATGGAGAACATGAGGGAATAGAGAGCACATTGCTCAGAAATAGGACATTGTTGAACGATTTTCCTTCAATGAATCTTTCTTAACCCACACAGATGTATTTTTTGTGGATAAATCAATTCTCTTAGGATCTTTCCTCTTTTGAGTTACATAACTCTGAGGTTGTTTGAATTTCTCAAAGGACTCAATCTCCTTGATTAATTCTCTAAACCTTTCCAGTAAGTCTTTCATCTTCCTAGATAGCACATCCAAATAATTTATCTCATAATGTGTCTTCGTAGGAACTCTCTGACTTTTCACAATCTGAGTAGTATTTACTACTTTTTCTAGAGGATTTTGATGTCCTCTTCTCAACTTGTGACAGTCTCTAATCACATGACCCATATTTTTGAAGTACTTGCACTGACGATTACTTTTGACAATTTTGATCGGGTCATTGATCTGAATGGGAATAGCTTGGGCTTTAACAAAAATCTTCTTGGATGAAGACTATTTTTCTTGATTGTTTTTGTAACCCAAACCCTGTTTGTCTCCATAGACTTTTCCCACATGAAGAATTTCATCAAACTTTGTAGAGCTAGATGAGAATCCTGACAAAACATTCTTGTAACCGTTCCTACGAGCACTAGTGTAGTGTGAAGATGTCGTGGTACGCATACTTTGCTAACTACGTGAAGACTAAAAGACAGAGACAGCAAGAATCAGACAGTTGACAACAGGAGTGATCTAAGTAACTGTCGTTTTGTCAGTTAACGATCGTGTACGCTCGATTAGGAAGGTAAGTAACTTAGTGGCCATAGGAGTTGGTTAAAATGAACAAAAATATAATGGTCAAACTTAGTCATTGGACAGACCCGAGACTATGTCAATTATATTGACTAATGGGATAGTCCAATCGATTGGACACTAATTCCCAATCGATTAGACACAGCCCAATCGATTGGAGACTCTGTGTAATCGATTGGAAACTACGAGGCAGAAACTTATTTCAGCCCAATTGATTGGAGCCTTCGGGACAGAAACCTATCTGAGTCAAATCAATTGGAGACTTTGTGAAATTGAGTGGAGTCTTCGGGATAGAAACTTTTCTAAGTCAAATTGATCGGAGACTCTGTGGAATCGATTGGTGTCTTCGGAACAAAAATCTTATTGAGCCCAATCGATTGGACACTTATCCCCAATCGATTGGACATGGCCCAATCGATTGGACCCAGTGTACAATCGATTGAATCATGCACAGAATTGGTCTTTCTCAGATCCAAAATTCTTGGTTCCATCATCCCATATTCTACATGACTTAGGGTCTTGGAATTCTATAAATAGAACCCTCCTATGCCTTCTCTAAATACACACAGAGACACAAAGTGACTCAATCTTCAAGAGAGAGAAGAAAAGGTTATATTTATTAGAGTGTCCATTCGAAGAGCAAAAAGCTTATTTTCCATTCACATCTTGTGAGCTTGTTCTCTTCTTGATCAAAGCTAAGGGCTTGATCTTTTCCTCAACTTAGGTCTTCTACTTCTATATTCGACCTAATAGCCTGAGTGTACCAATGTGACTCAACACCATTTGAGCAACTTAGGGTTCAGGGTGTACTGAATCCTTTACCTTCTGCAAAGACGGGGAGTGTTGAGAATTAAGATCAGAGGAGCCGATCGACGTTAGGTTTGGGGTGTACCAAACTGAACAAGCGGACAAGGCTTCTTGGCTGGAAGGGCGCACGTGGATTCGTAGCGTTGATTGGAAATTAGTGTCCAATCAATTGGATTATCCCATTAGTCAATATAATTGACTTAGACTCGGGTCTGTCCAATGACTAAGTTTGATCATTATATTTTTATTCATTTTAACCAACTCCTATGGCCACTAAGTCACTTACCTTCCTAATTGAGCTTACACGATCGTTAACTAACAAAACGACAGTTACTCAGATGACTCCTATCGTCAACCGTATGATTCTTACTGTCTCTGTCTTTTAGCCTTCACGTAGTTGGCGAAGTACAGGTACCACGACATCTTCATACTACACTAGTGCTCGTAGGAACGGTAAAATTGAATATGAAAATATTCCTTACACATTTCAATTTTTTCACAATTAAAAGACCATACTTTGATCATAGAAGATCTATCACCATCAAACATTCAAGATACATCACCATTACACATTCAAGAGAAAAAAATTATAAGGACTCGAAATGAATACAAGTATCGTACACCGCATTTAATACTTTCTTGAATATTATATTATTAATAAATTTATGTTATTTTTCTATATTCTTGTAATAATTAGGTTCTTATGATCTTTATTCTTGTAATAATCAGGTTCTTATGATCTTTAATCAGATTCTATTTGTTATACCATGATGTATATGTATGTATCTCCCATTGATTTAAGAGTTGAGTAAAGAGAAAAAAAGGGTTAATGTTCATCTATAAAAAAAATGGGTTAATGCTCATTGGCTGAGCCATCTCACGAAATAATCCATTGGTCGGGCCATCAATAAAATATATCTCATTGGTCGGGTCATCTACAAAAAAATATATTCTGTTGATTGGGTCATCAACAAAAATATAATCCCATTGGTCGGGTCAATAAGATATTTTCCATCGGCCAGACTAACAAAAAAAATTACTACATGTTGGTAGGTTCAACTACAAAGAAGAAATCTCGTTGATCGGATAAATTTAAATAAAAAATTAGTAATTCTACTCATCGGTTGATTGAATAAATTGATCATATTATATCTGTTATTATTCTTTGTTTCTTCATTATAATCTATGTGTTGATTATATGCTGAAAATTATTGCTATATTGAAAGTTATTATTTGTAGTGTACATTGGTACATGTGGACATTACTGGGCATTTTCGCTCACAGTGCCCCAACTGAAAAATATTTCAAATGATTTTGGAGCTCAGGGGATTACAGGACTTTGTCGAGGAAGATCAAATCTTTGATGAGTCTAAAGGAGCTGTGGTTGATTTGGATGGATTTTACGGAGAAGAATGATTAGAGATTATCTAGATATTTGTATTTACTTATTTTTAACATATTATTATATTATAATGGGTCGTGTTTAAACCCTATTGGATTCCTTAACATTAGTTTGTACTTATTTACATTTTTGTAAAATTTATGGTTTGGACTCCAATTCAATATTTTTTATGAGTACTAATTTATTTGTAAAAATAAATTTATGGTACGTGATTCCAAATCTTATATGGATTTATAATCCATCGTTGTATTTTTTATAAAAAAGAATCCAACCCCAATTTTCTAGATTAAGATTTCGGCTATTTTTAGGATATCGCATTATCTTGACAAAAAATAGGTTCAACAAAAAAAAGGATTTTACAAAAGATGTTGTCATGCCCCGAATCAGGATACCCAGATTCGACCCAAAAATTCATAGATCGACCCGTACCCAAACCCAAAGGTGATCCATGAATGTCTCTTAGTGGTCCAATTAGGTTAATTAGACTACTAAGGTTCATTCGAAAACCCATTAAGTAAAAAAAAAGTTGAGATGTAGAAAACAAATAATTAAAATAATTCATAACTCAAATAATTCAATTAATCAATTAAGTGTGGAGAGATGGAGGTGAGAATATGCTCTCAATCAAAGGACTACAAGCCCATGAAAATAAATAAATAATATTTTAAAATAATCAAAATAAAGTCTTCTAAAGTATGGGATCGACTCCCAAATCCTCACGGATCTCCTCGAATGCACCGGAGTCTTTCGTCTCAAAATCATCTCACGTACCCGACTCCTCAAAATCTGAAAATGGTATCAGTATAGCACCATGAGTCGAGGCCCAGTAATGCAACAGTGTGCATGGTATGATATCATATTATACAAGTTTTTAACCAAGGTATGCATCTCAATCATATAATAAGGATGACATGAATATAAGGGTGAATGCAAGTGAGTACGAGATGCAAATGTAAATACAAATGCCACATAGGGTCTCCATCTCCTTCCCGCACTAGGAGCAGTCTCATCGACCCATCTGCAGGATATAATAACGTCTGTGGCCTTTCATCCTAGGGTACCGAACCCTGATTAATTGATAAAACTAATATAAACATATATAATATACTTCAACCCCGTTCCCTTATGCACTCCTTATATGAAATGACGTGATGATCATGGTATGAGAGAAACAGTAGAAGAGGACGCTGGAGCACTTGCAAGGTTCCTGTAAGAAGAGTTTTTCTTGCAGAAGATAACATGCAACACCGGTGGAGTTTCAGGTTCACCGAGGAGAGAGGTTTGTGATGGGCAGCAACGTAGCTATTAAGGAGGCGTTGTGTGGCTTGAGCAGGGTTGCAAGATGTGAGGATGTTGGTCGGGGTTGCAGGCTTCAGTGGTGCTCGCTGTGATGAGCTTTGGTGGTGGCGGTAATCGTTTTGAGGTGTGAGTGAGATGAGGAAGCAAAGGGAGAAGATGAGTCGGGCGACTAAAGAGAAGAGATGAAGATGAAGGAAGTGGGGGATAATCGTGGGCGGCAGATCTGCTTGAGGAGTCGCAGGTGGCGACCCGAAGGTGGAAACAGCTTGGAGATCTAGAAAAAGTTGCTGCTCGAAGAGAATAGGTTGCTGCAAGATGTGCAGCTGGTTGGACGTGGTGGCTGGAGGCGGCGGAGTTGCCGACGACCAGAGTTCTGCAACTCCGATGGAAAGAGAAGAAGAAGAAGAAGAAGAAGAAGAAGAAGAAGAAGAAGAAGGAGGAGGAGGAGGATGATGATAAGGTGGTGCGGTGGCTGAGTTGCAGGTTGGAACTCGCCGGTGTTAATGGTGGCAGGAGCGGTGGAGAAGAGAGAGAAGAAGTTGCAGGTTAGATCACCAAGTCCGGGCAATGGCTAGGTAATAATGATTAAGACATGCAGTCCATTACACTGTCAAATAGCGGTGCACTTGGTGTTGTAATCCGGCCACACGAGAAGATGAAGGAGAGAGAGGCGTAAGTAGAAGAGAGAAGAGATGGACCATTTTAGGAGTAGAAGATCAAAACGGTTGGGGGAGAGAAGATGATGGAAAGTGGGGAAGAAGGGAATGGAAGGAGGGGGCGGCGTTGATAACACTAGTAGGTGCTAGTTTGGAGATCGTGGCTGGCTTGGGTGGGGCGGCTTGTAGGTGGTGGTGGCGCGAGAAGGAGCACGGTGGAGACAAGCTGGCGGCGGTCGGAGTTGTAGGCTTGCAACTCCGGTGGGAGGAAGAAGAAGAAGAATAAGAAGAAGAAGATCGATCCTTGCCAAGAAAAATGTGGAAAATAGGTTGGGGACAGCTTGGAGTTGAGAGCTCTTTAGTGCTTGACAGCTTGGGGAATTTAGGGTTTCCTCATTTTGAAAGCATGGTGGAGAGAGTGGGGGGTCCATGCAAAACATGGAATAGGTCTTATATTTTCCCTTTCTTTCCTCCTTCCTTTTTGAAACCGTTGGATATTTTCCCAAAAATGATTTTCTTATTTCTTCTTCTTTTGGACACCACATTCCATTTTTGAAAATTGTTTCCATTTAGACATGTGTTTACTACTTTCCTTTGTTTGATAAGTCATTCCCCTTTTAAGATCTTTTAATATTTTTCCAACATTTTAGAAGTTTAACCTTTTTAATGACTCCTTTTTAAAATTCAAACTTAGAATCTTTGTGATAGAAAATTGGTTGGTCTCATTTTAGAAACGGTGGGGTCCACTAGATGGCTAGGTTGTGGGTCATAGATGACTAGGCCAATATTTTAGCTCCGTTATGGCCCCTATGATCTGAACAGGGAGTGACGAGGGCCATTGGATTCTTAGGTGGTGAAAGATATGATCAGAGGAATGATCGGATGATCTACTAGTGATTGGATGGCAGATATGGATGATGATGATCGGATGGATCATCGGACGATGGAGATCATTCGAGGAAGGCCCTAGGATAGGGGATTATGAAAGGATAGAGGATCAAATGGTTGAGATCTTAGGGTAGAGAGAGAATGAGGATCTAGAGAGAGGAGAGAGAAAATATTAAAAAATTAAAGAGAAAATGCTAGCAGAAGGTCTTGAACCCTGGTCTTTGACTTATTCTTCTACATGCTTTACCCATTGAGCAAGTCATCATCTTGTGTTAGTTGATAAGCTTTAATCTCCTTCGTCTCTTCTTTGAAGGCTTGTCTCTCCTTCTCTTTTGGTCATCTCTCGACTCTTTCGATCCTCCAGCTCTTCCCGTCTATGGCCTACATCTTCTTGTCTAAATCCACTTATTTTCTATGCTTTGATCAAAGGCTCTGGCAGTCAGTTGTGGACCCACAATCGATAAAATTGTCCAATCGAGTTTCCTGCAATAGAAAAAATGCGTAATCAGGATGGCTTTATATCTCGACTTCCGAAAATGTGTTTAATTCATGCAAGTATACTATTTTGTCCAGAAAAGTGTATTCTACCTAACAGAAGAAACTCTTACGTAAAAAAGTTGATAAAAATGATAATTTTACGTAGGAGAGTGCGATAACGTTAAAAGGATAATTGCTTAAAATAAGCACTTTTGAACGAATATCAACTATGCCATAGAACCTACTGCAAGATTATGGAGGCCAACATGTAGCATGGAGAGAATGGAGGATGTTGTGGAAAGTACTATTACATGGCCCTCGGAGCAAATTATTAAAGAAAGTAAGCAGAACTAAAAAAATATATTCATCTTTTTTGTTGTTTTTTTTGAGGCATCATAGTAACCAATTTTTATTTGGACTTACATATGTCTTTTTGTTCCACATATTAGGGTTAAAGGAATGGGAGAACCTAATGGTTTGCAACTTAGGGGTTGGATACTTGGACACAATTTTTTATGGTTTCCATAAAGGACATCATATGTTTTCATGTTTGCAATTTAATGAAAAAATATTATGGTTTTTGTTTCTAATGTATCTTTTATTATTATTTTATTTTCTAATTTTGCTAAGGTTGTAATCATTTTGGTTCTAAATATTTGGCCCTCCCAAAATGCCTCATTGCACACTCTTTTAGGCCCATTGCCCACATAAATGTTTGGATCTATATATACACCAAAATATGCAAAACATGCTAAAAACTTGAACCATATAAGCCGTTCTTTACTTTTTTGGATAGGTGAACTTAGAGTGCTCAAATGGATGCAGTACCATAGTTATATTCAGTCATAGAACCCTCTCTATGTAAGTCTTATCATTCCACAACTTTTATGACTTGGATGTTGAAATTTGCCTTGTCTGACCTTAAATTCCATGCACCAAATTGAGTTAAAATTCCATAGCCTTCATCATCATTATCATCATAAGCTTTTTCCCAACAATATGGGGTTGGCTCCACGAATCCTCTCTAGAGCCATCTCTTCCCTAAAAATTTATACTACCTGACGTGCCCTTTGGAGTTTTGCTATCTGGTGGCCTTGATTCATCATTAGTCTCCTCCGTCACGGCTCGCCACTTGGCAGGTACAAAGGCTGCCAAACAATGGGGAACACAACTCCACTTTTTGTGTAGGGCTAGAGGTTAGTTCTAAAATTTCATTATTAATAGACTTCCAATATTGTATAAGAGATTTTTTTGTTTGTGTCTCACAGCATAGTCTTCACTTTGTTGCTCAGGGCTCACTTGATTTGAAGGCTGAAAAAGAGGTTGCAGCTTATTTGGGTAACATGTTCACAAGGTAATAAATTCATTGCGAGACATGTCACAAAGTAATAAATTTGATTCATGGGAGAGATACCACAAAATTCTTTTGTTCTTCCAATTTGCAGATAAAGGCCATCCATTAGTATGGTTTGGAAGCTGGAGTGCCATTCTTAGACAAAGAATTCATTATTGTTGCAATGGATATTGATCCCGAGTGTAAGATGGTATGTGGAGAAGCTACATTCATTAATTGAGATTGATGCATTCATTAACTGCATTCATTCACAGGTGTTAAGCTGTTTTGTGAAGGGGAGCAAGCTGCACATGGTTGATTTCTTATAGCTAGAGTTACCCTTATGCTTTTCATGAGTTCTAGCTTTGTACATTTATTTTATGTTTTTCTTATGATCATCAAATTGAATGGGGGGTTCGGCCCCCTTGCATACTTTTATTTCGATGGGGCTATTTATAGATTATAGTATGATCTAAACTTAAAACTTAGATTGTGAATGTTTGGAAACCAGGATCTGTTTAGGCTTTCAAACTTTCCAATTAT
The DNA here is from genome assembly GCA_035048495.1 of Euptelea pleiosperma. NCBI lineage: Eukaryota > Viridiplantae > Streptophyta > Magnoliopsida > Ranunculales > Eupteleaceae > Euptelea > Euptelea pleiosperma. The sequence continues at coordinate 39,378,102 of CM068543.1, forward strand.
ATATATTATCAACTTGACATTGGGTTTTGAATTTGCAAAATTTTGTGGGCTAAAGATAGTAAAAATATATAGGCAGCATTTGCATGTACAAAATGTCATTGTGTTAATCTCTATTTCCTTTTTGTTATCTTTTTGGCAACATAAGCTCAATCCTTAGATATCCTCTTTGCAAGTTCCCTTGGCAAATCGAAGAAATAGTTCTATCTTCTATAGTCATCGTTGATATGTGTAATATAATTGTCTACTTAAACTTAAAATCATGCTTTAGTTGATTTCTTGCCTTTTTTTATACTTATGGGCTGTGTATGGTGATCAACAAACAGTTCTACAGAAATAGGATTTGTATGTCAAAGCGGGCGAAAACTTCAGTTACAATTGGTTGTGACCGAATCTGGTCACAACCCACAATACGAGCCATGTGGCACACTATTTGAGGGCGCTGACTGTATGGATGTTTGGTCAGTCCCTCGGTGGACCTGCAAACCAAAACTCAGCATGATTACTGAATTCTAAGTGTTGGATTGAAGTTATTTTCATGGGTTAATTTTAACCATAGGATTTTGAGAATCATTGAGCGTTATTTGGGTTCAAAGATCCAAAGGTTGGAAATCACTAATCAGGCTGATTTTTGGTTTGCAGGTCCTCCGAGGGACTGGACAAACATCCATACAGTCAGCATCATCTAATAGTGTGCCACGTGGCTCTAATTCTGGGTTGTGACCGGATTCAGTCACAAAACATTATGACTGGTTGTGACTGAAGTTTTACTTTAGAAAGATAAGTTATGATGAATGTGAAATATAGCTATTACTTCCAATGTTCTATCCAGTATAGTATATAAACAAATATCTGGTTGTTCTTGCCAATCAATGGCATCTAATTAGGTTGACTAGACAACCTTTATAAATTATAAAAACCACATGTTATGTTTGGCCATCCAATTGAGTTCAAGTGCGAGTTTTGGTTTGGGAATGTGCTGATGACAGATTAAAACATTAGGCGTTTAATAATGTGTGGTTTGTGTCTCTTTGCAGTCATGTGGATTTAACTGTGGAAATGCGTATGACCAAGTAATGCTAGTTATCTTCCTCTACTCGTACCTGATCAAGTCCGTAATCTAAAACAGCGTAGTGCGCTTACATTGGCTGAGACAAGTAAGGTATTCTTTTACCTCTTGCTCGCCACTTGTTCTCTCTTGACCCTTTCTATTGTGGATGCATAGATTTGATGGAATTTGCAATTTTTTTTGTCTTAATGCATAACAAATATCACAGACTTGTGTATAGAAATGCTAGTCGGATGAACATGTGGTCTTTTCCTGTGGGAGAACATTTGTCTTATATATGAGTTCGTATTTGCTTATTATAGAAACAAGTGTACCAAGGTTGTCTGTGGTACCAACACTTATTGCTCTATGATTCTTAATGCAGCATGGGAGGCCTTGTTGTTAAGTAGATGTTGTACCAAGCAAAGGCAGCTAATTTCAATAAGCTTGTTAACAACACCGCTGGAGTTGTATGCTTCCTTCAATCAAAAAGCAAATAGTTCTTTTGTTGTGTTTCCTCTTTTTAGTTTTTTCTCCATAATGGTGGTTTGCATTGTGGTTTCAGGTGTTTTATAGTTGTCCGCATTTTGGCAACAAACTTGCAGACATGCCTTGGCGAATGCGCCTTGTATTTCGTCCAGCTCCAACAGTAAGTATTTCTTCTTTATAAAGTTGAGCTTTTGTTTTTCATCAATACATCATTGTTTGTCCTTGTTTTTCCATGAATGTTTTTAACTTATTGCATAGTTCTTGTATGATGCAATGTCATTAGTAACTATTCCCCTGCCATCTTATAGATAGGGGAGCTAAGGAGTGGATCTCCAAGATTGGAAGAGCTTAATGACTTTGTCCGCCATCTTCATAATAAAGGGCTGCTTGAGGTTCTCAGTTTCAATGAGGTAAAAGAACTTGTGCTGAAGAGATCTAGCTCTGTAGCATTTCAATGTTATTCTTTTGTGAGTTGTTAAGCTGATAAGAGCTGTTTTACAGACAAGGTAACACCAATAGTTGAAGGTTATGGAGGATGGGCGTTCCGAATGGAAATTGTACCGATTGAATCTGCATATCTTGATTTTGGTGAACTTGTTGTAAGTTTGATACCGATATTGATTAGTTATTTTACTCGTCAAAAAGAGAACATAAATCTATGTAATAAAGACATGGACACGTGTCAGTGTCTAACGCTAATACGAAGTGCCAGACACACTAACCCTCACAACCCGATGGCCAGCACGTCCATACAACTTATGCCATAATGTCAAGAGAGAACTTTTGAATCTTCACTTCTTTGATTTTGCTAGGCAGTAACAAAAATTCAACCTCTCTTTTGATTTGTTTGCCCCTTTTGCAAACATCTGTAGTAACCATTTGTATGCTGCTATGTTGATTTCTTAAAGCATACTTAAATCATTCCTATATGGTATTTATACATCCGATTGATTTAGAAGCCTGACTATTGACATATGATCATCTGTTGCGCATGACCTCATTTGAGTATCAGTGCCAAGTAGTATGTAGTTGGAACTTGATGTAAGGAAAAAGGGCCTCTAGAGTAGACATTATTCTCCATGTCATTAATGTTGGTTCACATAATCATGGATCATGTACTTAATCATGCTGACATAAGCCATATTTTCTGATTGGTCAGGTCAATATAACATCAAGGATTTGGATATAAATGGTATTGGATCCTGCGAGTCTACTTTATTAAAGTGGGTTGCGAGGTATGTGATGTTTCCCCACTCCTCTTTATCAAGTATTCAGCACTGTGGCTTCTTTATCACCATCAATTGGGTTGAAACACACATAACTAGACGTTGATAAAGGCATCACAATAAGTTGAGACAGAACTGAAAATTGTCCAATCAAAGACTAAACTGCTAGTGTCTAGAACTTGGGCAGCTAAAAAACTAGATTAGCATCCTGGGAAAATGTCCATATGTCGGGTAATTAGATGTGTCGAATTGCTATTTTTACGGGCCATAGCCCATGCAAGAAGTTGCTCACTGATTGAATAGTTTGGATGGTTGTACTTGATGACATGGTTGGGCCACCTATATGTTATGGTGTGCAAGATTCTGTGGCAGACTACGTGATTGGTGAAATAGTCTCCAAGCTTACAGACAAATGCAAGCAGTTCAAGTCTGAACACTTGATGAATTCATCACCCAACTCTACCATGAATTTTTGGGATCACCCGATAATCATGTCAATACAACTCGTCAAGAATATGTTAAAATGAAAGTTTGTTCTTTCAAGCGCAAAGATCTGCAAAAACATTATGAACGTATGTCCAAGCGATACTATGTTCTTAATAGAATCGACGATGTCAATCTGAAACAGATCTACATCCAGTCTCTACCAGAACCCCTTGGTGAAGAAACTACAAAAGGCATAACATTGCAAAATGTCAGTCTTAGTGAAATCTATCAAGACAGTCTCATAGCTCTCGACAGCTTTTGCAACTAGTCCAAGTTCCTCGACAGAATCCAAAAAATGGGTAAGAAAATTGGCAAAGCATGTGACAGAAAAGATCTCCAAATCAAATGTTCAAATCACAAAGACTGTGATTGTGGACCATTCACGAAGAAGAAAAAGCACTTTCAGAAATACCAATCTCCTGAGAAACCCTCCCGGTTCAAAAAGAAGAAGAAAAAATGGCGTTTCCTACGCAAGCCACCATTTCAACTTAAACCAGGCAACAAACCGAACAAGTGTTACATTTGCCAGCAACCAGGCCACTTTGCAAAAAATTGCCCCAACAAGAAAAAGCGTGTTGACACTTTTCAGCACATCTCAGCAATCGTCAACAAAGATGTTTCGGATCTCGAATCCGAATTCTCGCTTGATGAAGAGTATACGTCCGAATCCCTTCTTGCTATTGGTTATACCGATACAGAAGAAGATTCTGACTGTTACTCAGATGAGCAGTCTCTAAACTATGGATATTTACGGAATTACATTATCGGACAAACCCCCTGATAAACCACCAGACCTCTTAACCAATTCAAAACCGTCCAACCCTTCAAATGTCATTCTCATATGTAACCTACCTGTCATACCTCCAAAACCACCAAACATCCAGTTCTCATACTATCAACTAGTACCCATTGCTCAAGTCACCCTGTACCCGGAACCATATTCCAAACCCATATCAGTCATTGCCCTCTTTGACACAGGCGCAACAGCTACCATTCTCAACCCACAAACCCTTCCTCCAACCCACTGAAAACCCTTTAATTAAGAATTCCATGCCACCAATGGCCATACTTTTCTCATAGACAAGATCAGTCTCCCCATCTCCATCCGAATATTTCTCAACCTCACTATAACCCACAAAGTTCTCGGTTGTCCCCTTTCAGAAAAAGATTTGATAATTGGATTTGATATTCTCCATCGAATCCAATATCTCAAATGGACCCCCAATAGACTTTCCTATAAAGCCCATTTCCTTCCATGGTCACAAACCCATACCCAAATCCATAACCCACACCTTGGCAACAAACCACTCATTATTGACCCTGGCCCCACAAACCATGTACCCAACATGTGTCACCCAAACAAGAACTAAACCCTTGCCAAAGCAACCATGGACCACTACCACATCATTCTCCTCACAAGTCACATATCTCCTCAAAAGATGAAAAAGCAAACAAGACACAAAAGTCAAATGTCTCATTATGACAAGAAAAAGCCAAAACCACAAAAGACAAGAGATATCAAATCCTACTTTTTGCCACCCATCCCTTGTTATCTCATTCATGTGCCTTGTTGTCTATTCATGGTCCTTCCCATATCCAACCCCCTATTCATTTTCCTCCTGAAATGACACATGCACACCATAGCTTGAGAAAACACAACAAGAGAACCTTCCAACCATCTTGTACAACACCTGGCCTTCAAAAGAAGAAAAAACATCCACAAAGAATCCCCTTTGGATTCCCTTTTCCACCTCTTCCGACAAGATCCACATTCTCGATGACATCCCCTGTTATGAACTTTAAACTTCACCTGTTCTGTTCATCTATAGTTGCTAACCCCCAATATAAAATCCTAGCTCTACAACACCTTCCTACACTTTCCTCCAGACCTCCTGACCCAAGCATTTCTCCTCACCCATTCTCCCCAAGCTCAATGGAATCTCAAGACATCTGCATCTCTTCCTCTCTGGTTGAAGAACAATTCCCTGACAGCCTCATCAATTGGCCTGTAATTGAAAATCATGTCTCTTGGCATCCCTACCGCATGCCCTTCAACTGTCTTTGCTACTCCGAAGAACTGAAGGAACAAATCCAGCATCTCCCTTTTGAACTCCAAGCTGATATTTTTCATAAATGGTTTTCCAGATGCACAGTCAAAGTATATGCCACTAGAGAGGGAGAAGTTTTTGGAGGAAAAATGTGGAAGGAGCTGGGCGGCTAAGGAAGAGGATAGTAGGAGAAGGGGGTAACTGCTTAGAGAGGAGCATGAAGGAGAAAGAAGAAGTCCAGGACGTGGAAGAGAAGATGAGAACGTCGAAGAGAGACCCATTAGGGTTTCAATCCAATTATATATGCTGGACGTCCAGCCACAGCCAACTTCTCTTTGCTTTCTAAAAAATCTTAGGACTTTCCATAGTTGTATCCTAAGTTTCTTCAAGCAGCCATCTTTAATAAGAAATTCCCTTCTTTTGCAAAACCAGCCTTCTAATTTGAAAACCACCCTTTTCTTACCTTATGGGAATATTTTCTTGTATGGGCTGGGCTCCACGAGGAATGGGCCCACTTAGTCCAATGTATATTGTCCATTTTTCAACACCATTTAATGGGAACTACCATCCTTCATCACCGTTTGATCTCTAGCAATCCTTCATTGCATGCTACCATGCCATGCGTCCTTTGTGGGCCCCAAGGTCATCAACTTTCAATAAATTGGACCATTTGATGTTGTTCCATGCGTGTGAACACTATATAGTGTATTAGGTGATATTCGCTCAAAAGTGCTTATTTTAAGCAATTATCCTTTTAGCGTTATTGCATTCTCCTACGTTAAAATGCTCTATTTATCTACTTTTCTATGTAAGAGTCTCTTATGTTGCGTAGAACACACTTTTCTGGACGAAATAGTATATTTGCATGCATTAAACACATTTTCGGAAGTCTAGACATGTAGTCATTCTAATAGAGTCTCATTACGCGCTTCTTCTGTCGCAGGAAACCCCGATGGGACAAATCTCGAGACTTGCGAGCCCACATCGATCAGGAAAGCCCATTATGAAAGCTTAAAGAGCCCACATGCTATGACTAAAAGATATTGGCCAAATATGAGCTGAATAAGAGGACCAAAAAGCTGGCCCAAAGAACGGAGAGAGTAGGAGAGCCAATGACCAAGAGACGGACCAAAGCGTTTAAAGCCACATGAGTCAGCAAAGAATGATAGTCTACTCTACTGGAGAAGCGTGAGGATGGTCACAGTGAAGACCAGGGTTCCAGACCCTCTGCCAATACTTTTATCTCCATTTTTTTTGATATTTTCTCTATCATCTCTCCTTATTCTCTCTCTCTCTTCATCTCTCGGTCCTCGAATCTATTGACCTAATCCCAGAACTCCTGCCCATCGGCTCTATCTCATCTCCCTTAGCTTTCTGACCGTTGGATCTTCCATCGGACCGTTGGATCTTCAAACGGACCGTTGGATCTTCAAACGGACCGTTGGATCTCTCTAGATCCGTTGATCTACCAATCTGGGTCCCAATCAAGTCACCATCCATCCGATCGCCATCAGACTGTCTGTCACATCATCTTGTGAGACGATGGACATCATCAATCCATGTGGGCCAGTAGCCGGGCCTATCATCATCGACCCGCTGTCCGACCAGTTAGTGGACCCCGTGAATTTCAAAATAATTTTAATTAAATTTTAAAAAAATGGGGGGTCCACTAAATGGGGACATTCCCCAAAGAAAAGTAGACTTTTACTTAAAAAAAAATAAAATAAAATAAAAAATAAAATAAAAAAATATTTTTTTTATTTCAAAAATACCCTATTTCCATTAAAGGAAATAGGGAGCTTTATAAGAGGAGGGAGAAGGGTTCGTTTGAACCCTAATCCCCCTCCAATCTATTCCAATCTCTCCCCCAAGCCCTCGTGCGCCTTTCTCCCTTCTTGGTTGGCTGTTTTCCTTTTTTTCTCCACCTTCTTCTTCATCTTCTTCACCACGTCATTGCCGGAGTTGCAGGCTGCAACTCCGGCCGATCAAGAGCCACCCACCTGCACCTACACCTGCTGCAGACCTCTGTACGTCCTCGTTTTCAAGCCACCATCGCTCCTCTCTTGCTGCTCCAGTACCCCATCCACGAGTTGCAACCTGCAACGCCCCTCCTTGACCACCTCTCCAAAATTGTCCATCACTTCCACCTTTCAAACCCCACCTCCATCTCGTCGAAAAACTCGAAGGTCCAACCCTCTCTCTACCGCCTTCTCTCCCTTCTTCAAAGATAAAAAAAAAATAAAAAAAAAGAGGAGGAGAAAGAAGAAAAGCTCCCCATCCTTCTTACTGGTTTGCTAGTCGAACCAGCAAGAAGAACCTGCTGCACGCCGTTGCACACCAGCGGTTCCTTCACCACGGTCTGCTATCTCGCATGCCCTCTGATATTCGCTCAAAAGTGCTTATTTTAAGCAATTATCCTTTTAGCGTTATTGCATTCTCCTACGTAAAATACTCTATTTACCTACTTTTCTACGTAAGAGTCTCTTGTGTTGCGTAGAACACACTTTTCTGGACGAAATGGTATATTTGCATGCATTAAACACATTTTCGGAAGTCTAGATATTAAGCCGTTCTGATAAAGTCTCATTACGCGCTTCTTCTGTCGCAGGAAACCCCGATGGGACGATTCTCGAGACTTGTGGGCCCAAATCGATCATGAAAGCCCATTATCAAAGCTTAACAAGCCCACATGCTATGACTAGAAGATATGGGCCAAATATGGGCTGAATAAGAGGACCAAAAAGCCGGCCCAAAGAACGAAGAGAGTAGGAGAGCCAATGACCAAGAGACGGACCAAAGCGTTTAAAGCCACATGAGTCAGCAAAGAATGATGGTCGACTCTACTGGAGAAGCGTGAGGATGGTCACAGTGAAGACCAGGGTTCCAGACCCTCCGCCAGTGCTTTTCTCTCTATTTTTTGATACTTTCTCTCTCATCTCTCCTTATTCTCTCTCTCTCTTCATCTCTCGGTCCTCGAATCTACTGACCTAACCCCAGAACTCCTGCCCATCGGCTCTATCTCATCTCCCTTAGCTTTCTGACCATTGGATCTTCCATCGGACCGTTGGATCTTCAATCGGACCGTTGGATCTCTCTAGATCCGTCGATCTACCAATCTGAGTCCCAATCAAGTCACCATCCATCCGATCGCCATCAGACTGTCTGTCACATCATCTTGTGAGACGATGGACATCATCAATCCATGAGGGCCAATAGCCGGGCCCATCTTCATCGACCCGCTGTCCGACCAGTTAGTGGACCCCGCGAATTTCAAAATAATTTTAATTAAATGGGGGGTCCACTAATTGGGGAGATTCCCCATAGAAAAGTAGGTTTTTACTTAAAAAAAAAAAAAAAAAAAAAATTATTTTTCTTATTTTTTTATTTTCAAAAATCCCCTATTTCCATTAAAGGAAATAGGGAAGCTTTAAAAGGAGAAGGATAGGGGTTCGTTCGAACCCTAATCCCTCTCCCATCTCTTCCTCTCCTTCCTCCAAAGCTCTCCCTTCTTTCCCTTCGCTCGTTCTCCTCCTTTCCTTCTTTCTTCTCCTCTTTCTTCTTCTTCTTCTTCTCTTCTTTTCTTTCTTCTTTTCAGCCGGAGTTGCAGGTCTGCAACTCCGGCCAGCAGAAGCTCTCTTCCACGTCCTCAGGCTACTGCGATCTGCAAGCTCTTCATTCCCCCTCTCATTCCGTTGCTGCCCAACGGATCTCCACGATCTCAGCCACTGTGTAGCCGGACTTCAACGCCATTACCGGAGTTGCATACCTGCAACTCCGGCCTGCTGCTTCTCCGACTGAACGGCCAACAATCCGTTGCTCCCTCCACCATTGCTCCACGTTCTTCACCCAGCCGCCGTCACCCTCTTCTTCTCCTTCTTGGTTTTTATTTGCAAAACAGAAAAAAAAAAGAAGAGAAAAAGGATAGAAGAGGAAGAAGAAAGAGGAGGGCGGTGCTGCCCAAGAGAGGAACAGCCTCCGTGCTCTGCCTGCTGCCTTTTTGCAGCACCACCACCGCTGCGAGCTCCACCGCCATCTCTCTAATAGTTCTTGCTGGACGAACCAGCAAGAACAACTTGCTACTACCACCGTTTCATCTCCAAGCTCCAGCCCCCACTTGTTGGAAGAGAGGCCTTCTTCCTCCTTGCCCTTGCTGCCATTATCGCCTGCATCATCGCCACTTTCCCCTTTCAAAAACACGCTGCCGCCCCACTCATCAACTAACGCCAGCGCCTCTACTTGCAACTCTTGCAGTGAGCCGCCGGGTTCTTCTCCAACTTCACGTCATCATACACAGGCAGTCCGTTTGACCACCTACTAGGAGGCGCACCACCCTCTCTCAAGCACGATCTGGTCTACCTTCTTCATTTCTCCAGCCTTTGGACCGGTCTCCATCTCCATATCCTCTGTGTTGCCTTCACCATCTACAGCCGCCACCTACACCACCGTCCTCCCCAAAAAGAAAAAAATAAAAGAAACAAACAAAAAAAAAAGGGAGGAAGGAAGGAAGAAGGCGTGGCTTCTTTAGAAGGGTGTGCCGTCGGTATTCATCATATCCATCTAGCATTGCCCTCCTCCACCTGCGAGTGTCGGTTCTCTTTGCAAGTCCCCAACGTTGCTGTCACCCCCTCCAAGTGCTGTTTCGCCGACCACCTTTTCCACCATCTTGACCATCATCACAAACCGCTAAGCACACCACATGGGCCGAACCAACATCCCTATGGGTTGAGCATCACCGAACTCCCATTCCCTTGCTGTCCATTGATCTCACATCACATGGTCTATCCATTGGCCGATCTACTCAGTAAATGCAAGATCCTCTCACCACTTCCCCAGGCTGATCGCCTTTTTGCACTGCCGACTCCGTTCGGTGAATGCAAGAGGGTGAGTTTTTCTCTCACCTCTACCTTGTCGGCCGGTAAACGACCGAGGTGTGAAAATTCTCTCTCTACCTTCTTCCTCTCTCTCTAAAAAGTTCTCTTTACATGCTTTCTTACATGCTTTTTAGAATAGATTTACCGCTTTATTTATTTCTGTCATTTATTTCATGTAAGCAACAGTTTAATTAATGCAATTTGATTTTTATGATTTTAGTATTTTCTGGATCTCTTGGATGTGTTTTTAATCTCGACTCGCCATTCTCATCCTTCCACGTTTCTCTTGTATATTATCTGTCATTTTATGTTCTTATTCGCGCTAATCCAACTAATCCCGAGTGCGGATCGACATCCGACACGAATCCCTATACGAATCTATCAATTTTGCAGGATTTAAGAACCGGATCAATTTACAAATGTGTTGAAGTTAGGGTTTCCGTAACCAACGACGCGGAAAAATCCTACTTTCACCCTCCACCTCCACCGTGCCTTCATCTCCTCAACCACCGAAGGAGCAACCTGCTGCACCGCCTGAGACACCTCTCACAACGGGTTCCTCCTTGCCCTATCCACCGTCAGCATCCCTACACTGTTGGATCACACCTAGCAACGGTCCTGCTCCTCCCATATCGTCTCATCTCTACCGTTTTCTCCAGTGCGAGCCTGCAACATCGCCTTCACTTAGAGCCTCCATCGGACTGGTACACCAAGGCCCTCACGTCCAGCGATAGCGGTCACCCACTGCTGTCCTCACTGACTGCACTCCACCAGTAGAAGCTGCCGACCTTCTCCATCTACTCCCACCAATCCACCACCTGCAACTCCACCGGAAGGTTGCTACTTCTCCCGTACCTGCCAGTCCACCCCAACCAGTACAACCTTCACCAAGTTCCTCTTGTCAAGTCCGCCCTCCATTGTGCTCTTGCAACATCATCACCATCGCTGCCTTACCCTTCAATCGGACTGCATTTAGCCTGCAATAAACCGTTGCAACCATTCACTACATGTGGCAGCATCACACCCTTCATTGTCTCCATCATGGCCGAACACTCCAATAAAAAAAAGGGGTGAGATTCTCTCTCATCTTCCTTCTCTCTATCTCTAACTTAAGTTTTCTCTCTCTAGTTTTCTCTCTCTAAATGGCTTCCTCTCTCTAAAAATTTTGAGTTTCCCATTTTCTCACTCTAAAGCTTTTATTGCTTATTAATTAGGGTTAATATTTGTTTCTTGAAAGCATTGTAGCAACTTTATAATTTATTAATGAAGTTTATTTGGTTCTTAGCTTTTGTCTGGATTCTCTTCTACTATAGCTTAGATTAATTCTTTGATAATTCTCTCAAATTATGTTTTCAAATATCGCTTCACCATTCTCACCCTTCCATCAATTATTTCTACAAATTTCTAGCTAACATCTGTCATTTTATGTTCTTGAGTTGCGCGAACTAACCCCGAGTGCGGATCGACATCCGACACTTCCCACTGTGCAAGAACTGTTAAATTTTGCAGGATAAAATTGGATCAAATTACAAATCTTGTTGATTCTAGGGTTTCCGTAACCAACGACGCGGAAAAAACCTTAATTTCAAATGGCGCCGCTACCGGTCGGGTGTTCGGGAATGCGAAAAAGGACGTAAAGACGGAATTGGAAAGTTGCTGAAGTGAAAAGCTACTCAATTTGGACAGCCTGACCTTTTCGGGAAACTTTCTATTTTTGGTTTTTACTGATTTTTAGTAGTTTTTAAATTACTATTTTTAATGCCTCGGAAGGCCGAGTGCAAAGTTGTAATAATTTAGGAATTTTACTGCTTTCCAAATAACTGCTAGATCTTGTTCTAGGGATTTTTAGAAACCCTAGATTAAGTGGAAAATACCAAAAAAATAATAAAATCAAAATTCAAAAAAATTAGGGTTTTATATTCTATAGATTTTTAGAAATCACCAATCAAGGATTTGCGATTTTTGGAAAGATTCCAAAATCTTGAAACTCTGCTTAATTAGGGTTTCCCCTCTTAGAAGTTTCCTCTTTAGAAGAATTTCTATCTTTAGAAATCCTCCAAATTTGGAAAAGTCTGCAAAAAGGAAACACCCCAAATCTAGCAGAATTTCAATTTTGGGAAATTTCCCAAAATTATAAGGGATCTCGCAATCAAATCTTTCTTGGAAGATCTACACAGTTCGAGAAACTTTCCAATCTAGGTATTTTCCAATCTGGGAATTCCTAAATTTTAACCCATCTCGAATTTGGAAATTAATTAAAAAACTTGCATCAATCCAGTGCTTGTTCAGTGAACCCTAAAAAGGCAAGGATCTTCCAAATACCTAGACCGTGCGATCTAACTGTTTCTGTAGGAACACGATCCAGTGTGGGTAGGGAGCGAAAGCTCAAAGAGGTAGAGTCGGGCCCAAGCCCATTAGGATACCCCTCCCTAACCCACGGAGGAGACCCCGTGGCGTGGCCCACGGGAGGTAAGTCCCTATCCTCGCCTTGAGTGCGATACAGAGTAATTTGGGTGAATCATTGCCGCATGTCTATTTGTTTTCTAGCAACAACTTATTCGACTTGCGTGGCGTGGCCGTTAATCAATCAACTCTAAGAGAGCAGACCCAGCTCCAAATTAAAACTGGTGGGATTTCATCACCCACCTCATCATTCCATCTGATTTGATCCCAAGGCTCCATTTAATTAAAAAGAATCAAGAAGTAGAGCCAATTAGCCCGGTGTTCGAGGAAAAATCCATACAAAGCGAACCCGCTTAACATCCAATCAAAATAAGACCACGAGCGCGGGTCCCTGTTGTCTAACACACCCATAAGTCCCTGCTACTCAAGTACACTGAGCTCGACATGGCATCTTGGACTATTCGGCGGTTAGTTGCGTGTGGACTAGGAACACGCATCAACCCTAGCTTAACCCGAGGGAACACTCTTCTTATCCACTTGACCAATCCGGTTAGTCTGGGACGTACTTAAGTCAGCCATTGTGCTGCACGTCTGTCTAGGCTTCGGATTGCCTTGTTGTTAACTAGAGTTAGTACTAAAGGATTCGCTCTGAAGAGTGTAGCCTGGTGAGAACCTCTGAGTGCAAAACAGTTAGTCCAGCGGTTAAAAGATAAACCAGTGGTCCGCCCACTGTCATAATCTACTCTAGCCCCAAAACTAACAAAGATAATTCCTAAAATATATCCTGATTGTTTAGAATAGGATTATGTGCTTGGTGTGCATCATTTAGGATAGTGTTCCTCTCTGGCAACTTTTTGCCAAGTATAGAGCTTCCCTCCTCAGCGTATGCCCGCTTGGACTCGTCCAAACAAGCGCTTGATTCGATCTGAGAATCACGTACCTACAGTGGATCCTCTACTGAATTCTCCCCCATCTCTTTCCCTACCCGCCTCCCCCAGTTCTACTACCTTTGTAGTCATGGCAGTCGAACGACCTCTTATCGAGACGTTCGCCCCTATCTCTGCTAATCCACCCACTTGCATTATTCTCCCACCTACTACGGTGGTATAATTTGAGATCAGGCTGCAGACGATCCAAATGCTGCCAACCTTTCGTGGTCTCCCAAGAGAAGACCCATATTCCCATATTAGGGAATTCCAACATGTCATCCTACTTTTCAAGAATCAGAACCTCGATGATGACAATGTGCGTCTGCGAGTTTTTCCATTCTCGCTCAAAGACCGAGCCTCAGATTGGCTCTACTCCTTACCCGCTGATTCAATCAGCAGTTGGAAAGAGTTGGTGGGCAAATTCATGTCTAAATTCTACCCCATGACTCGGACCAACCAAATGAAGCAACTCATCTAGGACTTTCGACAGAAGTCCGATGAGAAATTTTTCGAAGCGTGGGATAGATTCCAAGACTACCTGACTAAGTGCCCCCACCATAGCATCAACAAGGGCAATCTTGTCCATGTCTTCTACAAGGGACTTACTGATGAGTCCCGGACCATGGTAGAGTCAATGTGCCAAGGAAAATTCCTGCACCAAACTCCGACCGATACATACAAATTCTTGGGAGAGTTAGGAGAAAACTCTCAACATTGGACGACTGACTCAAAGTTCAGTCGAACCACTTCGATCCAAAGGACAACCAAGGGACATGATGCTACAGCTGATACTGAGCTTCGATCAGTCATTCAAGAGTTGAGCAAGTCAGTTTCGGCACTGGCTGTGTCAGTACAAAAGCCTACTCAATAATCTACCCCAGTCATGCATGTGGGACATGAGAGCCCTATGGAATCCTGCACCCTCTGTCTGCAACCCTCCCATACTTCTGAGCATTGTCCTTTGAATGAAAGATGGTCTAATCCTCTTCAGGAAGAAGTTTGTGCTTTCAGCACATACAAACCACCCACTCAGAACTCGTATAGTCAATCTTATAATTCGGACACGAGAAACCACCCTAACTTTTCTTGGAGGCCTCAGTCTACTCAACCACAAGCTCAACCTCCACGTCAACCTCAGGGCATGTATCCCCCTGGGTTCAATCAACCCACTAGGCAATTCAATCAGGGTCAGTACCAGCAGAGTCAGTACCCATCTACTCAGAACCAGCAGTTCCAACAGGGTCAATACTCTGGACAACCGAACACATTTCAGAATCAGCAAAGAGTCCCACAGACCTTTCAAAACCAACGGATTGTCCCAACTAATTCTCCAGCCTATCACTATAATGCCCCGATGAGCTCGAGTTGCGAATTGGTGCCTCAGCTCCCATTAGCTGCCCCCCAACAGTCGGTCCCCAAATCTGGTATCGAGGACCTTCTCGCTCAACTCATTACTCAATCTATGCAACGCCTAGAGCAACAGCAACAGCAATCCATGCTTCGTCTAGAGCAACGCTTAGGCAACCTGGAAGCTGAGAAAGCTAAAGGCATCTTCCCTAGCCAACCCATCGCTAACCCAAAAGGAAATGCCAAAGGAGCAGTATATGAGATTGGTTCCCAATCTCAAAGCCAGAATGAGAATTGTCAAGGGGAGGTGCAAGCTGTAACCACCCTACGATCTGGAAAAACTGTGGACATGGGAGTCCAACCACCGCCGGTACCATCCCCAGCACCCATCACTCGTACAGAGGAAACTAGTACCAATCCTACCTCTGCTTCTTCTACCTCTGCACCAACATCAGATATCCCTGTGCAGAAATCGAAGGCTAAAGACAAATCTATTTGTCGAGTAAAGCCTCCCTTCCTGGACAGACTTGTCCAAGATAAGCAGGATCAGCAATTCTCAGAGATCTTAGACGTCTTTAAAGACGGCCAGATCAATATCCCATTCCTTTCTGCTATCAAGCAAATCCCCTCTTATGCCAAATTCCTTAAGGACTTGTGCACAGTTAAGCGGCGTACGCATGTACCCAAAGCTGCCTTCTTGGCCGAAAAAGCTACCACGTTCATTCAACACAATAGTGTGATCAAACACAAGGATCCAGGTAGCCCAACTGTCCAATGTGAAATTGGTGACAACTTTAGCTGCACTGCCTTGCTAGATTTAGGGGCTAGCGTTAACCTCATACCATTCTCGGTATATCAGCAGTTAGGACTGAAAGATATGAAGCCTACCAATGTCATCCTGAAATTGGCTGATCAGTCCATCAAGATTCCAAGAGGAATCATTGAAGATGTCCTAGTAAAAGTCGCTGACTTTTATTATCCTGTGGACTTTATCATTCTTGACACCGAGCCATGTCAGGATAACCGCATTCCGGTCATCCTAGGCCGTCCTTTCTTTGCCACTACGAATGCACACATCAGGTGCAGGGACGAAAACATGTCCATTGCTTTCGGAAACCTCAAAGCTGAGGTCAATATCTTTCGTCTAATGCAACAAGATGCCGATCGCGAAGTGATCGATGAAATGTGTGCCGTTGAGAGTCTAATCCCGGACTCCACCGAAGATATTCTTAAGCAGTGTCTAGAACACTTTGGAGCTGACTTTGCAACAGAGTCAACTATTTCTGATCTCAATGATCTTTTGGAGACTGCTCCACTGATAGAGATCCCTGCTCCACTCATTGAGTTCGAGCCTCTGATAACCATGGCCAGAGAACCTATCCTTCCTTTACCTACTGAAGTCAAACCTCTTCAATCCGTGTCTTCTGTGACACCTATTTCTACTCCATCTACTCCAATATTGGAGCTTAAGCCTCTTCCCACAGATCTTTCCTATGCCTATCTTGGTCCTAAGGAAACCTACCTTGTCATTATTACTTCCGCTTTGTCTGAGAGTGAACGTAAGAAACTTCTCGAGCTGCTCAACGAGCACAAATCTGCGATAGGTTGGACTATAGATGATATTCGTGGCATAGACCCATCAGTGTGCCAACATCACATCTATCTCGAGGATGAATCCAAAACCTCTCAAGAACACCAGAGGAGGTTGAACCCCATCTTGAAGGATGTAGTCCGGGACAAGGTCCTTAAACTGTTAGATGCGGGTATCATTTACCCCATCTCCGATAGCAAATGGGTGAGTCCTATTCATGTCGTCCCTAAAAAGGCAGGATTCACAGTTGTGGAAAATGAGAACAAGGAAATGGTAACCCAGCGCCTGAAGAAAGGGTGGAGAGTCTGCATCGATTACCGACGACTCAACACCAACACTAGGAAAGACCATTTTTCTTTACCCTTCATAGACCAAATGTTGGAGAGACTAGCAGGTCACTCCTATTACTGCTTCCTCGATGGTTACTCAGGGTACAATCAAATACCCATCGCTCCTGAGGATCACGAGAAGACAATTTTCACCTGTCCCTTTGGCACTTTTGCCTACAAGCGCATGCCCTTTGGCCTCTGCAATGCACCCGCGACCTTTCAAAGGTGTATGATGAGCATATTCTCTGACATGGTGGAAAAATTCCTCGAAGTCTTTATGGACGACTTCTCAATTTTTGGGTCATCCTTTGATGATTGTCTGGACCATCTAGGGCTTGTACTTCAACGTTGTCAGAACAAGCGACTTGTCCTCAATTGGGAGAAATGCCACTTCATGGTGAAGAAGGGCATTGTTCTGGGACATGTCATTTCCCATCATGGCATTGAGGTCGACAAAGCTAAAATCGATATCATCTCGACCTTGCCCATTCCTAAGTCCGTACGTGACATCCGGTCCTTTTTGGGACACGGAGGATTCTATAGGCGATTCATCAAGGACTTCTCTCAAATCGCTCGACCTTTGTCCCATCTTCTGGCTAAAGATAGTCCTTTCAACTTTAATGCTGACTGTGTCAAGGCATTTGAGCGTCTCAAATCTGAGCTCACTACTGCGCCCATTATCCGTCCCCCGGACTGGACTCTACCTTTCGAGGTAATGTGCAATGCTTCTGACTACGCGTTAGGCGCCGTTCTAGGGTAGAGAGTTGACAAAAGGTCACACGTGATCTACTACATGAGCAAAACTCTTAACTCTGCCCAAATGAACTACTCCACCACTGAGAAAGAACTCTTAGCAGTAGTCTTCGCCCTTGATAAATTTTGTCAGTACCTCTTAACCACTAAGGTGGTCGTCTATACTGATCATACAGCCCTTCGTTATCTCATGTCGAAAAAAGAAACCAAGCCTCGATTAATTTGATGGATTCTCTTACTACAGGAATTCGACCTCGAGATAAAGGATAAGAAAGGAACTGAGAATGTAGTGGCTGATCACTTGTCTAGACTGACTTTAGAGTCATCCTTCGACACCCAGCCCATCCCTGAAACCTTTCCAGACGAACAACTATTCGCTATCTCCGTTCATCCATGGTATGCTGACATTGTCAACTACCTTGTCACCGAAGAAATGCCTTCACACTAGTCAAAACAGGACAAAAGCCAATTCCTTGCAAGAGTTAAGTACTACTCTTGGGATGACCCTTATTTTATAAATACTGTCCTGACCAGATCATTCGTCTCTGTGTCCCTGAGTCGGACCAACTCAATATCTTGTCCTCATGTCATGACCAACCTTGCGGTGGTCATTTCAGCACTAAGAAGACTGCAGAAAAAGTTCTGCAATGCGGATTCTACTGGCCCACATTATTTAAAGATGCCCACATCTACAGCAAAACCTGTCCTAATTGCCAGCATCTAGGCCGCATCTCCCAGAGGAACATGATGCACCTAACTCCCATCCAGGTCGATGAAATATTTGACATCTGGGGCATCGACTTCATGGGCCCCTTTCCCGTTTCTTATGGTTTTGAGTACATTCTCCTTGCGGTAGACTATGTATCCAAATGGATAGAAGCCATTCCCACCAAGACCAATGACCACAAAGTGGTGGTCAAATTCCTAAAGGAGTTCATCTTCGTCCGATTCGGTGCCCCTAAGGCCATCATTAGTGATGGGGGCACCCATTTCTGCAATAGGATATTCGAAAAATTAATGAAAAAGTATGGGGTAACCCACAAGGTTGCCCTAGCTTATCATCCGCAGACTAGTGGTCAAGTGGAGGTTTCTAATCGTCAGATCAAGCAGATCTTAGAGAAGACAGTCAATACCACACGTAAAGACTGGTCTACTCGTCTCACTGATGCTTTATGGGCATACAGAACCGCCTACAAGACCCCACTCAATATGTCTCCCTATCGTCTCGTCTTTGGGAAACCCTGTCATCTACCGGTAGAGATTGAAAGTCGTGCCCTGTGGGCCATTAAGAAACTCAACTTCGACCTCGACTCTGCAGGGGAGGAGTGAAAACTTCAAATGAATGAGTTAGAAGAACTCAGAAATGATGCCTACAACTTGTCCAAGAATTATAAAGCAAAAATGAAGTGGATACATGACAAGAGCATCCGCAAGAAAGAGTTCCATCCAGGACAGAAGGTCCTTCTTTATAATTCCCGTCTTCATCTCTTCCCTGGGAAATTAAAATCTAGGTGGACCGGTCCTTATACGGTCACAGCAGTCACACCCTTTGGGGCAATCACTATTGAGGATCCCAAGGATCACTCCTCATTCCAGGTCAATGGTCAGCGTCTTAAACAGTTCCATGAACTTGACGTATTGCTCATTCAGACTTTTGAGATCGATCTCATCGATCCTGTCTATGTCGACTGATAATCCACTCAGTCTCCTGTGCTCCAACTTGGTTGGGGGTGCCTACCACCCCCGTTGTGTCTGGCTGAAGACATAAAACTTAGCGCTTTCGGAAAGGCAATTCCGGTATTCTTAGAGTACATGAGTCTCATGCATTTGTTATTACTGTTATATCTCTGGAAATGCAGGTACATTCATTCTTCTGATCATCAGGTACCACACACTGTCGAGTTTCTGCCCACTTGGTAACATCCTCCCTGAACCTTTGCATCATCATCACCGATTTTTCATCATTTTATATCCCGGTCATGATCACCGAGGACGGTGTTATATTTTTGGTTGGGGGTGGGGTATTTACCAAAACTCATGTCTTCATTTTGATAAAAAAAACAAAAACTTTTTGTTTTTGGGATGATTTCTGATGTCCTCCAAAAGTTTTCTAGAATTTCAAAAATGTGTCAAATACCCTGACTTTGATTAGCTGAAAACCTCCGTTAAGTCAGTATTGAGGATGTCAATTTTTGTTAGCGTTGAGTCAAGTCAAGCGTGACTACAGCAGGTTTGAAAACTCAAAAAAACTCAGATTTGACACAATTGTACACTATCAACATCAGAGTCATCCTAAGTTTTGAAACTCTAGAAATCCTGTGAGAATAATTGTAGAGACCTAACCCAGTGAGCTTTCGAACCTTTAATCATTTCAGAGAGTTATACAACAATCCTGAGTCAATGGATGACTCACTATTCTTCATGCCCGCAATATTCGTTGAGAGATCTCATTATCTTTTGCTTCGATCATGGAACTCAGAATGACATCAACATTGGATTACTACGACAGAACCTTCTCTGTATCCTGTCAAGATAGTATACATGATAGTGCAAACCCTAGAAAATGATTTAGGCCATTTATCTAAACCATTCAGCCTTTTTACTCACCTGAATTATACTTCACTAGAAACCCCTTGAACCCTTCTATAAAAGCCTTTTCTTTGTAAACCCATCAACCTAAAATCCAGTCCAGCTACGAAGCATGACTGGCTACCCTTATTTTGAGATGGACAAAAGAATAACTGATATGGGTGTACCGTGAAAAGAAAAGTACAGAAGAAGAATCAAAAGGAAAAGAAAGTGGTTCAAGCTGAAAACAAAATATGGAAAGAAAGTATGAAAAAGAGCTGAAAAGAAATTGAGCAGTCTCAGAAATATCAAGAAAAAGAAAAAAATACAAAAAAAAAGGAAAAAGAACCAGATAATGGTGTTACGCCACAGGAAAAGTGCAAGAAAATGGCAATATCCTCTCAAGATCTTTGAAATCCTGTATCCCTTTATCTTTCCAACCTGACCTAAGCCTCATTACAACCCAGGAAAGTCCTACTTGATTCTAGGATAGCACGATCATAAAATGTGGAGATTGGAGAAAGAGAAGCTATAGAGTTTGATCTGACGTTCCCGAGTGAAGTGGTATTCCAATCATGAGATCTTCTTCTGTTAAAGATGTCCTTCCTTCAAATAAAACATATGTGAGATCTTTTGCCTCTTTATATTAAATACATCTCCTCACATATAAATTGAGAGAAAAGAAGAAAACCCTTCTTGTGTGATTCCATTCTGAGTAGTTCACAAGTGAGAATTGAGGTCGAGGCATAAAAACTTAGAGGTGATCTGGAAATCTTTACTGTCGGATGATGAGAATGTTGAGCACACACATACGCAGAGTCTGACTATTCTGGGTCATGATTATCAGTCTGTAGTCTTGCCAAAACTTTCCAACTCTTCGCTAGCATGTAACTGTTTTTGCATCTATTCAATGATTTGACGAACGGTGTTTTCCCAGAGCTAATATGAAAAAGTGTGCAGCATGTGCAGAACCCTTTTAAGCTCATTTATTTCGCACTAATTGCCAAGGATTGGCAATATGCTGGTTGGGGGTTGTGATATTCACTCAAAAGTGCTTATTTTAAGCAATTATCCTTTTAGCGTTATTGCATTCTCCTACGTTAAAATGCTCTATTTATCTACTTTTCTATGTAAGAGTCTCTTGTGTTGCGTAGAACACACTTTTCTGGACGAAATGGTATATTTGCATGCATTAAACACATTTTCGGAAGTCTAGACATGTAGTCATTCTGATAGAGTCTCATTACGCGCTTCTTCTATCGCAGGAAACCCCGATGGGACAAATCTCGAGACTTGCGAGCCCACATCGATCAGGAAAGCCCATTATGAAAGCTTAAAGAACCCACATGCTATGACTAGAAGATATTGGCCAAATATGAGCTGAATAAGAGGACCAAAAAGCCGGCCCAAAGAACGGAGAGAGTAGGAGAGCCAATGACCAAGAGATGGACCAAAGCGTTTAAAGCCACATGAGTCAGCAAAGAATGATAGTCTACTCTACTGGAGAAGCGTGAAGATGGTCACAGTGAAGACCAGGGTTCCAGACCCTCTGCCAATACTTTTATCTCCATTTTTTTTGATATTTTCTCTATCATCTCTCCTTATTCTCTCTCTCTCTTCATCTCTCGGTCCTCGAATCTATTGACCTAATCCCAGAACTCCTGCCCATCGGCTCTATCTCATCTCCCTTAGCTTTCTGACCGTTGGATCTTCCATCGGACCGTTGGATCTTCAAACGGACCGTTGGATCTCTCTAGATCCGTTGATCTACCAATCTGGGTCCCAATCAAGTCACCATCCATCCGATCGCCATCAGACTGTCTGTCACATCATCTTGTGAGACGATGGACATCATCAATCCACGTGGGCCAATAGCCGGGCCCATCATCATCAACTCGCTGTCCGACCAGTTAGTGGACCCCGTGAATTTCCAAATAATTTTAATTAAATTTTAAAAAAATGGGGGGTCCACTAAATGGGGACATTCCCCAAAGAAAAGTAGACTTTTACTTAAAAAAAATAAAATAAAATAAAAAAATATTTTTTTTATTTCAAAAATACCCTATTTCCATTAAAGGAAATAGGGAGCTTTATAAGAGGAGGGAGAAGGGTTCGTTTGAACCCTAATCCCCCTCCAATCTATTCCAATCTCTCCCCCAAGCCCTCGTGCGCCTTTCTCCCTTCTTGGTTGGCTGTTTTCCTTTTCTTCTCCACCTTCTTCTTCATCTTCTTCACCACGTCATTGCCGGAGTTGCAGGCTGCAACTCCGGCCGATCAAGAGCCACCCACCTGCACCTACGCCTGCTGCAGACCTCTGTACGTCCTCGTCTTCAAGCCACCATCGCTCCTCTCTTGCTGCTCTAGCACCCCATCCACGAGTTGCAACCTGCAACACCCCTCCTTGACCACCTCTCCAAAATTGTCCATCACTTCCACCTTTCAAACCCCACCTCCATCTCGTCGAAAAACTCGAAGGTCCAACCCTCTCTCTACCGCCTTCTCTCCCTTCTTCAAGGATAAAAAAAAAACAGAAAAAAAGATAAGGAGAAAGAAGAAAAGCTCCCCATCCTTCTTACTGGTTTGCTAGTCGAACCAGCAAGAAGAACCTGCTGCACGCCGTTGCACACCAGCGGTTCCTTCACCACGGTCTGCTATCTCGCATGCCCTCCACCTCCACCGTGCCTTCATCTCCTCAACCACCGAAGGAGCAACCTGCTGCACCGCCTGAGACACCTCTCACAACGGGTTCCTCCTTGCCCTATCCACCGTCAGCATCCCTACACCGTTGGATCACACCTAGCAACGGTCCTGCTCCTCCCATATCGTCTCATCTCCACCGTTTTCTCCAATGCGAGCCTGCAACATCGCCTTCACTTAGAGCCTCCATCGGACTGGTACACCAAGGCCCTCACGTCCAGCGATAGCGGTCACCCACTGCTGTCCTCACTGACTGCACTCCACTAGTAGAAGCTGCCGACCTTCTCCATCTACTCCCACCAATCCACCACCTGCAACTCCACCGGAAGGTTGCTACTTCTCCCGTACCTGCCAGTCCACCCCAACCAGTACAACCTTCACCAAGTTCCTCTTGTCAAGTCCGCCCTCCATTGTGCTCTTGCAACATCATCACCATCGCTGCCTTACCCTTCAATCGGACTGCATTTAGCCTGCAATAAACCGTTGCAACCATTCACTACATGTGGCAGCATCACACCCTTCATTGTCTCCATCATGGCCGAACACTCCAATAAAAAAAAGGGGTGAGATTCTCTCTCATCTTCCTTCTCTCTATCTCTAACTTAAGTTTTCTCTCTCTAGTTTTCTCTCTCTAAATGGCTTCCTCTCTCTAAAAATTTTGAGTTTCCCATTTTCTCACTCTAAAGCTTTTATTGCTTATTAATTAGGGTTAATATTTGTTTCTTGAAAGCATTGTAGCAACTTTATAATTTATTAATGAAGTTTATTTGGTTCTTAGCTTTTGTCTGGATTCTCTTCTACTATAGCTTAGATTAATTCTTTGATAATTCTCTCAAATTATGTTTTCAAATATCGCTTCACCATTCTCACCCTTCCATCAATTATTTCTACAAATTTCTAGCTAACATCTATCATTTTATGTTCTTGAGTTGCGCGAACTAACCCCGAGTGCGGATCGACATCCGACACTTCCCACTGTGCAAGAACTGTTAAATTTTGCAGGATAAAATTGGATCAAATTACAAATCTTGTTGATTCTAGGGTTTCCGTAACCAACGACGAGGAAAAAACCTTAATTTCATTAGGCCACCACATATCCAAAATTGTATTCATATTATCCAAGCATATCGAGTTCTTTGGACTTGCTTTCCGACTTTCTCCTTTAGACCCTATGCTTGATCACCACTTTAGCAAGTTGGTATCTTGGCTTAGTATCGTGGCTTATCAACTTGGTCTCACATCCTGGCTCACCCTTGATGATGTTGTTTTGATTCACTAGCCTAGTAACATGACCCATTATCAATTTCTGTTTGGATCTTCAATATCCTTTCTGGCTCATATGTGATTTGCACTTATCTGTAAGCCATGTTAGCTCTTGACTTTGTGATTATAGGCTCTTAAAATTTGCCTAGATCTTCATAATTAGCTCTTGGGGGTGCTTTTTGTTCATCATCAACTCTTCCGCCCTTTTGGTTCTTGGCCGGCTCTTCGGTCCTCTTGTTCAGCCCGTAATAGGCCCATCTCTTCTAAACATAGCCTGTTGGCTTTTTAAGCTTTTGATAATGGGCTTTCACGATTGATATGGGCCCGCAAGTCTCAAGAATCATCCAATTGGGGTTTCCTACAATAGACAAAGCATGTAATGAGACTTAATCAGAATAGCTTCATATCTAGACTTCCAGAAATGTGTTTAATGCATGCAAATATATCATTTTGTCCAGAAAAGTGTGTTCTACGCAATGAAATGAACTCTTACGTAGAAAAGTGGATAACTATAGTAGTTTTACATAGGAGAATGTGATAACGCTTAGAGGATAATTACTTAAAACAAGCACTTTTGAGCGAATATCAAGTGATAGTTATTTGTTTTATTTTCTTTTATGAATAAATTAGATTCAAGCATTGTAATTTATATTATTTTAATAAATAAATTTCTCTTTCCATTTATTATGTTTCTTTCTCTTTAGTTATGTTACTTAGTTGATAGAAATCTCTCCAAAAAGATTATTTTAAATCTCAATCATTAATCACCACTCTCACCCTTCCATTCATATTTTCAAGCACTTTTTATTGTTCTAATGTTTTGATAAATTATGTTCAATAACCCCGAGTGTGGATTCGACATCCGACATATCGCTATACAAAATCTGTATTTTTGTAGGATTTAAAGTTAACCGAAATTACAAATATTGTTGAAATCTAAGGTTTTCGATCCGACAACACGGAAAACCCTACTTTCAAATGGCGCCATTGCTGCTCGGTTGACGGGATTGCAAAAAGACAAACAAGAAATTGGAAAGCTGCTTAATCGTGAAGATCCGATCCAAATCGAAAACTTTTAATTTTCTTTTTTAAATTATTCACTTATTATTTTAATGCCTCGGACAACCGAGTGCAAAGTTGTAATAATTTAGAAATTTATTTTTCTCTATTTTTAGAATAACTGCTAGGTTAATAAATTAATTACAAAAAAAAATATTAGGGTTAGATTTCAATTCTGATATTTCTAGTTAGATCACTATATTGGCTATTTGTTTCATTTTGGAATATTTTTCAAATTTTGAATTTTGAAAATCTGGGTATTTTCTCTTTTTAGAAAATTCAATCCTTAGAGTTTCTAGATCTAGAGACTTTAAATTGGATAACTCTAAAATTGGATAAGAGTCCATTTTCAACAAAATTCCTTAATTTGGAGAATAATCAATTTGACCGAGATTTCAAAAGTTTGAAATCGTGGAAGGTTTCCAACTCCTGGTAATTCAACTCGGGAATAACTAAATTTGAATTTCAAACCCTAATTGGAACTAATTCACAATACTTGCCCAAAACCATTATGTGTTTCGTGAAACCCCTAAGGTGGTATACCTTCCAAATCACTACCATAGACCATTGTGTACTAACGTGATTGCAAATTGCGATTACCAAGTGAGTAGGGAGCGAAAGCTCAAAGAGGAGGAGTCGAGCCCAAGCCCATTTGGATACCCCTCCCTATCTCACGGAGGAGACCCCGTGCGTAGCCAATGGGCAGGTAAGTTTCTACACCTCGCCTTGAGTATGATCTTAATCATTGTGCAAACTATGCCGATTGTTTATTTGCGTTTGCAAACACTATCGGAACTGCTTGGATTGGCCGTAAAAATTACATTAAAGAGCAAACCCAGCTCTAACTTGAAACAGGTGGGATTTCATCACCCACCTTGTCAATCCAGCTTTTGTGCACCCATGGCCAAAAATTAAAAGCAATCAAGAAGTAGAGCCCAATTAGATCGGTGTTCGAGGAAAACTCCACATAAAGCGACTCCTTCAAAAGATCAAGTCGATTAAGTCCATCAGTGCGGGTCACTGTTTTCTAACACACCCATAGGTCCCTACTACTTCAAGTATACCGAGCTCGTAAGTGGCCTCCTTGATTGTCTGTCGGTTAGCTTGGTATCGGATTAGGAACACGAACCAACCCTAGCTCTTCTTCTGGGAAAACTCATCTTAACTCTTCACAAATCCGATTAGTTTGTGGTGTTTAAGTCAGCCGATGTGCCACACGTCTGTCTAGGCTTCAGATTATCTCACAGTCGACTTGAGTTAGTACTAGCGGATTTGCTTTGAATAAACTGGTGAGAACCTACAGAATGAAAAGTTAGTCTGATGGGTAATAAAAGATAAACAAGTGGTCCGCCCACTGTCATAATCTACATTATCCCTACACTAATAAGATAACTCATAAACTATCCTAATTATTTAGAATTAGAATTATCTGTTGCTCTGTGTGCATCATCTAAACTCATTAGGTTTCGTAGTCTTCACACTTTTGCCAACTCTAGGGCTTGCTTTTTCAACATATGCCCGCTGGGACTAGATCCAATCGCAGATTGATTCAATCTGAGAATCATTCCATTACAGTGGAGTCTTCCCCTATTCATTCCTCTTCTCTATCTCATCCCCCCTCTCCTAGAGAAACTACCTTCATCATCATGGCAGACGAACGTCCCCTCATCGAGACATATGCGCTGATCTCGGCTAATCCGCCATAATGCATTGTTCTTCCACCTACTGCGGCAGTGCAGTTCAAGACCAAGCCGTAGACTATTCAAATGCTGCCCACTTTTAGGGGTCTCCCTAGAGAAGACCCCTATTCCCATATCAAGGAATTTCAACATGTCATCATGCTCTTTAAAAATCAGAATCTTGATGATGGCAATGTTCCACTGAGAGTTTTTCATTTCTCTCTAAAGGATCCAGCCTCGGACTGGCTCTACTCTCTTCCTGAAGATTCTATCACAAGTTGGAAAGAACTTGTAGGAAAATTCATGTCCAAATTCTACCCCATGACTCATACTAATCAATTGAAACAACTCATACAGGACTTCCAACAGAAGTCCAATGAGAGATTTTATGAAGCTTGGGAACGATTCCAGGATTATCTGACAAAGTTTCCTACCACAGTATTGACAAGGGTAATCTAGTACATATATTCTACAAAGGACTTACTAATGAGTCCCGCACTATGGTAGAGTCCATGTGCCAAGGGAAGTTCAGGCATAATACTCCAACTGAAGCATACAAATTTCTGAGAGAATTAAGTGAAAATTCCCAACATTGGACGACTGACAGTGAGTTCAGTCAAACTACTCCAGTCTTGAGGACTAATATGGGACATGAAGCAAAGGTTGACCCTGAACTAAAATCCCTCATTCAAGAGTTGACCTAGTCAATCTTTGCCCTAGCTGTGTCTGTACACAAACCTGCTCACCAATCTGCCCCAGTCATGAATATAGGTCATGAGAACCTATTGAAAATTATCCTTTGAATAAAGGATGTGCCCTTCCACTCTAAGAAGAGGTTTGTGCATTTAACACTTTTAAACCACCTACCCAGAACTCGTATAGCCAAACGTACCATCCTGATATAAGGAATTATCCTAACTTCTCCTAGAGGCAATAGTCTGCTCAACAGCAAAGACCTGCGCAAGGCACATATCCTCCTGGGTTTAATCAACCCAATAAGCAATACCAACAGGGACAGTACTAACAGAGTCAGAACCAGATGGGTCAATACCGGTCTAATCAGAACTGATTATTCCAGCAAGGACAATATTTTGGCCAACAGGCACCCCTTCAAAATCCCCAGAATCAGCAATTGAGCCAAACTGCACCTCAATCCTACAATTATTCTACACCTATGAGCTCTAATCATGAACTGGTTGCTCAACCTGCTCCTAAACTAGGTCTGGAAGACCTCCTATCACAATTTATTGTGCAGCAGACACAATTGATGCAACGCCTAGAGCAACGTCTAGGCAATTTAGAAGCTAAGAAAGCTAAAGTCATCTTCCCCAGCCAACCTATAGCAAATCCTAAAGGGAATGCCAATGGCGCAGTTTATGAGGTCAATTCCCAATCACAGAATCAAAGCTATCAGAGTGAGGTACAAGCTGTTACCACCTTCCGATCCGGGAAGACTATGGATATGGGACCAAAACAACCATCTGAGCCATCTCCAGCACCCATTCCTAAACCCAGCACAGAGGAACACAGTTCCACATCCACCTCTGATGCTACGAGGTCTACACCAAATCTACTATCCTAGTACAGAGATATCAGGCGAAGGACAAATCTATTTGTCGCATTAAGCCTCCCTTCCCGGACAGGCTTGTCCAAGACAAACAAGATCAGCAATTTTCAGAGATCCTAGACATTTTCAAAGACATCCAGATCAATATCCCCTTCCTATCTGCTATCAAATAGATTAAATACTATGCTAAATTTCTGAAGAAATTATGCACTGTCAAGCGGGGTACATACGTACCCAAAGATGCCTTTTTGGCAGAGAAAGCTACAGCATTCATCCAACGCAGCAATGTCATTAAGCATGAGGATCCGGGTAGTCCTACTGTGCAGTGTGAAATCGGAACAACTTTAGTTGCACAGCCTTGCTGGACTTAAGAACAAGTGTTAATCTCATACCATTTTCGGTATACCAGCAATTTGGCCTCACGAATATGAAGCCAACAAAAATCACTCTGAAGCGGGCTGACCAATCCATCAAGATTCCAATGGGAATTATTGAAGATGTCCTAGTGAAAATCGATAACTTTTACTACCCTATAGACTTTATCATCCTTGACATAGAACCGTGTCGAGATAATCGGATCTCAGTCATTCTTGGCCAACTGTTCCTTGCTACCGCGAATGCACACATCGGGTGTAGGGACAAAAACATGCTAATTGCCTTTGGCAACCTCAAGGCTAAGGTTAACATCTTTCGACTTATGCGACAGGATACCGATCGTGATGTGACAAATGAAATGTGTGCCGTTGAGAGTCTAATTTCAGATTCCACCGAAGATATCTTAAGACAGTACGCATAGAGCACTTTGATACTGACTTCCAATGGGAGTCAACAATTTTGGAGGATAATGATCTCAAAGAGTCAGTTCAACTGATCTTTATTCCCTCTCCAATTGTTGAGTATGAGCCTCTGTTAACCATGGTCAAAGATCCTACTACGGTCCTCTCTATCTCGGTTGAGGAGGAAACATCCATTTCTCCGGATTCGAAACTCAAGCTTAAGCCTCTCCCTTCTGAGCTCTCTTATTCCTATCTTGGCCCTGAGGAGACTTATCCAGTCATCATCGCATCCGATCTATCTGTGTCCCAAAAAGAGAAACTGATTATGCTGTTGAAAAAGCACAAATCAGCCATAGGATGGACTATTGACGATATTCGTGGGATAGACCCCTCTGTGTGTCAACATCACATCTATCTCGAAGATGATTCTAAAATATCTAGGGAGCACCAGAGGAGGTTAAATCCAGTCCTGAAATAAGTGGAACAAGATGAAATTCTAAAATTGTTAGATGAGGGTATCATTTACCCTATCTCAAATAGCAAATGGGTGAGTCTGATCCATGTAGTACATAAGAAAGCGGGTTTCATTGTTGTTGAAAATGATCAAGGAGAAATGGTAACCTAGCGCTTAAAGAAAGGATGGAGAGTCTGTATCGATTATAGGCGGCTCAATACCAACACCAGGGAAGACCATTTCCCTCTCGCATTCATTGACCAGATGCTAGAACGTCTTGTAGGTCATTCCTATTATTGTTTCCTAGATGGCTACTCGGGTTATACTCAAATTCCTATTGCACCCGAGGACCACGAAAAGACCACATTCACATGTCCCTTTGGCACTTTTGCCTACAGTCGCATGCCCTTTGGACTCTGCAATGCACCTGCGACTTTTCAAAGGTGTATGATGAGTATATTCTCTGACATGGTTGAACATTTCTTAGAAGTTTTCATGGATGACTTTTCCGTCTTTGGATCCTATTTCGATGATTGTATCCAACATCTGAGTCTTGTACTTGCACGATGTCAGGAAAAGTGACTTGTTCTCAATTGGGAAAAATGCCACTTCATGGTGAAGACGAGCATCATGCTAGGACATGTCATCTCTGACAAGGGTATTGAGGTTGACAAAGCTAAAATTGATATTATCTCAACTCTACCCATTCATAAATCTGTGCATGATATTCGGTCTTTTCTCGGACATGGCAGATTCTACAGGAGATTCATTAAGGATTTTTCCCAGATAGCTCATCCCCTATGTAGTCTTTTGGCTAAAGATAGCCCTTTTGACTTCAATGCTGACTGTGTGAAAGCATTCGAGCGTCTTAAATCTGAGCTTACTTCTGCACTTATCATCCGCCCTCCTGATTGGACCCTACCTTTTGAGGTGATGTGTGACACATCAGACTATGCTCTGAGAGTAGTTTTTGGCCAAAGAGTGAACACAATGCCGCGTGTGATATATTATGCGAGTAAGACTTTAAACTCTACTCAGTTAAACTATTCCACTACTAAAAAGAGCTCTTAACTGTAGTTTTTGCTCTGGATAAATTCAAACCATACTTACTAGCCACAAAGGTCATAGTTTACACAAATCATGCGGCTCTGAGATATCTAATGTCCAAAAAGGAGACAAAGCTGAGATTGATAAGATGGATCCTACTATTGCAGGAATTCAACCTGGAGATCAGGGACAAGAAAGGAACTGAGAATGTTATGGCCGATCACTTGTCAAGGCTGACCTTAAGGTCTACTTTTGAATCTCAGCCCATTCTAGAAACTTTTCCAGACGAACAACTATTCACTATCTCTGTCACTCCATGGTATGCTAACTTTGTCAATTACCTAGTGACAGAAGAAATGCCCTCTCATTGGTCAAAACATAACAAAAATCAATTCTTGGCAAGAGTTAAGTATTACTCTTGGGACGAGCCTTATTTATATAAATACTGTCCTGACCAGATCATTCGTCTGTGTGTCCCTGAATCTTAGCAATTGAATATCCTATCCTCTTATCATGACCAACCATGTGGTGGTCTTTTCAATTCTAAGAAGACCGCCGAGAAAATCCTACAACGCGGATTCTATTGGCCATCTTTGTTTCGAGATACCCTGCCCCAATTGTCAACACCTTAGTAGAATTTCGCAGAGGAATATGATGCCCTTAAACCCTATTCAAGTCGATGAGATATTCGATATGTGGGGCATTGATTTCATGGGGCCCTTTTCTACATCCAATGGATTCTAATTCATCCTTCTAGCTGTGGACTATGTCTCTAAGTGGATTGAGGCAATTCGAACCAGATCCAATGACCATCAGGTAATGGTGAGATTTTTTAGGGAGTACATCTTCGCAAAATTCAGAGCCTCCAAAGCCATTATAAGTAATGGGGGTAGCCATTTCTACAATCGAGTTTTTAAGAAATTAATGAAAAAGTACAGAGTAACTCACAAGATTGCCCTTGCTTACCATCCACAGACCAACGGTCAGGTCAAGGTCTCCAATCGACAGATCAACTAGATTTTGGAAAAGACTATCAATACCACTCGTAAAGACTGGTCTACACACCTCTCAGATGCTCTATAGGCTTATCGTACAGCTTATAAAACTCCCTTGAATATGTCTCCATACCGATTGGTATATGGTAAACCTTGCCATCTCCTTGTCGAGATCGAGCATCGTGCCCTATGGGCAATCAAAAAACTCAATTTCGACTTAGATGCAGCAGGAGAGGAAAGGAAGTTACAACTAAATGAATTGGATGAGCTGAGGAATGATTCATATGCCTTGTCAAAAAAATATAAGGATAAAATGAAGTGGATACATGACAAGAGCATCCTCAGAAAGGATTTCTACCCGGGACAGAAGGTCTTATGAAAGTAGGGTTTTTCCACGTCGTTGATTACGGAAACCCTAATCTCAACACATTTGTAACTTATCCGAGATTTTATCCTGCAAAAACATGAGCTTTGTATAGGGATTCGTGTTGGATGTCGATCCGCACTCGGGATTTGTCGGATTAGCACGATTCAAGGCATGAAATAACAAATTTTTCCATAGAAATTGCTAAAAAGAAATGATGGAGGGGTGAGAATGATGGGGTCGAGCATTAAAACATTTATTCTTGGGAGATTTTTATCCATTAACAAATGTAGTAATAACAAAACATAAAACATAAAAATAGAAGAACTCAAACAAATTCAATAAGAACCGATTGTATTAAATCAACTTCCGAAGTAGCTTACAATGAAAAGAAACAAACCTAAAACATCTAATCTATAAAGCATTTAAAGAGGGTCAAACAAGAGAAAGAGAAAGTAGGGTAGAGAGAGAAAATGCTAAAATAACTTAGAGAGAAACTTAAGAGAGGAAGTATTCCTAGAGAGAGAAGATAGAAAGAGAATCTAAAGAGGAGGAGAGAGAAAGATAACTTACCATTTACCATGAGATGGATCATGAACATGTCCGGCCAAGTGATGGTTGCTGGCCATGGGATGGTGCACGACTTGGTACGGGCTGCAAGGAGACCTTAGTGACACTCGATAGGGGAATGGTGGAAGCCGAGCTTGCAAAGGGGAGGATGTGGTTCAGCCTAATGGGACAGCAGTAGGTAGGGGCTATCCTTCTCATTCTTCTTCTATTATTCTTCTTCTCCTTCTCTTTTTTTTTCTTTTCTTTTCTTTTTTGTTTGTTTCTCTTTGGAGAAAGCGATAGAGAGAAGGGTGGTTTGGGGCGAAGGAATGATTGAGAGGGCCAGCAGGTTTCGCCCTTAGAGGAGAGCAAGATGCTCTAAGTGCAGGCCACGTGGGGAACACGCTGGACTTGGGAGGACGGACTAGCTACCATAGCTGCTGGCACATGGTGATGGGTTTGATGAACACGTTACAGGCCAGCAGCTATCTGTTGCATCTTGAGATAAGAGAGGGAAACATGGGGCGGTATGGAGTTGCTGTCCATTCACCAGGCACACCTGCAAGTCGCCGGTTTAATGTTGGAGACAGCGCACTAATCTATTAGACGAGGCAGCAAGCACTCATGGTAAACAAACCGTGAGTTGTGCCAAAGGTTTGCCGGTTGGGGGCCACCAGTCCGGTGGAGGGTGGCACTAATGACGGACTTGCAGTCCGTGGGTGGAGTGGCTTGGTATTGGCTGCGTTAGCAGCAAGGAGATGTGATGATGGGGAGTTAATGGAGGGGTAAGGGGTGGCCAGCAAGAGATGGTGGAGGAGATCTTGATCGGCCAGAGTTATAGCCTGCAACTCCGGCAACAGCTTGGTGAAGATGAAGAAGATGAAAAAGAAGAAGAAGAAAGGAGGAGGAGGAAGATGGGGCCAAAGAAGAAGGGAAAATGTGGGGAAGGGTAAGGGGAGAGAAATGAGAAGAAAGGAGGGGGATTAGGGTTCGAACGAACCCTTCTCCTTCCCCTTTTAAAGCTCCCTATTTCCTTTAATGGAAATAGGGTATTTTTTTAAAATAAAAAATAAAAAAAATATATATTTTTTTTTAAGTAAAACCCTACTTTTCTTTGGGGAATTTCCCCATTTAGTGGACCCCCCATTTTTTAAAATTTAATTGAAATTATTTTGAAATTCATGGGGTCCACTAAATGGTCGAACATTGGGTCGATGATGATAGGCCCGGCTACTGGCCCACATGGAATGATGATGTCCATTGTCTCACAAGATGATGTGACAGACAATCTGATGGCGATCGGATAGATGGTGACTTGATTGGGACCCAGATTGGTAGATGACGGATCTAGAGAGATCCAACGGTCCGGTGGAAGATCCAACGGTCCGATTGAAGATCCAACGGTCAGAAAGCTAAGGGAGATGAGACAGAGCCAATGGGCAGGAGTTCTGGGGTTAGGTCAGTAGATTTGAGGACCGAGAGATGAAGAGAGAGAGAATAAGGAGAGATGAGAGAGAAAATATCAGAAAATGGAGATAAAAGTATTGATAGAGGGTCTGGAACCCTGGTCTTCACTGTGACCATCCTCATGCTTCTCCAATAGAGTAGACTATCATTCCTTGCTGACTCATGTGGCTTTAAACGCTTTGGTCCGTCTTTTGGTCATTGGCTCTCCTACTCTCTTCGTTCTGGGCTGGCTTTTTGGTCTTCTTATTCAGCCCATATTTGGCCCATATCTTCTAGTCATAGCATGTGGGCTCTTTAAGCTTTGATAATGGGCTTTCCTGATCGATGTGGGCTCGCAAGTCTCGAGAATTGTCCAATCGGGGTTTCCTGCGACAGAAGAAGCGCGTAATGAGACTTTATCAAAACGACTTAATGTCTAGACTTCCAGAAATGCGTTTAATGCATGCAAATATACCATTTCGTCCAGAAAAGTGTGTTCTACGCAACAAAAGAGACTATTACGTAGAAAAGAAGATAAATAGAGCATTTTACGTAGGAGAATGCAATAACGCTAAAAGGATAATTGCTTAAAATAAGCACTTTTGAAATTCTTGGGAAATTGAAATCCCGGTGGTCAGGTCATTTTGTTGTTACTAAAGTCAAGCCCTATGGGGCTATTACTGTTGAGAACCCGAAGGATAATTCAACCTTCCAGGTCAATGGACAACATCTCAAACCGTTTCAAGAATTAGATGTGTCATCTATTCAAACCTTCGAAATTGATCTTATCGATCCGATCTATATAGACTGATGTTTCTGTCA
Organism: Euptelea pleiosperma; assembly: GCA_035048495.1. Lineage (NCBI taxonomy): Eukaryota > Viridiplantae > Streptophyta > Magnoliopsida > Ranunculales > Eupteleaceae > Euptelea > Euptelea pleiosperma. Next base: position 39,412,905 of record CM068543.1, read on the forward strand.
GTCTCTCTAAGCTCTAACTTAGTTGGTGGTGAATACCACCCCTGTTGTGTCTGGCTGAAGACGTTAAACTAAATGCATACTTTCGGAAAGGCAATTCTGGTATTCCTAGAAATTATTGAGTCACATGCTTAATTTCTTATATTTCATATATTATTATGGCTATGCGGGTACAATTCGTCTGACACCCATCAGGTATCACCAAATGATAAATCTCAAGCCATACTGGTATAACTCTTCCTCATAACTTGCATCACGTTTAGAGTTTTCATACATTTTTATCCCGGTCATGAGCACCGAGGACGTGCTGTATTTGAGTTGGGGGTGGGGATTTATCAAAACTCATGTCTTCATAAAAAAAATAGAAAAATGATAAAAAGATGTATTTTGGGGGGATATCCTGTGTTTTACAAAAGTTTTGAGTACTTTCGAAATGTTTTTCAAATCCTTTACAATGATGAGTACAAACTTTTCAGAAAGTCTTTATTGAAAAGGATGTCTGTTTTGAAAAAACACTTATTAGCTCTTCATTCAGTTTGAAAGCAAACCTTATTACAATGGATTGAAAAATCTTGGAAAATTCAGGATTAGCAATAATTTTCACATATCAACGACAGAATTATCCAAAGTTTAGATTATCTAGAGATCCAAGAAGAACAATTGTAGAGACCTAACCCAGTGAGCTTTTGAACTTTTCATCATTTCTGAGGGTTATAAAATTATTCTGAGTCACAAGATGACTCACAATTTTTCTAGTCCCCAAATATTTTCATTGAGTGATCTTATTAACCTTTGCTTTGGTCATGGAACTTAGAACGACATCAAATTTGGATTATTACATAAAGAACCTTCTCTATATCCATTCGAGACATCACAGATGAAGTGCAAACCCTAGAAAATAATATAGGCCATCTTTTTAACCAATCAAACTTTTTAACTTACCTAACATCTACACCGTTAGTAACCCTTTTTGAGCCTTTTGATGAAAACCTTTTGAAAGTAGGATTTTTTCGCGTCGTTGGTTACGGAAACCCTAACTTCAACACATTTGTAATTTTTATCTGATTATCCTGCAAAATTGACAGATTTGTATAGGGATTCGTATCGGATGTCGATCCGCACTCGGGATTAGTTGGGTTATTGCATTATCAGAACAATAAGACAGTAAATTGTTAGAAATAATGAGGAGGTGAGAGTGATGATCAGGAGATTCAAAATTTAATATTTTAGAGAGAGAAATTATCACTACAAATCTAAAAAAAAATGACAAGACATGCATTAAACTAAAATTTCATTAATGTTATAATCTTCCATTACATAGACTTGAATCATAGCAAAAGCATATAAAAAATTACAAAGCTAGACTAAAAAGCAAGAAAAGTGAGATTAAGATAGAGAGAGAAATAGTAGAAAGAAAGTAAGGATTTTTAGAGAGATAAAGATTGGAGAAGCTTTAGAGAGAGAAAATGGAGAGAATGGATAATTTTACCTAAAGAAAGAGTCTAGAGAGATAAAGATGAGGGTAGAGAGAGAAAGTGAGAGGGGAGAGAAAATAACGAAAAGAAGAGAGAAGGTGAGATGATAAAGATTTACCTTGGATCTTACTTAGAGCGTAGGATCGGCCATGAGACGGTAATGGTTCTAATGGTGGCTGCTGGCGATAATGGAGTTGCAGGTGGAGGAAACAACCTCCTCCTTCTTCTTCCTTTTCTTCTCTTCACTTCTTCCCTCCTTTTCCCTTTTATTTGCTTTTTTTCTGGTTTTTGGTTTTTTTTCATGGTGAGGACGTTAAACAGGGAAGAAAGAGACTGCTAGGAGAGGGATTCGAAGATAGGGTGAGAGAGAGAGAGAAGCGGAGCAGGCTGGCAGTGGAGTTGTGGTGAAGGTCACAGCAGCGACCGGAGTTGCAAGGAGGAGAACCAGGTATGGGCGATCTCCTTTACTTCTTCTTCTTCTCTTCTCTTTTTCTTTTCTTTTTTCTTTTTCGGTTTGGAAGAGAAGAAGATGAGGATGGCTTTAGGGGTTTGCTGGCCTGAGTTGTTTGATGGAGGCGGAGGTATAAGCAGAAAAGTGGAAGAGAGAAGGGGTCACCGGTTATAAAGGTGCTCGCCGGAGTTGCAGGTTGGTGCAACAAGGTGAGAAGGGCGGTAATGGCAGTGGAGAGGGCTGGACGGTGTGTTGATCCAAAACGAACTGCTGTGGTGTGCGGCGCTGGGTTGGTGAGAATGGAGCAGGCGGATTGTGGAGGTAAATGGTGTTGATGAAGACGGAGTGCAGCAAGGTGAGGACGGTATGGGGAACGGCTGTGGCTTGGGCGGTCAGCAAGAAAGAAGAACCTTGCTGGTTCGGCCAGCAAGGGGTGGAGCTAATGGAGGATAGCAGTGTAGTTGAGGGGGATGAAGACGGCACGCTTTTGAAAAAAACTGTTGCAGGCGGCAGTGGCCAGAGTTGCAGGCTGCAACTCTGGTGGAAGATGGTGAAGATGACGAAGAGGAGGAAAAGAAAGAAGATGAGAAGGAAAAGAAGGAGAAGGGAAAACATGGGGAAGGGTTTTGGGTAGGATTGAAAGAGATTGGAGGGGGATTAGGGTTCCAAAGAACCCTTCTCCTTCCCCTTTTAAAGCTCCCTAGTTTCCATTAATGGAAATTAGAGAATTTTTGAAATAAAAATATATATATATATATATATATATATATATATATATATATATATATATATATATATATATATTTAAGTAAAACACTACTTTTTATGGGGAATGTCCCCATTTAGTGGACCCCCCATTTTTTAAAATTTAATTAAAATTATTTTGAAATTCACGGGGTCCACTAACTGGTCGGACAGCGGGTCGATGATGATGGGCCCGGCTACTGGCCCACATGGATTGATGATGTCCATCGTCTCACAAGATGATGTGACAGACAGTCTGATGGCGATCGGATGGACGGTGACTTGATTGGGACCCAGATTGGTAGATCGACGGATTTAGAGAGATCCAACGGTCCAATTGAAGATCTAACGGTCCGATGGAAGATCCAACAGTCAAAAAGCTAATGGAGATGAGATAGAGCCGATGGACAGGAATTCTGGGGTTAGGTCAGTAGATTCGAGGACCGAGAGATGAAGAGAGAGAGAGAATAAGGAGAGATGAGAGAGTAAGTATCAGAAAATGGAGATTAAAGTATTGGCAGAGGGTCTAGAACCCTGGTCTTCACTGTGACCATCCTCACGCTTCTCCAGTAGAGTAGACTATCATTCCTTGCTGACTCATGTGGCTTTAAACACTTTGGTCCGTCTTTTGGTCATTGGCTCTCCTACTCTCTTCGTTCTTTGGGCCGGCCTTTTGGTCCTCTTATTCAGCCCATATTTGGCCCATATCTTCTAGTCATAGCATGTGGGCTCTTTAAGCTTTGATAATGGGTTTTCCTGATCGATGTGGGCTCGCAAGTCTCGAGAATTGTCCCATCGGGGTTTTCTGCGATAGAAGAAGCGCGTAATGAGACTCTATCAGAATGACTTCATGTCTAGACTTTCGAAAATGTGTTTAATGCATGCAAATATACCATTTCGTCCAGAAAAATGTGTTCTACGCAACAAAAGAGACTCTTACGTAGAAAAATAGATAAATAGAGCATTTTAACGTAGGAGAATGCAATAACGCTAAAAGGATAATTGCTTAAAATAAACACTTTTGAGCGAATATCACAACCCCCAACCAGCATATTGCCAATCCTTGGCAATTAGTGTGAAATAAATGAGCTTAAAAGGGCTCTGCACATGCTGCACACTTTTACATTAGCTCCGGGAAAACACCGTTCGTCAAATCATTGAATGGATGCAAAAACAGTTACATGCTAGCGAAGAGTTTGAAAGTTTTGGCAAGACTACAGACTGATAATCATGACCCAGAATAGTCAGACTCTGCGTGTATGTGTGCTCAACATTCTCATCATCCGACAGTAAAGATTTCCAGATCACCTCTAAGTTTTTATGCCTCGACCTCAAATCTCACATGTTTAGCACTCAGAATAGAATCACACAAGAAGGGTTTTTTTCTTTTCTCTCAATTTATATGTGAGGAGATGTGTTGATATATGAAAGCAAAGATCTCACATATGTATTATTTAAAGGAAGGACATCTTTAACAGAAGAAGATCTCATGATTGGAATACCACTTCACTAGGGAACGTCAGATCAAACTCTATAGCTTCTCTTTCTCCAATCTCCACATTTTATGATCGTACTATCCTAGAATCAAGTAGGACTTTCCTGGGTTGTAATGAGGCTTAGGTCAGGTGTAGAGAGATAAAGGGATACAAGATTTCAAAGATCTTGAGAGGATATTGCCATTTTCTTGCATTTTTCCTGCGGCGTAACACCATTATCTGGTTCTTTTTCCTTTTTCCGTATTTTTCTCTTTTTCTTGATATTCCTGAGACTGCTCAATTTCTTTTCAGCTCTTCTTCATACTTTCTTTCCATATTTTATTTCAGCTTGAACCACTTTCTTTTCCTTTTGATTCTTCTTCTTTACCTCTTTTTTTTTTTTTTTTTTTCACAGTACACCCATATCAATTATTCTTTTGTCCATCTCAAAATAAGGGTAGCCAGTCATGCTTCGTAGCTGGACTGGATTTTAGGTTGATGGGTTTACAAAGAAAAGGCTTTTATAGAAGGGTTTCTAGTGAAGTATAATTCAGGTGAGTAAAAAGGCTGAACGGTTCAAAAAAATGGCCTAAATCATTTTCTAGGGTTTGCACTACCATGAATACTGTCTTGACTGGATACAGAAAAGGTTCTGTTGTAGTAATCCAATTTTGATGTCGTTCCGAGTTTTATGATCGAAGCAAAAAATAATGAGATCTCTCAACGAATATTGCGGGCATGAAGAATATTGAGTCATCTAGTGACTCAGATTTGTTGTATAACCCTCTGAAATGATTAAAGGCTCGGAAGCTCACAGGGTTAGGTCTCCATAATTCTTCTCACAGGATCTCTAAAATTTCCAAACTTAGGATGACTCTGATGTTGATAGTGTACAATTGTGCCGAATCTGAGTTTTTCTAAGTTTTCAAACCTGCTGTAGTCACACTTGACTTGACTCAACGCCAACTTTAATCAAAAATTGACATCTTCAATATTGACTTAACGGAGGTTTTCAGCTCATCAAAGTCAGGGTATTTGACACATTTTTGAAATTCTAGAAAACTTTTGGAGAACATCGGAAATCACCCCAAAAACAAAAAGTTTTTTTATTTTTTTATTTTTTTTTTATTTTTTTATTTTTATTTTTTTTTTTATCAAAATGAAGACATGAGTTTTTGTAAATACCCCACCCCCAACCAAAATATAGCACCGTCCTCGGTGCTCATGACCGGGATATAAAATGATGAAAAATCGGTGATGATGATGCAAAGGTTCAGGGAGGATGTTACCAAGTGGGCAAAAACTCGATAGTGTATGGTACCTGATGATCGAAAGAATGAATGTACCTGCATTTCCAATGATATAACAGTAATAACAAATGCATGAGACTCATGTACTCTAGGAATACCGGAATTACCTTTTTGAAAGTGCTAAATTTTACGTCTTCAGCCAGACACAACGGGGGTTACAGGCACCCCCAACCAAGTTGGAGCACAGGAGACTGAGTGGATCATCAGTCGACATAGACAGGATCGATGAGATCGATCTCAAAAGTCTGAATGAACAATACGTCAAGTTCATGGAACTATTTTAGACGCTACCCATTGACCTGAAAAGAGGAGTGATCCTTGGGATCCTCAATAGTGATTGCCCCAAAGGGTGTGACTGCTGTGACCGTATAAGGACCGGTCCACCTAGATTTCAATTTCCCAGGGAAGAGATGAAGATGGGAATTATAAAGAAGGACCTTCTGTCCTAGATGGAACTCTTTCCTGAGGATGCTCTTGTCATGTATCCACTTCATTTTTGCTTTGTAATTCTTGGACAAGTTGTAGGCATCATTTCTGAGTTCTTCTAACTCATTCATTTGAAGTTTTCTCTCCTCCCCTACAGAGTCGAGGTAGAAGTTGAGTTTCTTAATGGCCCACAGGGCATGATGTTCAATCTCTACCGGTAGATGACAGGGTTTCCCAAAGATGAGACGATAGGGAGACATATTGAGTGGGGTCTTGTAGGCAGTTCTGTATGCCCATAAAGCATCAGTGAGACGAGTATACCAGTCTTTACGTGTAGTATTGACTATTTTCTCTAAGATCTGCTTGATCTGACGATTAGAAACCTCTACTTGACCACTAGTCTGCGGATGATAAGCTAGGGCAACCTTGTGGGTTACCCCATACTTTTTCATTAATTTCTCGAATATCCTATTGCAGAAATGGGTGCCTCCATCACTAATGATGGCCTTAGGGGCACCGAATCGGGCGAAGATGAACTCCTTTAGGAATTTGACCACCACTTTGTGGTCATTGGTCTTGGTGGGAATGGCTTCTATCCATTTGGATACATAGTCTACCGTAAGGAGAATGTACTCAAAACCATAGGAAACGAGAAAGGGGCCCATGAAGTCGATGCCCCAGATGTCAAATATTTCATCGACCTGGATGGGAGTTAGGGGCATCATGTTCCTCTGGGAGATGCGGCCTAGATGCTGACAATTAAGACAGGTTTTGTTGTAGATGTGGGCATCTTTAAATAATGTGGGCCAGTAGAATCCGCATTGCAAAACTTTTTCTACAGTCTTCTTAGTGCTAAAATGACCACCACAAGGTTGGTCATGACATGAGGACAAGATATTGAGTTGGTCGGACTCAGGGACACAGAGACGTATGATCTGGTCAGGACACAGAGACGAATGATCTGGTCAGGACAGTATTTATACAAATAAAGGTCATCCCAAGAGTAGTACTTAACTCTTGCTAGGAATTGGCTTTTGTCCTGTTTTGACCAGTGTGAAGGCATTTCTTCGGTGACAAGGTAGTTGACAATGTCAGCATACCATGGATGAACGGAAATAGCGAACAGTTGTTCATCTGGAAAGGTTTCAGGGATGGGCTGGGTGTCGAAGGATGACTCTAAAGTCAGTCTAGACAAGTGATCAGCCACTACATTCTCAGTTCCTTTCTTATCCTTAATCTCGAGGTCGAATTCCTGTAGTAAAAGAATCCATCGAATTAATCGAGGCTTGGTTTCCTTTTTCGACATGAGATAACGAAGGGCTGTATGATCAGTGTAGACGACCACCTTAGTGGCTAAGAGGTACTGACAAAATTTATCAAGGGCGAAAACTACAGCCAAGAGTTCTTTCTCAGTGGTGGAGTAGTTCATTTGGGCAGAGTTAAGAGTTTTGCTCGCGTAGTAGATCACGTGTGACCTTTTGTCAACTCTCTGCCCTAGAACGGCGCCTAACGCGTAGTCAGAAGCATCGCACATTACCTCGAAAGGTAGAGTCCAGTCCGGGGGACGGATAATGGGCGTAGTAGTGAGCTCAGATTTGAGACGCTCAAATGCCTTGACACAGTCAGCATTAAAGTTGAAAGGACTATCTTTAGCCAGAAGATGGGACAGTGGTCGAGCGATTTGAGAGAAGTCCTTGATGAATCGCCTATAGAATCCTCCGTGTCCCAAAAAGGATCGGATGTCACGCACGGACTTAGGAATGGGCAAGGTCAAGATGATATCGATTTTAGCTTTGTCGACCTCAATGCCCTGATGGGAAATGACATGTCCCAGAACTATGCCTTTCTTCACCATGAAGTGGCATTTCTCCCAATTGAGGACAAGTCGCTTGTCCTGACAGCGTTGAAGTACCAGCCCTAGATGGTTCAGACAGTCATCAAAGGATGACCCAAAAATTGAGAAGTCGTCCATAAAGACTTTGAGGAATTTTTCCACCATGTCAGAAAATATGCTCATCATACACCTTTGAAAGGTCGCGGGTGCATTGCAGAGGCCAAAGGGCATGCGCTTGTAGGCAAAAGTGCCAAAGGGACAGGTGAAAGTTGTCTTCTCGTGATCCTCAAGGGCGATGGGTATTTGATTATACCCTGAGTAACCATCGAGGAAGCAGTAATAGGAGTGACCTGCTAGTCTCTCCAACATTTGGTCTATGAAGGGTAAAGGAAAATGGTCCTTCCTAGTGTTGGTGTTGAGTCGTCGGTAATCGATGCAGACTCTCCACCCTTTCTTCAGGCGCTGGGTGACCATTTCCTTTTTCTCATTTTCCACAACTGTGAATCCTGCCTTTTTAGGGACGACATGAATAGGACTCACCCATTTGCTATCGAAGATGGGGTAGATGATACCCGCATCTAATAATTTAAGGACCTCGTCCTGGACTACATCCTTCAAGATGGGGTTCAACCTCCTCTGGTGTTCTCGAGAGGTTTTGGATTCATCCTTGAGGTAAATGTGATGTTGGCACACCGAGGGGTCTATGCCTCGAATATCATCTATAGTCCAACCGATCGCAGATTTGTGCTCGTTGAGCAACTCTAGAAGTTTATTACTTTCACTCGCAGACAAAGAGGAAGCAATAATGACAGGGTAGGTTTCCTTAGGACCAAGATAGGCATAGGAAAGATCTAGGGGAAGAGGCTTAAGCTCCAATATTGGAGCAGATGGAGTTGAAGTAGGTGTCACAGAAGACACGGATTGAAGAGGTTTGACTTCAGTAGGAAAATGAAGGATAGGTTCTCTGGCCATGGTTATCAGAGGCTCAAACTCGATGAGTGGAGCAGGGATCTCTATCAGTGGAGCAGTCTCCAAAAGATCATTGAGATCAGAAATAGCTGACTCTGTTGCAAAGTCAGCTCCAAAGTGTTCTAGACACTGCTTAAGAATATCTTCGGTGGAGTCCGGGATTAGACTCTCAACGGCACACATTTCATCGGCCACATCGCGATCGGCATCCTGTTGCATTAAACGAAAGATATTGACCTCAGCTTTGAGATTTTCGAAAGCGATGGACATGTTTCCATCCCGGCACTCGATGTGTGCATTCGCAGTGGCAAGGAAGGGACGGCCTAAGATGACCGGAATGCGGTTAGCCTGACATGGCTCGGTGTCGAGAATGATAAAGTCCACAGGATAATAAAAGTCAGCGACTTTTACTAGGACATCTTCAATGATTCCTCTCGGAATCTTGATGGACTGATCAGCTAATTTGAGGGTGACATTGGTAGGCTTCATATCTTTCAATCCTAACTGCTGATATACCAAGAACGGTATGAGGTTGACGCTAGCCCCTAAATCTAGCAAAGCAGTGCAGCTAAAGTTGTCTCCAATTTCGCATTGGACAGTTGGGCTACCTGGATCCTTGTGTTTGATCACACTATTGCGTTGAATGAACGCGGTAGCTTTTTCTGCCAAGAAAGCAGCTTTGGGTACATGCGTACGCTGCTTAACTGTGCACAAGTCCTTGAGGAATTTGGCATAGGAGGGGATTTGCTTGATAGCAGAAAGGAATGGGATATTGATCTGGACGTCTTTAAAGACGTCTAAGATCTCTGAGAATTGCTGATCCCGCTTATCTTGGACAAGTCTGTCCGGGAAGGGAGGCTTTACTCGATAAATGGATTTGTCTTTAGCCTTGGATTTCTGCACAGGGATATCTGATGTTGGTGCAGAGGTAGAAGAAGCAGAGGTAGGATTAAGACTAGTTTCCTCTGTGCGAGTGATGGGTGTCGGAGATGGCACTGGCGGTGGTTGGACGCCCATGTCCACAGTTTTTCCAGATCGTAGGGTGGTTACAGCTTACACCTTCCCTTGATAGTTCTCATTCTGGCTTTGAGATTGGGATCCAATCTCATATACTGCCCCTTTGGCATTTCCTTTTGGGTTAGCGATGGGTTGGCTAGGGAAGATGCCTTTAGCTTTCTCAGCTTCCAGGTTGCCTAAGCGTTGCTCTAGACGAAGCATAGATTGTTGTTGCTGTTGCTCTAGGCGTTGCATAGATTGTTGTTGCTGAGTAATGAGTTGACCTAGAAGGTCTTCGATACCGGATTTGGGGACCGACTATTGGGGGGCATCTAATGGGGGCTGAGGCACCAATTCACGACTCGAGCTCATTGGGGCATTATAGTTATAGGCTGGAGAATTAGTTGGGACAATCTGTTGGTTCTGAAAGTTCTGCGGAACTCTTTGCTGATTTTGAAATGTGCTCGGTTGTCCAGAGTATTGACCCTGTTGGAACGGTTGGTTTTGAGTAGATGGGTACTGATTCTACTGGTATTGTCCCTGATTGAATTGCCTATTGGGTTGATTGAACCCAGGAGGATACATACCCTGAGGCTGATGTAGAGGTTGAGCTTGTGGTTGAGTAGACTGAGGCCTCCAAGAGAAGTTAGGGTGGTTTCTCGTGTCCGGATGATAAGATTGACTATACGAGTTCTCAGTGGGTGGTTTGTATGTGCTGAAAGCACAAACTTCTTCCTGAAGAGGATTAGACCATCCTTCATTCAAAGGACAATGCTCAGTAGTGTGGGAGGGTTGCAGACAAAGGGTGCAGGATTCTAGAGGGCTCTCATGTCCTACATGCATGACTAGGGTAGAATGTTGAGTAGGCTTTTGTACAGACACAGCCAGTGCCGAGACTGACTTGCTCAACTCTTGAATGACAGATCGAAGCTCAGTATCAGCTGTAGCATCATGTCCCTTGGTTGTCCTTTGGACCGAAGTGGTTCGACTGAACTCTGAGTCAGTCGTCCAATGTTGAGAGTTTTCTCCTAACTCTCCCAAGAATTTGTATGCATCGGTCGAAGTTTGGTGCAGGAATTTTCCTTGGCACATTGACTCTACCATGGTCCGGGACTCATCAGTAAGTCCCTTATAGAAGACGTGGACAAGATTGCCCTTGTCGATGCTATGGTGGGGACACTTAGTCAGGTAGTCTTGGAATCTATCCCACGCTTTGAAAAATTTCATCGGACTTCTATCGAAAGTCCTGGATGAGTTGCTTCATTTGGTTGGTCCGAGTCATGGGGTAGAATTTAGACATGAATTTGCCCACCAACTCTTTCCAACTGCTGATTGAATCAGCGGGTAAGGAGTAGAGCCAATCGGAGGCTCGGTCTTTGAGCGAGAATGGGAAAACTCGCAGACGCACATTGTCATCATCGAGGTTCTGATTCTTGAAAAGTAGGATGACATGTTGGAATTCCCTAATATGGGAATATGGGTCTTCTCTTGGGAGACCACGAAAGGTTGGTAACATTTGGATCGTCTGCGGCCTAATCTCAAATTGTACCACCGTAGTAGGTGGGAGAATAATGCAAGTGGGCGGATTAGTAGAGATAGGAGCGAACGTCTCGATAAGAGGTCGTTCGACTGCCATGACTACAAAGGTAGTAGTACTGGGGGAGGCGGGTGGGGAAAGAGATGGGGAAGAATTTAGTAGAGCATCCACTGTAAGTACGTGATTCTCAGATCGAATCAAGCGCTTGTTCGGACGAGTTCAAACGGGCATACGCTGATGAGGCAAGCTCTATACTTGGCAAAAAATTGCCAGAGAGGAATACTATCCTAAATGATGCACACCAAGCACAGATAATCCTATTCTAATCAATTAGGATATATTTTAGGAATTATCTTTGTTAGTTTTGGGGCTAGAGTAGATTATGACAGTGGGCAGACCACTGGTTTATCTTTTAATCGCCAGACTAACTGTTTTGCACTTAGAGGTTCTCACCAGGCTACACTCTTCAGAGCGAATCCTTTAGTACTAACTCTAGTTAACAACAAGGCAATCCGAAGCCTAGACAGACGTGCGGCACAATGGCTGACTTAAGTACGTCCCAGACTAACCGGATTGGTCAAGTGGATAAGAAGAGTGTTCCCTCGGGTTAAGCTAGGGTTGATGTGTGTTCCTAGTCCATACGCAACTAACCGCCGAATAGTCCAAGATGCCACGTCGAGCTCAGTGTACTTGAGTAGCAGGGACTTATGGGTGTGTTAGACAACAGGGACCCGCGCTCATGGTCTTATTTCGATTGGATGTTAAGCGGGTTCACTTTGTGTGGATTTTTCCTTGAACACCGGGCTAATTGGCTCTACTTCTTGATTCTTTTTAATTAAATGGAGCCTTGGGATCAAATCAGTTGGAATGATGAGGTGGGTGATGAAATCCCACCAGTTTCAATTTTGGAGCTGGGTCTGCTCTCTTCGACTTGCATGGCCGTTAGGCCACGCCATGCAAGTCGAAGGATATGTATGCGAAAGCAAATAGACAAGCGGCAATGATGCACCCAATAACACCGTATCGCACTCAAGGCGAGGATAGGAACTTACCTACCGTGGGCCACGCCACGGGGTCGCCTCCGTGGGTTAGGGAGGGGTATCCTAATGGGCTTGGGCCCCACTCCACTTCTTTGAGCTTTCGCTCTCTACCCACACTGGATCGTGTTCCTACAGAAACAGTTAGATCACACGGTCTAGGTATTTGGGAATCTATTTGAAAGATCCTTGCCTTTTTAGGGTTCACTGAACAAGCACTAGATTTAGGCAAGTTTTTGAATTAGTTTCCAAATTCGAGATGGGTTAAAATTTAGGAATTCCCAGATTGGAAAGTTTCCCGAACTGTGGAGATCTTCCAAGAAAGATTTGATTGCGAGATCCCTTACAATTTTGGAAAATTTCCCAAAATTGAAATTCTGCTAGATTTTGGGTATTTCCTTTTGTAGACTTTTCCAAATTCGGAATATTTCTAAAGATAGAAATTCTTCTAAAGAGAAAACTTCTAAGAGGGGAAACCCTAATTAAGCAGAGTTTCAAGATTTTGAAATATTTCCAAAAATCGCAAATCCTTGATTGGTGATTTCTAAAAATCTGCAGAATATAAAACCCTAATTTTTTTTGACTTTTGAATTTTTTATTTTTTTGGTATTTACCACTTAATCTAGGGTTTCTAAAAAACCCTAGAAGAAGATCTAGCAGTTATATGGAAAGTAGTAAAATTCCTAAATTATTACAAATTACACTCGGCCTTCCGAGGTATTAAAAATAGTAATTTAAAAGACTGCTAAAAATCACTAAAAATCAAAAAAAATAGAAAGTTCCCTGAAAAGGTCGGGCTGTCTAAATTGAGCAGCTTTTCGCTTCAGCAACTTTCCAATTCCGTCTTTACGTCCTTTTGCGCACTCCCGTACACCGGAGCGGCAGCGGCGCCATTTGAAAGTAGGATTTTTCCGCATCGTTGGTTACGGAAATCCTAACTTCAACACATTTGTAATTTTTATCCGATTATCCTGCAAAATTGACAGATTTGTATAGGGATTCGTGTCGGATGTTGATCCGCACTCGGGATTAGTTGGGTTATTGCATTATCAGAACAATATGATGGAAAATTGTTAGAAATAATGAGGAGGTGAGAGTGATGATCAGGAGATTCAAAATTTAATATTTTAGAGAGAGAAATTATCACTACAAATCTAAAAAAAAATGACAAGACATGCATTAAACTAAAATTTCATTAATGTTATAATCTTCCATTACATAGACTTGAATCATAGCAAAAGCATATAAAAAATTACAAAGCTAGACTAAAAAGAAAGAAAAGTGAGATTAAGATAGAGAGAGAAATAGTAGAAAGAAAGTAAGGATTTTTAGAGAGATAAAGATTGGAGAAGCTTTAGAGAGAGAAAATGGAGAGAATGGATAATTCTACCTAAAGAAAGAGTCTAGAGAGATAAAGATGAGGGTAGAGAGAGAAAGTGAGAGGGGAGAAAAAATAACGAAAAGAAGAGAGAAGGTGAGATGATAAAGATTTACCTTGGATCTTACTTAGAGCATAGGATCGGCCATGAGACGGTAATGGTTCTAATGGTGGCTACTGGCGATAATGGAGTTGCAGGTGGAGGAAACAACCTCCTCCTTCTTCTTCCTTTTCTTCTCTTCACTTCTTCCCTCCTTTTCCCTTTTATTTGCTTTTTTTTCTGGTTTTTGGTTTTTTTTCATGGTGAGGACGTTAAACAGGGAAGAAAGAGACTGCTAGGAGAGGGATTCGAAGATAGGGTGAGAGAGAGAGAGAGAAGCGGAGCAGGCTGGCAGTGGAGTTGTGGTGAAGGTCACAGCAGCGACCGGAGTTGCAAGGAGGAGAACCAGGTATGGGCGATCTCCTTTACTTCTTCTTCTTCTCTTCTCTTTTTCTTTTTTTTTTTCTTTTACGGTTTGGAAGAGAAGAAGATGAGGATGGCTTTAGGGGTTTGCTGGCCTGAGTTGTTTGATGGAGGCAAAGATATAGGCAGAAAAGTGGAAGAGAGAGGGGGTCGCCGGTTATAAAGGTGCTCGCCGGAGTGCAGGTTGGTGCAACAAGGTGAGAAGGGCGGTAATGGCAGTGGAGAGGGCTAGACGATGTGTTGATCCAAATTGAACTGCTGTGGTGTGCGGCGCTGGGTTGGTGAGAATGGAGCAGGCGGATTGTGGAGGTAAATGGTGTTAATGAAGACGGAGTGCAGCAAGGTGAGGACGGTATGGGGAACGGTTGTGGCTTGGGCGGTCAGCAAGAAAGAAGAACCTTGCTGGTTCGGCCAGCAAGGGGTGGAGCTAATGGAGGATAGCAGTGTGGTTGAGGGGGATGAAGACGGCACGCTTTTGAAGCAACTATTGCAGGCGGCAGTGGCCGGAGTTGCAGGCTGCAACTCCGGTGGAAGATGGTGAAGATGACGAAGAGGAGGAAAAGAAAGAAGATGAGAAGGAAAAGAAGGAGAAGGGAAAACGTGGGGAAGGGTTTTGGGGTAGGATTGAAAGAGATTGGAGGGGGATTAGGGTTCCAAAGAACCCTTCTCCTTCCCCTTTTAAAGCTCCCTAGTTTCCATTAATGGAAATTAGGGAATTTTTGAAATAAAAAAAAAAAAAAAAAATTTAAGTAAAATACTACTTTTCTTTGGGGAATGTCCCCATTTAGTGGACCCCCCATTTTTTAAAATTTAATTAAAATTATTTTGAAATTCACGGGGTCCACTAACTGGTGGGACAGCGGGTCGATGATGATGGGCCCGGCTACTGGCCCACATGGATTGATGATGTCCATCGTCTCACAAGATGATGTGACAGACAGTATGATGGCGATCGGATGGATGGTGACTTGATTGGGACCCAGATTGGTAGATCGACGGATTTAGAGAGATCCAACGGTCCGATTGAAGATCCAACGGTCCGATGGAAGATCCAACAGTTAGAAAGCTAAGGGAGATGAGATAGAGTGTTGGAATAAGATTTGGGTCAGTCGAAACAAGTTAGCTCCATCCGTGCGTCAACGTCTCAAATTGGACTCAGTTTGTGTGTTACATTCCGAAGCCTATAACTTGTGACTTTTTCGCAACCAGACCTCATAATTGGACTCAAACTCTTCCATTACTGTTGTTTCAACACATTTGAAGTGTTGGAGCAAGATTCGGACCAGTCGAAACAAGTTAGCTCCATCCGTGCGTCAACGTCTCAAATTGGACTCAGTTTGTGTGGGCAGGAGTTCTGGGGTTAGGTCAGTAGATTCGAGGACCGAGAGATGAAGAGAGAGAGAATAAGGAGAGATGAGAGAGTAAGTATCAGAAAATAGAGATAAAATTATTAGCAGAGGGTCTAGAACCCTTGTCTTCACTGTGACCATCCTCACGCTTCTCCAGTAGAGTAGACTATCATTCTTTGCTGACTCATGTGGCTTTAAACGCTTTGGTCCGTCTTTTGGTCATTGGCTCTCCTACTCTCTTCGTTCTTTGGGCTGGCCTTTTGGTCCTCTTATTCAGCCCATATTTGGCCCATATCTTCTAGTCATAGTGAAAGTAGGATTTTTCCGCGTCGTTGGTTACGGAAACCCTAGAATCAGCACATTTTGTAATTTTCCGAGACTTTTAACCTGTGAAATGGGCAATTTTGCACAGTGGCTCGTGTCGGATGTCGATCCGCACTCGGGATTAATCAGATTAGCGCAATAAGGAACATAAAATGACAGAATTTGTCAAACTCGAATCAAAATAAACTTTATTTCATGAATTCAAATGTGACTTACAACTCAAACATGAAACAATTAATCTAGAAAAGAGTAAAATTGAATTAGAGAGAGAAAGAGAAGTGCGATGAAAGCTAAGTAGAGAGAGAAAAATGGAAGAAACTAGAGAGAGAATGGTGGAGAGAGAGTTAGAGAGGCATAGTGAAAGAGAAGAGGAGATGAGTGAAGAAAGAAAGGGATAGAAGGTCGAAGAAACTTACCCGTTGACTGACCGAGAGTGGGATCTGCCCATGGGCGTGGTGAGGTGCTGGTTCGGGTTTGTCAACCCGTGAAAGAGGATGTGGATCACTATCCTAAAAGAGGAGATGGCAGGCCCAAAACTCAGTGGTGGTATGGAGGGCGGAGTGCATAGGCAGATCGTCCACAGGGTGCTGGTTGCCGGTGGAGCTCGGGGTGGTGGACACTCAAGAGAAGACGGTTTCCTCTTCTTTACTCTTTTTTTTTTTTTTTTTTTTTTTTTTTTTTTTTGCACACAATGGTGTGGGAGACGACTTGGACTGACTGGAGTTGCAGGTTGCAACTCCAGCAACCTTTGAAGAAGGGTGTCGGTTTGCGGTGGAGCTCGTGGGCGGAGCGACAGGTGAGAGGAGGAAGGGCGGTAGTGCTCAGGCGGAATGGATCTCGTGGGCGGAGCGACAGGGGAGAGGAGGAAGGGCGGTAGTGCTTAGGCAGGATGGATCTCGTGGGAGGAGCGACAGGCGAGAGGAGGAAGGGTGGTCGAGAAGAAGGAGAAGGCGCTGTGGCTGGTGAAGAAGACGGTAATGTAACCCGAAGGAGTTCGCCGGAGTTGCAGGTGGGGGCGGTGAAGATGCATCAGCCCAGGAAGCTCACCGTTTCCTCTCTCGTTCTCCTTCTTTTCTTTTCTTTTTTTTTTGAGAGAGAGAAAGGCGGAGAGAGGTTCAAGCTTTTTAAAGAGGCGGTGGCTTGCAGCCACCGTTTAAGTTGGTTTTTGGCCGGAGTTGCAGGTCTGCAACTCCGGCTAGGAGTGGTTGTGCGGCCTTCTGATGAAGAGGGAACCTGCAAGAAGAAGGAGAAGCAGAATAGAAGAACCAGAAGAGGAGGAGGCGCAAGAGGAGAAGGAAAAGGAGAGGAGGAAGGGGAGATGGCCGGAGTTGCAGACCTGCAACTCCGGCTAGAATCGTGGGAGAAGACTCGTGGACGGGCTGCTGGTGCTGCCACCTATAGTAGCAGCAGGTGGTGGTAGAGGCGAATGAAAAGAAGAAGAAGGCGAAGGAGAGGATGGTGACGGTGTTGCTGGTTGGGCAGGGGGTTCACAACCGTTGCTGGTTTTGCAACCAGCAAGAACGATCGGAGTTGCTACCTGCAACTCCGGTAAGTAATATAGAATATTAGAGAAGAAGAAGAAGAAGAAGAAGAAGGAGGAGAAGAAGAAGAAGAAGAAGAAGAAGGAGAAGAAGAAGAAGACGAGGGCGCTCCACCAACTCGCCGGAGAAAGGTCGCCGGAAGAGGAAGGAAGAAGGGGAAGGGGAAGAGGAGGAAAGGGTGTCCGAGCGGGGGGAAGAGGACCGACTTTAGGTTTCGGCCTCTCTTCCTTAAATATGCGATGCTCCTCTTGCCTCAACCGTTGGATGAAAAGATCCAAATGGTTTCCTCATGGTTTGACACTAAGGTCCCGTTTGGATACCCAACTGAAAAATTACATTTTTTCGAGGAAAATACAACTGTCCATTGTTAGATAGCCAGTATAAATTTGTATAATTTTTCCCACCAAGCCACTTAAATCTAGATAATCTTTCCTACTAAACCCGGAATTCATTTCCCATCCAAATTGGTAAGAATTGATTTTCACCTAATACACCTTTATTTTCTCGCACGATTGAAATATGTGTTCTTAGTTGCTATCAATCAGCCCTATAAGGTATATCACAGATGCATTTTCGCGGGAAAACATTTCGTGTAATTAAACACAGCTCAAATGTCTCCGAGTGGGGTCTACGCAATTGGGATGATCATAGGCCGTGGTGATCAAGGGTTGAGATAACAGTGATCGACCTATCGGATGATGAGCGGATGAGATCGAGGGGATCCAATGGCTAGATTTTGAGAGTGGAGAGATCAGATGATTGATTGATCGATTTGATGGCCAATTGATTGATCGGATGGTTGGTGACTTGATTGGGACCCAGATTGGTAGATCGACGGATCTAGAGAGATCCAACGGTCCGATGGAAGATCCAATGGTCCGATTGAAGATCCGATGGTCAGAAAGCTAAGGGATATGAGACAAAGCTAATGGGCAGGAGTTCTGGGGTTAGGTCAGTAGATTCGAGGACCGAGAGATGAAGAGAGAGAGAATAAGGAGAGATGAGAGAGAAAATATCAGAAAATGGAGATAAAAGTATTGGCAGAGGGTCTGGAACCCTGGTCTTCACTGTGACCATCCTCACGCTTCTCCAGTAGAGTCGACTATCATTCTTTGCTGACTCATGTGGCTTTAAACGCTTTGGTCCGTCTCTTGGTCATTGGCTCTCCTGCTCTCTTCGTTCTTTGGGCCGGCTTTTTGGTCCTCTTATTCAGCCCATATTTGGCCCATATCTTTTAGTCATAGCATGTGGGCTCGCAAGTCTCGAGAATTGTCCCATCGGGGTTTCCTGCGACAGAAGAAGCGCGTAATGAGACTTTATCAGAACGGCTTAATATTTAGATTTTCGAAAATGTGTTTAATGCATGCAAATATACCATTTCGTCCAGAAAAGTGTGTTCTACGCAACAGAAGAGACTCTTACGTAGAAAAGTAGGTAAATAGAGTATTTTACGTAGGAGAGTGCAATAACGCTAAAAGGATAATTGCTTAAAATAAGCACTTTTGAGCGAATATCACATAGCATGTGGGCTCTTTAAGCTTTGATAATGGGCTTTCCTGATCGATGTGGGCTCGCAAGTCTCAAGAATTGTTCCATCGGGGTTTCCTGTGATAGAAGAAGCACGTAATGAGACTCTATCAGAATGACTTCATGTCTAGACTTCCGAAAATATGTTTAATGCATGCAAATATACCATTTTGTCCAGAAAAGTGTGTTCTACGCAACAAAAGAGACTCTTACGTAGAAAAGTAGATAAATAGAGCATTTTAACGTAGGAGAATGCAATAACGCTAAAAGGATAATTGCTTAAAATAAGCACTTTTGAGCGAATATCACATTTTCTTGTTAACCTATCAACCAAAAATCCAATCCCAAAAAGAGTTCAATACAACAATCTATTTCTGAGAGGGATCGAAGAGTATTAGGTATGATTACACCATGAAAAGATAGAAACTAAGAAAAGAAAACAAATGGTTCGAACTGAAAAGAAATATGATCAGAAAGAAAGAAAGGAAAAAATAATCTGAAAAAGAAGGTTGATAGAACAAGATCTAAAAGACAAAAATTGGAAAAAAAAAGAAAAGAAAAGAAAAGTTCGAGAAAATGCTGTACCTGGGATAAGTTGCAAAGAATAGTGAGATATCCTCTCAAAATTTTTGAATTCCAGAAAATCATTCTTTTTTTAACCGATCCTAAGCCTCAATACAACCTATACAAGTCCTATTTGATTCTAGATTACTACCATCATCAAGTATAGAGAATGGAGAAAAGAGAATTTATAGAGTTTGATTCGACGTTCTTAAGTGATATGACATTCCAATCATGAGATCTTCTTAAATCTTCTTATATTCTCCATTCAAAAATTATATATGTGAGACATTTGCCAGTTCCTATATTCATCTCCTCACATATAATTTGAGAGAAAAGTATAAAACTATTTCTGAGTGATTCACTTCTGAATGGTATACAAGTGAGGATTGAGGTCGAGGCATACAGTATCTAAGGCGATCGAGATATATTTACTGCTAGATAAGGATGATGTTGAACACACACACACATTGAGTCTGAGTAATCTTTTATTTGAATGTCTATTAGAAGAAGTATTGCATTTTGCTGATTAACTCTAATGTATGAATGATTTCTTACATCCTTGAAATAAATCTGACAAAAGGGAGTTTTTCTGAGTAATGCAAATAAGTTTTCTAGCATGTTATGCTTAGCCCTTTTTAGCTCACTTATTTCATAATAATTGTCAAGGATTGGCAATATGCTAATTGGGGATTGTGATATTCGCTCAAAAGTGTTTATTTTAAGCAATTATCCTTATAGCGATGTCCCATTCTCCTACGTAAAAGTTATTTTTTCTTCGATTTTTCCACGTAAGAGTTTCTTCCATTGTGTAGAACACATTCTTTAGACAAAAATTGGCTATTTGCATGAAATATACGCATTTCGGTTAGTCAGAATCAAGCCATTTTAGTTGAATCTCATTACGCATTTTTTCACTTGCAGAAGACATTATCGGGCGATTCTCAAGACTGACAGGCCCACGATCAACCATAGAAGACCTCTATCAAAGCTTAAAGAGCCAGTAGGCTAGGACAAGAAGATAAAAGCTAATTACGGGCAAAGCTAGAGGATCAAAGAGCTGATCCAAAGAAAGTGGAAGAGTTGAAGACCAAGAGAAGGACTAAGGTGTTAAAAGCCACACCAATTGACATCAAAAGCTAGTTTGACTAATTGGTGGAGCTGATGAAGGAGAATAAAGAAGATCAGGGTTCAAGACCCTCTAGTTCTATTATTTCGGTATTTTCTCTAACCTCTCTCCTATTTCTCTCTCTATCTATCTGGCACACCATGACCCATGACCCATACCCATGAACCATGACCCATACACATGACCCATGACCCATGCCCATGACCATGCCCTTTTGCAACACCTAAAGAGAATCGGTTTCACTTGACCGATTCCTCTCTCCCATTTTCTCTCAAGGAAAGGGATCTCTCCCTCAATCGTTGGATCTCACAAGATCCAACGGCCCTTATAACTCAACAAACCTTCACATGGATTCACTCTCTTTCTCCTAAAATCTATATAAAGGACCTAGGGTTTCCTTAGAATTTGATTCTCTCCCCCCTCTCACAATCTACCCTAGGTTCCCTCTCCCCTTCTTCTCTAAACCTCTCTATCTCTCTCCTCTCCCTAGTTCGGTTCTCATCCAAAAACCAGCAAGAACACGGCCTTGCAGACCTCTTCTCCATTGATAAGTCACTGATATTCGCTCAAAAGTGCTTATTTTAAGCAATTATCCTTTTAGCGTTATTGCATTCTCCTACGTAAAATACTCTATTTACCTACTTTTCTACGTAAGAGTCTCTTCTGTTGCGTAGAACACACTTTTCTGGACGAAATGGTATATTTGCATGCATTAAACACATTTTCGGAAGTCTAGATATTAAGCCGTTCTGATAAAGTCTCATTACGCGCTTCTTCTGTCGCAGGAAACCCCGATGGGACGATTCTCAAGACTTGTGGGCCCAAATCGATCATGAAAGCCCATTATCAAAGCTTAAAAAGCCCACATGCTATGACTAGAAGATATGGGCCAAATATGGGCTGAATAAGAGGACCAAAAAGCCGGCCCAAAGAACGAAGAGAGTAGGAGAGCCAATGACCAAGAGACGGACCAAAGCGTTTAAAGCCACATGAGTCAGCAAAGAATGATGGTCGACTCTACTGGAGAAGCGTGAGGATGTCACAGTGAAGACCAGGGTTCCAGACCCTCCGCCAGTGCTTTTTTCCATTTTTTTTGATACTTTTTCTCTCATTTCTTCTTATTCTCTCTCTCTCTTCATCTCTCGATCCTCGAATCTACTGACTTAACCCCAGAACTCCTACCCTTCGGCTCTATCTCATCTCCCTTAGCTTTCTGACCGTTGGATCTTCCATCGGACCGTTGGATCTTCAATCGGACCGTTGGATCTCTCTAGATCCGTCGATCTACCAATCTGGGTCCCAATCAAGTCACCATCCATCCGATCGCCTTCAGAATGCCTGTCACATCATCTTGTGAGACGATGGACATCATCAGTCCATGTGGGCCAGTAGCCGGGCCCATCAGCATCGACCCGCTGTCCGACCAGTTAGTGGACCCCGCGAATTTCAAAAATAATTTTAATTAAATGGGGGGTCCACTAATTGGGGAGATTCCCCATAGAAAAGTAGGTTTTTACTTAAAAAAAAAAAAAAAAAAAAAAAAAAAAAAAAAAAAAATATTTTTTTCTTATTTTTTATTTTTAAAAATCCCCTATTTCCATTAATGGAAATAGGGAAGCTTTAAAAGGAGAAGGATAGGGGTTCGTTCGAACCCTAATCCCTCTCCCCTCTTCTCCTCTCCTTCCCCTAATCTTCTGCCCACGTTTTCGCCTTCTTCTTTCTTCTCTTTTCTTCTTTTTTCTTCTTTTCTTCTTCTTCTTCCTCCTCCATCTTCGCCGGAGTTGCAGGCAGCAACTCCGGCCATCTGGTCCTCGTTCTTCTCCTCCTCTTCTTCTTCTTCTTCTTCTTCTTCTTCTTCTTCTTCTTCTTTTTTCTCCTTCTCTCCTCTGTCTTCTTCTTCTTGCTGTTCTAGTTTTCGTTTCACGTCCTCACCGGAGTTGCAGGCTGCAACTCCGGTCGCCATCGCACCTGCGCCTCTTGCAGCACCACGTCTTCACCATAGCACCTCCCTACTGCCTTTCCGTCTCCGCTAGCTCCACCTCTTCGGCTCTGCGCCTCCTTGCTCCGCCTGCTACCTTTTTGCAACTCCACCACCCACCGTTAGCTTCACCTGCAACTTCCGGCGATCGCCACCACCTGCAACTCCACCTGGTTGCTGTCCTCCCTTGACAGGCACACCACCTCCAGCCGTGTGTCCACGTTGCTGACCTCCTTAAGCCGGCTCATCCTCCACTAAAGCTTTGAACGTTGCTGCAACTCAAACATCTGGGTTCAAGATCCGGTGGTGCGCCTCCATCAACACCATTACCGCCTCCTTCACAAACCGAACTCCTCTCTCCACGAGTGCAACCTTGGCGCCTCCATTGGTGGATCATTCACCTGCACTTCACGGTCTTCACTGATATCTAAAGCCTCCCTGCACGCATCTTCATCACACGGATCAAAATCTACATGACCAAACGGTGGTGTTCAAAATCAGTGCCGATTTCTGCAAAGCAAGGGCACCACGTGCTCCCTTCAAGACCCAGCACCAGCAGGTGCACCATTTTTGATGCCCCTGGACTGGTGCGCCTCACCTACTAGCAGCAGCCCTCACCTTCTCAACCGAACTGCCAATGGCTACCATTTAGCAACCAGACTGCTAGTTTTCTCCACTACTCTCCTGGCCGTGAGTGAACTAAACCAGCATGCCTGCAGCTCCATCAACCATTCGGTTGCTGCCTTGACCATCAATGGTAAGTCTTCTCCCTTAAGATCTATCTTAATCTTTTTTATCTCTCTAGCTTTTAGGATATTTTCTCACTTTCTTTCTCTCTCTCTAGGCTTATTTTGTTTAAAACTCATTTTCTCTCTCTATCTTTCTCACTAATTCTTCCTCTTTCTCTCTCTACCTACCTTCATCTATCTAGATTTATTTTCTTCCTCTAAAAACCACTGTCTCTCTCTAGTTCTCACTTTCTCTCTCTAGTTTGTTTTTTTTTTTATGCTTTATAATTTAGTTATTTTTACTTGAGTGTAAGAGACATGTTCGATTGAATGAAGTTGATTTGAATAAAATTATGTCCATTCTCTGCAAATTTTCTGTCATTTTATGTTCATTATTGCACTAACCCGACTAATTCCGAGTGCGGATCGACATCCGACACGAGCCACTATGCAAAACTGCTCATTTTACAGGTTAAATGTCTCGGATAAATTAAAAATGTGTTGAAGTTAGGGTTTCCGTAACCAACGACGCGGAAAAATCCGACTTTCAAATGGCGCCGCTGCCGCTCGGGTGTTCGGGAGTGCGAAAAAGGACGTAAAGACGGAATTGGAAAGTTGCTGAATCGAAAGCTGCTCAATTTGGACAGCCTGACCTTTTCGGGAAACTTTCTATTTTTTGTTTTTAGTGATTTTTAGCAGTTTTTAAATTACTATTTTTAATGCCTCGGAAGGCCGAGTGCAATTTGTAATAATTTAGGAATTTTACTGCTTTCCATATAACTGCTAGATCTTGTTCTAGGGTTTTTTAGAAACCCTAGATTAAGTGGAAATTACCAAAAAAATTAAAAAATCAAAATTCAAAAAAATTAGGGTTTTATATTCTGCAGATTTTTAGAAATCACCAATCAAGGATTTGCGATTTTTGGAAAGATTCCAAAATCTTGAAACTCTGCTTAATTAGGGTTTCCCCTCTTAGAAGTTTCCTCTTTAGAAGAATTTCTATCTTTAGAAATCTTCCGAATTTGGAAAAGTCTGCAAAAGGAAACATCCCAAATCTAGCAGAATTTCAATTTTGGGAAATTTCCCAAAATTATAAGGGATCTCGCAATCAAATCTTTCTTGGAAGATCTCCACAGTTCGGGAAACTTTCCAATCTAGGTATTTTCCAATCTGGGAATTCCTAAATTTTAACCCATCTCGAATTTGGAAACTAATTCAAAAACTTGCCTAAATTCAGTGCTTGTTCAGTGAACCCTAAAAAGGCAAGGATCTTCCAAATAGAATCCCACATACCTAGACCGTGCGATCTAACTTTTCTGCAGGAACACGATCCAGTGTGGGTAGAGAGCAAAAGCTCAAAGAGGTGGAGTCGGGCCCAAGCCCATTAGGATACCCCTCCCTAACCCACGGAGGAGACCCCGTGGCGTGGCCCGCGGGAGGTAAGTCTCTATCCTCGCCTTGAGTGCGATACATTGCATATTGGGTGAATCATTGCCGCTTGTCTATTTGCTTTCGCATACATATTATTCGACTTGCGTGGCGTGGCCGTTAATCAATCAACTCTAAGAGAGCAGACCCAGCTCCAAATTGAAACTGGTGGGATTTCATCACCCACCTCATCACTCCAGCTGAAATTGATCCCCAAGATCCATTTAATTAAAAAGAATCAAGAAGTAGAGCCAATTAGCCCGGTGTTCGAGGAAAAATCCACGCAAAGCGAACCCGCTTAACATCCAATCGAAATAAGACCACGAGCGCGGGTCCCTGTTGTCTAACACACCCATAAGTCCCTGCTACTCAAGTACACTGAGCTCGACGTGGCATCTTGGACTATTCGGCGGTTAGTTGCGTGTGGACTAGGAACACGCACCAACCCTAGCTTAACCCGAGGGAACACTCTTCTTATACACTTGACCAATCCGGTTAGTCTGGGACGTACTTAAGACAGCCATTGTGCCGCACGTCTGTCTAGGCTTCGGATTGCCTTGTTGTTGACTAGAGTTAGTACTAAAGGATTCGCTCTGAAGAGTGTAGCCTGGTGAGAACCTCTGAGTGCATACAGTTAGTCCGGCGGCTAAAAGATAAACCAGTGGTCCGCCCACTGTCATAATCTACTCTAGCCCCAAAACTAACAAGATAATGCCTAAAATATATCCTGATTGTTTAGAATAGGATTATCTGTGCTTGGTGTGCATCATTTAGAATCACTACTCCAGTGTCTCCTTTTGGCAACTTTTTGCCAAATCTTGGGCTTGCTTTTTCAAGTAGAAGCCCAGTTGGACCTGTCCTCACCTTTTACTGACTCGATCTGAGAGTTAGTCCACCGCACCCCTCCATCGCCTCTAATGGCAGATGAACGGCCTCTATATGAGACCTACTACACTTTCTGTGAGAATCGAGGTGATCACTCTCAACAATGGTATGACAATTCTGCGTATCATCATGATACTCCAGTCGCGCACACTTCTACAGAGTATGATAATCACCGAGATCCGGAGTACAATTCTATACTCCAAGAGCTTAAAAATTCAGTCTCTGCCCTTCGTGCCGCGGTCCAGCAACCTGTGCACCATTCCCAGTCTGTAGGATATTACCCTCCTATCCAGCAAGATGTCTGTACCTTTCCATCTCCAATGCAAACCTCCTATGACAACACTTATTATCCGGATAATAGGAGTCACCATAACTTTGGTTGGGAACAGTCTGCCCTCCCGCAGCAATTGCCGCAGGATAATTATCCTTCCGGGTTCCATCAACCCAATGGAGAGTATGACTGGCAATACTCGCAATCGCAGTACCCGTCATATCCACAGAATGACTATTCTGATCAACAGTGGGCCCCTCAGGATTTTCAGAGTCAGCACCTAGTCCCAGACTCCACTTTGCCTTACAACCTTCATACCCAGTCGGACTACAATCAAGAGTTGGCACCTCAGCTCCCCTTGGCTGAACCGCCTCCGTTGGCTACTAAACCCGGTCTAGAGGACCTTCTCTCTCAGTACATTGCCCAGCAACAACAGTATTTCCAAGGTCTAGAGCACCAACAACAGCTATCTATGGAGAGCTTGGAGCAACGTCTAGTTCAATTAGAAAATGAGAGAGAGGAAGTCAACTTCACTAGTCCACCAATAGCCTATCTTGAGGAGAGTGACATGGCCACTTTCTATAATGAGGAGTCGCACAATTGGACCAACGACCAGAATTGCCAAGATGAAATAGAAGTTGTTACCACCCCTAGATCAAGCTTGATTATTGAGGAACCAGTGTATCCTAATTCGGTGCCTTTAACAGCACCAAATCTTGAACCTACCTCAGAGCAACCTATTTCTCACTCTACCTCTACTGACCCTGATATCAATCTTCATGACACTGAGCTGTGTCTCGATCGTAGGATCCCAACTGTGCTAGATCTACCGTTCCTCCCCACCTCCCTTGGATTGTGCACCAATTGTAATGAACCCGAGTCTCAATCTTTGGTGCCCTTAACAGCACCAACTTCTGGACTGAGCACAGAGAAACCCGGTTCCATCTCTATCTCTGATAATTCTTTCTCTGCCCTGGATGCAGACATTCCTACCGTAGAACCGTGTCTAGAATATGAGACTCCCGCTGTCCTGGACCTACCGATCCCCACCGAGGAGGGACGTATTGAATGTAGGGATTGGAACATCCCTATCCCATTAGGAAACATCGAGGAAGAGGTCAACAATTTTCACCCGCTACCCTATGTCGATATTATCGGTGACCCGTGTGCCGTAGCGAGTCTAATTCAAGACTCTCCTGAAGATATATTATCCAAGTGTCATGAACACTGTGAGTTTGACTTCATCTCGGAGTCCAATATCTCTGGTATTACTGATCTGCAGGAGTCTGCTCCATTCAGATACATTCCCGCAAAACTCAATGAGTTTGCGGCTCTGCTAACCACGGTCAGAGAACCCACTACTCCTGTCCTCTCAATCTTTACTGAGAAGATTCGATCCCTCCCAGATCAACTCCGTGCTTTTGCCGGGCTGCTCAGAGAGCTCAATGCCCTTATCTCAATCTACACTGAGAAAGACCTGTTCTACACAGGTATACCTAGACAAGGGATAGGATAGTTGTCTCCGTTCCACCTTAGGTGTCAGGAAGACTGCAGATTCACTCAGTCTCCATGAGTTTTATCCTGGTTGGGGGTACTTGATATACCCCCATCATGTCTGGCTGAAGACGTAAAACTTAGCGCTTTCGGAAAGGCAATTCCGGTATTCCTAGAGTACATGAGTCTCATGCATTTGTGATTATTGTTATATCTCTAAAAATGCAGGTACATTCATTCTCCCAATCATCAGGTATCACACACTGTCGAGTTTTTGCCGACTTGGTAACATCCTTCCTGAATCTTTGCATCATCATCACTGATTTGTTATCATTTTATGTCCCGGTCATGAGCACCGAGGACGGTGCTATATTTTGGTTGGGGGTGGGTATTTACCAAAACTCATGTATTCCTTTTGATAAATATATAAAAAAAAAAAAAAAAAAAAAAAAAAGGTTGTTTTTGGGGTGATTTCCGATGTTCTCCAAAAGTTTTCTAGAATTTCAAAAATGTGTCAAATACCCTGACTTTGATTAGCTGAAAACCTCCGTTAAGTCAGTATTGAGGATGTCAATTTTTGTTTAAGGTTGGCGTTGAGTCAAGTCAAGTGTGACTACAGCAGGTTTGAAAACTTAGAAAAACTCAGATTCGGCAAAATTGTACACTATCAACATCAGAGTCATCCTAAGTTTGGAAATTCTAGAGATCCTGTGAGAAGAATTGTGGAGACCTAACCCAGTGAGCTTTCGAGCCTTTAATCATTTCAGAGAGTTATACAATAATCCTGAGTCAATGGATGACTCACTATTCTTCATGCCCGCAATATTCGTTGAGAGATCTCATTATCTTTTGCTTCGATCATGGAACTCAGAACGACATCAACATTGGATTACTACGACAGAACCTTCTTTGTATCCAGTCAAGACAGTATACATGATAGTGCAAACCCTAGAAAATGATTTAGGCCATTTTTTCTGAACCATTCAGCCTTTTTACTCACCTGAATTATACTTCACTAGAAACCCCTTGAACCCTTCTATAAAAGCCTTTTCTTTGTAAGCCCATTAACCAAAAACCCAGTTCAGCTACGAAGTGTTACTAGCTACCCTACTTTTGAGAAGGATAAAAAAATCACTGATGTGGGTGTACCGTGAAAAGAAAAGTAAAGAAGAAAAATCAAAAGGAAAAGAAAGTGGTTCAAGCTGAAAACAAAATATGGAAAGAAAGTATGAAAAAGTGCTGAAAAGAAATTGAGCAGTCTCAAAAATATCAAGAACAAGAGAAAAATATGAAAAAAAAGGAAAAAGAACCAGATAATGGTGTTACGTCGCAGGAAAAATGCAAGAAAATGACAATATCCTCTCAAGATCTTTGAAATCCTGTATCCCTTTATCTCTCTACACCTGACCTAAGCCTCATTACAACCCAGGAAAGTCCTACTTGATTCTAGGATAGTACGATCATAAAATGTGGAGATTGGAGAAAGAGAAGCTATAGAGTTTGATCTGACGTTCCCGAGTGAAGTGGTATTCCAATCATGAGATCTTCTTCTGTTAAAGATGTCCTTCCTTCAAATAAAACATATGTGAGATCTTTTGCCTCTTTATATTAAATACATCTCCTCACATATAAATTGAGAGAAAAGAAGAAAACCCTTCTTGTGTGATTCTATTCTGAGTGCTAAACGTGTGAGATTTGAGGTCGAGGCATAAAAACTTAGAGGTGATTTGGAAATCTTTACTGTCGGATGATGAAAATGTTGAGCACACACACACGCAGAGTCTGAATATTCTGGGTCATGATTATCAGTCTGTAGTCTTGCCAAAACTCTCCAACTCTTCGCTAGCATGTAACTATTTTTGCATCAATTCAATGATTTGACGAACGGTGTTTTCCCGGAGCTCTATGAAAAAGTGTGCAGCATGTGCAGAGCCCTTTTAAGCTCATTTATTTCGCACTAATTGCCAAGGATTGGCAATATGCTGGTTGGGGGTTGTGATATTCGCTCAAAAGTGCTTATTTTAAGCAATTATCCTTTTAGCGTTATTGCATTCTCCTACGTAAAATACTCTATTTACCTACTTTTCTACGTAAGAGTCTCTTCTGTTGCGTAGAACACACTTTTCTGGACGAAATGGTATATTTGCATGCATTAAACACATTTTCGGAAGTCTAGATATTAAGCCGTTCTGATAAAGTCTCATTACGCGCTTCTTCTGTCGCAGGAAACCCCGATGGGACGATTCTCAAGACTTGTGGGCCCAAATCGATCATGAAAGCCCATTATCAAAGCTTAAAAAGCCCACATGCTATGACTAGAAGATATGGGCCAAATATGGGCTGAATAAGAGGACCAAAAAGCCGGCCCAAAGAACGAAGAGAGTAGGAGAGCCAATGACCAAGAGACGGACCAAAGCGTTTAAAGCCACATGAGTCAGCAAAGAATGATGGTCGACTCTACTGGAGAAGCGTGAGGATGTCACAGTGAAGACCAGGGTTCCAGACCCTCCGCCAGTGCTTTTTTCCATTTTTTTTGATACTTTTTCTCTCATTTCTTCTTATTCTCTCTCTCTCTTCATCTCTCGATCCTCGAATCTACTGACTTAACCCCAGAACTCCTACCCTTCGGCTCTATCTCATCTCCCTTAGCTTTCTGACCGTTGGATCTTCCATCGGACCGTTGGATCTTCAATCGGACCGTTGGATCTCTCTAGATCCGTCGATCTACCAATCTGGGTCCCAATCAAGTCACCATCCATCCGATCGCCTTCAGAATGCCTGTCACATCATCTTGTGAGACGATGGACATCATCAGTCCATGTGGGCCAGTAGCCGGGCCCATCAGCATCGACCCGCTGTCCGACCAGTTAGTGGACCCCGCGAATTTCAAAAATAATTTTAATTAAATGGGGGGTCCACTAATTGGGGAGATTCCCCATAGAAAAGTAGGTTTTTACTTAAAAAAAAAAAAAAAAAAAAAAAAAAAAAAAAAAAAAAAAATATTTTTTTCTTATTTTTTATTTTTAAAAATCCCCTATTTCCATTAATGGAAATAGGGAAGCTTTAAAAGGAGAAGGATAGGGGTTCGTTCGAACCCTAATCCCTCTCCCCTCTTCTCCTCTCCTTCCCCTAATCTTCTGCCCACGTTTTCGCCTTCTTCTTTCTTCTCTTTTCTTCTTTTTTCTTCTTTTCTTCTTCTTCTTCCTCCTCCATCTTCGCCGGAGTTGCAGGCAGCAACTCCGGCCATCTGGTCCTCGTTCTTCTCCTCCTCTTCTTCTTCTTCTTCTTCTTCTTCTTCTTCTTCTTCTTTTTTCTCCTTCTCTCCTCTGTCTTCTTCTTCTTGCTGTTCTAGTTTTCGTTTCACGTCCTCACCGGAGTTGCAGGCTGCAACTCCGGTCGCCATCGCACCTGCGCCTCTTGCAGCACCACGTCTTCACCATAGCACCTCCCTACTGCCTTTCCGTCTCCGCTAGCTCCACCTCTTCGGCTCTGCGCCTCCTTGCTCCGCCTGCTACCTTTTTGCAACTCCACCACCCACCGTTAGCTTCACCTGCAACTTCCGGCGATCGCCACCACCTGCAACTCCACCTGGTTGCTGTCCTCCCTTGACAGGCACACCACCTCCAGCCGTGTGTCCACGTTGCTGACCTCCTTAAGCCGGCTCATCCTCCACTAAAGCTTTGAACGTTGCTGCAACTCAAACATCTGGGTTCAAGATCCGGTGGTGCGCCTCCATCAACACCATTACCGCCTCCTTCACAAACCGAACTCCTCTCTCCACGAGTGCAACCTTGGCGCCTCCATTGGTGGATCATTCACCTGCACTTCACGGTCTTCACTGATATCTAAAGCCTCCCTGCACGCATCTTCATCACACGGATCAAAATCTACATGACCAAACGGTGGTGTTCAAAATCAGTGCCGATTTCTGCAAAGCAAGGGCACCACGTGCTCCCTTCAAGACCCAGCACCAGCAGGTGCACCATTTTTGATGCCCCTGGACTGGTGTGCCTCACCTACTAGCAGCAGCCCTCACCTTCTCAACCGAACTGCCAATGGCTACCATTTAGCAACCAGACTGCTAGTTTTCTCCACTACTCTCCTGGCCGTGAGTGAACTAAACCAGCATGCCTGCAGCTCCATCAACCATTCGGTTGCTGCCTTGACCATCAATGGTAAGTCTTCTCCCTTAAGATCTATCTTAATCTTTTTTATCTCTCTAGCTTTTAGGATATTTTCTCACTTTCTTTCTCTCTCTCTAGGCTTATTTTGTTTAAAACTCATTTTCTCTCTCTATCTTTCTCACTAATTCTTCCTCTTTCTCTCTCTACCTACCTTCATCTATCTAGATTTATTTTCTTCCTCTAAAAACCACTGTCTCTCTCTAGTTCTCACTTTCTCTCTCTAGTTTTTTTTTTTTTTTTTATGCTTTATAATTTAGTTATTTTTACTTGAGTGTAAGAGACATGTTCGATTGAATGAAGTTGATTTGAATAAAATTATGTCCATTCTCTACAAATTTTCTGTCATTTTATGTTCATTATTGCACTAACCCGACTAATTCCGAGTGCGGATCGACATCCGACACGAGCCACTATGCAAAACTGCTCATTTTACAGGTTAAATGTCTCGGATAAATTAAAAATGTGTTGAAGTTAGGGTTTCCGTAACCAACGACGCGGAAAAATCCGACTTTCAGTCACCAAGGTAAATCTCCATTTTCCATCTTCCATTTCATTTTCTCTCTCTAAAATCTTGTTCTTCTCTCTATATTTCTTCTCTTATAATGCTTTCTAGAGTGATGGTTATTTGTTTTATTTTCTTTTATGAATAAATTAGATTCAAGTATTTTAATTTGTATTATTTTAATAAATAAGTTTTTCTTTCCGTTTATGGTGTTTCTTTCTCTTTAGTTATGTTAATTAGTTGATAGAAATCTCTCCAAAAAGATTATTTTAAATCTCAATCATTAATCACCACTCTCACCCTTCCATCCATATTTTCAAGCACTTTCTATTGTTCTAATGTTCTGATAAATTGTGTTCCCTAACCCTGAGTGCAGATTCGACATCCGACATATCGCTATACAAAGTCTACATTTTTGCAGGATTTAAAGTGAACCGAAATTACAAATGTTGTTGAAATCTAGGGTTTCCGATCCGACCACACGGAAAAACCCTACTTTCAATAGTTTTGGTTCTTGTAAGATCGTTTTGAACTACAAAATGACATAGGAAGTTTTACCTTAGTCACTAGATTGTGTATACTTTCAGTCATTATTAAACTCAGGCTACTATTAGAAGGATGAATGAAAATGGTTACTAGATGAATGAAATTTTCTAGAAATGATTCTTGCCTACAAACGTTCATAACAGTTTTCTAAATCAACACCTTTTGGCTTACAGGTCCTAAGTTCCAACACTTCATTTTCTTATGCATACTGCCTTTAAGATTTAGTTACTACAAAAGTTCTTT
This sequence comes from Euptelea pleiosperma, assembly GCA_035048495.1. Lineage (NCBI taxonomy): Eukaryota > Viridiplantae > Streptophyta > Magnoliopsida > Ranunculales > Eupteleaceae > Euptelea > Euptelea pleiosperma. The sequence goes on from CM068543.1 coordinate 39,445,687, forward strand.
AATTTTAAGAAAAACTAATAGGTTCGAGTGTCTGGTTTCTGTACTCTAGATGTTAATTATGCTACGAAACTAATAACTTAATTTCTTTACTACCGACAACACAATGAGCTAATGTTTGGGTGCTGCAGGACTGGATAACACAAAATGAATAGATTGGGAAACATTAACAGGAAAAACATCTTTGTTGGACTGCTTGGTATCCTATATGTAGTTTGCAGGAAAATGTTTGTAATATTTGATAATCAAATGTTTGCAATGACAAATATTTGTTGGGAAAATATTCATATGGTTGGGGAGGGGAGAGTTGTTGGGGGATGGAGAGAGTCATTTGCCTACTGTTTCCAACCACTAAATGGCTACAAACATTAGAACACTTTTTGGCAAATATTTGTTTGATTCAGATATAGGGAACAATGTTCAAAGTTTGAGTAGGGATTAGTATTTACAATGACTATTTTAGTAAGGATCCAAGACTCCTAATTTATGATCAAGAACTAGCCGAAAATGGAGCGAATACACCTACCTGAGATTGAGTCCACCTTCGCTGACTGCAAAGTGTCAGCAAAGTTGCTAACAATCACAGAGTTCTCGGCATGTACCCGAGTGCTTTTTGCCACGTACCCAGGTGTGTGTGTTTCTTAAGATTTATTTTTTAGTTTTTTAATACCAACTTTCAAGCCTCCATTTGCTGGCTTCAAAGTAGTGAGAGGAGCTTTCAGAGCGAAGCGAGCCCCGCTAGCCTATTACATTTTTTAGCAGCAAGCTACGGCTTCAAAGCCTACGCGAAGCAAAAAGCACCTGACGACGTGACAACTCTGTGATTGTCATCGATAGCGGATTCCCTGAGCGAGAAAACTTTCACTCACACGGTGTGAGAGCGAAGCCAATCACAGCCCATTTGTGATCAAATCTGTCACGTTTTACATTTGATTGGTGACTAACTGATTAGTGATTTTATTAGTGATTAGTGACTCCCTGATATTCATATCTGACCCATTTTACATTTGATTCACAACTTACAGATCCAAACCCACAAAAAATGATTTGGGTTGGGTCTGATATTTATGCCTGACCTGTCTCATCTATATCTATATTACTTCTAAATGTCGGTATCTTGAAAAAACTTTTTTCCCTATTTTGTCCTCATTATCTACCCTAAAAGACACATCTACCCTTTTCCTAAAATGCCCTAAACTAATTTGCTTCCCATCTCCTTCGAACCTTTCTCTTCCCTGAATGGCTGAAACCTTGTTTCTCTCCTTTCAGAAAACGCCTTCCATCTCCTTCAAACCCTTCTTCTTCCTCAACGCCTGAAACCCTGCTTTGCTTCAGACCCTTCTTCTTACCAATACGCCTTTCTCCCCCAATCCCTAGGATGTCTCTCTCCCTCCCTCTACATATCTCCCTCTCCCGATCACCGTCTTCTCCTTTACAATTGGAGGGTTTTGTCTCAAAGATGCGCCAATGTGCTAAGGACAGTTATAATTTATTGATAGGCTCTGCGGACAGAGAAGAAGTAATTCTTTGTTCCTCCTTTCGTTGTAAGGCAAGCTCTCTATAATCTCAACAAATTACCATATTGGAATGTTTTTCATAATGAATCTTCTGTAGCTTGATTCTGTCTTCCTTTAATTTTAATCTTTTTTTTTGTTTAAAAGCATGTTATTGGATTTCCCTCTTTTTTTCTTTTTTTTTTCTTTGGTGTTTCTGCTAAACAAAAAACACAAAACATTGATTCTTTTCTTAGGGAAGCGAAGAAGACGCTTATCCCTCTTTAATTTTGGGATTTCATGAACAACTTCTATAACAGGAAAAAGTAAATGAAAAGAAAGCACAATCTGTTTCATTCAAGAATATAAAGTGTAATGCACTATTTTGATTGGCAATCAACAACTGCAGAGCTGTTCATTTTTGGAGATACCACCACCTACCCACCCATCCTAAAAAAAGAACGCGAAAAGGAAGATGTTTTTACACAAAATAAGCTCTTATATAACTATCAATTTTTAGCAAAAAAGGCAATCCAAACATGCCCGTAGATTTTTTGGTAGAAGTACCAGGCTTTCAATTTTTTTCTTACCCTTTTAAATCTTCTTTACATAGTATTATTGTTATGAAATATAATAATATCTCTATATCCCTTTCATTTGCATTTCATGACTTACATATGGAAATTATTTTTGCTGCTTTGGTTGGTTCTGTTGTTGTAGATCAAACATGAATTTCAATGAGTTTGTTGAACGATGTTAGTTCAATAACGCTGGAGGTCTAAATTTCTTCTTTATGCATTGGCTGAAATGTCAAGTAAGTCTGTTCATATTGTAGAATGCATATGCATTACCTTTTGAGTTTTGATTCAATCCAAAGATTGTGTGGGATAAAGAGGATAGAGTGATATAATGACATAACCCTTTTAATTTTTTGAAGTTTTAAGGTTGAACCCTAGGAAGAGTTGAAGAATAATATAAATTACAAAGATTGGTTGAGATCGTTTGCAAAGGTTTGATTCTCCTTCGTGCAACTTTTTTCAAACAAGAGTAGTTGAGAATAAATTGGCTAAGAATGTAGGAAAAGAAAATCGAACTCAAGGAATTGAAGCATTCATAATCGAAGCTTTCCATAGTTCCAGCAAGAAGAAAGATTCAAAAACATTACTGATGTGGGCTCTCAAGATCTTTGTTCTATTGGTCAAAATAGGTTAGCTTTGGCATCAAGTTTTGGAACTAGGTTCCCTATTCCATCCCTCATGGTTTGGATGTTGCTTTTAAGATCCATGCCCAACCCAGGATTTTAAGATCCCTATTTCATTAATTTTGTTAGGTATGTGTTGAATATTTTTCTGTCCTATATATTTCAGAATTCAGATCGATGTTTATAATTTCATTTGCTTTTATGTTCTGCTTTCTCTTTCTTCGTCCACAATCTAGATTCGATACTACATTTTTTAGTAATTTCACTCATTTACTTAATATATGAATCTAAGTTCCTTGTATTTTTTGGATGTGATATTGTTATTTTGTGTTACTTATCGGATTTGGTTGTTGTCTTCATCAGGTTATAGAACTTACTGTTCGAATTTGGCTAATTTTTACATTAAATTATTTTTATTACCTCGATTAGGTATGAATTTATTTATAGCTTTTCACATTACCTTGTTCATGTGAAGTTTTCCTTCTTTCTTTTGCTAATATGTATGTCTTATTCATTTAGGAAAGCATCATGGCTAGCGAAAGAATTCAGAAGAGGCTTTAGGGTTTTGCCGAGGGATACTCCAACATCTTGCAGTGATGGACCTGTTGGGGAGGACATCTTCCACTGGCGGGCGACGATCATGATCCCTATTGGCATTCTTTGTCATGACCATTTTCCACACAATTATCCCTTCAGGTCAAGGCACAGGGAGGAAAGTGTTCGTTTTTCAAAAAACAAATTAAGCCATTGACCATATTTGCAAATAATACACTGATCATGGTTTAGTTTTTCTTACAGACAATAAGATGAATTATGTGATAAAACATGAAAACATGCAGCACATCATTTTTACGTTTCATCAAACATCTTGACTAAATCAACTTAAACATCCTGACTAAATCAACTAAAAAGAGTCCTTTCAATGACAATTAACTATTTTAAAATGTTATTTTGTGACTTAGGGCAACTGATGAGTTGAGCACAACTATGTATTAAAACCAAAAACACAGTACAGGATGAAAACCAAAATGTCTCTAAAACGACTCTAACGCCTCGAATGTCGCCAGATCTTGCAAATTAAGGATAAAGCGCAGGGTAAATTATATTGAAGACATACCATCTCTCACTTCCCCTCCCCATCATTCACCCAGGCGCATGCCCTAAAATATAGCATGAAGAGCAAAAGGTAGATAAGCAATTTAAATATTTGGCAAGTTGATCAAATTCCTCACTTAATTAATAAATATGAAAAGCATACGAACAACAGTAACTAAGATGAAATGGGTTTATCAGCAAGAAAAACAAAGAAATTTTTACCAAAGAAGGTGAGAAGGATAAAATTCCTACTGAATTATATTATAATCAATAATTCATTTTAACGTGCATGTTGTGAACTCATAGTTTTCAAATTCTTATTGCCCTTTTAATAATGTATGACACATGGTGGAAGGTTAAGATAGTTAATTTCTTAGTAGCTTTATCAATGAGGAATTTCCTCTACTTCAATTCATACCATTAGAAACAGTAGCAATAGAACCTACTCACCCATTACCTCTCTCTCCATTTCCAATCCTGCTCCATAAACCCCTAGAGCTCAATCACATCTAAGATCCATATTAGTAATATCAGTTTCTTATCATAAAACTCAATCTACAAAGCCCATGTCTTTTGTTAACTAAGGAATTACTGATGATCTTTCTCCCTTAGTTTTTGTTGACCTCTCTAAATCTCTTGCTATATGTTGCTGTAGGAGACCCAATCATGGTAGATCCCATATTGATTTGGAGGATTTTATTGCCCTCTTATGCACTCGCTACTTCAGCAAGTTACAAGCCAAATTTGAAGCTTCGGACCGGTTCCCTTCCATAGGACAGACCGGGATCTGCACATTTTGCTCAACACTTCTGTTAGAGCTCCCATTGGAGGATTTTTACCTACGCCCCCACAAGCGAGTGGCCCATCTTGCTTCTTGATATGTTCATATTTATGTAAATCTATTTCATCTATTTTGAGTTCTCCAGTTCATGCTTCATATGAACTGTTTTGCCCCCCTTCTGCTTCATATAAATCTATTGACAATTTGCTCCTTCTATGATTGTATGAATTTGTTAATAAAGTAAGATTTCAGTACTATTTGATCTGTTTTGAACTCTCAAGTTCATGCTTGATCTGAAAATGTTGTGCTTGATTACTTAAGTTTGTTAGTTTTCAATTCTAAAATCTGTGTGGGTTTGTGTGTTTGTTTCCTCATTTAATTGTGTACAATGGGGTATTGTTAACACTTAAAAGAAACCAATGTTTGCAACTTATGGCAGGGTGAAAGTTAACAGTTAAAAGAATCCTTTTAAGATTGAAAACAACTATAGAAAAATTTAATGAACTTCCTTACTTAGATTCACAAATTTATTTTTAGTACATCTGAGAATATTTTTACATCTAAGAATCTCTCTTTTTTCTACCTCAATCTCACTACTTCACATATATGTACATGTACACAAACTCAACAAACTAAGTAAAAACAGAAGGACATGTTCTCAGTGTCACAAAAAAATATGAAATCAGTTGCTACTCTGAGATAGCCATCCTCTTATACTTAAGAAACTAGATCATGACAATTCTCTAGTCTTTCTCTATCAATAGGATTGCCCCAGTTCCTGAATGTAGCCGGTGCATCAACATGGCCCTATGGTAAAGGTAGGAGAAGCGAATTTGCCTCAACGAGTTGAACCACCTCACCCCACCACCATAATGTGGCATTTACAACAACCGATTTCCACTACCACATTATGAGTTCTCATGGAAGTTGATCATTGACATTTCTTGCATAAAAACATGTTCTTTTTCTTCGATCTTTCGGTGTTTATATAAGTGGAGAGGGACTATTGGTGAAGATTAAATCTATATAATTCTAATAGTAACATATTAAAACTTTTGCGAAAAGATCATCGACAATTCATCTACTTTATTACACTAGAATCAGCTTCCATGGTAGCAATAACAGAAAAAATCCATGAAGAAAGGGTACTTAAGAATTCTCAACACTTTCTTAGTATGAGACAAGTTCAGATAATATCATCCTCGCTAGAATCGAGAACAAATGAAGAGGAGATAAGGGGACTAACAAACAGGAAAATTAGCCATAATCACATTTCAGAATCTTTAGGTACTCCTTTTTTATCTAGAAAATATTATTCAGCCAAATTATAATAACTAGAAAAAAAAACCCATCACTGTTTAAAAAAGCAAATTAAGAAAGAATACTAGAAACAAAACAGAAAAATCTTAGAAGACCCAAAACATCACTTTGGTAGAAATTGGAGTTCCAACTAGACATTGATCATAAAATTGCTGCTTTTGGCAAATGGTTAGTTGATTGGTTATACTTTTCAGACTTGGAAACCTACAATCTTGTGGGAAATCTAACTGGACAAGTTAAGAAGAAAAAAATAAAATAAAATAAAATAATTCTTCAACTGTTAAAAACTTTCTGTTTTTAGTGAAGTCTTATTTCTCAATAGGACTTACACGGTGAATACAAAAAGGGAATTTCTTGTTAGAGAAGGAAAGAGGTCTTTAATCTTGACCATCCAATCTCTTGTAACCCCAAATCTAATGGCTAACAATAGAATGTCTTTTTGGTTTGGGTATAAAAACCTTTTTGTAATGTGTAGAATTTTTTTTTGGTGCGAGAGAAAAAATTGTGTGTGAGAAAGGCTTTTGCTTTTGGGTGTGGGAAAAAGCTCGTTCTTTGTTGACGAAGCTTGTACGCCTTGTAATTTTGTGATCTCCATAGTGAAGAAGAAGACTCCTTTGTTGCTGCCCCGTGGACGTAGGCACACTGCCGAACCACGTAAATATTTGTGTCTCCGTGTTTCTCTTTTCCTTGCGTTATTTTATTTATTTTTCTTCTCGATATCCGGTTGTGTGTGCTACGTTTTTCTCAACATCTGGTATTAGAGCACCACGGTTGTGGGGCTGTCTACGCATAATCGGTTTTGTTTATTGCGTTGCACTTGTTCGAGATGGCTGGACCGAGTTCTACCAGATTCGAGGTTCCTAAATTTAACGGTTCCAATTTCGCATTGTGGAAATTAAAGATGAATGCGATGCTCGTTAAAGATGGATGTGCCATTGCACTTGAGGGCATAGAGAAGAAGCCTGCAAGGATGAAGGAAGAAGAATTTGCAGAGAAAAATCAATTGGCATTGGCGGATCTTTTTCTTGCACTGGATGATACGGTTCTATTCAACGTGTCTGATCAAACAACCGCAAAAGGGTTGTGGGACAAATTGAAGAACATGTACGAAGGAAAATCTCTACCGAACAAAATTTTTCTTCATCGGCAATTATACAATTTAAAGATGAAGGAAGGGGCTCCATTGCAAGAACACTTGAATGAGTTTAATACTCTGATTAGCAAATTAACAGCTGTGGAGGTCAAGATCGATGAAGAAGAAAAGGCATCTATTTTACTTTGTTCAATGCCAGATTCGTGGGATGGTCTGATTATGAATCTCAGTGGTGGGACATCTCTTAGCATGGATGGAGTTGTGTCTTCATTGCTTACCGAAGAATCTCGGAGAAAATCTGGTCAAGGATCTTCGGGTGATGCGATGTTGGCAAGAGGCAGAGCTACTGAGAGAAATACCGGGGAACGTGGTCAAACGAGATCCAAGTCGAAAGGGCGGAAGAAACTGAAGTGTTGGTCTTGTGGAAAATTGGGCCACTTGAGAAAAGATTGTAGATTGCGAAAAGCGAATCAGGATAATTCAAAATCTGATTTGCTGGAACAAAAATCAGAATCAAATAATTTCCAAGGAAATTTAGCAAAGGATGGAAGTTCTTCTGAAGACGGACAAGTGTTGTCGGTGATTGAATGTAAGAGTTTGATGAATCAATGGATTTTGGATTCGGGCGCTTCTTTTCATATGACACCGTGCAGGGACTGGTTTTATTCTTATCGGTCATGTGACGGCGGCACTGTTTACATGGGTGATGATAACACATGTAAAATAGTGGGAGTTGGTGATGTTCGAATTACAATGTTTGATGGGATTACTTGTACCGATTTCAAGTGTTCGGCATGTTCCAGATCTACAGAAGAGCCTATTATCATTGGGAAAATTTGATGAAGATGGTTATAAATTTTCTGGAGAAAATGGTCGTTTGAAAATAGTCAAAGGAGCACTAGTAGTAGCGAAGGGAGAATTATTGGGCAGCCTTTACCGACTTATTAGAGATACGATTGTGGGCGAGGCGATTGTTGCAAATGCTGTGACAGAGTCTATATCGACATGGCATAAGCGGTTGGGTCATATGAGCGAGCATGGCTTAAAGGTACTTTTCGATAAAAATTTACTTCCTGGTTTGAAATCTTCAAATTTGGATTTTTGTGAGGATTGCCTGTTTGGTAAACAATATAGAATTCGTTTCCCTAAATCTGCTACTAGAAGTAAGGATATTTTAGAATTAATTCATTTTGACACTTGGGAAGCTCCGGTTGAATCTCTTGGAGGTGCATCATATTTTGTTTCATTTATTGACAATTTCTCCAGGAAAGTTTGGGTTTATATGCTCAAGAGGAAATCTGACACTTTTGCTTGTTTTAAAAAGTTTAAAGCTTTGGTTGAAAATCAGACAGGAAAAAAGATTAAGTGTTTGAGAACTGATAATGGGGGAGAGTATACAGACAAAGAATTTCAGAATTTTTGCAGTGAGCACGGCATTGACAAACATTGGACGGTTAGTGGTACGCCACAACAAAATGGAGTGGCTGAACGGATGAACCGGACTCTTATGGAATGTGCTAGAAGCATGTTGAGCACAACTGGGCTGGAGCAGTATTTTTGGGCAGAGGCCATTCTGACAGCGAGTTATTTAGTGAACAGATATCCTACTACTGCAATTGATTGCGAAATTCCTAAAGAGGTATGGTCTGGAAAACCTGTTAATTATTCTTTCCTCCGAATTTTTGGTTGTGATGCATATGTGTGGATTCCTAAGGAGCAGAGAACTAAATTGGACATGAGGTCCAAAAAGTGTATTTTTCTTGGCTATGCAGTTGGAACAAAGGGGTACAGGTTGTGGGATCCTACTACCCACAAGATAGTTATTAGCTGAGATGTTGTTTTTAATGTAAATTTTATGCAGAAAGAAAAGAAGCAGCCTAACTGACAAACGATGGAGACACTTGAATTTGAGTTTGCAAGAAAGATGAAAAGCAACATGTTGATGTAGAAATTCAACAAGTTGATGATCATGAACACGAAGCTGATGAAGAGCATGAGCAAGAAGAGCCACAAGTTGAAATTCAAGAAAATCAGGGCCGATCCCAAAGAACCCATAAACCTCCAAATTGGCTTAACGACTTCGTCACCGTTTACGCATGTATAACGGAGGACCGTGAGCCCAATACTTATCAAGAGGCTTGTGAAGCTGTTGATGCTAGCTTATGGAGAGCATCCATGGAGGAGGAAATGGAAGCCTTGCATAAAAATAAAACATGGGATTTGGTAAAATTACCAAAGGGGAGAGTAGCCATTGGTTGCAGGTGGGTCTACAAGTTGAAGAAAGATGCTAACGGGAATGTAGAAAGATACAGAGCCCGATTAGTTGTGAAAGGGTATGCTCAAAAATCAGGTATTGACTTTAATGAAATATTTTCTCCTGTTGTTCGTATGAGTACTATTCGTGTTGTTTTGGGTATGGCAGTTGTGCTTGATTTAGAACTTGAGCAGTTAGACGTAAAAACTGCCTTTTTGCATGGAAATTTGGATGAGAAAATTTATATGACTCAACCTGAAGGTTTTATTGAAAAAAATAAGAAGAATCTGGTTTGTCGATTGAACAAGTCGCTTTACGGTTTAAAGCAGGCGCCAAGGTGTTGGTATAAGCGATTTGATTCCTTCATTGTGAGCTTGGGTTTTCATAGATGTGAAGCTGACCATTGTGCCTATGTTTGTGACATTGGAAATGGTGATTTCATAATCTTGTTATTGTATGTGGATGACATGTTGGTTGCAGGTACTAATAAAAATAGTATTACAACATTAAAAGCTCATTTAGCTAAGGAATTTGAAATGAAGGATATGGGTGCCGTGAATCAGATACTTGGGATGACAATACTTAGAGACGGAAAGAACAGGAAAGTCTGGATAACTCAAAAGGGTTATGTTGAAAAGGTTCTGCGACGTTTCAATATGCAGAATGCTAAACCAGTCAGTACTCCACTTCCTGTGAATTATAAATTGTCTTCTGATCAATTTCCTAGCACAGAAGCAGAGAAGACAAATATGTCTCGGGTACCATATTCATCTGCAGTAGGGAGCCTTATGTTTGCTATGGTTTGCACCAGACCGGACATTGCACAAGCAGTGGGAGCAGTTAGTAAGTACATGGCAAATCCAGGTAGAGATCATTGGACTGCCGTTCAATGGATCCTTCGTTATTTGAGGGGTACTTCTAAGGCTACTATTTGTTATAGTGGCAAAGATTTGAAGTTGGTGGGATTTGTAGATGCAAATTATGCAGGTGACAAAGATAAAAGAAGGTCTACCACTAGTTACGTCTTCTCTTTGGCAGGTGGTGCAGTTTGTTGGATGTCAAGGCTGCAATCTGTGGTTGCATTGTCTACTACAAAAGCCGAATACATGTCAGCTACACATGCATGTAAAGAAGCTATTTAGCTAAAGAGGTTGCTTGGTGAATTAAAAGCAGAACAAAAGATGGTATTGGTTTATTGCGACAGTCAGAGTGCATTTCATTTGGCGAAAAATCCAGTATCCTCAAGGACTAAGCACATTGACTTATAGTATCACTTTGTTCATGACGTTGTGGAGGACGGTCAAATTTCTTTGCAGAAAATTCATATCGATGATAATCTTGCGGATATTCTTACGAAGCCTGTTACAAGGGAGAAGTTTGTATGGTGTAGGACTTCTCTCGGGCTTGTGGTTACTTGATGATTGGTAACATTTGGGCAGCTGTTATGTGGGAGCGTTTTTCGCACCGGAGGAGAAACAAGTCTTCAAGTGGGAGAATGTTAGAAACTTTTTGTTTTTAGTGAAGTCTTATTTCTCAATAGGACTTACACAGTGAATACAAAAAGGGAATTTCTTGTTAGAGAAGGAAAGAGGTCTTTAATCTTGACCATCCAATCTCTTGTAACCCTAAATCTAATGGCTGACATTAGAATGTCTTTTTGGTTTGGGTATAAAAACCTTTTTGTAACGTGTAGGGTTTTTTTTGGTGTAAGAGAAAAAATTGTGTGTGAGAAAGGCTTTTGCTTTTGGGCGTGAGAAAAAGCTCGTTCTTTGTTGACGAAGCTTGTACGCCTTGTAATTTTGTGATCTCCATAGTGAAGAAGAAGACTCCTTTGTTGCTGCCCCGTGGACGTAGGCACACTGCCGAACCACGTAAATATTTGTGTCTCCGTGTTTCTCTTTTCCTTGCGTTATTTTATTTATTTTTCTTCTCGATATCCGGTTGTGTGTGCTGTGTTTTTCTCAACATCAACTATATCTTAAAACAGTTAAGAAAAGCTTATTACTCGCAAAATAAGCGTATTCTCAGTCAAACTCTCACGTGTGCGCCAACTAGTTTAAAAAAAAAAGAAAAGAAAGCAAACAGAACAATGTCTTATTCAAAGGTTTGGAAAAATTCGCTAATTTTTTAACATGATCAAATTATTCTTGAATAATTCACTAACTATTCCGAATTATTCCGGGGTTATTCAATTTTGAACATGAAAATTAATTTTGTGAGACAAAAAATTGTCAATATTTTACTTTTTTTTGTTTTCTTTTACTCTAATTTTAATTTCATTTTTAACGTACTCTTGAATGACAAACCCAAATTGAACTCGAACATTTCCCGTACTGTATTTTTCCATACTCCGAGTAGGTAACTATGATATTGACCTTGTTCATCTCATGCCCACATCTTATATAACATCCGAATTAAAATTGTGCATTGGGTCTATAAGTAGACCATGCACAACCTCAGTATTTTTTGGGTACTGTGCACAAAAAAGAAATCGATCAGAATTAGGAGTTTCAACGGGTCAATTCCGGTTCGGTTCCTAAGGTGACCAGAACCAGAACAATCGGTTCCGGTTCCGGGTATATTGGGCCAAATCTTGAGAATATTAGAATATTTACACTATATTTATTTATTGGTACCGGTTCTTATCGGTTCGGTTCCAGTTCTTATCGGTTTCGGTTCCATATTAGGCTACCCAAAACCGGAACCATTATTGTCCGTTCGGTTCCGGTTCCGGTTACTTTTTAATTGGTTCCCAAAAATGTGGAACCGGAACCGGTGTTTTCGGTTCCGGTTCCGGGTTAAACGGGTAAAATTGACACCCCTAATCAGAATGTCTAACTAGTTCATGAACCAATCACTGATTTACGTAGTTTCTCATAACAACCCAAATACTTTGAACTGGTTTAGTTCATCATGAACGGTGGCGTCATATTTCGACTTGTTTCGTCGAGAACTAGTACCTCCTGAAGTCATGGAGAATTAGTAGACTTGTTCGGGCCCACTTGCCCATTGAATGTCTGGACACACTACGATAGACCTACACTCTAAAAATCAGTGTGATTGGTGATTTCTAGCCATAGGATTTGAGCACTTTTTCATAATGGGCCCTTGTAAAAAAAAAAATTATACAAAAATCGGTATCATAGATTCCGTTATAAAGGAATCTTATTGGTTTATTCTTTTTCGTATTTATTATTTTCATTTAAATGACTTCTGCTCCGACAGTTACGTGTGGCATGGCGTGAGGAAGATGAAGTGGAGAGAGAGAGGGAAGCAGGAAGAGAGAGAAATGAGGCGGTGACTTTGAAACATTTTCTTAGCTTTCGTAGAGGACACGTTTCTTCACTACTACTCAAAGGGCAAAAAATCTATGATAAACTTTGATGCAGAAGTCCCTCGATTTGCCACGTAGTAGACTCTGGGCGGCCCACTACCTCTATGAATGTTTGGCCCATGTATTGGTGGACTCACACACCAAAAATCAGTGATTAGTGATTCCTAGCCATTGGATTTGAGAACTTTTTCATCATGGGCTTGGAATCAACTCATAGGCCTGTTCATAAAGCCCATGATGAAAAATTTCTCAAATCCTACGGCTAGAAATCACCAATCACGCTATTTTTGGTGTGTAGGTCTATCATACTGTGGGACAGACATTCAAGTGGTAAGTGGGCCCGCACGAAACTATTACGTTGCAATTTGCATCAAAATTTTGATACAATAAGGCTGCATCAAAGAACAGCCGCCTACTCAAGGGAGGTCTTGAACCTTTTTGGGGGAGAGATGAAACATCACTATCCTGTTTTTGGTGAGTCATCGAAGTTATCTTCTTCTGATGTTACGTGGATTGGTTGAGCAACTCGTGACTTTAGCAAATTCCTAACCAGCTTAACTCGGGCGAGTCGTGGAGACTCCGTTGATGAAATGAGAGTCAACGCACACGTTTCATTAGTGTGAAAAGGTTTAGCAGCTCACAATAACATGGCTGCCAATTAATTTCAGACCAATCAAATGACGGTTGACCGGATATTCAGTCAAATTACTTTTTTTAAAAAGAACTTTTGCCGTGCAATGCTTAGCTTCAAGGCGAGTAAAACTTCCACCACACGAAATTGTAAATCACATAAGACACAGCATATGATTTCTCGGCACGTACACAAGTGCTTTGCAACGTACCGTGTGCTTTTGCTTTTTAGGTGTACGTGCCGAGAACTCATTGGCTGTGTTTCGTGTGATTTGCAATCCCATTGTGATGGAAGTTTTACTCCTTCAAGGCCGACCGTCCGGTTTTGCTCAGGAATGTCTGCGCGGTATATGATAATTAGACCTTTGCTGGCCGGCGTCAGTTAGTAAAGTTGCTGACCTACCACAATATGAGCCATGTGACATATTCTTAGAGATTTTTTACTATGGGTGTTGGCCCAACCCTAGATGGACATACAGACCAAAATTTAGCCTGATTAGTGATTTCTAACCGTTGGATTGCAGCTGTTTTCATTGTTTGATTTTTTACAATAGAATTTGAACATTAATGACCATTATTTGGGGTACAAAGATCCAAAGGTTTGAAATCACTAATCAGACTGATTTTTGGTTTCTAGGTCCACCTAGGGATCAAACAAAAAATGAACCTGATTAGGATTTTTAACGTTGGATTAGAGCCATTTTCATTGTTGATTTTAACCGTGGGAATTTGAGCATTATCGACCATTATTTGGAGTACAATATCAAAAGGTTTAAAATCACTAATCAGGCTTATTTTGGTTTGTTGGTCCACCTAGGGATTGGCCAAACATCTATACGGTCAATGTCCTCAGCGATCAGCCAAGTTTTACATGTTGTAATGAGAGAGCTCTCTTGATTAACAAAAAAAACAAAGAGAGAGAAAGAGATCTCTCTTTTTAGGGTGTGCCCCAACCAAGGCTACCCGACATATTCCCACACCCCGTTTTCATTAGGGGTGGACTCTTGGTCTGGGCACACCCCAAAACGGCAGATCTCTCTCTTAAACTTGGCTGACCGGCCACGATCACTGACCACACACAATATGAGCCACGTCGCACATTTTTAGAGGGCATTGACCGTATGGATGTTTGGCCAATCCCTAGGTATACCTACCAACCAAAAATCAGCCTGATTAGTGATCTCTAAGCATAGGATTGAAGCCATTTTCGTGGGTTGATTTTAACTGTGGGAATTCGAGCATTATCAACCATTATTTGGGGTACAAGATTGAAAGGTTTGAAATCAGTAATCAGGCTAATTTTTGGTTTGTAGGTCTCCTTACCTTGGGTATGGGCTCTACTAGCATATTAGGTAAACATCGACCCCCTCCTCGCCAGCTATCCTTCCGCTTACATATTCTATACGGTTGCCTTTTCAGATCAACTTGGTCGGAGATGATCCTAGCCATTTGGGTCCCAAGTTTACTCCGAGGGCTATATATCTCGGCTGATACCAAAGATGCCGACATCCCTTATCGATCTCTGATTCGATTTCTATGATCCGAGCACTACAATCATCCACGTAGCATCTTCTCTGGCAACCACGTGGGGGTGCGAATCTTTGTAGCCACATCTATTATGATGAATTTATGTATAATTTTGATATTCCCTACATGATTAGTTGTATACGATGGATATGTTATTGTTTGATATATTGTTGTTGTTTTTTATGATACTTTTGAATTCGATTCATTAGATGAGCATTGAGGCTCTGAGTCTCATGAAGAATTTTCCAAACTAAGAGCCTGTTTGGTAACGCACCGCGGCTCGCCCGGCTGTGTTTGGTAGCCACCCGGCCTTTTCGAATATTTAGCCGGGCCCACATATTTGCCCTCCGGGCGGGAAAACATTTGATCACCCCCCCCCCCCTGTGAAAATATTTTCACGCCGATTATGCCTTGGTGAGAAAATTTTATTTTCTCGCCGGAAAATCACTATTTTCAATAAAAATTAATTTTTTAATATATAAAAAAGATAAAAATGAATTTTTTTTTTATTCTTTGACATAATATGTGGTTCCCGCACTGACCCAACCTATTTTTGACTTACTTTGATATGTGGGACCCACTCAAATTGAAAGAAAATGAAGTAAGTTGAAGTGAGCTAGCTCGTACACGTACCAAACATTGTTAAATATTGCTATGAGCAAATATTTAGCCAAGATAATATTCGCCTGGCTAAATATTCGCCGTCGGAACTCTTTTTCTCACGTACCAAACAGGCCCTAAGCAAGTAGAGCCCGGTGACTTGGGGTGAAAAGCCTTAAATCCCTACATAAAATCCATCCAGGGTGTGGCTCCTAAGTAAGCCGGCATATAGCATCATATAGTCTATTTGACCAATCTAAGGTGTGATTTTTGAAACTTATTGACTTTTTTACTTGACATTTATATTTTGTAACTTGTTTTATGATCATGTTTACTTATGATGGCATACATGGACATTTATTTCAGAGTATGATATATGTGATAGTAGAACAGTAAACTTTTTCTCTCGCAGCTCACCCTTTCTTATTTCAGATTTGGTGTAAAGATCAATTTGGACTTCATGAAGAGGAATCGGATGAGATTCAACTTTCATTGATGCACTATTTGCATTTCTTAAAAATTATGTAGTAGGGCTTATTTAATGAATTTTAATGTATGGTGAAACCTAGTAACAGCCTAATCGAATGATTCTTCTAATTCCTTTGTTATCCTCACCCTCAGGACCATGGGTCTACGTTATGGACTATGGGTCTACGTTATGGACCACGGGTCAGACCAAGTAGTCGTGGGTCAAGATCTATGGATCACATGTCCGGGGCTTGACATTTTTCCTTGAGTTTTCATAATTTACGGATTTGCCCTCTAAACTAATCTTCCAAACTGCCGTTTAGGTTGAAACTTTATTGTGGACCTAAACATCAGAAAAACTTTATATGAGGACCTAAACATCAAAAAAAACTTTAAGATCATCAACGTACAGCCATCGTTTACAGAAAAAGCTCTCAACTCCATTGAGAAATAAGGGATCACAACAACGTTCAAGAAAATATGAAGTCCTAAACAACGTTCAAGAAAATATGAACTCGTTTAAGAGCATCCATAAACATGCAAAACATCGAGCTCATTCTTAAGCTCAGCTGCTTCTAACATTATACCACTGATGATGAGATGCAGAGTTTCTGAACTTGGAGCTTGAAGCCTTAGCGCAATTGAAGAAAATGAACTCCCCAACATTTCCATGGCTTGAATTTATGACATTATAGGCCATGTTAGCAGATCATTTTCGAGCAGCAAACTAATACGGACTCCTGAAGTCTCTCAACAACGTTCAAGAAAATATGAACTCCTAAAGTAAGCGCCACTAAACCAAAATGAACTCGTTTAAGTTCATCCACAAACAGCGAAACATTGACCTCATTCTTAAGCTCAGCTGCATCCAACATTATACCACTGATGATGACCTTGGATGCAGTTGGATTGTTCTTGTGCCAAGAAATTAGTTTTCATGGCTCTTTCTTGCAAAAAAATTCTTTTTTTTCTCGAAAAAAATGCAAACAGGCAGTAATATTCTAAACCAATCTAACTGCATTTTCCATAGGCTTGTGAAACCAAAAAAAAATCTCTTCAGCTACAAGTTTTTCCTAGAATGCTTCATATGTTGGGGTTTAATGATACATGTGAATAAAACATTAGCATCAAGAACTGGGATTGGATCTCCAAATGCTTTTCAATAGAATTTGATAAAGGCTGGCTAAGGAGGTTGATTTTCTCTGCAACTTACCACATTTGGATTGAGTGCATTGTCTACGTTTTTCAAAAGGTTCAATCCCTTGTCTCAGTTGTGGTCTCAAAGATCATGCAGATGTACATCTCGAATATTATCAAAAGGTTCAATCCCTTGACTCAGTTGTGGTCTCCAAGACCATGCAGATGTACATATCGAATATTATGGTACCGACAGAAAAGAACCACCAAGGCTATGCAAAGTTCACATTTTGTGAAAATGGAAGGATCATCTTGTCAAAAAAAAAAAAAAAACAGCCCATTCTCACAATTCCATCCCCATGAAAAGTATATTACCAGTTGAAAGTATGGACCATCTATTTCATAGTTAACTGAACTCCACATTTGATGGGTTATAAATTTCATGACAGGCTGACTTTCTGCGAGGAGATCATCCTCACCACAAAGCAACCCTTACCTATGTAGGCTCCACATGGGTGTGTCAAACCTGCCTCCATATATGATATATGAATACTAAAGATATAAAATTTTGGAGTGTCAAAATAATCCATCAATATCCTTCAATACAACGTTGGTAGACGACTCAAAAACAAGTTTACCAGGCCAAAAGAACTCTTTTGTTGGCATACAAGTTTACTAGTTATACTTCATCGATGAACATACAGAGGGGCCACATTCACCTCAAATGCAAATATTCATTTCTAGTCGCTCATTGTTGGACACAAAAAGTGTTCAACACCAATAAGGTTGTCCATTTGTTACTGCATTCACCTCAAATGCAAATATTCATTTCTAGTCACTCATTGTTGGACACAAAAAGCGTTCAACACCAATATGGTTGTCCATTTGTTACTGCAAAACCCGGAGACCTTGGCAAGTAGTTCTCCCTCTCTTTTTGTACATTTTAGTTTTTCGAAAAAACAGAACAGATTCCCTAGGTAGTAGTAGATCTTTACTGACGGACGTCCGTCGTCAACGATGAAGACGGACCACGGTATGAGCCATGTGGCACGTTGATGACAGACCACAGTATGAGCCATGTGGCAGACTCTTAGAGATCGCTGACGCATGTATGTTTGGCCCAACCCTAGGTGGAACTACAGACCAAAAAATTAGTGTTGGATTCAAGTCATTTTCATGGGTTGATTTTTAACCACAGAATTTGAGCATTATTTGGGTACTAAAATCCAAATGTTCAAAGTCACTAATCAGGCTATTTTTGGTATGTAGGACATCCTAGGGATGGGCCAAACATCGACACAGTCAGTGGTCTGAAAGAGTCTGCCACATGGCTCATAATGTTGTGCATCATCAAAGTTCTACTCCCTAGGTAGCCTATTGGTGTTGTGTAGTGGACATTACCGTAGTACCATCATCCCTAGGTCTAGACCATTGGATGGCCTCCGATATTTCTGTTGTCTTCGGGACTTGTGTGGTGTGAATCCTGAGGACCATCATCTGTCTGGACCTAAGGACAAGAACAAGGATGCTGGCTGCTAGGGATAATGGTAAAACTGTCCTAACAAAAAATCGATCTTGTTAATTACCCAACTTTTCTTGAGTCCACAAAAAAAAACAAGTTGGCTGAGTTTTTGAGCAATGACTCACCAAGTTTTGGGTCCTTCATGATAGTCCACCAAAGCCCCTACCTTAATTCGTAGATGTGGCTTGAATTCTCACCGAGGTGGACTGGTGGAGAATTGTTGGGATTTTGGTTCGAATTCGGCATCACAGTACTGGTCCAAGGGTAGTACTTTTGTCGTGCCAATGCACATGTGGGTTGAGCTCATGAAGAGCTTTCGTGTAATTTTATATGGTGTTTTAAAAACCCTAATACGTTTCTAATTCGTTTTTGGAGATTGGGCAATTGACAGATAAGAAAGAAAGAAGAAACATTGTACTTTGTGATTTATATAGTCAAGAACACCAATCATCATCACCGTGGAGTAGGTTCAGCTGAAACACGTAAATTGCTTGTGTCCTTTGTGGTTGTGTGGATGCTCTTTTATTTGATTTTCTCGTGTTTGTTTTGGTGGTTATTGTTTGCTATTCCATTGATCCTTGGGTAAAATCCACAACATAATTGACTAGGTGCATAATCAAATCTGTACCATTAAATTAAGCTAACTTTGTACCCGAAGAACCCATTACTCTTTCAAATAGTTTTTATTTCAAAATCCAAAAGCCAAAGCCAGCAATCTCAAGAAAGCACAAAACTTTATTTCTTGAAAGCATTCTCATTGTCAGCGCAAACACAGAGAAGTGAATGCAAAGCAAAACATAACAATCATCTGATCACAATCAACAACAACCTAATCCATAACAAAACTAACCTTCCCGTATAAATAGCCAGATAGATCAATGAGAAGAGATCTTGAAATTAAGGGACTTGTTGAGCCATGCCTTCCAACTACCACTCCCCTTGCGATTAATCATCCTCGCTTCCCCATCTCTCATCTCTGGCTGAGACTGCTTCTTGCATAGCAGGAAATTCCTTCCGCCTAGTGATCCGATCGTTTCCCATGGACTCAACGCTGCAATCACATTCAAAAATCAAGGATCCATCAAACAAACAAAAAAGGGAATTACAATTCTAAAGAATCAAAATACGATTGTGTGATTTAGTACCATCGGATCCAACATTGGCGCGATAGAGGAGGAAGTTATTGAGATCGGAGCCGAGAATGGGGAGTCGACCCTCACGAGCATAGGATTTAAGGGCAGTGTCAATAACAGAGGCAACAAGCTCCTCTTCATTCACGAGGAAGCGGAGGGGACCGGCACTACCGAGAACATTAATGGTGATCAAGAGACGATTCCCCTTGGCTTGATGGGAATTCTTCTTTTGCTTCTGTAACAACATTGTATAAAATCTTTTTTTTTTTGAAGGATTAGTCAAAGATTGAATCAAGGATTAATCAATTTAAAGAGTAAGAAAAGGAGAAAGACGATTCGATTCAGGGGTCGAGCCCGATGCAGCGGTAGTACCAGCCTTCCATGCAAGATCCAAAGAAGAAAGCAGAAGAAACGAAGGAAGAAGAGGAGAACTGCGCGAATGGAGTACGCGCGGTTGCCCTCGCAGGAAAGAGCAAAAGCATGAAATCAAAAACGGTTTCCACCATTCACAACGGTGCAGGAGGGGGATGGGTTGATGGGAGAGATCAGGTGTTTGTGTGAGAGAGAGAAAGAACTAAAGACAGATTAGGGTTTCAAGGAAGAAGGGGAGAGAAGACTGCAGATGATGCTGCTCTTCTCCTCTACCTTTTTTCCAAGAGTTGGGATTAGGGTTCCCTCTCTCTCTCTCTCTCCCTCCCTCAGTTATGATACGATCCGAGCGGAGCGGGGATGGATTGGGTCAAGTACGGGTTTTGGCCGTTGTGGGTATTTCTTTCTAAATTAGGGAATAGGACTCTCTCTCTCTCTAAAAAACTTGCGGCCCACGGCAACCGTGTGATTTGAATATGACATTAGTGGAGTAAAACTTCGCTGACCGCCCACAATATGAGCCCCGTCGCACACTTTTATAGTACGCTGCTCGTATGGATGTTTGGCTAATCCCTAGATGGACTTAAAAAGCAAAATCAGCCTGATTAGTGATCTCTAACCTTTGGATCCTTCTACCCAATAATGGTTAATAATCCTCAAATTCCCGGAGTTAAAATAAACCATGAAAATGACTTCAATCCAACGCCTAAAAATCACTAATCACGTTGAATATTGATTTGCAGGTCCACTTAGAGATTGGCCAAACATCCATAGGTCAGCGTCCTCTGAAAAGTATGCCACGTGACGTGCGAGGGACTTCAAAGTTCGCGACTCAAATGGACAACAAATCCTTTCTCAATGTTAGGTGCATGTGCTTGTTAGGTCCGGGATTTGCAACTTTATAGAAAGTGGATTACAAGTTGAAATCAGTTTGGAAACTCGATTCGACGTGAAAGTCTACCGAGTTGAGTTAACTCGAACTCGAACTCGAACTCGACCCGAAGTAACTTGACTCGATTAATATATAAATATTATATTTTTATAAGCAGAATTTATAAGATATGGTTGAGTTGACTAAGCGTTCAATTATAAAACAAAGTATCAAACCCGTTGTACATTCGATTAGAGTTTATTTTGAGTCAACTCGAAATTCAGCCGAGTCGAGCCAACTCGGCCAAGTTTCGAATTGACGCGAGGAGTTTTAAAACACTAGTTGAAATATTCTGAACTTTTCATTTTTATGGTTAACTTTAGTTCTACAAAGGGTTTAAACTTTCAGAAAGTGCTGATTTTTTCTGAAGAAGATCTTCAAGATGAGAAGATAAAAAAAATCAATCATTAACTCATCTAGATGTGTGCCGCCATGATCGGCCATGATCGTATGTCATTTTATTAGTAAAAAAATATATAACGTATATAGGGTTGGGATGCGTTGACTCATGCTTTTGGACTAAAAATGACTCAAGGACATGGAGCCCACATACAGATGAGTTAAGGGCTGAATCATTATTCACTGGTGGATAGTATCTCTTGGTGGGAGAGGTCAACTCTTTGTGGTATCATCTTAGAGGTCAACTTCACACAATTTTGAAAGCTTTTGCCTTCAGAATATATTATTTACTTTTGTTACGCACCTTCTAGCGCTTTCCTTTTTTTTTATTATCTTTTTTTAGCCCTTTGTTTCAGTTTTGGATACCTCCCTACCTATAAGCTTCCTCAATTTTTAGCTTCTTCTACATAGTTCCTAGTAGCTTTCTATTCAAACTAGAAAAAATGGATCTTCACCTAAAACTTAAATACGTAAGGCAATAATATAAAGTTTTTTTTACTTGATATGGAGAAGAGGGAGTTATTCTAGACTAAGCGGAAAGTTTTCTTTTTGAAAAAATAAAGGGAATTTTTGACATACCCCCCATGTTATCTTCGAAATTTGAGATACCCCTACAATTTGAAAGGGTTGACATACCCCCCTAGGACCCGGTCCACTGTCTTAGACCGTAATTGACTAACATCATATTTTTTAAAATGACAAAAAAGCCCCTTTCTTCAACCTTGTAACAAAAAAAATGTGGATTTGGGATAAAATCCCAACTCCAAATAAAAGGGCTGTGGCGGATGGCCTATCACGAGATTCCAGTGGGTTGGCCGCCCATCACTGACGAATAACTTACCGAGGACTTGTGACCAACTGTCCACTCCGGTGAGTAATAATAGCCAACCCGGATTACTCATGACTGAGTTGAAAACAACAACCGTTTGCATAGAGGGGGTGGAGGCAGTGGCGGATCGAGGGAGGGCCTAGGGGGGGCAATTGCCCCCCCTTAACTTTAATAACTTCTTTAAATTTATTTTTTTACTTCCCCAAGTACCTTTTCCTTTGGTTTTCCTTGAGTTTGCCCCCTCTGGTTTTTTCTTTTTTGCAATTTTACACCCCCTTAACAATTTTTTTGTGATTTTGCCTCCTCTTGATCAAAATCCTGGCTCCGCCACTGGGTGGAGGTCTTCTTGGGGGATTGAAACAACCAAGTTATCACGACTAGTGGTATGAAAGGTTTGACTGTGAGTTGGGTTTGGCTCTAGTTATCAAGAAGTGGGATTCCTGAAATTGGAATTGGTGGCTGCAAAATAGTAATAGGTTACCTCAAGATAAATCATTTTCTACGCATAATACTTAGAGACATCTGGTTCACTGAAAGGGGAGATTTAGAAGACGAGGAAAACAAATAAGAGGTTCCAAATCTGTCACTCCTGACTTCTACACCCTTGATGTTGATAAAAAAGTGGCTGAGTAGAAACAGGTAGGTCCATTGTCTTACCATTCAGCAACTCCACAACCTTCCACATTGGTGGCCGAAGAATAGGAGATGCTTGTGTGCAAAGCAGTACTACATTAAACACCTTTAGGATTTCTTCCCTGTATTGGTATCGGGTTCGCTGTTACTACTCATCGGAGTGGTGGACAGTCGGTCACAAGACTCCGATATGTTAGTTGCCAGTGATGGGTGGCCAACCCACCGGAATCTTGTGATTGGCTGTCCACCACAGCCCTTTTTATTTGGAGTTGGGATTTTATCCCAAATCCACATTTTTTTTTGTTCCAAGGTTGAAGAAAGGGGCGTTTTTATCATTTTCAAAAATAAGATGTTAGTCAATGACAGTCTAAGACGGTGGACCCGGTCATAGGGGGTATGTCAGCTTTTCAAATTGTAGGGGTATGTCAAATTTCAAAGATAACATAGGGGGGTATGTCAAAAAGTTCCAAAAATAAAACTTGCCGGGAAGAAAACAAAGAGAAAGTTTCCAATACCTTTAAAATGCCTCTAAAGATTTTACAAATGGCCGAGTATGCAAATCAGAAATTCACATTTTTTTTGTTCCAAGGTTGAAGAAAGGAGCATTTTTATCATTTTCAAAAATAAGATGTTAGTCAATGACACTCTAAGACGGTGGACCAGGCCATAGGGGGTATGTCAGATTTTTCAAATGGTAGGGGGTAAATTTCAAAGATAACATAGGGGGGTATGTCAAAAATTTCCAAAAATAAAACTTGCCCGAAAGAAAACAAAGAGAAAGTCTCCAATACCTTTAAAACGCCTCTAAAGATTTTACAAATGGCCGAGTACGCAAATCAGAGTTCTCGAGGTTAAAAAACAAAGTTGTAAAAGTAGAAAATGAGGAAATTCACCCCCTATTTAGACACTTGTCGGCTACGGGCCAACGAGATTTCTCTACATTTATTAGCGAAGTCTAATCATCACGCATTCTCCGAGACATGCAACCGTGGGAGCACAACATCCACATTCCGAGAACCTATCCCGAAGTGACATGGTGGGTGAAGAAGTATTTGCTTCCAAACATAAATAAATCATCTTTTCCTTAGGCCTCTTGAGCTCCGAAAAAACCCAACAAGGGAGCCATCGATGTCTACAGAAAAAGTAAGGCGTAGTAATGCATTCTCGTACCCAAGAAATACAACGATCGGGAAATTTCATTTCTCAAAGCATATAAATGATAAAATCCCAATGGACTAAATCAAAAGCTTTATGAAACTCGATTTTGAGAAGTATAAGAGGGCTATTTTTTATGTATAGACCTTTGTCTAGCTAGTGAGCAAGAAGAATATTGTTTGAGGTATGTTTGTTCTTTTTGGAAGGTGATTGATTGGGTCGATGAGAGAATCCATTACTTCCTTGAGTTTGTTGGCCAATATTTTAGATATTAATTTGTAAACGATAGAGAAGAGTGGAATAGGCTTGATGATGTGGAAGCATTCAACTACAATGGTCTACTGCTATACTGAATCAGTAACGGTCAAGCATACCTCATTTTTACTATTTATAGTAAATCTTGAAATTACTATTTTATAGTAAATTCATGATATCCCCTATTACTATTTATAATAAATTAGGATTTTAATTGAAATTAGATTTTATTTCCAATTACGATTTTAGATTGATGTTACTAGAATTGTAGCAAGACTCTCTTGTTTTGGTTGATTAAAATTAAGAAAGCTATGTTATGACGTTTATAAATAGTGATGTAATCCTTTAATTTAATAAATAAATTTTTATTATTAATGAAATTGAACATTGAATATGCTTTTGTGCATGATTTCCCCTTGATGGGTTTGGAGTGAGGCCAAATGAACGATTCCTACCATTAACCCTCTATGTCTCTCTCTCTTTCTCTATCACCCTCTCTCATTTTCTCAAAAATTGTAGAACGAGCCATCGTCCTGCATCAACTTGGTATCGAGCCGAAAAAAAAAATAGTACTATCTCTTCTCTCTTTTTATTGTTTTACTGTTCACAAGTATTATTCACGAATACTATACTGGTACTGTTTGTGGGAAGGTGATGAAGAAGTTAAAAAGAAGAAGAAGAAGATGAAGAAAATCAAGGAGGCGGGTGGTGTTGTCTTCCTCACTACCTAAATCTCATCTTTACATTTTTATGGTTTAGGGTTTCAAAACCCAAACCCTAGTAAAAAATGAAAAAAAAAAAAAAAAAAAGATGTACTTTTTAAGTTACAGGAGACAAGATGGGATTGCTTAACAAGCAGCTGGAAGCAAGTGAGAAGATCAAGTATTGATGGTGTGTTAAAGTACATCAAGGAGAAGGCTTTCAATACCCTTCCACTGAAGGTTGTGAACTTTGAATCATTAGCAAGTCCATGAATATTTGGAAGAGTTTGAAGAAATTCTTTTTCTTTTAGGAGATAGTTCCAAAATGATTTGCAAGGTGCGGATGCCTTGCATGGAGGAGCCGAGTCTTCCGTTGAAGATCAACAACTACTCCAAGTAATCTCAAAGATGATGATTGGTGGAAGACCTTGTGATACTATTCCTGAGAGATGAGTTTGGTGCTGAAGCTAAGGGAGAAGTCCTAACTAGATAAAAGGTTTAGATCAGTTCATTTGCATCTGAATTCGAGGTCAAATTCTTTTCAACCAGGAGGGTTTGATGTGGGAACATTCAACTACAATGGTCCACCGCTACACCGAATCAGTAACAATCAAGCAAGTGGACCCCATTTTACTATTTATAGTAAATTCCAAAATTACTATTTATAGTAAATTAGAATTTTCAATTGAAATTAGATTTTATTTTTAATTAGGATTTTAGATTTAGAACTTTATTGTTTCAGCTTATTAGAATTAGAAAAACTATGTTAGGAAGTTTATAAATAGTGATGTAATCCTTTGATTTAATAAATGAATTATTATGAATGAATATTGAAGATTGAATATGCTTTCGTGCATGATTTCCCCTTGATGGGTTTAGCGTGAGGCCAACAAAGCGATTCCCACCGTTAACCCTTCTATCTCTCACTCTCTCTCTTTCTATCTCTCTCTATCGTCCTCTCTCATTTTCTTAGAAATCATAGAACGACCAATCGTCCTGCATCACTTAAATTCTTTGAAGCTTTGAGGTCTAGGAGCTTTGGGGATCAGCTTGACAAGAGTAGAGTTAACTTCTTTGAGCAATTTTCCAGATTTAAAGAAGTTTTTAAAAGCGCAAATCACATCTCTACTAACAATCTCCCAATTTTGTCATCATTTTCAACAAAAATAACAGGATTAATTTCTTCTTCTAAGATTTCTTTAAGCAGCTCTAACTTCTGAGATTCAGACAGTTTCTTGGTGAGATTGAAATGAATCAAAGTTGAAGAATCTCTACTATCTGTAAGAAATTTGGAGAAATAAAGGATAACTTCTTCTTTAATACTCTCGAGATCTCTAGTGGCTGAACAATCTTCTTTTGTAATTTGAGTAATCAGATTCAGGCTTCTTCTTTCCAAGATTGGTTTATAAATGAAGCTGCTATTTGTGTCACTTAGGGAAAGCAAATTACACCTAGATTTTTGTTTCAGTATTTCTCCTCTCCATTAAGGCAGCTACTGTATAGATTGTGGAGTCTATTTTCTTCTTCAGCCAGCTCTTGATTGAAGGGATCCAGTTCTAGCTGATTTTGGATCATAGAAAGATCGTTTTTTCCATCGGCTAGCCTTTGATCGATTTTCTCAAATACAGTGATATTCCAAGTTTTTAATTCCTTTTTCAACAATTTGCATTTCTGTGTAAGAATGTACATGGGATTACCACGCAGATCAATATCAGATTGCTAGAAATCATAATAGCCCATCCCCATTGAGCAAAGGAGGCACAATTGAAATGAAAAGTTCATTTTGAGTGTTTGAATTACCATTTACAGCGTCGCACTCTAGCGTGAGTTCAAATAAATTTTGAACTGAGATGAAGAAACCTGTACCCGAAAACAAACAGACACCTGATGGGTATTTAGAAAAATTAAGGCAAGTTGTTCAAGTGATATACAATCAGATGGCTTGGATCAAATCACTTGGTCAATTTTGGATGATATTTCCATTGTGGGATTTGTAACGGATTTGGTGAAAAGGCTTTCTGTTTGTATACAGAGGTAATGCTTTAAGACATGTTTCACGGAGCGTGCTTGTAAGTTATGGAAATTTCCAACAAATTAACAAAAATACATATAATATATATGGTATTTATTGTAACAGGAGGCATGAAAACAGTTCCGGCCTATTTACTATGCTATACGATTCCTACCAATACATAGCTTGTGCATGAACAAACCATGAACAAGCTACCAATACATAGCTTGGGCAAACATTGCTAAATGTGGCTATTATACAGATGTCCATGAACAAACCACTCTATGAAACTCAATTGAACTTGGGCACTGGAGCATGAAACAGCCTAGACACCATGTAGAACGGCAAGCAGATAGACATACATGACTTTTATAAGCCCTTGGAACCAGGAAGGTCAATCCACTGCAGCTGGAGTTCCACTTCACCACATTCTACATTTCTCAGTCTCAGACAAATATCTTGAAAGACCTTGCCGTTGGTCCAGATAATGCAGCTCTCTTCAGCCAGGCAGTTTTGCCTGCTCGGTGTCTGTCTCGTGATTATGGTACCACTTGGAAGGTCTGCCAAATGCATCTTTAAAGCCTCCAGAAATGGTTTAATCTCAAATTCTGCATCTCCCATTTTGTCATCTAGGCTGAATGTGTCCTTGTCATACACTGTCTGAAACCACACAAGATAATGGCTTGTGATAAGAGGTACTACAAAAAGCCGCCTAAAAGTTACTGGAATGAAACTACGGACAAAAAAAAAACAACAATGTGAGACAAACTGCATTTGAAAGAAAGAAATGAATTAGGCCAGGTTATTATCTAGCATGAAACAAAACACTACTGTTGCACTGCAAAGTAGCTCCTAAGCAAAAGCAGTGCTGTTACGGGCAATCGGAGCAGTTTTAAGTGGTCATGTATGTATTTACTTTGAGGTTCCTTGGTTCCTTCTTTTCTGGGTTCTATTTTGTTGATTAAAATCTCTTCAGTGCTTTGTCCGTCTGTCTGTTTAGAGGCACTAAACATCCTCATTTCTTTCTGGAGTGTATTATTTATGTCATTATTTTCAATATTATTTTATTCTATTTTAGTTTGTTTTAGTTTCTTTGTGACAGAATAAACCATCTTAAATCTTCAAATTATGGTGAAATGTTTTCTTCTCAGTCTGGCATTTGGATGAATCGTGTACCCATGGTTTAGTCTATCATCGTCGTCATCATCTACACTTATATCCCAAATCTTTGGGGTCAGCAACATGAATCCTATTCCTTCATAAAGAAACTAAAACAATTTATGGCAGAATTTATTTTCTATATTATTTGTTCTAGATACTCCAATTAACATGCCACTTTGCCAGATATGGTAGCCTTACTATAGATCTTCGTTACATTATAACATTTTCTCTACTCATATGTTAGAGGTATTCTTAACTATGAGCATGATTTTTATTTTTATTTTTATTGTTGTTTGGCACTAAGAGGACGATTTACCTATTAAAAAAAAGAAGATGATTTACCTATCAAAAAAATAGGAGGATGATTTGTGGAGGCCGTGAGCCCCACGAGTTGTAATCTCCTCAATTAACACTCAACATCTGTTCTTACTATTTATTCCTATAATATGATAAAGATCATGTCAAGTTGGCACTGCAATTTAAGCCATCCTACAATAAAGTGGGTTTTCCAAATGTTAACATGTATTTCAAGTTAGTGGTGAAATAGTTCATTCCGGGCTCTTTCCTGTATTAAGTTTTTGTCTACCTCTCATTACTATTTTAATTTCAATCCAATTGCTTAATCTAATTATTCTTTCTCTCTTATCCATTCTAATTTTTTGGGTTCTTTCCAATATTAATGTTTGTCTGCTTCTAGTGTTATAAATATTAAAAGTTTATAACTCCAAGTTCACAGTTCAATTCCAGGAAACAATTGAATTTTAAACGCAAGAACAGAGCCTTGGAATTTACTGCTACAAAGAGCTAAAACTTTCATCAAGTGATAATTAAGTCCCAGAATCAAAACATTTTAACTTCCACTACCACACATGAGGTTGGGAGTCCCGTGACAAACGAGGCACACACCAATCTTATGAATTATATAATACTTTACAAATGTACATGCCAGGTGCCAAACTATTTGTGCCTAACATGTTTTTCCTGGATAGGAACCCAAACATTTTACACCTAATATCAGAAGCACAGGAAGAAG
The DNA here is from genome assembly GCA_035048495.1 of Euptelea pleiosperma. Lineage (NCBI taxonomy): Eukaryota > Viridiplantae > Streptophyta > Magnoliopsida > Ranunculales > Eupteleaceae > Euptelea > Euptelea pleiosperma. Next base: position 39,474,749 of record CM068543.1, read on the forward strand.
AAGAAGAAAAAGTAAGGAAAAAAGATTTTGAGAATTGATCTCATCTTTCATTGTCCAAAAAGAGGCTCTTCGTGATCACTCAAAGGCTTAAACAACTCTCTTCTGATACCTTTTAACTACTATTAACAAGTTGTGACAACAGATCTTTAAGGGAAGAGGAAAAGCCCATTTGTAGGATCTCAGTTTTCCTTCTTATGTAATCATTGGTTGCATTAAAGAAGTAGGGAATCCTAGAGTTAATCCAGTGGTTTCCTTTCATAGAGATGTCTGTCAATGATGCTCCAAAGTTAAACCTTGGATTACCAAATATCATCTTTGTTTTTGTTTTTTTCTCTTTTCTTATTGATTGGTAAAATACCATCATTGTTAACATCAGTTCTAGGTTCATTATATATTGGGTGTTCGCTTCCTTAAGGGCATCTATTTTTTATTTTTTCTCTTCCATTTTATAATCTATTTCTTGCTTATCTACATGACTATCAGTGCATTAGTTCATGTTTTACTATGTATAAACAAAATTATCGTAGTTTCTTAGCATTGGAAATTGTATACATATTCGAAGGAAACCAACAAGTAGGAAAGTTTGCTTACAAGCTTCACTGGAAGATTAGGATCTACAACAGAAAGAGTTAAATCTTCATTCCACTCAGGATTGACATTCTTTTTCATTACTCGTGTCTTCAACTTCTGCATCAAGATTTAACATTTATATAATGTCAGAAGAAAAGAATAAGCCAAAGGATAAACAACTAAGTTTCAAACAAGATAATGAGTATTAATTTTAATTTTGAACAACTAAATGCGTGCTGTGTTATGACTATATATACCTGTTTCCGAGTTCGAAGTACTAAAAATTCATAATAGAACCTCAACACTGAAATGATGCATTTCTCAAGCTTAAGGATTTGAAAAGAAACTGAAGCACTGAGGATTGGAAGAACAGTAAAATGAATTCACCAGAGAATAACTAGATGATGCAAAATGTGGAAGACAACAATGCGTTGTCTGAAAATGCTTAACTCAGAAAACAATTGATATCCAAGTTCATGATAGAACAAGAAGTAGAAGCAGAGAAATTGGACCGTCTCAAATGATCCCAAAAGAACAACACATACGAGCAGAACTACAGGGCCAAGATGAAACAAGATCCAGTTCACATGTATGAATTGTGTTGCTATTTCCTAGACAGAACCATTAGATGAACACATGTCGACCTTAGATAAGATGAACTCGGACACAAGGATGAGCATCTAGCCAGTTCAGGGGAACTCAGACTAGTTACATCAACAGTTAATAGTAATTACTAACATCCAAATGGAATTCGTGTATAACATCAGACAGACTATCGTAAGCTAAAGGATTACTCCAGAAATTACACAATGGCTCCAGATATTATAGTTCATAGCCAGACAAATATTCCCTCCAATTCACCAAGTTCTAGATTTTAAAGATAAACAACCAGTTTCACACTGCAGCACATATCTTTAAGTTGCGTAACTAAAACCACTTTGGGCTCCGGTGTTGAGTGGATCCCGAATATTTCTTTTGGTGTGACTACCCCTCTTCAGATTACTACAATCCGATGGAATGGTACAAATTACTTATCATGGTCTCAATAAATAAAGATTTTCCTACTTCACACCAGTTTATGAGCTATATTAATGAGATGGTATATTGTCCTCCAAAGGATGATCCCCAGTTCAATAATGGGAGACCACTAATAGCTCCTTTATTTTATGAACCACATGAGCAATGGTCTTTCAGAGTGAGAGACTGCTAAGTCAGTCTAGGACATTGCCACTCAGACTTATTCATGATGTGGCTTGTATATATCAGCTCCACCACCCAATAGCTTTTTTCGCTCGGGTGGAGGACTCTCAGTGAGTATTTTGCAATATTACGAGCTTTATGGGATGAACTAGACTCCTATGAACCTCTCAGCTCGTCGTCCTCAAGATCTTGAGGAGCAGACCTAGCACTTGAAGAGGTGCCAAGTCTTAGAGCTCCTTGAAGGCTTAAGGGATGAATATGAGGCCGTTAAAGCCCAACCAACTCATAATGCCTACCTTGGCTAAGGCATATTCTCTTCTCTAAAGAGAGGACAAGCGACGACAGGCCACGAAAATGGATGTCCCTAAGAGATTTTCTTTAGTGACTGAACAGGCACATCTCTGCCAAATATGCAGAGGAAGAGCTAGTTTTGAGAGTAAAGATGATCAGACCTTGGGAGCCCCCTATTGTAGTCATTCTACTAGTCGTGGAGGTAAAGGTACCCAACAGCAACATCAAGGCAGTCGTCAGGGAGAAAGATGGTGCACATCAGGATACCTCTGGACTTTTGCTCCTCAATTTTGAAGACACGTCACTTGAGATTTTTGAGGCCATATTTTTTCTTCTAGATGATGCATGCCATCCATGATCTTCTTCCCATGCATTGTCCTAATGTTGTCATTATCATAGAGGCAAAGATCAGAGATGACACAACTGTCAATAGCATTTGTAGAATGGGCTTCCAAGGAGCTTATTGGATTGACCCTAATGTCTTTGTTGGAGGGATCTGGTTTTATCCAATTCCTAAGAAGTCAGAGTCCATGCCACTTCTTGGTCAAATTGTATGGTGCATGCTGTTTAAATCTAACCCATCTCGGCAACCGTGGATATAATCTATGGTCTATGGGCATACAAACACGATTAATCATCAATGGCAAGAAGATATGAATATCTCCAGATATCACTCTCAACATTGGCGGTAATACGGAATTTCCATGTGGTCACCCAATCTTATGAACGTTCATGTGGTTCTTCTCCCTCTCTTCAAGTATTGAAGCTTTCTATACTTGGAGCAACAAGTGCTCGGCCATTTTAAAAATTGGACTGGGTTCTTGCCAATGGCGTATGGTCTTAGTGTTTCACAAAGTCAAAGTTTACCACCTACCTTGTGTCAAATCTGATAATTTTCGTCTCCCTCTAGACATGGAAACTACATCTCTGCCCTCTTGTCAACCATTTCATTTAGAAAATGGTATGAGCATCACTCCCTACTCCCTGTTGGAGTTTATGTAATACACCCACGTGGGTGTCTCAAGTGGGCTGCGTCCCACTTCCCACGTGGGGCCTTTTTTGGGTTTTCACTATTCACGTGAATAGTGTCACGTGAATAGTGTTCTCCTTTGTAGGGTTTCTCCCCATCATATATATATATATAGTGAGTGTGGGAGAATGAATTAACAATTCATTCTCTCCTCTTCCCACAACTTCTCTCTTTAACCCTAATCTCCTTCTCCACATTCCGCCTCCATTACACTTTTTTCCCTCTTCTATCTACAACCTTCATCTCCTGGTTACAACCTTATTTACAACATGGTATCAGAGCATGGTAGCTCTAGGGCATGTGTCTTTGTCCCCTAGAGACTCCATTCCGATCTGAGACGGTTATGTGAGCATCCGGAGCCGATGAGAACTTTTGAAGAAATCATAGAGATCATTCTTGCGCTATCCGGGGATTAATCTTGAGGCAAAACACCAGAGGCTCTTATTTCCTGGTTAGTTTTTTCCCTCAGCCGCATCAGAGATCCAGTTTATCTTCTTCTTAAGCTTCTCCAGCGTTTTTCCGGCCAACACGTTTTTCGAGGTTTTTTAGGTTTTGGTTTTTTGTGATATTCGTGCAACAGCAGGCCCCTTTGACCTTGCCGCCCTCTTCAGTACTGCTCGTGGAACAGTTCGAAACTTGATTCGACGAATTCTAACCGTCGAAACCATAGTTTCCAAAAATCACCTAGATCCCCTGCTATTTTTTGGGTTTTGATTTTCTTTCAAAATCAGACCTCTCCGGGCCCTCCTGTCTTAGGCGCACCACTCATTGGGCCTTTAGGGATCCTCTAAACCTCGCTTCGGTTTTCTGGGAGCCTCCGGTACACTACCTGCTATTTTTGGTGGTCCTGTTCCGATGAGTTCCCCCGAGGCTACATTTGTGATTTCTAGCTCTTCCTCTGAGGATCGTCCTGTGACTCATGGCTCTCATGGAGATCACAACCCTCAGCTCTGTATCACCACTGTGAAGCTCGATGGCACCAACTTCCTAGAATGGAAGACTTCCGCTCTCATGTACATTGGGGGCCGTGGCTACAGTGAGTATCTGACAGGTGCTACTAAAGAACCAGATCCGAAGGACAAATCTCATCGGATTTGGGTTATGGAGAATCTGACTGTCATGTCCTGGCTTCTTCACTCAATGCAAACCCAGATCAGCAAAGGGTTTATGTTCCTATCAACGGCTAAAGATGTTTGGGATGCCGTATCTCAGACATACTCCCAGGTAGGCAATTTTGCCAAGCTTTATGAACTAGAACAAGAGATATCTTGTCTTTGTCAGGGGGAGATGAAGCTTGGTACATATTATGCTTCCCTTCGAAGCAAATGGGAGGAGATTGATCACTACCAGAGTTACTCCCCCAAGTGCGCAGATGACGTCAAGTCCTTCAAGGCGATGGTTGAACGTTCCCGGATCTTCCAGTTTCTCTTCGGCCTTCATCCGAGCTTTGAGGGAGCTCGTGTTCAGATCCTTGGTAGGGATCCTGCTCCTACCTCTCTAGCACAGGTCTATGGTTACATTCAGGGGGAGGACAGCCGCCGCTCTGCCATGCAACTCCGCAGTGGGAGTGATATTCAGGACCGCTCTGCCCTGGCTGCTACCAATTAGAAGGGCCAGACATCCAGTCCGAAGGAGTCTGGAGATCGACCCAGACCCAAGTGTGATCACTGTGGTCGCATGGGTCATATCCAGGCCACTTGCTGGAAGCTCCATGGACGTCTCCCAGGACAGGCCCCGACTTCCCGTCAGCGTCAATCAGCAAAACAGAGACCTCCCTCAGCGCACTCAGTTACACAGGACACCGCACCACCACTGTCTACCTCCTCTGGGGACACAGACTCATTCTCTCCTGCAGATCTTGAGCGACTTCGCCGCATGATGGCCCAACTCAATGGCCAGGCCTCCACTTCCACGTCTGCATTTGCTCACACAGGTACTAGGACTACTTTTTCCGCCTCTACTGTACCTTCCAGCCCTTCTTGGATCATTGATTCAGGGGCGTCTGATCACATGACTGGTATGTCCTCCGTTTTCTCTAGTTATGGTATTTGCTCTGGTCGTGACAAAGTTCGGATAGCTGATGGCACCTATTCCTCTATTTCTGGAAAAGGGGATGTTCATGCCACACCAGCTCTCTTTGTCTTCTGTTTTGCATGTTCCACAATTCACCGCTAATTTACTATCCGTCAGTAGTCTTACCAAAAGTCTTAACTGCAGTGTAACGTTTTTTCCTTCTCACTATGTGTTTCAGGATCTGGAGTCGAAGCGGACAATTGGCAGTGGACGTGAGGATGGTGGCTTATACATCCTAGATTCTTCGATTTCTGCATCTGCACACCAGTCTAGCATCAGTACTAGTAGTAGAGTCAATAAAGACCAGTTAATGCTTTGGCATAACTGGCTAGGTCATGTACCCATGTCAGTCTTAAAGCGTGTCTTTCCTGCTTTCTCTTCTGTTTTTGTAGTTCCGTTTCATTGTGAAACATGTGAACTGGCCAAACATTATTTTATTTTTCCCATTAGTGAGAATAAAAGTACTACTCTTTTTTCTATTGTGCATTCTGATGTGTGGGGCCCCGCGCCTGTGACTTCTTTGTTTAGATATCGGTACTTTGTTACCTTTGTAGATGACTTTAGTGGTCGTACCTGGGTGTACCTTATGCGAACCAAAGATGCTGTATTCTCCATTTTCCAAGAGTTCCATAAGATGGTTACCACTCAGTTCCATACCACTCTTAAGATTCTTCGCTTTGACAATGGGGGGGTGACAATGGGGGGGAATATCTCGATGGGGGTCTGAAATCCTATTTTGCTTCACATGGCATTGTTCATCAGACCTCGTGCCCTTCGACACCTCAATAGAATAGGACTGCTGAGAGAAAAAATCGTCACCTTCTTGAAGTTGAGCGTGCTCTCCGGTTAGGCATGCAGGTTCCGAAACACTATTGGTCTGAGTCTGTCTTACTTGCTGCTTACCTCATCAATCGTATGCCCTCTCGGGTTCTCGGATTTCAGACTCCCCTATCTCTACTGGTTCCTGACCGCCCGACTTTCGTTGTTCCTCCAAAGGTCTTTGGGTGTGTTTGTTATGTCCACATTCATCGTTCTTCGAGAGACAAGTTAGATCCGCGGGCCTTAAAGTGCATCTTCTTGGGGTACCCCTCTAATAAAAAAGGGTACAAATGTTATCATCCTACTACCCGTCGTCGCTTCATCTCTATGGATGTCACATTCGCTGAGTCCATCCCCTTCTTTGGTGAGCAGACCTCTCTTCAGGGGGAGCATGATGTTGCAGAAGAGAGTGTCCCCAGCCCTCTGCCTATCTCTATTCCTATGCCGAGACCTCAGTCTAGTGACAATGACACTTCTACTACTGCAGCTGATGTGCGTGTATATGTCAGAACCAAGAAGAAAGGACAAGCCACTGTCCCTACGCCTACATCTGCAAGTCTCCCCTCGGATCCAGTTCAAGGTATTGCTTCTGTCCCTGCCTCAATTCCTATTTCTGTTCTTGAGCCACATACATCTCCTACTTCTGACGATCATATGAGCACTGATATTGACCTCCCTATTGCACTTTGGAAGGGTGTACGTACTTGTACGGAACACCCTATCTCACATTTTGTCTCGTATCAGTCTCTGTCTCCGTCATATCAGAATTTTGTCAGTATTGCCTCCTCTGTTTCTTTGCCTTCCAGTGTTGCAGACGCACTTAGTCACCCAAAGTGGAAAGAAGCTATGATGGATGAAATGCAAGCTCTTGAGAAGAACAAAACATGGGAACTTGTTCAACTACCCAGAGGAAAGAAACCTATGGGGTGCAAATGGGTCTTTACAGTGAAACATAAAGCTGACGGGTCAGTCGAACGATACAAGGCACGACTCGTAGCCAAGGGATTCACTCAGACATATGGGATACACTATCAGGAGACTTTTGCACCTGTGGCCAAGATGAACTCAGTCAGAGTTCTTCTATCCTCAGCTGCCAACCTGTCCTGGCCATCGCATCAACTAGATGTGAAGAATGCCTTTCTGCATGAAGATTTGACAGAAGAGGTGTACATGAAACTACCACCTGGGTTGACACTTGCTGGAAGTGACGACAAGGTGTGCAAGTTAAGGAAAGCCCTGTATGGGCTAAAGCAATCTCCAAGGGTATGGTTCGAGCGGTTTAGCAGTGCGATCAGACGAGTGGGCTACAAGCAGAGTCAAGCCAATCACACGTTGTTTGTGAAGCACCAGCAGACTAGTACCATGGCACTGATCGTCTATGTTGATGACATTGTCATCACTGGGAATGATCCTAAAGAGATAAAGCAGCTGAAGACATTCTTGTCCTCGGAGTTTGAGACAGGATTTGGGGCCACTGAAATACTTCTTGGGAATTGAAGTTGCTCGGTCTCAGAAGGGCATCTTCATCTCTCAACGGAAGTATGTATTAGACCTTCTGGATGAGACTGGGTATTTGGGAGCTCGACCAGCAAAGACTCCAATTGATCAGAACCATCGGCTGAATTCTGAGGAGGGTGACACCCTTAAGGATGTCGCTATGTTTCAGCGATTGGTTGGCACGCTGATCTACTTGGCACACACCCGTCCGGATATTGCTTACGCTGTTAGTGTTATCAGTCAGTTTATGCATGCACCACGGTCATCACATCTTGAGGCAGTTCACCGAATTCTTCGGTACCTCAAGGGCTCTCCAAGTCGTAGAATACTGTTCGGGCGACATGGACACTTTAGAGTGGAAGCATATACTGACACAGATTGGGCAGGTTCAGTTACTGATCGTCGGTCTACGTCAGGATACTGTACCCTTGTTAGAGGAAATCTTGTCTCTTGGCGAAGCAAGAAACAGCCAGTTGTAGCTCGATCCAGTGCAGAGGCAGAATTTCGCTCTATGGCACATGGTGTGTGCGAACTCCTTTAGTTGAGGACCATGCTTGAGGAACTGGGACTCCAGGTGACAGAGCCGATGAGCCTCTACTGTGACAACAAAGCTGCCATCAGCATTGCTCACAACCCAGTCCAGCATGATAGGACCAAGCATATTGAAGTTGATCGTCACTTCATCAAAGAGAAACTTCAACAAAAATCGATATGTACTCCGTATGTGAGAACACAGGAACAGGTTGCCAACATACTCACAAAGGGGGTGAACAAGTCTATTCTTCATACCTTGACTAGCAAGCTGGGCATGATGGATATCTTCGCACCAGCTTGAGGGGGAGTGTTGGAGTTTATGTAATACACCCACGTGGGTGTCTCAAGTGGGCTGCGTCCCACTTCCCACGTGGGGCCTTTTTTGGGTTTTCACTATTCACGTGAATAGTGTCGCATGAATAGTGTCACGTGAATAGTGTTCTCCTTTGTAGGGTTTCTCCCCATCATATATATATACAGTGAGTGTGGGAGAATGAATTAACAATTCATTCTCTCCTCTTCCCACAACTTCTCTCTTTAACCCTAATCTCCTTCTCCACCGTCCGCCTCCATTACACATTTTTCCCTTTCTGATCTACAACCTTCATCTACTGGTTACAACCTTATTTACAACACTCCCCACTATAGCTTCTTCTTGTAGTATAACATCTGATAATTTGCACTTCATTCCTCTATTTGATCATTACATTCAGTCTTGAAATCCAGGAATAGGGCGGTTTTGAAAATATTTCATCCAATATATGTCATACCTACACTCTTATAACGAGAAGTTTAAAGATATACCATGATCCTTTGAGTCATTCTCTTCCACAGCTCTATTTGTAGACCCCACACTCTTTTACAAACATATGTGACTTGTGTGTGATTTAGGTTGCATTCTTGTTCTGACACGTGCGTGATCTTTGGATTGCATTCTTGGAGTTCAAAGTGGTTCTTTTTTTTTTATATTGACAATAAAACACTTTATTAATTGAAAAAGAATTGGTACAGAAAAGAAAGGAGAAGAGAACAAGAAAGAAAACAAATAAGAGTTACACCAGCAACTCCTCACCACAAAATCAGCTATACTAACAAACTTGTTCCTTGTCTAAGAGATCCAGCAAGTCGTTTGCTGCCCCTTTGAACAAGAGAGAATTAGATGTTATGTACAAGGTCAATCCCAATTCTCTTTAATGATGTAAGATAATCCCCAAGAGTGATGCAAATATATTCCATCAATTTTCAGCAATTCTTGGTGTGCACTCTCAAGTTTGTCAAGCGTGGACCCCACCAAATCGCTCTAATGGTAGCCTGGATGAGCCCAAGGTTGTATCTTAGATCTCGAACATCAAAATCAGATAATAGGGGCATATTTTCTATTTTATTGTGTTTAAAAAAAAGTACATTCCATTATAGAGGCTAACTAACCTAATACATCCCTTGATCAATCTCCTCGACAATAACCAAACCCTTTTCTTTACGTAATTAGTAAAGTCCCAATCCACGTTGTGTAGGCTTTTTCCAAATCTAATACCCGTCCTACCCAACCTTCTTCTCTCTACACATTCATTAGCAATAAGACTGCCCAATCGATCTACCTTTCACAAACTCCCCTTGAATTGTGGCAACCACAAAGCCCAACACCTCCCTTATTCTCATGGAAAGAGTTTTACTAATGATTTTACAATATGTTGCATTGATACAAGTACGTGTGTCAAAGTTCGACATGGGTGCTGAGTGTCCTGAATAAGGAGATAAGATAACTTATGATTTGTATGATACTAGTGGGTGCCTCGTGCCATCGGCACTCGTAGACAAAGAATTTGCCAAAAATCAGGCGAGTGGTGGAGATCCACCGTCCATTTGGGGGATGATTAAATAACAGAAATAACAAAAAATAACGGTGTTGAAATTTAAATTTTGAATAAATTGAGGTCAAATGAGGCGGATTGAGTGGCTGAAATCTAACCGTCCACATTAGATCGATGGATTTGATCTCAACCACTCTTTATCTAACTGTCCACATTAGATTGATGGATAAGATAAAAGAATACAACTGAGTTGTGTTGATATATGCGTGGGTGGCCCGTGCCTATGGCACTTTCCGACAAAGTGTTTGTCAAAATCGGGTGGGAGTTAATCTCAGCCATCGATATGAAGCATAGTGGATCTCAGCCACTCATTATTGAAGCCATATAAGATAAGAGGGGTATAAGAAAACCATTAAATTTTCGTTAAATTCTTTTTTTTTTTTTTAAATTTTCAATTTTCAATTTTCAAATTTCAAATTTAAAATTTAAAATTTTGAATTTCAGCACCACTTTTTTCTGTTAAAATCCGTTTTTTCTATTTTTGCCCCTGGCCATTTCAATCTATTTTAACGGCCGTTTTACAGTAACACCCCTCTCGAGGCATAAAAAGTGGGGCTCCTGAGCCTGACCCTTGGGCTATATGTAAATCCAACCCATTTCATTCCTTATATGTAGGTAAATAGTAGGTGACCCGTGCCCACGGCACTCATCGACAAAGCGTTTGTCAAAATTGGGTGTGAGTGGCTGAGATCCACCGTCCATTTGGTGTGATAAGATCTCGGCCATCCTTTATGAAGCCGGATAAGAGGGGGAGACAACCGTCCTGTTTTGTTATATAGATACTTATAGACAGGAGAATATATATATATACATCACACACATATATGTATGTATGTAATGTTATATTTGTTGGACAAACAACTTCAATTGTAAAAGGTAGAAGTCATAACCTAGGCAATTGTTAATTATTATCTTGCAAGCAAGTAAAGAAAAAACATAACAGAATTGGAAATGTCGCAACAGAATCTATGTGGTGTCAACTTCCGACACGCGTCCGACACAAGTACTTTTCATGCTTAGAAGAATCCATGCAACATAGATTTTATAGATGCCACCCACAAGACTTATTAGTCTGAAGCCCTTTCTTAGGGATAACTGGATAAGAGAGATGAAAGTGAACCCATCATCCCAACATGTTTAAAGAAACCCATATAGCAACCATTCGAACCCAGAGTTCTATCCTTATTGAGATCAAAGCTTGCTATTCTATGGAAGAATCTGGTGTTGACATCCTCTTGAATCCATTTCATTGTTGAATTCTGTCTCCAACTAATATCCTACTTTTCATGAATCTCGTCAAGCATAAGTTTTAATTTGCCCTCCAAACTTATCTTCTTCGTTATCGTTTCTTCCATCAAGCTTATTCAATCTAATTATCTCCCCCATGAATTCCCAATCAACCCAAAAGCATATTTATTCCACTCCAACTTAGATTCACATATTGAAGCATTTTCATCACGTGGAAATCATCCCAACCTTCAATTGAAACCTTGATCACCAAGTTACCACCTCCTTTTTGCAAGAAGGGTGAAGGTTCCACATATTCTCAAAGTGAAAAGAAAAATGCCTATAAAGGCACCAACTCAGATTGTTTCCAAATACTCAAGCTTGGGCTTATGTTGTAAACCTTTTATTGGAGGAAAAAGGGTCTGGATTTAGATTGATGGTCGAAAACTGAACCATCTAAACCTAATCCAGATCATTTCAAAAGAGCTCTTAACTATTGATTGTATACCATTACCAAATAATTCAGTCCAGTTTATCTATATGACTGGGAAATGAATTTGGAAGAATTTTCTTTTGAACATCCATGCTAAAATGTAGTTGTTGCTTCTCCTCAAGAATACGTAATTATAAAAAGTGATACCTCTTCAAACTCCTAGAGAGACTTAATCCAAGCACAGAATTCCTTTTCGTTCAAGTCTTAGCAATGACTGAGTTTGTAGTAATCATCCTTTTATTATTTGATCAGTGAAGAAAAACATGCATTGAACTTTTCATAAAGCATCATGCGTCCCGCCTTATCTGGCAAGAGATCTAAATGCAATCTGCAGTTGCCCACCTAATAAAGATAGTTGATATCCTAATGTCAATGCATGTATTGCTTGGAGAACAATCGGCGCACCAACTACATGACTACATTGACCAAACTATTACAAAAGCTATTGGGGATAATAGCAATATTCACAGCAATCCTTGCTATTTGAAATTTGTCCAGTCTTCAGGAAACGCCATCTGTTTTCTATCTTTTTCTCGTGGTCAAATTAATTGAAATGCAGACTATAAGAACCCAATCACATGAAAAGTCCTTCTCTAATCTTGAAGATGAACAAGAGGAAACTCTTTTATATTAATCCATGACCAAGTACTGGAATTGCTCTTATAACTTTGTTCGCCACACCTTATTATCCAAGAGAAGATGATTGGCCAGGGAAAAGATAAAAAAGAAATCTATGTTCCTAATGCAACTTGCTCTCTCCAAGAAAGTTCCTGATGTTAGAACAGTCTTTCTGTCTATAAAAATGAAGAATACATGCTCCATCTGTGACATCCAGATCTTGCGCACCACAATCTGACATCTAATAAAGACTACTATAGTTGATTCTATTTTCCTTTTCTTTCCATGCCCTTGGTGTTGGCATACAAATGTTAAGTTCCTTAACCTCATCAAGCAGTTGGTCCTTCACACAAATTTTGAATGTCCCCAACAAAATGCAGGTTTCTGGCATTTGTGCCAACTAAAATAAATGCGCGTCATAGCCAATTTCACTACAAGGAGACTTTGGAAGCTTTCTGGCATTGAGTGGTCCTCTACTGAAAGGGTGATTTGAGAGAGAGTTGATCGACCAGATTGTTTGGATCAAAACCAGAGCTCCCAAGAAAATTCTTCCATTGCCTTTGTTCTGCAGTATGTGGAAGGAGATCTATAATGGAATCTTTCAAGGCAAGAACCATTCAATCAAGGCTGTATTTGAAGCCAGTAAGTCTATTAGCTGTTAAGCACCTACTTCAAATGAATGGTGTGACTTTGGTCTTATGGATTTTGAGAGGAAGGAAATGCACTTGTGCATTCAGAGAATCTAATAATGAATATTGCCACTTAGAGGAAACCTGAAAGAGCATCACACACGCTTAACTTTGACAGAGTTTTATAGATAATCCTACAGGTAATGAAGACATCATTAGAAGTAGCCAAGGCATTTTTCAGGCCTATCGATTTGTAGGACTCCAATGAAAGTGGAGATTAACTCTTCACAGGCACCTTAGAGGCAAAAGGTGAACTACAATGTCATTTCGTCAATTTCTACGACGGCAAAGAAAAAAGAGAAGAGAATGCAACACAAACTATACGGACCATAGGGGCTAGTTATAATCGTAACAGAACGCTTTGAGAACAGTTTTTGCTAAAGGCTTTACAATAACATGATATCTACCTGCCCAATATAGGGCAGCTTCATTAAATCTTTCTAGTTTTTGGCTTAGATTACTCCCGTAACTGCAAGGCTTTGTTACTAGTGCCATCTGATTGAGCTAAGGGCTCAACACTTGGCTCATTGATTTTGTTAATAATCCGTACAATGTTTATAATTAGTACTAACTGATCTGACCTTTTATCTCAAACCCGAGAAGAACTTTGCTGACTGACGTCTGTCAGCAAAGTTGCTGAGCAACCACAATATGAGCCACATGGAATATTCTTAGAGATTGCAGACCATATAGATGTTTGGAGTCGTTTTCATGGGTTGATTTTTAACCATGGAATTTGAGCATTATTGACCATTATTTGGGTACAAAGATCTAAAGGTTAGAAATATTCATCAGGCTGATTTTTGGTTTGTAGGTCCACCTAGGGATTGGCCAAACATCCATACGATCAGCATCCTTTAAGAGTGTGCCACGTGGCTCACATTGTCATTGGTCAGCAACTTTGCTGAGGGACGGTCGGTCAGTAAAGTTCTACTCGGGTTTGAGATAAGAAGTCATGAGATCAGTTAATTCTTAACATTCCTCTTTGAACCTAAACAACAACAATCTAAATGCGATTTTTGCTGATCAAGGTCTAGTAACACAATCTATGAGCCAAGCGTCGAGCCCCTGGCTCAATCAGATGGCATGGCACTAGTAACAAAGCCTTGCAATTACGGGACCAATCTCTTGTTCTTCAGTCATAACCAGAAAAAAGATCCGGAGTAAATTGATACACACAATGAAGGTCAATTAAGAGCTTAATACATGGAATCAAATAATGGTGACAAAGAGCTTAAAATCATCAAGAGGATCAAAAGATAAACAGAGATAGCAAAAGACAAAATCATGATTACAAGGGTATCATATCAAACCTGACCTGTTTACCCATCTTGAGGACGACATAAGGATCGCTACTCCGAACATCGCGGACAGCCAGATTAATGCCTCGACGGACCCGAATTCTAAGAAGACCCAACATGTTTTCCATCAAGGATGAAGCACAAGGAGAAGAACCACGATCGCTAGTACTTTGAATTGGAGACTCCATTGAAACTGTCCTCCTTGTTTATATCTGCAAGATTCTGTAACAGTTCCAAATATATAATAATAAAATCAAGCAGTTGGTCCCCACCACCTACTCCCTCTTTCTCTCTCCTCCAAGAAATCTCTTGGGCCCAGCCTACCGCGTTTTCAATATGAAAAATAATTTATTTTCTTTCAATTCGTTTCGATTGTCTCGTGTCTGTTTCTTCTGGGACCAGCCACAGAGAAAGAGAGGCTGATCCGGAAAAAAAAACACAGCGAGAGAGAGAGAGAGGTTTTGTTTGTTTTCTTGGGCTTTTAGAGGGTTGACTCTGTCTTTCCGATTCTTTTGCGCCCCTGTGATCCGATTCTTATTTTAGATTTTGGCGCTTGTGATTTGTTTATATTTTTTTTCTTAAAACGGATTTCAAAGCGAAGGCCAAAATTACCAATTTACCACGACACCCAGTCTTGATCCTCCAACCAGTCTCCGATTTGTTTACTGGTGTCGATGGGAGATGCGCCTCCGCCGGATTGATTAAATGGAGGAAATCCGGAGGTTTATTTCGAAATGTTCAGTTTTTAGAATCAGATAATCCCCGGAGATCGCGTCTCTAAAATCCTAACCGAGCGACAGGGATGATGAGAAGCCATTTAGGAAGGAATGATGGATGGCAATGTTTAGAAAAAGGAGTAAAACTTTGCCCACAATATAAGCGACGTGGCACATTCTTAGAGGATACTGACCGTATCAATGTTTGGCCTTTCCTTAGGTGGACCAACAAACAAAAAATCAACCTGATTAGTGAGTTCTAAGCGTTGGATTGGAGTCATTTCTTTATTGGGTCGGGCTGGCTCGGGGGACCCCCATTTTTGACACCCATTTTGGTGTACCCACATAGAAGATGAATCAATGGCTGATTTTTGGTGGAGATGATCTCTATGGTGAGGAGATCATCCTCACAAAAATTCAAATCACTACGATATTCATAGACTGGTTTCGAAGCTGATGAATTATGGACCGTCAATTTTTACCGTGTAACTTGAAAACAACATTTGATGGGGTTAGAAATTTCCGAATGGGCTGGTTTTTGTTGGGGTGATCTATATGGTGAGGAAAGCATCCCACCAAAAATCAGCAATCGATTCATCTTCTATGTGGGTACGCTAAAATGGGGTCCCCTAAGCCCGACCTTTTTTATTTTAACCGTGTGGGGCCCTCCCATGATGGTGAGTACAAAAAAAAAAACCGTGTGAATTTTGAGCATTATTGACTGGGTCCCTGAGCCCAACCTTTTTTCATTTTCAGCATCCTGTAAGAGTGTGCCACGCAGTTCATATTGTGGGCTGTCATCGGCTTCCTCACTGCGGGCTGTCAGTGAAGTTTCACTCAAATCTATTCTACTATATAACGGACGAAGGTCCTTCGAAAACTTTTAGATGCAGTCGATGCAGAGTGGTCTCGTGGCCCTACATGGCTCATTTTGTTGGGTCCTCTAACCGCATGGATGTTTAGCCCACCCCTTTATGGATATGCATACAAAAACTTGGTCTCATTGAATTTATTTGGCCCTAGATCTTAGCACTTTTTAGAATTGACTGTAAGTGTTAGATTCAAGTATTTTTTTGCATATTTTTTGGACACTTAATCCAACGGCTAAAAATTATCAACCTAGCTGATTTTTAGTATGCTTATCCACCAAGGGGTGGGGTACACATCCATGCGGTTAGAGGACCCAACAAAATGAGCCATGTAGGGCACGAGACCCCTTTGCAACTACTGCATCCAAAGTCCTCTGCATCTAAAATTTTTCCAGGTCCATCTTGCGTGCCTCACGCTAAACCCCAAATATATCCAAAATATCCCTCTTTTGTTTCTTTTCATTTTCTTGATTTTTTTTACTTTGGAAGGGATTCTTCAATCTTATTGGTGTCAAAGACACGTCAACCCTGCAACTCTTCAACTAACAATCCAAGAAAAGAAGAATACAAAAGAACGAAAAAAAAAAAAGAACTAGAAGAAGAAGCGAAAAAACTGCTCCACCGATGCCGAAATCCAAACACACTGTAGATGTGATGCCAAGAGATCCGTGCAAAGATAGATAGAGGAGACTCAAGGAAGTAGAAGATAGCTGTTGTCCAAAAAATGTCCCACAGCAACGGCAATCATCTTTTTTATAGGCAGGGCACGTTCACCCAATTTTCCTTCAACGTATTCCACATCTTGAAAACCAATGACCACCGTTCATTTCTTGGATATAGAGAGTACCATTTGTATCCATCGTCCACTTGCCAATGTTATTCCATTAAAACCATGTGTATTTCCAATGGCTAAATTAAACTACCATACAAAATTGGATACTATATAGACCAAACACTTCTTTTGAATCCATCCAAAAGTCCAACTCTGAGGTGGCGTTTGGTAAATTAAGTTATCAGATCTAAAAGCTTAAAGTGCTTAAGATCTGGTAGCTTAATGACTTATGTCTGAATCAGGGTGTTTGGTTATGGTCTTAAGTCTTAAAATTAAGTCAAGGGCATTGTTGGTATTTTGAAATATTTATTAGGATACTTTCGTAAGTTTTTAAAAGAGAAAGGTTTGAAAAAAGGGCATTGTTGGTATTAAAAAAGAATCAAGGAATCTTTTTTAAAGATTCATTCACTTACGGCAATAAGTGAAGGTTGGGTCACTTTTTACTTTTGTCTTTTTTTCCTTGAGTTTGGTGATAAGTGCTGAAATTAAGTCGTTTACCAAACGCAACTTAATCACCAAAATCACTTAATTTCAGCTGAATCAGACTTAAGGTCTGAGAAAAAGTTTTACCAAACGCCACCTCAATCACCTTCTTTTATTCTATGTCCAGCAACCCCTTTTTTTCATGTATGGTAACTTCCATGTTGTTGTCCATATAAAAGCTTTTCTTTTGAATTCTCAAAAAACCACCTCCCAAAAAAATTCTTCGAAAGACATTTTTTATTTATTTATAGAAAATCTTCTATTTTTGTCTTTTATGAACCTCAAAGCCTTGGTGTGACCACATCATCTTTTGTCTTGTGATGTCTTTTCTCTTTGTAAAAACATCCAGCAGGTTGCCCTTTTAACGCCACCGTCATATGCTACCATATCTTCCAAGAATTTCCTTCTTTGCGAGTCAACACTATATCCATCTTGTATTGAGTCAACACCTCATGCCACAATCTCCATTAGATCTAGAAAAAACAAAATCAGTCCATTGCAACTTTCCATGTGAGACTATCTAGCACAGCCACATCAACCACTATTGTTGTGTCCAATGCCACCTCATATATCTTTTGAATTTCATCTTGCTATGGAAAAGCCACAACCGTCCAACTGCTTTTGATAACCAATATCCTCCTTGCATGAGTCAAAGACATCAATGCATGTATCATCCTTGAAAAATCATTCCTCATGTGCTTGTAAGACCATCTAGCATCTTGGTCCACATGTGGCCCACCTTCATTAAAGATCAACGTCTACCCTTGTGGCCTGCCAACTTGGCCTACTGGCCCATCAACGTGGTCCAACGTAATGGTTAGCGTCTTGGTTAGTCATCATGGCCAATATTGTGGCCCAATTTCTTGGCTTACATCCTTAGCGGTGTGTCCCGTTAGACTTTTTGGATTTGAATTCTTGTGATTGGACTTGGGCTTGATAGGTTTTGAAAATGTGCTATAGTTATGGGCTGTAGTACTGGGTTGAATCGAGTTCTTGAACTTGCACTTTAGCACTTTCCTTTAGGTAATGGGCTGGCTCACCTACAAGAACACACAACGAAATTAATGTAAACCCATTATTATGAAAATTATAACTATAAGTGTCCCGAAATGCTCTTATGCTCATGAAATTCCTTGGATGTGAGAGAAGACACGAAAATGAATAATTCTCTGCTTTGCATGTAAAAATAGAGATTTACACAGGAAACTCTTGATAACACCTTGGGGTAAATGGAAAAAAAATACATAAAATGACGACTTTTCAAGACCCTTCGTCAGTTCTTTTCTCTTTGTTTTGTATTCTTTTCTCTCTCCTTTCTTTAAACCCTAATCTCTCTTTATCCTGCGGTCATCCTTCATCCTCTCTCTCTCCATGATCTAACTGCTCACATCTCACCATCCACCATCATCATACGATCATTCACCATCATCCATCCGACTGTCAGATCATCCGCTTAAAGATAATGCCTGGTAAAGATATGGTGCATCTCATGCACCTTACATACTCTAATATCGCTTACCTTTCGATCGTTCGATCACCATCATCCTCACACCTCTACACCACACGATCGCCAATCACACACCCTCAATCCCAACCAAACCTAACATCATCCCTAGCCGTTAGATCCATCTTACCCTTCTCGATCAAACCCTCATCGCTTACATTCACCTTAGATCAACCACCCAATCACCATCCAACCGCATTGGTCGATCCTTTCTCATCCAAGTGACCCATTATCCATGACCCACATTCACTTAGCCTAGGCCCTCTCCAAGCCGTCCACTATCCCTTCTCAATCCCACGGCTCATAGCCCACAAACCCGAGCCCGCAACCCACTAACCACGTTCCATACAAAAGAAAAGAAATAAAAATAAACAAAAGAAAAAGAAAAGAAATAACAAAATAAACAAAAGAAATAGAAAACCTAATCTTACTTGCTCCCCCTGTACTCACCTCCTTCCTCTCTCTTATGTGGATACTCCAAGGGAGGAACAAGTCCTCCCTTATCCCTCTCTCTCTTCTCTCTCCTAAACAACTCCTTATCTCCCCATGTGGATTTCTCTCAAACACTCCCACGCCCTCACCCTTCTCAACCCAAAACAGCAACAACACCTAAGCCTCTCCACTTAGATCTAACGGCTCTCCTTTATCTCCAAAGGCCAACCCTAAGTATATAATCTCTCTCACATTCTCTCTCACTTTTCTTACTCATTCACTCGTACGCACATTTCTCCTCCCCCCATCACAAACTCTCTATCATGTCTCTCTTTTACTGTCTCGTAACCCCTCCACGCTCTCTCATAGGACCTCCAATCTCTCTCATGCCTCTCTTATTGTGGGTCACAACCACCTCACACACAGTGCGCCTCTTCAAACCTTGGTGGCAGGTTCAGCCTACAACTCTCCCATCATGCATGGCCGAACCAGCAACCACACCAGTAAAGCCCACATTCTCATCGGTACCTCATCCCTCTTCATCACATCCGACTTCATGAAGTTGTTCCCACCGGAAACCATCATCACCAGTGCAACCTCTTGGCCACAGTTCTGAACGTCTTCTCTGGGCTACAAGCGCTCCATCACTACCACGATTCGGAGAACCAGTAACTCCGATTGCTCCACCAAGCACCACAGCTTGCTAATCCACCTTTCAGGACCGTTGCAACCTTCCACGCACCTACTCCATCCATGCGCAGACACTCTTCCCTCCTTGTCAATGCCTCCTCCCTCTCAAACATCTTTAACTCCAAGCAACAAAACGTCCAATCGGCAACTCAGGTGGACTCCCCACCATTATCACAGACCTAATCCACGAAGTTTGTGGGCCATTGGGAGATGTGGTTTTGTGGGTTAGATGTAGGTTTGTGAGAGCATGAGAAGATTTATGGTTAGAATGGGAACAGGTTGAGAGAGGCCTACGCCAAGTGAGGCCATTGGACGAAGAGTGTTCTTGGCAATGATGGTGTGGGCCACCTTTAAAGGCCTTGGGCGACATGATTAGGTCATGGGATTGATGAGGATTAAGGGGTGATGATTGGGTCGGGCCCGAGATTGGCGAATCGTCGGATCTAGAGAGATCCACGGTCCGATGGAAGATCTAACGTTGGGAAAGCTATAGGAGATGGGATATAGCTAGAGGAGAGAAAATTAGAGGTTAGATGATGGAGATCGAAATGTTAGGATGACTGATCTGAGGATCGAAGTGGTCGATCTGAGGATTGGATGGTGGGATTTGATGATCTAATGGTTAGATGGATGATCGGATGGTGAGATGTGGGCAGTTAAATCATGGAGAGGGGGATTAGACGATTGATCTGAGGATCTAATAGTAGGATGCGATAATTTAAGGGTTAGATGTTAGGGTTTAGAGAGATGGAAAAGAAATGAGAGAGAAAGGAATAAAATCCAAAGAGAATAGCTGGCGGAGGGTCTTGAACCCTGGTCTTCAACATAGTCTTCAATCGGCTTTACCAATAGCGTAAGCTGTTATTTTATGTCATTTGGTACGGCTTTAAATCACTTTGGTCCATCTCTTGGTCTTCAGCTTTGCCTTTCTCTTGGTTCTTGGTCTGGCTCTACGATCCTGACTTGGTCATACTTGGCCTACATCTTCTTGTCATAGCCTGCTGGCTCTTTAAGCTTTGATATTAGGCTTCAATGGTTGATCGTAGGTCCACAAGTCTCGAGAATC
Source organism: Euptelea pleiosperma (assembly GCA_035048495.1). Taxonomy (NCBI): domain Eukaryota; kingdom Viridiplantae; phylum Streptophyta; class Magnoliopsida; order Ranunculales; family Eupteleaceae; genus Euptelea; species Euptelea pleiosperma. The sequence continues at coordinate 39,495,554 of CM068543.1, forward strand.
ATCCAATCAGGTTTCTTGTGAGAGAAAAAGAGAATAATGAGACTTGATCAAAACGACTTCATATCTAGACTTCTGAAAATGTGTTTAATGTATGCAAATATACCATTTCGTCCAGAAAATTGTGTTCTACACGATGGGAGAGACTTACGTAGGAGAGTGTGATAACGCTAAAAATATAATGAAAGCACTTTTAAATGAATATCACAACCCCCAGCCAGCATATTGCCAATCATCGGCAATTAGTGCGAAATAAATGAGCTTAAAAGGGCTCTGCACATGCTGCACACTTTTTTATATTAGCTCGGGAAAAACACTGTTCGTCAAATTATCGTATGGATGCAAAAATAGTTACAAGGTAGCAGATAGTCAGAAAGTTTTGACAAGACTACAGACTGATAATTAAGACCTAGAATAGTTAGCCCATCAACATTCTTATCTTCCGACAGTGAAGAGTTCCAAATCACCTAAGAGATTGTATGTCTTGACCTCAAATCTCACTTGTAAAACACTCAGAAATGATCACTTGTTAGTGATTTTTTTCTTTTTTTTTTCTCAGATTATATGTAAGATGTATTGATATAAAGAGTCAGAGATCTCACATATGTTTTATTTGAAGGAATGACATTTTCAGAAATAGAAGATCTCATGACAGGAATATCATTTCACTCGGGAACGTTAGATCAAACTCTATAGCTTCTCTTTCTCCACTCTCCACATTTTATGATCGTGCTATCCTAGAATCAAGTAGGACTTGAATAGGTTGTAATAAGGCTTTAGGTCAGGTGTAGAAAAATAAAGGGACACAAGATTTCAAAGCTTTGAGAGGACTGAAATTAGGGTTTTTCCGTGTCGTCGGATCAGAAACCCTAGAATCAACGAAATTTCTAATCTTTTCCAGTTCACTTATCCTGTAAAATGCAAAGATTTGTATAGGAATTCGTGTCGGATATCGTTCGCACTCGGAGTTAGTTAGCGCAACTAAAAAACATAAAATGACAGAATATTACTAGAAAAGTGGAGATGTGAGAATGGTGGAGAGATCAAGATTAAAACATGCTTTTGAATTTGATCTTTATACACTAAAATGCATTAAAAAGAAGAAAAAAATACTAAGACATAACAATCAAACTAATTTATTAATGATCCAGAATTTTTACACAAATTAAACCAACTAATCAAACATTAATCTAGAAAGCATGTAAACTAGAGAGAGTGATTTAGAGAGAGAAATAGTGAAAATTAGGTAGACAGAGAAAGTAGGAAAAGAAGAGAGAAAATGATAAAAATAAGAATTTAGAGAGAGAAACAAAAGAGATGTAGATAGAGAAAGAGAAATAGAGTAAGGTAGGGAGAAAAGCCTAAACCTAGATAGAGAAAGAGGGATAATGAGAGAAGGTTAGAGAGAGAAGTAGAGAGTTTTAGAGAGAGAGAGGGTGAATCTAGAGAGAAAAATGTTACCTTGCAACACTTACCAATGAGAGATGAGACCGAAATGACCCAGGTGATCAGCCATTTTGATGAAGGCGCATGGTAAGATAACAAGGGGATGTCTCCGTGAAGAGGGTGCTGGTTCAGCTAGTAGGTGCATTGTAAAGAAGGTGCAAGGAGGAGCATTGAACCGACAGCTAGAAAGAAGGTGGAAGCTTAGTGCATCGGCCATGAAAGGAGAAGGATCCCACCTACATGCTTGATGGTCGTGGTGCACACATGTGGTGAGTGAAGCAACGGTGAAGGAGGTCTGCAGTGAAGGAGGGAGGCACCTTGCTATGAGGAGGGGCAGACCTCTGATTTTTTGCTGGAGGGCAGCACTAGGAGACCAGCCGGCAAGTGAAATTCTGGATTGGTTGATGAACTAGTCCCGCAAGAGTGGTGGCTGAAACCGTTGGTTCAGGCAGTGGTGGAGACGTAGGCGGTAGCAGGCGGTGGTGGAGACGCCGTGGGAAGATGATCATGGGGAGAGGTGGAGAAGGATAGCTAGAGAGAGGGGAAGAGAAGGGAATAACGGCCTGCAATCGTTAAAGGCCGTTAACTTGCTGGTTTCTGCCTTGGCAAAGAGGATGGGAGAGTGGCCGGTCTGGTTGCAGTCGGTGAAGAGGAGGGCACTCAGAGTTAAAAGATGATGGAAAAGAAGAAGAAAAGAAGAAGAAGAAGAAGAAGAAGAAGAAGAAGAAGAAGAAGAAGAAGAAGAAGAAGAAGAGGATATCCTTACCAGACTGTGCAGTAGGCGGAGGAGCACAACATGCTCTAGCCGTTAATGATGGCTGAAGAGGATCTCGATGAAGAAGAGGCGGTCTATTTTTGCACAACAAGTTTCTGGTTGCCGTTCGGGCTGAATTTGCAACAGCAAGTGGAACACCGGTAAAGAAGATGAGGACATCGGTAAAGAAGGAGATGATCGTTGGTGGAGAAATGAGGTTGTGCTGTCCGTTGGCCAGCAAGTAAGGGTGAGAGAGAAGAGGAGAGGGATGCCCCAAAACGTGGAAGAGGTGATGACGGCTAGTTTTGGGAGAGAAGAGATTGGAAGAGATTAGGGTTAGGTGTTTTGAAGGGGGAGGGAACCATGAGTGAAGGATAGAAGGAGAGGTTAAATAGGGTTAGGGTTAGGGTTAGGGTTTTAGAGGTGCGTGTGTGAGTGTGTGTGTGTGTGTGTGTGGTGCATGTGAGGAGAGAGAAAATCTCTCTCTCTCTCATCTTATTTCTATTTTTTTATTTTATTTTATTTTCGGAAAGATGGGGGAGAATTAATGGGTTGCGGTTGTTTGGCCCAGTGGCTTGTAGGGGCCACTAGGTTAGACTGAGGATTAATGGAAACGGGATGATGAGGAATCTGTTGGATCGGGTGAGATCCAACGGTTGGAATTGGTGGTGATGGTGATGTGTGGTTATGATGGATTAGTGAGGGATTGTGTTAACGAGGTCGTGGGTCCCTCATGAGGCCGTGGGCCTCGTGTGGTGGATGGGCTAAGAGAATTGTCAGGCATTAGGGTTAGGGTAGAGAGAGAAAATGTAGGAGAGAGAAGAGAGAAATGCTGATGAACAGTTGGATCGTGAGTGATCATAGGGTTATAATGGTGATCGAATGGTCGAAAGAGGATCTAATGTGGAGATCGAGGAAATCATGCATAAGGGAGATGAGATTGTGAGATCGGATGGCGATCGTGTGGTGTTAGTGAGAGAAATGGAGATTGACTGGTCAGTCAGTCGATCTGATGATCGATTGATCGATCAGAGGGTCAGAACAGTGGAGGTCGATGATGGTGATGAGTCAAGGAGATCGAGTTGGTTAGAGTTAGGAGAGAGAAAATTAGGATTTAGAGAGAGGAGAGAGAATTAGGGGAGATGAGAGAGAAAATGTTAGAAAATGGTGAGAAAAGCACTAGTAGAGGGTCTGGAACCCAGGTCTTCAATCTATCCTTCAGTTGAGCTTCACCAATAGAGCAGGACAACATCTCTTGTCATTTCATGTGGCTTTAAAGGCTTTAGCCCGTCTCTTGGTCATCAGTTCTCCCGCTTTCGTAGTTCTTTGGGCCGGCTCTTCGATCCCCTTGTTCAGCCCGTACTTGGCCCATATCTTCTAATCATAGCCTATTAGCTCTTTAAGCTTTGATAATGGGCTTTCATGAACGATGTGGGCCCGCAAGTCTCGATAATCGTCCAATCGGGATTTCCTGCGACAGAAGAAGCTCGTAATGAGACTTAATCAGAACAACTTAGGCTGTGTTTGGCATTGCGGTTAGCTAAAAGGAAGTGCTTCTTAAGAGTACCTTCTTTGTGGATAACTTAATTTAAGTTATTTTGGGTGTTTGGGTCACCCCAATAAAAAGGTGTTTATTTTGAAAAGAATTGATATGGCGTTTGATTATGTAATAAAAAAAGTATTTTTTCTACGGGCATGAAAGAAAAACCTTACTTCTATAGACGTGTTGCAGTTTCGACTAGCAAGCAAACATATCAGTGATGTGGCAACCACTGGCATTTGGGCCGACTGATCACATGGATGTTTAGCCCCTACCCCCAGACATTCTTACCAAGAATTAGCTTGTTTGTTAATTTATAGTTGATTTGAGTACTAAAAAAAGGTTGAATTCAACAGCTAGAATTACGCCTTAAAAAGTACTATAATCTAATGGCTAGAGATTACTAATCATGGTGATTTTTGGTGTGTATATCCACCAAGGGGTGGTTGGTGGGCTAAACATCCATGCGGTTAGTGGGCCCAGATGGCAGTAGTGAGTAAGAAAAATGGTGCTCGCTTACATTTTTAGTGTAGGCTGCAGCTTGTTACATTGCCACCGAAATGAAAAACAGAGGAATCCAAAATTTACAATCTCCACTAAATTCACAAACACAGAGATCTAATAATTAGGAAAGATTAATAAAGAAAACAAAAACCACTTTAACCTTTCATGCTCTAAAGGAACATAGATTTCTTGTTTATTGGTCTGATTGTTCAGGGAGAAGAAGCCATAGGAGTACCAGTGATGAACTTGAATGGTATTGAGGTAGATGGTGATAATGATGAAACTCTCTCTTTGTTCTTACCAACAACGATTGTGATAAAAAAAGGCATCTTCCTCACCTGCAACCATTGATTAAGCATGAGGAACTTTCACCCTACCATCTTCAACTGACTTGTTGGAATTTTGGACCTTTATCTCAGCGTCTTCCATTAGTTTTCTTCAGTACAGATTCTCCTCTGCATCTTTCAAGAACCTGACTTTGGAGGAGGTGAGGCTCTTATCCTATTCACCTCTGCATCTATGAATGGTTTAACGAGTGGATTGAATCTAAGGTGGTTGTAACTGTCCGTGGGGGGCTTAGAAGAGGAGTAAAGAATGGTGGAGAAGACAAAGGGGTCAAAATGGAGTCTCCACTGTAACGGCACGATCAATCAAGCTCTTGCTTTTCTTAAACCTTTTCAGCTTTTATCACCTCTAGACTTCCCCTCCTCGGACTCCAAATCCTCCCTTGTTTTTTCTTTAATGGTGAAGAAGAATCTTGGAGGGCCTGAGAGATTATGTAGCTTCATCAGTTCTCTCCACATCATCCTCTACATAGAGTTTAGCAGCAAATCCTTGCTTGAGTTCGAATGCAAGTGTAGTTGGGTGTCTGGTTCATGGTCATGGCGTCCGTGATTCTTACAAGGTGAGAGGCGGCGAAAAGAGAAAGACAGTTACGGGAGAGAAATGGCAACAAAGAGTGTCTCTTTAGATTTTTGTTTTTGTTGAAAAAGACAATGGCTTTTTAGGAATTTCTAAATGTTTAGAAGGATAAATTGGTAAAGATAATTTTAAGAAATTTGCGATCCGCAAACACAAAATGTAGAAGCCGTTTTGAAATAGCTTCTGCGTTTTGCCTTTTTTTTTTGGCTTATAACGTTTTTAAAAGGCTGCTTTTATTTTTTCGCCAAATGTCACAAAACGGCAACTGCTATAAGCCAGCTTATAACTTCTAAACCGTACTCCCAAACGTAGCCTTAATATCTAGACTTCTAAAAATGTGTTTAATGCATGCAAATATACTATTTAGTCCAGAAGAGTGTGTTCTACGCAACAGAAGAGACTCTTATCTCGAAAAGTGGACAAATAGAGCAATTTTACGTAGGAGAGTGTGATAACGCTTAGAGGATAATAGTGAAAAATACGCATGAAAGTAGGGTTTTTTCGTGTCGTTGGATCAGAAACCCTAACTTCAACACATTTTTAATTATCCGAGACTTTTAACCTGTAGAATGAGCAATTTTGCACAGTGGCTTGTGTCGGATGTCGATCCGCACTCGGGATTAGTCGGATTAGCGTGAATAAAGATCACATAAAATGACAAAAATTGGAGATAATGTAACACAATCATACTTAAATCATATTTATTTAACTGAAGTTGTTTCTTACAATGAAAATCAAATAAAAATAACTAAACTAGAAAGCATTAAGAGAGATTAGGGTAGAGAGAGAAGATGAGAGGTATAGAGAGAAAGTGATCATTAGAGAGAGAAATGGAGTTTTTAGAGAGATATAACTAGGGAGAGAGAGAAGAGGACTAGAGAGATTCTAGAGAGAGAGAGAAATAAAACTAGAGAGAAAATGATGAGATAGAGAAAGAAAGTAGAGAGGGATTAGTGAGAGAGAAAGAATATGATTTTAGAGAGAGAGAAGGTGAAGATTCTAGAGAGGGAAAGCAAGAGAAGAAAAAGAAGTCACCTTCCAAGACTTACCGGTCACTTGATTGACCAAGAAAGAAGGGGCTACCCGCTGGCTTGGTGGCTTGTAAGGAGAGGGGGTCTTGATGATGAGGTGAGTGGAGGATGGTGCACTGGTCAAGAATGGTGGTGATGTGATGCAGTTGCTCACTCATGGATCAAGCACGTGGCAGCCCTACAACTTTGGTAGTTGCTGGTTGTCTCTCTGAAGGGTGGACGATGATGCACAACATGGGATTGTGCGTGGAAGAGGGCAGTTTGTTGCAAACCAGTTGGACGATAAGAAGAAGAGAATGAGATAAGGAAGAAGAAGAATAAAAGAAGAAAGAGAAGAAGAAAGGGAGAAGGAGACGGTGGTAGCAGGTGACTCTGGAAGAAGGAGACGCTAGAATTGCACGTATGCAACTCTGGCAAGCCTTGGTGATGAGGATGGAGGCGTTGGGAAGCCAATGCAGTTGTTGCAGGCTGTAGAAACGTTGCTGGTGTGCAACAGTTGTTGCTGGTGTTATTGATGGAGGCGGAATAGGTGCAGGCTGAAGATGATGGAGGTAGAGGATGATGCAGCGGAGCTTCAATGGTGCTTGCCGGATTGGTTCACCAGTCCAGCGTGGGGAGGAGAAGAAAAAGAAGAAGAAGAGCAAAGAGGAAAGAAAAGGGGGAGTTTCCGGTGGTGGTAGTGACGGTCTGCTCTCTTGCAGACCATTACTTCGCGTTAATGAAGACTGGTTGCAAGCAGCCGGAGTTGCAAGTCTGCAACTCCGGCAAGGAGGAGAAGAAGAAGAAGAAGAAGAAGAAGAAGAAGGGAAAGAAGAAGGAGGGGAAGAAAAAGAAGAAGAAGAAGAGAGAGAGGCGCACCTGTAGGCAGACGCCGAAAAAGAGGGTGGCGGTGCAAAGTGCAGCGCCGAAGCTCGCCGGTTTTAATGGTGAGAAGGTGCTGGGGCGGTGCTTAGTCGAGGTAACGGCTTGCTGAAGGAGAGGGAACCTGCAAGGAGAAGAAGAAGAAGAAGAAGAAGAAGAAGAAGAAGAAGGAGGAGGAGAAGGTGAACCAAACTAGTATGCCGGAGACGAAGGTAGCTGGCCGGAGAAGAAGGGCTGGCCAAGAAGAAGGAGAAGAGAAAGAAGATAGGGAAGAAGAGAAGGAAGGAAGGAAGAGGAGAGAGAAAGAGGAGGGGGGAGGGGACCGATCCTCTCTTAGGGTTTCAACCCTTTAAATATTAAGGGGAGAGATTTTCTTTCCATGATTTCTAAAACCGTGGAGATATTGTTGAATGGTGGGGTCCACTAGATACTAGGTCAAGGGCAAGTTAAAGGGTAGGCCATGGGCCATGGGAGAGATTGACCACTGCGCCGAAAATGGTGCCGGGTTGTGGGCTATGGAAAGAATATGGCGTGGGCCCGCTAGTGGATGGATTGTGGGCCGAAAGGTGGGTGAGTAGGATAGTGGGCCACTAGCTCGAGGATAAGCGGGCCAATGGGCCAGATGGATGTAGGCCTCTCTTTCGCGAGGCCATGGGTTAGGGTGCGTTTGGTTGCCAGGAGAGAAAAATGCATTTTTCTCGTGAAACACCCATCAAGGAAAATGCATTTTTCTTTCCTCGAAGATCGAGCTATGCGCTCTCAGCCACAATCAACCATTTGGGGCATTTCTCTACAATCAAACGTGCCCTAGGGATTGAGATTTTACAATGGAGATCGGGCGGGTGATAGGATGGATGATCGACTGATTGGTGGCACAATCGGATGGTCGGATGCATAGATGGATAGATCAGATGGCGATCGAACGGTGGATTTAATGGATAATGGTGATAGGTCAAGGAGAGAGAGTCGATTAGAGCTAGGAGAGAGAAAATTAAGATTTAGAGAGAGGAGAGAGAATTAGGGAGATGAGAGAGAAAATATTAGAAAATGGTGAGAAAATCACTGGCAGAGGGTTTGGAACCCTGGTCTTTACTGTGACCATCCTCACGCTTCTCTAGTAGAGTAGACCATCATTCCTTGCTGATTCATGTGGCTTTAAACGCTTTGGTCTATCTCTTGGTCATTAGTTCTCCTACTCTCTTTGTTCTTTGGGCCGACTCTTTAGTCCTCTTATTCAGCCCATATTTGGCCCATATCTTCTAGTCATAGCCTGTGGGCTCTTTAAGCTTTGATAATGGGCTTTCATGATCGATTTTGGCCCGCTAGTCTCGAGAATCATCCAATCAGGGTTTCGTACGATAGAAAAAGCGCGTACTGAGACTTAATCAGAATGACTTTATATCTAGACTTCTGAAAATGTGTTTAATGCATGCAAATATACCATTTCGTCTAGAAAAATGTGTTCTACGCAACAGAATAGACTTTTACGTAAAAAAGTAGATAAATAGAGTATTTTACGTAGGAGAGTGCGATAACGCTAAAAGGATAATTGCTTAAAATAAACAGTTTTGAGCGAATATTAACGCACTTTTAAGTGCATATAAAGGACATCTCGATTTTCTTGTATTTTTTCTGCGGGTGTAGAACCATTATCTGTTTCTTTTCCTTCTTTCATATTTTTTTATTTTTTTCGATATTTCTAAGACTGCTCAATTTGTTTTTCAGCTCTTTTTCATACTTTCTTTTCATATATTCTTTTCGGTTTGAACCACCTATTTTTTTCTTTGATTTTTCTTAATTTTTCTTTTCATGGTACACCCATATCAATTATTTCTCTATCCTTCTCAGAAGTAGGGTCACGAGTCATACTTCGTAACTGGATTGGGTTATTGGTTAATGGGCTTAACAAAAAAAGGCTTTATAAACGTTTCAAAGGGTTTCTATGGTAGAGATTTTAGGTAAGCTAGAAAGGTTAAAATGTTTAGAAAAATGGCCTAAATCATTTTCTAGGGTTTGCGCTCTCACTTGACATGTTTTGAATGGATATAGAAAAAAGGTTCTGTAGTAATAATCCAATTTTGATGTCATTCTGAGTTCCATGATCAAAACAAAGCATAATGAGATCCCTCAACAAATATTGCGGGCATGAAGAAATGATGAGTAATCCTATAACTTGGAATTGGAGTATAATCCTCTGAATTGATGATAGGCTCGACAGTGCACTGGGTTAGGTCTCCACAAATATTCTTCTAGGATTTTTAGAGATTCTAAACTTAGGATGACTTTAATGTTGAATGTGTACAATTTGTGCCAAATCTGAGTTTTTCTAAGTTTTCAAATCTGTTGTAGTCACGCTTGACTTGACTTGACTCAAAGCTAACATGTAATATGGAAAATGCTATCCTTTATAAAATGATTTCACAGATATTTCCATCTAATCAAAGTCAGGGTATTTGACACATTTTGGAAGTTCTAAAAAACTTTGAAAAGCATTGGAAATCGCCCAAAAACACAAGGTTTTCTCTCATTTTTTATTTTATTTTTATTATTTTTTTGAAAACTTATCAAAATGGAAACATGAGTTTTGGTAAATACCCACCCCCAACCAAAATATAGCACCGTCCTCGGTGCTCATAACCGGGACAAAAAATGATAAAATAATGATAATGATGCAACGGTTTAGGGAAGATGTTACCAATGGGGCATAAAATGAACACTCTGGTACCAGATGATCTTCAGATTGATTGCACATGCATGTCCTTAAAGATATTGTAATAATATAAAATATTCATGCGACTCATGTGACTTTGTGAATACTGGAATTGTTTTTCTAAAAGTGCTAAGTTTTATGTCTTCAGCCAGACACAACAGGGGTGATAAGCGCCCCCAACTAAGTTGAAGGACAGTGAAACTGAGTGAGTCATCAGTCATCCAGCTCATCAGTTGGAGTGGGATTGCTGCCATTTGAGCTAACCAAACCCTTGAATCCTTGAAATCAATATATTTTTAATTGATCCGAGACTTTTATTCTGCAAAAATAGGAATTCTTGCATAGTGGAAAGTCGGATGTCGATCCGTACTCAAGGTTAGTTGGGTTAGCGTGGTTAGGAACATAAAATAACAGAAAATTGCTAGAAATGATGAGGAGGTGAGAATGATGATCACGAGATTTAAAACATGAATTTTTTAGAGAGAGAATCTATCAACTAATAGACAATAAGTCGAGAAATTACAAAAGAAGAATAACCAAATCCACTAATTTTCATTAATTCAAATAAATTCTATTACATTTAAAGAAAACTTAAAGAATGCATAAAAATTATCTAGAAAGCATTTTAAAAAGAGAGGTTAAGATAGAGAGAGAAACAAGAAAACTAAAGAGAGAAAGTGAGGTTCTTCACCTAGAGAGAGAGAAAGAGTTAGAGGGTTTTAGAGAGAGAAAGAGTTAGAGTGTTTCAGAGAGATAATCTTACTATTGAAGGGGATTCCTTACCATGATGATGACCTCCGGAGATGGAGATACTACAATGGTGATGCGTGGTGGAGGACGAAGCAGCCTTGGGAAGAGCAATCCTTTTTAGAAAGGTAGACCGAGTGGATGTTGGGTGGACTAAGGCCATGCTTGGAAGAATGATGGTTGACAAGCATTGCTGGCTTGAAGAGGAGGTGATGCCGAACAGTTTGTAAAAAGTAACCGGTCCGTTCTCATTAATCAGAAATACCTAGAAGGGAGGTTGATTATGTATTTGAAATTAATTAATCCTAAATAGTTTTACTGGTCTATGGTAGGAAAATAAAATTGCATGCCTTAGTTGTTTGATAAAGGATTATCACAACCGATTTAAATCGAATATACCTCCGTGGCATATTTTCTTTTCATCGTTTGATCTAATTAATATAGATAGCGGAATACAAACAAACAATCACACAAGACAAGATTTTTACGTGAAAACCTTAGCCAAGGAAAGCCACGGGACCACGTCCAAACGAAAAGTATCACTAACTGAAAATTTAAATGAAACAAAGGTTACCTATGAAATATCCAAGTATATGGATTCATAGGACCTAAAGGGGGGTGAATAGGTTCGATTCAAATTAATTACCAATTAAAAATTAAGCAACCTATTCAATTCTATTCAGTCGGTGATCTGGGATCTATTGCATGCAATTTCTAAGTGGAAGCAAATAGATTGGTCTAACTAGATTTAATCTAAATATACCAGAGATATATTTTTCATAAATCTGTTCAGCCAATAACACAATAAAATCAATCAAGCAATAGACACACAATTTTTATGAGAAAAACCCAAGTGGAAAAAACCTCGGGACCCCGTCCAGTCGAAATCACAACACTAATAGAAGACAGAGATACAGACAGTTACCCACTCTACGACTCACAATTGAATCCAACTCCACACAAGCTCCAGCCACAGATTTACCACATTGCCTTATATCTTCACGTTCCAAACCAGATGAAACACCTTTAGGGTTTGATCTCGAATTACAACCAACTCGATCCACACACAAGTTCACACCGAATCCACACGGTAGGGTAATTGATCAAGATCTTGAGTTTCCTAGAGCAAAACTTAAGCTTCAATCAACAATATAAGCTCTTGGATCTTTAGGTTTTCTCCTCTGCTTTAGATGGGCTAGAATGGCTTAGAAGAATTAGGTTTTCAACCTAAAATGTTATATTTATAGTAAAGCAAGAGTCCCAGAGAAATAGAACTAACTGGGGGCAATCTGGATAATTTTGGAGTTTTAAAAACCTATCCTTCGTAAATACAATCGATTGGATTTTTGCCCAATCGATTGGGCATAACATGGAACGATTATTTTTCTATCTGGGCAAGTCCAATCGATTGTACTCAAAGCCTAATCGATTGGAAACCTCTATAAAATTGATCGGACTATTCGGTTAACATTTTTAGTTCTGTCAGCACAACTCCAATCGATTGTACTCATGGTCCAATTGATTGGACTCCAATCGATTGGACTTTTTAGCATATCAATTGGACTATCCAAAAGTTGCTCAGAAAGCCCCGATTTGCTCCGAAAAGCTCCCATTACTATTATGACTTAGTTTTTCATGATTTTAAGGATTCTCAATCCTATTTCTATGATATCTAAGTCACTTACCAACCTAATGGTGTGTAGATCAATTGAAGCTTTGAATCTTCTGATGTATCATTCTTTTGATCTTCTGTTAAGCAGTCTTCAAACAGTCTTCAGTGATGAAACTATACTTAACCTATCGACTACTAACTACCCACACACTAGAAAGGTTACAAACACATGTTTTGTGATATGGAATTAGGCAACACAAAAATCTCGACCTTACAATCTCCCCCTTTGGCAATTCCTTGACAAAAACATTACAAAGCCCTTGTACATGCACAGTATCAAACAATACATACCAGAGCAATATCATCCTAATAAAATATAATCAATTAAATACATGTGCAGTGGTGAATGTGTAATATGCAATTGTGGAAGAGAACATTTTCTCCCCTAAATGACATTTCTCCCTCTAAATGTCATCACAATTTCTCCTCCTTTTAGTCACAAATTGACAAAGGGTAAAGAACATTTCAGAAGATAATCAATAAAGGCACGGATCAACACTCAAATCAATAGATATGATCATGAATCAACAAAATTATCTCTAAATCAAGAACCATACTGAAATGCACATTAATTTCAAAATGCATGAAGTGCATCTACCAATGATAGCATACAGTGGTAAAATACTCCCCCTATCAAGCAGACTTAATGAAATCACAAATAGTAAAAACTAATGCAACCTCAATAAAAATACGAGTTTAATGTAAACATTTATAGTCTCTAGTTGATAGTACTGACAACTATAGTTCCTAGAATGTTGGACTATTTACACAGTTCAATCTTAAAAAATTCAAATGTAATCAATCTAGGACATTTGTCAGTAAAAGTCAGAGGTACTAGTTCACTTTACATAGATTTTCAAAGTTTAATCCTTGTTTGTATTGTGATCTGACTTGTCACTAAATGAGGTACAAAGTAAGATATCTAGTCAAAACTATATACACATTCGTAGAATGCCAGAGGTATCCTGTATCCAGATATAAAATCCTCATTAGAGTTAGAGGTTCTCACATTTCACTCTTTTTACACGTGTATTTGCTAATGTGAATTCACATTAATCTTTTAACAAACATGGCTATTTTTTTTCACTTGTGTCAATAGTAGCTTTCACGCTTTTTGAATAGGTAGCCCTTTTCTATAGCAAATAGAATCAGACTTCAATATTAGCAGGGCCATACAGATGGCTTTCACTCTAGTTTTTGAAGGTAGCTTTTTCCATAAATATCACTCATAATCTAGGAAACCAACAGTTGATTATAGTGATGTTTCGAAATCAACTGAGGGCAGGATCACTACTAATTTGAAGTCATAACTAGTAGAGGTTTATTCCTTATTCCTGAAAATGGTACTAGGTATATTCTATCAATCAAACCTAGTCCTCACCAGTATCAGTCAATGTGCATGTGAAAGTACAAGTAAAAAACTATGAATTTTTATTAACTAAGAAATAATAAAAGTAGACTAATCTTTTAAATATTCTAGAATTAATTACAATGATCTGGTCTTAATTTACCATGTGTCAAGTCCTAGTGAAAGTAGAGTTTTTCCGCGTCGTTGGTTATGGAAACCCTAGAATCAACACATTTTTAATTTATCCGAGACATTTAACCTGTAAAATGAGCAATTTTGCATAGTGGCTTGTGTCGGATGTCGATCCGCACTCGGGATTAGTCGAATTAGCGCGAATAAGAACATGAAATGACAGATAATATACAAGGAAAAAGGAGAATGGTGGTGGATTAAAACATGCTTGATTGATTTTTTTAAAGAGAGAATAGAGCCAATAAAATTACATGAAATTAACAGCAAAATTAAGAACTACGAAATGCATTAATAAAAGAGAACTAATTTTATTGATTTCAACTAAATTAATTACATTAATGAATATCAAATTGAAACTAAAACTAAAATTACTTAGAGAGAAGATAGGCTAGAGAGAGAAAATAGATGGAAAGACTTACCAAGGGGGAAACATGGCAATGCCATGGGATACCACTTACCGAAAGTTGAAGATGGAGGTTGTAAGTGGTCTAACACCATGGTGATGCACGCTGTGCATCAAGGAGAGGCGAGTGTGATGGGTGCGTGGTGGAGATAAAACTCCACGTTGAAAGAGGAGCAGCAAGTTGGTGGAGTGGATGAATATGAGCACGACTCGGAGTTCTCATGGCCAGGGAAGATGCAGATGGTATTACGAGCTGGGCGGCAACGTGGGGCTGCAAGTGGCTTTAATGCCAGCCACCTAGGAAGACCAGGTAGGGGGCGGTAGAGGAGATCTTCCTCTCTTCTTTTTTCTTCTCTCCATCTTTGACCTCTCTTCCCTTGTTTTTTTTTTTTTTTTTTTTTTTTCTGTTTTCCCTTTTTTTTTTTTCAATGGAGTGAGAGAGGCGGTGAGACAGAAATCGAATGAGAGGAGAAGGGCAGCTTGTTGGCGAGGTGGAGCCTGTTCAGGTAGAGAGAAGAAGGTTGCAGGTGGGTGTTGCCGGAGTTGCTGTTCGCAACAACAACTGGGAGGTGGTCGTGGAGAAGAAGGACATGCGCATGTGTAGGAGAGGGTTATGGAGGCGGAGGCGGTAAGAGCAGCAGGCGCTGCTCGTGGGCGGAGAGGAGCTGATTGCACAACAGCAAGTGTGTGCGCAGGGCAGCAATGGTATGGCGGTGTTGGAGGTGAGTTGATCTTGGTGGTGGCGCACAACAGCAACCAAAAGAATTCCGACCGGAGTTGCAGCGGTGAAGGAAGAGCGGGAGATCAAGAATCCCACCTGCGTGCTTGTAGGTGCGAGCACCAAGAGGAATGGTGGAGATGAAGGCAGAGGAAGAGGAATTGTTGCCGGAGTTGCAGGTTTGCAACTCCGGTAGGACGAAGGAGATGAAGAAGAAGAAAAGGAGAACGAGAAGAAGAGGAGGAAGAAGGGAAGGGGAATGAAGGAGGAGAAGGGGGGAAGGGGAGGAGGAGATGGGGAAAGGGATTAGGGTTCAAACGAACCATTCTCCTTCCCCTTTTAAAGCTCCATAGTTTCCATTAATAGAAATTAGGGATTATATATATATATATATATATATATATATATATATATATATTTTAAGTAAAACCTTACTTTTCTTTGGGGAATTTCCCCATTTAGTGGACCCCCCTTTTTTATTTAAAAATAATTAATTTAAAGTATTTGAAAATCGCGAGGTCCACTAAATGGTCGGGCCATGGGTCGATGATGATGGGCCCGGCTATTGGTCCACAAGGATTGATAATGTCCATCGTCTCACAAGATGATGTGACAGACAATTTGATGACGATCGGATGGATGGTGACTTGATTGGGACCCAGATTGGTAGATTGACAGATCTAGAGAGATCCAACGGTCTGGTGGAAGATCCAACGGTCCGATTGAAGATCCAACGGTCAGAAAGCTAAGGGAGATGAGACAGAGCCAACGGACAGGAGTTCTGGGGTTAGGTCAGTAGATCCGAGGATGGAGAGATGAAAAAAGAGAGAATAAGGAGAGATGAAATAGAAAATTAGGGGGAGGAGATAGAAAATATCAGAAAATGGAGATAAAAGTATTGGCAGAGGGTCTGGAACCCTAATTTTCACTGTGACCATCCTCACGCTTCTACAGTAGAATAGATCATCATTCATTGTTGATTTATGTGGCTTTAAATGCTTTGGTCTGTCTCTTGGTCATTGGCTCTCTTTCTCTCTTCCTTCTTTGGGCCGGCTCCTTGGTCCTCTTATTCAGCCCATATTTGGCCCATATCTTCTAGTCATAGCCTGTGGGCTCTTTAAGCTTTGATAATGGGCTTTCATGATCGATTTTGGCCCGCGTGTCTCGAGAATCATTCAATCAGGGTTTTCTACGATAGAAAAAGTGCGTAATAAGACTTAATTAGAACGACTTTATATTTAGACTTTCAAAAATATGTTTAATGCATGCAAATATACCATTTCGTCCAGAAAAGTGTGTTCTACGCAACAAAAGAGACTCTTACGTAAAAAAGTAGATAAATAGAGCATTTTAACGTAGGAGAGTGTGATAATGCTTAGAAGATAACAGTGAAAAATACACACTTTTAAACGAATATCACCTAGTTCTAGGGTTTTCTAGAGTCAATGCTAATCAACCAAAGTCTCATCAATGTAGAGCACAACTAAAAAAAAATCCTAACAACACAAAATATTTTTGGTTTTTTTAACTTTCTAATTTTTTTAATTTTTGAATATATGAAAACAAAAACAATGCAAGAAAGCAACTAGAAAAAATTAGAAAAAAAACCACAGTAATGAGAAATGCATTATGATATGCTCAAGCATGCAAGAATGCTATCCTAAATGAATACAAATACTCACTAACACACACACACACACATCATAGCACTAGAAAATACCACAATAAAGAAGTAACGCACAAACCTAGGCTATAAACAACACACTCTCAATCAATGAGATATGTGTCACTAGACTTCCTAAGGTACTCAGACCTAATGGAATTTAGATACTTTAGATCCTCATTTCTCACCCACATGGTTGGCTGAACTTGATAATTTCTTTTCATTTTATGGGTTTGATAATTAGGATGAATCTTCCTCTTGGTCTTGATATCTTACTGATTAATCAATTTGGCAATCTCTTTTCTCAAGACCTCGGATTTATGATTCAATGCCCGAATCTTGTAAATAATATTATCCTGACTCCCAGAAGATGTATAATGAGGTGGAGTCCATTTCTTTTGAGGGCATTTAGTAACAACATGACCCTTAATCCCACACCGATAACAAGTAGGAATCTTAATCGGGGGTGTAGGAGGGTTCAAAAGTGTTTTAAGTGGAACTTGGGCTTTAACAAATTTTGTTCCAGACTGAGATGAGGAGTTTATAGGTTCAACATATCTTAACCCTCTCCTATCTCCAGTCCATGTTCCCACACCTAAGATCTCATTTAATTTCTCAGTGCTTTGAGAAATATAAGGTAAGTTTAACTGTGCTAGATCAAGCTCAAGTGACTTTCTTTTCTCCAAACAATCATGATATTCTGATTCAAAAAATTTTACTTTGTCTTGGAGGCCAACTTTTTCTTCTTCAAGTTGTCTAGAAAGATCTCCATATTTTTTACTTTCCCTAGTCAAAATAAGATTTTCTTTTTCTAGAGATTCAGGATAATCATTAAGACGTTTATTTGATTTGGCCAACCTCATGCTTTCTTTGTATAACTTATCAAAAGCAGCATGGATATCATCATTTTCGCTATCAGAGTTACTTTGACATTCAGACAATTGATCAACCTGAGTAGCCTCATTACCTGTAACAGTGGTAGTAAAAGGAGCAATAAAGGATTTATAATTAGTAACATCATTACCTTCACTCGAGGTATCAAACTTACCTTCGCTGTTATCCCAAGTGACTTTCATTGCCTTATTTTTTTCTTTAATCTTCTTATTGGCACAATCAGTAGAAATGTGTCCATATCCTGTACATTCATAACACTGAATCTCATTAGCCTTAGGTTTTCAAGTTTCTTTCCATTTGAACCTATCATGGGATTTGGTTCTTTCCTTGGAGTTTTCTACAGCTCTAGAAAATTTTCTTTTCTTGCTGCGTAAGTATTTTCTAAAACCCTTCACAAGTAGAGCTATGTCCTCACTGTCCTGACAAGAATCATCATCAGACTCATCAGAGTCATTCTTTGAGACCTTTAGAGCAATCCCTTTATTTTTCTTAGGCCGAGGAAGATTTATTTCAAAAGTTTGAAGTGAACCAATAAGTTCATCTATATTGATGGCATTAATATCTTTACATTCTTCTATGGCTGTGACCTTAGATTGGAATCTCAAAGGTAAAGATCTAAAAACCTTTCTCACAACCTTAGACTCAGGAATTTTCTCTCCAAGATTAGAACAACAATTAATAATATCAGATAATTTAGCATAAAATTCAGAGAATACTTCATTATCATCCATTCTAATGTTTTCAAATTTGGAAGTTAGCATTTGAATTTTAGAAATCTTCATAGTGGTTGTTAACTCATGGGTAACCTCAAGTATATCCTATGCTTTCTTTACAGTTTCACGCGTCGAGATCCGACGAAATTCATCAACATTAACTGCACAAAAAATACATTAAGACCTTTACTATTCCAATTAGATTGGTCATTTTCATCCTTGGTCCACTTTTCCATAGGTTTATAAATTAATTCCTTATTAGCAGACTCTTCCATTGGTTGTTTCCAACCCAAAATAGTAATCATCTAAATTCTTTCATCAAGAGATTTAAGAAAAGCTCTAATCATAGCTTTCTAATAAGCATAATTATTTTCATCAAATAATGGTGGACGAGTGACAGCACCACCCCTCTCTTTGTAAATCTATTAACTCAGATATTGAGTAGGATCACACTTAGGTTGTTAGACCTAACAGAGTGAACCACTCTGAATCCAATTGAAATATCCAGGTATATGGATTAATAGGACCTAGAGGGGGGTGAATAGGTTCGATTCAAATTAATTACCAATTAAAAATTAAGCAACTTATTTAATTCTATTCAGTCGGTGATCTGGGATCTATCGCATGCAATTTCTAAGCGGAAGCAAATAGATTAGTCTAACTAGATTTAATCTAAATATACTAGAGATATATTTTTTATAAATCTGTTCGGCCAATAACACAATAAAATCAAGCAATAGACACACAATTTTTACGAAGAAAACCTAAGTGAGAAAAACCTCAAGACCACATCCAATCGAAATCACAACACTAATAGAAGACAGTTACCCATGCTACGACTTACAACTGAATCCAACTCCACACGAGCTGCAACCGCTGATTTACCATGTCGCCTTATATCTTCACGTTTCGAACCACACGAAACACCTTCAGGGTTTGATCTCGAATCACAACCAACTCGATCCACACACGAGTTCACACCGAATCCACATGGTAGGGTAATTGATCAACATCTTGAGTTTCCAAGAGCAAAACTTAAGCTTCAATTGACAATAGAAGCTCTTAGATCTCTAGGTTTTCTCCTCTACTTTAGATGGGTTAGAATGGCTTAGAAGAATTAGGTTTTCAACCTGAAAGGTTATATTTATAGTAAAGCAAGTGTCCTAGAGAAATAAAACTAATTGGGGGAAATCTGGACAATTTTAGAGTTTTAAAAACCCATCCTTCATAAATACAATCGATTGGACAAAAATCTAATCGATTGGGCATAACACGGAACAATTATTTTTCTGTCTGGGCAAGTCCAATCGATTGTACTCAAAGCCCAATTGATTGGACAAAGCTCAATCGATTGGAGACCTCTGTAAAATCGATTGGACTATTCGGGTAACATTTTTAATTCTGTCAGCACAACTCCAATCGATTGTACTTAGGATCCAATCTATTGGACTCCAATCGATTTGACTCTAATCGATTGGACTTTTCAACATATCAATTGGACTATCCAAAAGTTGCCCAGAAAGCCCCGATTTGCTCTAAAAAGCTCCCCTTGCTATTATGACTTAGTTTTTCATGATTTTAAGGATTCTCAACCCTATTTCTATCGTATCTAAGTCACTTACCAACCTAATGGTGTGTAGATCAATTGAAGCTTTGAATCTTTTGATGTATCATTCTTTTGATCTTCTGTTAAGTAGTCTTCTAGTAGTCTTCAGTGATAAAACCATACTTAACCTATCAACTACTAACTACCCACACACTAGAAAGGTTACAAACACATGTTTTGTGATACGGAATTAGCCAACACAAAAATCTCGACCTTACAACCTACGTAGCGTCGTTGCAAATACAGCTTCCAACCTTAGCCAAGGCCTACTGCCGATGCATCCACGTTCTTTGAATCAACGCTACGAGTCCACACGCGCCCTCCCAGCCAAGAAGCCTTGTCCGCTTGTTCAGTTTGGTTCACCCCAAACCTACCATCGATCAGCCACTCTGATCTTAATTCTCAACACTCCAGCCTTTGCCGAAGGTGAAGGATGTAGTACACCCTGAACCCTATGTTGCTCAATAGGTGTTGAGTCACACTGGTACACTCAGGCTACTGGGTCAAATATCTATGTGGAAGACCTAAGCTGAGTAATGGATCAAGTTCTTGGCTTTGATCTAGAAGAGGAAAAAGCTTCACAAGATCTTTATGAGAACTAAAAGCTTCTTACTCTTCGAATGGTCACTCTAATAATAAACCTTTCTTTTCTCTATTCAATGTGTATATAAGTGTGTCTAGAGAAGGTATAGAAGAGTTATATTTTTAGAATTCGTAACCCTGAGCCTTTTAGAATGTAGGAGAGTGGAAACTAGAATTTTGGATCTGAGAAATACTCAATCCGCATGAATTCCAATCGATTGTATTTTGGGTCCAATCGATTGGCCTTGTACGGATGAGTTTTTCCTTCGTAAATCCAATTGATTGTTCATAATCCAATAGATCAGACTTAAATAAGTTTTTGTCCCGTAACTTCCAATCGATTTAACAAAGGTCTCCAATCGATTGGGCTTCTCGTAGACTCCAATCAATTAACAGAGGTCTCCAATTGATTGGGCTTTGATTAAGTTCTATCTCGTAGACTCCGATCAATTTAACAGAGTCTCCAATTGATTAGGCTTTGTCCAATCGATTGGCCCATTGGGCCAATCGATTGGACTTTCCAAAAGTCAATAACATTGAATTAGACTCCGGTCTGTCCAATGACTAGGTTTGACCATTATATTTTATTCATTTAAACCTATTCCTATGGTCACTAAGTCACTTACCTTCCTAAGCGAGCGTACATGAAAGTAGGATTTTTCCATGTTGTTGGTTATGAAACCCTAATTTCAACACATTTTTAATTAATTCAATTCTTAATCCTACAAAATTGAGAGATTTGTATAGGGTTTCATGTTGGATATCATATCCGCACTCGGGGTTAGGGAACGCAATTTATCGGAACATTTATAATGGAAAATTGTTGTAAAGAATATTTTCATATTCAATTTGGCAAAGATTTCGTTTGACATAAAAACATTCTTGTAACTGTTCCTACGACCACTAGTGTAGCGTGAAGATGTCGTGGTACGCTTACTTCGCCAATTACGTGAAGACTAAAAGACAGAGACAGTAAGAATCAGACGGTTGACGACAGGAGTCATCTAATTAATTGCCGATTTATCAGTTAACAATCGTGTACGCTCGATTAGGAAGGTATGTGACTTAGTGGCCATAGGAGTTGATTAAAATGAACAAAATATAATGGTCAGACTTAGTCATTGGACAGACCCGAGTCAAAGTCAATTTTATTGACTAGTGGAAAAGTCCAATCAATTGGACATGTGTTCCCAATCGATTGGAGACACTGTGTAATTGATTGGACACTACGAGGCAGAAACATAATTGAGTCCAATCGATTGGAGACACTATGTAATCGATTGG
Organism: Euptelea pleiosperma; assembly: GCA_035048495.1. Taxonomy (NCBI): domain Eukaryota; kingdom Viridiplantae; phylum Streptophyta; class Magnoliopsida; order Ranunculales; family Eupteleaceae; genus Euptelea; species Euptelea pleiosperma. The sequence goes on from CM068543.1 coordinate 39,517,140, forward strand.
AGACTAAGGGACAGAAATCTTTCTGAGTCAAATCGATTGGAGACTCTGATTAATCGATTGGAGTCTTCGGGACAGAAAGTTATAAATGTCAAATCGATTGGAGATTATGATTAATCGATTGGAGACTTCGAGACAGAAAGTTATAAATGTCAAATCGATTGGAGAACCTTGTGCAATCGATTGGTGCCTTCGGAATAGAAAACTTATTGAACCCAATCGATTGGACACTTGTCCCCAATCAATTGGACATGGCCCAATTGATTGGACTAAGTGTACAATCGATTGGATTTTGAACATAATCGGTTTTATCAGATCTAAAATTCATGGTTCCATTATCCCACATTCTACATGACTCAGGTCCTGGTATTGTATAAATATAACCCCTCTATGCCTTCTCTAAACACACACAGAGACACAGAGTGACTCAATCTTCAAGAGAGAGAAGCAAAGGCTATATTTATTAGAGTGTCCATTTCGAAGAGCAAGAAGCTAGTTTTTCCATTCACATCTTGTGAGCTTGTTCTCTTCTTGATCAAAGCTAAGAGCTTGATCTTTACAGTCTAGGTTTTCCACTTCTATATTCAACCTAGTAAGCCTGAGAGTACTAGTGTGACTCAAACACCTTTTGAGCAACTTGGGGTTCAGGGTGTATTATATCATTCACATTCTGCAGAGGCGAGAGTGTTGAAAATTAAGATCGGAGGAGCCGGTCGAAGGTTGGTTTGGGGTGTACCAAACTGAACAAGCGGATAAGGCTTCTTAGCCGGAAGGGCGCGCGTGGATTCGTGGCGTTGACTCAGAGGACGTGGGCGCACGGCAGTGGGCCTTGGATAAGGTTGGATGCTGTATTTGCAACAGTGTTGCGTAGGTAACCTTTGTTTCGTTTAATTTTTCATTTAGTGATACTTTCTGTCTAGACGTGGTCCTACGATTTTTCCTTGGCTAAGGTTTCCATGTAAAAATATCTCGTCTTGTGTGATTGTTTGTTTGTGTTCCCATTCTATCCTGATTAGATCAAACGACAAAAAGACAATATACCACGGAGGTATATTTGATTTGATTCGGTTGTGATACTCCCTTCCCAAATAACCAAGGCATGAGATTTTATCCCCATACCATAGACCAGTAAAACTGTATAGGTAATTAATTTTTAAATACCTAAACGACCCTCCCCCCCCTTCTAGGTATAGTGAGTTAAAGAGAACGGACCAGTGGAATTTCAATTGCTAGAAAATAACGGAGGGGTGAGAATGGTGAAGTGGATCGAGGTAATTTTAAACATGCTTGTGATTTTATTGAGATCCAATTATAGTTGCAAAAAATCATTGAAACCAATCCTTATCTATGAAATAATGACATCAAAATCACTAACTTCATTCAAAAACTTCAATCCATTAACTTGAAATCAAAATGATTACATTAAACCAATGAGTAACTAGAAATTTAGAACTTGAATCAAACTAGAGAGAGAAAGAGTAGGAAGAGAGTAAAAATCTAGTGAGAGAAAACTATAGGGAGGAAGATCAAACCTGAGATGGACTCACCCAGTGGAGAATAATGGAGAAAGATGTGTGGTGTAATGGCGGTGCACAGGTGGTGCACAAAGCGGACGGTGATGATGAAAGTTCCAGCTTAGGGAAGGTGAGTGGCATGATTGAATCGTGGGTTCCCTTTTTGGGTTCGAAATGGATAGTTAGGTGCAACACCAGAGGAATAAGGTGCAGACGTTGTTGCGTGGTCGCTGGTATCCTTAGAGCACACTGGTGGAAGAAGATGGTGACTTTCTCACCAGTTATAGCAAGCTTGGAGGAGTCGTAGTGCAGTCGCAGGTGTGAAAAGAAGATGATGTGAAGCATGCGTTGGTGGAGATCTTCACGGAGAGCTAGAGCAGCAGCAAATGAAACCGTGAAAGTCACGATCTCCAGATCTGAGACAAGAGCAGGTCTGTGAGTTATAGTAGTAGGTGGGGCTTAACGGAAGCATGCCGGAGAAGAAAAGCAACACCAGTTGATCTCCCACACGGTCTGCCAGAGGGAAGGATTAGCTGGCGGTGTTTGCAAACATCCCACCTACAATAACGGTTCAGAGAAACAAAAGAGAGATGGAGGAGTTAGGAGATGAGAGAGGTCGGTGGAGTTAGAGGACAGCTAGAGAGAGAAGTGGAAAAGCTCAAGACGGTTTTTCTCCCTTGAGAAAACGTGGTGGTCCCAGAGGGGGCGGTAACTAAAAAGAGAAGGGAGAGTGTTTAGGGTTTTTGTGGGAGGAAATGGATGAGGGGGATTTGGTTGGCACGTGGGGAGCGGATGTAGGATTGTGATATGGTGTAGTGGTAGTATTGTAGGCTAGGGACATGGGTTAGATGATAGGATGTGAGATGGAGGAGGGTATGTGGACGGTGGTGTGATGAGTGGGTAATGTGTTAGCCCAAAAGATGTGTTGCTGTTTTGGCTTTTACAAGGGTAGGTTTAGAGATGGATGGTGGAGGTAAGTGGGATGGAGTAGATGGTTGGATGGTTGTGTTATGAGTGAAAGGTGGGATAGATGTTGATAGAAGGTTGAGAGGTGGTGTGTTGCTATTGGGATGAGTGGTGAGGGAAGGTCAGGACGTTGGGTTAGTGTGAGGGATTTGAGGACAAAACACCTCTATCATCCATCGTCCAAACTTCTCACATGTTGAGCACCTGCCACGTAAACATTCCATGTCTGCCTCATTTTTGGAACAAGCACCGGGGTCCTACAATTCTTTTGGTGATCCTCCACCCATCATCAATTGATGTTCCTCCCTTAGTCATGTTTCACTTTGACTAATCAATCAACATGTGGCAATTGTCCAGCCCATGTGATGGTCCACCATTCAGCAATCTTTATTGGTTCATGCATACATATTAACAACTCTTACCAAGCACCTGCTACCTCATCCTTGCAACAATAGTCCATGCAAGTTCCTTGATCAATTGAGTATCCACACCAACATTTCAAGCACCAGCCACCTGTTTGTTCCTTTTTAGTTTGCTAAAGATGACTTCAGCCACTAAGAGTCTATCGTGTTACCATCATATAGATCACGTCCACCTTTCCACTTTTGACGTACATGTATGCCTTCTGTTTCCAATGACACATTTCCTTTGAATTTTCAAAGAAGACCCGCCTTAGATGTTTATCATCCATGCTTGCCATGTCACCGCATCATGTCTTCAGCCAATCTCATCCAATGCTTCATTCGAGTCCTTGCATGTGGCCAACGATATTTTGGTCTCTTTTGCTTGGACTTGGGCTTTGCACTGGGCTTTTGGGCCTTAGTTGAATTTTTAGCTCTTGGAGTTTTGTTCCGGTACCCTTCTTTAGGCCTTGGGCTTGATTGCCTCATGTTGTGGTTCACTGGTCCAATATCAGTACATGATCTATATCTGACAAATAGGCAGTTACTCAGATGACTCATGTCGTCAACAGTCTGATCCTTGCTGTCTGTCTTCTAGTCTTCATGTAGTCAACGAAGTATGTGTACCACGACATTTTCACACTACACTGGTGCTCGTAGGAACAGTTACATGAATGTTTCATGTCATACAGAATCTTTGCCAAACTAGAATATGAAAATATTCCTTATAATCTCCCCCTTTGGCAATTCCGTGATAAAAAAAACATTTAATCATATAGAAGGTAAACACAAAAGAATTACAATCCCACCCTCTTATATGATTCACTTACTATCTCACAATCTCTCGGAGATAATCGAACAGATAATAGAATAGTAGTTTTTTATCTGTTCCCTGCACATTCTGCCAACAACACATACCATGTAATATCATCGGCAAAAAAATTAATAAACCAATAATAAAATGCAGTGAGTTAATTATGCACATCACAGGTAGAGAAATTGGAAAAATAATGTAAATAATTTTTCTCCCCCTATCTCATGCATCTACTTATTTTTACCTCTATGATTTTTGTGGGTACCATAATTTGGCCTCTATGGCACGTGGCGGATTCAAGGCACATTAGTCCTTTATTGGACGATCCATAGGAGTACTAACCAGCTGGCGGTTCTCAACTAGATGGTGGCTCGTGACCAGCTGGCGGCTCATGACCAGCTGGCGGCCTATGATCGGTTGGCGGTGCGTGATCAGCTGGCGGTTCGCAACTAGACGGCGGCTCATGACCAGCTGGCAGTTCATGACCAGCTGGTGGCTCGTGACCGGATGGCGGTTCAAGATATCCTAAAAATCCCAGACCACTTGGCAACCCATTTCCAACTGACGGTCTAAACCAACTGGCGACCCAGACCCAGCTGGCAGACCATGATCGCCAAACGGGCCTAGATCGTCTGATTGTGCAAACCCACTGGTCGAGCCATACTGGCTAGATATTCATGGGACCTAAGACAGAGATAGGTCTAGGGCAAACAAGAGCAGCTCGGGTCGGCCCTCCCTTTTCGGGATAGAGGACACTCAGCAAATACAGAAATAGACCGCTAACAAGAGATGAGAAGGACCAACAGTGAGCGGGCCACCTTTGACCCGGCCAATGAAAAGAGACTTAAAAACAAAACAGAGGGAGAAAGAGAAGGGGGTCTATAAATAGAGGACCCCTCCCCTACAGAAGGGGATCGGATCTTTTCTAGAATAATTCCCTCACCAGAGAAGGGAGAGGAGGAGAACCAGATCAGATCAGAAGAGAGAGAGAGATCATGGAACGGGGAGATGAGAAACTACATTTCCTTTTCCTTAAGAGATAACCTTTATGTGTGTCTTGCCGCAGTGGAGCCTTTCCTGACTTGTGATATTCGCTCAAAAGTGCTTATTTTAAGCAATTATCCTTTTAGCGTTATTGCATTCTCCTACGTTAAAATACTCTATTTATCTACTTTTCTACGTAAGAGTCTCTTGTGTTGCGTAGAACACACTTTTCTGGACGAAATGGTATATTTGCATGCATTAAACACATTTTCGGAAGTCTAGACATATAGTCATTCTGATAGTCTCATTACGCGCTTCTTCTGTCGCAGGAAATCCCGATGGGACAATTCTCGAGACTTGCGAGCCCACATCGATCAGGAAAGCCCATTATCAAAGCTTAAAGAGCCCACATGCTATGACTAAAAGATATGGGCCAACTATGGGCTGAATAGGAGGACCAAAAAGCCGGCCCAAAGAACGAAAAGAACAGGAGAGCCAATGACCAAGAGACGGACCAAAGCGTTTAAAGCCACATGAGTCAGCAAGGAATGATAGTCTACTCTACTGGAGAAGCGTGAGGATGGTCACAGTGAAGACCAGGGTTCCAGACCCTCTGCCAATACTTTTCTCCATTTTTTTGATACTTTCTCTCTCATCTCTTCTTATTCTCTCTCTCTTTTCATCTCTCGATCCTCGAATCTACTGACCTAACCCCAGAACTCCTACCCTTCGGCTCTATCTCATCTCCCTTAGCTTTCTGACCGTTAGATCTTCCATCGGACCATTGGATCTTCAATCGGACCGTTGGATCTCTCTAGATCTGTCGATCTACCAATCTAGGTCCCAATCAAGTCACCATCCATCCGATCGCCATCAGACCGTCTGTCACATCATCTTGTGAGACAATGGACATCATAAATCCATGTGGGTCAGTAGCCGGGCCCATCATCATCGACCCGCTGTCCGACCAGTTAGTGGACCTCGTGAATTTCCAAAGAATTTTAATTAAATTTCAAAAAAAATGGGGGGTCCACTAATTGAGGAGATTCCCCATAGAAAAGTAGATTTTTACTTAAAAAAAAAAAAAAATTTTTTATTTTCAAAAATACCCTATTTCCATTAAAGGAAATAGGGAGCTTTATAAGAGGAGGGAAAAGGGTTCGTTCGAACCCTAATCCCCCTCTAATCTCTTCCTCTCCTTCCCCCAAAACTCCCCCGACGTTTTCGGCGCTTTCTCCTCCTTCTTCTTCTTCTTCTCCTCCACTCCTTCCTCTCCGGCGAGCCACCACCGGACTGGTACGCCGGCTCCACCATCTTCTTCTTCTTCTTCTACTTCTAACGTCTGTCTTCATTTTTTTTTACCTACCGGAGTTGCAGGCTGCAACTCCGGTCATCTTCTACGGCAAGAAGCTCACCGGAAACCTGCGCAGCAGCCTGCTGTCTCCTTAGTGAACCAAGCAGCACTTCCATCTTCTGCTGCACCGTCAGCATTAGCTCCGCTCTTCATCTTCCACCGCTTCGCCCTCGCCTCTCTCAACAAAACCAGGATAAAAAAAAGAAAAAAAAGAAGAAAAAAACGGTGGGTTCCGTCTCCTCCGCCTACAACAGCGCCTCCTCTTCTCTCCGGCAACGCCCCCTCCTTCTCCACCTGCTACGCCTGCCCCCACTTCTTCCTCCCTGATCCTCCTCTTCCACCAGTCCGTCTTCTCCACTCGAACGACCAGCTGCCCACCGCCTGCAACTTCTTGGGTTCGCCTGCTGCTGCACGTCACCTCCGCCTCATTGCTCCGCCTCCTTCCTAGCATCCCAGCAGCCACGCACCAGCAGCTGCTGCCCCTCCTCAAGTAGATCATCCTCTCCACGACGTCCACCACCACACCGTCAAACCAGTGTGCAAAAGCCTTGCACCGCCCTGCCCCTCTCTCCTCTCATCCCCTTCACCGTTTCATCAAAGAGAAAAGAAAAAAAAAAAAAAAAAGGAAAGAAGAAAAAGGGAAGAGGAGAGGAGGCTTACCTCTTCGCTCCCTCATTACAACATCCTCTAGCCATTGCCCTGCACTTCCTCACAGTTGCTGCTCATCACAATAACACCACAGCAAACGTGAAGATCTGCAACTCCCTGCTGCTTCCACCTTTGTTGTCTCCACAACAGCACTACCCCAAAGCCATTCAGTTCTCTTGGACGGCACAGCCTCCTTCACCATCACCAACACCATGCTGTCATCTCCACCTCTTCGCTGATGTGCACCACTTCATATTGCCCACGATACCTCCTCCAACGGACTCCAAACGGCCCAAGCCTCTAACCGTTGCAAGTTCCTTTGGAGGAATTTAATCGGCGCTTCATACCTGAGCCAATCCACTCCCATAAAGGGCCGGTCTCGGATCATCATTTCGTAGGTATTTGAGGTAATTCTCTAACTTTCACTCTCCTCCTTTAGTTTCTCTCTCTAGGATAGACTTCTTTGATCTTTCTCTCTCTAGTTTTTATTGCTTTCTAGTGTAATTTGCTTCAAGTTATTTACATAGATTTCCATTCAAAAGTAATGTAATTCCTATAATTTTCAATAAAAGTTAAGTTCGATCAGTATTGCATTATTTCACTTTTTAGTAATGTGTTGATTTTCATGATTCTCTCTCTAAAAATTCAAAATAAAAATTATGTTTTAAAATCTCGTGATCATCATCCTCACCACTCCATCCCTCTTAGTGACAATTTCTGAGAAAATTTCGTCATTTCATGTTCATTACTTGCACAAACTAACCCCGAGTGCGGATCGACATCCGACACGAATCCCTATACAAAGATCTAAAATTTTGTAGGATTTAAGAACCGGATCAATTTACAAATCTTGTTGGACTTAGGGTTTCCGTAACCAACGACGCGGAAAAATTCTACTTTCAAATGGCGCCGCTGCCGCTCGGGTGTTCGGGAGTGCGAAAAAGGACGTAAAGACGGAATTGGAAAGTTGCTAAATCGGAAAGCTGCTCAATTTGGCCAGCCCGTCCTTTTCCGGAAACTTTCTATTTTTTTGTTTTAAGTGATTTTTAGCAGTCTTTTAAATTACTATTTTTAATGCCTCGGAAGGCCGAGTGCAATTTGTAATAATTTAGGAATTTTATTACTTTCCATATAACTGCTAAATCTTGTTCTAGGGTTTTTTAGAAACCCTAGATTAAGTGAAAAATACCAAAAAAAAATAATAAAATCAAAATTCAAAAAAATTAGGGTTTTATATTCTGCAAATTTTTAGAAATCACCAATCAAGGATTTGCGATTTTTGGAAAGATTCCAAAATCTTGAAACTCTAACTAATTAGGGTTTCCCCTCTTAGAAGTTTCCTCTTTAGAAGAATTTCTATCCTTAGAAATCTTCCGAAGTTGGAAAAGTCTGCAAAAGGAAACACCCCAAATCTAGCAGAATTTCAATTTTGGGAAATTTCCCAAAATTGTAAGGGATCTCGCAATCAAATCTTTCTTGGAAGATCTTCATAGTTCGGGAAACTTTCCAATCTAGGTATTTTCCATCTGGAAATTCCTAAATTTTAACCCATCTCGAACTTGGAAATTAATTCAAAAACTTGCCTAAATCCAGTGCTTGTTCTGTGAACCCTAAAAAGGCAAAGATCTTCCAAATAGAATCCCGACTACCTAGACCATGCGATCTAACTTTTCTGTAGGAACACGATCCAGTGTGGGTAGAGAGCGAAAGCTCAAAGAGGTGGAGTCAGGCCCCAGCCCATTAGGATACCCCTCTCTAACCCACGGAGGAGACCCCGTGGCGTGGCCCACGGGAGGTAAGTCCCTATCCTCGCCTTGAGTGCGATACAGAGTAAATTGGGTGAATCATTGCCGCATGTCTATTTGTTTTCTAGCAATAACTTATTCGACTTGCGTGGCGTGCCCGTTAATAAATCAACTCTAAGAGAGCAGACCCAGCTCCAAATTGAAACTAGTGGGATTTCATCACCCACCTCATCATTCCAACTGATTTGATCCCAAGGCTCCATTTAATTAAAAAGAATCAAGAAGTAGAGCCAATTAGCCCGGTGTTCGAGGAAAAATCTACACAAAGCGAACCCGCTTAACATCCAATCGAAATAAGACCACGAGCGCGGGTCCCTGTTGTCTAACACACCCATAAGTCCCTGCTACTCAAGTACACTGAGCTCGACGTGGCATCTTGGACTATTCGGCGGTTAGTTACGTGTGGACTAGGAACACGCATCAACCCTAGCTTAACTCGAGGGAACACTCTTCTTATTCACTTGACCAATCCGGTTAGTCTGGGACGTACTTAAGTCAGCCATTGTGCCGCACGTCTGTCTAGGCTTCGGATTGCCTTGTTGTTAACTAGAGTTAGTACTAAAGGATTCGCTCTGAAGAGTGTAGCCTGGTGAGAACCTCTGAGTGCAAAATAGTTAGTTCGGCGGTTAAAAGATAAACCAGTGGTCCGCCCACTGTCATAATCTACTCTAGCCCCAAAACTAACAAAGATAATTTCTAAAATATATCCTGATTGCTTAGAATAGGATTATCTGTGCTTGGTGTGCATCATTTAGGATAGTGTTCCTCTCTGGCAACTTTTTGCCGAGTATAGAGCTTGCCTCAGTCGCGTATGCCCGCTTGGACTCGTCCAAACAAGCGCTTGATTTGATCTGAGAATCACGTCCCTACAGTGGATCCTCCACTGAATTCTTCCCCATCTCTTTCCCCACCCGCCTCCCCCAGTACTACTACCTTTGTAGTCATGGCAGTCGAACGACCTCTTATCGAGACGTTCGCTCCTATCTCTGCCAATCCGCCCACTTGTATTGTTCTCCCACCTACTACGGCGGTACAGTTCGAGATCAGGCCACAGACGATCCAAATGCTGCCAACCTTTCGTGGTCTCCCAAGAGAAGACCCATATTCCCATATTCAGGAATTCTAACATGTCATCCTACTTTTCAAGAATCAGAACCTCGATGATGACAATGTGCGTCTGCGAGTTTTCCCATTCTCGCTCAAAGACCGAGCCTCAGATTGGCTCTACTCCTTACCCGCTGATTCAATCAGCAGTTGGAAAGAGTTGGTGGGCAAATTCATGTCTAAATTCTACCCCATGACTCGGACCAACCAAATGAAGCAACTCATCCAGGACTTTCGACAGAAGTCCGATGAGAAATTTTTCGAAGCGTGGGATAGATTCCAAGACTACCTGACTAAGTGTCCCCACCATAGCATCGACAAGGGCAATCTTGTCCACGTCTTCTATAAGGGACTTACTGATGAGTCCCGGACCATGGTAGAGTCAATGTGCCAAGGAAAATTTCTGCACCAAACTCTGACCGATGCATACAAATTCTTGGGAGAGTTAGGAGAAAACTCTCAACATTGGATGACTGACTCAGAGTTTAGTCGAACCACTTCGGTCCAAAGGACAACCAAGGGACATGATGCTACAACTGATACTGAGCTTCGATCAGTCATTCAAGAGTTGAGCAAGTCAGTCTCGGCATTGGCTGTGTTTGTACAAAAGCCTACTCAACAATCTACCCCAGTCATGCATGTGGGACAAGAGAGCCCTATGGAATCCTGCACCCTTTGTCTGCAACCCTCTCATACTACTGAGCATTGTCCTTTGAATGAAGGATGGTCTAATCCTCTTCAGGAAGAAGTTTGTGCTTTCAGTACATACAAACCACCCACTCAGAACTCGTATAGTCAATCTTATCATCCGGACATGAGAAACCACCCTAACTTCTCTTGGAGGCCTCAGTCTACTCAACCACAAGCTCAACTTCCACGTCAACCTCAGGGCATGTATCCCCCTGGGTTCAATCAACCCACTAGGCAATTCAATCAGGGTCAATACTCTGGACAATCGAGCACATTTCAGAATCAGCAAAGAGTTCCCCAGAACTTTCAGAACCAACAGATTGTCCCAACTAATTCTTTCGCCTATAACTATAATGCCCCGATGAGCTCGAGTCGCGAATTGATGCCTCAGCTCCCATTAGCTGCTCCCCAACAGTCGGTCCCCAAACCCGGTATCGAGGACCTTCTAGCTCAACTCATTACTCAATCTATGCAACGCCTAGAGCAACATCAACAGCAATCCATGCTTCGTCTAGAGCAACGTCTAGGTAACTTAGAAGCTGAGAAAGCTAAGGGGATCTTTCCTAGCCAACCCATTGCCAACCCTAAAAGAAATGCCAAAGGGGCAGTATATGAGATCGAATCCCAATCTCAAAGCCAGAATGAGAACTGTCAAGGGGAGGTGCAAGCTGTAACCACCCTACGATCTGGAAAAACTGTGGACATGGGGGTCCAACCACCGTCGGTGCCATCTCCAGCACCCATCACTTGTACAGAGGAAACTAATACCAATCCTACCTCTGCTTCTTCTACCTCTGTACCAACATCAGATATCCCTGTGCAAAAATTGAAGGCTAAAGACAAATCCATTTGTCGAGTAAAGCCTCCCTTCCCGGACAGACTTGTCCAAGATAAGCGGGATCAGCAATTCTCAGAGATCTTAGACGTCTTTAAAGACGTCCAGATCAATATCCCATTCCTTTCTGCTATCAAGCAAATCCCTTCTTATGCCAAATTCCTCAAGGACTTGTGCACAGTTAAGCGGCGTACGGATGTACCCAAATCTGCGTTCTTGGCCGAAAAAGCTACCGCATTCATTCAAGGCAACAGTGTGATCAAACACAAGGATCTAGGTAGCCCAACTGTCCAATGCGAAATTGGAGACAACTTTAGCTGCACTGCCTTGCTAGATTTAGGGGCTAGCGTTAACTTCACACCATTCTCGGTATATCAGCAGTTAGGACTGAAAGATATGAAGCCTACCAATGTCACCCTGAAATTGGCTGATCAGTCCATCAAGATTCCAAGAGGAATCATTGAAGATGTCCTAGTAAAAGTCGCTGACTTTTATTATCCTGTGGACTTTATCATTCTCGACACCGAGCCGTGTCAGGATAACCGCATTCCGGTCATCTTAGGCCGTCCATTCCTTGCCACTGCGAATGCACACATCGGGTGCCGGGACGGAAATATGTCCATTGCTTTCGGAAACCTCAAAGCTGAGGTCAATATCTTTCGTCTAATGCAACAGGATGCCGATCGTGATGTGGCCGATGAAATGTGTGCCGTTGAGAGTCTAATCTCGGACTCCACCGAAGATATTCTTAAACAGTGTCTAGCACACTTTCGAGCTGACTTTGCAACAGAGTCAGCTATTTCTGATCTCAATGATCTTTTGGAGACTGCTCCACTGATAGAGATCCCCGCTCCACTCATTGAGTTCGAGCCTCTGATAACCATGGCCAGAGAACCCATCATTCTTTTACCTACTAAAGTCAAACCTCTTCAATCCGTGTCTTCTGTGACACCTATTTCTACTTCATCTGCTCCAATATTGGAGCTTAAGCCTCTTCCCACAGATCTTTCTTATGCCTATCTTGGTCCTAAGGAAACCTACCCTGTCATTATTGCTTCCGCTTTGTCTGAGAGTGAACGTAAGAAACTTCTCGAGCTGCTCAACGAGCACAAATCTGCGATAGGTTGGACTATAGATGATATTCGAGGCATAGACCCCTCGGTGTGCCAACATCACATCTATCTCGAGGATGAATCCAAAACCTCGTGAGAACACCAGAGGAGGTTGAACCCCGTCTTGAAGGATGTAGTCCGGGATGAGGTCCTTAAACTGTTAGATGCGGGTATCATTTATCCCATCTCCGATAGCAAATGGGTGAGTCCTATTCATGTCGTCCCTAAAAAGACAGGATTCACAGTTGTGGAAAATGAGAATAAGGAAATGGTAACCCAGCGCCTGAAGAAAGGGTGGAGAGTCTGCATCGATTACCGATGACTCAACACCAACACTAGGAAGGACCATTTTCCTTTACCCTTCATAGACCAGATGTTGGAGAGACTAGCAGGTCATTCCTATTACTGCTTCCTTGATAGTTACTTAGGGTATAATCAAATACCCATCGCCCCTGAGGATCACGAGAAAACAACTTTCACCTATCCCTTTGGCACTTTTGCCTACAAGCGCATGCCCTTTGGCCTCTGCAATGCACCCGCGACCTTTCAAAGGTGTATGATGAGCATATTCTCTGACATGGTGGAAAAATTCCTCGAAGTCTTTATGGACGACTTCTCAGTCTTTGGGTCATCTTTTGATGACTGTCTGAACCATCTAGGGCTTGTAGTTCAACGCTGTCAGGACAAGCAACTTGTCCTCAATTGGGAGAAATGCCACTTCATGGTGATGAAGGGCATTGTTTTGGGACATGTCATTTCCCATCAGGGCATTGAGGTCGACAAAGCTAAAATCGATATCATCTCGACCTTGCCTACTCCTAAGTCTGTGCGTGACATCCGGTCCTTTTTGGGACACGGAGGATTCTATAGGCGATTCATCAAGGACTTCTCTCAAATCGCTCGACCTCTGTCCCATCTTCTAGCTAAAGATAGTCCTTTCGACTTTAATGCTGACTGTGTCAAGGCATTTGAGCGTCTCAAATCTGAGCTCACTACTGCGCCCATTATCCGTCCCCCGGATTGGACTCTACCTTTCGAGGTAATGTGCGATGCTTCTGACTACGCGTTAGGCGCTGTTCTAGGGCAGAGAGTTGACAAAAGGTCACACGTGATCTACTACGCGAGCAAAACTCTTAACTCTGCCCAAATGAATTACTCCACCACTGAGAAAGAACTCCTGGCGGTAGTCTTCGCCCTTGATAAATTCCGTCAGTACCTCTTAGCCACTAAGGTGGTAGTGTACACTGATCATGCAGCCCTTCGTTATCTCATGTCAAAAAAGGAAACCAAGCCTCGATTAATTTGATGGATTCTCTTACTGCAGGAATTCAACCTCGAGATTAAGGATAAGAAAGGACCTGAGAATGTAGTGGCTGATCACTTGTCTAGACTGACTTTAGAGTCATCCTTCGACACCCAGCCCATCCCTGAAACCTTTCCAGACGAACAACTGTTCGCTATCTCCGTTCATCCATGGTATGCTGACATTGTCAACTACCTTGTCACCGAAGAAATGCCTTCACACTGGTCAAAACAGGACAAAAGCCAATTCCTAGCAAGAGTTAAGTACTACTCTTGGGATGACCCTTATTTGTATAAATACTGTCCTGACCAGATCATTCGTCTCTGTGTCCCTGAGTCGGACCAACTCAATATCTTGTCCTCATGTCATGACCAACCTTGTGGTGGTCATTTCAGCACTAAGAAGACTGTAGAAAAAGTGCTGCAATGCGGATTCTACTGGCCTACACTATTTAAAGATGCCCATATCTACTGCAAAACCTGTCCTAATTGCCAACATCTAGGCCGCATCTCCCAGAGGAACATGATGCCCCTCACTCCCATCCAGGTCGATGAAATATTTGATATCTGGGGCATCGACTTCATGGGCCCCTTTCCCGTTTCTTATGGTTTTGAGTACATTCTCCTTGCGGTAGACTATGTATCCAAATGGATAGAAGCCATTCCCACCAAGACCAATGACCACAAAGTGGTGGTCAAATTCCTAAAGGAGTTCATCTTCGCCGGATTCGGTGCCCCTAAGGCCATCATTAGTGATGGGGGCACCCATTTCTGTAATAAGATATTCGAGAAATTAATGAAAAAGTATGGGATAACCCACAAGGTTGCCCTAGCTTATCATCCGCAGACTAGTGGTCAAGTGGAGGTTTCTAATCGTCAGATCAAGCAGATCTTGGAGAAAACGGTCAATACCACACGTAAAGACTGGTCTACTCGTCTCACTGATGCTTTATGGGCATACAGAACCGCCTACAAGACCCCACTCAATATGTCTCCCTATCATCTCGTCTTTGAGAAACCCTGTCATCTACCGGTAGAGATTGAACATCGTGCCCTGTGGGCCATTAAGAAACTCAACTTCGACCTCGACTCTGTAGGGGAGGAGCGAAAACTTCAAATGAATGAGTTAGAAGAAATCAGAAATGATGCCTACAACTTGTCCAAGAATTATAAAGCAAAAATGAAGTGGATACATGACAAGAGCATCATCAGGAAAGAGTTCCATCCAGGACAAAATGTCCTTCTTTATAATTCTCGTCTCCATCTCTTCCCTGGGAAACTGAAATCTAGGTGGACCGGTCCTTATATGGTTACCGCAGTCACACCCTTTGGGGCAATCACTATTGAGGACCCCAAGGATCACTCCTCATTCTAGGTAAATGGCCAGCGTCTTAAGCAATTCCATGAACTTGATGTGTCGTTCATTCAGACTTTTGAAATTGATCTCATCGATCCTGCCTATGTCGACTAATGATCCACTTAGTCTCCTGAGCTCCAACTTGGTTGGGGGTGCCTGTCACCCCCGTCATGTCTGGCTGAAGACGTAAAACTTAGTGCTTTCGGAAAGGCAATTCCGGTATTCCTAGAGTACATGAGTCTCATGCATTTGTTATTACTGTGATATCTCTGGAAATGCAGGTACATTCATTCTTTCGATCATCAGATACCACACACTGTCGAGTTTCTGCCGACTTGGTACATCCTCCCTGAACCTTTGCATCATCATCACTGATTTTTCATCATTTTATGTCCCGGTCATGAGCACCGAGGATGGTGCTGTATTTTGGTTGGGGGTGGGGTATTTACCAAAACTCATGTCTTCATTTTGATAAAAAAAAAAAAAAAAAAAACTTTTTATTTTTGGGGTGATTTCCGATGTTCTCCAAAAGTTTTCTAGAATTTCAAAAAAATGTGTCAAATACCCTGACTTTGATTAGCTAAAAACCTTCGTTAAGTCAGTATTGAGGATGTCAATTTTTGTTTAAAGTTAGCGTTGAGTCAAGTCAAGCGTGACTACAGCAGGTTTGAAAACTCTGAAAAACTCATATTCGGCACAATTGTACACTATCAATATCAGAGTCATCCTAAGTTTAGAAATTCTAGAGATCCTGTGAGAATAATTGTGGAGACCTAACCCAGTGAGCTTTCGAGCCTTTAATCAATTCAGAGTGTTATACAACAATTCTGAGTCACAAGATGACTCACTATTCTTCATGCCCGCAATATTCGTTGAGAGATCTCATTATCTTTTGCTTCGATCATAAAACTCGAAACGATCAACATTGGATTACTACGACAAAACCTTCTCTATATCTAGTCAAGACAGTATACATGATAGTGCAAACCCTAGAAAATGATTTAGGCCATTTTTTCTGAACCATTCAGCCTTTTTACTCACCTGAATTATACTTCACTAGAAACCCTTTGAACCTTTCTATAAAAGCCTTTTCTTTGCAAACCCATCAACCTAAAATCCAGTCCAGCTACGAAACATGACTGGCTACCCTTATTTTGAGATGGACAAAAGAATAACTGATGTGGGTGTACCGTGAAAAAGAAAAGTAAAGAAGAAGAATCAAAAGGAAAAGAAAGTGATTCAAGCCAAAAACAAAATATGGAAAGAAAGTATGAAGAAGAGCTGAAAAGAAATTGAGCAGTCTCAGAAATATCAAGAAAAAGAGAAAAATACGAAAAAAGGAAAAAGAACCAGATAATGGTGTTACGCCGCAGGAAAAATGCAAGAAAATGGCAATATCCTCTCAAGATCTTTGAAATCCTGTATACCTTTATTTTTCTACACCTGACCTAAGCCTCATTACAACCCAGGAAAGTCCTACTTGATTCTAGGATAGCACGATCATAAAATGTAGAGATTGGAGAAGGAGAAGCTATAGAGTTTGATCTAACGTTCCCGAGTGAAGTGGTATTCCAATCATGAGATCTTCTTCTGTTAAAGATGTCATTCCTTTAAATAATACATATGTGAGATCTTTGCTTTCATATATTAAATACATCTCCTCACATATAAATTGAGAGAAAAGAAGAAAACCCTTCTTGTGTGATTCTATTATGAGTGCTAAACATGTGAGATTTGAGGTCGAGGCATAAAAACTTAGAGGTGATTTAGAAATCTTTACTGTCGGATGATGAGAACGTTGAGCACACACACATGCAGAGTCTGACTATTCTGGGTCATGATTATCAGTCTGTAGTCTTGCCAAAACTTTCCAACTCTTCGCTAGCATGTAACTATTTTTGCATCCATTCAATGATTTGACGAACGGTGTTTTCCCGGAGCTAATATGAAAAAGTGTGCAGCATGTGCAGAGCCCTTTTAAGCTCATTTATTTCGCACTAATTGCCAAGGATTGGCAATATGCTGGTTGGGGGTTGTGATATTCGCTCAAAAGTGCTTATTTTAAGCAATTATCCTTTTAGCGTTATTGCATTCTCCTACGTTAAAATACTCTATTTATCTACTTTTCTACGTAAGAGTCTCTTGTGTTGCGTAGAACACACTTTTCTGGACGAAATGGTATATTTGCATGCATTAAACACATTTTCGGAAGTCTAGACATATAGTCATTCTGATAAAGTCTCATTACGCGCTTCTTCTGTCGCAGGAAACCCCGATGAGACAATTCTCGAGACTTACGAGCCCACATCGATCAGGAAAGCCCATTATAAAAGCTTAAAGAGCCCACATGCTATGACTAAAAGATATGGGCCAACTATGGGCTGAATAGGAGGACCAAAAAGCCGGCCCAAAGAACGAAAAGAACAAGAGAGCCAATGACCAAGAGACGGACCAAAGCGTTTAAAGCCACATGAGTCAGCAAGGAATGATAGTCTACTCTACTGGAGAAGCGTGAGGATGGTCATAGTGAAGACCAGGGTTCCAGACCCTCTGCCAATACTTTTCTCCATTTTTTTGATACTTTCTCTCTCATCTCTTCTTATTATCTCTCTCTCTTCATCTCTCGATCCTCGAATCTACTGACCTAACCCCAGAACTCCTACCCTTCGGCTCTATCTCATCTCCCTTAGCTTTCTGACCGTTGGATCTTCCATCGGACCATTGGATCTTCAATCGGACCGTTGGATCTCTCTAGATTTGTCGATCTACCAATCTGGGTCCCAATCAAGTCACCATCCATCCGATCGCCATCAGACCGTCTATCACATTATCTTGTGAGACAATGGACATCATAAATCCATGTGGGCCAGTAGCCGGGCCCATCATCATCGACCCGCTGTCCGACTAGTTAGTGGACCCCGTGAATTTCCAAAGAATTTTAATTAAATTTCAAAAAAAATGAGGGGTCCACTAATTGAGGAGATTCCACATAGAAAAGTAGATTCTTACTTAAAAAAATAAAAATAAAAAATATTTTTTATTTTAAAAAATACCCTATTTCCATTAAAGGAAATAGGGAGCTTTATAAGATGAGGGAGAAGGGTTCGTTCGAACCCTAATCCCCCTCCAATCTCTTCCTCTCCTTCCCCCAAAACTCCCCCGACGTTTTCGGCGCTTTCTCCTCCTTCTTCTTCTTCTTCTCCTCCACTCCTTCCTCTCCGGTGAGCCACCACCGGACTGGTACGCCGGCTCCACCATCTTCTTCTTCTTCTTCTTCTTCTTCTTCTTCTTCTTCTTCTTCTGCTTCTAACGTCTGTCTTCATTTTTTTTTACCTACCGGAGTTGCAGGCTGCAACTCCGGTCATCTTCTACGACAAGAAGCTCGCCGGAAACCTGCGCAGCAGCCTGCTGTCTCCTTAGTGCACCAAGCAGCACTTCCATCTTCTGCTGCACCGTCAGCATTAGCTCCGCTCTTCATCTTCCACCGCTTCGCCCTCGCCTCTCTCACCAAAACCAGGAAAAAAAAAAGAAAAAAAAGAAGAAAAAAATGGTGGGTTCCGTCTCCTCCGCCTACAACAGCGCCTCCTCTTCTCTCCGGCAACGCCCCCTCCTTCTCCACCTGCTACGCCTGCCCCCACTTCTTCCTCCCTGATCCTCCTCTTCCACCAGTCCGTCTTCTCCACTCGAACGACCAGCTGCCCACCGCCTGCAACTTCTTGGGTTCGCCTGCTGCTGCACGTCACCTCCGCCTCATTGCTCCGCCTCCTTCCTAGCATCCCAGCAGCCACGCACCAGCAGCTGCTGCCCCTCCTCAAGTAGATCATCCTCTCCACGACGTCCACCACCACACCGTCAAACCAGTGTGCAAAAGCCTTGCACCGCCCTGCCCCTCTCTCCTCTCATCCCCTTCACCGTTTCATCAAAGAGAAAAGAAAAAAAAAAAAAAAAGGAAAGAAGAAAAAGGGAAGAGGAGAGGAGGCTTACCTCTTCGCTCCCTCATTACAACATCCTCTAGCCATTGCCCTGCACTTCCTCACAGTTGCTGCTCATCACAATAACACCACAGCAAACGTGAAGATCTGCAACTCCCTGCTGCTTCCACCTTTGTCGTCTCCACAACAGCACTACCCCAAAGCCATTCAGTTCTCTTGGATGGCACAGCCTCCTTCACCATCACCAACACCATGCTGTCATCTCCACCTCTTCGCTGATGTGCACCACTTCATATTGCCCACGATACCTCCTCCAACGGACTCCAAACGGCCCAAGCCTCTAACCGTTGCAAGTTCCTTTGGAGGAATTTAATCGGCGCTTCATACCTGAGCCAATCCACTCCCATAAAGGGCCGGTCTCGGATCATCATTTCGTAGGTATTTGAGGTAATTCTCTAACTTTCACTCTCCTCCTTTAGTTTCTCTCTCTAGGATAGACTTCTTTGATCTTTCTCTCTCTAGTTTTTATTGCTTTCTAGTGTAATTTGCTTCAAGTTATTTACATAGATTTCCATTCAAAAGCAATGTAATTCCTATAATTTTCAATAAAAGTTAAGTTCGATCAGTATTGCATTATTTCACTTTTTAGTAATGTGTTGATTTTCATGATTCTCTCTCTAAAAATTCAAAATAAAAATTATGTTTTAAAATCTCATGATCATCATCCTCACCACTCCATCCCTCTTAATGACAATTTCTGAGAAAATTTCGTCATTTCATGTTCATTACTTGCACAAACTAACCCCGAATGCGGATCGACATCCAACACGAATCCCTATACAAAGATCTAAAATTTTGCAGGATTTAAGAACCGGATCAATTTACAAATCTTGTTGGACTTAGGGTTTCCGTAACCAACGACGCAGAAAAATCCTACTTTCAACTTGATCGTTGGAGTGTCTTTGGCAAGTACACCACCCGCCTTGCTTCGGAGGATGCGATCGAGGAACATGAGCGGATCTAGAGTTGCAGCAGGCGAAAGGATGGAGTCTTGAAGATGGAGACGGCTTTCTACAGCTGCTTTCTCGTTGGCAACCGATTTCAGCCTTGCATAGGCGACTTTCCTAGAGTCAGTCATCTTTTTCTTGAGATGCGCAGAGCTATTTGGAGTGTGAAGAAGTTTTATGTACCAAAAGAAAACATTATATTAATAGAAAGTATCTGTTGACTTTGAGGGTGGGGAGGGTAAGATTATAGTTTTTGCCCCCACATCTTTGGTACCGTCTGTGGGAAGCGACAAGAAGCTTCCTAGAACGATAGAGAAAGAGCGATGGTGGTAACACGGCAAACCAGTGCCCAAAGAAGAGAAGCCGCGAATCGCGACGCGGACCTAAGAGACACCTTGACAGAAAGAAGAAAAGCCAGGAATGAGTAGGAGACTCAACTACTGGAAATAGAGAGACTGCGAAGAGAGAATGATCGGCTCAGATGCCAAATGGACAAGCAGCCCGTCAACGCGGACTATGGATCAGATAACAACGGCAAGGAGCATCCGGTAAAGAATCGAGACGTAACAAGGAAGCGACGGAAGAACTTCGCCTCAGAAGAGTTCGACCTCAGGAACCACCAGCATACAGAAAGAAATGAATCCCTCGCTAGGAGGGTAGCAAAGCCTGACCCCACTTACTACGGTGGAACTCCCAATCGTCGGAATGGGTTACCAAAGGGCAAATAGCGAACCTGGTTGCGGAGCTGCTAGGCAAAAATGAGACGCTTGCCGAGAAGATGACAGCCATAGCAACTCGCGTACCCTGGGATTCTCCTTTTGTGGAGGATGTTCAGAAATATCAAGCTCCGAGCTCGTTTTCTTACCCAAAGTACCCGACTTACACGGGATCATCTGATCCGGTGAACCACGTGCTATGCTTCAAAAAGGCAATGACCATGTGGGAGTTTGAGGACCAACTACTGTCCCGAATGTTTCCTTCCACCTTAAGCGATGGAGCCCTCGTTTGGTTCAATCAGCTGACCCCCCAGTCAATCCGTAATTTCACTGAGCTTAACACTAAGTTCATCGCTCATTACTCTTATAACAAGCTGTGCAGCAAGGACGTGGATGTACTCTTCGACATTAGAAAAAACTCTGACGAGATGATCAGGGAGTTTACCAAAAGATTTCGGGTGGTGATGATGATAGTAGAGCAATGCGATGATAAGCACGCCATCATCGCTTATCGGAAAGCTCTTCCAGTCACTGCTGATCTCTATCGGTCTTTGACCAAGAATCGGCCTGTGAATATAGAGGCGTTGTTCGAAAGGGCAGAAAAATACGCCAAGCTGGAGGATGATATCTATCGACACAGACAGAAGCCAGATGCGTCTGTCCATGAAGTGTCGGATTCTCCAAAAGAAGAGAAACCGAAGAAAGACCCAAAGAAAAAAGGAAAAGGCAAGGGAGCAGCGAGACCATTGGGGACAGTAAGGCTAGGAGATCGAAGAGAGTTCGCCTTGTTGAACGCATCCCTCGGCCAAGTGCTCAATCAGATCAAAGAGGAGAAATATTTGAGGTGGCCCCAGCCCATGAACCAGGAGACAAAGGACACGAGAGATAAGGGCAAGTTCTGTGATTTCCACAGAGATCATGAACACGACACCGATAAGTGCTGGATCCTAAGGCATTGGATTCAAGATTTAATCAAGCAAGGCTATCTAAAGCAGTTCTTAGCCCAAGGGGGAGTCGGAGAACAAGGGGCCAGGCCCCACGTTGGGGCACCACTGGCTCACAACAACCACAACGCACCCTCCAAGCAAGGAGCGATTATCGATGTCGTACAAGGCGGCGTCCGACAACTACCACGTAAGGAAGAAGAAAGACAACGGAGGGCCAAGATCCAAAAGCTTCAAGAGGCTAAAGAGGTGTATAACATAGGTCGAGGCCCCTGGATGTCTGAGCCACTAGATCCTACTGACGCAAACTTGGATTCCGTCATAAGCTTCTCCGAACAAGATCTGGAAGGGGTGGAGCATCCACATGATGATGCCCTGATCCTGACCCTCCCGATTGGCACGTATGAAGTGCATCGCATCCTTGTGGATCCTGGAAGCTCGGCCGAAATCCTATTCCTCGAAGCGTAAAAGAGAATGGGGCTGCCTCCCACTTCACTAGAGTGACCCAACATCCCGTTAATCGGATTCAACGGCCAGAAAGTATACGCTCGGGGAACGATTACTCTGCCAGTCAGATCTGGCCCAATAACCACCATGACTCAGTTCATGGTCGTCGACACTCGGTCTCCCTACAATGCCATTCTCAGGCGAGGATGGATTCACGAGATGAAGGTCGTCCCCTCCACCTATCACCAGATGATCCAGTTTCCTACCGAGCAGGGGACCATGGAGATTAGGGGAGACCAAGTTTCGGCCAAGAGATGCTACTCGATAGCCATCACCTCACCGAGCTTGCTACCAGAGGAGGGAAATCACCATCGAACGCTTCCACCTGATGAACACATGTCAGAGGTAGCGTGTGGCCGTGAGCTCGTAGCTGGCCGGCAGCCAACTAGATAACGAGCTGGTGGCTCGACATCCATCGACTGAAAAAATGACTTCAACAGTTCTTCCCGACCTTCCCGTTGTAACGGGAAGGTCGTCAGCTAATATCTCAGCATAGTAGCCAGCAGGACTTCTCCCGGGCAAAAGATCAAAGGAGAATCTAGAACGGGAAAAGCCCACAGTAAAACCGATAGAGGAGGTGAACCTTGGAACCAAAGAATATCCGAGGATAATGATATTCGCTCAAAAGTGCTTATTTTAAGCACTTATCCTGTTAGCGTTATCGCACTCTCCTACGTAAAACTGCTCTAATTATCCACTTTTCTACGTAAGAGTCTATCTCATTGCGTAAAACACACTTTTCTGGACGAAATGGTATATTTGCATGCATTAAACACATTTTCGGAAGTCTAAATATTAAGCCGTTCTGATAAAGTCTCATTACGCGCTTCTTCTGTCGCAGGAAACCCCGATGGGACGATTTTCGAGACTTGCGGGCCTAGATCGATCATGAAAGCCCATTATCAAAGCTTAAAGAGCCAACAGGCTATGACTAGAAGATATGGGCCAAATACGGGTTGAAAAAGAGGATCGAAGAGCTGGCCCAAGGAACCACGAGAGCGGGAGAGCTGATAACCAAGAGAAGGACCAAAGCATTTAAAGCCACATCAAATGATGGCCTGCTCTACTGGCAAAGCTCAAGTGAAGAACAATGGAAAACCAGGGTTCATGACCCTCTGCCAATACTCTTTCTGATATTTTCTCTCTCATCTCTCCTTATTTTCTCTCTCTTCATTTCTCGGTCCTCGAATCTATTGACTTAACCCCAGACCTCCTGCTCATTGGCTCTGTCTCATCTCCCTTAGCTGTCTGACCGTTGGATCTTCCATCGGGCCGTTGAATCTCTATAGATCGCCATGTGATCTATCAATTCTATGCATCCGACCATCCGATCATGCTACTGATCAGTCAATCATCCATCCTATCAACCACCCGATCTCCAGTGTAAAATATCAGTCCCTAAGGCAGGTTTGATTGTAGAGTAATGCCTCAGATTATTGATCGTGGCTGAGAGCGTAGAGCTCGATTTCCGAAGAAAGGAAAATACATCTTTCCTTGATGGGTATTTCAAGGGGAAAAATGCATTTTTCTCCCCTGGCAACCAAACGCACCCTAACCCACATCCATCGAGCCCAGTGGCCCACTATCCTTCTCACCTACCTTCTGGCCCATGGCCGATGCACTCTGGGCCCACGATTTTGAGCATTCCCATTGGCCAACCACTGGCCGACTCGTGGCGTCTTCTCTCGGCCAACCACTGGCCAACACGTGGCATCAGCTTTTGGCCTGGTGGTCATGGCCAAATAGCCCACGAGCCCAAGCCCGTAACCCACATCACTTTTCAAAAATAAAAATAAAAATAAAAAATAAAAAAAAAAAAAATGAAAAAAAAAAAAAAAAAAATGAATTTTTTTAGAAACCGTGAGTTTCTAAGTGTAGAAACCCACGGTTTCTACTTAAGGGGAGGGTTGAAAAACCCTCAAGCTCTCTCTTCCTCCTCCTATTTTTCCTCTTGCTTCCTCTTCTGCTCCGCCCCTTCATCTCCGGCGAGCCACCACCGGACTGGTTCGCCGGCCTCTTCTTCTTCTTCTTCTTCTTCTTCTTCTTCTTCTTCTTTCCCTCTTCCCCCTCCTCTTCGTCTTCTTCGTCTTCTTCCTATTCTGCATAGTCGCCGGAGTTGCAGGCAGCAACTCCGGTCGTCGTCGTCACCACCACCGCCAGCACGTCCTCTCTTCCCCCCTTCTTCTCCTCTTCTTCCTCCTCTTCCTTCTTCTTCCTCTTCTCTTTCTTCTGGCTTCTCTTCTTCTTCTTCCTCTTCTCTTCTTCTATTTTTTTTCCTTACCGGAGTTGCAGGTCTGCAACTCCGGTGTTCATGGTGTTGACACCAGCAGCACGCTAATCGCTCCTACCGGTCCATCTTTTTCCATTCTCTCTCTTCACGGTGCTTTCCCTTGCACCACCAGCAGCTACTACAGCCTCCACTGCCAGCCGGATTGGCTCTTCTCATTTAGGCTCCACCGCCTGCAACTAACGGACTGGTTTTGAGCCAGTCATCACCGGTCAACCGTTGCTCCAACCACGTCAACACCAGCCTAAAACTAACGGACTGCAAGCTTGCAGTCCGTGCTGCCCATTTCCCCCACCGCATGAGTTGCAGACCATCTCCTTCGTCGTCATCACCACCACGTCTGCAACTCCGGGCGTACAAGCCACAACAACACCAGCCCATGAGCACCGCCGCCCTCCTTCTTCTTCTATCTTTTCCGATCACCAGCGCACCTCCTGCGCATACCGCCTAGAGCTCCACCACAACTTCACCACCCCTTCCCTTCTCCTTCATCACCTCGTCAACCTACAACACCTATCCATCCTTAGAGGAACCCACGAGCTCATCCCTCTAACCGATGCCTTGCAAGCTGGTCTACCTGGGATCGAACATCACCACCGGTACTCTTCTCCACCACATGCAAATCTTCTCCAAGAATCACAAAGGGTACCAACTCTTGGGCCGAACAACTCCTGTGATGGGTTAGTATGTCAAGGGTAAACCATTCTCTCTCATCTTTCTCTCTCTCCATGTTCATCTATTTTTCTCCCTCTCTTTCTCTTTTTATCTCTCTATTTCTCTCTCTCTCTCTAGACCTCTCTCTAGGATTAGATTTCTCTCTTCTTCTACCACTTTCTCTCTCTCTTTAACATTTTTCCAACTTTCTCTCTCTAGTTTCTCTCTCTCAAAACCTCTTTCTCTCTCTACATCCCTCTCTTATTAAAATGCTTTCTAGTTTAGTTATTTTGTTAGATTTTTGCTGTAAAAGACGATTTTGATTGAATAAAGTTGATTTGAATAAAATTATGTTCCATTCTCTACAAAATTCCCGTCATTTTATGTTCATTATCGCGCTAACCCGACTAATCCCGAGTGCGGATCGACATCCGACACGAATCCCTATACAAATCTATCAATTTTGCAGGATAATCGGATAAAAATTACAAATATGTTGAAGTTAGGGTTTCCGTAACCAACGACGCGGAAAAACCCTATTTTCAAATGGCGCCGCTGCCGCTCGGGTGTTCGGGAGTGCGAAAAAGGACGTAAAGACGGAATTGGAAAGTTGCTAAATCGGAAAGCTGCTCAATTTGGACAGCCTGACCTTTTCGGGAAACTTTCTATTTTTGATTTTTAGTGATTTTTAGCAGTTTTTAAATTACTATTTTTAATGCCTCGGAAGGCCGAGTGCAATTTGTAATAATTTAGGAATTTTCCTGCTTTCCATATAACTGCTAGATCTTGTTCTAGGGTTTTTTAGAAACCCTAGATTAAGAGAAAAATACCAAAAAAATAATAAATTCAAAATTCAAAAAAACTAGGGTTTCATATTCTGCAGATTTTTAGAAATCACCAATCCAGGATTTGCGATTTTTGGAAAGATTCTAAAATCTTGAAACTCTGCTTAATTAGGGTTTCCCCTCTTAGAAGTTTCCTCTTTAGAAGAATTTCTATCTTTAGAAATCTTCCGAATTTGGAAAAGTCTGCAAAAGGAAACATCCCAAATCTAGCAGAATTTCAATTTTGGGAAATTTTCCAAAATTGTAAGGGATCTCGCAATCAAATCTTTCTTGGAAGATCTCCACAGTTCGGGAAACTTTCCAATCTAGGTATTTTCCAATCTGGGAATTCTTAAATTTTAACCCATCTCGAATTTGGAAACTAATTCAAAAACTTGCCTAAATTCAGTGCTTGTTCAGTGAACCCTAAAAAGGCAAGGATCTTCCAAATAGAATCCAACATACCTAGACCGTGCGATCTAACTGTTTCGGCAGGAACACGATCCAGTGTGGGTAGAGAGCGAAAGCTCAAAGAGGTGGAGTCGGGCCCAAGCCCATTAGGATACCCCTCTCTAACCCACGGAGGAGACCCCGTGGCGTGGCCCACGGGAGGTAAGTCTCTATCCTCGCCTTGAGTGCGATACAGAGCAATTTGGGTGAATCATTGCCGCTTGTCTATTTGCTTTCGCATACATATTATTCGACTTGCGTGGCGTGGCCGTTAATCAATCAACTCTAAGAGAGCAGACCCAGCTCCAAATTGAAACTGGTGGGATTTCATCACCCACCTCATCACTCCAGCTGAAATTGCTCCCCAGGATCCATCTATAATAAAAAGAATCAAGAAGTAGAGCCAATTAGCCCGGTGTTCGAGGAAAAATCCACACAAAGCGAACCCGCTTAACATCCAATCGAAATAAGACCACGAGCGCGGGTCCCTGTTGTCTAACACACCCATAAGTCCCTGTTACTCAAGTACACTGAGCTCGACGTGGCATCTTGGACTATTCGGCGGTTAGTTGCGTGTGGACTAGGAACACGCACCAACCCTAGCTTAACCCGAGGGAACACTCTTCTTCTACACTTGACCAATCCGGTTAGTCTGGGACGTACTTAAGACAGCCATTGTGCCGCACGTCTGTCTAGGCTTCGGATTGCCTTGTTGTTGACTAGAGTTAGTACTAAAGGATTCGCTCTGAAGAGTGTAGCCTGGTGAGAACCTCTGAGTGCATACAGTTAGTCCGGCGGCTAAAAGATAAACCAGTGGTCCGCCCACTGTCATAATCTACTCCAGCCCCAAAACTAACAAGATAATGCCTAAAATATATCCTGATTGTTTAGAATAGGATTATCTGTGCTTGGTGTGCATCATTTAGAATCACCACTCCAGTATCTCCTTTTGGCAACTTTTTGCCAAAGCTTGGGCTTGCTTTTTCAAGTAGAAGCCCAGTTGGACCTGTCCTCACCTTTTACTGACTCGATCTGAGAGTTAGTCCACCGCACCCCTCCATCGCCTCTAATGGCAGATGAACGGCCTCTGTATGAGACCTACTACAGTTTCTGTGAGAATCGAAGTGATCACTCTCAACCATGGTATGACAATTCTGCGTATCATCATGATACTCCAGTCTCGCACACTTCTACAGGGTATGATAATCACCAAGATCCGGAGTACAATTCTGTACTCCAAGAGCTTAAAAATTCAGTCTCTGCCCTTCGTGCCGCAGTCCAGCAACCTGTGTACCATTCCCAGTCTGTAGGATATTACCCTCCTATCCAGCAAGATGTCTGTACCTTTCCATCTCCAATGCAGACATCCTATGACAACACTTATTATCAGGATAATAGGAGTCACCATAACTTTGGTTGGGAACAGTCTGCCCTCCCGCAGCAATTACCGCAGGATAATTATCCTTCCGGGTTCCATCAACCCAATGGAGAGTATGACTGGCAATACTCGCAATCCCAGTACCCGTCATATCCACAGAATGACTATTCTGATCAACAGTGGGCCCCTCAGGATTTTCAGAGTCAGCAACTAGTCCCAGACTCCACTTTGCCTTACAACTTTCATACCCAGTCGGACTACAATCAAGAGTTCGCACCTCAGCTCCCCTTGGCTGAACCACCTCCGTTGGCTACTAAACCCGGTCTAGAGGACCTTCTCTCTCAGTACATTGCCCAGCAACAACAGTATTTCCAAGGTCTAGAGCACCAACAACAGTTATCTATGGAGAGCTTGGAGCAACGTCTAGTTCAATTAGAAAATGAGAGAGAAGAAGTCAACTTCACTAGCCCACCAATAGCCTATCTAGAGGAGAGTGACATGGCCACTGTCTATAATGAGGAGTCCTACAATTGGACCAAGTACCAGAATTGCCAGGATGAAATAGAAGTTGTTACCACCCCTAGATCAAGCTTGATTATTGAGGAACCAGTGTATCCTTATACGGTGCCTTTAAAAGCACCACATCCTGAACATACCTCAGAGCAACCTATTTCTCACTCTCCCACTGCTGCTTCTAACCTGGACCCTGAAGATGATCATCATGACACTGAGCTGTGTCTCGATTGTAGGATCCCAACTGTCATTGATCTACCGTTCCTCCCCACCTCCCTTGGATTGTGCAACAATAGTGATGAACCCGAGTCTCAATCTTTGGTGCCCTTAACAGCATCAACTTCTAGACCGAGCCCAGAGAAACCCAGTTCCATCTCTATCTCTGATAATTCTTCCTTTGCCCTGGATGCAGACATTCTCACTGATGAGCCATGTCTAGAATATGAGACTCCCGCTGTCCTGGACCTACCAATCCCCACCGAGGAGGAACATATTGAATGTAGGGATTGGAACATCCCTATCACATTAGGAAACATCGAGGAAGAGGTCAACAATTTTCACCCGCTACCCTACGTCGCTATTATCGATGACCCGTGTGCCGTAGAGAGTCTAATTCAGGACTCTCCTGAAGATAAATTATCCAAGTGTCATGAACACTGTGAGTCTGACTTCATCTCGGAGTCCAACATTTCTGGTATTACTGATCTGCAGGAGTCTGCTCCATTCAGATACATTCCCGCAAAACTCAATGAGTTTGCGGCTCTGCTAACCACGGTCAGAGAACCCACTACTACTCCCTTCTCAGTCTTTACTGAGAAGCTTCTATCCCTCCCCGCTGAACTAAATGTTTTTGCGGGTCTGCTCAGAGAACCTACTCCTACTCCTGTCCTCTCAGTTTTTACTGAGAAGCTTCATTCCCTCCCTACTCAACTACACACTTTTGTAGGGCTACTCAGAGAACTTACTGCCCTTCTCTCAGTCTACATTGAGAAAGACCTGTTCTACACAGGTATACCTAGACAAGGGATAGGATAGTTGTCTCTATTCCACCTTAGGTGTCAGGAAGACTGCAGATTCACTCAGTCTCCATGAGTTTTATCCTAGTTGGGGGTACTTGATATACCCCCGTCATGTCTGGCTGAAGACGTAAAACTTAGCGCTTTCGGAAAGGCAATTCCGGTATTCCTAGAGTACATGAGTCTCATGCATTTGTTATTACTGTTATATCTCTGGAAATGCAGGTACATTCATTCTTCCAATCATCAGGTACCACACACTGTCGAGTTTCTGCCGACTTGGTAACATCCTTCCTGAATCTTTGCATCATCATCTCTGATTTGTTATCATTTTATGTCCCGGTCATGAGCACCGAGGACGGTGCTGTATTTTGGTTGGGGGTGGGTATTTACCAAAACTCATGTCTTCATTTTGAAAAAAAAAAAAAAAAAAAAAGAATTCTTGTTTTTGGGGTGATTTCCGATGTTCTCCAAAAGTTTTCTAGAATTTCAAAAAATGTGTCAAATACCCTGACTTTGATTAGCTGAAAACCTCCGTTAAGTCAGTATTGAGGATGTCAAATTTTGTTTAAAGTTAGCGTTGAGTCAATTCAAGCGTGACTACAGCAGGTTTGAAAACTCAGAAAAACTCAGATTTGGCACAATTGTACACTATCAATATCAGAGTCATCCTAAGTTTTGAAACTCTAGAGATCCTGCGAGAATAATTGTGGAGACCTAACCCAGTGAGCTTTTGAGCCTTTAATCAATTCGGAGTGTTATACAACAATTCTGAGTCACAAGATGACTCACTATTCTTCATGCCCGCAATATTCGTTGAGAGATCTCATTATCTTTTGCTTCGATCATAAAACTCGGAACGACATCAACATTGGATTACTACGACAGAACCTTCTCTATATCCAGTCAAGACAGTATACATGATAGTGCAAACCCTAGAAAATGATTTAGGCCATTTTTCTGAACCATTCAGCCTTTTTTTACTCACCTGAATTATACTTCACTAGAAACCCCTTGAGCCGTTCTATAAAAGCCTTTTATTTGCAAACCCATCAACCTAAAATCCAGTCCAGCTATGAAACATGACTGGCTACCCTTATTTTGAGATGGACAAAAGAATAACTGATGTGGGTGTACTGTGAAAAAGAAAAGTAAAGAAGAAGAATCAAAAGGAAAAGAAAGTGGTTCAAGCTGAAAACAAAATATGAAAAGAAAGTATGAAGAAGAGCTGAAAAGAAATTGAGCAGTCTCAGAAATATCAAGAAAAAGAGAAAAATACGAAAAAAGGAAAAAGAACCAGATAATGGTGTTACGTCGCAGGAAAAATTCAAGAAAATGGCAATATCCTCTCAAGATCTTTGAAATCCTGCATTCTTTTATCTCTCTACACCTGACCTAAGCCTCATTACAACCCAGGAAAGTCCTACTTGATTCTAGGATAGTACGATCATAAAATGTGGAGATTGGAGAAAGAGAAGCTATAGAGTTTGATCTGACGTTCCCGAGTGAAGTGGTATTCCAATCATGAGATCTTCTTCTGTTAAAGATGTCCTTCCTTCAAATAAAACATATGTGAGATCTTTTGCCTCTTTATATTAAATACATCTCCTCACATATAAATTGAGAGAAAAGAAGAAAACCCTTCTTGTGTGATTCTATTCTGAGTGCTAAACATGTGAGATTTGAGGTCGAGGCATAAAAACTTAGAGGTGATCTAGAAATCTTTACTGTCGGATGATGAGAACGTTGAGCACACACACACGCAGAGTCTGACTATTCTGGGTCATGATTATCAGTCTGTAGTCTTGCCAAAACTCTCCAACTCTTCGCTAGCATGTAACTGTTTTTGCATCCATTCAATGATTTGACGAACGGGGTTTTCCCTGAGCTAATATGAAAAAGTGTGCAGCATGTGCAGAGCCCTTTTAAGCTCATGTATTTCGCACTAATTGCCAAGGATTGGCAATATGCTGGTTGGGGGTTGTGATATTCGCTCAAAAGTGCTTATTTTAAGCACTTATCCTGTTAGCGTTATCGCACTCTCCTACGTAAAACTGCTCTAATTATCCACTTTTCTACGTAAGAGTCTATCTCATTGCGTAAAACACACTTTTCTGGACGAAATGGTATATTTGCATGCATTAAACACATTTTCGGAAGTCTAAATATTAAGCCGTTCTGATAAAGTCTCATTACGCGCTTCTTCTGTCGCAGGAAACCCCGATGGGACGATTTTCGAGACTTGCGGGCCTAGATCGATCATGAAAGCCCATTATCAAAGCTTAAAGAGCCAACAGGCTATGACTAGAAGATATGGGCCAAATACGGGTTGAAAAAGAGGATCGAAGAGCTGGCCCAAGGAACCACGAGAGCGGGAGAGCTGATAACCAAGAGAAGGACCAAAGCATTTAAAGCCACATCAAATGATGGCCTGCTCTACTGGCAAAGCTCAAGTGAAGAACAATGGAAAACCAGGGTTCATGACCCTCTGCCAATACTCTTTCTGATATTTTCTCTCTCATCTCTCCTTATTTTCTCTCTCTTCATTTCTCGGTCCTCGAATCTATTGACTTAACCCCAGACCTCCTGCTCATTGGCTCTGTCTCATCTCCCTTAGCTGTCTGACCGTTGGATCTTCCATCGGGCCGTTGAATCTCTATAGATCGCCATGTGATCTATCAATTCTATGCATCCGACCATCCGATCATGCTACTGATCAGTCAATCATCCATCCTATCAACCACCCGATCTCCAGTGTAAAATATCAGTCCCTAAGGCAGGTTTGATTGTAGAGTAATGCCTCAGATTATTGATCGTGGCTGAGAGCGTAGAGCTCGATTTCCGAAGAAAGGAAAATACATCTTTCCTTGATGGGTATTTCAAGGGGAAAAATGCATTTTTCTCCCCTGGCAACCAAACGCACCCTAACCCACATCCATCGAGCCCAGTGGCCCACTATCCTTCTCACCTACCTTCTGGCCCATGGCCGATGCACTCTGGGCCCACGATTTTGAGCATTCCCATTGGCCAACCACTGGCCGACTCGTGGCGTCTTCTCTCGGCCAACCACTGGCCAACACGTGGCATCAGCTTTTGGCCTGGTGGTCATGGCCAAATAGCCCACGAGCCCAAGCCCGTAACCCACATCACTTTTCAAAAATAAAAATAAAAATAAAAAATAAAAAAAAAAAAAATGAAAAAAAAAAAAAAAAAAATGAATTTTTTTAGAAACCGTGAGTTTCTAAGTGTAGAAACCCACGGTTTCTACTTAAGGGGAGGGTTGAAAAACCCTCAAGCTCTCTCTTCCTCCTCCTATTTTTCCTCTTGCTTCCTCTTCTGCTCCGCCCCTTCATCTCCGGCGAGCCACCACCGGACTGGTTCGCCGGCCTCTTCTTCTTCTTCTTCTTCTTCTTCTTCTTCTTCTTCTTTCCCTCTTCCCCCTCCTCTTCGTCTTCTTCGTCTTCTTCCTATTCTGCATAGTCGCCGGAGTTGCAGGCAGCAACTCCGGTCGTCGTCGTCACCACCACCGCCAGCACGTCCTCTCTTCCCCCCTTCTTCTCCTCTTCTTCCTCCTCTTCCTTCTTCTTCCTCTTCTCTTTCTTCTGGCTTCTCTTCTTCTTCTTCCTCTTCTCTTCTTCTATTTTTTTTCCTTACCGGAGTTGCAGGTCTGCAACTCCGGTGTTCATGGTGTTGACACCAGCAGCACGCTAATCGCTCCTACCGGTCCATCTTTTTCCATTCTCTCTCTTCACGGTGCTTTCCCTTGCACCACCAGCAGCTACTACAGCCTCCACTGCCAGCCGGATTGGCTCTTCTCATTTAGGCTCCACCGCCTGCAACTAACGGACTGGTTTTGAGCCAGTCATCACCGGTCAACCGTTGCTCCAACCACGTCAACACCAGCCTAAAACTAACGGACTGCAAGCTTGCAGTCCGTGCTGCCCATTTCCCCCACCGCATGAGTTGCAGACCATCTCCTTCGTCGTCATCACCACCACGTCTGCAACTCCGGGCGTACAAGCCACAACAACACCAGCCCATGAGCACCGCCGCCCTCCTTCTTCTTCTATCTTTTCCGATCACCAGCGCACCTCCTGCGCATACCGCCTAGAGCTCCACCACAACTTCACCACCCCTTCCCTTCTCCTTCATCACCTCGTCAACCTACAACACCTATCCATCCTTAGAGGAACCCACGAGCTCATCCCTCTAACCGATGCCTTGCAAGCTGGTCTACCTGGGATCGAACATCACCACCGGTACTCTTCTCCACCACATGCAAATCTTCTCCAAGAATCACAAAGGGTACCAACTCTTGGGCCGAACAACTCCTGTGATGGGTTAGTATGTCAAGGGTAAACCATTCTCTCTCATCTTTCTCTCTCTCCATGTTCATCTATTTTTCTCCCTCTCTTTCTCTTTTTATCTCTCTATTTCTCTCTCTCTCTCTAGACCTCTCTCTAGGATTAGATTTCTCTCTTCTTCTACCACTTTCTCTCTCTCTTTAACATTTTCCAACTTTCTCTCTCTAGTTTCTCTCTCTCAAAACCTCTTTCTCTCTCTACATCCCTCTCTTATTAAAATGCTTTCTAGTTTAGTTATTTTGTTAGATTTTTGCTGTAAAAGACGATTTTGATTGAATAAAGTTGATTTAAATAAAATTATGTTCCATTCTCTACAAAATTCCCGTCATTTTATGTTCATTATCGCGCTAACCCGACTAATCCCGAGTGCGGATCGACATCCGACACGAATCCCTATACAAATCTATCAATTTTGCAGGATAATCGGATAAAAATTACAAATATGTTGAAGTTAGGGTTTCCGTAACCAACGACGCGGAAAAACCCTATTTTCAGATAACCTACATCGGTTCAATGCTAACACCAGAAGAGAAAGAAAAAATAACAAAATTCCTCACAACAAATAAGAGCGTATTCGTCTGGTCACTCGAAGAGATGCCGGGAGTCGACCCCGAAGTCTCCTGCTAGAAGCTAAACGTCGATCCAAAATACCCACCGGTGAGGTAGAAACAGAGGAGGACGGCACCCGAGAAACAGATAGCTATACAAGATGAGATCGATAGGTTGCTAAAGGCAGAATTCCTCAAGGAGGTAAGTAACCCGAGGTGGCTTGCAAATGTAGTTGCAGTCCCCAAGAAGAACGGCAAGATCAAAGTGTGCATCGACTTCACAAATTTGAACAAGGCGTGTCCCAAAGACCCCTATCCACTGCCAAGGATTGACCAGCTAGTGGATGCAACCACGGGGTACGGAATGCTATCCTTCATGGATGGATATTCAGGGTACAACCAGATTCCACTATATGGCCCCGACCAAGAGAAAACGGCCTTCACGACCGAGCGTGGTGTGTTTTGCTATACAGTAATGTCATTCGGGTTGAAGAACGTGGGAGCAACCTACCAAAGGTTGGTGAACAAGATATTCCATGACTTGATAGGGACATCGATGGAAGTCTACATTGACGATATGATTGTCAAAAGCAAGCAACGCGCAACGCATATGGATGATTTAGAGCAGACCTTCTGCAGGCTGCACCAACACCAGATGAAGCTCAACCCGTCAAAATGCGCGTTTGGCATCATTTCCAGAAAATTCCTAAGATACCTCATATCTCGGCAAGGAATTGAAGTGAACCCAGAACAGATTCGGGCCCTGGCAGACATGCCCTCCCCGAAGAACAGAAAGGAGGTCTAGAAGCTGGCAGGAAGGATAGCTGCGCTAAACCATTTCATCTCGAGGTCAACTGATAGGTGTAAGCCGCTCTTCTGCCTACTCAAAAAGACTGGCATCTTTGAGTGGACCGCCAAATGCGAGCTAGCCTTCAAGAAGGTGAAGGAGTATTTAGCTCAACCTCCTATCCTATCCCACCCCGAGCTGGGGGAGGCCCTAGGACTGTACCTAGCAGCTATAGAAGGATCAGTGAGTGTAGTGCTATTTCGTGAAACAAATGAAGGGGAGAAACCCGTTTACTTAGTTAGTAAAGCCTTGGTGGAGACCGAGACCCGATACACCACGCTTGAGAGGGCCGCACTCACCCTTGTCTACGTATCTAGGACATTGAAACCATATTTTGAAGACCGGGTGATCACCGTCTACACCAAGTATCCCCTGAAAACTATACTCGGAAAGATGGATCTCTAGGGAAGAATGGCATAGTGGGCCGTATGCCTAGCTCAGTATGACATAACCTATGAACCGTGCGCCTCCGAGAAAGGCCATGCCTTGGCAGGCTTCCTCGCAGATTTTCCTGTCCAGGATACGCCAACACCCGGGCATGGAGATACAGATGTTTTACCACTCCTAGAGGTTTCAGCAATGAAAGTAGGGTTTTTTCGTGTCGTTGGATCGGAAACCCTAATTCCAACAAAATTTGTAATTTGATCCAATTATCCTGCAAAATTTAAACAATTCTTTGCATAGTGGGAAGTGTAGGATGTCGATCCGCACTCGGGGTTAGTTTGCACAATTCAAGGGCATAAAATGACAGATTTTTGTCAGAAATTGATGCTAGAGAGGATGGAGGGCTGAGAATGATGGGATCGAGCTTCAAAACAATCATTTTTTTGATATTTTTATCAACTATTCAACTTAACTAATGAGAGGATATCTCTATTTTTTTGTATTTTTCCTACGAGTGTAACACCATTTCTTTTCATTTTCCATCTTTCATATTTTTCTCTTTTTATCGATATTTCTGAGACTGCTCAATTGCTTTTTCAACTTTTTTTCGTACTTTCTTTTCATACATTCTTTTCAGTCTGAACCACTTGTCTTTTTCTTTGATTTTTATTGACTTTTCTTTTCATGGTATACCCATATCCATCATTTCTCTATCCTTCTCAGAAGTAGGGTCGCGAGTCGTAACTTGACTGGGTTTTTCGTTAATGGGCTTAACAAAGAAAGGCTCTTATAAACGGTTCAAAAGGTTTTCTAATGAAGTATAATTCAGGTGACGTAAAAGGCTGAATGGTTCAAAAAATGGCCTACATCATTTTCTAGGGTTTGCACTATCATGTATACTGTCTTGACTAGATACAGAGAAGGTTCTGTCGTAGTAATCTAATGTTGATGTCGTTCCGAATTTTATGATCGAAGCAAAAGATAATGAGATCTCTAAACGAATATTGCGGGCATGAAGAATAGTGAGTCATCTTGTGACTCAGGATTGTTGTAAAATCCTCTGAAATGATTAAAGGGTCGAAAGCTCACTGGGTTAGGTCTCCACAATTCTTCTCACAGGATCTCTAGAGTTTCCAAACTTAGGATGACTCTGATGTTGATAGTGTACAATTGTGCCGAATCTAAGTTTTTCTAAGTTTTCAAACCTGTTTTAGTCACGCTTGACTTGACTCAAAGCTAACCTTAAACAAAAATTATAATCCTCAATACTGACTTAACGGAGATTTTCAGCTAATCAAAGTCAGGGTATTTGACACATTTTTGAAATTCTAGAAAACTTCGAAAAACATCGGAAACCACCCAAAAACCTCAAATATATATATATTTTTTTATATATGAAAACATGAGTTTTGGTAAAAACCTACCCCCAACCAAAATATAGCACTGTCTTCGGTGCTCATGACCAGGACATAAAACGATGAAAAAATCAGTAATGATGCAAAGGTTCAAGGAGGATGTTACTAAGTCGGCAGGAACGCGACAGTGTGTGGTACCTGATGATGGGCAAAATGAATGTACCAGCATTTCAGAGATATAATAGTAATAACAAATGCATGAGACTCATGTACTTTAGGAATACTGGAATTGTCTTTTTCGAAAGCGCTAAGTTTTACGACTTCAGCCAGACATGATGGGGGTAGTAAGCACCCCCAACCAAGTTGAAACTCATGGAGACTGAGTGAATCTGTAGTCTTCCTGACACCAAAGGTGGAACAGAGACAGTTATCCTATTTCTTGTCTAGGTATACCTGTATAGAACAGGTCTTTCTCAATGTAGATTGAGAGAAGGACAGTAAGCTCTCTGAGCAGACCCAAAAAAATATTTTGTTCAGTGGGGAAGGATTGAAGCTTCTTAGTAAAGACTAAGAAGAGAGTAATAGTGGGTTCTCTGACCGTGGTTAGCAGAGCCGCAAACTCATGGAGTTTAATGGGAAGGTATCTGAATGGTGCAGACTCCTGCAGATCAGTAAAAGCATAATTGTCTGACTCCGAGATGAAGTCAGGCACAAAGTGTTCTTGACACTGGGAGAGTTTTTCCTCGAGAGAGTCCTGAATTAAACTCTCAACGGCACATGGGTCATCGACGTAGGGTGGCGGGTGAAAACTGTGGACCTCTTCCTCGAGGTTTCCTAATGTGAGAGGGATGTTCCAATCCCTGCACTCAATGTGTTCATCCTCGGTGGGGAATGGTAGGTCCAGGGTAGCTAAAGTCCCATGTTTTAAATATGGCTCAATGGTATGAATGTCTGCATCCAGGGCAGAGAAAGAATTATCAGAGATAGAGATGGAACTGGGTTCCTCTGTGCTCGGTCCAAAAGTTGGTGCTGTTAAGGTCACTAAAGATTGAGACTCGGGTTCATCACTATTGTTGCACAATCCAAGGTAGGTGGGGAGGAACAGTAGATCTAAGACAATTAGGATCCTGCGATCGAGACACAGCTTAGTGTCATGTAGATCATCATCAGGGTGAGCAGAGGTAGAATGAGAAATAGGTTGCTCTGAGGTAGGTTCAAGATTTGGTGCTGTTAAAGGCACCGAATAAGGATACACTGGCTCCTCAATGATCGGGCTTGATCTAGGGGTGGTACCAACTTTTATTTCATCCTGGCAATTCTGGTACTTGGTCCAATTGTGCGACTCCTCATTATAGATAGTGGCCATGTCACTCTCCTCAGGATAGGCTATTGGGGGGCTAGTAAAGTTGACTTCCTCTCTTTCATTTTCTAATTAAACTAGACGTTGCTCCAAGCTCTCCATAGATAGCTATTGTTGGTACTCTAGACCTTGGAAATACTGTTGTTGCTGGGCAATGTACTGAGAGAGAATATCCTCTAGACTGGGTTTAGTAGCCAACGAAGGCAGTTTAGCCAAGGGGAGCTGAGGTGCCAACTCTTGATTGTAGTCCGATTGGGTATGAAAGTTATAAGGCAGAGTGGAGTCTGGTGGGACTAGCTGCTGACTCTAGAAATCCTGAGGGGTCCACTGTTGATCAAAATATTCAGTCTATGGATCTGGTTGGTACTGCGACTGCGAGTATTGCCAGTCATACACTCTATTGGGTTGATGAAACCTGGAAGGATAATTATCCTGCGGAAGTGGTTGCTGGAGAAAAGGTTGTTCACAATCAAAGCTATGGTGACTCCTATTGGCCGGATAATAAGTGTTATCATAGGAAGTCTGCATTGGAGATTGAAATGTATTGAAAGTACAGACATCTTTCTTGATAGGAGGGTAATATCCTAGAGACTGAGAATTGTGCACAGGTTGCTGGACCGAGACAATAAGGGCAGAGACCAATTTGGTAAGTTCCCGAATTAGGGATTGTAGCTCGGGGTCACCCTTTGCCTCACATCCCATAGAAGTCCGTTGGATTGGAGTGTTACTACTGCACACAGAATTGGTATTCTAATGCTGAGAGTTTTCACCTAGTTCTCCTAAGAAAATGTAGGCTTCTGTTGGAGTCTTGTGCATGAATTTGCCTTGGCACATCAACTCTAGCAGAGTTCTAGACTCATCAGTGAGTCCTTTATAGAACATGTAGACTAGACTCCCCTTATCAAAATGATGATGGGGACATTTAGTGAGAGTGTCCTGGAACCTGTCCCATGCTTCATGGAATCTCTCATTCGACCTTTGTCAGAAGTCTTGAATGATCTGCTTCATCTCGTTTGTCCTTGACATGGGATAAAATTTGAATACAAACTTTCGAGCTAGTTCGTCCCATGTGGTAATCGAATTCTCGGGCAAAGAATAAAACTAATCAACAGCTCTATCTTTCAGAGAGAAGGCAAAAAGTCTCAATTTGACACTCTCGTCATCAAGGTGTTGAAGTTTGAAGAGATTGCAAATGTTTAGAAACTGCCTTAGATGAGTGTACAGGTCGTCTCTTGGAAGACCATGAAAGGTAGGCAGCAAGTGTACTATGTGCGGTTGGATTTCGAACTGAACCGCCGTCGTGGGTGGAAGTACAATACAAGTGGGTGGGTTTACAGATATAGGCGCATACATCTCAATGAGAGGTTGTTCAGCCACCAGTTCTATGAAGGTAGTTTTTCTGGGAGAAGAGGAGAGGGTAGGAGATATAGTAGGTAAAGAGACTGGTGAAGAATCTAAAACGTTAGACTGACTCTCAGATCGAATCAATCTACAGTTGGATCGGGTCCAGACGGGCATATGCTTGAAAAAGCAAGCCGTAAACTTGGCAAAAAGTTGGCAGAGGAGAACACTAACCTAAAATAGATTATATGATGCACAATGAGCAAACATGATAACCCTATTTCTAAAACACTCAGGATATTTGTAAGGGATTTATTTTGTTAGTTTGTGGGCTGAGGTATATTATGACAGTGGGCGGACGATTGGTTTATCTTGTTACTCGCCGGACTAACTATTTGCACTCATGGGTTCTCACCAGGCTGCACTCTTCAGAGCGAATCTTTTAGTACTAACTCTAGTCAACAACAAGGCAATCAGAAGCCTAGACAGACATACGGCACAACGGCTAACTTAAATACATCCCTGACTAACCGGAATGGTCAAGTGTTTAAGAAGAGTGTTCTCTCGGGTTAAGATAGGGTTGGTGCGTGTTCCTAGTCCACACACAACTAACCGTCGAATAGTCCAAGATGCCATGTCGAGCTCAGTGTACTTGAGTAGTAGGGACCTATGGGTGTGTTAGACAATAGGGACCTGCGCTCGTGGTCTTATTTCGACTAGATGTTAAGCTGGTTTGCTTTACGTGGATTTTTTCTCGAACACCATGCTAATTGGCTCTATTTTTTGATTCTTTTTAATTAAATGGAGCCTTGGGATCAAATCAGTTGGAATGATGAGGTGGGTGATGAAATCCTACCAATTTCAATTTTGGAGCTGGGTCTGCTCTCTTAGAGTTGATTGATTAACAGCCACGCCACGCAAGTCGAATAAGTTGGTGCTAAAAAGCAAATAGACGTGCAGTACAATAATCACCCAATTGCGCAGTATCGCACTCAAGGCGAGGATAGAGACTTACCTCCCGTGGGCCACACCACGGGGTTGCCTCCGTAGATTAAGGAGGGGTATCCAAATGGGCTTGGGCCCGACTCCACCTCTTTGAGCTTTTGCTCCCTACCCACACTGGATCGTGTTCCTACACTCAATGGTTAGATTGGGTCTAGGGTTGTGGGATATTTATTTGAAGGTTTGACCGGCTATTAGGGTCTCACGAAACAACATTGGTTTTAGCCGGTAATAGAGTTGTTTCCAATTATGGTTCGAAGTTGAGAATAGAAATTTCTGAATTTGGATTCGGAACTTCCTCTTTTCAAACGTTCTCAGATAAGGAAACTTTCCAAATAAAGTGAAGATTTAAAATCCCGTCTATTTTGGAAATTTCCCAAAGTGAGAAAATCTTTTCAAATTAGAAGATCTCCGATTTTAGAATTTTCTAAAATTAGAGAATATCTATGAATAGACTCTCTCCAAAATTAGAATGTCCTACAAATGGAAACACTAATTTTGAGACTCCTTTATTTCTGGGAACTATCCAAAAATAGAAAAGCCTAGAATCTATCTAAAAATAGCAAGAAATGAAAATCCTAATTTTTTTGAATTTTTGAGTTTTGATTTTTTTGGGTATTTTTCACTTAATCTAGGATTTCTAAAAAACCCTAAAATAAGATCTAGCAGTTATTTGGAAAGTAGTAAAATTCCTAAATTATTACAACTTTGCACTCGGCCTTCCGAGCCATTAAAAATATTAATTTAAAAGTAGCTAAAAATAACTAAAAAAGAAATGGAAAGTTTCCAAAACATTGGATCTTCCCGCTTGAGCAGCTTTTCGATTCCGTCAGTTACGTCCTTTTTTGCACTTCCGTACACCCGAGCGGCAATGGCGCCATTTGAAAGTAGAGTTTTTCTGTGTCGTCGGATTGGAAACCCTAATTCCAACAAAATTTGTAATTTGATCTGATTATCCTGCAAAATTTAAACAATTCTTTGCACAATGGGAAGTGTCGGATATTGATTCGCACTCGGGGTTAGTTTGCACAATTCAAGGGCATAAAATGATGGATTTTTGTCAGAAATTGATGCTAGAGAGGATGGAGGGGTGAGAATGATGGGATCGAGCTTCAAAACAATCATTTTTTTTGGTATTTTCATCAACTATTCAACTTAACTAAAAGAGATCAAACATAATTCATGGCAAAAATAAACTAAATTTATTCAATTAAAATGTCTATTACAAGGTGCAAAATCAAATTCACTAAATAACATGAAATAACTAAGCTAAAAAAATAATTAAAAGTTACCTAAACTAGAGAGAGAAAGTGGAGGTAAAAAAAGGGAAAACGAG
This sequence comes from Euptelea pleiosperma, assembly GCA_035048495.1. NCBI lineage: Eukaryota > Viridiplantae > Streptophyta > Magnoliopsida > Ranunculales > Eupteleaceae > Euptelea > Euptelea pleiosperma. Next base: position 39,558,788 of record CM068543.1, read on the forward strand.
AGAGAGAAGGTGAAGATGATCTAGAGAGTAGAACTCACCATGACTTACCATGAGGATCGGCTTGGTCTTTGGTCTACCAAGGGATGGTGATGTGCACGAATGTGCATAGGTGGTGCGCACAAAAGAGGGCAACATAGCCCGTGTTTCTCTTAGAGAAGGGAGTATTGCATGGTGAAGAGAAGAGACCCCAAGTTGCTGGTCGTGGCTGTGCCATAGAGGAGGATGGAGGTTAGTGGCTATGGAGCAAGGTGCTAATCAGGAGAGCAACCGGTCACTTGCAGCACTGGTTTGCATCAGAGGAGGGCTGGATATGGTGGCCGGTGGGTGGCTACTCTTAGTGGCAGTAGCAGCGGCTACAAAGTTCCCGGAGTAGTGGAACACTAACAAGACGGTGTTGTTGTTGCCGGTGTTGGAGAGATGAGAGACATTTGCTGGGTGAAAGTAGGGTTTTTCCACGTTGTTGGTTACGGAAACCCTAGAATCAACATATTTTTAATTTATCCAAGACATTTAACCTGTAAAATGAGCAATTTTGCACAGTGGCTCGTGTCGGATGTCGATCCGCACTCGGGATTAGTCGGATTAACGTGAATAAGAACATGAAATGACAGATAATATACAAGGAAAAAGGAGAATGGTGGTGGATTAAAACGTGCTTGATTGATTTTTTTAGAGAGAGAATAGAGCCAATAAAATTACATTAAATTAACAGCAAAATTAAGAACTACGAAATGCATTAATAAAAGAAAACTAATTTTATTGATTTCAACTAAATTGATTACATTAAGGAATATTAAATTGAAACTAGAACTAAAATTACTTAGAGAGAAGATAGGCTAGAGAGAAAATAGATGGAAAGACTTACCAAGGGGGAAACATGACTATGCCATGGGGTACCACTTACCGGAAGTTGAAGATGGAGGTTGTGAGTGGTCTAACACCATGGTGATGCACGCTGTGCATCAAGGAGATGCTAGTGTGATGGGTGCGTGGTAGGGATAAAACTCCATGTTGAAAGAGGAGCAACAAGTTGGTGGAGTGGATGAATATGAGCACGACTCAGAGTTCTCATGGCCAGGGAAGATGCAGATGGTATTGCGAGCTGGCCGGCAACATGGGGCTGCAAGTGGCTTTAATGCCAGCCACCTAGGAAGACCAGGTAGGGGGCGGTAGAGGAGATCTTCCTCTCTTCTTTCTTCTTCTCTCCTCTCTTCCCTTGTTTTTTTTTTTTTTTTCTGTTTTCTCTGTTTTTTTTTTCAATGGAGTGAGAGAGGTGGTGAGACAGAAATCGAATGAGAGGAGAAGGGCAGCTTGCTGGCGACGTGGAGCCCGTTCAGGCAGAGAGAAGAAGGTTGCAGGTGGGTGTTGCCGGAGTTGCTGTTCGCAGCAACAACTGGGAGGTGGTCGTGGAGAAGAAGGACGCGCGCATGTGTAGGAGAGGGTTATGGAGGCAGAGGCGGTAAGAGCAACAGGTGCTGCTCGTGGGCGGAGAGGAGCTGATTGCACAGCAGCAAGTGCGTGCGCAGGGCAGCAATGGTATGACGGTGTTGGAGGCGAGTTGATCTTGGTGGTGGCACACAACAGCAACCAAAAGAATTCCGGCCGGAGTTGCAGCGGTGAAGGAAGAGTGGGAGATCAAGAATCCCACCTGCGTCCTTGTAGGTGTGAGCACCAAGAGGATGGTGGAGATGAAGGCAGAGGAAGAGGAATTGTTGCCGGAGTTGTAGGTCTGCAACTTCGGTAAGACGAAGGAGATCAAGATGAAGAAAAGGAGAACGAGAAGAAGAGGAGGAAGAAGGGAAGGGGAATGAAGGAGGAGAAGGGGGGAAGGAGAGGAGGAGATGGGAAAAGGGATTAGGGTTCCAAAGAACCCTCTCTTCTCCCCTTTTAAAGCTCCCTAGTTTCCATTAATGGAAATTAGGGATTTTTTTGAAATAAAAAAAATAATTTTTTTTTTGAAGTAAAACATTACTTTTCTTTGGGGAATTTCCCCATTTAGTGGACCCCCCTTTTTATTTAAAAATAATTAATTTAAAGCATTTGAAAATCGCGAGGTCCACTAAATGGTCAGGCCACGGGTTGATGATGATGGGCTCGGCTACTGGTCCACAAGGATTGGTGATGTCCATCATCTCACAAGATGATGTGACAGACAATTTGATGATGATCGGATGGATGGTGATTTGATTGGGACCCAGATAAGTAGATCGACGGATCTAGAGAGATCCAACGGTCCAGTGGAAGATCCAACGGTCCGATTGAAGATCCAACGGTCAGAAAGCTAAGGGAGATGAGACAGAGCCAATGGGCAGGAGTTCTGGGGTTAGGTCAGTAGATCCGAGGACCGAGAGATGAAGAGAGAGAGAATAAGGAGAGATGAGATAGAAAATTAGGGGGAGGAGAGAGAAAATATCAAAAAATGGAGATAAAAGTATTGGCAGAGGGTCTGAAACCCTGGTCTTCACTGTGACCATCCTCTCATTTCTCCAGTAGAGTAGACCATCATTCCTTGCTGACTCATGTGGCTTTAAATGCTTTGGTCCGTCTCTTGGACATTGGCTTTCCTGCTCTCTTCGTTCTTTGGGTTGGCTTTTTGGTCCTCTTATTCAGCCCATATTTGACCCATATCTTCTAGTCATAGCCTGTGGCTCTTCAAGTTTTGATATTAGGCTTCTGTGGTTGATCGTGGGCCTGCAAGTCTCGAGAATAGCCCGATCGAGTTTTCTGCAAGAGAAAAGCACGTAGTGAGACTTGATCACAATGTCTTTATACTTAGACTTCCAGAAATGCGTTTAATGCATGCAAATATACCATTTCGTCTAGAAAAGTGTGTTCTACACAATAAAATAGACTCTTACATAGAAAAGTAGATAAATAGAGCATTTTACGTAGGAGAGTGCGATAATGCTAAAAGGATAATTGCTTAAAATAAGCACTTTTAAGCGAATATCACTGGGTCGCCAACATGTTGTAGCGGTGAGTGGTGCTCCAGCTAGGTGTGTAGGCTGCGCTAGCAGCAAGAAGATGAGATACATCGGTCCTGTTAGCTGGTTTTGGAGAGGGAGAGAGCCACCGTGGATGGGCTGTAAGAGGTTGGAGTCCAGAGAAGTGGCGAATAGCGATTTCAGATCTGGCGATGGGTTTGACGAACACCACGAAGTGCAGGCTGCAATTCGTGTGAAGGATTAGAGGTGGACACATGGCTTGGTGTTGAGGTTCGGCGTTGAGGTTCGACTTGCAGGTGAAGGGGAGCAAGGGAGGAAGCGATTGGCGATCTTCTCTATTCATGTCTTCTTCTTCTTCTTCTCTTCTTTCTTTTTTTTTTTTACTTTTTTTGTTCTTCAAAGCAATCAGGAAGAAGGGAGATGACGGCTAGAGGAGAGGAAAGATGGAGAAGAGGAGAGATGAGAGGGTAGGAGGAAGAAAAATGGAGGAGGTGGTACGGTTTTGCTTCCTTGTGAGGACGGCTCCAAGGTGGGATAGGTTGAGAGGAGCCTTGGAAAGAGATGGGGTTTTCTCTTTTCGAAAACGTGGAGAGTGCCCTTAGGGTTCTCTAAAAAAAGTTTTTATTTCTCCACCCATCTCTTGCAAGGTCCACTTCTCCCAAAATAGGAACAGTGGTTTTCCATAAAAAGGAAACCCATGGTTTCTATTATAGGTGAGTTGAAACACTTTTCCAAAAAGATCCAAAAAAATGTCATTTTTTTGCAAACTTTTCTTTTTAGTCATTTTTGGAAAAACTTCCCTTTTAGACATATTTCCAAAGTGTTTTTAAAAAAAAATCTTTCCTTAAAAAAGAATCAAAATTTTTTATTCCCAAATTTTTCCTCAAAAGATGACCAACTCTCAACCATCTATTTCTATGAATACCTTTATGTCCATCTTGTGCCATGTGGCATAGGTCCTACCTTTTGAGATTAGAGTAGAGTCGTGGGCCATTGATAATGATCCTATATTTTAGCTCGATCATGGCCTGTAGGATTAGACAGGGAATAATGAGGGTCATTGAATTCTGAGTGGTGGGATGGATGATCAGATGGTGCATGATTGGACTGGTGATCAAACGGTGATGATCTAATGGATCATCGAATGGTAGAGATCGGCCAAGGTAGGCCGTAGGATCGAGTGATTTTGGAAGGAGAGAGGATCGGGTGGTTGATATTGAGAGTAGAGAGAGAATGAGGATTTAGAGAGAGGAGAGAAAATATTACAAGATTAAAGAGAAAATGCTAGTAGAGGGTCTTGAACCCTGGTCTTTGACTTGGTTTTCTGCATACTTTACCAACTGAGCAAGTCTTCATATTATATTAGTTGATAGGTTTTAATCTCCTTAGTCTCTTCTTTGAGGGTTTGTCTTTCCTTCTCTCTTGATTTTCTCTCAGGCTTTTCTGACTCTCTAGCTCTTCCCATCTCTTGCCAACATCTCCTTGTCTTGGTCCACTGTCTCTTTATGCTTTGATCAAAGCCTCTGGCAGTTAGTTGTGGGCCCACAATCCCTAAAATTCTCCAATCAGGTTTCTTATGACAAAAGAAGCGCGCAATTAGAACGACTTTATATCTAGACTTCCGAAAATGTGTTTAACGCATGCAAATATACCATTTCGTCCAGAAAAGTGTGTTCTACGCAACAGAAGAGACTCTTATGTAGAAAAGTGGATAAATAGAGCAATTTTACGTAGGAGAGTATGATAATGCTAGAAGAATAATTGCTTTAAATATCACTTTTAAGCGAATATCAAGCAGCTTTGAGAAACCAAGGGGGATGGAAGTTGTTCACCGATGGATCGGCAAACGATAGAGATTCAGGGGTTGGGATAGTACTAATATCCCCAGAGAACCTATACCTGGAAAAGGCGATTCAAAGGCTCAAACAACGAGGCCGAATACGAAGCCGTGGTGGTCGGACTGACCTTAGCCCGCGACCTCAACATAGCCAATCTAAACCTCTATAGCGACTCCCAGCTCGTGGTAAGTCAGTATGGTGGAACTTTCCAAACAAGGGACGGCAGAATGGGAGCATACCTAGCGGTCGTAAAGGACCTGGCCAGGGAGTTCGAGAGGGTCAGCTTTCACCAATTGCCATGCCACGAAAATTGATACGCAGATTCCCTAGCATACTTGTCCGCTATGATAGATGGAACCTTCTCAAGGAAGATATCGGTGGAGTATGAAGAGCAACCCAGTATTCGTTCCTCTGAGAACTTAAAGATACTGGATGATGGGCAACCAGATAAGGGTCAAAAAGTCTCCCGCTTTAACAACGACCAGACGACCATTGACTACCAGACGGCCGTTGATGAGCAGACGGCCATTGATGAGCAGACGGCCAGGAGTCGACAGGAGGCGCAATACCAGCAGGCGGCCACTAGCCAGCAAGTGGCCATTTATTAGGTGACAGCCGAGAGCCAGCAGCCAGACACTGGGGGCGACCCCAGCTGGGTCGATGAATTACGCTCGTATCTGTCTACTTCACAGCTTCCTAGCGAGAAATCTAGGGCCCGGAAGATACAACGAGTTGCGGGGAGATACACTCTGATAGGTCAAGACCTATATAGGAAATCCACTTTGGGCCCCTTCTTGAGGTGCGTCATGCCAAGCGAAGCGGAAGGCATAATGCAAGAAATCCACGTCGACGAGTGCGAAAACCACTCGGGAACTAGAACCCTTGCCCACAAAGCTATCTCTTAGGGCTACTTTTGGCCATACATGCAGAAGAACGCCAAGATGTTCGTACGAAAGTGCACCAACTACCAGAAGCATTCACCCATTTTGAAATCCCCGGCAGAAGAAATGCATTCAGTTTTCAGCCCTTGGTCATTCACTAAATGGGGCCTAGATATAATGGGACCCTTCCCTAGAGCTCCTAGCAACATCCGCTTCTTGCTAGTCGCTACCGATTACTTCACCAAGTGGATTGAGGCTGTCCCACTGGTGCAAGTCCACACCTCTCAAGTCAAAAAATTTCTGTGGGAGAACATTGTGTGCAGATTCGGAGTGCCCCAAGAGATTGTAACCGACAACGGGAGTCAATTCGATGCTACAGAGATCCAAGTGCTTTGTCAGGCCTTGAACATCAAAAAGAGCTTGTCCACCCTAAGATTCCCCTAGAGTAATGGGCTCGCCGAGGCGGCAAACAGGGCTATCCTCGACAACTTGAAGAAGAGGCTAGAACGAGCCAAAGGAAGATGGATGGAAGAACTTCTCGGTGTCCTTTGGGCTTACAGGACCACACCTCGATGGACTACCGGGGAATCACCTTTCTCCTTAGCTTACGGTGCTGAGGCAGTAATCCCCACTGAAGCGTTGATTCCTACATCTTGGTCTAAGGCCGTGGAGTCAGGCAACAACGACGAGATTTTAGCCAGCGACAAGGACTTACTAAAAGAACGGCCGGAGCAGGCGGCGCTAAAGCTCGCAAACTACCAGCAGAGAATCTAGAGATCCTTTGACAGGCGAGTCAGAAGACGGACTTTCAAACCCAGAGATCTCGTGCTTAGAAAAGTGTTCGATAACACAAAGGAGGCTGGTAGCGGAAATTGGGAGCAAACTAGGAAGGCCCCTACATCGTGGATCGTATCGGACAACAAGGAGAGTATTTCTTAAAGACCAGTGAAGGAGGTGTACTAGAAAGGCCTTGGAATGCCTTCAATTTACGCATCTTTTATCAATAAATACGACCTTGTTCGGTCTCGACAACAATTCAGCTATCAAACCACCACTCAGAATAGTCCCATTTTTTGGGCCAGGATTCCTGACAGCCTGCAGGATACCCCACCAACAGTAAGTCCTCTAAGAAGGCTGATGTGTCTTTACATCGAGGGTTGTAATGACCCCGACGCACGGAACATCGAACAGATCAGATTTGCACTTGGCCTCACAGAAGGTCGATGCATCCGACCACCAATCAGTACGCTGACCCCGGCAGGAGGAATATAGCTCAACAATAGTCCCAACCAGTGGGAAAAGGCATTTCGACGGGCCAAGAAATGACCTTGCACTCAGAAAAGTCCTATCAAATAGGCTGGGATTCCTGACAGCCCACGGGATACCCTGTCAAAAGTAAGTCCTCTCAGAAGGCCGATGTGTCTTAACATCGAGGGTTATAATGACCCCGATGCACAGAACATCGAACAGATCAGATTTGCACTCAGCCTCACAGAAGGCCGATGCATCCGATCGTCGATTAGTACGTTGACCCCAACGAGAGGAATATAGCTCAATAATAGTCCCAACCAGTGGGAAAAGGCATTTCGACAGGCCAAGAAATGACTTTGCACTCAGAAAAGTCCTATCAAATAGGCCAGGTTCCTGACAGCCCACGGGATACCCTATCAAAAGTAAGTCCTCTCAAAGGCTGATGTGTCTTTACCTCGAGGGTTTTAATGACCCCGATGCACGGAACATCGAACAGATCAGATTCGCACTCAGCCTCTCAGAAGGCCGATGCATTCGACCGCTAATCAGTACGTTGACCCCGGTGGAAGGAATATTGCTCAACAAGAGTCCCAACTGGTGTGAAAAGACACCTCTAACAGGTCAAGAGATGACCTAGTAATCATAATTAAATCGTCTGCCCGCCAGGCGGCTCCAGAGCAGTTGTGCCGTCTGTCCGCCAGATGACTCCAGAACAATTATGCCATCTACCCGCTAGAAGGCTTCAGAGCAGTTGTGCCATCTGCCAGCCAGACGGGCCCAGAACAGTTGTGCCGTCTGCCCGCCAGACAGCCACAAAGCAATCGTGCTGCCTACCTGCCAGACGGCTCTAGAACAATTATGCCATCTGCCCGTGAGAAGGCTTCAAAGCAGTTGTGCTCTTTGCCAACCAGACGGGCCTAGAACAGTTGTGTCATCTGCTCACCAGACAGCCACAGAGTAATCGTGCCGCCTGCCCACTAGACAGCTCTAGAATAGTTGTGCCATCTACCCGATAGAAGGTCTCTGAGCAGTTGTGCCGTCTGTCCGCCAGACGGCCCCGGGATAATTTTGCCATCTGCTCACCAGACGGTTGCACACCAGTTGAGCCGTCCGCTGAGCAGAAGGCTCCACCACTACCAGACTGTCTGCCCACCTAATATTAAAAAAAAAAAAATTGGGCCAAATAATTCAGCATCAGCAAGGAGAAAAAGGTCTCAGAACATATCAACCCAAGATTTGAAGACTAATGTGAACAAATAGGCAAAACTCCACTTTTGTTACAAAAAGAGGCGCCATATGACATCTACAATGATAAGTCAAGAAACACAAAAGAGAAAGCGATAGGTGGGTTCAAGACTCCGTCGGAGGATCATCTTTGGGAGATGGGGCATCAACAGCAGCCACACCGACATCATAGCCAATCTGGTAGCCGGAGTGATAGGCCTCACCTCAGCTTTTAGCTTCTCGATGAGGAGCTGGCGCTCACTCGATAAAGATTGGGCTTCCGCGACCTGAGCGTGAGATGCCGAGATATTTGTCGAGAGACGGTCACGCTGCTTCTCAAGATCAGCGCGAGCCAAGTCTGCCGATGCCCAAGACTCCTTGGCCTCCATCAACTCGGCCTCCACCTTGGCAAGGACATCATCAGCCTTCCTCTTCTCCTTGCGCTCCTTAGCTAACTGGGAATGATTCAGGTTGAGGTTATATGCGGCGTTCCTCTCCTTTTTCAGAGCCTCCGCCAGCTCGACCTGTAACCTCGTAATCTCCTAGTCATTAGACTCAACTTGAGTCGAAAGTTTCCCCTCACGCTCCAGGGCCAGGTGAAGCTGGTTGTGAAGATCATCTGTGAAATCGCGCAGCCCTAGAAAAGCAACAATACTCTGCAAAATAAACCACAGAATTAACCGAAACAGCACCAATCCAAAGAAAAATCCACACATTAGAAATAGCAGTCACCTCGGTGATCCCCCGGCTAACGCCTTCGTAGGCTGCAAAGGGGTCTGAGGGCATGGCGTAGCGGAGTCGGTCCCGAGGCAGACATAGCTGCTCGATCATGTGCACCACCACGTCAGGATCTATCATGGAGCACTCCCCAGTAATCAAAATGCCACCAGGCATGTAGCCAAAGGACAACGCATACGAGCCTGCTGGGGAGATAGGCCTAGAAAAAGGACCCGCCCCTGATTGAGTCTCCAAATGCTCAAAACGAGCGTTGTAGGGCTCGTCTGTGAAGATCTCCTCAACTGGAGGCAGGGTCTCCCCGAAAATAGTGGATGGGGCAAGGGGAGGAGCCATCCCCGTCGGAGAGCCCCTGGCTGTCGACTGACCAGCTGATGGCAGATCATCAGACGGTTGACGAGCTGGCGGCGTACCACCAGACGGTTGCTCGCCCGTCTGCTCGTCGCAACCCCCCGCCTAGTCGTACGGCATTGGAATGCTTTTGGCAAAGTGAGGCACTTGGAAGGAGGTGCCCGTGATCTCCTTCGGCTAAAAGGCAGGAGGGAGAGGAGGGCCACCCCTCTTCGACCTGGACCTCTTCCTCTTCTTCGTCACCTCAACTCCTGCCTGAACAAGTGATTCAGGGGCCATGTCTTCCTTCACAACCACGGGAGGAGGAACCCAACAGATGGGGACAACCCGGTAGGGGCCCGTTACAGGATCCGGAAAAAGGTAAGATCTACCGTCTGACACAAATCCTTCAACAGAAGGAAGGCCTTGAGAGAGAGTGACCAACTCACCAGGAGTGGGGACGTGGATCTGGACACTAGCGCGGCTGATCTCTCAGGCCCGCTGGTTAGTTGGAAAACCCCTGTCGTTTGCACGAGGATAGAACAGCCCAACAAGAACTCCGTGCCGTGATGAGGACGGCTCCCCTTCTCGCCTGACAAGATGGGTAGGAGTCCTGGCCCAGGGATCCGAGCCGTAGTAGACTGGAGTACTATTACCAGGCGGCTGATGACAGTAGGGTTTTTTCGCGTCGTTTGTTACGGAAACCTTAGAATCAACAAGATTTGTAATTTATCCAAGATTTCCTGTAAAATTTAGAGATTCTAGCATAGAGATTCGTGTCGGATGTCGATCCACACTCGAGATCAGTTAGCACAAACAAGAACATGAAATGATGGATTTTTTTTACAGAAATTGCTCTGAAATCCATGTAGGGGTGAGAATGGTGATTAAATGTTGATTTTTAAAACATTCGTTTGAAGGGATCTTTGCAAACTGAAAGTAGGATAATTCCGCGTCGTTGGTTACGGAAACCCTAGAATCAATAAGATTTGTAATTTGATCCGATTATCCTGCAAAATTTGAGATTTTTGTATAGCAGTTTCGTGTCGGATGTCGATCCGCACTCGGGATTAGTGAACGTGCAGTAAAGAACATAAAATGACGGGCTTTCTTCCTAGAAATTGATGAAAATGATGGTGGGGTGAGAGTGGTGATTGAAATGGTCTTTAAAACATTATTTGTTGTGATTTTAGAGAGAGAATGCTATAAATATCAAGAGCATTAAGAACACAGATAAAGTAAAGCATGAAAGGTGACCTATTACAATCAAGTAATAATGAAAACTAAAATTTATTCAAAGTAATTAAAAGTCTTACAATATTTGCTGGAACTACACTAAGTTAAGAAAGCAAAAATGCGAGAGAGAGAAATAAAGAAAAAGAAAGAGGAGATTTTAGAGAGGGAAAATTAGAGAGATCTAGAAAGAGAAAGTAGGAATGTAGAGAGAGGAAGAGAGAGAAGAAAGAGAAAAACTATACCTTAGCACTTACCAAGAGGAGGACTACCGGAAGAGTTGAGAGATGATGGTGCTCCTTGGAGGAAAAGGTGGAGCAGTGAGATTCGCCCAAAAAGATCACACCACAAAGGATGTTGGTGTGATCTACTTGAAGGTGTTGTTGTGCAAGAACTTCGAGAGGGTGAACGGTGGAAGGATTGACTATGGTGGCAGGACTACCTGTTGAAGATGATCCGGAGTTGCAGGGTTAGAGGAGCAACAAGTGGTGGTGCTGCCGATCGGTCTTGGTGGTGGAACCCGGTGAGTTACAGGTTCGTGGACCGTGGGGAGGAGGGTTCGCTTGCTGGTTTGACTGGTGGTAGCGATGGAGAAACCAAGAGATTCAGCTCCTGCGTGTCAAGGGAGGTGTTGCCGGTCGGTGCTGGTGGAGCAGCAGGGAGGCGTCCATGAATGGAGGTACGACCTCCATCTTCCTTTTCCTCTTCCTCCCTCTTTCTATTTTCTTTTTCTTTCCCTTTTTTTTTTCTTAAAGAGAAACGTGGAGAAGAGAGGGAGACGTGGGGAGTAGGAGAGAGGGAGCGGCCAGCAAGAGAGAGATCGCAAGCTGCCGGCGTTAATGGAGCTCGTCGGAGTTGCAGGTTGCAACTCCGGCGATCTCTTGAAAAATTTTCTTTTTTTATTTTTTTATTTTTTTTTTTTTGCAGACCTGCAACTCAGTGTTGCAGGTCGTGATGAGGCAAGGGAGGGGACGGTGATGGAGGAGGTGCACCTGTGAGGGAGATGAAAGACTGAGATGGGATGAGAAAAAGAGAACGTGGAGGAGCTCTTCTCCGTTTGGGATTGTGAAGCGATGGAAAGGTGGAGCAGTGGAGTGGCTAGAGAAGACGATTTCGCCGGCTGCAAGAGGGCAGCAAGGTGGAGGACTGCAGGGCGCCGGCTGAAGAGTTGCAGGTGGTGGCCGGAGTTGCAGGCTGCAACTCCGGTGGAAAAACGGTGAAGAAGATGACGAAGGTGGAGGAGAATTAGAGGAAAACAGCGGCCAAGAGAGGGGAAAAAGGGAGAAACGAGTTGGGGCAGAGAATGGAGGAGAAAGGGGGGGGGATTAGGGTTCGAACGAACCCTTCTCCCTCCTCTTATAAAGCTCCCTATTTCCATTAATGGAAATAGGGTATTTTTTGAAAATAAAAAATAATTTTTTTTTTTTTTTTTTTTAAGTAAAAACCTACTTTTCTATGGGGAATCTCCCCAATTAGTGGACCCCCCATTTAATTAAAATTATTTTTGAAATTCGCGGGGTCCACTAACTGGTCGGTCAGCGGGTCGATGAAGATGGGCCCGGCTATTGGCCCTCATGGGTTGATGATGTCCATCATCTCACAGAATGATGTGACAGACAGTCTGATGGCGATCGGATGGATGGTGACTTGATTGGGACTCAGATTGGTAGATCGACGGATCTAGAGAGATCCAACGGTCCGATTGAAGATCCAACGGTCCGATGGAAGATCCAACGGTCAGAAAGCTAAGGGAGATGAGATAGAGTTGATAGGCAGGAGTTCTGGGGTTAGGTCAGTAGATTCGAGGATCGAGAGATGAAGAGAGAAAGAGAATAAGGAGAGATGAGAGAAAAAGTATCAAAAAAATGAAAAAAAGCACTGGCGGAGGGTCTGGAACCCTGTTCTTCACTGTGACCATCCTCACGCTTCTCCAGTAGAGTCGACCATCATTCTTTGCTGACTCATGTGGCTTTAAACGCTTTGGTCCGTCTCTTGGTCATTGGCTCTCCTACTCTCTTCGTTCTTTGGGCCGACTTTTTGGTCCTCTTATTCAGTCCATATTTGGCCCATATCTTCTAGTTATAGCATGTGGGCTTGTTAAGCTTTGATAATGGGCTTTCATGATCGATTTGGGCCCACAAGTCTCGAAAATCGTCCCATCGGGGTTTCCTGCGACAGAAGAAGCGCGTAATGAGACTTTATCAGAACGGCTTAATATTTAGACTTCCGAAAATGTGTTTAATGCATGCAAATATACCATTTCGTCCAGAAAAGTGTGTTTTACGCAATGAGATAGACTCTTACGTAGAAAAGTGGATAATTAGAGCAGTTTTACGTAGGAGAGTGCGATAACGCTAACAGGATAAGTGCTTAAAATAAGCACTTTTGAGCGAATATCACAAACCATGAATGACAACATTAACAAAACACGAAACAAAAAATATGCAAATAGCTTCCAAAAAAATAAAATAGTTTATTCATTAATCAAAAATGGACTACAATGCCTTGAAGCAAAACATAAAGAAATAACAAACAAAATTAAAAGAGATGACCAAAGAACTAATTTAGAGAGATGAAAACTAGAGAGAGGTACTAAGAATCTAGAGAGAGAAACAAAAGAACACAAAGAGATCTAGAAAGAGAAAGAGAGATAGAGAGAGAAGAGGTTAGAGAGAGACTTACCATTTCGGCCAAGGGAGTAGGCATGAGTTGCATGGAAGAGATGGAGATGAATGGGGATGAAAACGTTGCTACTTTGTTGATGGACTTCACGTGGAGAAAATGGTTGCCAACTATGGAGGGGGCTGTGGAAACATGATGGAGGATGATCTGTATGTGGCAGCAACGGTGAGAAGTCCCCGGTAGACTCACAAGTTGAAGCTAATGGCATTGTTGGTGGTTGTAAGCATGGAGATGTGCCGGCGGTAATGGAGGTGGAGATCAAGGTAGGGGCGGTCTTCCCTTCTTCTCCCTTCTCCTTCCTCTTTTTTTTTTCTTTTTGCCAACCGAAGAAAAGAGAAGGGCGTTGGAGAGTTGATATGGAGAGATAGGTAAAGGATGTTGGGGCAGCGAGTTACAGACCTGCAACTCAAGTTGCAGGTCATATTGAACCTTGAACGAGGACCAGCCCGACGAGAATCAGCCTGATCGGAGAAGACTCTAGCTTTTTGGAGAGGCGCTGCGCGTAGCAGCAAAAGGGGAGGGCATGTAAGCTTGCAGCCAACCTATGGGTTACCATGGTGGTGCCCAGCAATGGTGGAGGGGATGAAGGAGACGGTACTGGTGGAGGTTGCAGGTCGTGGTGGAGGCGGTACCGTGGTACAGCAGCGTTTCGGGGGTGTTGCGTGGCAGGCGAGGAAGAAGTGGGGGGCAGGCGGAGCGGTGCTGCTACAAGGAGGAGAAAAGGAGAAGAAGGGAGAAGCAGAAAAGGAGAAGGACGAGGCGCGTGGCCGGAGTTGCAGAACTCCAGCCGGAGAAAAGGAGAAGAAGGAAGAAGAAGATGAAGAAGAAGAAGAAGAAGAGGAGAAAAGAAGGAGAGGCGGAAGGGTAGAACATGGGGGAAGGTTTTGAGGAGAGAAAGGAGAAGAAATGAGGGGGATTAGGGTTCGAACGAACCCTTCTCCTTCCCCTTTTAAAGCTCCCTATTTTCTTTAATGGAAATAGGGTATTTTTCAAAAATAAAAAAATAAAAAAAAATATTTTTTTTTTTAAGTAGAACCCTACTTTTCTTTGGGGAATTTCCCCATTTAGTAGACCCCCCATTTTTTTAAAATTTAATTGAAATTATTTTGAAATTCACTGGGCCACTAAATGGTTGGACAGCGGGTCGATGATGATGGGCCCGGCTACTGGCCCACATGGATTGATGATGTCCATCGTCTCACAAGATGATGTGACAGACAATCTGATGGTGATCGAATGGATGGTGACTTGATTGAGACCCAGATTGGTAGATCGACGGATCTAGAGAGATCCAACGGTCCGGTGGAAGATCCAACGGTCCGATTGAAGATCCAACGGACAGAAAGCTAAGGGAGATGAGACAGAGCCAATGGGCAGGAGTTCTGGAGTTAGGTCAGTAGATTCGAGGACCGAGAGATGAAGAGAGAGAGAATAAAAAGAGATGGGAGAGAACATATCAGAAAATGGAGATAAAAGTATTGGCAGAGGGTCTGGAACCCTGGTCTTCACTGTGACCATCCTCACGCTTCCCTAGTAGAGTAGACTATCATTCCTTGCTGACTCATGTGGCTTTAAACGCTTTGGTCCGTCTCTTGGTCATTGGCTCTCCTACTCTCTTCGTTCTTTGGGCTGGCTTTTTGGTCCTCTTATTCAACCCATATTTGGCCCATATCTTCTAGTCATAGCATGTGGGCTCTTTAAGCTTTGATAATGGGCTTTCCTGATCGATGTGGGCTCGCAAGTCTTGAGAATTGTCCCATCGGGGTTTCCTGCGACAGAAGAAGCGCGTAATGAGACTTTGTCAGAACGACTTAATGTCTAGATTTTCAAAAATGTGTTTAATGCATGCAAATATACCATTTCGTCCAGAAAAGTGTGTTCTACGCAACAAAAGAGACTCTTACATAGAAAAGTAGATAAATAGAGCATTTTAACGTAGGAGAGTGTGAAAACGCTTAGAAGATAACAGTGGAAAATACGCACTTTTAAGCGAATATCTGCTGAACCACTGGAGACTGACGGTTCGAATGCTGACCTTGCGGAGAGTGGGTCAGAGGAGAACGACCACCAGACGGCTCACCAGTTAATGGCTCACGACCTGACGGCTGACCACCAGACGGCTGACCACCAGATGACTGACCACCAGACGGCTGGCCCCCAAGTTGACCACTGGGTGGCTGTTCGGCTAACGGCTGGCTGGCCGGTGGATGCTCACCTGGTGGCAGGCTCCCAGAAGGTGGGTCACGGAGCCTTGGGCTAGCAGGCGGCGTGGCTGGTCTCTCTTCTAGCCACTGCCTCTACTTCAACGGAACAGTATCATAGAAATAAGCAAGGTTGTCCTGTATAAACTCTGTGAGCTTGACCCTCCTGGTTACTGGGGCTGTAAGCACAGACAACAAGAAGAAGAAATAAAGAGGATCCAGGAGAAGTTAGTGAAGATGGCCTTGGGGTGGGTCATACCCTCCAAGTTAAAATGTGTCGGCACCCTGGAAGAAGATGGACCACCCCGAGTCGGATCTCCATACTCCCAACTCCCATTCACGAGCAAGGCATCATTCCTCCAGTTCTTGTGAGTGTTAGGTAGACCATCAACAAACCCCTTCTTGCCAGGCCTTACAGCTAGGCTGTAGAACTAGTGTTTGAAGCCGCTGACTATCGTACTCTTGATATAGTAGACCACGTCTATCCCCGCGACTCCGATCCTCGTCTAGCAGGTATCATTGAAGAACATGATCCGATCCAGCAAACGATAGAAGTTTTGATGCAACTGGCCAGGAGCCCTATCATAGAAGGTCAAGAGCTCGCGGACAAGAGGATGTGAAAGTAGGGTTTTTCCGCGTCGTTTGTTACGAAAACCCTAGAATCAACAGGATTTGTAATTTATCCAAAATTTCCTGTAAAATTCAGAGATTCTAGCATAGGGATTCGTGTCGGATGTCGATCCGTACTCGGGATTAGTCGGATTAGCACAGTAAGGAACATAAAATGATGGATTGTTTATAGGAAAAACATGGAGATAATGGCGAGGTGAGAGTGGTGAGAGATCGGGGTTTTTTAAAACATGCCTTTTCTTTTGAGTCGATTGTCGTAAACCACAATATTAACTAGGAGAAACAATAGATGCAAATAACTCCAAATACATTTTATTCATTAATCAAAATGAGAAATACAACTTATTCAAAGAACCATATACTAACCCTAACTAGTAAGCGATAACAAATCTAGAGAGAGAAAAGGGGAAAACCTACTTTTTAGAGAGAGAAATGGAAGAACAACTAGAGAGAAAAATTAGAGAGAAAAGTGGAGAAAGTCTTACCATGATTAGGCCATTGAGGATGATGGGGATGATGGGGACTATGAATGGAGCCCGGAATGTTCCCGGAGTTGCTGTCCATGTGGGGAGAGAGAGGCTTGTTGTACTCAACACCACCCAAAGTTGTAGTTGAAATCGAGGTGGAGAGCTAGACCAGGCCGTTAGTTGCAGGCCGTGAAGTTGAAAGGATGGCACGTGATAGTGTGGACTGCCCGAACAACCAAATGAGTGGCTGGTGGCGATGAAAAGGTATGCATCTAGTAGGATCAACACGGCTAGGTTGCATCTTGACGAAGAGGACATCCAGTAGGGGTGCTGAATGGTTGCTGGATTGCGACCGGCAGAAGAACATGAAGATCTGGTGCTCACAGGCTGGAGGCTGCCTATTGCACCTAGCAGCAGGTTTCGGTGATGGAAGGAGATGGCCTAGAGGCAGGTGAAGGTAGATGGCCAGCAACTTCTACTGTTGGAGAAGTGCAGACCGTGGGAGATCAAGAGAGGTGCACGGTGCTCCTCCCTTCTCTTATCTTCTTTCTTCTTCTTTTCTTTTTGTTTGTTTTCTAGAATGAAAACGGTGAAGAAGAAGAGAGAGGCAGTAGAGTAAGCGGCAGCAGTAGTGGTCGCCAGACTAGTGCGAGATGGCGGTAAAAAAAAATGTTGATTGGTGATGGGAAGACCGTCTGTAACTGAAGGAAGCGGAGGTGGATGGTGTTGCAGGTGGTGTCGGTGGTGGAAGGAGGTGTAGGCACACCGCAGCAGCAGCAGCCTTGCTAGGAAGCGGAGAAGATGAAGAAGGAGGCAGTGGAAGATGGTGTTGCAGGTTCGTGGTTGCAGGTGCAATCCGGTTGAAGGAGTAGCAGGCGGTGGTGCATTCCAGGCTGCAACCCATGGGCGGCAACAAGAGTTGCAGACCTACAACTTTCTCAAGTTGCAGATCGGTAGTGAGATAGGGGTTTAGAGAGGAGAGGAAAGAGAGAAGAGAGGGGGGGCGAACTGGGAAAGAAGAAGGTGTTGTTGCCCGGAGTTGCAGGCTGCAACTCCGGTGATAAAGATGAAGAAGATTGAGAAGAGAAAGAAGAAAAAAAAAGGAAAAGAATCAAAGGAAAATGTGGGGAAGGGTTTTGGGGAAGGAGAGGAAGAGATTGGAGGGGGATTAGGGTTCCAAAGAACCCTCTCTTCTCCCCTTTTAAAGCTCCCTAGTTTCCATTAATGGAAATTAGAGATTTTTTAAATAAAAAAAATAATAATAATAATTTTTTTTTTTTTTAAGTAAAACCTTACTTTTCTTTGGGGAATTTCCCCATTTAGTGGACCCCCCTTTTTTATTTAAAAAGAATTAATTTAAAGCATTTGAAAATCGTGAGGTCCACTAAATGGTCGGGCCATGGGTCGATGATGATGGGCCCGGCTACTGATCCACGAGGATTGATGATGTCCATCGTCTCACAAGATGATGTGACAGACAATTTGATGACGATCGGATGGATGGTGACTTGATTGGGACCCAGATTGGTAGATCGACGGATTTAGAGAGATCCAATGGTCAGAAAGCTAAGGGAGATGAGATAGAGCCAATGGGCAGGAGTTCTGGGGTTAGGTCAGTAGATCCGAGGACCGAGAGATGAAGAGAGAGAGAATAGGGAGAGATGAGATAGAAAATTAGGGAGAGGAGATAGAAAATATCAGAAAATGGAGATAAAAGCATTGGCAGAGGGTCTAGAACCCTGGTCTTCACTATGAGCATCTTCACTCTTCTCCAGTAGAGTAAACCATCATTCCTTGCTGACTCATGTGGCTTTAAACGCTTTGGTCCGTTTCTTGGTCATTGGCTCTCCTACTCTCTTCGTTCTTTGGGCCAGCTTTTTGGTCCTCTTATTCAGCCCATATTTGGCCCATATCTTCTAGTCGTAGCCTGTGGGCTCTTTAAGCTTTGATAATGGGCTTTCATGATCAATTTTGGCCCGCAAGTCTCGAGAATAGCTCGATCGAGTTTTTTGTAAGAAAAAAGCACATAATGAGACTTGATCATAACGTCTTTATACCTAGACTTTCGAAAATGTGTTTAATGCATGCAAATATACCATTTCGTCCAGAAAAGTGTGTTCTACGAAACAGAAGAGCCTCTTACGTAGAAAAATAGATAAATAGAGCATTTTACGTAAGAGAGTGCGATAACACTAAAAGGATAATTGCTTATAATAAGCTGATATTCGCTTAAAAGTGCATATTTTCCACTGTTATCTTCTAAGCGTTTTCACACTCTCCTACGTTAAAATGCTCTATTTATCTACTTTTCTACGTAAGAGTCTCTTTCGTTGCGTAGAACACACTTTTCTAGACGAAATGGTATATTTGCATGCATTAAACACATTTTCGAAAGTCTAGACATTGAGTCATTCTGATAAAGTCTCATTACGCGCTTCTTCTGTCGCAGGAAACCCCGATGGGACAATTCTCGAGACTTACGAGCCCACATCGATCAGGAAAGCCCATTATCAAAGCTTAAAGAGCCCACATGCTATGACTAGAAGATATGGGCCAAATATGGGCTGAATAAAAGGACCAAAAAGCCAGCCCAAAGAACGAAGAGAGTAGGAGAGCCAATGACCAAGAGACGAACTAAAGCGTTTAAAGCCACATGAGTCAGCAAGGAATGATAGTCTACTCTACTAGAGAAGTGTGAGGATGGTCACAGTGAAGACCAGGGTTCCAGACTCTCTGCCAATACTTTTATCTCCATTTTCTAATATTTTTTCTCTCATCTCTCCTTATTCTCTCTCTCTTCATCTCTCGGTCCTCGAATCTACTGACCTAATCCTAGAACTCCTGCCCATTGGCTCTGTCTCATCTCCCTTAGCTTTCTGACCGTTGGATCTTCAATCGGACCGTTGGATCTTTCACCGGACCGTTGGATCTCTCTAGATCCGTCGATCTACCAATCTAGGTCCCAATCAAGTCACCATCCATCCGATCGCCATCAGATTGTCCGTCACATCATCTTGTGAGACGATGGACATCATCATTCCATGTGGGCCAGTAGCCGGGCCCATCATCATCAACCCGCTGTCCGACCAGTTAGTGGACCCCGTGAATTTCAAACTAATTTCAATTAAATTTTAAAAAATGTGGGGTCCACTAGATGGGGAAATTCCCCAAAGAAAAGTAGAGTTTTACTTAAAAAAAAAAAAAAAATTTATTTTTGAAAAATACCCTATTTCCATTAAAGGAAATAGGGAGCTTTAAAAGGAGAAGGAGAGGGGTTCGTTCGAACCCTAATCCCCCTCTAATCCCTTCAATCCTTCCCCAAAAACCTTTCCCCACGTTTCCCTTCTTCTTTGGCCCATCCTTTTCTTTTTTTTCCTTCTTCTTCTTCGTCATCTTCTTCACGTTATCACCGGAGTTGTAGCCTGCAACTCCGGCCAGCACCACGATCCACTCTTCCAACGCTGCTGCCAACATCTCCGTCCTCTTCACCGTCCCTGCTGCTGCGTGAAGCAAGGCCGCCATCTTCGACCGGCGTTCCATCTCACAACAATCCACCTGCTGCAAACGCCGGTCATCTCCTCCGCCTGCATCACCACCGTCTTCACCCCATTAACGCCCCACCGGAGTTGCAGCCTACAACTCCGGTCACCACGTAAGCATCTTCCACCGCCTCCTATTTCCATTCCACTTTCTCTCAGCCGTCAACCTCTCTCAAGTCTGCAACTCCGGTCACCACTCCACCATAGCAATCGCCTTCTACCTTGGCCGAACCATAGCCAAGTGCCACGGCCTGAATCTATTGCACTCCATCGGAGTTCATCCACGCTGCCATTCGCCGGTCTGCTCCCACCTGCAACTCCGGCAGCTGCAGCCTTTACCGCCCCCTCTTCTATCATGAAAAAATAAAAATAAAAAAAAAAGAAAAGAAAGGAAAAAAAGAGAAGGGCAGGGGGTTGGTCATCCATAACCGTTGGATCCCCCTCCACCATTGCAGCCTGCTGCCACCCATCGTCTCGAAACCACCACCGTCTA
The DNA here is from genome assembly GCA_035048495.1 of Euptelea pleiosperma. NCBI lineage: Eukaryota > Viridiplantae > Streptophyta > Magnoliopsida > Ranunculales > Eupteleaceae > Euptelea > Euptelea pleiosperma. The sequence continues at coordinate 39,579,237 of CM068543.1, forward strand.
TCACCACCACGCACCACCATGTTCTTCACAAAGGGGGAGGGGGCTATCCTCCTCCTTGAGGTTGTCATCGAGCCACCAACTCCACTTGGCCGATCATTCACTTGGACCACCACTTCATGCTCGTTTCCTTCGAGGGCTGCAATCACTCACACTACCTCCGATAAGTGTTCAAAGGTGAGGATCTAATTTTCTCTCTCTAGATCTTCTCACTCTCTTCCTCTCTCTAGGCCTTTTCTCACTTTCTCTCTCTAGCTCGCTCTTTCTCTCTCTAGCATCATCTTGTTTTACCTTTAGGATAGTTTACTTTTGTTTATTTTATTTTATTATCAGTGTAAACAGCTTTTGGTGATTCAATAAAAGTAGTTTCCATTCTAGTTCGTGTTCTTGAGTTTATTATGATGAATAGTAATTTTGAATTTATTTGTTTAGCAATCCCTGTGATTAATATTCAATCTTCAAAATCAAACATCATGTTTTTAATCCCAACCTCATCACCCTTATTCCATCATCATTTCCATCAATTTCTATGAAGAAAATCCGTCATTTTATGTGTTTGAGTTGCGCAAACTAACCCCAAGTGCGGATCGACATCCGACACGAATCCCTATACAAATATCTAAAATTTTGCAGGAAATCAGATCAAAATTACAAATCTTGTTGATTCTAGGGTTTTCGTGACCAACGACGCGGAAAAATCCTACTTTCATAAGTAGTTTTGAGCGAATATCAGGAGGCAAAGGGAAACTCAACCCTGCCTCTAGCTGAGCAGAACAGATGTTGATCTGCCCTGACTCAGCCACATCTTCGCCTAGGAGATGCCCGCGTCGCACAGTGACGTAGCTGGGAATAGCGTAGTTGCGAACTATCTCAGCCACGTCCGTGCCCGCCACACCAGCAGATTTGGGGGGACTAGGAGCCACTTCGTCCGCCTCCGGTCTCCCAGATGACTGGTCCGCGGAACCACTTCCCCTCATGGCTGGGTTCCAGTTGACATCCGCAAAGGCAGATAGTTCGTCCCTAGCACCGGACGACCCAGAGGAAGAAGAGACCACCTGGCGGCCGTGTCTACTCCTTACTATGTTGAAGACGAGCGAGCTGGCGGCTTGGTATGAGGAAGAGGGGTCGCTTGGGGTCAGAGAATAGAAGAGGAAAAGACAAAGTTGAAAATGAATTCTAAAATGACCCAGATGTGTTTTTATAGTGGGGCCACCTGGAGTTAACAAAAATAAGAATGGCGTTAGAGAAACACCCGGGCCACAACAATAAAGAGCATACAAGCAAATGCCTTCTCATGAAGAATATTCTATCCAATAGGGTATCTCAGATGGAGATAACTAGGCTGCCAACCAGCTAGCGGCAGGCACTCTCCACGGTCTCGGAGATAAGTGACAAATCATGTTCGCCTTGCCCCTTAACCCAGAGAGGGGCGATGTGGGTACCATAATTTGACCTCTATGGCACGTGGCTGATTCGGGGCACAGCAGTCCTTCATTGGACGATCCATAGGAGTACTGACTAGTTGGTGGCTCGTGATCAGCTGGCGGTTCGCAACCAGACGGCGGCTAGTGACCAGCTGGCGGTCTGTGACCAGCTGGCGGCTTGTGACCAACTGGCGGCCTGTGACCGGCTGGCGGGGCGTGATCAGCTGGTAGTTCGCAACCAGACAGTAGCTCGTCGCCAGCTGGCGGCTCGTGACCGGATGGCAGTTCAAGATATCCTAAAAATCCCAGACCACTTGGAAACCCATTTCCAACTAATGATCTAGACCAGCTGGCGACCTGGACCCAGCTAGTGACCTGGACCCAGCTGGCAGACCATGATCGCCAGATGGGCCTAGATCGTCGGATTGTGCAAACCCACTGGTCGAGCCATACTGGCTAGATATTCATGGGACCTAGGACAGAGACAGGTCTAGAGCAGACAAGAGCAGCCCAGGCCAGCCCTCCCTTTCCAGGACAGAGAAGGACACTCAGCAAACACAGAAATAGAACGCTAACAGGAGACGGGAAGGAACAACAGTGAGCGGGCAACCTTTGGCCCGGCCAATGAAAAGAGACTTAAAAATAAAACAGATGGAGAAAGAGAATGGGGGGTCTATAAATAAAGGACCCCTCCCCTACAGAAGGGGATCGGATCTTTTCCAGAACAATTCCCTCACCAGGGAAGGGAGAGGGGGAGAACTAGATCAGATCAGAAGAGAAAGAGAGATCATGGAACGGGAAAATGAGAAACTACTTTTTCTTTTCCTTGAGAGATAACCTTTATGTGTGTCTTGCCGCAGTAGAGCCTTTCCTGACTTGATCGTCGGAGTGTCTTTGGCAGGTACACCACCCGCCTTGCTTCGGAGGATACGATCAAGGAACAGGAGCGGATCTAGAGTTGCAGCAGGCGAAAGGATGGAGTCTTGAAGACGGAGAAGGCTTTCTACAGTTGCTCTCTTGTTGGCAACCGATTTCAGCCTTGCATAAGCGACTTTCCTAGAGTCAGTCATCTTTTTCTGACATGCGCAGAGCTATTTGGAGTGTGAAGAAGTTTTATGTACCAAAAGAAAATATTCTATTAATAGAAAGTATCTGTTGACTTTGAGGGTGGGGAGGGTAAGATTACAGTTTTTGCCCCCACAATTTTCTCTCCCCCTTTTTGTGACAGAATGACAAAGGTACAAAATATAAGTAGATAATAGGCATGCATTAGATATCATCATGAAAAATAGGTGTATCAGTGCAACATGATAACAAGTATAAAGACTAAAAGATAAGCATGACGCATAGTTTAAATACATCAATGGTTTAAATTTCGGTGAAACCATCTAACCAATCATAAATTTTTTTCAAATGAATTTTAAAATTTTAAATCATCTCTAAAAAGATTTACAACTCACAAATCTCAAATCAGATCAATTCGGATTAATTCGAATAAAAATGTCAAATATGAAGTGTCACGACCCAATTTCAAGTACCGGATCTGACCCGAAAACCCATGGGTCAACCCATACCCGCAATCAAGCCATGATTTAAATAAGATCATTCCCTCATTGTACAAAGATAAAGAAGTCAGGTTCAAGGTGACATGTCGATCATCCAACACAGAGTTCACACCATCCATTGATCAAGTTCAACATGGTGTGGAAATGTAATTCTCTTTTATCCTTATAAAATAATTAAGTAAAATTCCAAGCAACATTAGTGATTCATCGGCCCACTAATTCGTGAATATTCTGATGATGGCGATAAGATATATTTCTCTTCGGAGTCTCCGTTAGGTTCTCATAATATGTTCTCCAATCCTGGATTCGGTGTCATTTCCTCCTCATGTTTTACGGTTTGGATCATTGGATCATTACTTGCAATTGACTATAGATCAGGGTCATCAATCTTGCTTTTTGATCCGCCTGTGGTTATGTCGTGTGGACTTCCTCTTACGAGCCCATCTCACCTTAACAACTATGGCTTGAAGCCATAGTTCTTTGAGTAAATCGAGTTCTGCTGAGTATCCCAAGTTCTAGCGCATGCCATGGCGTGGCACTAGATGATAGTCGTTTTACTCTTCGTATGTATCCATATCCGACATCAGTAACTACGGAAACGTATCCAAATGACACAGTTAACATAATGATTACCCATCATAATTAATAATCGCTCTAGTAGTGTAGTCCTCTCCCGTAGTCAACCGTGTACCTCATAGTTCTATAATTCGAATTAACGTTCACAACCATGACATTTCTGAGCATAAAGCAGGAATGATTCTTTATAAGATATCGACAAAACTTATAAAATATTAGTAGGAAATTCAAGGACCAACCAACTTATGGTCTCAGTCTATTGCTATACAAACAGTACCAAGGTCCCTGGTCATCAATATCAAGATCAATCAGTGAGTTGAGGGTTAAACATATCACCCTTACAAGATATTAGGTTAGCTCAAGAACACAACAATTAAGGTGTCTAGCTGCAACGTTCTACCCAGCCAGTTCTCATCTGAGTTGATCATATTGATCAATAATCCTACCCAACCATCATGCAAGGATATGTGTAGAAATCCAGCAGCATATTCTAGAAAGCCTCTTAGTAAAACTAGAGCTAAGGGTTTTGAACACCATTCATACCATGGCCGGACAATATTCTTAGTTTAGGAGAATGAGCAACCCTGAGGTTTGGACTTGTCGCAAGTTCCCCGACATTAACGTGAAACAAGCACCACGAAATCACTAATTGTTCCAACAATAACTCATGCAATCTACTCTGGGAAAACGGTCACTAATTCAAATGATTGTTCTCAAGTTCCTTAGTCAAATAAGTCCATTCATCATTCTGATCTAGTCTGGAACATCATCACCCAGACTATACAATCACCATGTCCAGATCTAAGTCTATATAGGTATCCAACACATGCGTCGCCCGCAAAGTTCAGCTCATCATGTTTTAATCGGGGCCTTCAATGGTCCAGGTACATAGGACAATCGTACCCCATGCAAATCTTAAGTTGTCACACCATATTAGAAACCATGTGGTATAATGGGACCCACTACTCAAAACCCTAAGCAAACCAATGCTACCTTATAAGAAGAAAGGATAAAGACGTTGAGAAGAAAAAAAGAAGGAGAAGGATACGTTAGAAGTTAAAGAAAGCTCGGGAGCGGGAGAAATAGGATACACGCACACACTCCATCAAATACCGGGCATAAACATCCATCACGACACTAGTAGGTACCTCTAATGATGATTTAGAATCACTGCTTTTACTCCACATACAGTGAATTGGTGTTAATTGTAAATCCAAGCATGTGTAATACTATGATTTCATGTATGATACATGTTGTATACTACTTTGCAATGTACTATGGTGCGACTTGAAATATTTGATGGTATGAACTGAGAAAATACAATATGGTAAATGTGAAATGGAAGGATGGTCGGTCCATCAAAACAGGACCCTCGGTGGGAATGGCGACACCCTCGATGGGAAATACGGATCTTGGTGGGAATGATGGGTTGGTTCTTTACTCATGATCTATGTGGAGTGATAAGGATTGGTGGATCTTTATCATCGTTTGAGGTGATGTGGAACCACTGAGCGTTAGCTCACGGATGTGAGCCGATGTACCTGCAGGTAATCAACGGGCATTGGTACGGCAGAAAACGATTGGCCGGAAGAGGACGTGATGGGATATGAGGATGATCCCGCGAGTGGCAATTACGTGATGGAGGCATAGGCTTCTTACGTTGCTGTTTTGATTAGTGAATTGAGTTTTACTTGATGTTTAAACATGAGTGGAATGTTGTGAAACTTATTAAAGTGAGTTTTAGTTAAATGGATGTTGGTGGAATGAATAAGTGATATTGGCATTTATTTTTCTTGTTTGGCTTATGTTTAAAAAGGATAGACTAGTTGTTATTTTATGTGGGATATTAGACTTATGGTCAATGGATGGGAAGTTGGACTTTGGTATTATATGATACCTATCATCTTGCATATCAGCCAACATGGCTTAAATATTACATGGTGTCTTAGGCCATTGACATGTGTCACATGTCTTGGTATATATATATAAAAAGGAAGTTTGACTCATTATTTTAGGTGAGAAGTTGGGGGTTTATGGACGTTATATTGAGAGTGGGATGTAGATGTCATGTGACATCGCCCATGGAGTACGCTAATCAGTACTGTTTGTATGGGATCTCTAGGCCAAAACGTCCCATGGTGAACCGATCTGGATTCCATGCGAATCAGCCTTGATTCTAATGATGAACCTTGAGGCATGTCTTTACTAATTAAGTAGGTCCAATAGCCTTCAAGAATGTTTCCTACCCTATTATTTTATGTTTGAAAATCCTTGTTTCTAATTACTTTCTTTATTTTTATTGTAGGTGTTGTGTGTTTGTGAGGAATATAGGAAGTTCATTCTCACATAGGATAAGGTGTGACGTGTAGGTTTTAGGGGCCGCCTTGTTCAATTTTATGGGCGGTTATGACTGAACGCATACGTGCATGCATTTTCCATAAGTTAGTTCCTATATTGGTTAAGGAGTGGCTTATTCTTTGGTATGGTTATTTTGGTATGCAACCGATCGTACATGTTCTTATGCATATGCCAGTAGTGCAATCCAACCCTAATATCTTCTCGGTATCCAGTCAATGTTAGTAGTTAGTCAACCAATTTCATGTTAGTCAAATGCTAGAACAAGGATAATAAACAAATCATTAATAATGTGCATACAAGTAGAGTATTATACTAAAACATGAAAGTATGTTAAACTATTATCATCTTATGTGTCACCGAATCATCCGTTAAGGTTCTTCCGGGTTTCCAAATTAACACTAATGTTAAGGAATTCTCCAAGTGTGTCAATATGTGGTCAAATTCTTGGAAGTCAAATATATTCAGAAATGTATGAAGTTGCCCTAGTATAGGTCAAGGTATTACAAAAATTCATCTACTAAGTGTCTAATACGTATGATATAATAAGAATGGTGAGTGCAAAAGTTTTAATTTGACTAAATTTTCCCTCTTAAAAGTAAATTACACTTCTACCCCTGAACAAAAGTTCAAGGTATTACATGAAGTATGCTAAAATTCATGAAAAATCAAATTAAATGCAATGCATAATGAGTTTCAATATGATAGGCACTAACAAATATCAAACCTAGAATTTTAGACTCAACTACTCAGTTTAATCTAGAATAGTTCAAATACAGTCAATCTAGGTCATTCATAAGAGCCAGTCAGTCAAACTAGTTCACTTTAGTTGAATTTTCAATTTCTTTCACTTAGGTGTACTGTGATCTGACTTTCTACATCTTAGGGTACAACTCAGATATTAGTAAAAATCTAAATACTTACTTAGAACTGGAGGTATCCTGTATCCAATCATGAAATCCTCATTAGAGCTAATAGGATCTCACTTAACTCTCTATTTTTAAATGTATTAGCCAATGTGATTTCACATTACTTTTATAGCAAATATGGCTATTTTTTACTCACTTGTTTTACCAGAATTTCAATTTTTAAGTTCTCATATTTTGACACTTGGTCGGTTTGGTAGCTTTCACACTCAGTCGATATGGTATCCTCTGCAGCATTAAGTAATCAGATTTTTATATAGACCGGGGCCATACAGATTTTACCATGTCCACTTGAGGTAGCTCTTTCCATGGAGAACTATCACACAGGGAGGCCAACAGTCGATTACATTGTAGTTTCAAAATCAACTGAAGGCAGGAACATAACTAATTTGAAGTCATGAAAAATAAAAGTTTATTCTTAATTCCCGTATAGTACTAGATTTATGACCTCAATCAAATTCAGTCCCAACCAGTGTCAATCAGTGTGCATGTGAATAACAAGTTAAAACTTATGAACATCTACTAACTGAGAATTAGTAAAATAGATTAATTTTTTAAATATTCTAGAGTTTTCTACAATGATCTAATCTCAATTTACCTTGTGCCAAGTCTTGGTTCTAGAATTTTTTAGAGTCAATGCCCATCATATTAAAATCAATTATGCAATGCACAACTCTAAAATAAGCTCCTAATAAGACACAAAATAATTTTTTATTTTTAAATTTTCTATTTTGTTTTTCAATACATGAACTCAAAACAATGCAAATAAGCAAAGGTCTAAAACAAATAGAAAACTATAAAGAAAACAAAATTCTAAAATAAAACTACACACCCAATTTATAAAAGATATATAATCATAAAATAGAGAAGAGTATAAAGAACCATATTTATTCAATCAATAGGACAAGTGCCACTAGACTTCATAAGGAATTCATTTCAAATAGAATCTAAATTTATCAATCCTTCATTTCTCACCTATATGGTCTTATACCTTTTAGGTGGGTTCTTTTTTCTTACCATTTGTTTAGGCAGTGATGGAGGATTGACATTTCTCTTTTTATTTGTCATCTTCTTCTGAGCCCTTTGAGTTTGGGTGCCCTTAAGTTTCATAAGATTTACAATCTCTCTTGTCAAGGCATCCGACTTTGATTCAAGGTTGTCATTTTATGGAGTAGATCTCCTTGGTTCCCATATGATTTTCTCTTTAGGGGAACTATAGTATCTCTCCTCTTTTGGAAGCAATTTTTACTCAGGTGACCTTTACCCCTATAATAATTACAAACAGGCGCATTCATAACTGGTCTGGGTCTAAGTTGATCAACCTGGGTGTAAAAGGAACTTTGCCTTTTACAAATTTAGTTCCTGAAGACAATGAGGTATTAACATTATCAACATATACAATTCTCCATTTGTCTCCATATCTTTGTTCCACACTTAAAATCTCATTTAATTTCTCAGTGCTTTGAGAAATATACTACAAGTCCTTTTTCAGTTGAACTAGATCAAGTTCAAGTGACTTCTTCTTCTCTAGACATTCCTGATAATCAGATTCAAAAAATTTAACTTTGTCTTAGAGGCTAGCTTTCTCTTCTTCAAGCTGTCTAAAAATAGTTTCATATTTTTCATGCTCACTTTCAAAAGACATTTTGGCATCCGTACAAGCTTGGAATTCGCATTCTAAGAACTTATTTCTCTCGTGAAAAGATTTCTTCTAGTCCCTAAGCTGACCAACTAGCACAGATAATTCATTATTGTCTAGTTTACAAGCACAATTTTCAAAGTCAAGAAATTCAACTCTATTAGTTAATTTCTTATTTACTTTGGTCAGTCTAAGGCTTTCTTTATATAGCTCTTGATAAGCAGTATAAAGATCACTTTGATTTTCATTGTCTGAGTCACTACGACTATTCACAATGAACCCTTCTTTCGGCATCTTTATAGATATAAAAGAAAATAGACTATACGTAGGAACTCACTCAGGTGATTAAACTGTTAATGAGTGAACCCGCTCTGATACAAATTGAAAAAGTAATCTGTCCATTCTCTTTAATAAGAAATACCTAAAAGGGGGGGTTGATTAGGTATTTAAAATTAATTAATCCTAAATAATTTTGCTGGTCTATGGTAGGAAAATAAAATCGCATGTCTTAGTTGTTTGATAAATGATTATCACAACCGATTCAAATTGAATATACCTCCGTGGTATATTTTCTTTTCGTCGTTTAATCTAATCAATATAGATAGTGAAATACAAACAAACAATCATACAAGATAAAAGATTTTTACATGGAAACCTTAGCTAAGGAAAACCATGGGACCACGTCTAGATGGAAAATATCACAATTGGAAAGTTAAACGAAACAAAGGTTACCTACATAGCACCGTTGCAAATACAGCTTCCAACCTTAGCCAAGGCCTACTGCTGATGTGTCCACATCTTCTAAATCAATGCTACAAGTCCACGCGCTCCCTCACAGCCAAGAAGCCTTGTCCGCTTATTTAGTTTGGTATACCCCAAACCTACAATCGATCAGCCACTCCGATCTTAATTCTCAACACTCCAGCCTTTGCCGAAGGTAAAGGATTCAGTATACCCTGAACCCTAGGTTGCTCAATAGGTGTTGAGTCACACTAGTACACTCAGGCTACTAGGTCAAATATCTTGTGGAAGACCTAAGCTGAGTAATGGATCAAGCTCTTGGCTTTGATCTAGAAGAGGAAAAAGCTCATAAGATATTTATGAGAACTAAAAAGCTTCTTGCTCTTCGAATGGACACTCTAATAAATAAACCTTTCTTATCTTTATTCAATGTGTATAGAAGTGTGTCTAGAGAAGGTATAGAATAAATTTATAGAATTTGTAACCCTGAGCCTTTTAGAACATGGGAAAGTGGAAACTAGAATTTTGGATCTAAGAAAGACTCAATCCGCGTGAAGTCCAATCGATTGTACTCTAGGTCCAATCGATTGGGCCAAGTCCAATTGATTGGGTTTTTGGTCCAATCAATTGTCCTTGTACGGATGGGTTTTTCCTTCGTAAATCCAATCGATTGTTCATAGTCTAATCGATCAAACTTAAATAAGTTTCTGTTCCGTAACCTCCAATCAATTTAACAGAGGTCTCCAATCGATTGGGCTTTGATCAAGTTCTGTCTCATAGACTCCAATCGATTTAACAAAGGTCTCCAATCAATTGGGCTTTGATTAAGTTCTGTCTCTTAGACTCCAATCGATTGGGCTTTGTCCAATCAATTGGCCTAAATAGTCTAATCGATTGGACTTTTCTAGAAGTCAATAACATTGACTTAGACTCGGGTCTGTCCAATGACTAGGTTTGACCATTATTTTTTATTTATTTAAATATATTCCTATTGTCACTAAGTCACTTACCTTCTTAAGCGATCGTACACGATCTATAACCAACAAATGGGCAGTTACTCAGATGACTCCTGTCGTCAACCATTTGATCATTGTTGTCTTTGTCTTTTAGTCTTCACGTAGTCGACAAAGTATGCGTACCACGACATCTTCACACTACACTGGTGCTCGTAGGAATAGTTACATGAATATTTTATGTCATACGAAATCTTTGCCAAACTAAAATATGAAAATATTCCTTACAGTTTGTAGGTCAGTGACTCGGCCTTGAAGGAGAGTGCACCAGCGGGATCAAGGGCAACACATGGTAAAGGGCAGCACTTGGTAGTGCTACCTGTGAAGGAGAGGGGGATGTTCATTTTCTTCTTTCTTCTCCTCTTCTTTTCTTACTTTTCTATTTTTGTTTTCTTCTTTTTTTTAAGGAAGAAGAGCAGATTGCAGTGAAGTGAGAGATTGGAGGCATTGCTGGTGGTGAATGGTGGAGGGGACAGCCCGTTGTGGATATCTAGAAGGGAGCATCACAATGTGTTCTAAAGGAAAAGTAGGTGGACGATGATTGAAAGTGCACTGACAGATGAGTGGTTGCTGGCTCTTTGGATGGGCAGGGGGTTGGATCCCGTGAAGAAGAAGGTGATAGGAGGAGCACCATTGAAGATCAGTCCGACAAGGTGGCTGAAGTAGCCAACGGTGCTTCACTTTGGGTGTGTGCACCAGCAATTGGAGCTTTTGGCCACGAGAGGGAGAGCATGGACCTCTGGAGTTGTTGGTGTTTGAAGGATGTGATGCTGGCGATGGAAGTTGCAGGTTTCGCTGGAGTTGCAAATCTACAACTCCAGTGATGTGGAGAGCACATAGTAGGTGCGTGGGTTCCGGCAAAGATATGGGTAGGAGTTGTAGGTTCTAGAGCATGAGAGAGAGACGAGGTGATGAGAGAGTTAGAGATCAGAGAAATCTCGGAGAGGAAGCCCCTACATTCTCCTTTTTAAAGAATATATATCTCAGATCCATTAGGGTTCTTTAGCTACCTCATCAACGGCTAAGCATGTCTCCACCTTTAGCAGTTTAGGGCGACCACCCTTTATTCTTTCTCTAATTCCCACTGTCCAACTTCTCTTTGATGATCTTCAGAGAACCATCCTCTCTTCCTCTCATTCCAAATAATAAAAAAAAAGAAATCATCTTCTTCTCCTTGGGGGAAATCTGTACTGCCAAACATGGCAATACCACTCGTGGAATTGGAAACCACTACATTCTCTTCACAATGCTATCTTTTCTTTATGAGAGAAGTTCTTTACTTCTTTTACCCCGATGTATTATTTCTTCTTTTTTGGTTTACATTGCAGCTTTTTATCTTGTTCCACCATCTGTACAGGCCCACCATGGCCCACCAACTGCTGGTCAACTGACTTGGCTTGTGTCTTGGTTGATTACGTTGGCTCACACCTATTGGATTTGTGCTTGGGCTTTATCTTTAGGGGGTTTTGAACTTGATCATCATGATTCCAAAGATGAATGGTCAACTATTTTCAAGAGAGAATCTTCCGGCCACTTGATTTCCACAAATGTTGGCCTAGTTATCATGGTTTACCCCTTGGGTTGATAGCCCATTCTTGTGAGTTGTATTAGTCCTTCATCTGAGCTCAAACTTCATCCTTAGCTTCTCTATTGTCTCGTAATTCTTCAGTTAAGAACATGACCCTCATTTTATGCATAGTCTAGGTTCAGCAACTTGGTCTAATAGTCTTCCAGCTTGGCTATTCTCCATCTTCACCAATTCCATTGTCTTGGCTCACTGATCTTTGATGGTGATTTCTGTGGTTGATCATTGACCCTCAGTTCTCGAGAATCGTCGGATCAAGTTTCTTTGCTTCATGTCGTGGCCCACTTAAGGTCAAAATCGTCCATTATTAATTAGTAGCCATTGATTATCTTTGACAACATCACTCCAAAGCTTTCTTTAGTCTTTGACACTAGGCTTTAATGGTTGGTTTCGAGTCTGAAGTTTCAAAAATCATCCGATTGGGTTACCTGCAATAACGAAAATCGCGTAATGAGACTTAATCAGAACGACTTTATATCTAAACTTCCGAAAATGTGTTTAATGCGTGCAAATATATCATTTGGTCCAGAAAAGTGTATTCTACATAACAGAATAAACTCTTACGTAGAAAAGTTGATAAAAATAGAAATTTTACGTAGGAGAGTGCGATAACGCTAAAAGGATAATGGCTTAAAATAAGTACTTTTGAGCGAATATCACTAACCAAACCTAGCAGTAGTATGGGTAGGTTCTTTCTCAATAAAGACTGAGAGGGTTCTTTGATCGTGGTTAGCAAAGCCTCCACACATGAGTGAAGTAGGAAGGGATATCAGTAGTGGGTCTCTCATCAGTAAGAGACCTATCAAAGGTATTCTCTGACCATGGTTAACAGAGCCGAAAACACAATGTGTGTATCCGGATGATGTAAGTGGAGCCGACTCTAGTGGGGTTCATAGTAAGCACCCCTATTCGGGATAAAGTGCAGTGATATTGAGAGAATCATCAATTTTTAGAGATTGAATCGGTGAAATCCGTCTACCTGGTCTCTCATTCGTAAGAGACCTATGAGGAGGAAAAGGTAAGGTAAGAGTGTTGATGATCGAAAGACTCTCAGATCGAGTCAAACGATGCGGCAGTTGAACCTGTAGGAATAAGCCCTAGAATCAGTTGCAAAGAGACACGAACTCGTGAACTAACTTATATGATGCATAGAGAACACACTGATAGTCCTCAGCCAGTTCTAAACAAATAACAGTTTCCTGAAATTTTAGCTTTATAGTTTTGAGAATTCGATTATGGTGGTGGGCGGAACCACTGATTTATTCTTTTAAGAATTCACTGGAGTACTGCACTCTTGGGTTCTCATAGACTGTCTCTTCAAAACAAATCCTCTAGTACTAACTCTAGTCATTAGCGAGATAATTCGAAGCCTAGACAGACGTGCGGCACATCGGCTGTCTTAAATACACCCCAGACTAATTGGATTTGTTAAGCGATTAAGAAGAGTTTTCCCAGAGGATAAGCTAGGGTTTGGTTTGTGTTCCTATTTCAATCGCTAGATATCCAATGAAGGACCAAGGAGGCCACTAATGAGCTCGGTATACTTGATGCAGTGGAGACCTATGGGTATGTTTGAAAAAAGGGACCCGCACTCGGAGTCACTAAACGGTGAATTGTCTTTGAACACCGATCTAGAATGGGCTATAATTAGTTGGTTCATTTTATTAGAATTGGCTCTAGTACTAACTCTAGTCATCGACGAGATAATCTGAAGCCTAGATAGACGTGCGGCACATCGGCTGTCTTAAATACGCCCCAGACTAATTGGATTTGTCAAGCGATTAAGAAGAATTTTCCCATAGGATAAGCTAGGGTTTGGTTTGTATTCCTATTTCCACCGTTAGATAGCCAACGAAGGACCAAGGAGGCCACTAATGAGCTCGGTATACTTGATGCAGTAGAGACCTATGGGTATGTTTGAAAAAAGGGACCCGCGCTCGTAGACTTATTCAACTTGGACTTGTCGAAGTCACTAAACGGTGAATTTTCCTTGAACACCGATCTAGAATTGACTCTAATTAGTTGGTTCATTTTGTTAGTTGGGCTTGGGTTTCAATCGAGCTAGAGTGATGAGGTGGGTGATGAAATCCCACTAGTTTCAATTTAGAGTTGGGTTTGCTCTTTAGGTTGATTTCGGCCATCTACACAGTTCGATAATGTTGTTGCAAAAGCAAATAACCAAGCATCAAAGCATTCAATTAGCACCCGGGATCGCACTCAAGGCAAGGTTAAGAAACTTACCAACCCATGGGCCATGCCACGGGGTCTCTTCTTCGGGGTAAGGAGGTGTATCTTTCATGGGCTTGGGTCCGGTTCCTCCAAAGTGAGCATTCGCTCCCTACCTGCGTATGAACCGTATTTGTGCAAAAATAGGTTAGATCGCATGTAGGTCTAGGGTTTTGAGATTTAATTGGAAGGTTACCGCCTTTTAGGGTTTCAAGAAACACATGATTTAATCGAGGCAGGTATTTGAATAATTTCAATTAGGATTTAAAATTCAATATAAAAAATTCTCGAATCAAAAATTTCTATTTTTGAATTATCCGGAGTTGGAAACCTTCCGAAATTTCAAATTTTGAAATCTTGGTCAAATCGAAAATTCCACAAATTAAGGAATCTTGGTAAAATTGGACTCTTTCCAATTTTAGAGTTTATCGAATTTAGAGTTTCTAAAAATAGAAACTCAAAGGATGAAATTTTTCTAAAGAGAGAAAGTGCCTTAATTTTCAAAATTCAAAATTTGAAAATTTGTCAAAATGAAAAATAACCAAAAATATGATTTACTTAAAATAGTAGAAAATCAAATCTAGTCCTAAATTTTTTTGTATTTTTTATTTTTTTGTGATTTTAAGAATGCACTCAATCAAGGGTTTCTAGAAACTCTTGAACACACATTTAATTAAAGTAGTAAAAATCATTCCTAAACTATTACAAGATTCGTTCTCGGCCGTCCGAGGCTTAAAAATAAAAAGTAAATAAAATCATAAAATCTGCAAATATGGAAAGTTTCCCAAATTGTTCAGAGCTTTTAATTTTTGTTGTCTTCATTCCTTTTCACACTCCCGTACACCCGAGCGGCAATGGCGCCATTTGAAAGAAGGGATTTCTATGTCGTCAGATCGGAAACCCTTGAATCAATAAAATTTATAAGAATTCGATTTTAATCCTGAAGAAGTAGCAATTCTTGCATAGTGGTTTGTGTTGGATGTTGATCCGCACTTGGTGTGAGTTAGTGCAATAAGGAATTAAAACTAACAAATAATATACAGTGAAAAATTAGAATGGTGGAAAGATGAGAATGGCGAGTTGCTTTAAAACAACTTTAAGAAGAGATTCAGAGAACACTAAAATAGTTAACCAAAATCAAATTTTATTAATCATCGAAGAGTGTGTACATGAAATAAACTAAATAAAGCAAAAAATTTATTCTAGAAAGGAGATTAAAGAAAGCATGTAAAGGGTTTGAAAGAAGAAGGGGAAAGGGAAATAAATATCCATGGAGATCTTGGAGCTAAGGGCGCTACCGATCAAGAAGACCATCGTCCAAGATTTTGATGAATGCTTTCAATCGAGAGAAGAATTTTGATAGAGAAGCATCCCATGATCTTTGGAGTAAAGACACAACCGATCAAGAAAAGAATCATCCAAATTTCATGGAATGCCCCTCAATTGTGAGAATATGAGAGAGAAAGTGAGGATTCACATCGGAGCTTATCGATCGACAAGGTAGATGCGAATTGGCCAATGATGAAATGATGATGCGCCTTGAGAAACTCACCTTTTGCATTTACCAAGAGGAGTCGGCCAAGTGAAGAGGCGATCGGCTTGAGGAATCTAGAGAGAGAAAGTGAACCCTAGAAAGATTAATGATTTCTAGAGAGAAAGGGATTTTAGAAAAAGAAACTATGGTTTCTAGAGAGAAGAGAGAAGAGAAACCCTAGAGAGAAAGTAAGAGGAAGTGAGGAGGGAAGAAGATTACATTGTACACACTTACCACGGAGTTGAGTCTGCTACACGATGGAGGAGATCGCCAATGATGGTGATCGGCCATGCATGATGGATGATGGTTGACTATGAAGATGGTAAGATTCGGCCAAGTGGATGGCCATGGTGGTTGCATGGTCGAGAACGTGGCTGTAGTGTGCACCAATGATGGTGTACTCAGTCCGTGGGATGCAAGAAGGTTGATGGCAACAAGAAGGCAGGCAACTGGTTGCTTGCATGCTGGCTGGTTGCCTTGAGTGCATGGTGTGAAGAAGAGTAGATGTGCATTGAGCAAGGGAAATAATGGTTGCTGGGCGAGATGATAGCAAGCTTGAGAATAATCGGCCAAGGGAAGAGGCCTATTGGAGCTTGCAACCACCGGCCAAAAGTTGCAGGTTGGCAGTGCGAAGAAGGGCAGCCTGTTGTAGAGAGGTTGGTGGTCGTTGCTGTGCATCGGAGGAGATGAGAAGGCTTCTAGGTGGTTGGCCAGACTACAATGATGATAGCAGCTTCGGGAAGGAGAAGCATTCTTGCAGGGTGAAAGAGTTGTTTAGTCCATGTGGGAGGTGAGGAGCTGCTGGTGAAAACATGGAAGGAAGAGCTACAGCCTACTCTCTTGTAGGCCGTGAAGACGGTAGTTGAAGATGTTGGCTAGAGAAGAGAAAGGAGGGTTGCAGCGCAGTCAAGAGTTGCAGGCTACAATGTTAACAGGATGGAGTTTTGGTGGAGAAAACATGGAGAAGATCGGTGGTGGAGATGCATGCTTAGACTGGAGAGGATGAGGTTGCAAAGAGGGGCACGATTTTGCTGTAATAGATCGGTGGTGGAGATCTGTGGAAGAGGACGTGCTGGATGTTGTGCGTGGAGATCTAGAGAATCGGCTGGAAGTGGTCGGAGAGGGATGGTGATGGTGGTTGTTGGGTTGCACACCAGCAACAGTAAAGAGAAAGAAAAGATCACCGGGATGAAAGGAGTACACACGGTGGTGAACGCTAGAGATGTAGGAACCTGCTAGTACCGCTAGCCATGTAGTGGAGATCTGCCCAAAAAATTGTAGGCGCGGAGGAGGACCAGCCATTCCAGGATACCAAGGAGGAACAACGATAAAGTGGAGAGGAGGGGGAGGAGCTCACGGCTCCTCTGCCTAGTTGTGCCCAATGGAGAGTTAGAGTTTGGGAGATTTTTGAGGGGAGAAGATGAGAGATCCTCAGATTTGTTAGTGGGTTCGGAGAGTTAGAAGGTGAGAGTTTAGTGGGGTAGAAACGTGGAGTCGTGGACTGATTCGTGGGAGGAGCCTCCACGTGAGAGAGGGTGTTATGGATATGGGAGAAAAGGTCTTTTGACCTTTTCTCTCATAGGCCTTTGATAACTCATGGGTCATTGGTAACCCGTGGATTCATGAAGTTTGTGGGTCGTTGGGTGAGACGAGGGTTTTTCCGTCGTTGAGAGAACAACCCTAGAATCAACAAAATTTATATTGATCCGGTTCTTAAATCCTACAAAATATGAGAGTTTGTATAGGGATTCGTGTCGGATGTCGATCTGCACTCGGAGTTAGGGATTAGCACAAATAAGAACATAAAATAACGTATTCTAACTAGAAATTAGTGGAGGGGTGAGAATGGCGAGTCCAAGATTTAAAAACATGTTTAGAGAAAGAAACTACCAAGAATTAGAAACAATCATAGGCATCTAATATCCGAATCTAAACACAATACTTGAAACACTAAAATTCCAAAATGAACCTAAATTTATTCCTTGAATCAAAGTACGACTTACAAATTTTCAAGCAAAACATTAGCAAAACAACCAACTTTAACTAGAAAGCAAATAAACAAAAAAAGACTAAACTAGAGAGAGAAGTAAGAGAGAGAAAATTAAGACGAAAGAACTAGAGAGAGAAGTAAGAGAGAGAAAATTAAGACGAAAGAACTAGAGAGAGAAAGAGAAAGATTTATCCTAGAGATAGAACATTGAAGAGAGGAAGGATGTAGAGAGAGAAAGTGAAGAGGGGAAAATTACCTTATGCACTTACCTTGGGTGAGATCGGCCAATGGAGAACTAGCTGCTAGCGGGCTCGGCCATATGGTGATGATTTGCCAGTTGACAACGTGAAGATGATAAGGTGCAGATGTGCACCAGCCAGCGAGGTGGATGAACGGTGGTGAAGCTTGGACGTGGATAATGGAGAGTGAGGGTTTGATGCAGATCTGCCTTGGAGTTGGAAGATAGAAGACGCACCAGTGAAGGGCGTTATTGGAGGGCATACAATAACCACACGATGGTGAGATGCATAACCACTATGAGGAGCACATGATGGATCAGGCCTTTTGGGGAGATGGAGGCGCTCTAACTTGCAACCCTACCTACATGGAGAGTGGAAGATCGCCTGGATGAATCAGTGGTAGTTGCAGGCTGTACCGGTTGAAGATCTAATCAGTTTTGACAAGGAGGAGAGGCTGGTCGATGCTCTAACAGGTGGTGCGGCCATCATTTTTGCAGTAAGTGGTTTTGGGAGAGGAGAGGAGATGGTCCAGAGGAGATGAGCAGATCTACACGGTGGTGGAGGAGCTCTTGTAAGTGGGCTTTGATGAGGGCAGCAACGGTTCGTGGGGATGGTGGTGCGGCGGCTGAGGAAGGAGGTCGCAATCCCGTTTGGTGAAAAGGTTAGGCAGGCTTTTGAAGCCGTTGTGGTAGTGTGCGACCACAACAACAAGAGCCATTTATGGTTGGAGAAGAGGGAAGCTAACGGCCTCCTCCTCTCTACTCCTTTTTCTCCTTCTCTTCTTTTTTTCTTTTTCTTTTTGTTGTTTTGTTTTCTTTCTCTGGTTTTTGAGGGAACGGTGAAGAGAGGGATAGATTAGAGGGGCGGTAGAGATAGGGATTAGAAGAGAGGTGAGGGGACGGCTAGGATAGAGAAGATTAGGGTTTCCAAAACGTGGAGAGGAGATATGGGTTGAGAATGTGGGAGGAGGAAGTAGTCGTTCTTCAAAAAAGAAGTCCCCTTTTAATAGAAACCGTGGGTTTCTATTTATTAGAGACCCACGATTTTCAAAACTCCCCCTTTTTTCCAAAAATGACTTCCCTCTTTAATTTGCCAAAAATTATCCTTTAATCACCATAAACATTATTTCCTTGTAAAAAGATTTTCTTTCTTTCAAAAATTTTCTTCTTTAAAAACTTTCTTCTTTCGAAATAAATTTTTGCAATATATCTGCGATTTTCTTTCAAAACATATGGGGGGAAAAATTCCATTTTTAGATAAAGCTGAGGGATATTTCCAAATAAGGGATGTGGGGTTCATTAAATGGCTAGACCGTGGGTCATTAATAATGGGCCCGTCTGTTAGCTTGGTCTTAGGCCCATTTGATTTAACATGGAATGATGAGGGCCATAGGATTCTAAGATGGGTGATCGGATGATTTGGTGACGATCGGACGGTAGAATAGGATGTTGATGATCGAATGGATCATTGGACGGTAGAGATCAGCCAAGGTAGGCTGTAGGATAAGGTACTTGCAAAATGAAAGGATCGGATGGTTGTGATTTGAGAGTAGAGAGAGAATGAGGGTTTAGAGATAGGAGAGAGAAAATATTATAAAATAAAGAGAAAATGCTAGCAGAGGGTCTTGAACCCTGGTCTTTGACTTGGTCTTCTGCATGCTTTACCAACTGAGCAAGTCTTCATCTTGTGTTAGTTGATAAGCTTTAATCTCCTTAGTCTCTTTTTTGAGGGCTTGTCTCTCCTTCTCTCTTGGTCGTCTCTTAGGCTTTTCTGACTCTTGGCTCTTCCCACTCTTGGCCTATATCTTCTTATCATCAGCATGTTGGCTCTTGAGCTTTGATCATAGGTTCTAGAGGTTGATTGTGGGCCCGCATTCCATCAAAATTATCCGATTAGTGCTCCTACGATAGAAAAATCGCGTAATGAGACTTTTACAAAATGGCTTCGCATGTGGGTTAAATAAATGCGTATGAGTGCATGCGAATATACAATTTTGTGCAAAAAAGTGTGTTCTACGCAATGAGAGAAACTCTTACATAGAAATATTGATAAAAATAATAGTTTTATGTAGGAGAGTGCGATAATGCTAAAAGAATAATTGCTTAAAATAAACACTTTCAAGCGAATATCACAACCCCCAACCAGCATATTGCCAATCCTTGGCAAATAGTACGAAAAATGGCTTGAAAGGGCTAGGCACATACTGCACACTTTTTCTCATTAGCTAAGAAAAAACTCTATTTTGTCAAATTTATTTGAAGGATGCATGAAAATAGTTACAAGCTAGCAAATAATTGAAAGATTTTAGCAAGACTACAGACTGATAATCAGGACCCAGAATAGTCAGACTCAACATGTGTGTGCGCTCAACATTATCATCATTCCATAGTAAAGATTTCCAGATTTTCCTCTAAGAGTTTATGACTCGACTTCAAATCTCACTTGTGTGTCACTCGGAAATAAATCACTCCGAAATGGTGTTTTTTTCTATTTTTCTCTCAAGCAATATGTGAGGAGATAAGTTGATAAGAAGGGACAAATATCTCACATATATTATTTTGAAGGAAGGACTTTAGAAATTCAGAAGATCTCATGATCAGAATATCATATCGCTTGGTAACGACAGATCAAACTCTATAGGTTCTCTTTTCTCCATTCTCCACATTCCATGATTGCTCTAACCTAGAATTAAATAGGGCTTAACTAACTTGTATTGAGGCTTGGGATAAGTTTAAAAAAATAAGGATACACAAGGATTCAAAATTCTAAGAGGATATCTCAACTTTTTCTTTGCAACTTGTCCTGAGGGTGTAGCACCATTTTTCTTTTCTTTTTTTTTTCATCTTTCTTATCTTTATCTTATTCTCATATTTTTGAGACAGCTCAATACATTTTTCTATTTTCTTTTCAGCTTTCCTTTTTCAGCTTGTATTTTCTTTTTAGCTTGAGCTCCACTTGTTTTTCTTCTTTTTTTTTACTTTCCTTTTAGGGTGTACCCATACCAATATCTCTTTTATATCATCCACAGAAGTAGGGTAATGTATTTCTTGTTTGGGCTCGGTTTTTGGTAAATGGGCTACCAAGAAAAGGTTTCAGTAATATGCTCGAAAAGGTTTCTAATGGTGAAGACTTTAAGCCAAAAAGTTTCAGATGTATAGAAAAATGGCCTAAATCATTTTCTAGGGTTTGCACTCTCATGTGTTATGTCTCAAATGGATATAGAGAAGGTTCTTTCATAATAATTCAGACTTTGATGTCGTTCCAAGTTCTATGCTCAAGGCAAAAATTAAATCTGACAACAAAATAATTGGGGACATGAAGAATTAGTGAGTCATCTTGTGACTCAGAATGATTGTATAACCCTGAGAAATGATGAAATACTCCAAACCTTACTAGGTTAAGTCTACACAAATATTCTTCTCGGATCTCTAAAGAATCTAAACTTAGGATGACTCTAATGTTGATAGTGTACAATTTGTGCCAAGTCTGAATTTTTCTAAGTGTCTGAAATCACTGTAGTACTGCTTGACTTGAATTGAACTCAAGCTAATATGTAACACTTTAAAATGTGACATCCTTTAGAAAAAGACTAAACAGGAGTCTTAGCTAATCACAAGTCAAGGCATTTTCAAAAATATTCTAGAAGTTCTTGAAAACTTTGAAAATCATCAGAAACCACCCAAAAACACCAGATTTTCTCTCTTTTGAAAAGTAATTTTTTTTCAAAATAAAAACATGAGTTTTGGTAAAAACCCACCCCCAACCAAAATATAGCACCATCCTCGGTGCTCATGACCGGGACATAAAATGATAAAATATTGATAATGATGATGCAAAGGTTCAGGGAGGATGTTACCAAGTCGACAAAAACTCGACAGTGTGTAGTACCTGATGACCGGCAGAATGAATGTACCTGCATGTCCAGAGATATAACAGTAATCACAAATGCATAAGACTCATGTATTCTAGGAATATCGGAATTGCCTCTCTAAAAGTGCTAAATTTTACGTCTTCAGCCAAACATGGCGGGGTGACAGGCACTCCTAACGAGATTAAAACACATGGAGACTGAGTGAATCTGTAGTCTTCCTACCACCTAAGGTGGAGCAAAAATTGCTATCCTATCCCTTATCTAGGTATCCGTTGTAGAAAAGGTCTTTCTTAGTGTATACCGAGAGAAAGACAGTAGGTGCTCTAAGCAACCCCGCAAAAACATGTAGTGTAGCAGGGAGGGATTGAAGCTTCTCAGTAAAAATTGAGAAGAGAGGAGTAGGGGGTTCTCTGACCATGGTTAGCAGAGCCGCAAACTCATTGGGTTTAGCGGGAAGGTATTTGAATGGAGCAGACTTCAGCAGATCAGTAATATCAAAAATTGTCTGACTCCGAGATGGAGTCAAGCACAAAGTGTTCTTGACACTTCAATAATTTTTCCTCGGGAGAGTCCTGAATTAGACTCTCGACGGCACACGGGTCATCGACAACATCGACGTAGGGTGGCTGGTGAAAACTGTTGACCTCTTCCTCGAGGTTTCCTAATGCGATAGGGATGCTCAAAACCCTGCACTCAATGTGCTCATTCTTAGTGGGGAACGGTTGGTCCAGGACAGCTGGAGCCTCATTTTCTAGACACGGCTCAATGGTAGAAATGTCTGCATCCAGTGCATAGGTAGAATCATTAGAGATAGAGATGGACATGGGTATTTCTATGTTCGATGCAAAAGTGGCTGCCTGTAAGGGCACCATAGATGGAGACACGGGTTCATCACTATTGTTGCACACTCCAAGGGTGGTGGGGACTGGTAAGTCTAGGACAATTGGGATCCTATGTGATATTCGCTCAAAAGTGCTTATTTTAAGCACTTATCCTGTTAGCGTTATCGCACTCTCCTACGTAAAACTGCTCTAATTATCCACTTTTCTACGTAAGAGTCTATCTCATTGCGTAAAACACACTTTTCTGGACGAAATGGTATATTTGCATGCATTAAACACATTTTCGAAAGTCTAAATATTAAGCCGTTCTGATAAAGTCTCATTACGCGCTTCTTCTGTCGCAGGACACCCCGATGGGACGATTTTCGAGACTTGTGGGCCCAAATCGATCATGAAAGCCCATTATCAAAGCTTAACAAGCCCACATGCTATAACTAGAAGATATGGGCCAAATATGGGCTGAATAAGAGGACCAAAAAGTCGGCCCAAAGAACGAAGAGAGTAGGAGAGCCAATGACCAAGAGACGGACCAAAGCGTTTAAAGCCACATGAGTCAGCAAAGAATGATGGTCGACTCTACTGGAGAAGCGTGAGGATGGTCACAGTGAAGAACAGGGTTCCAGACCCTCCGCCAGTGCTTTTTTCCATTTTTTTTGATACTTTTTCTCTCATCTCTCCTTATTCTCTCTCTCTCTTCATCTCTCGATCCTCGAATCTACTGACCTAACCCCAGAACTCCTGCCTATCAACTCTATCTCATCTCCCTTAGCTTTCTGACCGTTGGATCTTCCATCGGACCGTTGGATCTTCAATCGGACCGTTGGATCTCTCTAGATCCGTCGATCAACCAATCTGAGTCCCAATCAAGTCACCATCCATCCGATCGCCATCAGACTGTCTGCCACATCATTCTGTGAGATGATGGACATCATCAACCCATGAGGGCCAATAGCCGGGCCCATCATCATCGACCCGCTGTCCGACCAGTTAGTGGACCCCGCGAATTTCAAAAATAATTTTAATTAAATGGGGGGTCCACTAATTGGGGAGATTCCCCATAGAAAAGTAGGTTTTTACTTAAAAAAAAATATATATATATATTTTTTATTTTCAAAAAATACCCTATTTCCATTAATGGAAATAGGGAGCTTTATAAGATGAGGGAGAAGGGTTCGTTCGAACCCTAATCCCCCCCCTTTCTCTTCCATTCTCTTCCCCAACTCGTTTCTCCCTTTTCCCCCTCTCTTGGCCGCTGTTTTCCTCGACTTCTCCTCTACCTTCGTCATCTTCTTCACCGTTTTTCCACCGGAGTTGCAGCCTGCAACTCCGGCCACCACCTGCAACTCCGGCGAAACCAACATCACCAGCCACCATCTTCTCCGCCTCCTTTTCACCATCGAACCTAGAAATTCCAAAAACCCCGTCCTCACCTTGGATCCCTACGTGCGATCCCTCAACCCAACGTTTTCTTCATCACTTCCTTGCTGCCCTCCACGTTCCTGGTGGCTCCTCCACCTGTTGCGCTACTGTCCTCTCTTCCTCTTCTCATCTTTAAGTTGCAGTGCCAGCAACTTACCGGCCAAAAATTGGCCTACAACTCTGACCGGTGAAGCTGCTGCCCCTTGCGAATCAACCAACGCCTACAACATCCGTTGTTGTAGGCCGTGCACACCAGCATCTCCAGTGAGTCTTCAATCCAACAACCTCTCACAAACTACGGCCATGATATCTAGCGATCACGACCGTTCATCTATCCTACACCTTCGTCAACTTGCATGACTGTTAGCACCGCCTGCAAGCACCACCACTCACGGTTAGGCCGTGAACCTCCTTCCACATCAAGTCCCTCCACCACACCACCTCACATCATGGCCAATCCTTCTTTGAACCGATCCTTCGCTGTTGGGTTGATCTCCATCACTCTCGGTAAGTTTGCAAATGTGAGATTCTCTCTCTAACCCTCCATAGCTTGTTTCTCTCTCTTCTTTCTCTCTCTCTAGTCTCTTCTCTCTTTCTAAAAATTCATACTCTCTCTCCTCTTATTCTCTTCCTCTCTCTAGTTCTTACGGCTTTATAGTTTAATCCTTTTAGTTCTTTTTATGTTTAGTTCGCAATTTTGATTGAGAATATTGTAAGAAAATTATTATTTCAATAAATTCTAGTATTACTTCATTGTTTTAGTTATTTTCTTTTTAATCTTATGGCAATTTCTCTCTCTAGAAATCACTAAGCATGTTTTAAATCCATCACCATTCTCACCTCTCCATGTTTTCTTGATAAAAATCCGTCATTTCATGTCTTTGAATTACGCACACTAACCCCGAGTGCGGATCGACATCCGACACGAATCCCTATACAATATCGCATATTTTGCAGGATTAAAACTCGGATCAAATTACAAATCTTGTTGAGATTAGGGTTTCCGTAACCAATGAGCGAGACACAACTCAGTGTCAGGAATATCTTCTTCAGGGTCAGAGAGAGAAGCAGCAGAGTGATAGTGAGAAATAGGCTTCTCAGGGCTAAGTTCAGAATTAGGTGCTTTTAAGGGCACCGAAGATGGAGACACTGGCTCCTCAATAGTCTGGCTTGGTCTAGTGGTGGTAACAACTTCTATTTCCTCTTGGACATTCTAGTTCTGGTGCATGGGTAGCAACTGCTCCTCATAGACAGTGGCCATTTCATTATCCTCAGGGTAGGCTATAGGGTGACTAGGGAAATGGACTTCCACACTCTCAGACTCTAACTGACCTAGACGGTGGTCCAACCTCTCCATGGAATGTTGTTGCTGGATGATATACTGAGAGAGAAGGTCATCTAGGGGTAGTAGATTGTGGCGGTTCTATTAAGTTAAGTTGAGGTGCCAACTCTTGATAGTAGTCCAAATGATTATGACAATAGTAGGCCGGTAGTGAGTCTGGGAATGTCTACTGACTCTAGAAATCTTGAGGATCCATGATATTCGCTCAAAAGTGCTTATTTTAAGCCATTATCCTTATAGCGGTGTCGCATTCTCCTATGTAAAACTTGTCATTTCGTCGACTTTTTCATGTAAGAGTTTCTTCCATTGCGTAGAGCGCATTCTTTAGACAAAAATTGACTATTTGCATGAAATATACGCATTTCGGATAGTCTAGATATGAAGCCGTTTTGATTAAGTCTCATTACGCGTTTTTCTCTCCCAGGAAACCTGATCGGGCGATTTTTGAGACTCGCGGGCCCACGATCAACCATAGAAGTCTAATATTAAAGCTTAAGGAGTCAACAAGCTATGACAAGAAGATACTGGCCAAGTACGGGTCAAGTCAGAGGATCGTAGAGCCAGATAAAGAACCAAGAGAGAGGCAAAGCTAAAGACCAAGAGACGGGCCAAAGTGATTCAAAGTCGCACCAACTGATATAAAATGACGGCTTGGTAAAGCCGACGGAAGATTACATTGAAGATCATGGTTCATGACCCTCCGCCAGCTCTTTTGCCTTTATTTTGTATTATTTTCTCTCTCTTCTCTCCTAATTCTCTCTCTATCTCTCTGGACTCTAATATCTAACCCGTAGATCATCTCATCCTACCATTAGATCCCCAGATCTATCATCCGATCCTTAGATCGATCATCCTAACCCTCCGATCTCCATCATCTAACCTTAGATCTTCTCTCCTTTAGCTTTATTCCATCTCTCATAGTTCTTCTACCGTTAGATCTTCAATTCGACCGTTAGATCATTCATCTAACCGTTGGATCTTTATAGATCCTACGGTCCGCCAATTGTGGACCGAGTCAAACTGCCACCTCATCTCATCCAATTATCATAGTTTCATCATCTAACAGCCCCCATGGCCAAGTGGCCCACAAGCAAATTAGAAGCCCACCGCCTTGTAACCCGTCCTAGAGCCCATGGTGTTTTGGGCTCATTTACCATTTTTTCTCCCCTAGCGGCCAAACGCACCCTAACCCATGGCCTCGCAAGAGGCCCATATCCATTTGGCCCAGTAGGGGCGCTTATCCTTGAGCCCATGACCCATACCCAATCCTTCGGTCCATTATCCATGTGGCTCACAGGCCGACATGTGGCAATTTCCTTGGCCCAACTCTATGGCCTTGGACCTACCCATTTAATAGCCCAAGGCCTATGGATTCATGACCCAATCAAAGCAAGTGGCCAACATAAACCCATGGGCTCTCACAAGCCCACATTCAAGCCAATGGGAGAAGTGGTCAACTTTGACCACTTCTCATCAATCCCCAACTTCATTCCTACGGTTTCTCTCTCCCACAACAAACTACTCCCTTTAAAAGAGAGAGAAACCTTGGGTCTCTTTTTGGTTCCCTCCCCCTTCACTTCTCATTCCCTTCTTCTACCACTTCTCTTGGAAGGCTTTGGGTGGGTGTGTGATAGCCAGCACCCCCCCACGATCTCCCACAATAGCTTCCAGCGTGACAGGCTAGGAGCACGTCCTACGCACCATTAATTCCGGCGAGAAGCTCGCCGGAATTGTTCACAGCCATACCATCCATATTCTTCTTCTTCTTCTTCATCCTCCTTCTTCTTCTTCTTCTTCTTCTTTTTCTTCTTCTTCTTCTTCTTCTTCTTTTTCTTCCTCACCGGAGTTGCAACCTGCAACTCCGGCCGGCGCAACTTGCTGCCCACAGCAACGTTGGTCTTCTTGGCGGGCTGGTGTGCGAGCCTGCAACTTTTGAATCCATCCTCCCCTTCTTCTTCTTCCCTTTCTTCCATCTTCTCCTTTCCTTCTTCCCAGTTTCTTCTTCATCTTCCCCATCTTTCCCACCGGAGTTGCAGCCTGCAACTCCGACCGCCTGAACCTTCTATACCTCCTCTAACATCTGTAGCAGCACCGCCTCTGCCTGTGTCTCAGCCTGTGGGATTCCGCCCCTGTGCCTCGTCTCCCTCCCAAGGTTTGCCTGCTCCTCTTCCACTTCTCCTCTAGCCGATCTACAACACCATCATCTCCATTGATTGTCGGAGTTGCATACCAGCAACTCCGTCAACAGCAAACTGTTTACCATCTTTCATCCTAATGGACCGGTACCTCTACTCTAAGGCGATTGAGATCCCCTCCTCTTGCACCATCTAGCAAATCGTCCTCTCTTGCACTAACGGACTGCTACAAGGCAACTATACGTGGAGATCTTCCTCATTTGGAACCACCTCTTCACCCATCTGCTGCACGTTGCAGCCTGCAACTCGTTGCTGCCAGTTTTCACCACCACCAACATTCCAACCAGCACCGTTCTCCTTCTTTTCTCTTCTTCCTTCTTTTCTTCTTCTTCATTGCTGCTCCGCTAGTCAACTTCATCACCACGTTCTTACCGGAGTTGCAGGCTGCAACTCCGACAGATCACTCAGTGTCCCACACGAACCAGCAACGGTTCGGGTCGCAACCTCCATTTTTTGGAGTTCATTCCCTCCTCCTCTTTTACCAGTCAAACCAGCAACTGTCCATGCACGGGTTGTAATTCAAAACTTGCAAAAATCCACGGTTTGCACCTCCTCTTGGTTGCTCCACTCACGGCACCATCGCCTCCATCATCTTGTTGCCTTAACGGTAAGCTGTTCTCTACACCTGAAACTCTACTCCGGCCAGTTCCCAGCCTGGTTCGACCTGCAACCCTCTTCAGGTTCTTCATCAACTCCAGCCACCGTTTCCACCTTCTATAGCTCCTCCAAGACCACGTGGTGCAGCGCCCTTCATACCACCTAGCAGCCAATCCAGTAGGTGTACCGCCCATCAATGGTGGTCACCTCCTTGCTGGATGTTAGAGAAGCATAACCTCCACCTCCCTTTCACCGTATCTGCAACCATCCTTCACTAGCACACAGTGTGATCTACAGCCCACGCCCCATCACCGTTGCGCCTCCTGCAAATTCACTAAACCACTCATCACCGGCCAAGTTGAAGGTTTGCAACTTCTTTTCCTTGTTGGCCGATCACCTCGCCTTGGTGATATCCTCTTCACATCCTTGCTGTTGTGCACATTGCCTAGCTACAGTCTAGCTAGCATCCCACACGGTCAGATGCATTTAAGCAGCAAGTTGCTTCACACCCTGTTCGTTCTCACGAACCGATGATCAGCACCATTCTCTTAAACGTTGCTGGTCCCACCAACAAAAATCAACAACTTCTCAAAGCCGTGCATACCTCCATCCTTTCCACCTCAAGCTGTTAGATCCATCGTAGACCACCTCCTGAACTTTCTCTACCGCATCCAAGCACATGCACCACTGTGCTATATCCAAGTCTACCCAGACGCTGCTGTAATCAATTGTAACCACCGTGCAATCAAGTGCACTAGCAGACTTGCTACCCCTTCCTCGCTTCAAGGCACGAGCAGCATCATATCACCACCATCACACCCATTCCTTTGGCTGTGATCATCCATCAAGGTAAGTGATCCACGGTCTGAATCTCTCTTCTTCTCTTCCTTTTCTCTCATTTTCTCTCTCTAGACTCATTCTTCTTTAATTTCTCACTCCTTATTGTTTTCTCTCTCTAAATCCTCTCATTCTCTCTAAAAATTACATCTTTAGATTTTCTCTCTCTAGAAATTACATTCACTCCCTTTCTATCTCTAAAACCTCCATCTTTTTATTTCTAAAAATTCTTATTTTTGTCTCTCTCTACCTAGATCTATATCTTTCTAAATTGCTTTCAAAATTAGTTTTGATAATTGTTATTTGTTTGCCAGTTTTATTTCAAAGCATTATAATTTGGATTTTACATTAATAAATAAAATTGTTGCATTTTGATTATGTTAGTTCTCATTTATAGTTTTAATCATCTCTCTCCAAAAATATGTTTTAAAATCGATCAAATCACCATTCTCACCTTTCCACTGTTCTAAGCAATTTTTGTTATTTTTGTTCTTATTTGCCCTAACCCCGAGTGCGGACGATATTCGACACGAGCCACTATGCAAGTCTACATTTTTGCAGATTAAGTGAACCAATTCGGAGAAATTATAAATATTGTTGAGATCTGGGGTTTCCGTAACCAAAGACGCGAAAAAACCCTAATTTCAAATGGCGTCATTGCCGCTCGGTTGACGGGATTGCAAAAAGACGAATAGGAATTCAGAAAGCTGCTTAATCTTCAAGATCCGATCCAGATCGGAAAACTTTCAATTCTATTTTTCACATTTTTCAGGTATTATTTTAATGCCTCGGACGGTCGAGTGCAAAGTTGTAATAACTTAGGACTTTATTTTCTCTGCTTTTAGAATAACTGCTAGATAATTAACTAATTAAAAAAAATACCAGAAATATTAGGATCAGATTTCAATTCTGTTATTTCTAGTTAGATCACCATTGGTTATTCGATTCAAATTGGAAGATTTCCAACTCCGGGTAATTCAAAAGTAGATATTTCCGAATCCTAATTCGGGAATAGCTAAAGTTGAATTTCAAACCCTAATTGGAACTAATTCACAATACCTGTCCTAAATCATTGCGTGTTTCTTGAAACCCCAAAGGTGGTATACCTTTCAATTCCATACCATAGACCATTACTGACTAACGTGATTGCGGATTGCGTTTACCAAGTGAGTAGGGAGCGAAAGCTCAAAGAGGTGGAGTCGGGCCCAAGCCCATTTGGATACCCCTCCCTATCTCACGGAAGAGACCCCGTGCGTAGCCAACAGGCAGGTAAGTTTCTACACCTCGCCTTGAGTGCGATCTTGATCATTGTGGAATTACTGTGCCGATTGTCTATTTGCTTTTGCAAACATTATCGGAATTGCTTAGTTTGGCCGTAATAAAATATATAAAGAGCAAACCCAACTCTAACTTGAAACTGGTGGAATTTCATCACTCACCTCGTCATTCTAGCTTTTGTGCAACCACAGCCAAGAATTAAAATCAATCAAGAATAGAGCCCACTTAGATCGGTGTTTAAGGAAAACTCCACATAAAGCGACCCCTTCAAAGATCAAGTCGATTAAGTCCATGAGTGCGGGTCCCTGTTATCTAACACACCCATAGGTCCCTACTACTCAAGTATACCGAGCTCGTAAATGGCTTTCTTGATTGTCTGTCGAATTAGCTTAGTGTTGGATTAAGAACACGAACCAACCTTAGCTCCTCTTTTGGAAAAACTCATCTTCACGCTTGACAAATCCGGTTAGTCTGGGGCGTACTTAAGTCAGCCGATGTGCCGCACGTCTGTCTAGGCTTCGGATTATCCTGCAGTCAACTTGAGTTAGTACTAGCAGATTTGCTTTGAAGAGTGTATCCTTGTGAGAACCTACAGAGTAAAAAGTTCGTTCGACGGGTAATAGAAGATAAACCAGTGGTCCGCCCACTGTCATAATCTACACTATCCCTACATTAAACAAGATAATTCATAATACTATCCTGATTGTTTAGAAATAGGATTATTTGTTACTCTGTGTCCATCATTTAGGGTCATTCGGTTTCGTAGTCCTTCAATTTTTTTACTGACTCTAGGGCTTGCTTTTACAAACATATGCCCATTTGGATTTGATCCAACTCGAGACTGATTCGATCTAAGAGTCAGTCTACCGCACTGATCTCTTTCATTTATCCATCTCCCTCCTCTGAGAGACTCACATCTCTGATGGATGCTGAACGGCCTCTATTCGAGACCTACCATAATTTCTTTGAAGATCTAGGAGATAACTCTGAGCACTGGTATACAAATCCTGAGTGTCGTCATGACACTCCAGTCTCACAGAGTTCCATGGGATATGAAGCACAGGGTGATCCAGTGTTAAAATCCCTACTTAAGGATTTGAGAAACTCAGTTTTTGCCCTTGATGTTGCGGTCCAGAAGCCTGTTTATCACTCCAAATCTGTGGGATATTTCCCTCATGTCCAGAAGAGGTCTGTAATTTTAGTACATTTGAACCTCCGCTGCAGACCTCCTACAATAACATGTATTATCCGGACAATGGAAGTCAAAATAAGTTTGATTGGGAACAATAGTCTTTTCTCCAACAATATCTGCAACAGCATATGTATCATTCTGAGTTTCACCAACCTTCTGCACAATATGATGGGCAATACTCTCAGTTGCAGTACTAGCCAGATCCACAGACTGAATATTTTGGTCAACAGTGGACCCCGCTGGATTTTCAAAGTCCGCCCCAGAGTCACTTCCATCCTATAACTTTCATACTCAGTCGGACTACATTCAAGAGTTGGCACCTCAGCTTCCCTTAGCTAAACCGCCACAATCTGCAACTAAACCTACTATAGAAGAACTCCTCTCGCAATACATCATCCAACAACAGCACTCCATGGAGAGTTTGGAACACCGTCCAGGTGAGTTAGAATCTGAGAGAGAGGAAGTCACCTTCACTAGCCAAACTATGGCTTATTTAGAGGGGAATACCATGGCCACAGTCCATAATAAGGAGTCGAACAACTGGACCCTGTACCAGCCTTTACAAGAGGAAATTGAGGATACTGAAAATAATGGATCGGACAACAATATTGATGAGCCAGAGTCTCCATCTTTGGTGTCCTTCGCAGCACTGACTTCTGAACCTAGCTTAGAGGAATCATCTACCTCTGATGCTTCATTGTCTGCACTTGAAGCAGACATTCTAGACATTGAGCACTGTCTAGATAGTGTTGTCCCAGTTGTCCTGACACCACCGTTCCTCACCATCGCTGATGTACACATTGGGTGTGGGGACAATGACATGTCAGCGGCATTTTACAACCTCAAAGCAGAGGTTACCATTTTAGAACAGCCAACATATGTCGATATTGTGGATACACCATGTGCCGTAGAGAGTCTACTTTCGAACTCTCCCGTGGAAAAATTATCCCAGTGTTAAGAACACTTTGATACTGACTTCATATCGGAGTCAAACAATTTTGGTATTACTGATCTGCAGGAGTCTGCTCCATTCAGATACATTCCCGCTAAACTCAATGTGTTTGCAGCTCTGCTAACCATGGCCAGAGAACCCACTAATGCTCTCATCTCAGTCTTTACTGAGAAGCTTCGATCCCTCACAGCCGAACTACATGTTTTTGCGGGTCTGCAAAGAGCACTCACTATCCTTCTCTCAGTTTACACTGAGAAAGACCTATTTTATACAGGTATACCTAGACAAGGGATAGGATAACAGTCTCTGTTCTACCTTAGAAGACTATAGATTCACTCAGTCTCCATGAGTTTTAACCTAGTTGGGGGTACTTGATATCCCCGTCATGTCTGGCTGAAGACATAAAACTTAGCGCTTTCAGAAAGGCAATTCCGGTATTCCTCGAGTTACGTGAGTCGCATGCATATATTATTGTCAAATCTATTTGGACATGCAGGTACATTCATTTTGCAGATCATCGGGTACCACACAAGGTCCAATTTATGCCAATTTAGTAAAACACTTCCTAAACTCTTGCATAATGAAATATCAATTTTTCATCTTTTTATGTCTCGATCATGAGCACCGAGGACGGTGCTATATTTTGGTTGGGGGTGGGTTTTCATTTTGAAAAAAAAAAAAAAAGGAGAGAAACTGTGTGTTTTGGGTGTGATTTCATGAGATTTTCGAAAATGCCCTGACTTGATTAGTGAAAACCTTCCAAAAAGTCTATTTATTGAAAATGATGTCTATTTTGAAAAATCACTCATTAGCTATTCATTCAGCTTGAAAGCAAACATTACTACAGTGGATTGAAAAATCTTCGAAAACTCAGATCTAGCAAAAATGTTCACATATCAACGTCAGAATTATCCGAAGTTTAGATTATCGAGAGATCCAAGAAGAACAATTGTGGAGACCTAACCCAGTGAGCTTTTGAGCTTTTCATTATTTCTGAGGGTTATAAAATTATTCTGAGTCACAAGATGACTCACAATTCTTCTAGTCCCCAAATATTTTCATTGAGTGATCTCATTAACCTTTGCTTTGGTCATGGAACTCAGAACGACATAAAATTTGGATTATTACATAAAGAACATTCTCTATATCCATTCGAGACATCGGAGATGAAAGTACAAACCCTAGAAAATGATATAGGCCATCTTTTTAGCCAATCAGACTTTTTAGCTTCCCTAACATCTATACCGTTAGAAATTATTTTTGAGCCTGTTGATAAAATCCTTTTCTTGTTAACCCATCAACCAAAAAAAACCCAATCCCAAAAAAAAAAAGAGTTCAATACGATAACCTACTTCTGAGAGGGATCAAAGAGTATTTGATATGATTACACCATGAAAAGATAGAAACCAAGAAAGGAAAAGAAAAGAAAAGAAAACAAATGGTTAGAGCTGAAAAGAAAGATGATCAGAAAGAAAGAAAAAAAAAGTTGAAGAATATCCAGAAAGCCAAAAATTGGAAAAAGAAAATATTACCCTTGGGAAAAGTTGCAAAGAATAGTGAGATACCCTCTCAAAATTTTTGAATACCAGAATATCTTTCTTTTCTGAACCTATCCTAAGCCTCAATACAACCTATGCAAGTCCTATTTGATTGTAGATTTGTACCATCATCAAGTGTGGAGAATGGAGAAAAGAGAGATTATAGAGTTTGATCCGACGTTCTTAAGTGATATGACATTCCAATCATGATGAGATCTTAAATCTTCTTATACCTTCCATTCAAGAACTATATATGTGAGACGTTTGCCAGTTTTTATATTCATCTCCTCACATATAGTTTGAGAGAAAAGTATAAAACCATTTATGAGTGATTCACTTCTGAGTGGTATACAAGTGAGGAAGTCGAGGCATAGAGTCTCTAAGGAGATCCAAATATCTCTACTGTCAGATAAGGATGATGTTGAACACACACACACACTGAGTCTGAGTAATCTTTTGTTTGAAGGTCCATTTGTAAAAGTGTTGTATTTTGCTAATTAGTTCTAATTTGTGAATGATTTCTTGCATCCTTGAAATAATCGGACAAAACGGAATTTTTCTGAGTAATGCAAATAAGTTTTCTAGCATGTTCTGCCAAGCCCTTTTTAGCTCACTTATTTCGCAATAATTGCCAAGGATTGTCAATATGCTAGTTGGGGGTTGTGATATTCGCTCAAAAGTGCTTATTTCAAGCCATTATCCTTATAGCGGTGTCGCATTCTCCTACATAAAACTTGTCATTTCGTTGACTTTTTCATGTAAGAGTTTCTTCCATTGCATAGAGCGCATTCTTTAGACAAAAATCGACTATTTGCATGAAATATACGTATTTCGGATAGTCTAGATATGAAGCTGTTTTGATTAAGTCTCATTACGCGCTTTTCTCTCCCAAGAAACCTGATCGGGCGATTTTTGAGACTTGCGGGCCCACGATCAACCATAGAAGTCTAATATTAAAGCTTAAGGAGTCAACAAGCTATGACAAGAAGATACCGGCCAAGTACGGGTCAAGTCAGAGGATCGTAGAGCCAGATAAAGAACCAAGAGAGAGGCAAAGCTGAAGACCAAGAGACGAACCAAAGTGATTCAAAGTCGCACCAACTGATATAAAATGACGGCTTGGTGAAGCCAACGGAAGATTACATTGAAGATCATGGTTCATGACCCTCCGCCAGTTCTTTTGCCTTTATTTTGTATTATTTTCTCTCTCTTCTCTCCTAATTCTCTCTCCATTTCTGTAGACTCTAATATCACCCGTAGATCATCTCCTCCTACCATTAGATCCCTAGATCTACCATCTGATCCTTAGATCGATCATCCTAACCCTCCGATCTCCATCATCTAACCTCAGATCTTCTCTTCTTTAGCTTTATTCCATCTCTCATAGTTCTTCTACCGTTAGATCTTCAATTCAACCGTTAGATCATTCATCTAACCGTTGGATCTTTCCAGATCCTACGGTCCGCTAATTGTGGACCGAGTCAACTGCCACCTCATCTCATCCAATTATCATAGTTTCATCATCTAATAGCCCCCATGGCCAAGTGGCCCACAAGCAAATTGGAAGCCCACGACCTTGTAACCCTTCCTAGAGCCCATGGTGTTTTGGGCTCATTTACCATTTTTTCTCCCCTAGCGGCCAAACGCACCCTAACCCATGGCCTCGCAAGAGGCCCATATCCATTTGGCCCAGTAGGGGCGCTTATCCTTGAGCCCATGCCTATGCCCATGACCCATACCCAATCCTTCGGTCCATTATCCATGTGGCTCACAGGCCGACATGTGGCAATTTCCTTGGCCCAACTCTATGGCCTTGGACCTACCCATTTAATAGCCCAAGGCCTATGGATTCATGACCCAATCAAAGCAAGTGGCCAACATAAACCCATGGGCTCTCACAAGCCCACATTCAAGCCAATGGGAGAAGTGGTCAACTTTGACCACTTCTCATCAATCCCCAACTTCATTCCTACGGTTTCTCTCTCCCACAACAAACTACTCCCTTTAAAAGAGAGAGAAACCTTGGGTCTCTTTTTGGTTCCCTCCCCCTTCACTTCTCATTCCCTTCTTCTACCACTTCTCTTGGAAGGCTTTGGGTGGGCTGTGTGATAGCCAGCACCCCCCCACGATCTCCCACAATAGCTTCCAGCGTGACAGGCTAGGAGCACGTCATACACACCATTAATTCCGGCGAGAAGCTCGCCGGAATTGTTCACAGCCATACCATCCATATTCTTCTTCTTCTTCTTCCTCTTCCTTCTTCTTCTTCTTCTTCTTCTTTTTCTTCTTCTTCTTCTTCTTCTTCTTTTTCTTCCTCACCGGAGTTGCAACCTGCAACTCCGGCCGGCGCAACTTGCTACCCACAGCAACGTTGGTCTTCTTGGCGGGCTGGTGTGCGAGCCTGCAAATTTTAAATCCATCCTCCCCTTCTTCTTCTTCCCTTTCTTCCATCTTCTCCTTTCCTTCTTCCCTGTTTCTTCTTCATCTTCCCCATATTTCCCACCGGAGTTGCAGCCTGCAACTCCGACCGCCTAAACCTTCTATACCTCCTCTAACATCTGTAGCAGCACAGCCTCTGCCTGTGTCTCAGCCTGTTGGATTCCGCCCCTGTGCCTCGTCTCCCTCCCAAGGTTCGCCTGCTCCTCTTCCACTTCTCCTCTAGCCGATCTACAACACCATCATCTCCATTGATTGTCGGAGTTGCATACCAGCAACTCCGTCAACAGCAAACTGTTTACCATCTTTCATCCTAATGGACCAGTACCTCTACTCTAAGGCGATTGAGATCCCCTCCTCTTGCACCATCTAGCAAATCGTCCTCTCTTGCACTAACGGACTGCTATAAGGCAACTATACGTGGAGATCTTCCTCATTTGGAACCACCTCTTCACCCATCTGCTGCACGTTGCAGCCTGCAACTCCGTTGCTGCCAGTTTTCACCACCACCAACATTCCAACTAGCACCGTTCTCCTTCTTTTCTCTTCTTCCTTCTTTTCTTCTTCTTCATTGCTGCTGCGCCAGTCAACTTCATCACCACGTTCTTACCGGAGTTGCAGGCTGCAACTCCGACAAATCACTCAGCGTCCCACACGAACCAGCAACGGTTCGGGTCACAACCTCCATTTTTCGGAGTTCATTCCCTCTCCTCTTTTACCAATCAAACCAGCAACTGTCCATGCACGGGTTGTAATTCAAAACTAGCAAAAATCCACGGTTTGCACCTCCTCTTCGTTGCTCCACTCACGGCACCATCGCCTCCATCATCTTGTTGCCTTAACGGTAAGCTGTTCTCTACACCTGAAACTCTACTCCGGCCAGTTCCCAGCCTGGATCGACCTGCAAGCCTCTTGCAGGTTCTTCATCAACTCCAACCACCATTTCCACCTTCTACAGCTCCTCCAAGACCACGTGGTGCAGCGCCCTTCATACCGCCTAGCAGCCAATCCAGCAGGTGTACCGCCCATCAATGGTGGTCACCTCCTTGCTGGATGTTAGAGAAGCATAACCTCCACCTCCCTTTCACCGTATCTACAACCATCCTTCACTAGCACACGGTGTGATCTACAGCCCACGCCCCATCACCGTTGCACCTCCTCTAAATTCACTAAACCACTCATCACCGGCCAAGTTGAAGGTTTGCAACTTCTTTTCCTTGCTGGCCAATCACCTCGCCTTGGTGATATCCTCTTCACATCCTTGCTGTTGTGCACATTGCCTAGCTACAGTCTAGCTAACATCCCATACGGTCAGATGTGTTTAAGCAGCAAGTTGCTTCACACCCTGTTCGTTCTCACGAACCGATGGTCAGCACCATTCTCTTAAACGTTGCTGGTCCCACCAGCAAAAATCAACAACTTCTCAAAGCCGTGCATACCTCCATCCTTTCCACCTCAAGCTGTTAGATCCATCGTAGAGCACCTCCTGAACTTTCTCTACCGCATCCAAGCACATGCACCACTGTGCTATATCCAAGTCTACCCAGACGCTGCTACAATCAATTGTAACCACCGTGCAAGCAAGTGCACCAGCAGACTTGCTACCCCTTCCTCACTTCAAGGCACGAGTAGCATCATATCACCACCATCACACCCATTCCTTTGGCTGTGATCATCCATCAAGGTAAGTGATCCACGGTCTGAATATCTCTTCTTCTCTTCCTTTTCTCTCATTTTCTCTCTCTAGACTCATTTTTCTTTTAATTTCTCACTCTTTATTGTTTTCTTTCTCTAAATCCTCTCATTCTCTCTAAAAATTGCATCTTTAGATTTTCTCTCTCTAGAAATTACATTCACTCCCTTTCTATCTCTAAAACCTCCATCTTTCTATTTTTAAAAATTCTTATTTTTGTGACTCTCTCTACCTAGATCTATATCTTTCTAAATTGCTTTCTAAATTAGTTTTGATAATTGTTATTTGTTTGCCAGTTTTATTTCAAAGCATTGTAATTTGGATTTTACTTTAATAAATAAAATTGTTGCATTTTGATCATGTTAGTTCTCATTTATAGTTTTAATCATCTCTCTCTAAAAATATGTTTTAAAATCGATCAAATCACCATTCTCACCTTTCCATTGTTCTAAGCAATTTTTGTTATTTTTGTTCTTATTTGCCCTAACCCTGAGTGCGGACGATATCCGACACGAGCCACTGTGCAAGTCTGCATTTTTGCAGATTAAGTGAACCAATTCGGAGAAATTACAAATATTGTTGAGATCTAGGGTTTCCGTAACCAACGACGCGGAAAAACCCTAATTTCAATCCACTGTTGACCAAAACATTCAGTCTGTGGATCTGGCTGTTACTGCGATTATGAGTATTGCCAATCATACTCTCCATTGGGTTGATGAAACCCGGAAGGATAATTATCCTGCGGCAATGGCTGCTGGAGAAAAGACTGTTGTTCCCAGTCAAAGTTATGGTTACTCCTAGTGTCCGAATAATAAGTGCTGTCATAAGAGGTCTGTATTGGAGGTTGAAATGTACTAAAAGTACAAGCCTCTTCCTGGATAGGAAGGAAATATCCCACAGAGTTGAAATTATACACAGGTTGCTGGACGGCGACACTAAGAGCAGAGACTGAGTTTTTAAGTTTCTGGAGTACAGAGTTGTACTCCGGATCTCCGCGACTGTCATACCCCATAGAAGTTTGCGAGACTGGAGTGTCATGATGATACGCAGAATTGACATACCATTGCTGAGAGTTATTACTGAGATTCTCACAGAAAGTGTAGTAGGTCTCATACAGAGGCCGTTCTTCTGCCATCAGAAGAGATAGAGGGGTGCAGTAGACTGACTCTCAGATCGAATCAGTCAAAGGTTAGGACAGGTCAAACTGAGCTTCTGCTTGAAAAAGCAAGCCCGAGACTTGGCAAAAAGTTGCCACAAGGAGATACTGGAGTAGTGTTCCTAAATGCACATAGAACAAATAAGATAATCTTACGACTAATCAATCAGGATAATTTTGAGGATTTATCTTCTTAGTTTTGGGGGTAGGGTAGATTACGACAATGGGCAGACCACTGGTTTATCTTTTTACCCGTCGGACTAACTGTGTCGCTCAATAAGTTCTCACCAGGATACACTCGCAAGAATCCGCCTGGTACTAACACAAGTTCACATTTCTAGAATCAGTAACCTAGACAGACATGTGGCACATCGGTCATCTTAAGTACGCCCCAGGTTAGCCGAATTTGTCGAGGGCTTACAAGTGTGGTTATCAGGGGAAACCTGGGTTAATTTTGTGTTCCTAACCCAACAATTAGCAAACTAACAAAGAACCAGGGAAGCCACTAGCGAGCTCAGTATACTTAAGTAGTAAGGACCTATGGTGTGTTAGATAACAGGGACCCACGCTCGTGGACTTATTCGACCTGGGATCGAAGGAATGACTAAGTGTTGGGGTGTCCTAGAACACCGATCTAATTTGGCTCTAACTCTTAGTTCTTTTTATTAACTGTGTCCTGGGGATCAAATTCAGCTGGAGTGATGAGGTGGGTGATGAAATCCCACCAGTATTAATGAGAGCTGGGTTTGCTCTTTAATTAGGTAATTTGGCGGCCATCCACGCAAGTCAAATAAGTTTATAAAAAAAACATATAGACACGCGGAACTTGAATCACCCAATTGCATAGTATCACACTCAAGGCGAGGGAATAGACTTACCTCCGTGGGCCACACCATAGGGTTGCCTCCATGGGATAGAGAGGGGTATCCAAATGGGTTCAGGCCCGAGTCCACCTCTTTGAGCTTTCGTTCCCTACCCACACTTGCATCGTACGCTGCAGAAAAGTTAGATCACACGGTCTAAGTATTTGGGATTCTAATTGGAAGATCCTTGCCTTTTTAGGGTTCACAGAGCAAGCACTAAATTTAGGCAAGTTTTTATTATTTTCCAAATTCAGGATGGGTTAAAATCTAGGAATTCCCAGATT
Organism: Euptelea pleiosperma; assembly: GCA_035048495.1. Classification (NCBI taxonomy): domain Eukaryota; kingdom Viridiplantae; phylum Streptophyta; class Magnoliopsida; order Ranunculales; family Eupteleaceae; genus Euptelea; species Euptelea pleiosperma. The sequence goes on from CM068543.1 coordinate 39,619,542, forward strand.
GGAAAATACCTAGATTGGAAAGTTTCCCGAACTTTGGAGATCTTCCAAGAAATATATGATTTTTGAGATCCCTTACAATTTTGGAAAATTTTCCAAAATTGGAATTCTGCTAAATTTTGGGTGTTTCCTTTTGCAGAGAAATTTAGAGGATTTCTATCTTTAGAAATCCTCTAAAAGTGGAAGTGTTTAATTGTGGAAACTCTAATTTGGCAGAATTTCAACTTTTTGGAATCGTTCCAAAAATTGCAAATCCTTGATTCGTGATTTCTAAAAAAATCTGCAGAATGTAACAACCCTAATTTTTTTCGAATTTTTTTTTTTGATATTTTTGGTTATTTTCTAATATCACTCAATCTAGGGTTTCTAAAAAACCCCTAGAACAAGATCTAGTAGATATTCTAAAGATAGAAAGTGTCCTAAGTTATTACAAGTTGCACTCGGCCTTCCGAGGCATTAAAAATAATAATTAAAAACTGCTAAAAATATAAAAAATAAAGGATGGAAAGTTTCCAAGTTTGAGCTTTCTGCTTTTAGCAACTTCCCGATTCCGTCATCTACGTTCCTTTTTGCACTCCCGTACACCCGAACGGCAACGGCGCCATTTGAGACTAGGGTTTTTCCGTCGTTGAGAGAACGACCCTAGAATCAACAAAATTTATATTGATCCAGTTCTTAAATCCTACAAAATATGAGAGTTTTGTATAGGGATTCGTGTCGGATGTCAATCCGCACTCGGAGTTAGGGATTAGCGCAAATAAGAACATGAAATAATAGATTCTAACTAGAAATTGGTGAAGGGGTGAGAATGGCGAGTCCGGGATTTAAAACATGTTTAGAGACATAAACTACCATGAATTAGAAACAATCATATGCATCAAATATTCGAATCTAAACACAAAACTTGAAACACTAAAATTCAAAAATGAACCTAAATTTATTCCTTGAATCAAAGTACGATTTACAAATTTTCAAGTAAAACATTAGCAAAACAACCAACTTTAACTAGAAAGCAAATAAACAAAAAAAGACTAAACTAGAGAGAGAAGTAAGAGAGAGAAAATTAAGGCGAAAGAACTAGAGAGAGAAGAGAAAGATTTATCCTAGAGAGAGAAAGTTGAAGAGAGAAAAGATGTAGAGAGAGAAGTGAAGAGGGGAAAATTACGTTGTGCACTTACCTTGGGTGAGATCGGCCAATGGAGAAGTGGCTGCTAGCGGGCTCGGCCATATGGTGATGATTTGCTAGTTTACAACGTGAAGAATGGAGAGTGAGGGTTTGATGAAGATCTGCCTTGGAGTTGGAGGAGAGAAGACGCACTAGCGAAGGGCGTTATTGGAGGGCATACAGCAACCACATGGTGGTGAGATGCAAAACCACCATGAGGAGCACATGATGGATCAAGCCTTTTGGGGAGATGGAGGTGCTCTAGCTTGCAAGCCTACCCACATGGAGAGTAGAAGATCGCCTAGATGAATCAGTGGTAGTTGTAGGCTGTTCCGGTTGCAGATCTAACCAGTTTTTGATGAGGAGGAGAGGCTGGTCGATGCTCTAATAGGTGGTGCGGCCATCATTTTTACAGCAAGTGGTTTTTGGATAGGAGGGGGGATTGAAAGTAGGGTTTTTCCGCGTTGTTGGTTATGGAAACCCTAGATTTCAACAATATTTGTAATTTTTCCGAATTGGTTCACTTAATCTGCAAATAAGAAGACTTGCACAGTGGCTCGTGTCGGATATCGTCCGCACTCGGGGTTAGGACAAATAAAGAACATTTTAAACGAAATCTGCTATAAAATGATGGAAGAGGTGAGAATGGTAAAAATCGAGATTAAATCAATCTTTTTGGAGAGAATATTATAAACTAATTAAAACAAAATCTGACAAATCAAATAACAAGATTCAGAATAAAATTAACAAACACTCTTCTATTAGAATTTTAAATCCAATAAATGAAATTACACTAGAAAGCAACTTAGAGAGAGGAAAATAGAGAGAGGAAGTGAGAAAGGATGAGAGAAGACTAATTTTAGAGAGAGAAAATTAGAATTTAGAAAGAAAAATTAAGAGATAAAATGAGAGAAGGTGAAAAACTAGAGAGAGGTTAGAGAGAGAAAGAGAGAATTTAGAGAGAGAAAATAGCTAAAATAAGAGATCTAGAGAGAGAAAATGGCTAAAATAAGAGATCTAGAGAGAAAAGGAAGGTTAGAAGAGAGAACCTACCCGAAACCTTGGTGGAATGAAATCAGTTGCTTTAGGGGCTCGTGCTTACTGTGGAAGGCTGCACGTGCTCGAGAAGGTGGGGATGTGCATCAAGATCTCAGCCAATGTAGTGGTAGCAGCAAGATGCTTTGCAAGTGGCTGTGATGCTCATCAATTGTGGAGAATGGAGGGATGAACGGCAACTCTCGAGGTGTAGTAGGTGGCGGAGCTTTGTTGCAGCGGAGCAACAGTCCGTGGCAGGCACAGTGGGCAGATCTCGTAAGAAGAATAGCAACACCGCTTGGAGTTGCAGCAAGGAGGGGCGTCGTGTGAAGGAGAAGGGGAGAGATGGAGAGATGCTGTGGAGGATGGAGGAGTAGGTGGTGCTCGTATGCAAGCAAAGAAGGAGCTTGTTGTTGTGCGACCTGCTCAAGGAGGATGGGACGGTCAGATCTGGGGGAGAAAGGGAATGAGAGATAAACATGTGGATGCTGGTTTGTGCAGCCAATGGACAAGCACGAAAGTGCAGAAACCGGTGGAGATGGTTGCGATTTCTTGACCCACAGTAAAATGATCACACTTTAGAGTTTAGAGTGGAAAGACTTGCTGGTGAGATGGTTGCTGGGCGGTGCTGCTTGGTGCCGGAGTAAAACTCCACATGCAGCAAGTGAAACGTGATGGGGATCGTGGAGAAACCTGTGGAGTAGGTGTTTGACGCTGTAAGTTTGCAAGCTAGAGACAAAGGGCAGCTAGCTTTTGGATTTGAAGGAGGCATTACTGGACCTACAAATTCAATGCAGTAGCAACGGCTAGAAGGATCACAGGTTGATGGTTGGGGGACGGGCACCTGCTGGAGAGGAAAGATGTGCAGGCTGCACACCATAATGGAGAGGTGAACGGCGGTGGTGGCTGGAGTTGTGCATTAGCATATCGTGCAAAGGAGAGGAATGAAGTTGTAGGCGGTTGTGGTGTTGATGGTTGGGGGACGGGCACTCTTAGCCAGGGGTTGCAGGCCTGATAGCACAGATCTGTTGGACCTCACGATCAGCAGCAGGTTAAGAGTGTGTTGGCAGATGTGGTGGTGCTTGAAACTGACGGTGGTGGAAGATTCAAAGAGATGACCAAAATAGATGCAGATCTGCAAGGGTTTGAAGGAGATGACGGTAGTGAGTGGTATGGGGTGATGCTTTTGCCGGACTGCTGGCCGTTCGGGCAGAGAAGCCACCGGAAGAGGATGCGAAAGTGGAAGGCGTTGGTGATGGCCGAAGTTGCAGGTGGCAACTCCGGCTAGCAAAAAGTAAAGAAGAAGGAGAAGAAAGAGAAGAACAGAAGAGGAAGAATAAGAAGAAAAGAAGGAGAAGAAAGAAGAATAAGAGGGAGGAGACGGTGTGGTTGCTGGGTGCAACCTGGCTGGTAATGGAGATTGTGGTGTGCAGATTCCGACGAGCTTCCCGCCGAATCAATGGCAAGAGGATGAAGACGGTGTTTGTGAGGTGGTGCTGCTCGTGGGGAGCAACAAAGAGGTGAATAAGATGCAAGTGAGATTCAGATCTATAGGTAGTGAGGAGCACGGACAGGTGAAGAAGTGCACCACTGTTAGGAGCAGCAAGAGAGGTTTTCTTTAGTGCTTCTAAACGTGGAGAATTTCCAACCCGTGATGGAGAAGAGAATAGGTTGGGAGTGCTGTGGAAAAGGAAATGAAGATGAGAAGATCCAGCAAGGAGAAGAAAGGTGCTTGCTGTTGGAGGTGAGGAGAGATCACGTTGTGGATGGTGCAAATGAGGAGCACAAGCCAGCAACTTGGAAAACCGATAAAAGTAGCCAGTTTTAATGGTGAGGGGTGGTGGTTTGTGACTTTTCGGCGATGTTGCAGGTTGCTTTGATGGAGGAATGGAGGCCAATAGAAAGGAGAGGCACTCCACACAACTCCAGTGAAGGTGAAGGTGAAGAAGAAGAAGGAGAAAGAGAAGGAGGAAAGAGAAGGGGGGAGGGAACCAAAGAGGAGAATCCGTGGGTTTCCTCTTTATAGAATAGAGGATGGGTTGTTAGAGATAAGGGAGAATCATGGAATGAGTGAGGGAATCGGTCAAGGAAGACCGTTTCTCTCACATATGAGGCTTGCATTGGGCCTAGGTAAGTGGGTTGAGATAATGGGCTTCAAAGTTGTTTGCGGGCTAAACCATTGGCTTTTGTTGATCACTAATGCCATGAGGGTCCATAAAATGATGGAGTTAAGACCATTTGATGAAATGAGGTGGTGGTCGGTCTCGGTCCACAATTGGCGGACCGTAGGATCCGAAAGATCCAACGGTCAGATGAATGATCTAATGGTCGAATAGAAGATCTAACGGTAGAAGAACTATGAGAGATGGAATAAAGCTAAAGGAGAGAAGATCTGAGGTTAGATGATGGAGATCGGAGGGTTAGGATGATCGATCTAAGAATCGAATGGTGAGATATATGCAATTCGATCATGGAGAAGGGGATCGGATGGTAGATCTGGGGATCTAATGGTAGGATGAGATGATCTACGGGTTAGATATTAGAGTCTAGAGAGATGGAGAGAGAATTAGGAGAGAGGAGAGAGAAAATAATACAAAATAAAGGCAAAAGAGCTGGCGGAGGATCATGAACCCTGATCTTCAATGTAATCTTCCGTCGGCTTCACCAATTATGTAAGCCATCATTTTATGTCAGTTGGTGCGGCTTTGAATCACTTTGGCCCGTCTCTTGGTCTTCAACTTTGTCTCTCTCTTGGTTCTTTATCTGGCTCTACGATCCTCTAACTTGACCCGTACTTGGACGGTATCTTCTTGTCATAGCTTGTTGACTCCTTAAGCTTTGATATTAGGCTTCTATGGTTTATCGTGGGCCAGTAAGTCTCGAAAATCATCTGATCGGATTTCCTGCGAGAGAAAAGCACGTAATGAGACTTAATCAAAATGATTTCATATCTAGACTATCTGAAATGCGTATATTTCATGCAAATAGTCAATTTTCGTTTAAAGATTGCGCTCTACGCATTAGAAGAAAGTCTTACGTGAAAAAGTCGACGAAAAGATAAATTTTACGTAGGAGAATGCGACATCGCTATAAGGATAATGGCTTAAAATAAGCACTTTTGAGTGAATATCAGGGATCGTCCAGAGGAGAGGAGCAAATCTACGCGGTGGTGGAGGAGCTCCTGTAAGTGGGCTTTGATGAGGGCAGCAACGGTTCGTGGGGATGGTGGTGCGGCGGTTGAGGGTCACAATCCCGTTTAGTGAATAAGTGAAACTAGGATTTTTCCACATCATTGGTTACGGAAACCCTAGAATCAACACATTTGTAAATTATCCAAGATTTATCCTGGAAAATTTAGACTTCTTGTATAAGGATTCGTGTCGGATGTCGATTAGCTACGTTAGCGCAATCAAGAACATGAATTCACAGAATTTTCTCAAGAATGTGGAGAGGTGAGAATGGTGATCATAGTTATTTTAAAATATGATTTTGACACTTCTAGAGAGAGAGTGTGCGATAAACACTAAAGAAAACACAAGACAAATTAAAGAAGAAAAATCAACATAACAAATTTATTCATTCATCAAAAGTGTTCACAAACATTAAACAAGAAAACAAATCTAACTAGAAAACCTGTAAAAGATAAAAACTAGAGAGAGAAACAAGAAATTTAGAGAGAAGAAATACTAAGAACTAGAGAGAGAAAACTAGGGAGAGATAGGTAGAGAGAAAAACTATGAAGAGAAATGAAGAGAAAACTCACCATTAGCAATCACCATTAGGCCGTGAGAGTGGGGTGGCTGACAACACGGACTACTAGTTGCAGTCTATTTTTGACAAGAGGAAACTGGTTTTCCAAGGTCCGAAAGTGAAGGAGGGAGTACGTTGCATAAGTAGCAAGCTGAGACGGTGGTGGTTGTAGGTGGGATCCCCCATGAAAAAGGGTGCAGCAGGTTTTGGTGTGCAAGACGCACTATGGTTTGTCAGTACCCTTCAAGACATTTGAACCTGCAACTCGGAGTTGCAGGTCATATAGATCACATGCAAGGGGTCTTGATCGTGGTTGCTGACGATGAGATGTAGGGGTGATGGAGGTGCAGCAGCGGAGTTTAGGCAAAAAACAACTCCGTTGATGGTGGTGAACGCGAGACTCACTAGTAGATTTGGTGGCGAAAGCAAATGGAGGTGAACCTTACTGGTTCGGCCAGCAAGGGGTGGAGATGGTGTAGCAACTACCGAGAAAACTGATATTCGCTCAAAAGTTCTTATTTTAAGCAACTATCCTTCTAGCGTTGTCACACTCTTCTACGTAAAACTGTATTTTTTATCAACATTTATACTTAAGAGTTTCTCTCATTACGTAGAACACACTTTTTCTGGTTAAAATGGTATATTCGCATGCATTCATACGCATTTATTTGACCCACATGCGAAGTCATTCTCATTAAGCGATTTTTCTATCACAAGAGCACTAATTGGTCAATTTTGATGGAATACGGGCCCACAATCAACTTCCAAAACCTAGGATCAAAGCTCAAGAGCCAACAGACTGAGGATGAGAAGATATAGGCCAAAGACGAGAAGAGCCAGAGAGTCGAAAGAATTGAGGGACGACCAAAAGAAAAGGAGAGACAAGCCCTCAAAGAAGAGACTAAGGAGATTAAAGCTTATAAACCAACACAAGGCGAGTGCTTGCTCAGTTGGTAAAGCATGCAGAAGATGAAAGTAGGATTTTTCCACGTCGTTGATTACGGAAACCCTAATTCCAACATGTTTGTAATTTTTATCCGATTATCCTGCAAAATTGACAGATTTGTATAGGGATTCGTGTCGAATGTCGATCCGCACTCGGGTTTAGTTCGCGTGACTAAAGAACATGAAATGATGGATTTTTATCAGAAAGTGACAGTAAGAAAAATGGAGGGGTGAGAATGGTGAGAAATGCTCGATTTTTAAAACTTGCTATTGATGAAACTAGAGAGAAAATCTTCCACATGCAATAACAAAAACATAACTACCACGAATAAATAAAAAACGAACAACTAGTATTAAAAAGAAATTCTCTTATTGATAAAAAGGTTACAAAGCTTGAGTAGAAATAAAATAAATAAAAATAAATAAATAAATAAATAAAATTAAGAACTATTTTCTAAACTCATTTAAAATCTAACTAATAGATGATATTTCTAAAGTGAGAAAGAGCGAATTAGATGGAGGAACCTCACTATGGAGACTTACCAGAGGTGATTTGCAGATGTGCTAGCTGTTCAAGAAAGGGGAAGCAAAGGTGTTTGGGCACTAGAAGCACTTGCAGCAGGGAAGGGGGTGGACGGTGGTTGAGGGCAGTGCTATGGTGTGGAGGCACTGGTACAGTGTGGTGAAGGAAAGGCGTGGAGGTGGATGGCAACGGCTTGAAGGTGGAGAGGCTAAACGGCTGGTGGATGCAGAACGAAGCATGCAACATGAGGAAGCAGCATGCGGTGATGATAGATGGTGGTGGTGGACTGGGCATGCACACCAACAGGTAGGAGTGGCGGTTTTCCCTTTCTACTCTTCTTCTTCTTTTCCTCTTTTTTTTTTTTTTTTTTTTGGATTTACAGGCTGATATTCGCTCAAAAGTGCTTATTTTAAGCAATTATCCTTTTAGCGTTATTGCATTCTCCCACGTTAAAATACTCTATTTATCTACTTTTCTACGTAAGAGTCTCTTTTGTTGCGTAGAACACACTTTTCTGGACGAAATGGTATATTTGCATGCATTAAACACATTTTCGAAAGTCTAGACATGAAGTCATTCTGATAGAGCCTCATTACGCGCTTCTTCTGTCACAGGAAACCCCGATGGGACAATTCTCGAGACTTGTGAGCCCAAATCGATCATGAAAGCCCATTATCAAAGCTTAAAGAGCCCACATGCTATGACTAGAAGATATGGGCCAAATATGGGCTGAATAAGAGGACCAAAAAGCCGGCCCAAAGAACGAAGAGAGTAGGAGAGCCAATGACCAAGAGACGGACCAAAGCGTTTAAAGCCACATGAGTCAGCAAAGAATGATAGTCGACTCTACTAGAGAAGCGTGAGGATGGTCACAGTGAAGACCAGGGTTCCAGACCCTCTGCCAGTGCTTTTATCTCTATTTTCTGATACTTTCTCTCTCATCTCTCCTTATTCTCTCTCTCTCTTCATCTCTCGGTCCTCGAATCTACTGACCTAACCCCAGAACTCCTGCCCATCAGCTCTATCTCATCTCCCTTAGCTTTCTGACTGTTGGATCTTCCATTGGACCGTTGGATCTTCAATCAGACCGTTGGATCTCTCTAAATCCATCGATCTACTAATCTGGGTCCCAATCAAGTCACCATCCATCCGATCGCCATCAGACTGTCTGTCACATCATCTTGTGAGACGATAGACATCATCAATCCATGCGGGCCAGTAGCCGGGCCCATCTTCATCGACCCGCTGTCCGACCAGTTAGTGGACCCCGCGAATTTCAAAATAATTTTAATTAAATGGGGGGTCCACTAATTGGGGAGATTCCCCATAAAAAAGTAGTGTTTTACTTTAAAAAAAAAAAATATATATATATATATATATATATTTTTCTTATTTTTTTTATTTTCAAAAACCCCCTATTTCCATTAAAGGAAATAGGGAAGCTTTAAAAGGGGGAAGGAGGGGGACGAACCCTAATTTCCAAACCCTAATCCTCCTCTAATCCCCCTCCAATATCTTCCATTTTCTCTCCCTCCTCTCTTCCCCTCCTTCTCCTTTCCACGTTCTTTCTTTCCCACTCTCCAAATCCACGTTTTTCCCATTGGATCTCCAAATCCTCTTCTCCCTTGAGCAGCCGTCCTTCTCTCCCTTTGATCTCTAACCGTTGCAAGGGACCAGCCTAAGACGATTGCTACAGCTACCGCCCCAGCTGCTGGTTATCCGCCATAGCTCAGCCCCACCGCATCACCTGCAACTCGCAAGGCAGCACTTGCAGCACCAGTCCGGTGAGCCACCGTCACTCTCTTCCTCCTCTTTACCGCCTCCTCTCTCTCCAAAGAATAAAACAAGAAACACAAAAGAAAAAAAAAAGAGAAGAAAAGAAAGAAGGAAGAAGAAGGGAGGAGGAAACCGTTAGGTTCCTCCCCCTTTGGAGCTGCTGCACCACCGTCTCCCTCAAGCCTCCACCACCTGCAACTTCGGGTTGCAGGTCTTCTTTCTTGACCGCCTACTGCAACACCTCTTCTATTCCCAAGCGTCTCTCACTTCGTCTGGAGGGGTGCCCCTGTTACTCTACGCCACCAGCAAGAACAGCCACCTGCAGTCCATCCTGAGCTCTCTCCTCCACCATTAAAACCAGTAGGCTTGCACCTCTATAAGGCAGCAAAAGCTCCATCACCGTGAGGCCCTCCTTGCTGCCGGATCTCCTCCACTGCAACTCTCTACAGGTTGCTGCCTCCCACCTGCAACTCCGGCCGGCAAACACGCAGTCACCATTCCACAGCTACCACCCCTTTCTCCTCCAGCTGCTACCATTAAAGCTCCAAAAAGAAGAACAAAGAAAAAAGAAGAGAAGAAAGGGGGGAAGAAGAAGAAAAGAGGACGTCCAGCTGCCTTTCCACCGTTGGATTCACCGGCTAGAACGTCACTGGTGCACCACCCTGTACCAGCCACGCCACCCCCCATAACGGCCTGCACTTGGCCGATCTATCTCCAACACGTCTCTCCCTTCTAATTTCTAACCGTCTTCACCTTCAATTTTCTGAAGACCAAACTAGCAAAAAACAAAAAAAATAGAAGAAGAAGAAGGGAAGAGGAGAGGAGATCGTACATCTATGGCCGCTCCTCCATTCTCCACCAAGACTTGGCCAAACCCCCCCTTCTCATGGCCAACCTTCCCATGCTACCAACCATTGGCCGATCTCCGGTAAGTTTCAAAGGTGAAAAACTTTCTCTCTCTAGCTTTCTCTATTTAGTTCTCTCTTTTCTCTACATTTCCTCTCTCTAGGCCTTTTCTCACTTTCTCTCTGTAGCTCTCTCTTTCTCTCTCTAGCATCCTCTTATTTTACCTCTAGGATAGTTTACTTGTGTTTATTTTCTTTTATTATCAGTGTAAACAGCTTTTGATGATTTAATAAAAGTAGTTTCCATTCAAGTTCGTTTTTGTGAGTTCATTATCATGAATAGTAATTTTAAATTTATTTGTTTAGCAATCCCAGTGATTAATATTCAATCTTCAAAATCAAACATCATGTTTTGAATCCCAACCTCATCACTCTTCTTCTATCATCATTTCCATCAATTTCTGTGAAGAAAATCCGTCATTTTATGTGTTGAGTTGCGCAAACTAAACCCGAGTGCGGATTGACATCCGACACGAATCCCTATACAACATCTAAAATTTTCCAGGAAATCGGATCAAAATTACAAATCTTGTTGACTTTAGGGTTTCCGTAACCAACGACGTGGAAAAATCCTACTTTCTAATGGCGCCGCTGCCGCTCGGGTGTTCGGGAGTGCGAAAGAGGACGTAAAGACGGAATTGGAAAGTTGCTGAAGCGAAAAGCTGCTCAATTTGGCCAGCCCGACCTTTTCGGGAAACTTTTTATTTTTTTTATTTTTGTTGATTTTTAGCAGTTTTTAAATTACTATTTTTAATGCCTCGGAAGGCCGAGTGCAATTTGTAATAATTTAGGAATTTTCCTGCTTTTCATATAACTGCTAGATCTTGTTCTAGGGTTTTTTTAGAAACCCTAGATTAAGTGGAAATTACCAAAAAAATAAAAATTTAAAATTCAAAAAAATTAGGGTTTTATATTCTGTAGATTTTTAGAAATCACCAATCAAAGATTTGCGATTTTTGGAAAGATTCCAAAATCTTGAAACTCTGCTTAATTAGGGTTTCCCCTCTTAGAAGTTTCCTCTTTAGAAGAATTTCTATCTTTAGAAATCTTCCGAATTTGGAAAAGTCTGCAAAAGGAAACACCCCAAATCTAGCAGAATTTCAATTTTGGAAAATTTCCCAAAATTATAAGGGATCTCGCAATCAAATCTTTCTTGGAAGATCTCCACAATTCGGGAAACTTTCCAATCTAGGTATTTTCCAATCTGGGAATTCCTAAATTTTAACCTATCTCGAATTTGGAAATTAATTCAAAAACTTGCCTAAATCCAGTGCTTGTTCAGTGAACCCTAAAAAGGCAAGGATCTTCCAAATAGAATCCCAAATACCTAGACCGTGCGATCTAACTGTTTCTGCAGGAACACGATCCAGTGTGGGTAGGGAGCGAAAGCTCAAAGAGGTGGAGTCAGGCCCAAGCCCATTAGGATACCCCTCCCTAACCCACGGAGGAGACCCCGTGGCGTGGCCCATGGGAGGTAAGTCCCTATCCTCGCCTTGAGTGCGATACGGTGTTATTGGGTGCATCATTGCCACTTGTCTATTTACTTTAGCATACATATTCTTCGACTTGCGTGGCGTGGCCGTTAATCAATCAACTCTAAGAGAGCAGACCCAGCTCCAAATTGAAACTGGTGGGATTTCATCACCCACCTCATCATTCCATCTGATTTGATCCCAAGGCTCCATTTAATTAAAAAGAATCAAGAAGTAGAGCCAATTAGCCCGGTGTTCGAGGAAAAATCCACATAAAGCGAACCCGCTTAACATCCAATCGAAATAAGACCACGAGCACGGGTCCCTGTTGTCTAACACACCCATAAGTCCCTGCTACTCAAGTACACTGAGCTCGACGTGGCATCTTGGACTATTCGGCGGTTAGTTGCGTGTGGACTAGGAACACGCATCAACCCTAGCTTAACCCGAGGGAACACTCTTCTTATACACTTGACCAATCCGGTTAGTCTGGGACGTACTTAAGTCAGCCATTGTGCCGCACGTCTGTCTAGGCTTCGGATTGCCTTGTTGTTAACAAGAGTTAGTACTAAAGGATTCGCTCTGAAGAGTGTAGCCTGGTGAGAACCTCTGAGTGCAAAACAGTTAGTCCGGCAGTTAAAAGATAAACCAGTGGTCCGCCCACTGTCATAATCTACTCTAGCCCCAAAACTAACAAAGATAATTCCTAAAATATATCCTGATTGCTTAGAATAGGATTATCTGTGCTTGGTGTGCATCATTTAGGATAGTGTTCCTCTCTGGCAACTTTTTGCCAAGTATAGAGCTTGCCTCATTCGCGTATGCCCATTTGGAATCATCCGAACAAACGCTTGGTTCGATCTGAGAATCACGTACCTACAGTGGATCCTCCACTGAATTCTTCCCCATCTCTTTCCCCACCCGCCTCCCCCAGTACTACTACCTTTGTAGTCATGGCAGTCGAACGACCTCTTATCGAGACGTTCGCTCCTATCTCTGCCAATCCGCCCACTTGCATTGTTCTCCCACCTACTACGGCAGTAGAGTTTGAGATCAGGCCGCAGACGATCCAAATGCTGCCTACCTTTCGTGGTCTCCCAAGAGAAGACCCATATTCCCATATTAGGGAATTCCAACATGTCATCCTACTTTTCAAGAATCAGAACCTCGATGATGACAATGTGCGTCTGCGAGTTTTTCCATTCTCGCTCAAAGACCGAGCCTCAGATTGGCTTTACTCCTTACCCGCTGATTCAATCAGCAGTTGGAAAGAATTGGTGGGCAAATTCATGTCTAAATTCTACCCTATGACTCGGACAAACCAAATGAAGCAACTCATCCAGGACTTTCGACAGAAGTCCGATGAGAAATTTTTCGAAGCATGGGATAGATTCCAAGACTACCTGACTAAGTGTCCCCACCATAGCATCGACAAGGGCAATCTTGTCCACATCTTCTATAAGGGGCTTACTGATGAGTCCCGGACCATGGTAGAGTCAATGTGCCAAGGAAAATTCCTGCACCAAACTCCGACCGATGCATACAAATTCTTGGGAGAGTTAGGAGAAAACTCTCAACATTGGACGACTGACTCAGAGTTCAGTCGAACCACTTCGGTCCAAAGGACAACCAAGGGACATGATGCTACAGCTGATACTGAGCTTCGATCAGTCATTCAAGAGTTGAGCAAGTTAGTCTCGGCACTGGCTGTGTCTGTACAAAAACCTACTCAACAATCTACCCCAGTCATGCATGTGGGACACGAGAGCCCTATGGAATCCTGCACCCTCTGTCTGCAACCCTCCCATACTACTGAGCATTGTCCTTTGAATGAAGGATGGTCTAATCCTCTTCAGGAAGAAGTTTGTGCTTTCAGCACATACAAACCACCCACTCAGAACTCGTATAGTCAATCTTATCATCCGGACACGAGAAACCACCCTAACTTCTCTTGGAGGCCTCAGTCTACTCAACCACAAGCTCAACCTCCACGTCAACCTCCGAGTATGTATCCTCCTGGGTTCAATCAACCCAATAGGCAATTCAATCAGGGACAATATTCGCAGAATCAGTACCCATCTACTCAGAACCAGCAGTTCCAACAGGGTCAATACTCTGGACAACAGAGCACATTTCAGAATCAGCAAAGAGTTCCCCAGAACTTTCAGAACCAACAGATTGTCCCAACTAATTCTTCCGCCTATAGCTATAATGCCCCGATGAGCTCGAGTCGCGAATTGGTGTCTCAGTTCCCATTAGCTGCTCCCCAACAGTCGGTCCCCAAACCCGATATCGAGGACCTTCTAACTCAACTCATTACTCAATCTATGCAACGTCTAGAGCAACAGCAACAGTAATCCATGCTTCGTCTAGAGCAACGCTTAGGTAACCTGGAAGCTGAGAAAGCTAAAGGCATCTTCCCTAGCCAACCCATCGCTAACCCAAAAGGAAATGCCAAAGGGGCAGTATATGAGATCGGATCCCAATCTCAAAGCCAGAATGAGAATTGTCAAGGGGAGGTGCAAGCTGTAACCACCTTACAATCTGGAAAAACTGTGGACATGGGAGTCCAACCACCACCGGTGCCATCTCCAGCACCCATCACTCGTACAGAGGAAACTAGTACCAATCCTACCTCTGCTTCTTCCACCTCTGCACCAACATCTGATATCCCTGTGCAGAAATCGAAGGCTAAAGACAAATCCATTTGTCGAGTAAAGCCTCCCTTCCCAGATAGACTTGTCCAAGATAAGCGGGATCAGCAATTCTCAGAGATCTTAGATGTCTTTAAAGACGTCCAGATCAATATCCCATTCCTTTCTGCTATCAAGCAAATCCCCTCCTATGCCAAATTCCTCAAGGACTTGTGCACAGTTAAGCGGCGTACGCATGTACCCAAAGCTGCCTTCTTGGCCGAAAAAGCTACCGCGTTCATTCAACGCAATAGTGTGATCAAACACAAGGATCCAGGTAGCCCAACTGTCCAATGTGAAATTGGAGACAACTTTAGCTGCACTGCCTTGCTAGATTTAGGGGCTAGCGTTAACCTCATACCATTCTCGGTATATCAATAGTTAGGACTGAAAGATATGAAGCCTACCAATGTCACCCTGAAATTGGCTGATCAGTCCATCAAGATTCCAAGAGGAATCATTGAAGATGTCCTAGTAAAAGTCGCTGACTTTTATTATCCTGTGGACTTTATCATTCTAGACACCGAGCCGTGTCAGGATAACCGCATTCCGGTCATCTTAGGCCGTCCATTCCTTGCCACCGCGAACGCACACATCGGGTGCCGGGAAGGAAACATGTCCATTGCTTTCGGTAACCTCAAAGCTGAGGTCAACATCTTTCGTTTAATGCAACAAGATGCCGATCGCGAAGTGACCGATGAAATGTGTGCCGTTGAGAGTCTAATCCCGGACTCCACCGAAGATATTCTTAAGCAGTGTCTAGAACACTTTGGAGCTGACTTTGCAACAGAGTCAGCTATTTCTGATCTCAATGATCTTTTGGAGACTGCTCCACTGATAGAGATCCCCGCTCCACTCATCGAGTTCGAGCCTCTGATAACCATGGCCAGAGAACCCATCCTTCCTTTTACTACTAAAGTCAAACCTCTTCAATCCGTGTCTTCTGTGACACCTACTTCAACTCCATCTGCTCCAACATTGGAGCTCAAGCCACTTCCAACAGATCTTTCCTATGCCTATCTTGGTCCTAAGGAAACCTACCCTGTCATTATTGCTTCCGCTTTGTCTGAGAGTGAACGTAAGAAACTTCTCGAGCTGCTCAACGAGCACAAATCTGCGATAGGTTAGACTATAGATGATATTCGTGGCATAGACCCATCGGTGTGCCAACATCACATCTATCTCGAGGATGAATCCAAAACCTCTCGAGAACACCAGAGGAGGTTGAACCCCGTCTTGAAGGATGTAGTCCGGGACGAAGTCCTTAAACTGTTAGATGCAGGTATCATTTACCCCATCTCCGATAGCAAATGGGTGAGTCCTATTCATGTCGTCCCTAAAAAGACAGGATTCACAGTTGTGGAAAATGAGAACAAGGAAATGGTCACCCAGCGCCTGAAGAAAGGGTGGAGAGTCTGCATCAATTACCGACGACTCAACACCAACACTAGGAAGGACCATTTTCCTTTACCCTTCATAGACCAAATGTTGGAGAGACTAGCAGGTCACTCCTATTACTGCTTCCTCGATGGTTACTCAGGGTATAATCAAATACCCATCGCCCTTGAGGATCACGAGAAGACAACTTTCACCTGTCCCTTTGGCACTTTTGCCTACAAGCGCATGCCCTTTGGCCTCTGCAATGCACCCGCGACCTTTCAAAGGTGTATGATGAGCATATTCTCTGACATGGTGGAAAAATTCCTCGAAGTCTTTATGGACGACTTCTCAGTCTTTGGGTCATCCTTTGATGACTGTCTGAACCATCTAGGGCTTGTACTTCAACGCTGTCAGGACAAGCGACTTGTCCTCAATTGGGAGAAATGCCACTTCATGGTGAAGAAGGGCATTGTTCTGGGACATGTCATTTCCCATCAGGGCATTGAGGTCGACAAAGCTAAAATCGATATCATCTCGACCTTGCCCATTCCTAAGTCCGTACGTGACATCCGATCCTTTTTGGGACACGGAGGATTCTATAGGCGATTCATCAAGGACTTCTCTCAAATCGCTCGACCTCTGTCCTATCTTCTGGCTAAAGATAGTCCTTTCGACTTTAATGCTAACTGTGTCAAGGCATTTGAGCGTCTCAAATCTGAGCTCACTACTGCGCCCATTATCCGTCCCCCGGACTGGACTCTACCTTTCGAGGTAATGTGCGATGCTTCTGACTACGCATTAGGCGCCGTTCTAGGGCAGAGAGTTGACAAAAGGTCACACGTGATCTACTACGCGAGCAAAACTCTTAACTCTGCCCAAATGAATTACTCTACCACTGAGAAAGAACTCCTGGCGGTAGTCTTCGCCCTTGATAAATTCCGTCAGTACCTCTTAGCCACTAAGGTGGTAGTGTACACTGATCATGCAGCCCTTCGTTATCTCATGTCGAAAAAGGAAACCAAGCCTCGATTAATTTGATGGATTCTCTTACTGCAGGAATTCGACCTCGAGATTAAGGATAAGAAAGGAACTGAGAATGTAGTGGCTGATCACTTGTCTAGACTGACTTTAGAGTCATCCTTCGACACCCAGCCCATCCCTGAAACCTTTCCAGATGAACAACTGTTCGCTATCTCCGTTCATCCCTGGTATGCTGACATTGTCAACTACCTTGTCACCGAAGAAATGCCTTCACACTGGTCAAAACAGGACAAAAGCCAATTCCTAGCAAGAGTTAAGTACTACTCTTGGGATGACCCTTATTTGTATAAATACTGTCCTGACCAGATCATTCGTCTCTGTGTCCCTGAGTCGGACCAACTCAATATCTTGTCCTCATGTCATGACCAACCTTGTGGTGGTCATTTCAGCACTAAGAAGACTGCAGAAAAAGTGCTGCAATGCGGATTCTACTGGCCTACACTATTTAAAGATGCCCATATCTACTGCAAAACCTGTCCTAATTGCCAGCATCTAGGCCGCATCTCCCAGAGGAACATGATGCCCCTCACTCCCATCCAGGTCGATGAAATATTTGACATCTGGGGCATCGACTTCATGGGCCCCTTTCCCGTTTCCTATGGTTTTGAGTACATTCTCCTTGCGGTAGACTATGTATCCAAATGGATAGAAGCCATTCCCACCAAGACCAATGACCACAAAGTAGTGGTCAAATTCCTAAAGGAGTTCATCTTCGCCCGATTCGGTGCCCCTAAGGCCATCATTAGTGATGGGGGCACCCATTTCTGCAATAGGATATTCGAGAAATTAATGAAAAAGTATGGGGTAACCCACAAGGTTGCCCTAGCTTATCATCCGCAGACTAGTGGTCAAGTGGAGGTTTCTAATCGTCAGATCAAGCAGATCTTGGAGAAGACAGTCAATACCACACGTAAAGACTGGTCTACTCGTCTCACTGATGCTTTATGGGCATACAGAACAACCTACAAGACCCCACTCAATATGTCTCCCTATCGTCTGGTCTTTGGGAAACCCTGTCATCTTCCGGTAGAGATTGAACATCGTGCCCTGTGGGCCATTAAGAAGCTCAACTTCGACCTAGACTCCGCAAGGGAGGAGCGGAAACTTCAAATGAATGAGTTAGAAGAACTCAGAAATGATGCCTACAACTTGTCCAAGAATTACAAATCAAAAATGAAGTGGATACATGACAAGAGCATCCTCAGAAAAGAGTTCCATCCAGGACAAAAGGTCCTTCTTTATAATTCTCGCCTTCATCTCTTCCCTAGTAAACTGAAATCTAGGTGGACTGGTCCCTATACGGTCACCGCAGCCACACCCTTTGGGGCAATCACTATTGAGGACCCCAAGGATCACTCCTCATTCCAGGTAAATGGCCAGCGTCTTAAGCAATTCCATGAACTTGATGTGTCGTTCATTCAGACTTTTGAAATTGATGTCATCGATCCTGCCTATGTCGACTGATGATCCACTCAGTCTCCTGAGCTCCAACTTGGTTGGGGGTACTTGATATACCCCCGTCATGTCTGGCTGAAGACGTAAAACTTAGCGCTTTCGGAAAGGCAATTCCGGTATTCCTAGAGTACATGAGTCTCATGCATTTGTTATTACTGTGATATCTCTGGAAATGCAGGTACATTCATTCTTTCGATCATCAGATACCACACACTGTCGAGTATTTGCCGACTTGGTAACATCCTCCCTGAACCTTTGCATCATCATCACTGATTTTTCATCATTTTATGTCCCGGTCATGAGCACCGAGGACGGTGTTGTATTTTGGTTGGGGGTGGGGTATTTACCAAAACTCATGTCTTCAAAAAAAAATAAATAAATAAAATAAAAATAAAAATAAAAATAAATAAAAATAAAAAAATAATTTCTTATTTTTGGGGTGATTTCCGATGTTCTCCAAAAGTTTTCTAGAATTTCAAAAACTGTGTCAAATACCCTGACTTTGATTAGCTAAAAACCTTCGTTAAGTCAGTATTGAGGATGTCAATTTTTGTTTAAAGTTAGCGTTGAGTCAAGTCAAACGTGACTACAGCAGGTTTGAAAACTCAGAAAAACTCAGATTCGGCACAATTGTACACTATCAACATCAGAGTCATCCTAAGTTTAGAAATTCTAGAGATCCTATGAGAAGAATTGTGGAGACCTAACCCAGTGAGCTTTCGAGCCTTTAATCAATTCAGAGTGTTATACAACAATTCTGAGTCACAAGATGACTCACTATTCTTCATGCCCGCAATATTCGTTGAGAGATCTCATTATCTTTTGCTTCGATCATAAAACTCGGAACAACATCAACATTGGATTATTACGACATAACCTTCTCTGTATCCAGTTAAGACAGTATACAAGATAGTGCAAACCCTAGAAAATGATTTAGGCCATTTTTTCTGAACCATTCAGCCTTTTTACTCACCTGAATTATACTTCACTAGAAACCCCTTGAACCCTTCTATAAAAGCCTTTTCTTTGTAAACCCATCAACCTAAAATCCAGTATAGCTACGAAGCATGACTGGCTACCCTTATTTTGAGATGGACAAAAGAATAACTGATATGGGTGTACCGTGAAAAGAAAAGTAAAGAAGAAGAATCAAAAGGAAAAGAAAGTGGTTCAAGCTGAAAACAAAATATGAAAAGAAAGTAAGAAAAAGTGCTGAAAAGAAATTGAGCAGTCTCAGAAATATCAAGAAAAAGAGAAAAATACAAAAAAAAAGGAAAAAGAACCAGATAATGGTGTTACGCCACAGGAAAAATGCAAGAAAATGGCAATATCCTCTCAAGATCTTTGAAATCCTGTATACCTTTATTTTTCTATACCTGACCTAAGCCTCATTACAACCCAGGAAAGTCCTACTTGATTCTAGGATAGCACGATCATAAAATGTGGAGATTGGAGAAGGAGAAGCTATAGAGTTTGATCTAACGTTCCCGAGTGAAGTGGTATTCCAATCATGAGATCTTCTTCTGTTAAAGATGTCCTTCCTTCAAATAATACATATGTGAGATCTTTGCTTTCATATATCAACACATCTCCTCACATATAAATTGAGAGAAAAGAAGAAAACCCTTCTTGTGTGATTCTATTCTGAGTGCTAAACATGTGAGATTTGAGGTCAAGGCATAAAAACTTAGAGGTGATCTGAAAATCTTTACTGTCGGATGATGAGAATGTTGAGCACACACACACGCAGAGTCTGACTATTCTGGGTCATGATTATCAGTCTGTAGTCTTGCCAAGACTCTCCAACTCTTCGCTAGCATGTAACTATTTTTGCATCCATTCAATTATTTGACGAACGATGTTTTCCCTGAGCTAATATGAAAAAGTGTGCAGCATGTGCAGAGCCCTTTTAAGCTCATTTATTTTGCACTAATTGCCAAGGATTGGCAATATGCTGGTTGGGGGTTGTGATATTCGCTCAAAAGTGCTTATTTTAAGCAATTATCCTTTTAGCGTTATTGCATTCTCCCACGTTAAAATACTCTATTTATCTACTTTTCTACGTAAGAGTCTCTTTTGTTGCGTAGAACACACTTTTCTGGACGAAATGGTATATTTGCATGCATTAAACACATTTTCGAAAGTCTAGACATGAAGTCATTCTGATAGAGCCTCATTACGCGCTTCTTCTGTCGCAGGAAACCCCGATGGGACGATTCTCGAGACTTGTGAGCCCAAATCGATCATGAAAGCCCATTATCAAAGCTTAAAGAGCCCACATGCTATGACTAGAAGATATGGGCCAAATATGGGCTGAATAAGAGGACCAAAAAGCCGGCCCAAAGAACGAAGAGAGTAGAAGAGCCAATGACCAAGAGACGGACCAAAGCGTTTAAAGCCACATGAGTCAGCAAAGAATGATAGTCGACTCTACTGGAGAAGCGTGAGGATGGTCACAGTGAAGACCAGGGTTCCAGACCCTCCGTCAGTGCTTTTATCTCTATTTTCTGATACTTTCTCTTTCATCTCTCCTTATTCTCTCTCTCTCTTCATCTCTCGGTCCTCGAATCTACTGACCTAACCCCAGAACTCCTGCCCATCAGCTCTATCTCATCTCCCTTAGCTTTCTGACCGTTGGATCTTCAATCAGACCGTTGGATCTCTCTAAATCCATCGATCTACTAATCTGGGTCCCAATCAAGTCACCATCCATCCGATCGCCATCAGACTGTCTGTCACATCATCTTGTGAGACGATAGACATCATCAATCCATGCGGGCCAGTAGCCGGGCCCATCTTCATCGACCCGCTGTCCGACCAGTTAGTGGACCCCGCGAATTTCAAAATAATTTTAATTAAATGGGGGGTCCACTAATTGGGGAGATTCCCCATAAAAAAGTAGTGTTTTACTTTAAAAAAAAAAAAATATATATATATATATATCTTATTTTTTTTATTTTCAAAAACCCCCTATTTCCATTAAAGGAAATAGGGAAGCTTTAAAAGGGGGAAGGAGGGGGACGAACCCTAATTTCCAAACCCTAATCCTCCTCTAATCCCCCTCCAATATCTTCCATTTTCTCTCCCTCCTCTCTTCCCCTCCTTCTCCTTTCCACGTTCTTTCTTTCCCACTCTCCAAATCCACGTTTTTCCCATTGGATCTCCAGATCCTCTTCTCCCTTGAGCAGCCGTCCTTCTCTCCCTTGATCTCTAACCGTTGCAAGGGACCAGCCCAAGACGATTGCTACAGCTACCGCCCCAGCTGCTGGTTATCCGCCATAGCTCAGCCCCACCGCATCACCTGCAACTCGCAAGGCAGCACTTGCAGCACCAGTCCGGTGAGCCACCGTCACTCTCTTCCTCCTCTTTACC
The DNA here is from genome assembly GCA_035048495.1 of Euptelea pleiosperma. Taxonomy (NCBI): domain Eukaryota; kingdom Viridiplantae; phylum Streptophyta; class Magnoliopsida; order Ranunculales; family Eupteleaceae; genus Euptelea; species Euptelea pleiosperma. The sequence goes on from CM068543.1 coordinate 39,641,051, forward strand.
GCCTCCTCTCTCTCCAAAGAATAAAACAAGAAACACAAAAGAAAAAAAAAAAGAGAAGAAAAGAAAGAAGGAAGAAGAAGGGAGGAGGAAACCGTTAGGTTCCTCCCCCTTTGGAGCTGCTGCACCACCGTCTCCCTCAAGCCTCCACCACCTGCAACTTCGGGTTGCAGGTCTTCTTTCTTGACCGCCTACTGCAACACCTCTTCTATTCCCAAGCGTCTCTCACTTCGTCTGGAGGGGTGCCCCTGTTACTCTACGCCACCAGCAAGAACAGCCACCTGCAGTCCATCCTGAGCTCTCTCCTCCACCATTAAAACCAGTAGGCTTGCACCTCTATAAGGCAGCAAAAGCTCCATCACCGTGAGGCCCTCCTTGCTGCCGGATCTCCTCCACTGCAACTCTCTACAGGTTGCTGCCCTCCCACCTGCAACTCCGGCCGGCAAACACGCAGTCACCATTCCACAGCTACCACCCCTTTCTCCTCCAGCTGCTACCATTAAAGCTCCAAAAAGAAGAACAAAGAAAAAAGAAGAGAAGAAAGGGGGGAAGAAGAAGAAAAGAGGACGTCCAGCTGCCTTTCCACCGTTGGATTCACCGGCTAGAACGTCACTGGTGCACCACCCTGTACCAGCCACGCCACCCCCCATAACGGCCTGCACTTGGCCGATCTATCTCCAACACGTCTCTCCCTTCTAATTTCTAACCGTCTTCACCTTCAATTTTCTGAAGACCAAACTAGCAAAAAACAAAAAAAATAGAAGAAGAAGAAGGGAAGAGGAGAGGAGATCGTACATCTATGGCCGCTCCTCCATTCTCCACCAAGACTTGGCCAAACCCCCCCTTCTCATGGCCAACCTTCCCATGCTACCAACCATTGGCCGATCTCCGGTAAGTTTCAAAGGTGAAAAACTTTCTCTCTCTAGCTTTCTCTATTTAGTTCTCTCTTTTCTCTACATTTCCTCTCTCTAGGCCTTTTCTCACTTTCTCTCTCTAGCATCCTCTTGTTTTACCTCTAGGATAGTTTACTTGTGTTTATTTTCTTTTATTATCAGTGTAAACAGCTTTTGATGATTTAATAAAAGTAGTTTCCATTCAAGTTCATTTTTGTGAGTTCATTATCATGAATAGTAATTTTAAATTTATTTGTTTAGCAATCCCAGTGATTAATATTCAATCTTCAAAATCAAACATCATGTTTTGAATCCCAACCTCATCACTCTTCTTCTATCATCATTTCCATCAATTTCTGTGAAGAAAATCAGTCATTTTATGTGTTGAGTTGCGCAAACTAACCCCGAGTGCGGATTGACATCCGACACGAATCCCTATACAATATCTAAAATTTTCCAGGAAATCAGATCAAAATTACAAATCTTGTTGACTTTAGGGTTTCCGTAACCAACGACGCGGAAAAATCCTACTTTCAAATGGCGCCGCTGCCGCTCGGGTGTTCGGGAGTGCGAAAAAGGATGTAAAGACGGAATTGGAAAGTTGCTGAAGCGAAAAGCTGCTCAATTTGGCCAGCCCGACCTTTTCGGGAAACTTTCTATTTTTTTTGTTTTTGTTGATTTTTAGCAGTTTTTAAATTACTATTTTTAATGCCTCGGAAGGCCGAGTGCAATTTGTAATAATTTAGGAATTTTCCTGCTTTCCATATAACTGCTAGATCTTGTTCTAGGGTTTTTTTAGAAACCCTAGATTAAGTGGAAATTACCAAAAAAATAAAAATTCAAAATTCAAAAAAATTAGGGTTTTATATTCTGCAGATTTTTAGAAATCACCAATCAAAGATTTGCGATTTTTGGAAAGATTCCAAAATCTTGAAACTCTGCTTAATTAGGGTTTCCCCTCTTAGAAGTTTCCTCTTTAGAAGAATTTCTATCTTTAGAAATCTTCCGAATTTGGAAAAGTCTGCAAAAGGAAACACCCCAAATCTAGCAGAATTTCAATTTTGGAAAATTTCCCAAAATTATAAGGGATCTCGCAATCAAATCTTTCTTGGAAGATCTCCACAATTCGGAAAACTTTCCAATCTAGGTATTTCCCAATCTGCAAATTCCTAAATTTTGACCCATCTCGAATTTGGAAATTAATTCAAAAACTTGCCTAAATCCAGTGCTTGTTCAGTGAACCCTAAAAAGGCAAGGATCTTCCAAATAGAATCCCAAATACCTAGACCGTGCGATCTAACTGTTTCTGCAGGAACACGATCCAGTGTGGGTAGGGAGCGAAAGCTCAAAGAGGTGGAGTCGGGCCCAAGCCCATTAGGATACCCCTCCCTAACCCACGGAGGAGACCCCGTGGCGTGGCCCATGGGAGGTAAGTCCCTATCCTCGCCTTGAGTGCGATACGGTGTTATTGGGTGCATCATTGCCGCTTGTCTATTTACTTTAGCATACATATTCTTCGACTTGCGTGGCGTGGCCGTTAATCAATCAACTCTAAGAGAGCAGACCCAGCTCCAAATTGAAACTGGTGGGATTTCATCACCCACCTCATCATTCCATCTGATTTGATCCCAAGGCTCCATTTAATTAAAAAGAATCAAGAAGTAGAGCCAATTAGCCCGGTGTTCGAGGAAAAATCCACATAAAGCGAACCCGCTTAACATCCAATCGAAATAAGACCACGAGCGCGGGTCCCTGTTGTCTAACACACCCATAAGTCCCTGCTACTCAAGTACACTGAGCTCGACGTGGCATCTTGGACTATTCGGCGGTTAGTTGCGTGTGGACTAGGAACACGCATCAACCCTAGCTTAACCCGAGGGAACACTCTTCTTATACACTTGACCAATCCGGTTAGTCTGGGACGTACTTAAGTCAGCCATTGTGCCGCACGTCTGTCTAGGCTTCGGATTGCCTTGTTGTTAACTAGAGTTAGTACTAAAGGATTCGCTCTGAAGAGTGTAGCCTGGTGAGAACCTCTGAGTGCAAAACAGTTAGTCCGGCGGTTAAAAGATAAACCAGTGGTCCGCCCACTGTCATAATCTACTCTAGCCCCAAAACTAACAAAGATAATTCCTAAAATATATCCTGATTGCTTAGAATAGGATTATCTGTGCTTGGTGTACATCATTTAGGATAGTGTTCCTCTCTGGCAACTTTTTGCCAAGTATAGAGCTTGCCTCATTCGCGTATGCCCGTTTGGAATCGTCCGAACAAACGCTTGGTTCGATCTGAAAATCACGTACCTACAGTGGATCCTCCACTGAATTCTTCCCCATCTCTTTCCCCACCCGCCTCCCCTAGTACTACTACCTTTGTAGTCATGGCAGTCGAACGACCTCTTATCGAGACGTTCGCTCCTATCTCTGCCAATCCGCCCACTTGCATTGTTCTCCCACCTACTACGGCAGTACAGTTTGAGATCAGGCTGCAGACGATCCAAATGCTGCCTACCTTTCGTGGTCTCCCAAGAGAAGACCCATATTCCCATATTAGGGAATTCCAACATGTCATCCTACTTTTCAAGAATCAGAACCTCGATGATGACAATGTGCGTCTGCGAGTTTTCCCATTCTCGCTCAAAGACCGAGCCTCAGATTGGCTTTACTCCTTACCCGCTGATTCAATCAGCAGTTCGAAAGAATTGGTGGGCAAATTCATGTCTAAATTCTACCCCATGACTCGGACAAACCAAATGAAGCAACTCATCCAGGACTTTCGACAGAAGTCCGATGAGAAATTTTTCGAAGCATGGGATAGATTCCAAGACTACCTGACTAAGTGTCCCCACCATAGCATCGACAAGGGCAATCTTGTCCACATCTTCTATAAGGGACTTACTGATGAGTCCCGGACCATGGTAGAGTCAATGTGCCAAGGAAAATTCCTGCACCAAACTCCGACCGATGCATACAAATTCTTGGGAGAGTTAGGAGAAAACTCTCAACATTGGACGACTGACTCAGAGTTCAGTCGAACCACTTCGGTCCAAAGGACAACCAAGGGACATGATGCTACAGCTGATACTGAGCTTCGATCAGTCATTCAAGAGTTGAGCAAGTCAGTCTCGGCACTGGCTGTGTCTGTACAAAAACCTACTCAACAATCTACCCCAGTCATGCATGTGGGACACGAGAGCCCTATGGAATCCTACACCCTCTGTCTGCAATCCTCCCATACTACTGAGGATTGTCCTTTGAATGAAGGATGGTCTAATCCTCTTCAGGAAGAAGTTTGTGCTTTCAGCACATACAAACCACCCACTCAGAACTCGTATAGTCAATCTTATCATCCGAACACGAGAAACCACCCTAACTTCACTTGGAGGCCTCAGTCTACTCAACCACAAGCTCAACCTCCACGTCAACCTCCGAGTATGTATCCTCCTGGGTTCAATAAACCCAATAGGCAATTCAATCAGGGACAATATCAGGAGAATCAGTACCCATCTACTCAGAACCAGCAGTTCCAACAGGGTCAATACTCTGGACAACAGAGCACATTTCAGAATCAGCAAAGAGTTCCCCAGAACTTTCAGAACCAACAGATTGTCCCAACTAATTCTTCCGCCTATAACTATAATGCCCCGATGAGCTCGAGTCGCGAATTGGTGCCTCAGTTCCCATTAGCTGCTCCCCAAACCCGGTATCGAGGACCTTCTAACTCAACTCATTACTCAATCTATGCAACGTCTAGAGCAACAGCAACAGCAATCCATGCTTCGTCTAGAGCAACGCTTAGGTAACCTGGAAGCTGAGAAAGCTAAAGGCATCTTCCCTAGCCAACCCATCGCTAACCCAAAAGGAAATGCCAAAGGGGCAGTATATGAGATCGGATCCCAATCTCAAAGCCAGAATGAGAATTGTCAAGGGGAGGTGCAAGCTCTAACCACCTTACGATCTGGAAAAACTGTGGACATGGGAGTCCAACCACCACCGGTGCCATCTCCAGCACCCATCACTCGTACAGAGGAAACTAGTACCAATCCTACCTCTACTTCTTCCACCTCTGCACCAACATCTGATATCCCTGTGCAGAAATCGAAGGCTAAAGACAAATCCATTTGTCGAGTAAAGCCTCCCTTCCCGGATAGACTTGTCCAAGATAAGCGGGATCAGCAATTCTCAGAGATCTTAGACGTCTTTAAAGACGTCCAGATCAATATCCCATTCCTTTCTGCTATCAAGCAAATCCCCTCCTATGCCAAATTCCTCAAGGACTTGTGCACAGTTAAGCGGCGTACGCATGTACCCAAAGCTGCCTTCTTGGCCGAAAAAGCTACCGCGTTCATTCAACGCAATAGTGTGATCAAACACAAGGATCCAGGTAGCCCAACTGTCCAATGTGAAATTGGAGACAACTTTAGCTGCACTGCCTTGCTAGATTTAGGGGCTAGCGTTAACCTCATACCATTCTCGGTATATCAACAGTTAGGACTGAAAGATATGAAGCCTACCAATGTCACCCTGAAATTGGCTGATCAGTCCATCAAGATTCCAAGAGGAATCATTGAAGATGTCCTAGTAAAAGTCGCTGACTTTTATTATCATGTGGACTTTATCATTCTAGACACCGAGCCGTGTCAGGATAACCGCATTCCGGTCATCTTAGGCCGTCCATTCCTTGCCACCGCGAACGCACACATCGGGTGCCGGGAAGGAAACATGTCCATTGCTTTCGGTAACCTCAAAGCTGAGGTCAACATCTTTCATTTAATGCAACAAGATGCCGATCGCGAAGTGACCGATGAAATGTGTGCCGTTGAGAGTCTAATCCCGGACTCCACCGAAGATATTCTTAAGCAGTGTCTAGAACACTTTAGAGCTGACTTTGCAACAGAGTCAGCTATTTCTGATCTCAATGATCTTTTGGAGACTGCTCCACTGATAGAGATCCCCGCTCCACTCATCGAGTTCGAGCCTCTGATAACCATGGCCAGAGAACCCATCCTTCCTTTTACTACTGAAGTCAAACCTCTTCAATCCGTGTCTTCTGTGACACCTACTTCAACTCCATCTGCTCCAACATTGGAGCTCAAGCCACTTCCAACAGATCTTTCCTATGCCTATCTTGGTCCTAAGGAAACCTACCCTGTCATTATTGCTTCCGCTTTGTCTGAGAGTGAACGTAAGAAACTTCTCGAGCTGCTCAACGAGCACAAATCTGCGATAGGTTAGACTATAGATGATATTCGTGGCATAGACCCATCGGTGTGCCAACATCACATCTATCTCGAGGATGAATCCAAAACCTCTCGAGAACACCAGAGGAGGTTGAACCCCGTCTTGAAGGATGTAGTCCGGGACGAAGTCCTTAAACTGTTAGATGCAGGTATCATTTACCCCATCTCCGATAGCAAATGGGTGAGTCCTATTCATGTCGTCCCTAAAAAGGCAGGATTCACAGTTGTGGAAAATGAGAACAAGGAAATGGTCACCCAGCGCCTGAAGAAAGGGTGGAGAGTCTGCATCAATTACCGACGACTCAACACCAACACTAGGAAGGACCATTTTCCTTTACCCTTCATAGACCAAATGTTGGAGAGACTAGCAGGTCACTCCTATTACTGCTTCCTCGATGGTTACTCAGGGTATAATCAAATACCCATCGCCCTTGAGGATCACGAGAAGACAACTTTCACCTTTCCCTTTGGCACTTTTGCCTACAAGCGCATGCCCTTTGGCCTCTGCAATGCACCCGCGACCTTTCAAAGGTGTATGATGAGCATATTCTCTGACATGGTGGAAAAATTCCTCGAAGTCTTTATGGACGACTTCTCAGTCTTTGGGTCATCCTTTGATGACTGTCTGAACCATCTAGGGCTTGTACTTCAACGCTGTCAGGACAAGCGACTTGTCCTCAATTGAGAGAAATGCCACTTCATGGTGAAGAAGGGCATTGTTCTGGGACATGTCATTTCCCATCAGGGCATTGAGGTCGACAAAGCTAAAATCGATATCATCTCGACCTTGCCCATTCCTAAGTCCGTACGTGACATCCGATCCTTTTTGGGACACGGAGGATTCTATAGGCGATTCATCAAGGACTTCTCTCAAATCGCTCGACCTCTGTCCCATCTTCTGGCTAAAGATAGTCCTTTCGACTTTAATGCTAACTGTGTCAAGGCATTTGAGCGTCTCAAATCTGAGCTCACTACTACGCCCATTATCCGTCCCCCGAACTGGACTCTACCTTTCGATGTAATGTGCGATGCTTCTGACTACTCATTAGGCGCCGTTCTAGGGCAGAGAGTTGACAAAAGGTCACACGTGATCTACTACGCGAGCAAAACTCTTAACTCTGCCCAAATGAATTACTCTACCACTGAGAAAGAACTCCTGGCGGTAGTCTTCGCCCTTGATAAATTCCGTCAGTACTTCTTAGCCACTAAGGTGGTAGTGTACACTGATCATGCAGCCCTTCGTTATCTCATGTCGAAAAAGGAAACCAAGCCTCGATTAATTCAATGGATTCTCTTACTGCAGGAATTCGACCTCGAGATTAAGGATAAGAAAGGAACTGAGAATGTAGTGGCTGATCACTTGTCTAGACTGACTTTAGAGTCATCCTTCGACACCCAGCCCATCCCTGAAACCTTTCCAGACGAACAACTGTTCGCTATCTCCGTTCATCCGTGGTATGCTGACATTGTCAACTACCTTGTCACCGAAGAAATGCCTTCACACTGGTCAAAACAGGACAAAAGTCAATTCCTAGCAAGAGTTAAGTACTACTCTTGGGCTGACTCTTATTTGTATAAATACTGTCCTGACCAGATCATTCGTCTCTGTGTCCCTGAGTCGGACCAACTCAATATCTTGTCCTCATGTCATGACCAACCTTGTGGTGGTCATTTCAGCACTAAGAAGACTGCAGAAAAAGTGCTGCAATGCGGATTCTACTGGCCTACACTATTTAAAGATGCCCATATCTACTGCAAAACCTGTCCTAATTGCCAGCATCTAGGCCGCATCTCCCAGAGGAACATGATGCCCCTCACTCCCATCCAGGTCGATGAAATATTTGACATCTGGGGCATCGACTTCATGGGCCCCTTTCCCGTTTCCTATGGTTTTGAGTACATTCTCCTTGCGGTAGACTATGTATCCAAATGGATAGAAGCCATTCCCACCAAGACCAATGACCACAAAGTAGTGGTCAAATTCCTAAAGGAGTTCATCTTCGCCCGATTCGGTGCCCCTAAGGCCATCATTAGTGATGGGGGCACCCATTTCTGCAATAGGATATTCGAGAAATTAATGAAAAAGTATGGGGTAACCCACAAGGTTGCCCTAGCTTATTATCCGCAGACTAGTGGTCAAGTGGAGGTTTCTAATCGTCAGATCAAGCAGATCTTGGAGAAGACAGTCAATACCACACGTAAAGACTGGTCTACTCGTCTCACTGATGCTTTATGGGCATACAGAACCGCCTACAAGACCCCACTCAATATGTCTCCCTATCGTCTGGTCTTTGGGAAACCCTGTCATCTTCCGGTAGAGATTGAACATCGTGCCCTGTGGGCCATTAAGAAGCTCAACTTCGACCTAGACTCCGCAGGGGTGGAGCGGAAACTTCAAATGAATGAGTTAGAAGAACTCAGAAATGATGCCTACAACTTGTCCAAGAATTACAAAGCAAAAATGAAGTGGATACATGACAAGAGCATCCTCAAAAAAGAGTTCCATCCAGGACAAAAGGTCCTTCTTTATAATTCTCGCCTTCATCTCTTCCCTGGTAAACTGAAATCTAGGTGGACTGGTCCCTATACGGTCACCGCAGCCACACCCTTTGGGGCAATCACTATTGAGGACCCCAAGGATCACTCCTCATTCCAGGTAAATGGCCAGCGTCTTAAGCAATTCCATGAACTTGATGTGTCGTTCATTCAGACTTTTGAAATTGATGTCATCGATCCTGCCTATGTCGACTGATGATCCACTCAGTCTCCTGAGCTCCAACTTGGTTGGGGGTACTTGATATACCCCCGTCATGTCTGGCTGAAGACGTAAAACTTAGCGCTTTCGGAAAGGCAATTCCGGTATTCCTAGAGTACATGAGTCTCATGCATTTGTTATTACTGTGATATCTCTGGAAATGCAGGTACATTCATTCTTTCGATCATCAGATACCACACACTGTCGAGTATTTGCCGACTTGGTAACATCCTCCCTGAACCTTTGCATCATCATCACTGATTTTTCATCATTTTATGTCCCGGTCATGAGCACCGAGGACGGTGCTGTATTTTGGTTGGGGGTGGGGTATTTACCAAAACTCATGTCTTCAAAAAAAATAAAATAAAATAAAATAAAAATAAAAATAAAAAAATAATTTCTTATTTTTGGGGTGATTTCCGATGTTCTCCAAAAGTTTTCTAGAATTTCAAAAACTGTGTCAAATACCCTGACTTTGATTAGCTAAAAACCTTCGTTAAGTCAGTATTGAGGATGTCAATTTTTGTTTAAAGTTAGCGTTGAGTCAAGTCAAGCGTGACTACAGCAGGTTTGAAAACTCAGAAAAACTCAGATTCGGCACAATTGTACACTATCAACATCAGAGTCATCCTAAGTTTGGAAATTCTAGAGATCCTATGAGAAGAATTGTGGAGACCTAACCCAGTGAGCTTTCGAGCCTTTAATCAATTCAGAGTGTTATACAACAATTCTGAGTCACAAGATGACTCACTATTCTTCATGCCCGCAATATTCGTTGAGAGATCTCATTATCTTTTGCTTCGATCATAAAACACGGAACGACATCAACATTGGATTATTACGACAGAACCTTCTCTGTATCCAGTTAAGACAGTATACATGATAGTGCAAACCCTAGAAAATGATTTAGGCCATTTTTTCTGAACCATTCAGCCTTTTTACTCACCTGAATTATACTTCACTAGAAACCCCTTGAACCCTTTGATATTCGCTCAAAAGTGCTTATTTTAAGCAATTATCCTTTTAGCGTTATTGCATTCTCCTACGTAAAATACTCTATTTACCTACTTTTCTACGTAAGAGTCTTTTCTGTTGCGTAGAACACACTTTTCTGGACGAAATGGTATATTTGCATGCATTAAACATATTTTCGGAAGTCTAAATATTAAGCCGTTCTGATTAAAGTCTCATTACGCGCTTCTTCTGTCGCAGGAAACCCCGATGGGACGATTTTCGAGACTTGTGGGCCCAAATCGATCATGAAAGCCCATTATCAAAGGTTAACAAGCCCACATGCTATGACTAGAAGATATGGGCCAAATATGGGCTGAATAAGAGGACCAAAAAGCCGGCCCAAAGAACGAAGAGAGTAGGAGAGCCAATGACCAAGAGACGGACCAAAGCGTTTAAAGCCACATGAGTCAGCAAAGAATGATGGTCGACTCTACTGGAGAAGCGTGAGGATGGTCACAGTGAAGACCAGGGTTCCAGACCCTCCGCCAGTGCTTTTCTCTCTATTTTCTGATACTTTCTCTCTCATCTCACCTTATTCTCTCTCTCTCTTCATCTCTCAGTCCTCGAATCTACTGACCTAACCCCAGAACTCCTGCCCATCGGCTCTATCTCGTCTTCCTTAGCTTTCTGACCGTTGGATCTTCCATCGGACCGTTGGATCTTCAATCGGACCATTGGATCTCTCTAGATCTGTCGATCTACCAATCTGAGTCCCAATCAAGTCACCATCCATCCGATCGCCATCAGACTGTCTGTCACATCATCTTGTGAGACGATGGACATCATCAATCCATGAGGGCCAATAGCCGGGCCCATCTTCATCGACCCGCTGTCCGACCAGTTAGTGGACCCCGCGAATTTCAAAATAATTTTAATTAAATGGGGGGTCCACTAATTGGGGAGATTCCCCATAGAAAAGTAGGTTTTTACTTAAAAAAAAATATATATATATATTTTTTATTTTCAAAAAATACCCTATTTCCATTAATGGAAATAGGGAGCTTTATAAGAGGAGGGAGAAGGGTTCGTTCGAACCCTAATCCCCCCCCTTTCTCTTCCATTCTCTCCCCCTATCAATCCCGCACGGATTCCCTCTTCTTTGGCCCCATTTTCTCTCTTCTTTCCTTCATCTTCTTCATCATCTTTGTCACGCCTTCTACCGGAGTTGCAGCCTGCAACTCCGGCTCGCAGCACCGTCCACCGCCTCCTACCTACTAGTTCCGCCACCAAACACCACCACCAGCAATCACATCCTTCACCGTCACCTGCAGCAGCCTCTCTAAATCATTTTCATCTTGCTGGCCGGACCCGCAACACCGGCCAGCACCTGCAACAACAAAAAAACCAGCATTCACCGCCTGCAACACCACTTCTTCTCCCCACGCTCCAAAAGGAGGACAGCACGTTGGAAAAGGAGGGGGATAACCCAGCCGTCTTCCACCAAAATCTTGCACCGCCCCACTTGCTGGTCCATCATCCCACGTCTACACCGCCTGCAACTCCTTCAAGAGGACGTCTCTCTCCCACTTACCCCACGTCCTCTTCTCTCTCACAAACCCTCAAAAATCTGGCCGTATCTCTCTCTCTCTGATCTCCTACCGTCCTAACAAAAAAAAGGGGAAGAAAACTAGAAAAGAAAACGAAAAGAAGAAGAAGAGAAGAGGAGAGAATGGCAGCCCTCTCTTGTAGGATCGTCTTCTCCTCCAGCCCGTCACCACCTCCATAGTTGCAGACCGCAACCTGCAACTCCATCTCGTTGCCGTGCTCCACACCGCGCACCACCGTCTCACTGCCCCTCCACGATCTTCCAACTTGCTCCACTTCGCGGCTCAACAGAAATTCGCACCATCTTGCACACCCACGTCACTCCACTGGTTCTCCCTTGGGTGCTGCACATTCCAGCGCATATCCTTCACCTGCAAGTCCACCCCTACCGCATGATCACCACCACCCACCACGTGGCCAGCCTTCCAATTGGTAAGATCACCCTCTCCATATTCTCTCTCTAGTCTCTCTCTCTCTAAACTCAATCACTCAATTCTCTCTCTAAGCCTTTGCAATTTCTCTCTCAAGATTGACCCTCTTTCGAAGCTTCATAGATTAGTCTTTAGATCTTTTGAGTTATTATTGTTTTGTTTGGTATTTTGAGCATTGTAAGAATTATTGAAGTTAATGGATGATTTAGTTTTATTTTATTTTATTTTATTTCAAGATTGTGTTTTAAATAGGGTTTTCATTACGCTATTTCATTCGTGTTAGTAAGTGACCATCATTCTCTCTAAAAATCACCAACATATGTTTTAAATCGATCACCATTCTCACCTCTCCATATTTCTCAGTAGCAGTTTCTGTGAAAAATTCGTCATTTTATGTTCTTATTTGCGCTAATCCGACTAATCCCGAGTGCGGATCGACATCCGACACAAATCCCTATACAAAAGCTCATATCTTGCAGGATAATCGGATAAAAATTACAAATCTTGTTGAAGTTAGGGTTTCCGTAACCAACGACGCGAGAAAATCCTACTTTCACCCTTCTATAAAAGCCTTTTCTTTGTAAACCCATCAACCTAAAATCCAGTATAGCTACGAAGCATGACTGGCTACCCTTATTTTGAGATGGACAAAAGAATAACTGATATGGGTGTACCGTGAAAAGAAAAGTAAAGAAGAAGAATCAAAAGGAAAAGAAAGTGGTTCAAGCTGAAAACAAAATATGAAAAGAAAGTATGAAAAAGTGCTGAAAAGAAATTGAGCAGTCTCAGAAATATCAAGAAAAAGAGAAAAATACAAAAAAAAAGAAAAAGAACCAGATAATGGTGTTACGCCGCAGGAAAAAAGCAAGAAAATGGCAATATCCTCTCAAGATCTTTGAAATCCTGTATACCTTTATTTTTCTACACCTGACCTAAGCCTCATTATACCCCAGGAAAGTCCTACTTGATTCTAGGATAGCACGATCATAAAATGTGGAGATTGGAGAAGGAGAAGCTATAGAGTTTGATCTAACGTTCCCGAGTGAAGTGGTATTCCAATCATGAGATCTTCTTCTGTTAAAGATGCCCTTCCTTCAAATAATACATATGTGAGATCTTTGCTTTCATATATCAACACATCTCCTCACATATAAATTGAGAGAAAAGAAGAAAACCCTTCTTGTGTGATTCTATTCTGAGTGCTAAACATGTGAGATTTGAGGTCAAGGCATAAAAACTTAGAGGTGATCTGAAAATCTTTACTGTCGGATGATGAGAATGTTGAGCACACACACACGCAGAGTCTGACTATTCTGGGTCATGATTATCAGTCTGTAGTCTTGCCAAGACTCTCCAACTCTTCGCTAGCATGTAACTATTTTTGCATCCATTCAATTATTTGACGAACGATGTTTTCCCTGAGCTAATATGAAAAAGTGTGCAGCATGTGCAGAGCCCTTTTAAGCTCATTTATTTCGCACTAATTGCCAAGGATTGGCAATATGCTGGTTGGGGGTTGTGATATTCGCTCAAAAGTGCTTATTTTAAGCAATTATCCTTTTAACGTTATTGCATTCTCCCACATTAAAATACTCTATTTATCTACTTTTCTACGTAAGAGTCTCTTTTGTTGCGTAGAACACACTTTTCTGGACGAAATGGTATATTTGCATGCATTAAACACATTTTCGAAAGTCTAGACATGAAGTCATTCTGATAGAGCCTCATTACGCGCTTCTTCTGTCGCAGGAAACCCCGATGGGATGATTCTCGAGACTTGTGAGCCCAAATCAATCATGAAAGCCCATTATCAAAGCTTAAAGAGCCCACATGCTATGACTAGAAGATATGGGCCAAATATGGGCTGAATAAGAGGACCAAAAGCCGGCCCAAAGAACGAAGAGAGTAGGAGAGCCAATGACCAAGAGACGGACCAAAGCGTTTAAAGCCACATGAGTCAGCAAAGAATGATAGTCGACTCTACTGGAGAAGCGTGAGGATGGTCACAGTGAAGACCAGGGTTCCAGACCCTCCGCCAGTGCTTTTATCTCTATTTTCTGATACTTTCTCTCTCATCTCTCCTTATTCTCTCTCTCTCTTCATCTCTCGGTCCTCGAATCTACTGACCTAACCCCAGAACTCCTGCCCATCAGCTCTATCTCATCTCCCTTAGCTTTTTGACCGTTGGATCTTCCATCGGACCGTTGGATCTTCAATCAGACCGTTGGATCTCTCTAAATCCATCGATCTACTAATCTAGGTCCCAATCAAGTCACCATCCATCCGATCGCCATCAGACTGTCTGTCACATCATCTTGTGAGACGATAGACATCATCAATCCATGCGGGCCAGTAGCCGGGCCCATCTTCATCGACCCGCTGTCCGACCAGTTAGTGGACCCCGCGAATTTCAAAATAATTTTAATTAAATGGGGGGTCCACTAATTGGGGAGATTCCCCATAAAAAAGTAGTGTTTTACTTTAAAAAAAAAAAATATATATATATATATATATATATTTTTCTTATTTTTTTTATTTTCAAAAACCCCCTATTTCCATTAAAGGAAATAGGGAAGCTTTAAAAGGGGGAAGGAGGGGGACGAACCCTAATTTCCAAACCCTAATCCTCCTCTAATCCCCCTCCAATATCTTCCATTTTCTCTCCCTCCTCTCTTCCCCTCCTTCTCCTTTCCACGTTCTTTCTTTCCCACTCTCCAAATCCACGTTTTTCCCATTGGATCTCCAGATCCTCTTCTCCCTTGAGCAGCCGTCCTTCTCTCCCTTGATCTCTAACCGTTGCAAGGGACCAGCCCAAGACGATTGCTACAGCTACCGCCCCAGCTGCTGGTTATCCGCCATAGCTCAGCCCCACCGCATCACCTGCAACTCGCAAGGCATCACTTGCAGCACCAGTCCGGTGAGCCACCGTCACTCTCTTCCTCCTCTTTACCGCCTCCTCTCTCTCCAAAGAATAAAACAAGAAACACAAAAGAAAAAAAAAAGAGAAGAAAAGAAAGAAGGAAGAAGAAGGAAGGAGGAAACCGTTAGGTTCCTCCCCCTTTGGAGCTGCTGCACCACCGTCTCCCTCAAGCCTCCACCACCTGCAACTTCGGGTTGCAGGTCTTCTTTCTTGACCGCCTACTGCAACACCTCTTCTATTCCCAAGCGTCTCTCACTTCGTCTGGAGGGGTGCCCCTGTTACTCTACGCCACCAGCAAGAACAGCCACCTGCAGTCCATCCTGAGCTCTCTCCTCCACCATTAAAACCAGTAGGCTTGCACCTCTATAAGGCAGCAAAAGCTCCATCACCGTGAGGCCCTCCTTGCTGCCGGATCTCCTCCACTGCAACTCTCTACAGGTTGCTGCCCTCCCACCTGCAACTCCGACCGGCAAACACGCAGTCACCATTCCACAGCTACCACCCCTTTCTCCTCCAGCTGCTACCATTAAAGCTCCAAAAAGAAGAACAAAGAAAAAAGAAGAGAAGAAAGGGGGGAAGAAGAAGAAAAGAGGACGTCCAGCTGCCTTTCCACCATTGGATTCACCGGGTAGAACGTCACTGGTGCACCACCCTGTACCAGCCACGCCACCCCCCATAACGGCCTGCACTTGGCCGATCTATCTCCAACACGTCTCTCCCTTCTAATTTCTAACCGTCTTCACCTTCAATTTTCTGAAGACCAAACTAGCAAAAAACAAAAAAAATAGAAAAAGAAGAAGGGAAAAGGAGAGGAGATCGTACATCTATGGCCGCTCCTCCATTCTCCACCAAGACTTGGCCAAACCCCCCCTTCTCATGGCCAACCTTCCCATGCTACCAACCATTGGCCGATCTCCGGTAAGTTTCAAAGGTGAAAAACTTTCTCTCTCTAGCTTTCTCTATTTAGTTCTCTCTTTTCTCTACATTTCCTCTCTCTAGGCCTTTTCTCACTTTCTCTCTCTAGCTCTCTCTTTCTCTCTCTAGCATCCTCTTGTTTTACCTCTAGGATAGTTTACTTGTGTTTATTTTCTTTTATTATCAGTGTAAACAGCTTTTGATGATTTAATAAAAGTAGTTTCCATTCAAGTTCATTTTTGTGAGTTCATTATCATGAATAGTAATTTTAAATTTATTTGTTTAGCAATCCCAGTGATTAATATTCAATCTTCAAAATCAAACATCATGTTTTGAATCCCAACCTCATCACTCTTCTTCTATCATCATTTCCATCAATTTCTGTGAAGAAAATCCGTCATTTTATGTGTTGAGTTGCGCAAACTAACCCCGAGTGCGGATCGACATCCGACACGAATCCCTATACAATATCTAAAATTTTCCAGGAAATCGGATCAAAATTACAAATCTTGTTGACTTTAGGGTTTCCGTAACCAACGACGCGGAAAAATCCTACTTTCAAATGGCGCCGCTGCCGCTCGGGTGTTCGGGAGTGCGAAAAAGGACGTAAAGACGGAATTGGAAAGTTGCTGAAGCGAAAAGCTGCTCAATTTGGCCAGCCCGACCTTTTCGGGAAACTTTCTATTTTTTTTGTTTTTGTTGATTTTTAGCAGTTTTTAAATTACTATTTTTAATGCCTCGGAAGGCCGAGTGCAATTTGTAATAATTTAGGAATTTTCCTGCTTTCCATATAACTGCTAGATCTTGTTCTAGGGTTTTTTTAGAAACCCTAGATTAAGTGGAAATTACCAAAAAAATAAAAATTCAAAATTCAAAAAAATTAGGGTTTTATATTCTGCAGATTTTTAGAAATCACCAATCAAAGATTTGCGATTTTTGGAAAGATTCCAAAATCTTGAAACTCTGCTTAATTAGGGTTTCCCCTCTTAGAAGTTTCCTCTTTAGAAGAATTTTTATCTTTAGAAATCTTCCGAATTTGGAAAAGTCTGCAAAAGGAAACACCCCAAATCTCGCAGAATTTCAATTTTGGAAAATTTCCCAAAATTATAAGGGATCTCGCAATCAAATCTTTCTTGGAAGATCTCCACAATTCGGGAAACTTTCCAATCTAGGTATTTTCCAATCTGGGAATTCCTAAATTTTAACCCATCTCGAATTTGGAAATTAATTCAAAAACTTGCCTAAATCCAGTGCTTGTTCAGTGAACCCTAAAAAAGCAAGGATCTTCCAAATAGAATCCCAAATACCTAGACCGTGCGATCTAACTGTTTCTGCAGGAACACGATCCAGTGTGGGTAGGGAGCGAAAGCTCAAAGAGGTGGAGTCGGGCCCAAGCCCATTAGGATACCCCTCCCTAACCCACGGAGGAGACCCCGTGGCGTGGCCCACGGGAGGTAAGTCCCTATCCTCGCCTTGAGTGCGATACGGTGTTATTGGGTGCATCATTGCCGCTTGTCTATTTACTTTAGCATACATATTCTTCGACTTGCGTGGCGTGGCCGTTAATCAATCAACTCTAAGAGAGCAGACCCAGCTCCAAATTGAAACTAGTGGGATTTCATCACCTACCTCATCATTCCATCTGATTTGATCCCAAGGCTCCATTTAATTAAAAAGAATCAAGAAGTAGAGCCAATTAGCCCGGTGTTCGAGGAAAAATCCACATAAAGCGAACCCACTTAACATCCAATCGAAATAAGACCACGAGCCTGGGTCCCTGTTGTCTAACACACCCATAAGTCCCTGCTACTCAAGTACACTGAGCTCGACGTGGCATCTTGGACTATTCGGCGGTTAGTTGCGTGTGGACTAGGAACACGCATCAACCCTAGCTTAACCCGAGGGAACACTCTTCTTATACACTTGACCAATCCGGTTAGTCTGGGTCGTACTTAAGTCAGCCATTGTGCCGCACGTCTGTCTAGGCTTCGGATTGCCTTGTTGTTAACTAGAGTTAGTACTAAAGGATTCGCTCTGAAGAGTGTAGCCTGGTGAGAACCTCTGAGTGCAAAACAGTTAGTCCGGCGGTTAAAAGATAAACCAGTGGTCCGCCCACTGTCATAATCTACTCTAGCCCCAAAACTAACAAAGATAATTCCTAAAATATATCCTGATTGCTTAGAATAGGATTATCTGTGCTTGGTGTGCATCATTTAGGATAGTATTCCTCTCTGGCAACTTTTTGCCAAGTATAGAGCTTGCCTCATTCGCGTATGCCCGTTTGGAATCTTCCGAACAAACGCTTGGTTCGATCTGAGAATCACGTACCTACAGTGGATCCTCCACTGAATTCTTCCCCATCTCTTTCCCCACCCGCCTCCCCCAGTACTACTACCTTTGTAGTCATGGCAGTCGAACGACCTCTTATCGAGACGTTCGCTCCTATCTCTGCCAATCCGCCCACTTGCATTGTTCTCCCACCTACTACGGCAGTACAGTTTGAGATCAGGCCGCAGACGATCCAAATACTGCCTACCTTTCGTGGTCTCCCAAGAGAAGACCCATATTCCCATATTAGGGAATTCCAACATGTCATCCTACTTTTCAAGAATCAGAACCTCGATGATGACAATGTGCGTCTGCGAGTTTTCCCATTCTCGCTCAAAGACCGAGCCTCAGATTGGCTTTACTCCTTACCCGCTGATTCAATCAGCAGTTCGAAAGAATTGGTGGGCAAATTTATGTCTAAATTCTACCCCATGACTCGGACAAACCAAATGAAGCAACTCATCCAGGACTTTCGACAGAAGTCCGATGAGAAATTTTTCGAAGCATGGGATAGATTCCAAGACTACCTGACTAAGTGTCCCCACCATAGCATCGACAAGGGCAATCTTGTCCACATCTTCTATAAGGGACTTACTGATGAGTCCCGGACCATGGTAGAGTCAATGTGCCAAGGAAAATTCCTGCACCAAACTCCGACCGATGCATACAAATTCTTGGGAGAGTTAGGAGAAAACTCTCAACATTGGACGACTGACTCAGAGTTCAGTCGAACCACTTCGGTCCAAAGGACAACCAAGGGACATGATGCTACAGCTGATACTGAGCTTCGATCAGTCATTCAAGAGTTGAGCAAGTCAGTCTCGGCACTGGCTGTGTCTGTACAAAAACCTACTCAACAATCTACCCCAGTCATGCATGTGGGACACGAGAGCCCTATGGAATCCAGCACCCTCTGTCTGCAACCCTCCCATACTACTTAGCATTGTCCTTTGAATGAAGGATGGTCTAATCCTCTTCAGGAAGAAGTTTGTGCTTTCAGCACATACAAACCACCCACTCAGAAATCGTATAGTCAATCTTATCATCCAGACACGAGAAACCACCCTAACTTCTCTTGGAGGCCTCAGTCTACTCAACCACAAGCTCAACCTCCACGTCAACCTCCGAGTATGTATCCTCCTGGGTTCAATCAACCCAATAGGCAATTCAATCAGGGACAATATCAGCAGAATCAGTACCCATCTACTCAGAACCAGCAGTTCCAACAGGGTCAATACTCTAGACAACAGAGCACATTTCAGAATCAGCAAAGAGTTCCCCAGAACTTTCAGAACCAACAGATTGTCCCAACTAATTCTTCCGCCTATAACTATAATGCCCCGATGAGCTCGAGTCGCGAATTGGTGCCTCAGTTCCCATTAGCTGCTCCCCAACAGTCGGTCCCCAAACCCGGTATCGAGGACCTTCTAACTCAACTCATTACTCAATCTATGCAATGTCTAGAGCAACAGCAACAGCAATCCATGCTTCGTCTAGAGCAACGCTTAGGTAACCTGGAAGCTGAGAAAGCTAAAGACATCTTCCCTAGCCAACCCATCGCTAACCCAAAAGGAAATGCCAAAGGGGCAGTATATGAGATCGGATCCCAATCTCAAAGCCAGAATGAGAATTGTCAAGGGGAGGTGCAAGCTGTAACCACCCTACGATCTGGAAAAACTGTGGACATGGGAGTCCAACCACCACCGGTGCCATCTCCAGCACCCATCACTCGTACAGAGGAAACTAGTACCAATCCTACCTCTGCTTCTTCCACCTCTGCACCAACATCTGATATCCCTGTGCAGAAATCGAAGGCTAAAGACAAATCCATTTGTCGAGTAAAGCCTCCCTTCCCGGATAGACTTGTCCAAGATAAGCGGGATCAGCAATTCTCAGAGATCTTAGACGTCTTTAAAGACGTCCAGATCAATATCCCATTCCTTTCTGCTATCAAGCAAATCCCCTCCTATGCCAAATTCTTCAAGGACTTGTGCACAGTTAAGCGGCGTACGCATGTACCCAAAGCTGCCTTCTTGGCCGAAAAAGCTACCGCGTTCATTCAACGCAATAGTGTGATCAAACACAAGGATCCAGGTAGCCCAACTGTCCAATGTGAAATTGGAGACAACTTTAGCTGCACTGCCTTGCTAGATTTAGGGGCTAGCGTTAACCTCATACCATTCTCGGTATATCAACAGTTAGGACTGAAAGATATGAAGCCTACCAATGTCACCCTGAAATTGGCTGATCAGTCCATCAAGATTCCAAGAGGAATCATTGAAGATGTCCTAGTAAAAGTCGCTGACTTTTATTATCCTGTGGACTTTATCATTCTAGACACCGAGCCGTGTCAGGATAACCGCATTCCGGTCATCTTAGGCCATCCATTCCTTGCCACCGCGAACGCACACATCGGGTGCCGGGACGGAAACATGTCCATTGCTTTCGGTAACCTCAAAGCTGAGGTCAACATCTTTCGTTTAATGCAACAAGATGCCGATCGCGAAGTGACCGATGAAATGTGTGCCGTTGAGAGTCTAATCCCGGACTCCACCGAAGATATTCTTAAGCAGTGTCTAGAACACTTTGGAGCTGACTTTGCAACAGAGTCAGCTATTTTTGATCTCAATGATCTTTTGGAGACTGCTCCACTGATAGAGATCCCCGCTCCACTCATCGAGTTCGAGCCTCTGATAACCATGGCCAGAGAACCCATCCTTCCTTTTACTACTGAAGTCAAACCTCTTCAATCCGTGTCTTCTGTGACACCTACTTCAACTCCATCTGCTCCAACATTGGAGCTCAAGCCACTTCCAACAGACCTTTCCTATGCCTATCTTGGTTCTAAGGAAACCTACCCTGTCATTATTGCTTCAGCTTTGTCTGAGAGTGAACGTAAGAAACTTCTCGAGCTGCTCAACGAGCACAAATCTGCGATAGGTTGGACTATAGATGATATTCGTGGCATAGACCCATCGGTGTGCCAACATCACATCTATCTCGAGGATGAATCCAAAACCTCTCGAGAACACCAGAGGAGGTTGAACCCCGTCTTGAAGGATGTAGTCCGGGACGAAGTCCTTAAACTGTTAGATGCAGGTATCATTTACCCCATCTCCGATAGCAAATGGGTGAGTCCTATTCATGTCGTCCCTAAAAAGGCAGGATTCACAGTTGTGGAAAATGAGAACAAGGAAATGGTCACCCAGCGCCTGAAGAAAGGGTGGAGAGTCTGCATCGATTACCGACGACTCAACACCAACACTAGGAAGGACCATTTTCCTTTACCCTTCATAGACCAAATGTTGGAGAGACTAGCAGGTCACTCCTATTACTGCTTCCTCGATGGTTACTCAGGGTATAATCAAATACCCATCGCCCTTGAGGATCACGAGAAGACAACTTTCACCTGTCCCTTTGGCACTTTTGCCTACAAGCGCATGCCCTTTGGCCTCTGCAATGCACCCGCGACCTTTCAAAGGTGTATGATGAGCATATTCTCTGACATGGTGAAAAAATTCCTCGAAGTCTTTATGGACGACTTCTCAGTCTTTGGGTCATCCTTTGATGACTGTCTGAACCATCTAGGGCTTGTACTTCAACGCTGTCAGGACAAGCGACTTGTCCTCAATTGGGAGAAATGCCACTTCATGGTGAAGAAGGGCATTGTTCTGGGACATGTCATTTCCCATCAGGGCATTGAGGTCGACAAAGCTAAAATCGATATCATCTCGACCTTGCCCATTCCTAAGTCCGTACGTGACATCCGGTCCATTTTGGGACACGGAGGATTCTATAGGCGATTCATCAAGGACTTCTCTCAAATCGCTCGACCTCTGTCCCATCTTCTGGCTAAAGATAGTCCTTTCGACTTTAATGCTAACTGTGTCAAGGCATTTGAGCGTCTCAAATCTGAGCTCACTACTACGCCCATTATCCGTCCCCCGAACTGGACTCTACCTTTCGGTGTAATGTGCGATGCTTCTGACTACGCATTAGGCGCCGTTCTAGGGCAGAGAGTTGACAAAAGGTCACACGTGATCTACTACGCGAGCAAAACTCTTAACTCTGCCCAAATGAATTACTCTACCACTGAGAAAGAACTCCTGGCGGTAGTCTTCGCCCTTGATAAATTCCGTCAGTACCTCTTAGCCACTAAGGTGGTAGTGTACACTGATCATGCAGCCCTTCGTTATCTCATGTCGAAAAAGGAAACCAAGCCTCGATTAATTCGATGGATTCTCTTACTGCAGGAATTCGACCTCGAGATTAAGGATAAGAAAGGAACTGAGAATGTAGTGGCTGATCACTTGTCTAGACTGACTTTAGAGTCATCCTTCGACAACCAGCCCATCCCTGAAACCTTTCCAGACGAACAACTGTTCGCTATCTCCGTTCATCCGTGGTATGCTGACATTGTCAACTACCTTGTCACCGAAGAAATGCCTTCACACTGGTCAAAACAGGACAAAAGCCAATTCCTAGCAAGAGTTAAGTACTACTCTTGGGATGACCCTTATTTGTATAAATACTGTCCTGACCAGATCATTCGTCTCTGTGTCCCTGAGTCGGACCAACTCAATATCTTGTCCTCATGTCATGACCAACCTTGTGGTGGTCATTTCAGCACTAAGAAGACTGCAGAAAAAGTGCTGCAATGCGGATTCTACTGGCCTACACTATTTAAAGATGCCCATATCTACTGCAAAACCTGTCCTAATTGCCAGCATCTAGGCCGCATCTCCCAGAGGAACATGATGCCCCTCACTCCCATCCAGGTCGATGAAATATTTGACATCTGGGGCATCGACTTCATGGGCCCCTTTCCCGTTTCCTATGGTTTTGAGTACATTCTCCTTGCGGTAGACTATGTATCCAAATGGATAGAAGCCATTCCCACCAAGACCAATGACCACAAAGTAGTGGTCAAATTCCTAAAGGAGTTCATCTTCGCCCGATTCGGTGCCCCTAAGGCCATCATTAGTGATGGGGGCACCCATTTCTGCAATAGGATATTCGAGAAATTAATGAAAAAGTATGGGGTAACCCACAAGGTTGCCCTAGCTTATCATCCGCAGACTAGTGGTCAAGTGGAGGTTTCTAATCGTCAGATCAAGCAGATCTTGGAGAAGACAGTCAATACCACACGTAAAGACTGGTCTACTCGTCTCACTGATGCTTTATGGGCATACAGAACCGCCTACAAGACCCCACTCAATATGTCTCCCTATCGTCTGGTCTTTGGGAAACCCTGTCATCTTCCGGTAGAGATTGAACATCGTGCCCTGTGGGCCATTAAGAAGCTCAACTTCGACCTAGACTCCGCAGGGGAGGAGCGGAAACTTCAAATGAATGAGTTAGAAGAACTCAGAAATGATGCCTACAACTTGTCCAAGAATTACAAAGCAAAAATGAAGTGGATACATGACAAGAGCATCCTCAAAAAAGAGTTCCATCCAGGACAAAAGGTCCTTCTTTATAATTCTCGCCTTCATCTCTTCCCTGGTAAACTGAAATCTAGGTGGACTGGTCCCTATACGGTCACCGCAGCCACACCCTTTGGGGCAATCACTATTGAGGACCCCAAGGATCACTCCTCATTCCAGGTAAATGGCCAGCGTCTTAAGCAATTCCATGAACTTGATGTGTCGTTCATTCAGACTTTTGAAATTGATGTCATCGATCCTGCCTATGTCGACTGATGATCCACTCAGTCTCTTGAGCTCCAACTTGGTTGGGGGTACTTGATATACCCCCGTCATGTCTGGCTGAAGACGTAAAACTTAGCGCTTTCGGAAAGGCAATTCCGGTATTCCTAGAGTACATGAGTCCCATGCATTTGTTATTACTGTGATATCTCTGAAAATGCAGGTACATTCATTCTTTCGATCATCAGATACCACACACTGTCGAGTATTTGCCGACTTGGTAACATCCTCCCTGAACCTTTGCATCATCATCACTGATTTTTCATCATTTTATGTCCCGGTCATGAGCACCGAGGACGGTGCTGTATTTTGGTTGGGGGTGGGGTATTTACCAAAACTCATGTCTTCAAAAAAAATAAAATAAAATAAAATAAAAATAAAAATAAAAAAATAATTTCTTATTTTTGGGGTGATTTCCGATGTTCTCCAAAAGTTTTCTAGAATTTCAAAAACTGTGTCAAATACCCTGACTTTGATTAGCTAAAAACCTTCGTTAAGTCAGTATTGAGGATGTCAATTTTTGTTTAAAGTTAGCGTTGAGTCAAGTCAAGCGTGACTACAGCAGGTTTGAAAACTCAGAAAAACTCAGATTCGGCACAATTGTACACTATCAACATCAGAGTCATCCTAAGTTTGGAAATTCTAGAGATCCTATGAGAAGAATTGTGGAGACCTAACCCAGTGAGCTTTCGAGCCTTTAATCAATTCAGAGTGTTATACAACAATTCTGAGTCACAAGATGACTCACTATTCTTCATGCCCGCAATATTCGTTGAGAGATCTCATTATCTTTTGCTTCGATCATAAAACACGGAACGACATCAACATTGGATTATTACGACAGAACCTTCTCTGTATCCAATTAAGACAGTATACATGATAGTGCAAACCCTAGAAAATGATTTAGGCCATTTTTTCTGAACCATTCAGCCTTTTTACTCACCTGAATTATACTTCACTAGAAACCCCTTGAACCCTTCTATAAAAGCCTTTTCTTTGTAAACCCATCAACCTAAAATCCAGTATAGCTACGAAGCATGACTGGCTACCATTATTTTGAGATGGACAAAAGAATAACTGATATGGGTGTACCGTGAATAGAAAAGTAAAGAAGAAGAATCAAAAGAAAAAGAAAGTGGTTCAAGCTGAAAACAAAATATGAAAAGAAAGTATGAAAAAGTGCTGAAAAGAAATTGAGCAGTCTCAGAAATATCAAGAAAAAGAGAAAAATACAAAAAAAAAGGAAAAAGAACCAGATAATGGTGTTACGCCGCAGGAAAAATGCAAGAAAATGGCAATATCCTCTCAAGATCTTTGAAATCCTGTATACCTTTATTTTTCTACACCTGACCTAAGCCTCATTACAACCCAGGAAAGTCCTACTTGATTCTTGGATAGCACGATCATAAAATGTGGAGATTGGAGAAGGAGAAGCTATAGAGTTTGATCTAACGTTCCCGAGTGAAGTGGTATTCCAATCATGAGATCTTCTTCTGTTAAAGATGTCCTTCCTTCAAATAATACATATGTGAGATCTTTGCTTTCATATATCAACACATCTCCTCACATATAAATTGAGAGAAAAGAAGAAAACCCTTCTTGTGTGATTCTATTCTGAGTGCTAAACATGTGAGATTTGAGGTCAAGGCATAAAAACTTAGAGGTGATCTGAAAATCTTTACTGTCGGATGATGAGAATGTTGAGCACACACACACGCAGAGTCTGACTATTCTGGGTCATGATTATCAGTCTGTAGTCTTGCCAAGACTCTCCAACTCTTCGCTAGCATGTAACTATTTTTGCATCCATTCAATTATTTGACGAACGATGTTTTCCCTGAGCTAATATGAAAAAGTGTGCAGCATGTGCAGAGCCCTTTTAAGCTCATTTATTTCTCACTAATTGCCAAGGATTGGCAATATGCTGGTTGGGGGTTGTGATATTCGCTCAAAAGTGCTTATTTTAAGCAATTATCCTTTTAACGTTATTGCATTCTCCCACGTTAAAATACTCTATTTATCTACTTTTTTACGTAAGAGTCTCTTTTGTTGCGTAGAACACACTTTTCTGGACAAAATAGTATATTTGCATGCATTAAACACATTTTCGAAAGTCTAGACATGAAGTCATTCTGATAGAGCCTCATTACGCGCTTCTTCTGTCGCAGGAAACCCCGATGGGACGATTCTCGAGACTTGTGAGCCCAAATCGATCATGAAAGCCCATTATCAAAGCTTAAAGAGCCCACATGCTATGACTAGAAGATATGGGCCAAATATGGGCTGAATAAGAGGACCAAAAGCCGGCCCAAAGAACGAAGAGAGTAGGAGAGCCAATGACCAAGACACGGACCAAAGTGTTTAAAGCCACATGAGTCAGCAAAGAATGATAGTCGACTCTATTGGAGAAGCGTGAGGATGGTCACAGTGAAGACCAGGGTTCCAGACCCTCCGCCAGTGCTTTTATCTCTATTTTCTGATACTTTCTCTCTCATCTCTCCTTATTCTCTCTCTCTCTTCATCTCTCGGTCCTCGAATCTACTGACCTAACCCCAGAACTCCTGCCCATCAGCTCTATCTCATCTCCCTTAGCTTTCTGACCGTTGGATCTTCCATCGGACCGTTGGATCTTCAATCAGACCGTTGGATCTCTCTAAATCCATCGATCTACTAATCTGGGTCCCAATCAAGTCACCATCCATCCGATCGCCATCAGACTGTCTGTCACATCATCTTGTGAGACGATAGACATCATCAATCCATGCGGGCCAGTAGCCGGGCCCATCTTCATCGACCCGTTGTCCGACCAGTTAGTGGACCCCGCGAATTTCAAAATAATTTTAATTAAATGGGGGGTCCACTAATTGGGGAGATTCCCCATAAAAAAGTAGTGTTTTACTTTTAAAAAAAAAATATATATATATATTTTTCTTATTTTTTTTATTTTCAAAAACCCCATATTTCCATTAAAGAAAATAGGGAAGCTTTAAAAGGGGGAAGGAGGGGGACGAACCCTAATTTCCAAACCCTAATCCTCCTCTAATCCCCCTCCAATATCTTCCATTTTCTCTCCCTCCTCTCTTCCCCTCCTTCTCCTTTCCACGTTCTTTCTTTCCCACTCTCCAAATCCACGTTTTTCCCATTGGATCTCCAGATCCTCTTCTCCCTTGAGCAGCCGTCCTTCTCTCCCTTGATCTCTAACCGTTGCAAGGGACCAGCCCAAGACGATTGCTACAGCTACCGCCCCAGCTGCTGGTTATCCGCCATAGCTCAGCCCCACCGCATCACCTGCAACTCGCAAGGCAGCACTTGCAGCACCAGTCCGGTGAGCCACCGTCACTCTCTTCCTCCTCTTTACCGCCTCCTCTCTCTCCAAAGAATAAAACAAGAAACACAAAAGAAAAAAAAAAGAGAAGAAAAGAAAGAAGGAAGAAGAAGGGAGGAGGAAACCGTTAGGTTCCTCCCCCTTTGGAGCTGCTGCACCACCGTCTCCCTCAAGCCTCCACCACCTGCAACTTCGGGTTGTAGGTCTTCTTTCTTGACCGCCTACTGCAACACCTCTTCTATTCCCAAGCGTCTCTCACTTCGTCTGGAGGGGTGCCCCTGTTACTCTACGCCACCAGCAAGAACAGCCACCTGCAGTCCATCCTGAGCTCTCTCCTCCACCATTAAAACCAGTAGGCTTGCACCTCTATAAGGCAGCAAAAGCTCCATCACCGTGAGGCCCTCCTTGCTGCCGGATCTCCTCCACTGCAACTCTCTACAGGTTGCTGCCCTCCCACCTGCAACTCCGGCCGGCAAACACGCAGTCACCATTCCACAGCTACCACCCCTTTCTCCTCTAGCTGCTACCATTAAAGCTCCAAAAAGAAGAACAAAGAAAAAAGAAGAGAAGAAAGGGGGGAAGAAGAAGAAAAGAGGACGTCCAGCTGCCTTTCCACCATTGGATTCACCGGGTAGAACGTCACTGGTGCACCACCCTGTACCAGCCACGCCACCCCCCATAACGGCCTGCACTTGGCCGATCTATCTCCAACACGTCTCTCCCTTCTAATTTCTAACCGTCTTCACCTTCAATTTTCTGAAGACCAAACTAGCAAAAAACAAAAAAATAGAAAAAGAAGAAGGGAAGAGGAGAGGAGATCGTACATCTATGGCCGCTCCTCCATTCTCCACCAAGACTTGGCCAAACCCCCCCTTCTCATGGCCAACCTTCCCATGCTACCAACCATTGGCCGATCTCCGGTAAGTTTCAAAGGTGAAAAACTTTCTCTCTCTAGCTTTCTCTATTTAGTTCTCTCTTTTCTCTACATTTCCTCTCTCTAGGCCTTTTCTCACTTTCTCTCTCTAGCTCTCTCTTTCTCTCTCTAGCATCCTCTTGTTTTACCTCTAGGATAGTTTACTTGTGTTTATTTTCTTTTATTATCAGTGTAAACAGCTTTTGATGATTTAATAAAAGTAGTTTCCATTCAAGTTCGTTTTTGTGAGTTCATTATCATGAATAGTAATTTTAAATTTATTTGTTTAGCAATCCCAGTGATTAATATTCAATCTTCAAAATCAAACATCATGTTTTGAATCCCAACCTCATCACTCTTCTTCTATCATCATTTCCATCAATTTCTGTGAAGAAAATCCGTCATTTTATGTGTTGAGTTGCGCAAACTAACCCCGAGTGCGGATCGACATCCGACACGAATCCCTATACAATATCTAAAATTTTCCAGGAAATCGGATCAAAATTACAAATCTTGTTGACTTTAGGGTTTCCGTAACCAACGACGCGGAAAAATCCTACTTTCACAGGCGTTGGAGGCTTGGGCTGCTTGCTAGTGAGAGATGAAGATGGGTTGCTGAACAGCCAACCCAAGATGATGAAGACGTGAAGTGGTTGCAGCAGGTATGGAGCTTCACGGTGGAGCAGCAGGTTCCGGCGACCAAAGGGAATTGCAGGCGGTTTGGTAACAACTTGCTACACTTGGCAGCAAGCTTCTACGGTGGAAGGAGGGGGCAAGCCATGGATGGCGGTAAAAGCTGCTGGAGCAGCTGGCGGGATGGAGAGATGGGCAGCAGGCGGTCAAGCAAGAAGACCTGCAACCCGAAGTTGCAGGTAGTGGAGGCGGTCTTGCTCTCCTCCTTTACTCTCTTCTCTTCTCTCCTTTATCTACTGTTTGTTCTCTTTTTTTTTTCTCTTTTGAATGGGAGTTAATCCAGAAGGTTGAGAATCGAGGAGCAATGGAAGGAGAGAGTGTAGTGGATAGGGTCGCCGGTTTTAATGGTGCTCGCCGGAGTTGCAGGTTGCAACTCCGGTAATCTTTTTTTTCTTTTTTATTTTTCTTTTTTTTTCTATTTTCTTTTCTTCTTTTGAAAGAAAGAAGATGAGAGGGAAGACAGGAGATGAGGACGGCCTGGATTAGTTGGGCGTGAGAACGTGTAGAGCTTCCTCTCTTTTGGGAGTGACGGCTTGAGTTTTTGGAGAGGGAGTGAAGAGAATGGCGTTAGGGAAGAGATGGGGGAAGAGAGATGATAATTAGAGGAGAATGTGGGGGGGGCAAAGAAGAAAGGGTATCCCTTCTTTTAATATGCTAGGGTTTGTTAGGAGAAATCGGCTTCCCATTCATCCTCCATTCATCCAACGGTTCTCATGTCATCCAGCCAAAAATCTCTCCATATTTTCCTCTTTTAACCTCTCTTCATGTTTCCTTGTTAAACCTTTTACCTTTTTAGCATTCATGTCCCATAGTGTCTAAAGAAATATTCCATTTTCTTTCAAAATCCACCCTTTTCAATAAAAACCCAACATGTTTTTAATGTTTTGAAAATATTTTGGAAAGCACCCTTTTAACACCATCCATAAATTCCAAAATCTCCTATTTTATACAAAATCTTCTTTTAAAGCCTTAGGTCTTTCTAAAGATTATTTTGCCACTTTCCAAAATCATTTTTGTAAAAGGATTTTTATATTTTGAAAACTCAGTATTTTTAACATCCTTGAAATCTGGATCATCCATTTTTGGTGGCCTTTTGATGGATGCACCACTCACACGACTCAGATTACCTTCTCATACATAATCGTTCATCTTGTAAATCATGTGACGATCTCATCGAGGCTGGGTGTAATGATGGGGATCGAATGGATGGTTGGATAGATGATCTACTGGTGATCAGACGGTAGACGAGGATGGTGATGATCGGATGGTGGAGATTGGCCAAGGTAGGCCGTAGGATCAAGTGATTGAGGAAGGAGAGAAGATCGGATGATTTAGATTTGTGAATAGAGAGAGAATGAGGATCTAGAGAGGAGAGAGAAAATATTACAAAATTAAAGACAAAATGCTAGTAGAGGGTTTGGAACCCTGGTCTCTGACTTGGTCTTTTGCATGCTTTACCAACTGATCAAATCCTCATCTTTTGTTAGTTGATAAGCTTTCATCTCCTTCGTCTCTTCTTTGAGCATTCGTCTCTCCTTCTCTCTTGGTTGTTTCTCGACTCTTTCGATCCTCCAGCTCTTCCCATTTTTGGCCTATATCTTCTCATCCCCAGCTTGTTGGCTCTTGAGCTTTGATCATAGATTCTGGAAGTTGATTGTGGGCCCGCATGCCATCAAAGTTGCCTAATTAGTGCTCCTGCGATAGAAAAATCGCGTAATGAGAATGACTTCTCATGTAGGTCAAATAAATGCGTATGAATGCATGCGAATGTACCATTTTAACCAGAAAAGTGTGTTCTACGGAATGAGAGAAACTCTGACGTAGAAATGTTGATAAAAAATACAGTTTTACGTAGAAGAGTGTGACAATGCTAGAAGGATAATTGCTTAAAATAAGCACTTTTGAGTGAATATCACAACCCCCAACCAGCATATTGCCAATCCTTGGCAATTAGTGCGAAATGCATGAGCTCTGAAGGGTCTAGTACATGCTAAAAACTTGTTCTCATTACTCAGAAAAACTCCGTTTTGTCAGTTCATTTCAAGGGTGAAAGTGATCATTCAGGAGTTAGAACTTAGTCAGTAACATGTAGCACATCTACTAGTGGACATTTGAACCAAAGATTACTCAGACTCAGCGTGTGTGTGTGCTCAACATCATCCCTCTCTG
Organism: Euptelea pleiosperma; assembly: GCA_035048495.1. Classification (NCBI taxonomy): domain Eukaryota; kingdom Viridiplantae; phylum Streptophyta; class Magnoliopsida; order Ranunculales; family Eupteleaceae; genus Euptelea; species Euptelea pleiosperma. Next base: position 39,671,896 of record CM068543.1, read on the forward strand.
GCAGTTAGATTCTCTGATCACCTACAAGATTATATGCCTCGACCTCAATTCTCACTTGTATACTACTCAGAAGTAAATCACACAGAAATGGTTTTATTCTTTTCTCTCAAGTTATATGTGAGGAGATAGATGTTTGAAACTTGCAATATCTCACATACTTATCTAGAAATGAAGACACAGAAGATTCAAAAGATCTCATGATTGGAATGTCATATTACTCAGGAGTGTCGGATTAAACTCTATAGTTTCTCTCTTCTCCATTCTCCACATTCTGTGATGGTGCTAACCTAGAATCAAATAGGGCTTGCCCTGGGTTGTATAGAGGCTTAGGAAAAGGTAGAAAAAAATGAGGGCCTTCAGGGATTCAAAAGATCTGAGAGGGCATCTTACTGTTCTTTGCAGCATTTTCCGAGGGTGGTGACACCAATTCATTGATTTCTCTTTCTTCTACCTTTTTCACTTATTCATCTTCTTGATTTTTGTTCTACTAACTTTTTTTTTCTATTTCTCTTTTATTTTGTTCTTTCTTTTCTTTTCATATTTCCTTTTTGCTTGATCCACTTGTCTTTCTTTACTTTTCTTACTTTCTCTTCATGTTGCGATCATACCAAAAATTCTTTTATCCCTCTCAGAAGTAGGTGTTTGAGTTGTTTTCATTTTGGGGATTGGATTTAGTTGATGGGTTATCAAGAAAAGGTTTTCATCTTAAGGCTTAAGAGGGTTTCTAATGATGTAGATGTTAGGTAAGCCAAAAATGTCTGATTGGGGTAGAAAGATGGCCTATATCATTTTTTAGGTTTTACACTTTCATCTGCGATGTCTCGACTGGATAGAGAGAAGGTTCTTTTTGTGATGATCCGTCTTTGATGTCGCTCCAAGTTCTATGACCAAAGCAAGGATTAATGAGATCTTACAAGGGAATAGTTGGGGACTGAAAAAACGTGAGTCATCTTGTGACTCAGAGTTATTTATATCCCTCAGAAGTGAAGAGAGGCTCAAACGCTCACTGGGTTAGGTCTCCACAGTTGTTCTTCTTGGATCTCTAGATCGTCCAAACTACAAGTAATTCTGATGTTGATTTGTGAAAAATTCTTGCTGAATCTGAGTTTTCCAAGAGTTTAACTCCACTGTAGTATTCTTCTACACCGAACTAAGAGCTAATAAGTGATTTTCTCAGTGTAGACATCCTTTTCAATGAATAGACTTAGCGAAGAGATCTGATTCATCATTGTAACGGTTTTTGAAAACACTGCTAAAATCAACAAAAGACACCTTGAAAATAGTCCAAAAATCATCCCAAAATGTAATTTTTTTTTTTTAAATCACATGAGATTTTGATAAAGTACCCACCCCCAACCAAAATATTGCACCGTCTTCAGTGCTCATGACCATGGTAAATAGTGAAAACGATAAGTTCATGATGCAAGTGTGAAGGAAGGGTTATACCGATTATGCTGGATATCAACAGTGGAACGTACTAGAGTAGTGCCAGAGTGATGGTACCTGCATGGGCAGAAAATTATTGCAGTGATAAAGATAATGCATGTGACTCACGATACTCTAGGAATACCGGAATTGCCTTTCCGAAAGCGCTAAATTTTATGTCTACAGCTAGACACAAAGGGGGTGATAGGCACCCCCAACCAAGTTGGAGCACAGGAGACTGAGTGGATCATCAGTTGACATAGACAGGACCAAAGAGATCGATCTCAAAAGTCTGAATAAGCAATATGTCAAGTTCATGGAACTGTTTTAGACGCTGCCCATTGACCTGAAAAGAGAAGTGATCCTTGGGATTCTCAATAGTTATTGCCCCAAAGGGTGTGACTTCTTTCACCGTATAAGGACCAGTCCACCTAGATTTCAGTTTTCCAGGGAAGAGATGAAGACGGGAATTATAAAGAAGGACCTTCTGTCCTAGATGGAACTCTTTCTTGAGGATGCTCTTGTCATGTATCCACTTCATTTTTGCTTTATAATTCTTGGACAAGTTATAGGCATCATTTCTGAGTTCTTCTAACTCATTCATTTGAAGTTTCCGCTCCTCCCCTGCAGAGTCTAGGTCGAAGTTGAGCTTCTTAATGGCCCACAGGGCACGATGTTCAATCTATACCGGTAGATGACAGGGTTTCCCAAAGACAAGACGATAGGGAGACATATTGAGTGGTGTCTTGTAGGCGGTCCTGTACGCCCATAAAGCATCAGTGAGACGAGTAGACCAGTCTTTACGTGTGGTTTTGACTGTCTTTTCCAAGATCTGCTTGATCTGACGATAGAAACCTCAACTTGACCACTAGTCTGTGGATGATAAGCTAGGGCAACCTTGTGGGTTACCCCATACTTTTTCATTAATTTCTCGAATATCCTATTGTAGAAATGGGTGCCCCCATCACTAATGATGGCCTTAGGGCACCGAACCGAGCGAAGATAAACTCTTTTAAGAATTTAACCACCACTTTGTGGTCATTGGTCTTGGTGGGAATAGCTTCTATCCATTTGGAGACATAGTCTACCGCAAGGAGAATGTACTCAAAACCGTAGGAAACGGGAAATGGGCCCATGAAGTCGATGCCCCAAATGTCAAAGATTTCATCGACCTGGATGGGAGTGAGGGACATCATGTTCCTGTGGGAGATGCGGCTTATATGCTGGCAATTAGGACAGGTTTTGCTGTAGATGTGGGCATCTTTAAATAATATGGGCTAGTAGAATTCGCATTGCAGTACTTTTCTGCAGTCTTCTTAGTGCTGAAATGACCACCACAAGGTTGGTCATGACACGAGGACAAGATATTGAGTTGGTCAGACTCAGGGACACAGAGACGAATGATCTGGTCAGGACAGTATTTATACAAATAAGGGTCATCCCAAGAGTAGTACTTAACTCTTGCTAGGAATTGGCTTTTGTCCTGTTTTGACCAGTGTGAAGGCATTTCTTCGGTAACAAGGTAGTTGACAATATCAGCATACCAGGGATTAACAGAGATAGCGAATAGTTGTTCATCTGGAAAGGTCTCATGGATGGGCTGGTTGTCGAAGGATGACTCTAAAGTCAGTCTAGACAGGTGATCAGCCACTACATTCTCAGTTCCTTTCTTATCCTTAATCTCAAGGTCGAATTCCTGTAGTAAGAGAATCCAGCGAATTAATCGAGGCTTGGTTTCCTTTTTCGACATGAGATAACGAAGGGCTGCATGATCAGTGTACACGACCACCTTAGTGGCTAAGAGGTACTGACGGAATTTATCAAGGGCGAAGACTATCGCCAGGAGTTCTTTTTCAGTGGTGGAGTAATTCATTTGGGCAGAGTTAAGAGTTTTGCTCGCGTAGTAGATCACGTGTGACCTTTTGTCAACTCTCTGCCCTAGAATGGCTCTTAAGGCGTAGTCAGAAGCATCGCACATTACCTCGAAAGGTAGAGTCCAGTCCGGGGGACGGATAATGGGCGCAGTAGTGAGCTCAGATTTGAGACTCTCAAATGCCTTGACACAGTCAGCATTAAAGTCGAAAGGACTATCTTTAGCCAGAAGATGGGACAGAGGTCGAGCGTTTTGAGAGAAGTCCTTGATGAATCACCTATAGAACCCTCCGTGTCCCAAAAAGGACCGGATGTCACGCACAGACTTAGGAGTAGGCAAGGTCGAGATGATATCGATTTTAGCTTTGTCGACCTCAATGCTCTGATGGGAAATGACATGTCCCAGAACAATGCCCTTCTTCACCATGAAGTGGCATTTCTCCCAATTGAGGACAAGTCGCTTGTCCTGACAGCGTTGAAGTACAAGCCCTAGATGGTTCAGACAGTCATCAAAGGATGACCCAAAAACTGAGAAGTCGTCCATAAAGACTTCGAGGAATCTTTCTACCATGTCAGAGAATATGCTCATCATACACCGTTGAAAGGTCGCGGGTGCATTGCAGAGGCCAAAGGGCATGCGCTTGTAGGCAAAAGTGCCAAAGGGACAGGTGAAAGTAGTCTTCTCGTGATCCTCAAGGGCGATGGGTATTTGATTATACCCAGAGTAACCATCAAGGAAGCAGTAATAAGAGTGACCTGCTAGTCTCTCCAACATCTGGTCTATGAACGGTAATAGAAAATGGTCCTTCCTAGTGTTGGTGTTGAGTCGTTTGTAATCGATGCAGACTCTCCACCCTTTCTTCAGGCGCTGGGTGACCATTTCATTGTTCTCATTTTCCACAACTGTGAATCCTGCCTTTTTAGGGACGACATGAATAGGACTCATCCATTTGCTGTCGGAGATGGGGTAGATGATACCCGCATCTAACAATTTGAGGACCTCGTCTCGGACTACTTCCTTCAAGACGGGGTTCAACCTCCTCTGGTGTTCACGAGAGGTTTTGGATTCATCCTCGAGATAGATGTGATGTTGGCACACCGAAGGATCTATGCCTCGAATATCGTTTATGGTCCATCCTATCGCAGATTTGTGCTCCTTGAGCAACTCGAGAAGTTTCTTACGTTCACTCTCAGACAAAGCGGAAGCAATAATGACAGGGTAGGTTTCCTTAGGACCAAGATAGGCATAGGAAAGATCTGTTGGAAGTGGCTTGAGCTCCAATGTTGGAGCAGATGGAGTTGAAGTAGGTGTCATAGAAGACACGGATTAAAGAGGTTTGACTTCAGTAGGTAAAGGAAAGATGGGCGCTCTGGCCATGGTTATCAGAGGCTCGAACTCGATGAGTGGAGCAGGGATCTCTATCAGTGGAGCAGTCTCCAAAAGATCATTGAGGTCAGAAATGGCTGACTCTATGGCAAAGTCATCTCCAAAGTATTCTAGACACTGCTTAAGAATATCTTCGGTGGAGTCCGGGATTAGACTCTCAACGGCACACATTTCATCTGTCACTTCGCGATCGGCATCCTATTGCATTAGACGAAAGATATTGACTTCTGCTTTGAGGTTATCGAAAGCGATGGACATGTTTCCGTCCCGACACCTGATGTGTGCATTCGCGGTGGCAAGGAATGGACGGCCTAAGATGACCAGAATGCAGTTATTCGGACACGGCTCGGTGTCGAGAATGATAAAGTCCACAGGATAATAAAAGTCAGCGACATTTACTAGGACATCTTAAATGATTCCTCTTGGAATCTTGATGGACTGATCAGCTAATTTCAGGGTGACATTGGTAGGCTTCATATCTTTCAGTCCTAACTGCTGATATACCGAGAATGGTATGAGGTTAACGCTAGCCCCTAAATCTAGCAAGGCAGTGCAGCTAAAGTTGTCTCCAATTTCACATTGGACAGTTGGGCTACCTGGATCCTTGTGTTTGATCACACTGTTGCGTTGAATGAACGCGGTAGCTTTTTCGACCAAGAAAGCAGCTTTGGGTACATGCGTACGCCTCTTAACTGTGCACAAGTCCTTGAGGAATTTGGCATAGGAGGGGATTTGCTTGATAGCAGAAAGGAATGGGATATTGATCTGGACGTCTTTAAAGACGTCTAAGATCTCTGAGAATTGCTGATCCCGCTTATCTTGGACAATTCTGTCCGGGAAGGGAGGCTTTACTCAACAAATGGATTTGTCTTTAGCCTTGGATTTCTGCACAGGGATATCTGATGTTGGTGCAGAGGTAGAAGAAGCAGAGGTAGGATTGGTACTAGTTTCCTCTGTACGAGTGATGGGTGCTGGAGATGGCACCGGCGATGGTTGGACTCCCATGTCCATAGTTTTTCCAGATCATAGGGTGGTTACAGCTTGCACCTCCTCTTGACAATTCTCATTCTGGCTCTGAGATTGATAACCAATCTCATATACTGCTCCTTTGGCATTTCCTTTTGGGTTAGCAATGGGTTGGCTAGGAAAGATCCCCTTAGCTTTTTCAGCTTCTAAGTTACCTAGACGTTGCTCTAGACGAAGCATAGATTGCTGTTGTTGTTGCTCTAGGTGGTGCATAGATTGAGTAATGAGTTGAGATAGAAGGTCCTCAATACCGGGTTTGGGGGCCAACTGTTGGGGGGCAGCTAATGGGTGCTGAGGCACCAATTCGTGACTCGAGCTCATCGAGGCATTATAGTTATATGCTGGAGAATTAGTTGGGACAATCTGTTGGTTCTGAAAGGTCTGTGGGACTCGTTGCTGATTCTGAAATGCGCTCGGTTGTCCAGAGTATTGACCCTGTTGGAACTGCTGGTTCTGAGTAGATGGGTACGGACTCTGCTGGTATTGACCCTGATTGAATTGCCTAGTGGGTTGATTGAACCCAGGAGGATACATGCCCTGAGGTTGACGCGGAGGTTGAGCTGGCGGTTGAGTAGACTGAGGCCTCCAAGAGAAGTTAGGGTGGTTTCTCGTGTCAGGATGATAAGATTGACTATACGAGTTCTGAGTGGGTGGTTTGTATGTGCAGAAAGCACAAACTTCTTCTAGAAGAGGATTTGACCATCCTTCATTCAAAGGGCAATGCTCAGTAGTATGGGAGGGTTGTAGATAGAGGGTGCAGGATTCCATAGGGCTCTCGTGTCCCACATGCATGATTGAGTTAGAATGTTGAGTAGGCTTTTGTACTAACACAGCCAGTGCCGAGACTGGCTTGCTCAACTCTTGAATGACAGATCGAAGCTCAGTATCAACTGTAGCATCATGTCCCTTGGTTGTCCTTTGGACCGAAGTGGTTCGACTGAACTCTGAGTTAGTCGTCCAATGTTGAGAGTTTTTTCCTAACTCTCCCAAGAATTTGTATGCGTCGGTCGGAGTTTGGTGCAGGAATTTTTCTTGGCACATTGACTCTACCATGGTCCGGGACTCATCAGTAAGTCCCTTATAGAAGACGTGGACAAGATTGCCCTTGTCGATGCTATGGTGGAGACACTTAGTCAGGTAGTCTTGGAATCTATCCCACGTTTCAAAAAATTTCTCATCGGACTTCTGTCGGAAGTCCTGGATGAGTTGTTTCATTTGGTTGGTCCGAGTCATGGGGTAGAATTTAGACATGAATTTGCCCATTAATTCTTTCCAACTGTTGATTGAATCAGCGGGTAAGGAGTAGAGCCAATCTGAGGCTCGATCTTTGAGCGAGAATGGGAAAACTCACAGACGTACATTGTCATCATCGAGGTTCTGATTTTTGAAAAGTAGGATGACATGTTGGAATTCCCTAATATGGGAATATGGGTCTTCCCTTGGGAGACCACGAAAGGTTGGTAGCATTTGGATCGTCTACGGCCTGATCTCAAACTGTACCGCTGTAGTAGGTGGGAGAACAATGCAAGTGGGCGGATTGGCCGAGATAGGGACGAACGTCTCGATAAGAGGTCGTTCGACTGCCATGATGAAAGTAGGGTTTTTCCGCGTCGTTGGATTCGGAAACCCTAGAATCAACACATTTTTAATTTGATCCGAATTTTATTCCTGCAAAATATGAACTCTTCTATAGGGATTTGTGTCGGATGTCGATCCGCACTCGGGGTTAGTTAGAGCGATTCATGAACATGAAATAACGGATTTATCTTAGAAATTGTGGAAGGGTGAGAATGGTGAAGCGATTTAAAACAAGATTGCTTGATTTTAGAGAGAGAAATTATCATAATCTACCAAAAAAAATACTAATGAAGGAAATCAAACCACAACCAACAAAAGTAATTCATCATTTAAAAATCCAAGGTTCTTACAATACTTCAAAATATAAAAAGTAACAATAACAATGTAAAAGAACGAAAGACTGAGCTAGAGAGAGAAAGTCCTAAAGCCTAGTGAGAGAAAGTCTAGTGAGAGAAAAAGTAGAGATCTAGAGAGAATGTTGCTAGAAAGAAAGAAAAGATCACTTACCATTGGAGGATTGAGAAGTTGAAGATCAGGCTGAGATCGAACTCAAGGGAGTTGAAGATGATGCATCTTGCTGGAGTCGTTACGGGCCATGGAGAGAAAGAGATCGATCGTGAAGAAGAACGCTTGAGGGTGGAGTGCAGGGGCGGTGGTGGCTGTTGGAGTAGGAGCTCTCTTGCAAGAAGACCTGCACTCAGATTTTTTTGGATGGTGTAGAAGTGATCCTCCACGTGAAGAGCAGCCGCTGGATATCGAGCCGCCAAGAAAATGGAGAGGTATGTGGGGTGGCTGGCGGTTTGAACTGCTGCTATGCAGAAAACAATGGAGGTGGAGCAACTCGTGAGCTATGCGTGATCATCATCTCGGCAGGTTGCATGGTGGAGTTCTGCCAAGAGAAGGAGATCGAGGCAGTATTGTTGTGGTGGACAGCATGGAACGAGGATGGTTGGGCAGCATGGAACGAGGATGGTTGGGCAGCAACCATGGGCTGCTGGTTCATGCAGCGGTGGAGAAGAATAACTGAGGTGATCTGATGAGGAAACCGTCTGGAGTTTCCTCCTTTTGCAAGGGGAGATAGCAGCAGGCGTCCCTTGTTTTACCGGTGCAGCAACGACTTGAGGAAGAGCACAAACCAGGTGAGGGCGTTCCTCCCCTCTTTTTTCCTCTCTTCTCTTCTTCTTTTCCTTTTTTTCTTTTTTTTTTTTTTTCTTGCCGGCAGAGAGAGAGGACGGTGATGTGAGGGAGAGAGGTGTGTCTGCTGGCTTTCTTTCAAGGTGGGAGATGGAGCTCATAGCAGGCGGCGGTGCACGGGCGGAGCGCTATGACAGGGGCCCAGGCCGTGAGGACGTGCTGGTTCTTGCCGGAGAAGGGGGAACTCGGAGTTGAGCAAGTTGCAGACTTGCTGGTTTGAGGAGCGTGAAAGGAGGGGGCGGTGTTGCTGTTTGCAACAACAAAGTTGCGCGCGCATAGGTGGAGGAAAGAGGAGGAGCAGCAACAAGAGAAGCAGAAGAGAAGGAAGAAGAACGTGAAGAAGACGAGGTAGCCGGAGTTCTGCAACTCCGGCCGGTAAAAGAAGAAGAAGAAGAATAAGAGAAAGAATGTAGGGGGTTTTTTTTGGGGGAAGATTGAAAGAGATTGGAGGGGGATTAGGGTTCAAACGAACCCTTCTCCCTCCTCTTATAAAGCTCCTTATTTCCTTTAATGGAAATAGGGTATTTTTGAAAAAAAAAAATATTTTTTTTTTTTTAAGTAAAAGTCTACTTTTCTTTGGGGAATGTCCCCATTTAGTGGACCCCCCATTTTTTTAAATTTAATTAAAATTATTTAGAAATTCACGGGGTCCACTAACTGGTCGGACAGCGGGTCGATGATGATGGGCTCGGCTACTGGCCCACATAGATTGATGATGTCCATCGTCTCACAAGATGATGTGACAGACAATCTGATGGCGATCAGATGGATGGTGACTTGATTGGGACCCAGATTGGTAGATCGACGGATCTAGAGAGATCCAACGGTCCGATTGAAGATCCAACGGTCCGATGGAAGATCCAACGGTCAGAAAGCTAAGGGAGATGAGATAGAGCCGATGGGCAGGAGTTCTGGGGTTAGGTTAGTAGATTCGAGGACCGAGAGATGAAGAAAGAGAGAATAAGGAGAGATGAGAGAGAAAATATCAAAAAATGGAGATAAAAGTATTGGCAGAGGGTCAGGAACCCTGGTCTTCACTGTGACCATCCTCACGCTTCTCCAGTAGAGTAGACTATCATTCTTTGCTGACTCATGTGGCTTTAAACGCTTTGGTCCGTCTCTTGGTCATTGGCTCTCCTGCTCTCTCCGTTCTTTGGGCCGGCTTTTTGGTCCTCTTATTCAGCTCATATTTGGCCAATATCTTCTAGTCATAGCATGTGGGCTCTTTAAGCTTTCATAATGGGCTTTCCTGATCGATGTGAGCTCGCAAGTCTCGAGAATTGTCCAATCGGGGTTTCCTGCGACAGAAGAAGCGCGTAATGAGACTCTATCAGAATGACTACATGTCTAGACTTCCGAAAATGTGTTTAATGCATGCAAATATACCATTTCGTCCAGAAAAGTGTGTTCTACGCAACACAAGAGACTCTTACGTAGAAAAGTAAATAAATAGAGTATTTTAACGTAAGATAATGCAATAACGCTAAAAGGATAATTGCTTAAAATAAGCACTTTTGAGCGAATATCACATGACTACAAAGGTAGTAGTACTGGGGGAGGTGGGTGGAGAAAGAGATGGGGAAGGATTCAGTAGAGGATCCACTGTAGGTACGTGATTATCAGATCGAACCAAGCGTTTGTTCAGACGATTCCAAACGGGCATACGCTGAGGAGGGAAGCTCTATACTTGGCAAAAAGTTGCCAGAGAGGTACACTATCCTAAATGATGCACACCAAGCACAGATAATCCTATTCTAAGCAATCAGGATATATTTTAGGAATTATCTTGTTAGTTTTGGGGCTAGAGTAGATTATGACAGTGGGCGGACCACTGGTTTATCTTTTAACCACCGGACTAACTGTTTTGCACTCAGAGGTTCTCACCAGGCTATACTCTTCAGAGCAAATCCTTTAATACTAACTCTAGTTAACAACAAGGCAATCCGAAGCCTAGACAGACGTGCGGCACAATGGCTGTCTTAAGTACGTCCTAGACTAGCCAGATTGGTCAAGTGGATAAGAAGAGTGTTCCCTCGGGTTAAGCTAGGGTTGATGCGTGTTCCTAGCCCACACACAACTAACCGCCGACTAGTCCAAGATGCCACGTCGAGCTCAGTGTACTTGAGTAGTAGGGACTTATGGGTGTGTTAGACAACAGGGACCCGCGCTCGTGGTCTTATTTCGATTGGATGTTAAGCGAGTTCGCTTTGCGTGGATTTTTCCTCGAACACCGGGCTAATTGGCTCTACTTCTTGATTCTTTTTAATTAAATGGAGCATTGGGATCAAATCAGATGGAATGATGAGGTGGGTGATGAAATCCCACCAGTTTCAATTTGGAGCTGGGTCTGCTCTCTTAGAGTTGATTGATTAACAGCCACGCCACGCAAGTCGAATAAGTTGTTGCTAGAAAATAAATAGACATGCGGTAATGATACACCCAAATTATTCTGTATCGCACTCAAGGCGAGGATAGAGACTTACCTCCCATGGGCCACGCCATGGGGTCGCCTCCGTGGGTTAGGGAGGGGTATCCTAATGGGCTTGGGCCCGACTCCACCTCTTTGAGCTTTCGCTCCCTACCCACACAGGATCGTGTTCCTGCAAAAAAAGTTAGATCGCACGGTCTAGGTATTTGGGATTCTATTTGGAAGATCCTTGCCTTTTTTAGGGTTCACTGAACAAGCACTGGATTTAGGCAAGTTTTTGAATTAGTTTCCAAATTCGAGATGGGTTAAAATTTAGGAATTCCCAAAAATGAAAATACCTAGATTGGAAAGTTTCCCGAACTTTGGAGATCTTCCAAGAAAGATTTGATTGCGAGATCCCTTACAATTTTTGGGAAATTTCCCAAAATTGAATTTCTGCTCGATTTGGGGTGTTTCCTTTTGCAGACTTTTCCAAATTCGAAAGATTTCTAAAGATAGAAATTCTTCTAAAGAGGAAACTTCTAAGAGGGGAAACCCTAATTTAGCAGAGTTTCAAGATTTTGGAATCTTTCCAAAAATCACAAATCCTTGATTGGTGATTTCTAAAAATCTGCAGAAAATAAAACCCTAATTTTTTGAATTTTGATTTTATTATTTTTTTGGTATTTTTCACTTAATCTAGGGTTTCTAAAAAACCTTAGAACAAGATCTAGTAGTTATATATATGGAAAGCAGTAAAATTCCTAAATTATTACAAATTGCACTCGGCCATCCGAGGCATTAAAAATAGTAATTTAAAAACTGTTAAAAATCACTAAAAATCAAAAAATAAAAAATAGAAAGTTTCTCGAAAAGGTCAGGTTGTCCAAATTGAGCAGCTTTTCGCTTCAGTAACTTTCCAATTTCGTCTTTACGTCCTTTTTCTCACTCCCGAACACCCGAGCGGCAGCTGCGCCATTTGAAACTAGAATTTTTCCGCGTCGTTGATTACGGAAACCCTAATTCCAACATGTTTGTAATTTTTATCCGATTATCCTGCAAAATTGACAGATTTGTATAGGGATTCGTGTTGGATGTCGATCCCCACTCGAGTTTAGTTCGCGTGACTAAAAAACATGAAATGATGGATTTTTATCAGAAAGTAACAGTAAGAAAAATGGAGGGGTAAGAATGGTGAGAAATGCTCGATTTTTAAAACTTGATATTGATGAAACTAGAGAGAAAATCTTCCACATGCAATAACAAAAACATAACTACCACGAATAAATAAAAAACGAACAACTAGTATTAAAAAGAAATTCTCTTATTGATAAAAAGGTTACAAAGCTTGAGTAGAAATAAAATAAATAAAATTAAGAACTATTTTCTAAACTCATTTAAAATCTAACTAATAGATGATATTTCTAGCGTGAGAAAGAGCGAATTAGATGGAGGAACCTCACTATGGAGACTTACCAGAGGTGATTTGCAGATGTGCTAGCTGTTCAAGAAAGGGGAAGCAAAGGTGTTTGGGCACTAGAAGCACTTGCAGCAGCGAAGGGGGTGGACGGTGGTTGAGGGCAGTGCTATGGTGTGGAGGCGCTGGTACAGTGTGGTGAAGGAAAGGCGTGGAGGTGGATGGCAACGGCTTGAAGGTGGAGAGGCTAGACGGCTGGTGGATGCAGAACAAAGCATGCAACATGAGGAAGCAGCATGCGGTGATGATAGATGGTGGTGGTGGACTGGGCATGCACACCAGCAAGTAGGAGTGGCGGTCTTCTCTTTCTACTCTTCTTCTTCTTTTCCTCTTTTTTTTTTTTTTTTTTTTTTGAATTTGCAGGCGTTGGAGGCTTGGGCTGCTTGCTAGTGAGAGATGAAGATGGGTTGCTGAACAGCCAACCCAAGATGATGAAGACGTGAAGTGGTTGCAGCAGGTATGGAGCTTCACGGTGGAGCAGCAGGTTCCGGCGAGCAAAGGGAATTGCAGGCGGTTTGGTAACAGCTTGCTACACTTGGTAGCAAGCTTCTACGGTGGAAGGAGGGGGCAAGCCATGGATGGCGGTAAAAGCTGCTGGAGCAGCTGGCGGGATGGAGAGATGGGCAGCAGGCGGTCAAGCAAGAAGACCTGTGAAAGTAGGATTTTTCCGCGTCGTTGGTTACGGAAACCCTAGAATCAACATATTTGTAATTATCCGAGACGTTTAACCTGTAGAATGAGCAATTTTGCACAGTGGCTTGTGTCGGATGTCGATCCGCACTCAGGGTTAGTTTGCGCGGCTCAAGAACATAAAATGATGAATTTTTCTCAGAAAAGCATGGAGGGGTGAGAATGGTGAGATGGATTTTTAAAACAGGATTTTGTGATTTTTAGAGAGAGGAACTACCGCAATGAATAAAAGCATAAAAGAAATTAAGGAAACAAACTGCTAATTAAATTCATTAATCTGAAAAATTCTTACAAGGCTTGAATTAAATTATGCAATAATCAAAACTACACTAGAAAGCGAATAGAGAGACTAGTAAGGGAGAGAAGCTAGTGAGAGAAATAGGAGATTTAGAGAGAGAAAATTAAAACTACAAGATTTTTTTAGAAAAAGAAATGGATGGAGAGAGATGAATTGAGAGAAAGACAATCTAGAGAGAGAAATCAAGAATAGGAGAGAGAAAATAGAGAGATAAAGTGAGGAAGTAGAGAGAAAAAATAACCTCACCGTGGGGAACTCACCGGAGATCTACTATATATGGGGGATCGCATGGACATGATCGGCCAAGTGTGGAAGTGGTTGATCGGCCGATCGGTGAGAAGCATGGTGGGGAGAAGATGCGTGATGGTGGCGAAGTGGTGGTTGCAACTCGCGGTGTGGTGATGGTGGCTAGAGAGTGGTTATGAAGGAGGCATACCTGCAGCTGCACCGTTGGATGCTTGAAGGATGAAGAAAAGGCTGTGGGGACAACGGCCAATGGATGAGCCGTTGAGGAGTGTTGTAGTTGACTGTGGGTGCTTGGAGAGGTGCCCGAACCGTGAGAGAGTAAGCACTGCAAGCTGTAGATGGGGAGAATGGCCAAGTTGCAGGCATGCAAGAAGGTGGGATGAATGAGGAGGCTGATAGCCTGTGGGAAATTTGCAGATGCAGCAGCGTTGTTGATCTGGACGGTGGTCTCGCAGGGTGAAAATAGTAGAAACGATGGAAAGGGTTGAAGGGAACAAGATGACGGCCTGCAAGAGTTGCAGGCCGTTACTTTGCAAGTTGAAAGGGTGGAGACGTGGAGGTGTTTGAGGCGCTATTGGAGAGGGTGGTGCTCCGGTAAGAGTTGCAAGTCTTACCGGTGGCTGTCACAGGTGAGATGGTGTGGTGGTTGTGCTGGAGCGTGGAGATCAGCAGGCTGTGATGGAGGTAGTGGTGCTGCCCACAAGTGCAGGCGGTGTGCAGCTAGCTGTGGAGGAAGGGAGGCGCTAGGGGACTGTGGTTGCTGGCGCTGGACGGTGCAAGGAGGGGACGGAACCCACCGTTCTTTCCTTTTTTTTATTTCTTTTTCTGGTTTTGGTGACAGAGGCGAGGGCGAAGCGGTGGAAGAGAGGAAAAGGAGAGACGGTTTGGGACGTGAATCAGTCAAGAGATGAACGGTGGTGGAGAGGAGAACAGCAGCTGGTTACTGTGCATGTTTCCGGCGAGCTTCTCGCCGTAGAAGACGACCGGAGTTGCACCTGCAACTCCGGTGGAATTAAAGGAGAAGAAGAAGAAGAAGACTGAGGATAAGAAGAAGAAGAAAACGAAGAGAAGAAGAGGAAAGAAGAGAAGGAAGAGAAGAAAGAGAAGAGAAGAAGGAAGAAGGACAGCCGGAGTTGCAAACCTGCAACTCCGGCGAAGAATGGTGAAGAAGACGAAGAAGAAAAGAGGAAGAAGAGGGGAAAGAAGTCGCGGGGAAGAAGGGAAAGGATAGGGGGAAGGAGATGAGGAGATTGGAGGGGGATTAGGGTTCGAACGAACCCCTCTCCTTCTCCTTTTAAAGCTCCCTATTTCCTTTAATGGAAATAGGGTATTTTTTGAAAAAAAAAAAATATGAAAAAATATTTTTTTCTTTTTTTTTTTTTTTTTTTTTTTTTAAGTAAAACATTACTTTTCAATGGGGAATCTCCCCATTTAGTGAACCCCCCATTTTTTTAAAATTTAATTAAAATTATTTTGAAATTCACGTGGTCCACTAACTGGTCGGACAACGGGTCGATGATGATGGGCCCGGCTACTGGCCCACATGGATTGATGATGTCCATCGTCTCACAAGATGATGTGACAGACAGTCTGATGGCGATCGGATGGATGGTGACTTGATTGGGACCCAGATTGGTAGATCGACGGATCTAGAGAGATCCAACGGTCCGATGGAAGATCCAACGGTCAGAAAGCTAAGGGAGATGAGACAGAGCTGATGGGCAGGAGTTCTGGGGTTAGGTCAGTAGATTCGAGGACCGAGAGATGAAGAGAGAGAGAGAATAAGGAGAGATGATAGAGAAAGTATCAGAAAATAGAGAGAAAAGCACCGGCGGAGGGTCTGGAACCCTGGTCTTCACTGTGACCATCCTCACGCTTCTCCTATAGAGTCGACTATCATTCTTTGCTGACTCATGTGGCTTTAAACGCTTTGGTCCGTCTCTTGGTCATTGGCTCTCCTGCTCTCTTCGTTCTTTGGGTCGGCTTTTTGGTCCTCTTATTCAGCCCATATTTGGCCCATATCTTCTAGTCATAGCATGTGGGCTCTTTAAGCTTTGATAATGGGCATTCATGATCGATTTGGGCCCACAAGTCTCGAGAATCATCCCATCAGGGTTTCCTGCGACAGAAGAAGCGCGTAATGAGACTTTATCAGAACGGCTTAATATCTAGACTTCCGAAAATGTGTTTAATGCATGCAAATATACCATTTCGTCCAGAAAAGTGTGTTCTACGCAACAGAAGAGACTATTACGTAGAAAAGTAGATAAATAGAGCATTTTACGTAGGAGAATGCAATAACGCTAAAAGGATAATTGCTTAAAATAAGCACTTTTGAGCGAATATCACAACCCCCAACCAGCATATTGCCAATCCTTGGCAATTGGTGCGAAATAAATGAGCTTAAAAGGGCTCTGCACATGCTGCACACTTTCACATTAGCTCCGGGAAAACATCGTTAGTAAAATCATTGAATGGATGCAAAAATAGTTACATGCTAGCGAAGAGTTTGAAAGTTTTGGCAAGACTACAAACTGATAATCATGACCCAAAATAGTCAGACTCTGCGTGTGTGTGTGCTCAACGTTCTCATCATCCGACAGTAAAAATTTCCAAATCACCTCTAAGTTTTTATGCCTCGACCTCAAATCTCACATGTTTAGCACTCAGAATAGAATCACACAAGAAGGGTTTTCTTCTTTTCTCTCAATTTATATGTGAGGAGATGTGTTGATATATGAAAGCAAAGATCTCACATATGTATTATTTAAAGAAAGGACATCTTTAACAGAAGAAGATCTCATGATTGGAATACCACTTCACTCGGGAACGTCAGATCAAACTCTATAGCTTCTCTTTCTTCAATCTCCACATTTTATGATCGTACTATCCTAGAATCAAGTAGGACTTTCCTGGGTTGTAATGAGGCTTAGGTCAGGTGTAGAGAGATAAAGGGATACAGGATTTCAAAGATCTTGAGAGGATATTGCCATTTTCTTGTATTTTTCCTGCGGCGTAACACCATTATCTGGTTCTTTTTCGTTTTTTTTTTTTTTTTGTATTTTTCTCTTTTTCTTGATATTTCTGAGACTGCTCAATTTCTTTTCAGCTCTTTTTCATACTTTCTTTCCATATTTTGTTTTCAGCTTGAACCACTTTTTTTCTTTGGATTTTTCTTTTTTACTTTTCTTTTCACGGTATACCCACATCAGTTATTCTTTTGTCCATCTCAAAACAAGGGTAGCCAGTCATGCTTCATAGCTTGACTGGGTTTTAGGTTGATGGGTTTACAAAGAAAAGGTTTTTATAGAAGGGCTCAAGGGGTTTCTAGTGAAGTATAATTCAGGTGAGTAAAAAGGCTGAACGGTTCAGAAAAATGGCCTAAATCATTTTCTAGGGTTTGCACTATCATGTATACTGTCTTGACTAGATACAGAGAAGGTTCTGTCGTAGTAATCTAATATTAATGTCGTTCTGAGTTCCATGATCGAAGCAAAAGATAATGAGATCTCTCAACAAATATTGCGGGCATGAAGAATAGTGAGTCATCCATTGACTCAGGATTATTGTATAACTCTCTGAAATGATTAAAGGCTCGAAAGCTCACTGGGTTAGGTCTCCACAATTATTCTCACAGGATCTCTAGAATTTCCAAACTTAGGATGACTCTGATGTTGATAGTGTACAATTGTGCCAAATCTGAGTTTTTCTGAGTTTTCAAACCTGCTGTAGTTACGCTTGACTTGACTCAACGCTAACAAAAATTGACATCCTCAATACTGACTTAACGGAGGTTTTCAGCTAATCAAAGTCAGGGTATTTGACACATTTTTGAAATTCTAGAAAACTTTTGGTGAACATCGGAAATCACCCAAAAAACCTTTTTTTTTTTTTTTTTATCAAAATGAAGACATGAGTTTTGGTAAATACCCACCCCCAACCAAAATATAGCACCGTCCTCGGTGTTCATGACCGAGATATAAAATGATAAAAATTCAGTGATGATGATGCAAAAGTTCAGGAAGGATGTTACCAAGTCGGCAGAAACTCGACAGTGTTTGGTACCTGATGATCGGGAGAATGAATGTACCTACATTTTCAGAGATATAACAGTAGTAACAAATGCATGAGACTCATGTACTCTAGGAATACCGGAATTGCCTTTCCGAAAGCACTAAGTTTTACGTCTTCAGCCAGACATGACGGGGGTATATCAAGTACCCCCAACCAGGATAAAACTCATGGAGACTGAGTGAATCTGCAGTCTTCCTGACACCTAAGGTGGAACGGAGACAACTATCCTATCCCTTGTCTAGGTATACCTGTGTAGAACAGGTCTTTCTCAGTGTAGACTGAGAGAAGGGCACTGAGCTCTCTGAGCAGACCGGCAAAAGTACGGAGTTGATCTGGGAGGGATCGAAACTTCTCAGTAAAGATTGAGAGGAGCGTAGGAGTGGTTTCGCTGAGCAGACCCGCAAAAACATTTAGTTCAGCGGGGAGGGATAGAAGCTTCTCAGTAAAGACTGAGAGGGGAGTAGTATTGGGTTCTCTGACCGTGGTTAGGAGAGCCGCAAACTCATTGAGTTTTGCGGGAATGTATCTGAATGGAGCAGACTCCTGCAGATCAGTAATACCAGAAATATTGGACTCCGAGATGAAGTCAAACTCACAGTGTTCATGACACTTGGATAAATTATCTTCAGGAGAGTCTTGAATTAGACTCTCTACGGCACACGGGTCATCGATAATATCGACGTAGGGTGACGGGTGAAAACTGTTGACCTCTTTCTCGATGTTTCCTAATGTGATAGGGATGTACCAATCCCTACACTCAATATGTCCCTCCTCGGTGGGGATCGGTAGGTCCAGGACAGCAGGAGGCCCATTTTCTAGACATGGCTCATCAGTAGGAATATCTGCATTCAGAGCAGAGAGAGAATTATCAGAGATAGAGATGGGATTAAGTTCCTCTGTGCTCAGTCTAGAAGTTGGTGCTGTTAAGGGCACCAAAGATTGAGACTCGGGTTCATCACAATTGTTGAACAATCCAACGGAGGTGGGGAGGAACGGTAGATCTAGGACAGTTGGGATCGTGCGATCGAGACACAGCTCAGTGTCATCGACATCAGGGTCATTAGAGCTAGAGTGAGAAATAGGTTGCTCTGAGGTAGGTTCAAGATTTAGTGCTGTTAAAGGCACCGTATAAGGATACACTGGTTCCTTAATAATCGCGCTTGATCTAGGGGTGGTAACAACTTCTATTTCATCCTGGCAATTCTGGTACTTGGTCCAATTGTGTGACTCCTCATTATAGACAGTGGCCATATCATTCTCCTCAAGATAGGCTATTGGTGGGCTAGTGAAGTTGACTTCCTCTCTCTCATTTTCTAATTGAACTAGACGTTGCTCCAAGCTTTCCATAGATTACTGTTGTTGGTGCTCTAGACCTTGGAAATACTGTTGTTGCTGGGCAATGTACTTAAAGAGAAGGTCCTCTAGACTAGGTTTAGTAGCCAACAGAGGTGGTTCAACTAAGGGGAGCTGAGGTGCCAACTCTTGATTGTAGTCCGACTGGGTATGAAAGTTGTAAGGCAAAGTGGAGTCTGGGACTAGTTGCTGATTCTGAAAATCCTGAGGGGCCCATTGTTGATCAGAATAGTCATTCTGTGGATAGGTGAAAGTAGGTTTTTTCCGTGTCGTTGGTTACGGAAACCCTAATCTCAATAATATTTGTAATTTTTTATCCGATTATCCTGCAAAATTGATAGATTTGTATAGGGATTCGTGTCGGATGTCGATCCTCACTCGGGATTAGTCGGATTAGCGCGAATAAGAACATAAAATGACAGATAATATACAAGAGAAACGTGGAAGGATGAGAATGGCGAGTCGAGATTAAAAACACATCCAAGAGATCCAGAGAAGACTAAAATTATCGAAATCAAATTGCATTAATCAAACTGTTGCTTACATGAAATAAATGACAGAAATAAATAAAGCGGTAAATCTATTCTAGAAAGCATTTAAGAAAGCATGTGAAAAAGAGATTTTAGAGAGAGAGGAAGAAGGTAGAGAGAGAATTTTCACACCTCGGTCGTTTACCGGCCGACAAGGTAGAGGTGAGAGAAAAACTCACCCTCTTGCATTCACCGAACGGAGTCAGTGGTGCAAAAAGCCGATCAGCCTGGGGATCTCTAGAGATAATCTAACTCTAGAGAGAGAAAATATAGAGAGAAGAAAGAAAACGCTCACCATGTAACTTACCAGAGTGGTGAGCCGGATATCAGCCATCAATGAATGGGTGAGGTTGGACTGCCAAAGGTGAACTGACATGGTGTTGATTGGTGGTTTTTCGGCCAAGAATGGTGGTGAAGCATGAAGTGGTGGCTATATAGGCAGCAAATGGTGGGGAATTTGCCAGTCTTCACTTCCCAATGGTAAGTACGATGATGAAGGTAATCTCCAACAACATAGAGAGGACCTGCAAGTGGATGGGCCACCGACAAATGTTGTGGTTCAGATCTGGAGATGCAAGCTTCTAACGGTGAGTCACGGCCTTGGAGGAGTGCACCCCGATCTGGATCGTGCATGGAGTAGCACGGATGGAACTCTATTGGATGGCCAGGAACATAGAACCTGCTAGTTACCGGCGGCGAAGTGGTTGTGCATGGCAGCGTGGTGGAGTTTCTGGAACTTACCTGAGTGGCGCACAGTGCCGCTTTTTGATAGAGATGAGGGGTACACCAGCAGGTGGGGGGCAGTAGATCTATGAGTCGCCGAAGAAGCTTCTCCGGGCGGTTTTAATGGTGGTCAGTAGTAGGTGGGAAGCGGACGGTAACAGCAACTCATACCTTTTCATTTTATTTTATTTTATTTTATTTTTTTTTTCCGTTCTCTTTTTCTCTTCTCCTCCTTCCTTTCTTTCTGATTTTCTCCTTGGTGGTTTGGTGAAAGAGGATGGGAGGATGAAAGACGGTGGTGGCTGTTGGGAAACAGCCACCGTGTAGGATTAATGAGGTGGTGGCTTGCAGAGCTTGGAGAAGGGGTGAACGGCCTGCCATGGTTGCAGGCTGGCAGCAACTTGGATGCCCAACTAGTGGACGGGTTGGCCGTGGATCTCCAAGGGAGGATCCCGTGCTGCCAGTGATGGAGGAACAGCTGATGGAGACGCCTGAAATGGCAAGCCGGAGTTGCAGGTCTGCAACTCCGGTGGAGGTGATGAAGAAGAAGGAGAAGAGAAGAGGAGAAGAAGAGGACTAAGAAGAAGAATGAGATCCTTACCTGCTGCGTGTGGCCGGAGAAGAGTTTTATTGTTGAGAGAAGATGGTGGCGCTGGGTAGACACGAAAACGGTGGCTGGCTGCAATGGAGATCGCTGGAGGCGAACCAGTCCAGTGGAGAAACAGTGGTGGTGTTGCAAGTTTCGCAGGCGGGGCTGCGTCGCAGCACGCAGGTGAGTGCTGCATTGATGAGCAACGGAGCTGTGGTGGCTGGTTGCTGCAAGGAAGAAGGCCAGGAGCTTCTAGCATTGTCGGCCGGAGTTGCAGCCTGCAACTCCGGTGAAAAAGATGAAGATGAAGACGGTGATTGAGAAGAGAAAAAATGGAGGAAAAACAATCTAAAACCGAGGGGAAGAAGGGGCCAACGAGTTGGGGGAGAGAATGGAGCAATAAGGAGGGGGATTAGGGTTCGAACGAACCCCTCTCCTTCTCCTTTTAAAGCTCCCTATTTCCATTAATGGAAATAGGGTATTTTTAAAATAAAAAAATATTTTTTTTTTTTTTTTAAAGTAAAAATCTACTTTTCTATGGGGAATCTCCCCAATTAGTGGACCCCCCATTTAATTAAAATTATTTTGAAATTCGCGGGGTCCACTAACTGGTCGGACAGCGGGTCGATGAAGATGGGCCCGGCTATTGGCCCTCATGGATTGATGATGTCCATCGTCTCACAAGATGATGTGACAGACAGTCTGATGGCGATCGGATGGATGGTGGCTTGATTGGGACTCAGATTGGTAGATCGACGGATCTAGAGAGATCCAACGGTCCGATTGAAGATCCAACGGTCAGAAAGCTAAGAGAGATGAGATAGAGCCGATGGGCAGGAGTTCTGGGGTTAGGTCAGTAGATTCGAGGACCGAGAGATGAAGAGAGAGAGAGAGAATAAGGAGAGATGAGAGATAAAGTATCAGAAAATAGAGAGAAAAGCACTAGCGGAGGGTCTGGAACCCTGGTCTTCACTGTGACCATCCTCACGCTTCTCCAGTAGAGTCGACCATCATTCTTTGCTGACTCATGTGGCTTTAAACGCTTTGGTCCGTCTCTTGGTCATTGGCTCTCCTACTCTCTTCGTTCTTTGGGCCGGCTTTTTGGTCCTCTTATTCAGCCCATATTTGGCCCATATCTTCTAGTCATAGCATGTGAGCTCTTTAAGCTTTGATAATGGGCTTTCATGATCGATTTGGGCCCACAAGTCTCGAAAATCGTCCCATTGGGGTTTCCTGCGACAGAAGAAGCGCGTAATGAGACTTTATCAGAACGGCTTAATATCTAGACTTCCGAAAATGTGTTTAATGCATGCAAATATACCATTTCGTCCAGAAAAGTGTGTTCTACGCAATAGAAGAGACTCTTACATAGAAAAGTAGATAAATAGAGCCTTTTAACGTAGGAGAGTGTGAAAATGCTAAAAGGATAATTGCTTAAAATAAGCACTTTTGAGCGAATATCAATAGGACGGGTACTGGGATTGTGAGTATTGCCAGTCATACTCTCCATTGGGTTGATGGAACCCGCAAGGATAATTATCCTGCGACAGTTGTTGCGGGATAGCAGACTGTTCCCAACCAAAGTTATTGTGATTCCTATTATCCGGATAATAAGTGTTGTCATAGGAGGTCTGCATTGGAGATGGAAAGGTACAGACATCTTGCTGGATAGGAGGGTAATATCCTACAGACTGGGAATGGTACACAGGTTGCTGGACTGTGGCACGAAGGGCAGAGACTGAATTTTTAAGCTCTTGGAGTACAGAATTGTACTCCGGATCTCGGTGATTATCATACCCTATAGAAGTATGCGAGACTGGAGTATCATGATGATACTCAGACTTGTCATTCCATTGTTGATAGTGATCACCTCGATTCTCACAGAAACTGTAGTAGGTCTCATACAGAGGCCGTTCATCTGCCATTAGAGGCGATAGAGGGGGGGTGGACTAACTCTCAGATCGAGTCAGTAAAAGGTTAAGGCAGGTCCAACCGGGCTTCTACTTGAAAAAGCAAGCCCAAGATTTGGCAAAAAGTTGTCAAAAGGAGACACTGGAGTAGTGATTCTAAATGATGCACACCAAGCACAAATAATCCTATTATAAACAATCATGATATATTTTAGGCATTATCTTGTTAGTTTTGGGGCTAGAGTAGATTATGACAGTGGGCGGACCACTGGTTTATCTTTTAGCCGCCGGACTAACTGTATGCACTCAGAGGTTCTCACCAGGCTACACTCTTCAGAGTGAATCCTTTAGTACTAACTCTAGTTAACAACAAGGCAATCCGAAGCCTAGACAGACATGCGGCACAATGGCTGTCTTAAGTACGTCCCAGACTAACCGGATTGGTCAAGTGTATAAGAAGAGTGTTCCCTCGGGTTAAGCTAGGGTTGGTGCGTGTTCCTAGTCCACACGCAACTAACCGCCGAATAGTCCAAGATGCCACGTCGAGCTCAGTGTACTTGAGTAGCAGGGACTTATGGGTGTGTTAGACAACAGGGACCCGCGCTCGTGGTCTTATTTCGATTGGATGTTAAGCGGGTTCGCTTTGCGTGGATTTTTCCTCGAACACCGGGCTAATTGGCTCTACTTCTTGATTCTTTTTAATTAAATGGAGCCTTGGGATCAAATCAGTTGGAATGATGAGGTGGGTGATGAAATCCCACCAGTTTCAATTTGGAGCTGGGTCTGCTCTCTTAGAGTTGATTGATTAACGGCCACGCCACGCAAGTCGAATAATATGTATGCGAAAGCAAATAGACAAGCGGCAATGATGCACCCAATAACACCATATCGCACTCAAGGCGAGGATAGGGACTTACCTCCCGTGGGCCACGCCACGGGGTCTCCTCCGTGGGTTAGGGAGGGGTATCCTAATGGGCTTGGGCCCGACTCCACCTCTTTGAGCTTTCGCTCCCTACCCATACTGGATCGTGTTCCTGCAGAAAAGTTAGATCACACGGTCTAGGTATTCGGGATTCTATTTGGAAGATCCTTGCCTTTTTAGGGTTCACTGAACAAGCACTGGATTTAGGCAAGTTTTTGAATTATTTTCCAAATTCGAGATGGGGTAAAATTTAAGAATTCCCAGATTGGAAAATACCTAGATTGGAAAGTTTCCCGAACTGTGGAGATCTTCCAAGAAAGATTTGATTGCGAGATCCCTTATAATTTTGGAAAATTTTCCAAAATTGAAATTCTGCTAGATTTGGGGTGTTTCCTTTTGCAGACTTTTCCAAATTCGGAAGATTTCTAAAGATAGAAATTCTTCTAAAGAGGAAACTTCTAAGAGGGGAAACCCTAATTAAGCAGAGTTTCAAGATTTTGGAATCTTTCCAAAAATCGCAAATCCTTGATTGGTGATTTCTAAAAATCTGCAGAATATAAAACCCTAATTTTTTTGAATTTTGATTTTATTATTTTTTTGGTAATTTCCACTTAATCTAGGGTTTCTAAAAAACCCTAGAACAAGATCTAGCAGTTATTTGGAAAGCAGTAAAATTCCTAAATTATTACAAATTTGCACTCGGCCTTCCGAGGCATTAAAAATAGTAATTTAAAAATTGCTAAAAATCACTAAAAACCAAAAATAGAAAGTTTCCCGAAAAGGTCAAGCTGTCCAAATTGAGCAGCTTTTCGCTTCAGCAACTTTCCAATTCCGTCTTTACGTCCTTTTTTGCACTTCCGGTCACTCGAGCGGCAGCGGCGCCATTTGAAAGTAGGGTTTTTCCGCGTCATTGGTTACGGAAACCCTAATCTCAACAATATTTGTAAATTGATCCGATTCTTAAATCCTGCAAAATTTTAGATCCGTATAGGGATTCGTGTCGGATGTCGATCTGCACTCGGATTAGTCGGGTTAGCACATATTTGAACATAAAATGATGGAATTTATGCTAGAAAATTATTGAGAGGTGAGACTGGTGATTGTAAGTGATTGAAAACATGATTTTAGAGACAATTTCTAGATTAAGATGCACTGAAAAACTCCAAAACATAATATTCAAATTGCTTTATTGATTTATCAAATGTGCATACAATCATAAAACATTAGGAAAACCTAATTAGAAAGCATGAAAATTAGAGAGAGAAATGGAGGATTTAGAGAGGGAAAGTAGGGAGAACCTAAAGAAGAGAGAGAAAGTGATAAAGAGAGAAAGAAAATGGCAGAGAGAGAAAGAGAGAATGAGTTCTAGAGAGAGAATCTAGGGAGAAAAGAGAATAGTACAGAAAAAGAAGGGAATTACCATTAATCCTTACCCTGAAAGCTTGGCCGGTGATTGGACATAATGAAGTGGTGATGACCGATCGATGAGAAGTATGGTGAGATAAGTGCTGGTGCGTTACAGGGTGAGGGACTGGCCTCACAGTTGCAGGCGTCAAGGAGAGGAGCAGGCGGTGGTCAGGCAGCTTGGGGAAGACGTGTTTGCGGAGGGGCTGAGGTTGACTCACCGTGAAGGATATCCGGTGGTTCTTCTCATTGCAGACCTGCCGAAGTTGCAGGTCTGCCCGAAATAATGGTGCCCCGGCGTCATTGACAGCTACAGAAGGGGTACTTGGAGGATCATCACCGTGGGGATGGCGATGTTGCAGATCCGGGCAGAAAATGGTTGGACGTGGTGCTGTTCAGTCCGATGATGTGGAGATGCAGGAGGAGATGGTAGTGGGTCGGCGACGTGAGAGGAGGCGGTGCAACCTTTAGAAGGGAACAGGCGTGAGTGCGCGCGGAGAGAGCAGTGGGCGATTGGAGTTGCAGGTGGAGGGCGGTGTGCAGCGATGGTGGGAATCTTGTGGGCGGTGTGCAGCGATGGTGGGAATCTTGTGGGCGGTGCGCAGCAGCGCGGAAGGTTGCTGCCCATGGCAGCAGGCAGTGCTACGCACAGGTGGAGCTCGAGCAAGTGAATGAAGAAGAAGGCAAGTGAGAGGACAGAAGCTCGCCGGAAAAGACGAACCAGTCCGGCGAGCTTTAAGATGAAGAAGAAGAAGGATAAGAAGCAGAAGAAGAAGAAGAAGAAGAAGAAGAAGAAGAAGAAGAAGAAGAAAAAAAAGGCGAAAGAGAAGAGGAAGAAGAAGGATAGGAGGAGAGGGGGAGAAGGACGTGCTGGCGATGGTGTGTGAAGAAGACGACCGGAGTTGCTGTCTGCAACTCCGGCGACAGTTAAGAGAACGAAGAAGAAGAATAAGACGAAGAAGAAAAAGAAGGAGAAGAAGGAAGGGAAAACGTGGGGAGAAGATTCGGGGAAGGAGAGGAGAAGAAAAGAGGGGGATTAGGGTTCGAACGAACCCCTCTCCTTCTTCTTTTAAAGCTCCCTATTTCCTTTAATGGAAATAGGGTATTTTTTGAAAAAAAAAAAAATATGAAAAAAAATTTTTTTTTTTTAAGTAAAACATTACTTTTCAATGGGGAATCTCCCCATTTAGTGGACCCCCCATTTTTTTAAAATTTAATTAAAATTATTTTGAAATTCACGGGGTCCACTAACTGGTCGGACAGCGGGTCGATGATGATGGGCCCGGCTACTGGCCCACATGGATTGATGATGTCCATCGTCTCACAAGATGATGTGACAGACAGTCTGATGGCGATCGGATGGATGGTGACTTGATTGGGACCCAGATTGGTAGATCGACGGATCTAGAGAGATCCAACGGTCCGATGGAAGATCCAACGGTCAGAAAGCTAAGGGAGATGAGATAGAGCCGATGGGCAGGAGTTCTGGGGTTAGGTTAGTAGATTCGAGGACCGAGAGATGAAGAAAGAGAGAATAAGGAGAGATGAGAGAGAAAATATCAAAAAATGGAGATAAAAGTATTGGCAGAGGGTCAGGAACCCTGGTCTTCACTGTGACCATCCTCACGCTTCTCCAGTAGAGTAGACTATCATTCTTTGCTGACTCATGTGGCTTTAAACGCTTTGGTCCGTCTCTTGGTCATTGGCTCTCCTGCTCTCTCCGTTCTTTGGGCCGGCTTTTTGGTCCTCTTATTCAGCTCATATTTGGCTAATATCTTCTAGTCATAGCATGTGGGCTCTTTAAGCTTTCATAATGGGCTTTCCTGATCGATGTGAGCTCGCAAGTCTCGAGAATTGTCCAATCGGGGTTTCCTGCGACAAAAGAAGCGCGTAATGAGACTCTATCAGAATGACTACATGTCTAGACTTCCGAAAATGTGTTTAATGCATGCAAATATACTATTTCGTCCAGAAAAGTGTGTTCTACGCAACAGAAGAGACTATTACGTAGAAAAGTAGATAAATAGAGCATTTTACATAGGAGAATGCAATAACGCTAAAAGGATAATTGCTTAAAATAAGCACTTTTGAGCGAATATCAACCTGCAACCCGAAGTTGCAGGTGGTGGAAGCGGTCTTGCTCTCCTCCTCTACTCTCTTCTCTTCTCTCCTTTATATACTATTTGTTCTCTTTCTTTTTTTCTCTTTTGAATGGGAGTTAATCCAGAAGGTTGAGAATCGAGGAGCAATGGAAGGAGAGAGTGTAGTGGATAGGGTTGCCGGTTTTAATGGTGCTCGCCGGAGTTGCAGGTTGCAACTCCGGTAATCTTTTTTTTCTTTTTTATTTTTCTTTTTTTTTCTATTTTCTTTTCTTCTTTTGAAAGAAAGAAGATGAAAGGGAAGACAGGAGATGAGGACGGCCTGGATTAGTTGGGCATGAGAACGTGTAGAGCTTCCTCTCTTTTGGGAGTGACGGCTTGAGTTTTTGGAGAGGGAGCGAAGAGAATGGCGTTGGGGGAAGAGATGGGGGAAGAGAGATGATAATTAGAGGAGAACGTGGGGGGGGGCAAAGAAGAAAGGGCATCCCTTCTTTTAATATGCTAGGGTTTGTTAGGGGAAATCGGCTTCCCATTCATCCTCCATTCATCCAACGGTTCTCATGTCATCCAGCCAAAAATCTCTCCATATTTTCCTCTTTTAACCTCTCTTCATGTTTCCTTGTGAAACCTTTTACCTTTTAAGCATTCATGTCCCAAATGTCTAAAGAAACATTCCATTTTCTTTCAAAATCCACCCTTTTTAATAAAAACCCAACATGTTTTTAATGTTTTGAAAATATTTTGGAAAGCACCCTTTTAACACCATCCATGAATTCCAAAATCTCCTATTTTATACAAAATCTTCTTTTAAAGCCTTAGGTCTTTCTAAAGATTATTTTGCCACTTTCCAAAATCATTTTTGTAAAAGGATTTTTATATTTTGAAAACTCAGTATTTTTAACATCCTTGAAATCTGGATCATCCATTTTTGGTGGCCTTTTGATGGATGCACCACTCACACGGCTCAGATTACCTTCTCATGGATAATCGTTCATCTTGTAAATCATGTGACGATCTCATCGAGGCTGGGTGTATGGGGATCGAATGGATGGTTGGATAGATGATCTACTGGCGATCAGATGGTAGACGAGGATGGTGATGATCGGATGGTGGAGATAGGCCAAGGTAGGCCGTAGGATCAAGTGATTGAGGAAGGAGAGAAGATCGGATGATTTAGATTTGTGAATAGAGAGAGAATGAGGATCTAGAGAGGAGAGAGAAAATATTACAAAATTAAAGATAAAATGCTAGTAGAGGGTTTGGAACCCTGGTCTCTAACTTGGTCTTTTGCATGCTTTACCAACTGAGCAAGTCCTCATCTTTTGTTAGTTGATAAGCTTTAATCTCCTTGGTCTCTTCTTTGAGCATTCGTCTCTCCTTCTCTCTTGGTCGTTTATCGACTCTTTCGATCCTCCAGCTCTTCCCATTTTTGGCCTATATCTTCTCATCCCCAGCTTGTTGGCTCTTGAGCTTTGATCATAGATTCTGGAAGTTGATTGTGGGCCCACATGCCATCAAAGTTGCCTAATTAGTGCTCCTGCGATAGAAAAATCACGTAATGAGAATGACTTCTCATGTAGGTCAAATAAATGCGTATGAATGCATGTGAATGTACCATTTTAACCAGAAAAGTGTGTTCTACGGAATGAGAGAAACTCTGACGTAGAAATGTTGATAAAAAATACAGTTTTACGTAGAAGAGTGTGACAATGCTAGAAAGATATTGCTTAAAATAAGCACTTTTGAGCGAATATCAGAAGACCAAGTCAAAGACCAGAGTTCAAGACCCTCTGCTAGCATTTTCTCTTCATTTTTTGTAATAATTTCTCTCTCCTCTCTCTAAACCCTCATTCACTCTCTACTCTCATTATCAACCACCCGATCCTCTCTCCTTCCGAAATCACTTGATCCCACAGCTACCTTGGCCAATCTCCACCATCCAATGATCCGTCTGATAATAATCGTCCATTCTACCGTTCGATCTTCAGCATATCGTCAGATCTTTCCTCCGATCACCCATCGGTGATCTTGGAATCTAGTGACCCTCATCATTCCATGTCCAATCATACAGGCCATGGACAAGCTAGAGATATGGACCCAATATCATTGGCCCACGGCCTCACTCAAATTCTTCAAAAAGGCATGGTCAATGCCAGGCAGATATGAGGGCATTTTTGGAAATAAATCAGTTGGTTGTAGTAGACACAGTTGCTCATATAAATGGTATTTTTAGGAGAGAAATGATTTTGAAAATTAAAGATTTTAAAATTAAAAGAGGAGATAAACGATTTTGAAAATTAAAGATTTTAAAAGAAGGCATGGGATTTTGGAAAGTTGATCAACATGGGATTTTGGAAATATTAGAAGAATAGTTGTTTTGGAAATCAAACTTTTTCAAATTGAGAAGAGGACCATAGGATACTTTCCATGAATGGTTTTTGGAAACAAATGTTTTTAGAAGGAGAAAAGCATGGGAGCATGGGGATACCAAAGGGAGGCTAGACCGAATCCAAAAGGGAAGCTATTATTCACGTGCGCCACTTACTTCTGTCATCAAACGATGCTGCATCCAAGGTTTGTTCTTCACCAACAAACTCGCCCTCCTCCATTGTCTCCACGCTGGAGAGTGATCCCACCAATCTTCCACAAGTCGCAAACCTTTTCCCTTGGGTCACCGCCTCCACGCAATCACTAAGCATCACTGTTGTGGTGTTCTCTTTCACCATCATGGCCTCACTTTTGGGTCGATCCAACCATTTTGGGCCGATTCATCATGTTCGATCTCCGACCGAGCATTCCGGGTATGTTTCAAGGGTAAGATTCTCTCTCTTGAGCTCTTTCTCTCTCTTGTACCTTCTTCACTCTCTAGGTTTCTTTCACTCTCTCTACCTAAACTCTCATCTTTCTCTCTCTAGATTTGATCTTGCTTTCTAGATTTAGTTTTTTTATGTTTTGTTAGTTGTTTTTGTTATAAACAAGTTGGATTTGAGTTTGTAAAATTGAATTTTAGTTAATGAATGATGTTGACCTTATTAGTTTTGCTTAAGTATTTGTCTCTTTTCTTGGTCTATTTTATTAATGCTTCTCATAGTTAAATAATCCCCCATCAACAGAAAATCATGTTTTAAAGATCGATCCAGCTTTCTCATCCCACCACCAATTTTCGTAAATACCGTAGTTATTTTTGTTCCTTAATTTGCGCTAACCCGACTAATCTCGAGTGCGGATTCGACTCTGACTTTCCACTGTGCTAGAATTCTTAATTTTTGTAGAGAAAAAGAATCGGATTAATTACAAATGTGTTGAGATTAGGGTTTCTGTAACCAACGACACGGAAAAAACCTACTTTCAAAAACCGTGGAGGTGGAGATGGAGGCGTGGTGGAGATGCTGGACGGTGCAAGGATGCAGCAGCAACAGGTGAGGATCGCCCTCCTCCTTCTTTCTTTTTCTTCTTTCTTCTTCTTTCTTTTTCCTATTTTTTTTTTTTGGGGTTTTTCTTGGGTAAGGACAGTAAAGGGGTGACGGTTTTAAGAGAGAAACTCAAGAGCTTCCTCCTTTTTGGAGCTTGGGCGGCTAGGGTTTTTGAATGGGAAGAGAGAAGATGAGAGGGGGCGATTTAGGGTTATGGAAGAAAAGAAGAGAGGGACGGTGAAGAGAGGTGAAGAATCGAGAGAAAATTAGAAAGTGAGAGTTGAGGGAGAGAGAGAGGATTCCTTTAGGGTCATGTTCTTTTATAAGAACGTGGGGATCCTCTCCCTTCTTTCCTCTTCTCCCCACATGTTTGGTCCCACCTCTTGATGCCACCTCATCCTTCCCATATGTGACAACAACTTGCCTTAAAAATAAAATCTTTTTCAAATTTTTAGAAACTTTCCCTTTTGTTGAAAAATTCAACTTCTTTTCCCCATTTTTAAAACATGAACGGAAAGTCTCCCTTTTTTTTTTGAAATAATGCATATTAATGCTGCCAATTATTTTTTATTTATTTAGTATCCTTTTTTCCAAAAATATCCTCACATCCACCATGTGGCAATGGCCGTGCCTTTTTGAGGAATTTTAAGCGAGGCCATGGGTTAGTGATATTGGACCCATATTTTTAGCTTGTCCATGGCCCGCATGATTGAACGTGGAATGATGAGGGTCACTGGATTCTAAGATGGTGTGATGAAGGAAAGATCTGACGATATGTTGATGATTGGACGGTAGAAGTAAATGGATATGATCGAACGGATCATCAGACGGTGGAGATCGGCCAAGGTAGGCCGTAGGATTGAGTTATTTCGGAAGGAGAGAGGATCTGGTGGTGGATATTGAGATTAGAGAGAGAGTGAGGATTTAGAGAGAGGAGAGAGAAATTATTACAAAAATAAAGAGAAAATGCTAGTAGAGGGTCTTGAACCCTGGTCTTTGACTTGGTCTTCTGCATGCTTTACCAATTGAGCAAGTCATCATCTTGTGTTATTTGATAAGCTTTAATCTCCTTAGTTTCATCTTTGAGGGTTTGTCTCTCATTTTTCTTTCAAGCTTTTTCGACTCTCTGACTCCTCTGTCTTTGGCCTACATCTTCTTTTCTAAGTCCACTAGCTCTCTATGCTTTGAGCAAAGGCTCTAACAGTCAGTTGTGGGCCCACATTCATCAAAATTGTCTGATTAGTGCTCCTGCGATAAAAAAGTTGCGTAATGAGATTTCT
The DNA here is from genome assembly GCA_035048495.1 of Euptelea pleiosperma. Taxonomy (NCBI): domain Eukaryota; kingdom Viridiplantae; phylum Streptophyta; class Magnoliopsida; order Ranunculales; family Eupteleaceae; genus Euptelea; species Euptelea pleiosperma. The sequence continues at coordinate 39,703,793 of CM068543.1, forward strand.
ACAAACGGCTTTGCATGTGGGTCAAATAAATACGTATGAATGCATGCGAATATACCATTTTGATCAGAAAAGTGCATTCTACGCAACGGAAGAAACTCTTACGTAAAAAAATTGATAATTATGGCAATTTTACGTAGAAGAGTGTGATAATGCGAGAAGAATAATTGTTTAAAATAAGCACTTTTGAGCGAATATCAGTAGGTTAGGCAGGCTTTTGAAGTCGTTGTGGTAGTGTGCGACAACAACAACAAGAGCCGTTAATGGTTGGAGAAAAGGGAAGCTAACGGCTTCTTCCTCTCTACTCCTTCTCCTTCTTTTTTTTTTCTTTTTGTTGTTTTGTTTTCTTTCTCTGGTTTATGAGTAAACGGTGAAGAGAGGGAGAGATTAGAGGGGCGGTAGAGATAGGGATTAGAAGAGAGGTGAGGAGGTGGCTAGGATAGAGAAGATTAGGGTTTCCAAAATGTGGAGAGGAGATATGGGTTGAGAACGTGGGAGGAGGAAGTAGTCGTTCTTCAAAAAAGAAGTCCCCTTTTAATAGAAACCATTGGTTTCTATTTATTAGAGACCCACGATTTTTAAAACTCCCCCTTTTTTCCAAACATGACTTCCCTCTTTAATTTGCCAAAAATTCTCCTTTAATCACCTTGAACACTATTTCCTTGTAAAAAAATTTTCTTTCTTTCAAAAATTTTCTTCTTTAAAAACTTTCTTCTTTTGAAATAAATTTTTGCAATATATCTGTGATTTTCTTTTAAAATATATGGGGGGATTCCATTTTTAGATAAAGCCGAGGGATATTTCCAAATAAGGGATGTGGGGTCCATTAAATGGCTAGACTGTGGGTCATTAATAATGGGCCCGTCTGTTAGCTTGGTCTTAGGCCCATTTGATTTAACATGGAATGTTGAAGGCCATAGGATTCTAAGATGGGTGATCGGATGATTTGCTGACGACCGGATAGTAGAATAGGATGTTGATGATCGGATGGATCATCGGACGGTGGAGATTGGCCAAGGTAGGCTATAGGATAAGGTACTTGAAAAATGAAAGGATCAGATGGTTGTGATTTGAAAGTAGAGAGAGAATGAGGATTTAGAGAGAGGAGACAGAAAATATTATAAAATAAAGAGAAAATGCTAGTAGAGGGTCTTGAACCCTGGTCTTTGACTTGGTCTTCTGCATGTTTTACTAATTGAGCAAGTCTTCATCTTGTGTTAGTTGATAAGCTTTAATCTTCTTAGTCTCTTCTTTGAGGGCTTGTCTCTCCTTCTCTCTTGGTCGTATTTCAGGCTTTTTCGACTCTCTGACTCTTCCCACTCTTGGCCTCTATCTTCTTATCCTCAGCTTGTTGGCTCTTGAGCTTTGATCATAGGTTCTAGAGGTTGATTGTGGGCCCTCATTCCATCAAAATTGTCCGATTAGTGCTCCTACGATAGAAAAATCGCGTAATGAGACTTCTACAAAATGGCTTCGCATGTTGATCAAATAAATGCGTATGAGTGCATGCGAATATACCATTTTGTGCAGAGAAGTATGTTCTACGCAATGAGAGAAACTCTTACATAGAAATATTGATAAAAATGACAGTTTTACTGAAGAGAGTGCGATAACACTAAAAGGATAATTGCTTAAAATAAGCACTTTCGAGCAAATATCATTAGAAGATGTGGTTTTGTGGGTTAGATGTAGGTTTGATGAGTGCATGAGAAAATTTATGGTTAAAATGGGAACGGGTTGAGAGAGGCCTAGGCCAAGTGAGGTCGTTGGATGAAGAGTTCTTGGCAATGATGGTGCGGGCCACCTTTGAAGGCCTTGGGCCACATGATTAGATCATGGGATTGATAAGGATTAAGGGGTGATGATTAGGTCAGGCCCGAGATTAGCGAATCGTTGGATCTAGAGAGATCCAACGGTCCAATGGGTGATCTAACAGTCCAATGGAAGATCTAACGGTGGGAAAGCTATAGGAGATGTGATAAAGCTAGAGGAGAGGAAATCAGAGGTTAGATGATGAGAAATAAAGGTTAGGATGATCGATCTGAGGATTGGATGGTGGGTGTAATGATCTAATGGTTAGATAGATGATCAGATAGTGAGATGTGGGTAGTTAAATCATGAGAAGGGGATCAGACAGTCGATCTGAGGATCTAATTGTACAGTAAGGTAATCTAAGCATTGGATGTTAGGGTTTAGAGAGATGGAAGAAAAAGGAGAGAGAACAGAGACAGTTAGGAGAGAAAAAAGAATAAAATACAAAGAGAATAGCTGGCGGAGGGTCTTGAACCTTGGTCTTCAACATAGTCTTCAATCGGCTTTACCAATAGCGTAAGCCGTCATTTTATGTCCTTTGGTACGGATTTGAATCACTTTGGTCTGTCTCTTGGTCTTCGACTTTGCCTCTATATTATTTCTTGGTTTAGCTCTACGATCCTCTGACTTGGTCCGTACTTGGCCTGCATCTTCTTGTCATAGCCTGCTGGCTCTTTAAGCTTTGATATTAGGCTTCTATGGTTGATTGTGGGTTTACAAGTCTCGAGAATCGTCCAATCAGGTTTTCTACGAGAGAAAATGCGCGTAATGAGACTTGATCAAAATGGTTTCATATCTAGACTTTCGAAAATGTGTTTAATGCATGCAAATATACCATTTCGTCTAGAAAAGTGTGTTCTACACAATGAAGAGACTTTTACATAGAAAAGTCGATAAATATGAAAGTTTTACATAGGAGAGTGCGATAATGCTAAAAAAATAATGGCTTAAAATAAGTACTTTTAAGCGAATATCAATAGATCGAGTCTAGTCAAGAGTTTGACTATGGGGGTATATCCAATTGATTGGATCTTCCTAATCAATCGATTGGACCCTATGGAATAAAACCTGTTTCAAGTCCGATCGATTGGACTTTCCTGATCAATCGATTGGACTCTATGGATAGAACTTAGTTCTGAGTCTAATTGATTGGATCTTCATGATCAATTGATTGGACACTACGGAATATAAAATTCTTAGAGTCTGATCGATTAGACCCTTGGTACAATTGATTGGATTTACGAAGGAAAATTCCATTCGTACTTGCCCAATCGATTGTACTGCGCACGAGTAGGTCTTTTTAGATCCGAAATTCAAGGTTCCATATTCCCCCACTTCTCTTATGACTTAGGGTTATGAAACTTTATAAATATAAACCTTCTCTGGACTAACAGATTACACATTAACATACAGAAGAAAGAGTTTTATTTATTAAGAGTTGTCCATTTGAAAAAGAAAAGTTCAAAGCTTCATTACTATTTCTTGAGAGCTTTTCTCTTCTCTTTGACCATAGCTTAGTGTTTGATCTACACTAAGCTTAGGTTTCCTACTTAGAATCTTAAACCTTGCAAGTCTGAGAGTACCAGTACGTCTCAACACTATTTGAGCAACTTGGGGTTCAGGATGTACTGAATCCTTCACTTTTAGTAGTGACTGGAGTGCTGAGAATTAAGATCGGGGAGTACTAATCGAAGGTAGGTTTGGGGAGTACCAAACTGAACAAGTGGACAAGGCTTCTTGATTGGGAAGGCGCGCGTAGAATTATAGCGTTGATTCAGAGAACGTGGACGCATTGGTAGTGGGCCTTGGCTAAGGTTGGAAGTTGCATTTGCAATGGTGTTGCGTAGATAACTTCTGTTTCGTTTAACTTTCAATCAGTAATACTTTCCATCTGGACGTGATCCCGTAGTTTTCCTTTGCTAAGGTTTCCACGTAAAAACTCTTTGTCTTGTGGATGTTTGATTGATGTTCCACTAATTGTATTGATTAAATCAAACGACAAAAAGATAACATACCATAAGGTATATTTGATTTGAGTCGGTTGAGATAATCCTTTTATCAATCAACTAAGGCATGCAAGTTTATCACCTTACCTTGACCAGTAAACTTGTGATAGGTTAGATTAATTTATGAATACCTAACCACCCCCCTTCTAGGTATTCTTGAGTAAAAGAGAACGGACCGGTTATTTCAGTAACAACTCTTTGATTAATGCAATTTTAGTTGATTATTTTAGTATTTTGGATCTCTCAAAAGTTGTAATTGAAATCGGCTTGCCCTTCTCATCTTTCTGTCATTCTCATTTGTATATTATTTGTCATTTTTTAGTTCTTTGATTGCACTAACTCTCCTGAGTGCAGATCGACTTCAGACACCTACCATTGTACGAGTCTCATATTTTGCAGAAAATCGGATAATTACAAATGTGTTGAATTAAGATTCCCGTAACCAACGACAGGAAAAACCCTACTTTCATAAGTTGCAAATAACTAGAATAATATTTTTAATACTTACCCCCCTCTAGATATCTTTGACCAGATTGGAATCAAAACTTTCAACATGTATGTATGGTATTTCAAATTTGTATGATTAAAATGACAAAGAATAAGTAATGCCTAACAAGAATTGGAATAATGATGCATTATGAAAAAGCGTCAAGGTGAGGAGTTAACCTTGAAGGATCTTTTAGTGAAACGAAGTCGCAGTAGGCGACACATGATATGGGAAAGGAGGTGGACACTGGGGGTGTTGGAGAAAGTGCTACATTGTCTGTGATTCCACCGAGCACTTCAACATGGGTAGAGGTAGTACAAGAGCTCGTAACATTGATACCAATATGGGACCGTACGTACCCTCAAACAAATTGCTGGAGAGAGATATCCACCCAGAATGGACCGGTTGGACATACAAGAAGGCGAGATTCTTGCCTACTAGGATAGGATGGCCGGATTATAGACCCAAATCAATTTGGAGGGGAGCTTTACTGCGACCATGGGACCTCCTTCGTATTCGGAGGTGGAGCATTTAAAGCATCTCTATAGCTTGATTCAGAGGGGACTATTGGCTAGAAACTTCATGCGAGATGGCCATGACATGGTTGAAGACTTCGTGATGCTATCCCCACAAGCGCTCAAGGGAGAGGAGATCTAGAGCTCACGTATCAGATGCTACCTCATATCTGCTCACTCATACAGCTAGCACTGCCAAGACTGGCGTTTGAAGAAATGAGCGAGGCTGCGATGTTGGCCCATACAATGAAATGTCAAGTTGTGCAAGCAAGTGACCAACATCAAAGATAAAAAAACATCGATGAGATGCATAGAATGCGAGGAGCGCGCAATGATCTTGTCTCAGTCGGGTTCAACCTATCCCCACTCTCCATCATCGTGGACCTCTTCTACGACTTCAGGAGGGCAAAATTCAAAGTAATTACTTTGAGGCTTGGTAAGGAGTGACAATATTCATCTCACGTAGCATCATTGGCGTACCTGGCCACTCTAGAGTACACTATCTCCCAAGATTCATTGATGCAACTTGCTCCCAAGCATCTCACGCAGCCTCATTGGTGCAACTGGCCGCGCAACCCTCACACAACTTCATTGGGCCCTGCCTAGCATGACCCGATCCATACTAGCCTCGACTTGGTCCTAGGCCTATGCCTTGGGATTTTGGCCCGACCCCAAAAACATTGGGCCTGGGATGGCCCAACCAGATCCGAACCGAGCTTGGCTCGGATTGTTGAGCCAAAATTATAGGCCTATTGCCACATAAAGGAGGGATGTGGACCAAAACTTGTCACATGAGGGATGTGGCCTCTAGGTTCACTCCATCCCAAATTACCACGTAGTGCCCTCCTTCAGGTCCTCTACGCAAGGATGTTTGGCCATGTTGTTGGTTGACCAACACACCAACGTAGAACTTGAGCATTTTAATAGTAATTTTTAGGTTTGAGATTTTTTGTAGGGTGCTCAAATCTACTAGAGACCACGAGGAGTGGGCCAAACATCCATAGGTCCCAAAATACCACATAGGTTTTTGGGGAAAATCCCACACACCTCCTTGAGATTCATGTCACCCTCGAGCATTGTAGATGGGGGGACTAAAGCTGTGGATTACCCTTGCCACGGTGTGCGATGAGAGCTCTAGATCACCGGCCGAGATGTCCGAGGTCGCCGATCGTGTTAGCTGAGACGTTTGAGTTGAGGCTGAGAAGTTTGTCTGACCCTATGAGAACTCCCACCAATGGAACCCTACTAAAGGAAAAAAGGGGGGTTTCCATTAGAGGAGCCTCCGACGATCAAGTTAGTTCTTTTAGAAAAGTAAATTGGCAGAGTTTTGGCAAGGGAACATACATCTTTCTGACTCAACTTCTCCTATTTATAAGCCTCCCCACTTGCTGATGTGTTGGTTGATTGCAATCCCACATCTCCATTTTGTGCACGTTTTCCCTGTCAGTCCTTCCTGCATTGACTTTTTCACTAACAAGGGACGTTGCTTACTGACAGTGTTAACTACCTACCACTCTTCTGACATTTTTCATTGTGACAACGTGCTGCCGACTGACTTGTTTTTTGTTAGGGTTAACCACCTACCACTGTTCTGACTTTCTCCAATGTTACAACCTGCCGCTGACTGACTCGTTCACACTGTCAGGGTTAACTACCAACTGTTACCTACCCCAACTACCCTCTGTCATTGCTTTTTGACACAATTTATCACTGAGGTGTTTCTCTTACTGGTTACATTCGAGTACCCTAAGGACTTTCTTATCCCGGTATCTAACTACCTAGGACATCTTTTTCTCGGCTTTATCATGGCCAGGTTTGGGACCCCCAATGACTAATCATTCTATGCCTGAGCTGACCATCAATGTCGACACTTGCCCTACCATGCATGCGTGCTCCATCCTCGGCCTTCTCTGGCCGAGGTACATTTATTCGTTCTATACCATTCTTCCTTGTCCTCAGCGCAAGTGGTGTCAAGAGCTATTTCGTCCCACGTGTCGCGACATTAATTGTCCACGTGGCGGTCACAAATTTGGCACCCACAGAATACTCTTTAAGTCTATTGACCTTATGGATGTTTGGTGATGGATCTAGACATCAAAAACTATTTTAATTGGTGGTTTCTACCCATTGGATTTAGCTTGTTAATAATGTTATTTTCGGCCGTTGGATTTGAGCATTTTATTTTGGATGCTAAAATATAATTGTTAGCCATGGTTTGAAAAACGGCCCTTATAACAAAAATAATGGCCGTCATAACAGATTTGGAAAAGCTCAGAAAATAACGGCCATTATTTTCCGTTATAATAAAAATAACGACCATTATTTTCTAATTTTTTTTGTTAAAAACACATTAGTTATTTCCGTTAATTTATGTTCTAAAATTTATTGAAAATTTGAAATTCAAAATTTGAATTTTAGCGCCTTTTTTTTGTTATTTTCCCATTTTTTCCATTTTGCCCTTGTGTGTTACAATCTGTTATAATGGAAAACAGTAATGGCCCAGTCAGTTATAATAAACCTTGCTGTTGGCAATAATGGATTAAGCTAAATTTTGGTATGTAGCCAAGCAGTGGAAAAAAAATCCAAATTTTGGCTATTTTGGGAGGGGTAGACTTCAAATTTTGGAGCCGTTCCAGCCCGATGATAAGCTCAGCCCGACCTGGCCCATGAATTAGATGGGCCGGGCCTGGGTACCAAAATCTAGCCCGAGCCCGGCCCAAAATATGTTTCATGGACTGGGCTCGGGCTGGACCTTAAAGCCCGACCTTATAAAAAAAAAAGCCCGACCTTGATCCTGATCCGCGGCCCGACCTAACTAATTCAAAAGTGTACCCCACCTCAAAGATCGTGTGGCCGTAATCAACTGATGAATGTAGGGGAATTGATGCAATACGTATCAAAAATTTAATTTATATGAACTTTAGAGTTTAGACAATTTGATCAACCAAAGAGGCGAGTAATTGGGGTTGATGGGGATTAGTTTATTCCTTATTTGAACACATCCACTTGATTGATCATACACGTCCATCCTGTAGACTTTTCCTGTACGATTATTCAAAATTTAGTGAGCATATTGCAAAGCTTATCCCATTGGGTCAATTTTGGACAAGTTTCATGAGGTGGATGGCAGTTGGTCAAATTCTGAAAACATTGTAACAAGGCAAACTATATAAAAAATATTCGGGCCGTTTAATTTTCAATCTATTCAAGATCTACAAAAAAACCAACTTTGATCTTCACACATGCTCGGATGCACCTTGTAGATCTAACCCAACACCAAAGCCCAAAACACAACCCATTAAAAACCCACGGCCCCCAGCCCAACTAAGGCCCAGTCCGAGGCAGGCCCGGCCCGGCGGGCCAAATGCCACCCTTAGGGACGGCAAATATTTTGCTCCCTGGGTCCGCGTGGCCAAAGGACGATTCCACGTATAGCATTTTCTGGGGGACAGCAAAATTTTCTCTTTGAGAGAGGGGAAGTCATGAACGCGGAACCTTCTTGTGATGACACCTAAGCTGCCACGCGTAGGAAAAACCCTTCCTTGTTCTCTTGTCTGCCAGAGTAGGAGCCCCTGTCCCGGCAACGAGAAAACCTCTGCAACACAGCCGAACCCGAACCCCAACTCTCAACCCGGAGGACGACACGTGCCCCGCCCCGGTTCACTATGTTCGTTCCCTTTCTTTGGGCTTTCTAATCAAGCCTGTTAGAGAACAGACAGCCCCCACCTTTGTCGATTCTCTTCTGCTGTTATGACGTAAAGAGAGATTTCAATCTCATTGTTGGATTCTAACGCAGTACTCTTGCGGAGATGCACGCGTACAATCGGTTGCCGAGTAGCGGCCACAATACACCCTCACCACCTCCTTCGCCTCTCCGCTCCCCGAGGTTGCGCCACGGCCGGAACAAGGGCGTCCGGTTGCCGTCAGGGCCTCAGCCTCGGACGCTCGCTCAGCGCCTCGCATGGATCCTGCTCTCCGTTTTCCTTCGTCGCCAAGGCGTCTTCCTTTTCGCCCCTCTCATCTATATCTCCGGCATGCTTCTTTACATGGGCACCGTCTCCTTCGATTCCGTCGTCCCCGAAATCAAGTCCCGCCCTCCGCCTGGCTCCGTCTACCGCTCCCCTGAAGTCTACCAAAAGCTCCGTCCCGAGATGGATGCTGATAATTTGTCTGCCGATGGGGTCAGTTCCTTCTTTCTGGTTTTCGAGTCATCGAAATTGGTTCTGTGAGAATCTTGATTTGTTCTTTGGGAATTGCTTGCTTTTGTTGCACCATTGGAAGAGATCTGAACCATGAGTTAGCTAGTTAAACACAAAACGCATGTTTGTAGGATCAGAAAAAAAAAACATTCTGTTTACGAATTAACATTTTATGATTATTTATTTCTATCTAGTGACAACATGATGAGGTAAATTTCCTATCTGGTGGACAAGTATGTAATGTACCTCGATAGGTGGTGTTCTCTGTCTTTGACATTGTGTGCGCAATCCTAACTTTCCCATCAGATAAGGGAAAGAGGAAAGATGAAGGGAAGCTATTTTGTGATCCAGGAGTGCTCACCATCTGGTCTAGTCTACATAGATACTTGTAGGAATCAAATGATAGATTTTTTGAGATTAGGGTAGAAAAGGCAGCTGGAGTGCTTGAGGCTATTTTGGCAGACATAAATGAGATTCTTCTGGACCTCTCAAATTCTTCAACTGGCTATGATAAGGATTGTGATGTATCTCAGTGCGCCCTTTACATGGGGAACCCTTGCCCATTGGTGGGTGGAAATTAATTCTGGTGGTAACTAGTGTTTTTAAAGGTGCGAGGCGTATATGAGTCAGTTTCTCTTCGTGAGGAATGAGGCGTAAACCTCAATGTGTGTATGCATGTGTGTATTGAAAAATGCTCTAAAAATTTCATAAAAATCATAATAAACATTTCAAAATTGAGTCAATCATAGAAGTGAAAAGAAAACAAAAAATACACTTGATAGCTCTTCATTTTAATGATTTGCTTTAGCGTGTGACACTTTTGAGCCAAATAAGACAATCAAACTCATAGCTAGGTCTCAATCCATAAAAAAAGTCAGAAAACAAGTGTACAACAAAATAGCAATTCAATTATGGATCAACTAAGAAAGGTGAAAGTAGCATAACAGCTTCAAGAACCGAATCCATAGTTCCATACAACAACCAAACAACTATACTCAACAACATTACTCAATATTTCCGAGTATCTAAGTTTCCTATTTCCATACCACCATAATCTGAAGACTAGAGAGGAAAAATATCTAAATTCTAAGATCTTCAAGTCCTCAGTCTTCACACATCGTGATCTCTATTCCTAATCTCTCAAAGATTATCCAAAATCGTCGCTTACTTTCCAAGTCTAGTTAAGAATATAAAAATAGTAAGCCTACAATACAAATTTTTATTTACTTTAATGATGTGTAGTTTTCAATCAAATTACACTTACGTCTTTACATAGCCAATTTGACAGTTGACTTCTCCAGGCTCAACATCTCAACGGCTTTGACATTAATCTTATCGATGTCATTATGCCATGATGAAGGCTCTTTTGCATCTTCCTCTAATTCAGAGTTAGATTTTTCAACAATCCAATCAACATGCGTCATCTTTATTCCTTTTGTTATATAAACTTTCATTTCTTTTTTAACATTTTCGGGTCCCTTGTGAATGAAGAAACATTTTTTTGGGTACCTGCAAGATGATCCTTCATATTTTTCTTTCCTCTTTTTAGTACCTTACTACAGTAATTGCATTTGACGCAAACATAAGTCTTCCCCGATTTCCTATTAGGCCCTTCTACTTAACCCCATGCTTTCATGCAAGGCCCCTCCTATTACCACCTTCACTTCCTTGTTTAATACATCCTTTCATCATCTTTTAACAAACACCGTGCAATAATAGAGGAAACCAACCAAGATAAATAATAAAAATTGAACTTGAGAATAAATATGTTAAGAAAAAGGGGTAAAAAAAGAGATTTTCAAGCTTTTACCTCAAAAGTAGTGTAAACCCTTGCTTAATCGTGTGTATTTGATCCGTTTTGTTGGAAGTAGCCTGTAGGAAGTGACGATCAAAATCGAATTATAAATGAACGAACTATGACAAATTCTCTCTATGAGAAAATTATGGCACAATAGGTTTGATTTTTAGATTTCAAATAAGATGAGGAAGATGAATAAAGCCACTTTCTTTAAGGTGGTTTTTGACATAAAAATGCATTAAGGAGGGAGTTTTGGGAAACGAAAAATGAATTTTTTGGGTTCTGCCCACCCTTTTTAACGTGCACAGTCGAGGTTTACGTCAAGCCTCAAGATGAGGCTTAAGCCTCATAAAATCCAGTTTGGCTTAAGCCTCGAGGAACAATATAGGCGCCTCACCTCAAGGCGCGCCTTTAAAAACAGTAGAGCAGACGAAACCTTAGTATCTCTAGTGTATGTACTATGTTTGGTGGACATAATAACCGAAAGATCTATTTTTATGCTAGGTCAATGTGTGGATCCCAACAGCACAAGCTTGATCATGACTAGGTGGAATCTTACCTTCATGTATGTGTCTTCTGTTGTGGTAATAATTACTCGAAGATTTATTTTATAACAATTATGCTACGTTAACATGTTATGGTAAGATAAAATAGGTGAAGGAAACAAATTTTTTTTATGATCGATAACTGAGATGCTTTTATTAATGAGAAGAAAGTTACATGATTAGGGAAAAGCTTTCCCTTAAAAAGAAGAACAAAAACAAGAACAGAGAATAAACCTCCTGAATTGATAATTTTAGGGGTCTACATCTTCCAAAAGAACAATAGCCCACTTCTCTACAAAATCAGCATATGAGATGTTATTGAATTCCTTCAAGGCAAATGCCCAGGCAATGATCAAGCTACCAATATATTGGCATAACCTAGGCATCTTCTAACTTTGACCTTCAAAGATGTGGTTGTTACGCTCCTTCCAAATACCCCAACAAATGGCTAGATGAAGAATCTTCCAAAGGATCAAATCCCTATGACTGTACACCCCACCAGGCCAAGAATTAAAGATATTAGGATATGGAAGACCATCTCAAAGCCCAATAGAGGGGGGGAACTCCACACCAAGGAGCCTCCTTACAGTGAATAAACATATGGTTTACACTCTCTTTCCTCTGCTTGCACATAATACACCTATTTGGGATAGTCATATTTTGATGAATAGAATCGTCAACTGTTAAAACTTCATCAAGTCCTACTGTCCATAAGAAAGCCTCCACTCTAGGTGGGATTGGATTTTCCCAATAGACTCAATTGGTTGCCTCTCTCCATAGAAACAAGGCAACATGTCATGGAAAGACTTTACAGAATATAGACCTTTGCCGTCCTTCCAAATCCGACTGTCTTATCGCCTCCACTAAAATATGGTTGTCTTGGTGACGCTTCAAGAGGACTGTACGCTTCAGGAGCCTTCCAGTCCTTGGGCAAAGAGCATAGCCGGTAAGTATGGGACTTCCCATTTTGGATGGGAAACGTGTAGATCCCGCCTTCCGTTTGGTTGTGGAGTGTGGAGGGGCATTTTGAAAGTGGCAAACAACTTTGAGAAAGGCATTCGATATGAAGCAGGGGAGGGGAATAGAATCAAGTTTTGGGAGGATACCTGGTGCGGAGCAGGCCCTCTATGTTTGGACTTCCCGGAACTCTATGCTCTCTCGGAGAGGAAGAATAGCCCGATACATGAGTGTATTGCAAGTAGAGGGGAGGTGATAGGGTGGAACTTTGGATTCCGAAGAAATCTCAATGATTGGGAAATCGAGCCTCTGTCTAGATTGCTGACTCGGCTGCATGATATTAAGATTCCTTCTCGTAAACAAGATAGGCGTGTGCGGACTCTATCGAAGAATGGTGACTATTCGGTCAGGTCTCTCTACGAGATGCTGAATAGTAGGGAGAAGGACACGTGGTATCCGGCGAAATTGATTTGGAAAAATAGGATCCCGACCAAGGCGGCATTCTTCGTGTGGGCGGCCTCCCTGGACAAGATCTTGACAGTTGGCCACTTGATTTCGAGAGGGATGATCCTAGTTGACTATTGTAGTATGTGTAAGCACAGTGGGGAGACTGTTAATCACTTGCTCCTGCATTGCGATGTGGTGTGGGAGGTGTGGGCAAGTTTCCTCTTGGAGTTCGGGATAAGATGGGTGATGCCAAGTTCCATCCTGGAATTGTTAAAGAGTTGGCATCCTCCCCCATTATCAGAAAGAGGCCGGATACTGTGGAAACTCCTTCCATATGCTGTATGGTGGGGTCTGTGGAAGGAAAGAAATTGGCGCTCCTTTGAAGGCAAGAGTGAAGACCTGGCAGCAATCATCATCAATATCAAGGGGATCGTTTTTCTATGGTCTAAAGTGTTTACGGCATGCAGACGTCTTTTTTTTGAAGATTTGACGTTTCGATGGGATTACATATGTAATAGGGGCGTGTCGTAAGGGGTTGGTCCGCCGGTTTGGGCCTTGTTTGTTGTGCCTCTGGAGGTTATCTCAACCTCGTAGGCTGTTGTGCTGTTGCCTCTTTTTGGCTTTTTCAATGAATATTATATTTATCATAAAAAAAAATATTTCACTTTCCCTTAGGTTTCTCTTGAAAGATGGACTCTAGACGGTTTCTCCATTCCTCCTTTCAAAGTAGTGGTTCATTGTAAGACCTTTTAAAAGGACCAACCTATATAGACGAGGGCATACATACTTCAATTTACAAACCCCGAACTATTCACCTTTCCAAACCTGACTTGGTTACCATCAGTGTTTTTAAATGCTGTGGCGTGAGGCGAGGCACTTCACTAGCTAAAGCCAAGGCGTAAGGCGTAAGGCGTAAGCCTCACGCGCACACATTTTTTAGGTAGATAAGTATTTAAATTTATAAATAAATGTAGCAAAAATTCTAAAAACAAAGCATATTTCCAATTCTAAGTTCCAAGATCCAACTACTCTAACAAGAAAGCAAAACACCAATCAAACTCAATCTTCTACTAAATTAAATGCATCTTCATCAATTATATGAACAACATTCTCTTCTTGATAGTCAAAGTCGAAATTCTCCTCCTCATCATCAATCAATGCTAGGTCCCTTTTGAATATAAAACTTATGATCTTTTTATTTTTAGACTGGGTCCCTTCGATACCTATTTTTTTTTAATATCTTGACATTTTTTTTTTTTTTGAAGTTAAAACATCATGCCAAAAAAACAACACATCTGAGGCGTACGCCCAGTACAAGAGGCGTTGAGGAGGCGTACGCCTCATTGAGATGCGTAGTGAGGCATAAGCCTCGTCAATGCCTTTTGGAGTGAGGCGTACGCCTCGAATGCGTAAACGCCTTTTGATTGATCCTCAAGGCGTTTTTTAAGAGCTTTGCCCCGAGGCGCGCCTCGAGGCGTAAGCTTCACACTCCTTTAAAAACATTGGTTACCATTCCCACCTCGTAGGCCACTCCCTTATGGAAATCATTATAAGTATTTCATGATTCCTTTCCAAATGTCAAGCACATAATAACACTGCACCTTCTAGTTGAATTTAGGGTTTGGTTAGGGTTTGATTCTAGGGTTTGAAAGAGATAAGAAAGAGGAGAGAGAAGAATTGAAAGGGAGGGCATGTGTGTCACGTGACTCCAATATTCTTATTTATATCATAAATTTTAATAGACAAGTATGCCCTTACAGTCATAACGGTGTAACATTACTACCCTTACAACACCTTATAACACTCCCCCTCGAGTTGGTGAGTAGATATCTATTATGCCCAACTTGCTGAGACACCTGTGTAGTTGATTACTAGGAATTCCTTTAGTAAATACATCCGCTACTTGTTCTTCAGTCTTCACAAAAGGAGTACAAACTTCCCTAGTAACAATCGTCTCTTGTATGAAGTGTCGGTCCACTTCAATGTGCTTTGCTCGATCATGCTGAACTGGATTATGGGAAATACTTATTCCTGACTTGTTATCACAATATAAGCACACTGAGCTAGTAACAGGGAATCCAAGTTCAGCTCCTAAGATCTTCAACCACAACATCTCACATTAGCCATGAGCCATAACTCGAAACTCAGCCTTTGCACTGGACTGAGCAAGCACAGGTTGCTTCTTGCTTCTCCATGTCACAAGATTGCCTCCAACAAATGTGCAATACCTTGATGTGGATTTTCGTCATCCTTGGCACCTGCCCAATCTGCATCAGTGTACGACTCCACTCTCACGTGACCATTTTTCTTGAAGAGAAGTCCCATATCAGTGGAGGATGATTTGAGATACCTCAAGATCTTGTGTGCTGCCTCCAAGTGAAGATCTCTAGGTGAGTGTATATACTGGTTGAACACACTGACAACATATGCAATATCCGGTCTGGTCAACGAGAGATATATCAAACTCCCGGCTGGTCTCTGAAAGCTCTCAACATCTTTTAGTTACTCACCACTTGCCTCACCCAACTTGTGATTCTGTTCTATAGGGGTGTCCACGGGTCTGGCCCTTAATTTTCTAGCGGCCTTTAGCAAATCAAAGACATACTTCATTTGAGAGATGAATATCCCCTGACTTGATCTTGCAACTTCTATACCCAGAAAGTATTTTAGGGGTCCTAGATCCTTTGTCTCAAACTCTCCAGTAAGATGTCTTTTCAACTTGTGTAGTCAAGGTGTGCGCCTCAGGCTCTAGGCCTGCCTAAAGCGCCTTAGAAGGGTCAAGGCGAGGCGCGTCTAGTAAGGCGCGCCTTATGCTCCAGGCGTGCACCTCAAACTAGGCCCCAGGCGCATCAGGGGCGCGCTTCACAAAAATACATGTTTTTTTGTAAATTTTTTTTTCTTTGGCCTATTATATTTAACATCGGTATGATAGGAGAGATACAATTCAACCTGAAAGACATTGATGAAAGCAATGAATGACTACTTGCGGAGATGCAAACAGAAGGTGGAGTAGCAGAAGATGAATTGGTGTTTGAGGATGATAGCTTGACATGGAGTGTCGTTGCGAGAGCTGTTGGAGTTGGTGAATCAACATCAAATACTAGATCACAATCAAGGTCAAGAGTAAGAGCAAGGGCTTTAAATAAGGGAGCCGGAAGAGGAAGATGCCAATTCGGAGGAGAAAGAAGAAGAAGAATATATTGAGAAGGCTAACACATCTGATGATGATGGGGATGAAGCTAATTATTATATTTTGAATGATGGCGATGTTAACTAGAACTAATTGTGTGCTATTTGAAATTTTGAACATTTGCTATCTTTTATGTTTTATGGCTTTTTGATTACTTGTTTTGTATTTAGATAATGACAATGTTAACTAGAACTACTTTTGGGTTACTTGAGATTTTCGACATTTGTTATCTTTTATGTTTTATGGCCTAATGATTACTTATTTTGTTATTTTATGATGTTATTTTTCTTTATTTTTTATATTTATTACAATTTTTAATGCTGCGCCTCGCTTCAATCGGCGCATGCCTCGCCTTGCGCCTCAGGCGCTAAAGGTCCTAGTGCCTTAAGTGTACCTTTAACTACCTTGTTTTCAGCTTTGCAACTTTTTCAGCATCATTGCCAGTCACAATGATATCATCCACATATACAATGAGAGTAGTGGTTGAAATTCAATCCGTTCTCTTTATTCAGAATATCTAGAAGGGGTGGGGGGGTGGGGGTTGATTAGGTATTAAAATTCTCTTTCACCTAACACAATTTCTTGGTCTTGGTAGGGGAAATAAAATCGCATGTCAAAGTATAAAAACAATTGATTGATTAGAATGTAATTATCACAATCGACGTAGATCGAATATATCTCCGTGATATATTTTCTCTGTATCGTTTGTAATAATCTAAATAAGATGCGGAAGACAAACAATCAACATACAACACATGTGAGTTTTTACATAGAAACCTTAGCCAAGGAAAACCATGGAACCACGTCCAGACGGAAAGTATCACTAACTGGAAAGTTTCGAGTTACAGAAGTTATCTACGGAGCACCGTTGCAAATACAGCTTCCAACCTTAGCCAAGGCCTACTGCCGGCACGCCCACGTCCTCTGGCTCCACGCTACGAGTCACACGCACGCCTTCCCAATCACGAAGCCTTTGCCACTTGTTCAGTTTGGTACACCCCAAACCTACCGTCGATTAGTACACCCCGATCTTAATTCTCACGCAACGGTCGCTACCGTAGGTGAAGGATTCAGTACACCCTGAACCCCAAAGTCGCTCGAATAGTGTTGAGACGCACTGGTACTCTCTGACTTACTAGGTTAGGATTCTAGATGGAAAACCTAGGCATAGTGGAGATCAAGCACTAAGCTTTGATCAAAGGAGAAAAGAAAAGCAAAACAATGATAGTAATGAGAACTAGGGCTTTTCTTCTTCGTAATGGACAACTCTTATTTAGAAACTCACTCTTGTTGTCTGTCAGTGTGTATCTAATAAAGCCTAAGAGGAGCTCTATTTATAAGAGTTTGGAAGCCCAGGATCGTGTAAGTAATGGGAAAGTGGGACCACAAAAATCGGATTTGAAATTTGCCAATTCCTACTTGGTCTAATCGATTGTACTGTACAGATGGATTTTTATTCGTTATTGCAATTGATTGTACTAAGGGTCCAATCGATTGTATACTTTGGAAGTTCTGTCCCGGATGGTCCAATCAATTGGTTCTCACAGTCCAATCGATTGGACTTCCCTTAGTCAATTTTATACTTCTTTTGCACATTGACGTGAGTTTGTCCTGTGACTAGGTGTGACCATTATATTTTTATTTATTAAAAATCTATTCCTATGGCCACTAGGTAACTTACCTTCCTATGCGAGTGGACACGATCTTCAACGGACAATTAGTAGTTCCTCAGATGATTCATGTCGTTAACCGTCTGATTCTTGTGATCTTTGTCTTTTAGTCTTCATGTAGTCGACGAAGTATGAATACCACGATATCTTCAAAACTATACTCGTGCTCATAGGAACGGTTATAATAATGTTTATGTCACACGGAATCTCTGCCAAAACTAGAATATGAATTTATTCTTTACAGTAGTGCTCTTTCCATGATGCCTCACGACCAAGGTGTGATCAACTTTGTTTTGAGTGTAGCTCAGATTCTTCACTGCCTGTGTACTTCAAAGTTTCAAACCATGCTCTGGGAGACTGCTTCAGCCCATCCAAAGCCTTCTTCAGTCTGCACACCCTTCTACCACCTCTTGCTAGAATGAATCTTGGAGGAGGAACCATGTACACCTCTTCTTGTAGATCTCCATGAAGAAATGCATTCTTCACATCAAGCTGATGTAAAGGCCACGACTAGTTAGCAGCAAGAGATATGAAAACTCTTGTGAAGTTCATTTTGGCAACTGGCGCAAATTTCACCATGTAGTCGATGCCATATGTCTGTGAGTATTCTTTGGCTACCAATCTTGTCTTGTACTTCTCTACTGACCCATCCGCTTTGTACTTCACAGTGCACATCCTTCTGCACCCCTATTTTTTCTTCCCTCTGGGTAAGTTAACTAGTTCCTAGGTATTTGTTTTGATATCACGGGTATCTAAGCCTCTTGGAGCACTCGACTAATTCCGTAGGGCACATAGGTCACCCCTTCCACATGTGCCCGATGTACTAGGATAAATCCCAGGGGGTATGGCCTCCCAAGGAGTCGAACTCAGGACCTCCTACTCAGTAAGTCAGGATCCTAGCCATCTCCACCCCTAGTTCCCAGGTATTGTTCTTCTCAAAGGCTCTCATCTCTTCAACCATTGCATCCTTCCACACTGATCAAAACAAAGAGAACCATTGCATCCTTCTACTTAGGATGCTTCAATCTTTCTGCCACTGAAGAAGGTATAGGAATGATGGGCAATGAAGTAACAAATGACCAGTAAGATGGAGACAAGGCCTCATACGAAACAAAGTTACTGAGAGGGTAATGAGTATAACTTTGTACCCTTTCTACGAGCAATTGGAAGATCAGAGGCACATGCATTAGTAGTAGAGTTAATAATAGGAACTGGAACTGATAGTACAATAGGCTCAGAGGATGAGATATTACCTGGATCCAAAGATTGTACAACTGGCCATTGATTGATATGACCTTCTCTCTTCTCCTATAGACTTTAAGCTCCCCTTGAGCTCCAGTTTTATTGTCAGACGTCGTAGTTGGTTGGCCAGTCAGTCATCTTGACTAGGAGGTGGTGGTGGAGGAATAACAGGAAGAGGGACACTGGAAGAGGATAACCTATCTTCATCACTTCTCTCCCCGTGAAGAGAGGCGAGGAGAAATGAGTATCCTCTCGAAATGTGGCATCCATTGAGACAAAGCTCTTTCCAGACAAGGGGTGATAACACTTGTACCCTTTGTGGAGGAAGAATATTCAAGGAAGATGCACTTGAGAGTAAGAAGAACATAAGACCAATAGGATTTAGGAACATTGTAATCAATGAGAAGGGAGCGAGATACCTCAAGAACAGGGCGTATTTGCCTTTCAGCTACACCATTTTGTTGGGGTGTGTAACTGTAGGAATTTTGATAACAAATCCCATACTCAACCAAATAATGCCGCAGACCCCCATGCATATACTCACCACCTTGGTTAGATCAAAGAATCTTGATTTGAGGACCAACTTGAGTCTGAACTATATTATAAAAACCTTTAAAGATGGAATACACCTCATATTTAATTTTCATAAGGTAAACCCACGTACATCTTGTGCGATCATCAAAATGGTAACAAAATAGCGAAAGCCAAAAAAAGAAGTAATGGGAGCAAGTCTCCATACGTCAGAATGCACAGTATCAAAGGGAAATAAACTTTTATTACTCTTGGAGGGATATGTGGAATGACAGTGTTTTGCAAGCTCACGTCTCACAATGCAGAACAAAAAGCAGGAAATAAAAGTTTCAACTACTGAAACGAAACATGTCCAAGGCAAGAATGCCAACACAAAACAGACTCTAGACTGAGTTGACTACTACTACGAGACCGCAGTGCTGTGGGCTCAATAGGATGTCCATCTAGGAAGTATAAGCCATCAACTCACGTTCAATACCAATCGTCCTCCTTGTTTCCAGGTCCTGAAAGACACGAAGAAGGAAATAAAGTAACACTACAATCCAACCGTTTGGTAAGGGTGCTAACATATAAGAGATTGGAAGTAAATTTAGGAACATGTAAAATAGGAGATAAAGAGAGGTGGGAAGAGAGAGTGACATTCCCTTTCCCAAACGCAGATGAGAAGATACCATTAGCAATCTTGACCTTATCTTGACCCGAACATATAGAATAGGAATAAAATAATGAAGACATACCCTTTATGTGCTCAGAGGCAGTTGAATCAATGATCCAAGTGAGACTGGATGAGGGGGTAGACACATGATGAGCAGTGCTTATAGTACCTGATTGAGCAAAGGAGGAGGTAGATGTGGCAGAAGGGCCTTCTAATTGAGTAAGAAACAGTCAAATGTTGTCAATCTCGGCCTACTACACTAGGACTGTCGAGGGAGCGGAATGCTGAGTGGCTGGAGGCAGAGGAGACTAGGTGGTAGTACCCTGGGTTGCGTCAACTGGTGTGTCAAAACTGGCACTATGAGCAGCGGGTCGGTTGGGCCGTGGTGTATGACCATGCAAGTCCTAACATTTGTTCTTCATGTGTCCACGGTGGCCACAGTGGGCACACTTGGGCCTGTCCTGATCAGTAAACCTCCCAGTAGAAGCTAGGGCTAGAGGTGAAGGTCTACTCCTCTAAATATGTTGGGGTGCTCTTCTGAATATGTTGGGGAGTGGAAGGCAAGACAAGTGTAAACCTATTAGTAATTGAAGGTGGTGCCATGACACTCTGCCTACTCTCTTTGCTCTGCACATACGAGGACACCTGACTGAGCGAAGGCAGGGAGTCCCTGCTGAGGATCTGTATCCTGGTTAACTCATACTCAGAGTTAAGCTCAACAAGGAACTCAAAGATCCGAGTCTCCGCCACAAGCCTTTGCACTAGGGCTGAAAGAAATGATAGTAGTCCAGTTCTTCCCCCATACCGCGAAGAGTAGAAAAATAATCCGAGAGAGACCTTTCCCTCTGATGAAGATGAGCGATGCTCTGACGTAACTGGAAGGCCCGGGCTATGTTCTGCTGCTGAGAATACGTCTAAGACACGGTGTCCCACAGCTCCTTGGCAGTGTGTAAGAACAAGAAGCCCTGACTGATATGAGGTTGCATGGAGTTGGAGAGCCAGGACATGACGGTGAGATTCTCAGTTTCCTACTTCTCAAACAATGGGTCATCCGAAGTCTTGGGCTCGACAACATGCCCAGTGATGTACCCCATCTTGCCTCAACCACCGATATACATCCTGGCTGCCTAAGACCACTTCAAATAATTCTTGTCATCTAACTTGACAGAGGTAACCTATAAACCTGGGTTCTCGAAGCCCACTTGAGTCATGATGGACCCTCCGGCACCCCCAGAGGTAGCTTTCGAGTTCACTGTGAACCCTCTGGTACCTCCTCTAGTAGAAATGGATACCCAATATCAACTAATCACAGCAAAAAGAGTTCGTTGTACACACAGCAGACCTTCAATCATCAAAACAACAACATCACAAGGGTTTACAACCCGAAACAAGCCCATAAAAAGGGCACAAAAAGGGCACAAAAAGCGCCAGCGGTAGCTTGGAGAGGGAGTTCTAGCCCCCAAATCATCAATACTTCATGGATCGTAGTTAATCACCAAGGAAGGAGTCCCATGCATGTTGTCAACACGAAAACGACCCAAACCAGGGCAAAATAGGGTGGGGGTGGACGGTAACTCCTGGAGGGAGTTTCATCTCCTGAATCATTGATTTTCCACTAAACTTGATGGGACTTGTTGTGTTGGGTTGCAAATTATGTGGGTGGTCAAAAGCAAGCAACAAACCCACCCAAAGAAATCTACACTGATCAGGGAAACGATGACTAGAAAACTAATTTCTCACCATAAATGGAGAAAACTGAGCAAAAGTCCATCAAGATGACTCCAAAAAAAATACTCAAAAATCACCAAAAACTCCAAAAAATAGATCTTCAGGTGGAAGCCGTTTAAGACCCTTGGAGCAGCATTTCCATATGGCCTGATTACGTCAGCCATACGTCTTGATGACGTCAACATGACGTCAATACTCCTCTAGATGATCTTTGATCTGTCCTCCTTTAGGTGTTGGCTTTGATACCAAGTTGAATCTAGGGTTTGGTTAGGGTTTGAAAGAGAGAAGAGAGAGAAAAGAGAGAAGAATGGAAAGGGAGAGCATGTGTGTCACGTGACTCCAATATTCTCATTTATATCAGAAACTTTCGTGGATAAGTATGCCCTTCCAGTCATAATGGTTATTACATTACTACCCTTACAACACCTTACAACACTTCTTACTATCCCACTTTTGAGAGCGAACGTTGTGTTTACTTGCAATAACTTGAGGCCATAACGCATTTTCCTCTTTACTGAACCGCCACAACCATTTTCCCAGTAGAGCTTTATTCATCAGCTTTAGGCCAATCCAATGCCCGTGTACTTCTAGTCTACAATCAAGTTTCCAATTTACTAGGTGCATTATCATTTTAATGCCCCTACCACTCCATAAGAAATCTCTCTACAGCTTCTCTAGGTATTTGGAGATAGAACATGGCATTTTAAATAGGGACACATAAGGCTGGTCAATGCACTCTTGATCAAAATAATTCTTCCTCCAAGATAACTCTTTTCTTCCAACATGCTAATTTTCTTTCCATTTTTTCAATGATTGGAGTCCATATTGACTTAGAGATTGATTGGGCCCCCAAAGGAAGACCAAGATATAGTATTGGAATTCTGCCAGACCTACGTCCCAAACTTCGAGCACACTCTTCAAAACAACCTTCTTCATATTTTTTGATGAGGTAAAACAACCTTCTTCATCCTTTTTTATGCCTATAAAAGTGGTCTTATGATTTCTGTCGTGAAGCACCAACACCACGTCTTTCTTGATTGCTAAAGTACTTGCTGACATTGTAAATTCAATATTTTGTTTCAATTCCTCGAAGACAAAAAGAAAAGAAAAGAAAAGGCCAAGATTTGCAGAGGTTGACACTGTTGATTGCTCGATATACACAATATGGTACTCTTTGAATAAGAATAAATTGTGCTTTTTATTTCGAGCTTCTATAGAGATGCTAAATAGGATTGAATTGCAGAAAAGAATTCATGTCATTGACCCCAAATAGTTGGTATAAAGCACTGTTAATGATAACGATGATATAGATGCTAAATCTAGGGATAAATTACACGTTAACATCTAGGATTTGATTTAACAATTTCATTATAGGGTGGCAATGGGTGGGTCTACCCGCTAACACATTTTGGTTGAGCTATTTCGGTTGACCTGTTTGACTTGGTTTTGTGTTAGGTTTGGTTGGACTTGGGTCATGTTGAAATTGACCCAACCCATTTTGAACCTGACCCGTTGCCACAAATTGGTTGGATTGAATCGGTAAACCGACGTGACTGAGTTGTTAAAGTTTTGGATTGAATCAGTGATCCGACCGACTACTTGCTCACACATTTTGGTTGAAGTGGTTTTGGGTTGACTTTTGAAAAGATTAGGTTCGGAAAATTTGTTCAATTCTTATGTCTAGACGTCCTTCTTTAGGAGGTATCCTGAGTGGTTAATGGGGACGGTCTGTAAATTCGTTGGCTAGCCCATGCTTGACTAGCCGAGCAGACAAACGACCCAATTCGATCATCAGATATAAGTTTATAACCCCAGCCCATTCCTATTTTGGAGCTTTTCCAGACATTTGTAATTCATGGTCTAATCAGACAACACGTTGCTTCCAACAGTTCCAGAGCCAAAGATCGTAGTTATCGAACGAGCAATCAAAGATTCTGGAGCATCCTCAGTGTTAGGTATTGTTCCTCCAATGATCGTAGTACTAAGAAAAAGTATTTTTTTTTTGGGTCGACCTATAGTCACATGAAATAGTGGACACCTTCTTTTGTTCTGTACTTGTTATATGCTAGTCAATCAAATCGGTTGAATTGTTCATATTAAAATGAATTGAATCCAGATTGATGAGGAGTTGGCAATTGACCCCAGCCCATTGGATCCTTACCCATTGCCACCAATTGGTTAGAGTGAATCGGTGACCCGACTCGATTGAGATAGTTAAACCATTTCGGGTTCAGGTCATACAAAATTTGGATCATGTTTGGGTCAGCTGGGTTAGATTGTGGTCAAGTTTGAGTCAAAATCAACCAGTGTTGAACTTGACCTATTGTCTAATTTATTGGGTTCGCATTCTTGATGATTTTGCACCTAGGGATTCACCTTCACTTTTGCATTTGAAATGCCTTTCTTGGGCTAGGGCATGCAGCCTGATTGGTGTACAATCTGCATTGCAACGATGTGGTTTCGGGTTCAATTTCAACTTACTCGCAAAAGGAATCTTTTTTCTTGTAACATTAGTTATTGCTTGAGGCTTGTCTACATTGGGTTCCCCCAGTCTTGTTGACATCATGGATTTAAATTTGGTACGAAATTTTCAAATTTGTTTGGTTTCAGCAACCTCCAAAATGCAACTATAAGGAACTTAAAATTTTTCGAGTTACACTCAAACTGAGAGAATTTAGGTTGACATTGGAATTTATATCTTTGGTTGACATTGGCAATGTTTTTAGAAATGAATTAGATTTAATGGATGTTACTCATCTGATATCATTTTCCTGGGTGAGGAGTGAAGGGCCAGACCCTTGGAGATTGATTCACATTCTTGACCATATTTGGGAATTGGTTCATGGTTTCAAGTTTCGTCCATGGGCGAAACCGAAATGTTTCACCCATGTACGAAACTATATATGTTTCGGTTGGTTTCGTTTGAAACCGACCGAAACTGATCGAAACCAAGTTTCACAATAGTAAATGTCACTATGGTTTTGCCAGTTTTCGGACTGAAACATTTCGGTTTTGCCCATGGACGAAACCGAAACGAAACCTGCGACTTTGAACCAATTATTGGCTAGAGGGCGAACTTTAATTTTTCTTGCATCCTCTAAGAGATAGAAAATGATGTACTATATTTTAAAAATACAAAAAGCATGTATTTTGTCTTTTGGCGATTTTCTAAAATTTTGAAATTTCTCCATGGATTTTCAGTTACAGTTTTGACCTAAGCCGTTCTTTGTCAAAACCGGAACTTATGGGTGAGCTTTTCTCAATGCATAATTGGTTTTTATGCCTCTTTCTAATGTATATTGTTTTCTTACTTTTTCAACTTATATTGATGCTTTGGATTGTTAATGTATTGACTTTCTCATATGCTATTAACACAAGTTATTGATTTTTTCTGTAGTTAGCAACTGTATGGAAACACTCTCATAAAGGTGGTGAGTGGAGACCTTGTATGAACAAGAGTTTAGGAGGTATGCACTATCTAAAAAATTTGAAGCTGGGGAGTCCTTATTGATATTTCTTATGTCACACTGTCACAGTCTATTTGGTTGGGTCTTTCGTCATAAAAACATTGATGCCATTAATGTGGAAATCCTTTTTTCTAGGTGGAATAGGCCTAGTTTGGTTTTGAAACTTTTATAGTGGATTACATTGAAGTCTTTAGTAAGAGTTATGTTTTGCATGTATATCCATGTATACATCTACGGATTCCAAATGCATATATGAACAAGGAGGTGTAAATAAGTTCGATTTTTCAGCGGAGAAACAATTTCTGCATGTTAGAAGTTAGAACATTGAAAGCCCACCCTTCTTTTTTAAAACTTCCCTTAATTGTCAACTCATTTTACCCATGAGGGGATCTATAGTAATTTTCATATCTCAAAAACCAATGTTTAAAAACTCGGTGTCGTTCATTGTCTTGGTATGTTGACGGAACAAAACGTCTTGACTGAAACGGAGCGAGATGCAACAAGACATTGGAAAAATTATGTCTCGATATGCAAAGATAAACAATACATCCTATGTTACATGGACTCTTCTAAATGGGGGAAGTATCCTTGTCGGATGCATGTCGGAATCCGAGACGACAAAGATTCTGGTGTGGTACTTTTAAGTTCTGTTCTGATTTTTTCTTTCCTTACCTTCATGATATTAATTAACATTTGCTAGAGGTTATGAGTTTACCCTTTTACAATTGAGGTTTTATATGAGTTCATAATTGTCATTAAGGCTAGTTTTGACTTTTCACATTTTATGTACTTTGGGTTCTTATAAATAAGATTATGAGGAGGCCGAACTATACATGTTTGACTCACTTTTTCTCTTCTATATGTCTCTTCTCCTCCTTTCTCTCTATTCTTAATATCAGAGTATGTGAACAATGTCTCATGAACAGTAACCTTAATTACTGTTATTCGATTCTCCGTATCTCTTATTCTCCCTAAAATCCTAATCTCCTCTTCTTCATTCTTTTATCTCCTTTTTTTATGCTAAAATTTTGATCTAGTAGGGCCGTAGGCTAGGATTTCCTTCATTTTAAGGATTTAGTAGCCTATGTAAAGGCTGTCGCAAGCCCTAAAGTTTTGGGATTGTTGGATGATGTCATTTCCTATATAAATATTGCTGCAAGGACTGTTGGTGCTGTTTGGTGTCTGTTTTGCTGCTGTAGCCCCTAAAGTGAGGGTTTAGTGTTGATTTCTCGATTTTGCAATGATGGTTTTGAGTGTTCCCGCACCAGTTCGTGGTTGATTATCCTTGTTTCTATAGTAAGTTTGTGGCTGATATCCGCATACAATGGCTCCTTTAGGTGATGATAAAACATCCCACTGGGGTATGTTAGATGGAGTTGGAGCTTAGATAACGTCAGTTAAATTGAATGGTACCAATTATTTACGGTGGTCCCTATTATACGGCATGTACACACAAATAGAGGACACAGTTTCCCTTCAAGTCTGAATAAGTGATCACATCCACTCATAGTACAGGTGGTAGAAACCACCACAAGAAAAAGAAAAAGAGAAAAAACGGAAGAAGAAAAAAAAACGGAAGATGAAAAAACATAGGGTTTTACGATCAATCCCTAGGTTATTGTTTCTCACCATAAGGAAGAAAATAAAATAAAAAAGAAAAGAAAGAGCAAGAGGGGAGGAAGAAAAAGGAAACCCTAACTGTATTGCATTAGATGCTTTGATACCATGTAAATTGGATTAGGGTTTGAGAGAAAGAGAAAAGAACAAGAGTTGAGAGAAAAGGAGTCGAACTAATTGTCTATTCTAGTTGACCCACACAATATATCATATATATAAGTCTCAAAAGACAGTGATAAAGCTCTATGTTTTCTGTATGGAGTATTTGAAGATCGGCATATGGGACAAAGACTAATGTGGTGTTTGTTGCTTGTTCAAAGGTGTGAGTGAGTTGAAAATCTTGGTTTAGACAACCAAAACTTACACTTTTTGAAACAATATAAGAAAAAGTGTGACTTTCTTTATCAATAAATTTTAACTTATAAAAAAAAAAAATATAGTTATTGGAGAGGATATCTAGCTATGTTCTAGGTAATAATGACACAGACACGTGTTTGGACTGATATGAGGTGTCTGACATGGTGTCTATAACAAGCCCAAAATAGACACAGTGTCTGACACGTTATAATATTTTAATTATGCTTAAACCAGAACTTTTTTAAAATAAAGATAAAGAAAGCAATTAATGAAAATAAAAAGGAAAACATTTCCATACGCCATGGAGCTATCCAATACCAACATCCTTATAATTCCTCTATGTCAAATTAGATTTGAACCGAAGGCAGGGGATTCCTTGGGTTATTACAGACTTATACAAGGGAGACTATCAAACAACTATAGCCGCATTTAACAACTTAACAAAGTACTGTATGGAGGATGGAACTCACCAACCCTCGTTACATATTCTTGTTACAAAAAACCCTAAACTGTCGTATTCTTGTTACATAGGCTATGTTCATGTCTATTCTTATGTTTAACTATTCCTTTTTGTTGAGGGGTACGAGGACATGATCCGAGATGGGTCATTCTCTCATGTGCACTATAAATGGTAATCCTGGACTATAAACGTATTGAAATGCTCATTTTTTAGGTCTACTGTTATCTTTTCTGAGTGCTTTTACATCACAAATAGAAAATGTCCATGTCACTCTCCTACAGATAAATGCCTGTAAAAGGAAAGTGGTAAGGTGACTCTCTCTCTCTCTCTCTCCAAATAAGCCTCGAGGGACTAGCTTCTTTAGGTTATCCACTTAAAATTTCTCTTCTTCTTCTTCTTACCGGGTTTCAAGTGCAACAATCTGCCATCTTTTAATTTGATTTTATTTTGATAAGTAAACAGTCTGTCATCATAAATAATAGTATATTCTTCTTCTTCTTGTTATGTTGAAGTTGTTTTCCTTCCAAAGCAAGTAAAAGTTGTTGATTTTTAAACACCACACATGGTTCCTGATAAAATTGTGTGATTTGGCCAAACTCAACGCCGACTTTTAAATATTGGTACAACATCTGCTGCTATAAATTATAGTCTATGATAGTGATGGCAAGTCATGTTAGATTAGTGGTACCATTTAAAATTCATGGTTGCTACGTATCATTGTAGTTATATATGTCAAATATACGTTTAAGCATCTTTCTGCGAACTCCATTCTGTTTGTCTGTGACTCTTTTTGTCTCTTGGTTGTCTTTCTAGTATTTGGTTGTTTATGAAGTTGTTTCTAGTATTTGTCTTATTTTTAGTATTTTTACAATCTTACTGCAATAATGATCTGTTCTTTGAAATATTAAAGAGGTTGCCATGCTCAATATTGTAGGTTTACCTGCCAACTCCTTTCTGTTTGTCTGTGACTCTTTTTTGTCTCTTGGTTGTCTTTCTAGTATTTGGTTGTTTATGAAGTTGTTTCTAGTATTTGTCTTATGTTTAGTATTTTTGCAATCTTACTGCAATAATGATCTGTTCTTTGAAATATTAATGAGGTTGCCATGCGCACAATTGTAGGTTTTCCTGATTCAAATGGTTACATTTATGTTGAGGCAAATGGTGGCTTGAATCAGCAGAGGACATCGGTTGTTCTTATTCCTTAGTGATGCTTCATTAATTAATTTTTCATGCTTTACATGTTGTTTCTTTATGGAGTGAATGCTCACTAAGCAGCTTCTTTGGCATATAATATGTTCATGATTATTGCCTATGTTTTGTAGATATGCAACGCAGTTGCTGTGGCGGGCTATCTGAATGCAACACTTGTAATCCCCAACTTCCATTACCATAGCATTTGGAGGGATCCTAGGTTTGTCTGGATTTCTGTTCTTTCTTGAACACTTAGCATGTAAAATCCAGGTTCCTGTTAAAAATTATTCTAGTGAGATGGGAAATTTAAATTTCTATACTAGAGAGCTTTTTGACAAAACTGATCTCGGTAGCTGCGTCTTCTGCTGGGATACTATCTCATTGTGATTACAACTAGAAACTAGGGTTGATACAGTGTCTATGTGATGTATCATTACATAAAGGGTTCTTATCTGCAGCCAAAAACCATGAACAGATGACAGTAGCTCTAATATAATGTTAAGGTTTACTCTATCCAGAATTTTGGTAGCAGCCCCTTTGGTACCAAATTGATGTAGGGTAGATTAGTGCAGAAGCTCTGGAACCAAAATTGATGTATGATGGGGAGTGTTGCAAATAAAAATAACAGGAATGCTAGGAAGCAATGCTGGAGTTGTGTTGCACCCCTACCACCTGGATAAAAGACAAAAAGGTTGACCTGGTACCGTCTTATAGATATATCACAGTTGGAAGATCTTCTGGGGTTAGGGCTTCACAAATGGAAGAAGAAGAGAAGAGAGAGAAGAGAGAAGAGAGAAAGGAGATGTCATGTGTAGCTTACATGACTCCCAAAACTATCATTTATATGAAGGCCATTACAAAGACAAAAATACCCCTCACTATGAGGTATTTACAGGAGTACCCTTTACATGTAGAATACGTCTCCGATAACACTCCCCCTCAAGAGTTGAATTATAGAATTAGGGTTAAATTAGGGTTCCACAATATTGAGAAAGAGAGATAAAGAGAGAAAGAGAGAAGAGGGAGAAATGGATGTCTTGTGATTAATCTCACAATGACCCCATAAATCTTATTTATAAAGGGTTACATAAAAAAAGACAAGTATACCCCTCATAAGAGGTATTTACAGAACTACCCCTATACAAGATAAATACGTATTTCCACGTATTTGATAACACTCCCCCTCAAGTTGGCCCATAGATATCTTTAATGCCCAACTTGCATAAACATCTATGAAGTTGCCAACTGGGAACTCCTTTGGTGAAGACATCGGCTACTTGCTCATTTGTCTTCACAAAGGGGGTACAAACCTCCTCAGATACAATCTTCTCCCGAATGAAGTGGCGATCTACTTCAATGTGCTTGGCTCGATCATGTTGCACCGGATTGTGAGCAATGGTGATATTCGCCTTGTTGTCATAGTACAAGCTCATGGGTCCTAAGACTGGAAAGCCAAGTTCAGCCACCAACATCTTCAGCCAGAGTATTTCACACAAGCCATGGGCCATTGCCCTAAATTCTGCCTCTGCACTGGATCTGGCAACTACTGGTTGCTTCTTTCTCCTCCATGTAACTAGATTGCCTCTCACAGATGTGCAATAGCCTGAGGTAGATCTCCTGTCATCCTTGGCACCAGTCCAGTCTGCATCAGTATATGACTCTACTCTCATGTGGCCATTCTTCTGAAAAAGGAGGCCTCGGCCAGGGGCAGACTTGAGGTATCTCAATATCCTGTGAGTTGCCTCTAAGTGAATCTCTCTAAGAGAATGCATGTACTGACTAATAACACTGACTGCATAGGCAATGTCTGGACGAGTCAAGGAAAGGTAGATCAACCTTCTAACCAATCTCTGAAAGCTCTCCACATCCTGTAAAGGTATACTACTCGAGTCGGCCAACTGGTGATTTTGCTCTATGGGGGTTTCCACTGGCTTAGCTCCCAGCTTGCCAGAGTCCTTCAATAGATCTATGACGTACTTTATTTGTGAGATGAAGATCCCTTGGCTGGATCTTGCAACTTCTATGCCAGAAAGTACTTGAGGAGTCCCAAATCTTTTGTCTCAAACTCGCCTGCTAGATGATCCTTTAGCTTGATCACCTCCTCTGCATCATTCCCTATCAGAATGATATCGTCAACATAGACGATGAGGGCCGTAGTGTTCTTCCCTAGGTGCTTCACAAATAGGGTGTGATCGGCTTAGCTTTGAGTATATCCCAGCTTCTTCACTGCTAGAGTGAACCTCTCAAACCATGCTCTGGGGGATTGCTTAAGCCCAGAGAGGGCTTTCCTTAGACGACACACCTTGCTGCTGACCCTAAGGGGAGTGAACCCTGGAGGAGGTACCATATAGACCTCTTTATGCAGATCACCATGAAGGAACGCATTCTTCACATCCAACTGATGCAAAGGCCATGCTTGGTTTGTTGCTACAGACAACAAAACCCTGAGGGAGTTCATCTTTGCCACAGGTGCAAAGGTCTCCACATAGTCAATCCCGTAGGTCTGCGTGTACCCTTTGGCGACCAGTGTGACCTTGTACTTCTCTACTGACCCATTGGTCTTGTACTTCACTGTGAACACCCAACTGCATCCAACCGGCTTCTTGTCTTTTGGCAAGTTAACAAGCTCCCAAGTTTTATTCTTATCCAACGCCTTCATTTCTTCTACCATAGCAGCTTTCCATCTAGGGTGTGCTAACCCTTCTGCCACGGAAGAGGGAGTGGGAATGGTGGAAACTGATGTGATAAAGGCTCTGTATGAAGGTGACAAAGCATCGTAGGAAACGAAGTTGCTCAAGGGATTTTGGGTACAACTTCTGACGCCTTTTCTAATAGCAATAGAAAGATCAAAGTCATCAGTAGACAAGGGAATGATAGGTATTTGGAGAGATGGAGGATTACCTGGATCCGAGGAAGGAACCACTGGTCCCGGATCAGCTGTGGCTGTCGCCCTTCTGCTATAGACTTTGAGCTCCTTCTGAGCTCCAGGAGCACTATCAATCACACTAGTAGTATGAGTGGTTGGAGGCCTCTCAAACTCTAGAGGAGGAGATAGGGATATAACAGGAAGAGGAACATTCCACCTCTCTTCATTACTACTCTCCCCCTGAAGAGAGGTGGGAGAGAAAAAAGAAAGCTCCTCACGGAAGGTGACATCCATGCTTGCAAACTTCTTCCCAGAGGATAGATGGTAACACTTGTACCCTTTATGGGTAGAGGAGTAACCGAGAAATACGCACTTGAGTGCTTTGGGATCTAGTTTGTGTGATGAGGACCAAGGATATGTACATAACATACACACCCAAAGATGCGAGGAGGAACAGAGAAAAGAGGAGAATCAGGAGAAAGAACCTAAAGAGGAGATTTAAAATTGAGAACACGAGAGGGTATTCTGTTACTCAAGTAGGCAGCCGTCAACACAACATTTGACCAATAGGTCTTGGGGACATGAGAGCCAATCAAAAGAGATCTAGCTATCTCAGTCAAATGTCGCATTTTTCTCTCAGCTACACCATTCTGTTGAGGGGTGTAGCTACAAGAATTTTGATGACAAATCCCATGGTCAAGAAGGTAGTGTTGAAGGCTCCCAAACATATATTTGCCACCCTGGTCAGTACGAAGAACCTTGATGGAGATACCATACTGGGTTTGGATCATCTTATGAAAGCCCTGAAAGATGGAATGAGCTTCATCCTTGGTTTTCATGAGATAAACTCATGTACCTAGTATGATCATCAACAAAAGAAATGAAGTAGCGGAAGCCAAAGATAGAAGTAGTTGGGGAAGGACCCCATACATCAGAATGCACAATATCAAAACAAGTAGAACTTCTATTACCTCTGGAGGGATAATTTGATCTACAATGCTTGGAGAGCTCACGTCTCACAGTGTAAAGCAGAAAAAGAAACAGAAGTAAACAAACTAAGAAATAAAAGTTTCAAATACTGAAAAGAGACATGCCCTAGACGAGCATGCCAGTTCAAAACAACATTTATCCTACTACTACTACTACTAGCAGAAGATTGTAGTGCTGTGGGCTCAGGAAGGTGTCCACCAGAAGGTAGAGGCCATTAGCTTCATGTCTAGTGCCAATCGTCCTCCTCGTCTCTAGGTCCTGAAAGACACAAGAAGTAGAGGAAAATGTGACACTGCAGTTTAGGGTTTTAGTCAAAGCACTAACAGAAAGTAGGTTAGAAGTAAATCTGGGAACATGCAAAACAGATGAAAGAAGTAATTGGGTAGAGGGAAGGATATTCCCTTTCCCAGACACAGAAGATAAGGTGCCATCGACTGTCTTCACCTTATCACGGCCAGAACAGATAGTATAACTGGAAAATAAGGAAGACATGCCCGTCATGTGTTCTGACGCCCCAGAATCAATGATCTAAGTGGGACTGGACGATGGAAGAGACACATGACGAGCAGGTCTAGGTTTACTTGACTGGGCAAAAGAGGTGGACGATGTGGCAGAAGGACCATCCAGTTGCTGAAGCAATCGTCGAAGGCCTGCAAGCTCTATGGCTGAGATACCAGGTGGAGATAAAGTCGGAGTGATAGTCAGAGACTGTCCAGGAGGAGCTAAAACCGAAGTATTCACGCTGGCAGTATGAGCACCAGAAGACCTTGGCTGGTTAGGTTGACCATGTAACTTCCAACATTTGGCATGCACATGCCCTAACTTGCCACAAAAATCGCACTTGGGCCTCTCTCTAGTCAAGGACTTCCTAGAAGGTCCAGTGGGAGCATAGGATGGAGCTGAGACAGGAATCTGATAAGATGAGCCTCTCTGAGGCGCTGTGACTGCTGAGGCTGATAAGCAGGAGAGGCGGCTAGTGCTGATCGCTCTGGAAGGAGATGCTCACTCTGAAGAGAGATCCGCCTACTCTCTTCACTCTGAAGATAGGCGTACACCTCACTGAGAGAGAGAAGATCTACCTTGCTACTCAAGATCTGAACACGAGTCAGCTCATAAGAAGGATTGAGGCCAATAAGAAAATCAAAGATCCGGCTCTTCTCTATATATCGACAAAATGAGGCAATCTCTATGGGATTGAGAGGCCGATAGGAGTAATAATGATCAAGCTCCTGCCACAAGGTACGAAGAGCAGTATAGTACTGAGAAAGAGACTTCTCCCCTTGCCGGAAGTGGGAGATAGTCTGTTGCAGCTGAAATGCTCGTCCATCATTCTATTGCTGCGAATAGGTCTTCTCAGTGATCTCCCAAATCTCTTGCACTGTGCGCACGAATAAGAAACTCTCACTGATATCAGGCTCCATAGAGTTGAGGAGCCATGACATGACAGTAAGATCATCTGTCTGCCATTGTCGATAAGAGGGATCAGATCTGGGAGGCTCAATCGTATTTCCTGTAGTGTGGCCAAGTTTCCTACGGCCCCCAATGAACAACCGTGCAGCCTGAGCCCAGCGTAAGTAGTTCTTGCCATCTAACTTCACTGAGGTGATCTGCAAACTTGGGTTCTCATAGGCTAAGTGTTGCACTATAGGGCCTCCAACTCCACTGGAGGGAACTTTTGTGCTCACTTTTGACCCGGATGGAGAAACCAAGGAAGGTGGAAGAACCACGGGAGGTGGAGGAACCACGGGAAGATCTGCCATGAAGACAACGGCCAAAGAAACTATAGAAGTACCAGATTGAAGATCAAATCGAGATCCTGGAGACTAAATCATCACATCAAGAGCCAAAAAACATTCGAATAGGTCCTAATAGGCATTTTAAGACTCAAATAAGCATCTTAGGAAGGCTAATGGCAGCGAACAACAACATAGAGATGGTTAAAAACATTCTAAAGCTACTATAGAAGGCATTGCAAATAGATCTGAGATCATAAGAGGAAGGATGAAGATCTAACCGATAGCTCAAATTGGCTAAAAAAGTCGCCAGCGGTAACAAGTGGGTAGAAAAAGGTTCCCATAACCTTCAATCCTTCGTGGAATCACTCATATGATATATCCACATGTTGCTGAGATTGGGGGGGACTAGATCGAAGCAACAAACCCCCCTCCCCCCCCAAAAAAAAAGGTCATTAAGGGTTAGAAAAGCCCGCTGGTTCGAAAACTGAGTTTTCTCGATTTTTCGAGGAAAATGGCTCAAAAACCCTTGAGATTGATCCCAAAAATCGTGAAAAAATAACCAAAAATCCTTAAAAATCTAGCTAATGGTAGAGTTTGGGGAGAAAAGGAGGAGACCTGTCCGTACGATGATAACATCAGCCTATGGCCTGGATGACGTCATCACCTTCCTGGATGAAGTCGGAGAAGAAACCCTTCTATCAGCCCTATAGCCTTGCTCTGATACCAAGTTGAATTATAGAATAAGGGTTCCACAGTATTGAGAGAGAGAGATAGAGAGAGAAAGAGAGAAGGAGAAATGGATGTCGTGTGATTAATCTTACAATGACCCCATAAATCTTATTTATAAAGGGTTACATAAAAGAAGACAAGTATACCCCTCATAAGAGGTATTTACAGAATTACCCCTATACAAGATAAATACGTATTTCTACGTATCTGATAACATCAAGTTGGTGCATATATATCTCAGACGCCCAACTTGCTAAGACATCGGTGAAGTTGCCAACTAAGGACCCCTTTGTTAAATATATCGGCAACTTGCTCATTTGTTTGAACGAAAGGAGTGCACACCTCCCTAGAGAGGATCTTCTCCCTTATGAAGTGTTGATCTACTTCGATATGCTTGGCTCGATCATGTTGAACATGATTGTGAGGGATGCTAATAGCAGCTTTGTTGTCACAGTACAAGCTGGCTGATCTTGAGATGGGGAATCTTAGTTCTGCCACGAGGATTCTCAACCATAGCATTTCACACAGACCATGTGCCATGGCTCTAAATTCAACCTCTGTGCTCGATTTAGCAACCACAGGCTGTTTCTTACTCCGCCAGGTAACCAAATTGCCCCCAACAAGAGCACAATAACCTGAGGTAGACCTCTTATCATCTTTGGCATCTGCCCAATCTGCATCAGTATAGGATTCTATCTTCATGTGGCCATTTCTCTTAAAAAACAGACATCGGCTAGGAGCAGACTTGAGATATCTTAAGATCCTGTGAGCTGCCTCTAGGTGAATTGCCTTGGGTGCGTGCATGTACTGACTTGTCACGGTCATGGCATAGGCAATATCTGGTATGGTAAGGGAGAGATAGATCAATCTCCCAACCAGTCTTTGAAAGATGCCTATGTCCTAAAGAAGCTCACCACCATCATCACCCAACTTGTGATTCTACTCTATAGGAGTCTCTACAGGCTTCGCTCCCAGTTTCTCAGAATCTCTTAGCAAGTCTAGAACATATTTTCTCTAAGAGATGAAGATCCCTTGGCTGGATCTTGCAACCTCTATACCCAAAAAAATACTTGAGAAGGCCTAGATCTTTGGTCTCAAATTCTTCTGCTAGCTGTCCTTTTAGTTTGGCTACCTCCGCTGTATCATTCCCTGTAAGAATGATGTCATCAACGTAGACAATAAGGGCGATGATGCTCCTTTCTTGATGCTTGACAAACAGTGTGTGATTCACCTGGCTGAGTATAGCCTCGCTTCTGTACCGCCAAAGCAAATCTCTCAAACTAGGCTCTTGGGGACTGTTTAAGACTATAGAGAGCCTTTCTCAGTCTACACACTTTCCCACTTTCCCCTGGTGGAGGATCCATGTACACTTCTTCATGTAAGTCACCATGCAGAAAGGCATTCTTGACATTTAGCTGATGCAAGGGCCATGACTAGTTTGCTGCAAAGGACAACAGGACCCTTATGGAGTTCATTTTCGCCACTAGTGCAAAGGTCTCCACGTAATCTATCCCATGAGGGTCTGAGGACCCCTTGGCTACCAACTGAGCCTTGTACTTCTCAACTGACCCATTTGCCTTATATTTCACAGTGAATACCCATCTGCACCCAACGGGCTTCTTGCCTCTTGGTAATTCAACGAGCTCCCACGCGCGATTCTTATCAAGAGCACTCATCTCTTCTACTATAGCAGCTCTCCACTTAGGATGCCCCAAGCCTTCTGCAACAAAAGATGGAATAAGAATGGTATAAATAGATGTAACAAAGGCCTTGTACGAAGGAGACAAGGCCTCATATGAGACGTAGTTGCTCAAAGGATGTCGAGTGGTACAGCTCCTAGTGTCTTTCCTCAAGCAATAAGGAGATGGCCAGTAGCACAAGTATCAATAGAAGAAGGGACAACAGGTATGGAAGAAGGAGAAATATTACACGAGTCCAAGGACGGCACAATTGGAACTAGATCAGCTGTAGCCTGCAGCCTTTCCTCTTCTACTATAGACTTTGAGCTCCCCTGAGATCCAGGAACACTGTCCATCACAGTAATAGGTGGAGTAGGCTAAGATCTCTCAAGTGTGGCAGGAAGGGGTGATAGGGACATAACTGAAAGAGGAACTTCCCTTGAAGAACTAGACATCTCTTCATTGTTTCTCTCCCCCTGAAGAGAGGTCGGGGAAAAATAGGAGACGTCCTCACGGAAAGTGACATCCATGGACAATTTTTTTTTTCGGACAGGGGAATGGTAACACTTATATCCATTGTGAGAAGAAGAGTATCCAAGAAACACACATTTAAGTGCTTTGGGATCAAGTTTGGTACAATGGGGGCCTAAAATATGGACATAGCAGACAGACCCAAATATGTGAGGAGGAACAGTAAATAGGGAAGAGTTGCGGGAAAGAACTTGATAGGGGGAATTCAGGTGTAAAACATGGGAAGGCATCTGGTTAGTCAAGTAGGCCGTAGTGAGAATGGCATCTGACTAATAGGACTTAGGCATATGGGAGCTGATCAACAAAGAACAGGCAACCTCAGAAAGGTGATGCATCTTTCTTTCAACTACATTCTGCTGAGGGGTGTAGCTGCAAGAGTTTTGATGACAAATCACATGGTTCAGAAAGTATTGTTGGAGGCCTCCATACATATATTCTCCTCGGTCAGAACGAAGGACCTTGATGGAGGCCCCATACTGAGTTTGGATCATCTAATGAAAACCCTTAAAGATTGAATGAACTTCATCTTTGGTCTTCAAAAGATAGACCCAAGTACTACGAGAGTAATCATCGACAAAGGTAACAGACTATCGAAATCCAAATATAGAAGTAACAAGGGTAGGACCCCAAACATCAGAGTGCACAATATCAAAGGGAACATAACATCTATTACCTCTAGAAGGATAATTTGTTCAACAATGTTTAGACAGCTCACAGGTTTCACAATGCAGTTCTGATAAAGAAACAGAAAGAAATAAAGCAGGAAATAATATCTTCAAGTATTGAAAGGAAACATGCCCCAGAAGGGCATGCCAACACAAGACTGACCGGATACTCCTACGACTACTACTATGCGACTGCAGTGCTGCGGTCTCAGAAGGTAGTCCATCCAAAAGATAGAGGTCATCAGCCTCACGTCCAGTGCCAATCGTCCTCCTCGTCTCTAGGTCCTGAAAGACACAAGTCGAAGGGAAGAAAGTGACACTACAGTTCAATTTTTGAGTTAAGGCACTAACAGATAAAAGATTTGAAGCAAATTTGGGAACATGTAATACAGAGGACAAAGGGATTTGGGAAGAGAGAATGATAGTTCCCTTCCCTGATACTGAAGATAAAGTCCCATCAGCAACTTTGACTTTATCTTTACCAGAACAAATAGAGTAGGTAGAAAACAAAGATGACATACCCGTCATGTGCTCCGAGGCACCTGAATCAATGATCCAGGTGGGATTGGGTGATGGAGTAGACACATGATGAGCAATACTAGTGGTACTTGAAGGTGTTAACAGAGGGCCGCCAATGGTGAAAAGAGATAACATCCTCCCCTATTCGTAAGGAACCCTGACCACAAACATACCACAAATCTTTCTTTGATTGAATGAAAAAAATGTTTCTACCATCGCCAAAAGGAAGCAACTAGATCTAGTTACGCGTTGCTGAGAGTTCCTCGATCGCCACTAAAATATCCTACCAATGAGGGTTGACAAAGAGGGAATCACATACGATTACTTGGTTCCCAACCCCAAACTGATGATTATCTGGTGTAGTAAGTTTTTAACATCTGTTGACCCCGTATTATGGATGTCGAACCATCAACCCTATCATGTCTTCCCGAGAGCATTTTCGTAGAACTTTTCTTACCATCTCTTTTCTATGCCCATTCTGAGCGCCAAAGGATACATGAGCACCTGAAACAGGGAGTTCGCATTTGCAGAGCACTGTCTCAGAGTTTTTCCAACGACTCCTCTTCCATCCTTTGGTATGATTACCTGTTCTATTCTTCCTAGTTGATGACAGATCCGTTAATTTCAGGAAGGCCCCTCTACAATTGATGCTGCTCTCTGCCAAGAGATTTCATCCTCCACATCGTATTTTCGGCGAGAAAGTTCCGTCTCCCTTGCAAAACTGCAACCGCTAAACGCCCAATCTACCATGAAATTTCTTCTTTTGCCAAGCGCAGCAAATTAGAGAATCCTTGACCTTTCTCAACTAGCTTCAGAGATTCACCTTCGTGTGCTTCAAAATCAAAGGTCTTGGACTCGATCATCAGAATAGATTTGAAAACTATGTTGCTTCAATAAAAGTTCTGGTCCGACCCGGAACCATTCGATCACCGGGATCTGGATCCTCTCATCAGCTTCATTTGCACCAGTGCCGGTGATGAGAACCCTCACTGCATCATCTGACGTTGATGGTCTTTATTGACCTAGAGAAGACTTATGATAGTTGATTGGGACCGTAGTTCTACTTCTATAGACACATTGAAGTTGATTGTTTCATCCATAAACATAGTACATGAATCTGGTTTGATATTTCTGATACTGAGCATCTTTATGGAGTTTGATCCGTATTGATTTGCATACATAGTTAGAAAAGGTCAGAAGTTTTCATTTGGCTAATTGTTGGTAACTCTGTTTAATTTTTACAGCAAATTCGAAGACATCTATGATGAAGATCATTTTATTAGCACATTGAAAAATGATGTACGGGTGGTCGGTAAGCTGCCTGAATTCATAATGGAACGATTCGACCACAACATGAGTAATGTTTTTAACTTCAAAATAAAGGCCTGGTCTCCCACTCGGTACTACAAGGATGCAGTTCTTCCAAAGCTACTTGAAGAACAGTGAGTTAAGATACCCTTTGTTACTTGTTTCTTTTTCTTCACTCTTTTATTTTCTTACTGTGTAGATGAACTAAAATGGTATCTTGGTTCTATGATTCTGAGGCGCTGTTGACATAAGGACTAACACCCACATCCCCCTCCTTTTCATCTGAGCCATATTCAAGGACAGTTGCACGTCATGGTATAGGCTAGATCTGTTGGGGGACTCTTTCAATAAACCATAACGCAAGGAGTATATATAGATAGACCAAAATATAGGGGATTCCATTCAACCCTCACATACACTCCCTGATAAGGGTGAGCCATATCTGTCACAGAACCCATACCCATACAACTATTGTGCTGAGTGAACAATGGTATCCTGGGGATTTCGAAGGATACAGTACCAGGTACTATTGTATATAGGCTGTGCGCCTTGGAGATCTCCTATGCCAAACAATCTGCCTGATTGGATGGTTATAGCTGTCTATTCCAGTCTTTCTGCTGGACTGTTGGTATATTTTATGTGACATTCCAAAAGACAGTAAAATATATTGGATGGCTGTGATTATCAAATTACGTTGGTTCTTGGCGTAGGGATCTCCAAGTAGGACCCATCAAATTGTCAGTGCCACCCCCTGCATGTGCTTCATCTTTGCACGTATGATAATTGTATCTGTCCTTGAGATCTACTTGACTGGTACCTTGCTTTCCTCCAATATTTGTTGCCATCAATGGAAAGATGATTTTTCAAGTGGGGAAAATTCTTTGCTCAATTATTTTGGTGATGGGGCATATATATCTGAGTTGTTTGCTGCCTCAGGATTGATAGATTAATTAATTTGGAAAACATTCCATCCCTCTACATGTCATTTAACTGGGTAAGTCCAGTGCAGAGTTACTGAATCCTCTAATCATAGAAATCATGGTGAATTGACTTCTGTTAGATGATCCAATCTTGTAAATCATTGGTGCAGCTTTCACGTAATTTTATTTTTACTGAATTGGGTCCAAAGTTTGTTATCCAT
Source organism: Euptelea pleiosperma (assembly GCA_035048495.1). Taxonomy (NCBI): domain Eukaryota; kingdom Viridiplantae; phylum Streptophyta; class Magnoliopsida; order Ranunculales; family Eupteleaceae; genus Euptelea; species Euptelea pleiosperma. Next base: position 39,744,828 of record CM068543.1, read on the forward strand.
TTATTGCATTTGATAGTTATGGCAATGCAAAATTGCTCATTCTAGTTAGCTGTCTCATTGCTATTAAGTATTAACCCCTCTACATGGAATAATATAATTATGTAAGTGCAAGCATAGCAGAAAGACAACTCAGAGGCTTGTGTTGTATGCGTATGACTATGTGCTAAGCTGATCTCAAATGTTAACGACTGTTATGCTCAAAATCTCTTTTTGTAAATGGATAATTCAGGTTCATAAGGATTTCTCCTTTTGCAAATCGGTTGTCATTTGATGCTCCTCCAGCTGTCCAACGTCTTAGATGCTTGGCAAATTATGAAGCACTAAGATTTTCGACTCCTATAGCAACTTTGGCTGAAAATCTGGTTGCAAGGATGAAAGACCGTAGTGCTAACAATAATGGAAAATATATTGCAGTGCATCTTCGCTTTGAAGAGGTCAGTTTACATACGAGAGAATTGATGTCCCATCACAATTTTTTATTACGGCCTTTAACTTTGAGAATATTATCAAAAATTTTGTAGTAAGTGTAGATCATGTTTTCTCATATACAGGATATGGTTGCCTTCTCATGCTGTGTATTCGATGGTGGGGAGCAAGAAAGAAATGATATGGATGAAGCCAGGGAAAGAGGTTGGAGAGGAAAATTTACTAAACCTGGTCGTGTCATACGGCCTGGAGCAATTAGGATCAATGGAAAATGTCCCCTTACTCCCTTGGAGGTAATGCCCTTGCTTTTCTACAATTTCCTTTTCTCCTTGTACAACTGTTTGAAGTTTATTGCAGAGTTTGAGTCATACAGATATTATTGTTACTAAACCATCACATATTAACACTTACTGGATGATAGGCATCCGAAATTAGATTCTAAAATATGGTAGCTATAAAAAGAAGTATACTTCTATCTCGACTCGAATGCTCTCGTCATTTTTTAATTACATTGCAGGATAGTAGGTTCAGTCGTGGCTGACAACTAAAGCAGTTGGCATTGAATGTCATTCCTTTACTATTTACTTTTTCCTTCTGATTTCAGAGCAGTTACTATGCTCTCTAGGTGTAGATGCTTCAATATGCACGTGCTTACGTGGATGTCACATAAGAAACTTAGACCCACGTGAAATGTCTAAAGGTAGGGCAACGATGGATAGTTAGCACTTGGGTGACATAAGAGGCATAGGATTAGAGGTCTAGAGATAAGTCCGCAGGACACGATCTTGATGTCGTAAGGAGCCACGGAGGTGCCTCGTCAATTTCATTCTTTTATCAACATGAGATGTCGATATGACGCCAATGCATAGACATGTCTTGGGGATTGACAGATTGAGAGAGAAGAGTACATTAATGAACAATCAATATCCGTGACCAATCAATATGGTCATAGGTGCCATGTCATTTTCACATGGGACGAGGGTATTTCGGTCATTTCGCCTCTTAGACCCGGGTCTATAAATACCTCCAAAGAGAAAAGAAGGGGGGACACACTTTTCCTGGGGACTGAATAATTCTCACTCTCTCTCTCTCTCTCTCTCTCTCTCTCTCATTCCCTATTTTCTCTCTATGTTTAGCTATCCTGATCCCTTATGTTCTTCCAGTCTGACGAATACGGAACTCGAAAAGTGTGTGCCACGTGTAAGGTGCTGCCATATGTAAGGTGCATGTGCGACGCACGTGGCGTCACCCTAGTATTATTATAAAGCTAAAACTGGGGTTGACGATGACGCGGGATTCAAACATTGACCTAAAGAGCAAAACTGTTATGAGGGAGGTCTATCTTCAATGTTGATGAGGGACGATAGTGTGAGCCATGTGGCACGCTTTTAGAGACTACTAACTGTATGGATGTTTGGCCCATCCATAGGTAGACCTACGTACCAAAAAACATCCTGATTAGTGATTTATAACCTTTGGATCTGAGTACAATTAATGGTTGAAATCTACGGTTAAAAATAAACCATGGAAAGACTCTAATCCAACAGATAGAAGTTACTAATCAAGTTGACTATTGGTATTAAGTCCAGCTAGCGATGGGCCAAACATCCATATGGTCAGTGGTCTCTAAGAGTGTGCCACATGGCTCGTACAATGGTCTGTCATCAACGTTGATGAAGACCCTATGATCATTCACGAGCAATGCACGTGCTGCCCCCTAGTATGTGTAGTGGGGAGGGCAATTTTTAAATGACTCAAATATCCTCCTTTGTTTTAGTTAATAACATTTATATCCCTAACCTGGTGTTTTAAGTAATTTTAATTAATTGACTTTTATGTAATTTTGTGACACTGCTATGGGTAACATAAACATTCACCCTTTGAGGAACCCTAAGACCATGTTGCACATTTAGTTTGGCACGTGATAACTTAGGATATGATAAAATACATTACCTACCACAATCTTGCGGGCCCCTTGATCCATTCTTGACTCACCTCTTTGTGCGAGCCCGAGTGTGAAGTCCCCCTCCCAAAATGCCACGTGGAGTACTCTTTAGAGCCCATTGACCTTATGGATGTTTGGTCCACCATCTGATGGATCTAGGTGATTTATATTTGTTGGATTTAACATTTTAATATTGCGATTTTCGGCCGTTGGATATGAGATTTTTTTTGGATGTTAAAATATAACTGTTAGAAATCATTGATAACGCCTTTGGATCGAGTACCCCAAATAATGCTCGAAATTCACAGTTAAAAATAAACCATGGAAAAGACTAACCCAACGGATAAAAATTACTAATTAGGTTGAATTTTGGTATGTAAGTCCATCTAGGGATGGGCCCAACATCCATACGGTTAGTGGTCTCTAAGAATGTGCCACATGGCGAGTCCCCGAATCCTATTTTTGAGGGTTTGTCGAGTCCGACACCTTGTATCTGTGTGAACTCCAACACATATCCATGTCCATGCAACAGAGAGGGTGATGCTCCGCTTCAGAACTTTGCTTCCATACTTTTTGACTTAGCGCCTGGGACTCATGGATTCTAATTTGATTGAAACCTGAACTTGTTTGAGACGGACTCTTGATTAACTAAACAAGTAGTTGACAGAAAAATTTAGAGACAATGCTCAATGATTCTCTTATGCTGTGAAGAACTTAAGAAGTTATGAAGATGATGTATTTTACAACAAAAATAACACTATAAACTTCCAATATATATATGGGTCCAGATCGGGACAACAATTTTTACAAAAATTTGACAACAAAAAATTGGCATGGGCCAATATATAAATTAGAAGTTTTGGAATGGGATGATTTTTGGCGAGGATGGTCAATCAAATCATTCCGATATTCGTAGACTGGTTTAGAAGTTGAAGAATTATGGACCGTCTATATTTACCGTTAACTTGAAAATCACATTTGATGGGGTTAGAAATTTCAGAATGGGCTGATTATTTGTAGGGGTGATCTATATGGTGAGGAGATCATCCTCACCAAAAATCAGCCATTGATTCATCTTCTACATGGGTACGCCAAAATTGTTGTCAAATTTGTTGTAAAAATTGATGTCCCCTGATCCTGACCTAAGCGTTCCAAACTTTAGGGCTTCCTTAAAGCACCTGCTTCTTCACTTTTGCTCCCGCTCCCGCTTCTTGAAACTAAGCTTTGAATGACTGTCACCGAAGACCATAAGCTATTTGGTTTCAAGGATATCACCAAAATCATTTAGTCATTTACCAAGGATTGGCCAATATCTTCTCCTTTGTTCCCAAGCATTCAAACCTCCTTCATCCTTAAACTTGCCTACCGGTTTCCATATCTTATGCTGGGGACTAGAATATCTGAAGCTGTTTTTATCTTTTTTGCATGAATTATGACCCCTTAATTTTATGACCACAAAGCAGTCATCTTACTGGAGTAATGTTTATGTAAACCCAGCATCCATTCACATATTAGAGCCATTAAACACTTGAAAATTATGAGCATTCAATGTGTTAACATACTAACAGTATAATTTATTTTTAGTGATGGATACCTTTGCAGTGTCTATAGAAATTACCCCTGCATGTGTATTGTCCATTCCTTTTTCATTGGATGTTTCATTAAAATAAATATACAAATTTACCATTATACAAATAAACTGAGATTGTGTAGTTGTGTAACGACAGCTGACCATGAGTCACAGATCATCTAGTTAGGTTTTTGACCCGACCTTGAGCTAAGACTGTAATATGGGAACTAGTTGTTTAATAGAGGATATGGTAAAATTGGTTGAGCAAATCAGCAATTAAATAAATGGTGTTATAAATTTTGTATGATGTGAATTTGCATATTCTCCATTTATGAATAGCTTATTCCTTATTTAATTTCATGTCATTAGGTCGGGTTGATGCTTAGGGGAATGAGTTTTGATAATAGTACATCTATTTATTTGGCGTCTGGAAAAATTTACAACTCTGAGAAAAGTATGGCTCCACTTCTTGAAATGTTTCCCCTTCTACAAACCAAAGAAATGCTTGCATCAGTGGAAGAACTTGCTCCATTTAAGGTATCTTACAGTTTTTGTTTTGGGGCATACCCATACATTGGTGGTGGTTTTCTCAGGGTCATTGCTTTAACTCGAGTTACTTCTTCTAGAACTATTCTTCCAGGATGGCTGCTATAGACTACACTGTTTGTCTTCACAGTGAAGTGTTTGTGACAACTCAAGGTGGAAACTTCCCTCATTTCCTAATGGGCCACAGGAGGTATTTGTATGGTGGACACTCCAAGACAATCAGGCCTGACAAGCGAAAGTTAGCATTACTGTTTGATAATCCAAATATAGGGTATGTATTCAATGCGTAAATAGACGTTCCTTTGTACTTATATGCTTGTAAGAAGATCCATTTGCTAGATATTGGTTTCTTTTTATCTCTGTTAGATTTTATGCTCGATATTGATTTCTTCTCATCACCATTAATTTTTATTTGGCCATATTTATTCTCCTGAACCTGGAAGTTAACTAGAGTGTAATCAAATACTGTCCATTTGTTCAAGTAGTTGGGTAATCCTACGTAATGAATCACCATATGGGACTAGTTTCCAGCAATTTCGGTTATCTTTTCTTTATAAGCTATTTCACATCAGAATCTATTTGGACTTGAACATAATTGTCAGGAAATAGTTACATGTAAAAAATGCTTGCCAGACATGCTCTTTTTGAATTTATTGGTTTTTTTTCGAATGGACCAAATAATTTTTTTTTTGGCGAACAGAATATTTTGAATATGAACCTTGATATTTCTTTCTTTTCCTTTTCTGTGTAGTAATATTCTTGCTCTTTTCTCTTTCCTAGACCATGTCAACTTTTCTAAGGTAGTCTCTGTAAGTTATTTAGGATTTCATGGAGAATGAGAGAAGAATTGGGGAGAAAGAAGGAATCATACGGAGCATACTCTCTATACGTCCCCTAATATATATAACATAAAACAATAAGAAGAAAATTACCGAGAAACGTACCTCTCGGGGGGCCCAGTGGCCTTCGGCCCACGACCCCCTAGTTGCCTTAGGCCGGTACATTTATTGCATTAACAATAATAACTAACAGTCTCATTAATGGTTTGGAGCTTTAACTGTTTTTTTGTTCATGCTTCTGTGCCTCCAGGCAGCATTGCATGCTTCTATGCCCATGTACATTTTGTATGGGCACACTGTGATCGGCATGGATACCCATCATAAGCTATACTTTTATCTGCTTGCATACCTTGGATTCCATGTCATGATGTCAACCCTGAGGTGCCATCATTACCTTTCCTCATAAAGGCAAGTACAGAACTATAGGCTGTCTTGGTTGCCATCAACTAGGTTTCACTAAGGTTGATGTGGCATCCAAGGAAACAAGGTTCCCACTTCCCACACTCGCGTGAACCAGCTGGTTTTGATACCATTTATCTTCCCATGTTTAAGATGCTCACATAGGTTATTCATATTGTCTTTTTGCATTTCAATTTGGCATTCTAAATGATGCATCGGCACATTTTTGAGAAATTTTTGAATGCAGAGAAAACTAATAATCCATTCAAAACTGATATGAAAGGAAGAATAAATTAAACTAAATGTTTGTTATCTGGGAAATTGGGAAAAAAAAATTAAAGGACAAACAATTCAAGATATGAGAGGGTCTGAAGTTTCTTCCCATAAAATGGCTGTCCAATATCTTACTTCCAGTAATCAACCAGATAAATCTTGTATAACAAACTTCAGTCATCATGGAAGATAACCATATGTTTTGGTGTGGCTGAGCTCCAACGCTGGGTTAAACGTGTTTGATTGAACCTCTGAAAGTGTGAAATATTTAGTCTGGTCATTGCACTAAATTAGATTCCATATCTGTATTATAGAAAATGGAACGTTCTGGGGGCTGATGGTTTTAATTTATCTACCTTCTGGATCAAGTGGAGAAATGTTCTGGGATGAACTATAGCAGTTGCAAGGAGAATCTAGGAGCTAGGAACATATATGTTTACGTCTGTGTGATACATGGCAATGCTTTAGTGGAAAGGAGAATTTAGGAGCTCGGGATATATGTTTACATCTGTGCAGCGGATACATGGCAATGCTTTTGTTGAAGCAGAGTGTTGAAGTACCACCACCACCATCATCATCTACGCCTTATCCCAAATGTATGCGGTCGGCAACATGAATCCTATTTCACGATTCGATTATGTTTAAAGCTATATCTTCTGTCAAAGCACGTCTTCGGATCTTTTCTTCCTACCTCCATCCATGTCATTTTTAGTCTTTCTATCCTCCTTTTAAGGCCTTCAACTTGCATCAAAACGTTCATTCTCAATTGTGCCACCATTGGTCTTCATTGCTCATGCCCAAACCATCTTAATCAACTTTCTCTTATTTTATCTCTTATTGGGCTATTCGTAGGTTTCCTCACATATGCTCATTTCCGATTGTCTTTCCTACCCCATGATAGCTTGGATTACTTTGCAGTCTTGTTGATTTTGTTATTATGCTTGGCCCATTATAGTAGCATGTCGCAAGTGCTTATTATTTGAAGGAAGTTAGTTGTTTAAACGGGAAAATAATTACGAGCTAGGACTATGTTCATCTTAACATACATTTCATAGTAATAGCAACAGCAATTGGACCCAAAGTCCATGGTAAGGAAACGAGGTTTAAAGGTTGTTCATACAGTGATAAGAGGCTGTTTGCTGGTCTTTCATCGAGTTGTTTGGTTAGATAGATGTTTGTTCGGAATGCAGCTTGTTTATAAAATATCAATTTAGTTGAGTCAAACATGTGTGGATTATTTCATTTTATCTTCAATTTTTAACAGATGGAAGACCTTCAAGCGCCATATGTTGAACATGAGAGCTCACAGTGATGCCAAGGGAATTGAGCTCAAAAGGCCAAACGATTCTATATACACCTTCCCCTGTCCAGATTGCATGCGTCGCATGAACAAATCAGAAGATCTCAGATCCTCATCAGCTCCATGATTTGCTTGGAAAAGATTTTGATGGATTGCCTTAATTCTTGTAACTTGGTGTGCACTGCTCGCCACCGAGCCCCATTTTTTTTGCGTTGGTGTAATTCTTTCATTTATTCTTTTGGCGGGAGGTAGTACAATTCACAATTTTGAGCCTCAGGGATTCCGGTGGAGAGCACATTGCTCTGACATATCCGGGATTGTGAGCGAGAGTCACGTCCCCTTTTATATGCTGGCGGGCAGAGAGTAGAATGATATCTTCCATTACAGAAGTGCCCAAGCATTGACGGAACAATTGGCCCATATTTCTGCTTCTGCTGCAACTGCTGTGTCTAAACATGTTGCTATACATTGCATTCCTTCACAGAATCAGTTTTGCCAGGCTTGTATATTATTTGATCCGATCAACGTTTCCACGCGACTGTAAAAGGGGATGTACATATATCACAATCAGGATATTGATTATTTGGAACTTAGTCAATGTGCCATATTGTTTGTTTTTTCATTTGTACCTGAACTTTCAAAATCTCCAAACAGTACATTTATGCTTCTCTCCACTCTTATTCTCATTTCATTGGTGTGATTTAAGGGCCTGTTTATTTTATTTGTTTTGAGAAGGTATTTTTTTTGCATGAAAACCCTTCCAAAATCTCTTTTTTCTGGACAAACTATAAGCCTAAAATGGCTAAGAGTAGATAATTTCATGGTTGGCTGTAATTTTTTTGCTAAGAATTGATTTGTTGCGGCTTAGAATGCATATAACAAGATAGTGTGCGTCGACGAAAGGATTGAGAGAGACCTGCATAAACTTTTCTGCTAGATGGAGAAATTAACTACTAAAATGATCCACATGTTTTTGTGCAACAAACACCTTTTCAAGACGGGTGTATTGTCCCCATTGTAAATTTATGGGTGTTAGTGGGCCGGGTTGGCACCAGACCGAGCTCTCTTTGAGCCCAGCTCAAGTTACATTTAACTAGACACAAGCCTTGGCCAACCCATTAGGGACAAGCCTGGTCTGGCCCATTATAGGCATAGCGTTTTAGGCCAAATCTAGTGCATTAATAGATATTGGCAGGTTCAATAGGTAGTTTTTATTAAAAGTTAAGCCCTAGCCCAGATCATTTATTTAGTAGGCCTTAAAATAATATCCACGACCTAGAAATGCAACACAAGTTCGAAAGAATTAGGGTCATGCCTAAAAGCCCATTGTTAGAAACTCTAATTTAGGTCCATCAATAGCTAGAAATAGGCTCGAGGCCCACGGATGTCAACTGGCTCCAAACTGGATGATAAAAAGGTTTAAAAGGTCGCCGAAAATGGCTCTGACAGTCCACCCAAATAAACAGGACCAAAACCAACAATAATTAGGTATTAATAATAAATATATGCAAATAATTAATGCAACAAAAAAAGTAAGACATTACACTATAGGGCTCCTACTTTTCTAGTTTTGGTTTGGTGGCTTACATCTTTCCCGCATAGAGTGCAGACCCCAACCCTAGGTGGTTGACTTTGGTTGGTTATCTTGTTTTCCTTTAATAGTAGACGCCTTACAAAAAAAAAAAAAAAGAAAAAAAAGGAAATGACATATGATTAGGCATTCATACTAGATGGCTTTCAATTTAGGGAAAATTACCTCAGGGGTGGTCGTAAGTTTGCACTTATGGCCCAAGGCAACCGGATGGCATTTTGTTCGACTAAAAGGGAGTGCCTTTTCGGAACTTTGGCCCGACAACCCCAATAGAAGGTAGTTTTCGGCGTCAGTCACCTCGGTTTGGGCATAACTGTAATGGAGTCGAGAAATAAACCAAAACACAAAAAATGGGAACTAAGAATACAGAGGGTTTCTCATTTTTTTTTTCAGGCACAACCTTGTCCTCTCCTCTCCTTTTCTCCAAACATGAATACTATATTTCCATTCAACTCTTTCTAGAGTTGTATCTTGACAGACAAAAGCTCCATGAATGTCGTCCATTTCCGTGCTTCATCAATCGTGTATTCTTCTATAGTGGAGAAAAAGAAGAAAAACTACAACTCTAAAAGGGAAGGGCCATCAATCGCTTTTAGAGTTCAGTCTTAAGTCCATAAGATCCCATTATCTGTTATTCTAGTTTATTGTTCCTGTTTGTTAATTTTCTAATTTGAGTATATGTGGCCGCTATGGGCATCTCTGGATAGTTTTTGAAAGAACACTATGGAGTACTAATCATCTTCAGGTGTTTAGTGTTTAGGGTTTAGGGTTTACAGCACATCCAAGTAACCCCTAATCAATGTTGTTTGTATGATCTTTTGAGCGAAAAATTAGGTGCATTAACGAGATAAGGGATATTACTAATTACTTTGAAGTTTCAAAGAGGTGTGATAAACCCTAAACCCAGAAAAGAAGCTTAATTGCTCTTCCAATCCAAATGGTACTACTGATTCCCTTCTTCATGTATGTATATTTCCAAGTCATGTTTCAAGAAGATAGTTAAACCTCGCAAATGATTAACTTGATGTAAGAGACGATGATCTCCTTCCCTTTTTGTTTTATTTTCTGTAAGAGATCTCTTTCCCTATTTTGCTTTGTTTACCCACTGTAAGACGATGATCGACGCTGAAGGAAGCACTGAGACGATGAGCTGAGCTCTCTATTTTCTCATTTTAAAAAAAAAAACTATGCCTGCTATTGACGCCCAGCGTACGGGCTAAAAGGGTAAAGAGGGAAGAAATTGTCGAAACTTACATTATTTGGGGGGTGCCGGGCCAAAGTTCCAAAAAGACATCCCCTTTCGGCCCAACAAACTACCGTCTGTGTGTGAAGGGTAAAGTTGCAGCCCCTCAAGTAATTTTCCCTTAAATTTATACCGACGGACGAAAACTACTGGAACTTCCGAGTGGTGATCCCATCAAGCGTTCACCCATCTGGCTTGGTAAAAGTATGAATGGAGCTCGAGGCATACCTTTGTCGAAATGGAAGAGAGTAAAACTTCTGTCACAACTCACAATATGAGCCACAAGGCACACTATTAGAGGGCGCTGACCGTATGGATGTTTAGCGATTCCCTCTCTAGACCTGCGAACAAAAAATCAGCCTGATTAGTAATTTATAAGCGTTGGATTGAAGTTATTTTCATGGTTTGATTTTAACCGTAGGAATGTGAGCATTATTGAGCGTTTTTGGGTGCAAAGATCCAAAGGTTGTAAATCCCTAATCAGGTAGATTTTTGGTTTGCAGGTCCACCGAGGAGCTGGCCAAACATCTATATGGTCAGCCCCCTCTAATAGTGTTCCACGTGGTCGATCACAACCCGTTGTGATAGGAGTTTTACGGGCTGTTCTTTGATACCGACTTCGGTATCAAAATTTTGATGCCGAAGTCCCTCAATCTGCCACGTAGTAGACTTTTTAGGGCCCACCGACTCCATGAATATTTGCCCCACATCTTGGTGGACCCACACACCAAAAATCAGCGTGAGTGGTGATTGGTGATTTCTAGTTGTAGGATTTGAGCACTTTTCATCATGGGCTTTATGAACAGGCCTATGAGTTGGTTCCAAGGCCATGATGGAAAAGTACTCAAATCCAATGGCTAGAAATCACTAATCATACTGATTTTTGTTGTGTGGGTCCACCAAGATGTGGGCCAAATATTGATGGAGTCGGTGGGCCCTAAAAAGTCAACTACGGGGCAGATTGAGGGACTTCGGCATCAAAACTATGTCAGTGAACGCCAGTGTTTCGAGACGCGTTAATGATCATTACTTTTAATTAATTACGTTGCAAATGCTTTTTCACCGTCCTTTACCTAATTCATTAGACGACAAGAATTCTCTGTGGCCGAAGTTTGATTACTCGGGCAGTGTGAGAAGAGTCAAAAGAGATATATTTTCAGGGTCGCTGAATAACAAGGTATACCTCAAGCTTTTTGGGGTGAGGAACACCATTTTTTCTTACTCACTGATCCCTTCTGGGCCCACCGACCGCATTGATGTAAAATTTGCATGACCGACGGTCAGTGACCGTGGCCCACAATATGAGTAACGTGGTATATATTTAGAAGAAACTGACCGCATGGATGTTTGGTCCATACCTAGGTGGAACTACAAACCAAATATCAATCTCATTAGTAATTTCTACGCGTTATATTTGAATCATTATCAAGGTTCCTTATTTTAACCGTTGGAATTTTTGGGTCACAAGATGGAAGGGTTTGAAATCACCAATCAGACTGATTTGATTTTTGGTTCGTAGGTCCACCTAGGGACTGGCCAAACATCCATACGGACAGCATACCAAGTGGCTCTTCTTGTAGTCGGTCTACCGTACCGTAGTAGACATTCATACCAAAAATCAGCTTGGTTGATTGGTTTTAGTACTAAACAAAAAAAAAAAAAGGTTGAATCAAACAGCTGTAGTAACACCTTAAAGGTACTAAAATCTAATGGTCAGATATTACCAACCAGGGTGGTTTTAGATGTGTATGTATCCATGGATCAAGGTGTGGGCTAAAGCCGCTAAACATCAAAAGGTCAGTGAGCTAAAAAATGGAGCTTCATCACGCCGGCCAAAAAAGCAAAAGCGTAAGGTATACCTTGTAACATCTTTTTCCTATTTTAAGACTATACTCATGAGAATGCCCACATAGGATGCTACAGCCCAGCAGCACTCCATAGTTCACAGTTTGATACCATTGAGGGTGAGTAAAACTTCTATCACAAGAAATTGTAAATCACACAATCACAAGCCAATGATTTCTCGGCACGTATAGAAATGCTTTGCTGCTTTTGATTTTAGGTGTACGTGCCGAGAACTCATTGGCTCAATCCGATTTTGACAGAAGTTTTACTCCAAAATTGACGGGTTGGTGAGTCTCATCATATGTACACAGACGCTGAGCTAAGAAAGAACTGTACATGTACGTGTCTTCAGCAGTTCAGCTTATCTTTAATGGATGCTTGGCTAGCTGTGTCCAAACATTTTTACACAGTTTTCCTGTAGGGAGAGGAGTAAATTTTCTATCACACGAAATTGTAAATCACACAATCACAAGCCAATGAGTTCTCGGCACGTACACAAGTGCTTTTGCAACGTACCCATGTTCTTTGCTTTTTAGGTATATGTGCCAAGACTCATTGGCTGTGTTTGTGTGATTTGCAATCAGATTGTGACAGAAGTTTTACTCGTAGGGAGAGTAGACTCGTTGGCTTAGTGATTGTGTGATTTGCAATCGGATGGGTTTTTTGGAAAAATCTATGATACCGACTTCGGTATCAAAATTTTGATGCCGAAGTCCCTCAATTTGCAGACTTTTTAGGGCCCACATCTTGGTGGACTCACACACCAAAAAATCAGTATGATTAGTGATTCCTAGCCATTGGATTTGAGTACTTTTTCATCATGGGCTTGGAACCAACTCATAGGCCTGTTCTTAAAGCCCACGATGAAAGTGCTCAAATCCTACGGCTACAAATCACCAATCACTCTGATTTTTTGTGTGTGGATCCACCAAGATATGGGCCAAATATTCATTGAATCAGTGGGCCCGAAAGAGAAATTGAGGGACTTCGGCATCAAAAATTTGATACCGAAGTCGGTATCAAAGAACAGCCCGGGTTTTTTTGGTACACTGCACAAGTCTGATTGCTAGCATGTGAATCGAATATTTTCTTGGAAAAAGATGTAACAAGGTATGCCTGAAACTGTTCATTTGCGGAAGCAGCATATTTGGTAGTCACCGCTGCCATCTGGGCCCACTGACCGCTTGGATGTTTATCCCACCCCTTGGTGGATATACATGCCAAAAATCACCTTGATTGGTAATCTATAACCATTAGATTTTAACACTTTTTAGCACCATTTAAGGCGTTCTTATAGCCGTTGAATACAACCATTTTGAGTACTAAAACCAACGGCTAAAAAGCACTAAACAAGCTGATTTTTTGTATGAATATCTATTAAAGAGTGGGCTAAACATCCATGCGGTCAGTGGGCCCAGATGGCAGTGGTGACTACCAAAAATGCCGCTTCCGCAAATGAAACGATCTCAGGTATACCTTGTTACATCACGACCCTATTTTCTTTGGAATGCGGATACTCTTTCCACTGACGCACTGACATCCTTGATAATAGAGCCCTTTCTCTAAATAAATACCCCCATCAAACTTTGAAACTATTTCGTCTCTCTCTCCTTCGCATTGCTAGGGGTATCTCACAGCAGCAGGTAGGGGAACAAGAAAGGGTACCTCTTTCTCTGCAGATTTAACGTTCTTCCACTTTATCCTTTTTTTGTTTATTTTTTTTCAACCTTTAATCACCACCGAAGAGACCCGTTTCTCTCTTTTTCTTCCCGCTGTTTTCTTTATAAAAACAGTCCTCCTCTTCCTGAATCCTGAGAGTCTGAGACAGATATTAAAGAAAAACAAGTCCCTTTCTTCTGTTCTGTGTCTCTGGAGTCTGGACTTGTTTTCTTCTCTTCATCGTCCTCCTTCAGCCATGGAGATGATGCTGAGACCTCTCTTTACTCTAGTCTTCGTCATTCTCTTCCTTCCCTACATTTTAGGTAAGTATGCTGTATGCATTCTCTCCGTTTTACTCTTTATCAATAAATGTAGCTGACGACCAAAGCATTTATAACTATTTTTTTGTGTTTGTTGGTTTGTTCTTCAGTTGAGGTTTCAGCAACCACAATTATGCTCTACAACAAATGCACACACACAGTATGGCCAGGCATTCAACCAAGCGCAGGCAAACCCGTTCTTGCCCGAGGTGGCTTTAGACTCCAACCCAAAAAAGCTTACTCCCTTCGAGTCCCCGCCCAGTGGTCCGGCCGCATCTGGGGTCGCCACGATTGCACCTTCGACGCCACCGGAAAAGGCCTCTGCGCCACCGGAGACTGCGGTGGTAGTCTTTACTGCAATGGCCTTGGCGGTACCCCACCTGCTACTCTCGCGGAAATCACACTCGGTGAACAAGATTTCTACGACGTTAGTCTTGTCGACGGTTACAATCTAGCAGTCTCAATCACACCATATAGGGGTAAGGGGAAATGTAGCTATGCAGGGTGTGTAAGCGATCTGAATGAGATGTGCCCCGTGGGTTTGCAAGTGAGGTCTCACGATAATCGCCGGGTGGTTGCGTGTAAGAGCGCTTGTTTTGCGTTCCAATCGCCGAGGTTTTGTTGCACTGGGAGCTATGGAAATCCTCAGACTTGCAAGCCAACGGCTTATTCGAGAATTTTCAAGACTGCTTGTCCAAAGGCCTACTCGTATGCGTATGATGATCCAACAAGTATTGCTACATGCAGTGGTGGGAGCTATTTAGTCACATTTTGCCCACACCATTAGTGAACGAAGTCTCTCTGTCTCTCTGTAGTGTTTTAAGTTTTAACTACTATATTAACTGTATTACTGTTACTACTACCACATGTGTATCTCTAGTGTTTTTTGAGTACATTTTAGCTTCCAGTTTGGTTGTCAACCGGTTGGTTCTGCTTCTTATTTGGTTCACAAAGGTCTTGTAGGGCCTCCTATTGGATGGTTTTGGTTCATATTCGTTATGAGTGGTCAGGTTGTAGTACTAAAAGCAGCTTATAGTTTTTTTAGGTTTTAATAAGCTAATTTAACATGTTAAGCAGGAGTTAAAATGGGATTTTTATTACAAGGACGAGTGATTCTACCCGTTGTGTTCAATCATGATTTTAGTAGGGATTGACAAGTTAAAATGGTGCGAGTGGCTGTTTGTCTCATGCGAGGCATGTGATGCTCGAGTAAAACTTGCCTGACCACCTGTGGTGTGGTATCCTACCAGACCACAACAGCTGCTTGCCACGTGGATTTTGTACGGTTGCAAGTCACATCGGCACGAGCCACAAACTCATCCTCTCCTCCTCTGGTTAACCTACTCAGGTTTGATGAGAGTAAATAAAAAAAGTTAACCTCCTCAGGTTTGGTGAGAGTAGTTTGGTGAGAGTAAATGAAAAAAGTTAACCTCCTCAGGTTTGGTAAGAGTAAATGAAAAAAGTGAAAAAAAAAAAGTAAAAAAAAGTAAAGCAACATGAAGAAAACACGTGGCAATTTCTTAGAAGACACTGACTTTAAATCTTTGACCCAAGGTTTAAAAAACGGCCGATATAATGTTATAATAAAAATAACGGCCGTTATTTTTCTGTTATAACGAAAATAACGACCGTTATTTTCTGAAAAATTTTGTAAAAAAAATGGCAGTTATTTTCGTTTTTTTCCGTTATTTTCAGTTATATTCTGTTTTTTTCCATCTTTGAAAATTTGAAATTCAAATTTTAAATTTCAAAATTTGAATTTCAGCGCTATTTTTTCCTTTATTTTTCCGTTTTTGCCCCTGAGCATTTTTTTCGTTATAATGGAAAAACGGTAACGCCCCAGTCCATTAACGGTCCCTTTTAAACCTTGGTTTGACCCATGGTTTTAAAAACGGTCGATTAAACGGAAACGCCCCAAGCCCGTTTCCGTTAAAACTGTTTAAACACGTTTTAACGTATTTGAATTTATCGGCCATTTTTTGTTTTAACGACTGTTAAAATCGTTTAAACAGCCATTAAATTCTGAATTTTTTTGTGAAAAAAATGTCCGTTAAATTCCGTATTTTTTTTAATTTTCAAATTTCAAAATTTGAATTTCAGCACCATTTTTTTCCGTTAAAATCCGTTTAGTTCCCTTAAATTTCGATTTTTGCCCCTGGCCGTTTCAATCCGTTTTAACGTCCGTTTAAACGGTGACACCCCCAGTCGGTTTAACCGTTAAAATGACCTCCTTTAAACTTTGGGTAAAGTTTTAAGGAGGCCGTTTTAACGGTATAACGCACTGGGGGGCATTACCGTTAAAACAGATTGTAACAGCCAGGGCCAACAAAAGAAAAAAAGGAAAAAAATGGAATTTAACGGATTTTAACAGAAAAAACGGAAAAAATGGCATTGAAAGTCAAAGCGTCGAAACGGATTTTAATGATTTTACGCACGATTTTAAAAACGGCTGTTTAAACGGTAACGCCCCAAGCTCGTTTCCGTTAAAACCATTTAAACATGTTTTATCGGTTTTGAAACAAACGGTTGTTTTTTTTTGTTTTAACGGTCGTTAAAATCGTTTAAACAGCAGTTTAATTCTGAAAATTTTGTGAAAAAAACGGCCGTTAAATCCGTTTAATTCCGTTAAAATCCATTAAATTCAGTTTTTTTTTTTAATTTTCAAATTTTAAAATTTGAATTTCAGCGCCATTTTTTCCGTTTAATTCCGTTATATTCCATTTATTCTTATTTTTTTCCATTTTTACCCTTGGCCGTTTCAATCCGTTTTAACGGCCGTTTAAACGGTAACGCCCCCAGTCCGTTTAACTATTAAAATGGCCTCATTAAACCTTGATTTTATGGTAACAGGCTTGGGGCATTACCCCTTTAAACGGCTGTTTTTAAAACCACACTTTGACCCTAGCTAGTAATTTCACGTATTATACACGTTTAATACACGATTTTTTTTTTTTGAAAGAACATTTAATATTACCGTATAAAATAAAAAATCAGAAAAAAATCACGAATTTTTAGATTATATGAATAAAACAAGTATTATTCATGTTTAATACATGGACTGCGTGTTTTTTAAATAATTAAAAAGCACGTTAAATGGCCTCATAAAATGAAAAAATAGATAAAATCCAGGCTTTTAAAGGCTAAACGAATATAAATTTAAACAATGACCGAATTTTTGACCAGATGTTTTTATCCCAAAACCGACTTAAACTCGAACTTTTCTCGTTTCGAATCTTTACCGAATTGCTAACTGGTACGTTAAAAACTGTTAAAACCCGTTTTGACGCTTAGAAATTAACAGCCTTTTTTTCGTTTTGACAGCTGTTAAAAAATTTTGTGAAAAAAAGGCCATTATTTCCGTTAAATTCTATTTTTTTCGTTTTTCAAAATTTCTAATTATAAAAGTCAGCACAATTTTTTTTTTTTTTCGGTTGAATTCATTAAAATTTATTATTTTTTAATTTTTGCCCATCCGCTACAATCCGTTTTAACGGTAACGCCCCCAGTCTATATACCGTTAAAACAATCTCCTTTAAACCTTGGTTTGGCTAATCCCTAGGTGGAGTAAAACTTCGATCACAACGCACAATACGAGCCATGTGGCACACTCTTGGTGGACGCTGACCGTATGTATGTTTGGCAAATCAGTAGGTGGACCTACAAACCAAAAATAAACCTGATCAGTGATTTCTAAGCGTTGGATTGAAGTTATTTTCATGGGTTGATTTTTACCGTATGAATTTTGAGCATTATTTGGGTGCAAAGATCCATAGGTTGTAAAAGCCAGATAACCGAGATACTTTACCTTTTTTTAATTTTTTTAGGAGAAAAAAGGAAAATACTCTTTTGCTCTCACCAAACCTGAGCAGGTTTACCAGAGGAGGAGAGGATGAGTTTGTGCGGATGCGACTTGCTACCGTACGTAAGCCACGCGGCAAGCACCTTGCTTATGGTTTGGGAGATACCACACCACAGGTGGTCAGGCAAGTTTTGCTCGTGATGCTCCTCCCCAATGGTCTAATGTCTATTCAGTTCAGTGGTAGGTAGGCTGAAAACAACTTTTTCTACAGTGTAATGTGTAATGGTTTGTTACTATTGGAAAAGAAATTTGATGCAGAGGAGTCGATAGAGAGAAGAACCAAAAATCATGATTGAACACAACGGCTAGAATCACTCAAAAAAGGTTGTGATGGCTAGAGATAGCAGCCAATCAGAGTGTCCTGCGCAACGAGAATCCTATGTGATAAATGATCCAGCGAAACAAAGTTTAAGGAGCTTTTGGTAAAGAAAGTGGGAAAAACAATGATGCTCAATGGGCAGTGACCAAAATGTCTCCTTTTATATTCAAAATGTATTTATATATTTGAGGGCATCTTCGAAAAAAGGTAGCGAAAAACAACACTGAGCTTAAAGGGGTCCCACACATTATTATAGTAGGGATGAGTAGCAGAAAATATATATTGGAGGGCTCATTCTCTCTCTCCATTCAGGATTTCCTAATACTTGGTACACTTACTTGGTTATTTATCTGGATTAGTACTGTTTTGTTTTTGCAAAGTAAGAAATTTATATTAAAACAAAACGAAACCAATGATACAATGCAGCAACAGGGAGAGGACTGCATCACTGCATGTGGAGACATGCCGACTAGGTTGGCACCCCGCCCCTCATCAATCACTTGCATGACTATATACCCCCACTAAAGGGAAATACTACACTTGATTAAGCAAATATGAAGTATGGTCTAAATGGATCCTCCATGGTCTATGAACTCTAGTTTTCCATTCCAAGTTTCTACCATTAATCTGTATGTACCTTACCCCTCAAGAAGCTAAACATTAGGAATACATATCTATCTTGGTGGGTATCACCAAACGCCCACTCAAAAATAACACCCTATTTCTTTGTTTTTCTCTTTGTTCCTTGAAAAAAAAAAGGGAGAAAAATATTTTTAGATGAGCAAATCTTAGGGACTATTTGGATTGCCTTTTATTCCAAAAAAAGAAGTATTTTTTTTTGTTGCTTTCAATATCTTTCACAAATATCTTTTTTATAGCACAAAAAAATGGAGATCCAAACGGGTCTTTTCTCTTTTCCTCTGTTCTACTTCCCTCTTCTTCTCCTTATCTTCAATTTCCGAATCTTACCCGTCGTTCGACCATGAACCAAGGACCTAGATGCAAATGCGTTTGTCTCGTCCAGACTAATCCTAGTTTCTTGCATTCCCTATTTAGTTTTTTTTTTTCGTCTTGTGGTTCATGTTTTTCTAGGGTTTTGTTAGTTGTGGAGCCGGATGGAGAGCTCCAATCGATTGGGCGTTGTCTCTAATCGATCGGAGTTGCAGGAGAGTTGCGAGATTCTTATTCCGCAAACCATTTACTATCGCAAGCGTACTTAAGTACTTTCACGGAAACCCTAGTTATGTTATGGAAATGTATTTATACCATGTATTGGTGAGATTGGTGATGAAGAGAGCAACAAAAAGTGAATCGCAACGTTCACGTCCTCTAAATCAACGCTACAATTCTACGCGCGCCCTCCCAATCAAGAAGTCTTGTCCGCTTGTTCAGTTTGGTACTCCCTAAACCTACCTTCGATCAGTACTCCCTAATCTTAATTCTTAGCATTCCAGTCTCTACTGAAGGTGAAGGATTCAGTACACACTGAACCCCAAGTCGCTCAAATAGTGTTGAGACACATTGGTACTCTCAGACTTGCTAGGTTTAAGATTTTAAGTGGAAAACCTAAGTTGAGTGAAGATCAAGCACTAAGCTATGATCAAAGAAAAACTCTCAATAAATAGTAATGAAGCTTGAACTTTTCTTCTTCGAATGGACAACTCTTAATAAGTAAAACTTTTTTTTCTTAGTGTTAATGTGTAATCTGTAAGTCCAGAGAATGATTATATTTATAGAGTTTCGTAGCCCTAAGTCATAAGAGAGGTAGAGAATGTAGAACCTTAAATTTCGGATCTGAAAAGACCTATTCGCGTACAGTCCAATTGATTGGGCTAGTACAATCGATTGGGCCAGTACGAATGGGTTTTTCCTTCGTAAATCCAATTGATTGTACTAATGGTCCAATCGATCGGACTCTTTAAAGTTTCTGTTCCATAGTGTCCAATCGATTGATTAGGAAGATCCAATCGATCGGACTCAGAATGAATTCTGTCCGTAGAGTCCAATCGATTGATTAGGAATGTCCAATTGATCAGACTTTGAAATAGTTTGTTCCAAAGGGTCTAATCGATTGGACAAGTCAAATCGATTAGCTTGGAAGGTCCAATCGATTGGACATACCGCCATAGTCAAAATCTTGACTAGACTCGGGTTTGTCCTCTGACTACGTTTGATCATTATATTTTATTCATTGAAAACCCATTCCTATGGTCACTAAGTCACTTACCTTCCTATGCGAGCGCGTACGATCTTTAACGAACAAATTGGCAGTTACTCAGATGACTCCTGTCCTCAATCGTCTGATTCTTGTTGTCTTTCTCTTTTAGTCTTCACGTAATCGGTGAAGTATGCATACCACGACATCTTCATTGCTACACTGGTGCTCATAGGAATGGTTACAAGAATATTTTGTGTCACACGAAATCTTTGACAAACTAGAATATGAAATTATTCTTTATAAAGCTTTGGTTGAGAATGAAATAGGTCAGAAGCTGAAGTGTCCCAGATCAGATAATAGGGAAGAGTATTGAAATAACTGGTCCGTTCTCTTTTACTCGAGAATACCTAGAAGGGGGAGGTGATTAGGTATTAAAAATTAAACTAACCTAATACAATATTACTGGTCATAAACTCGCATGTCTCGGTTGATTGATAAATGTATTATCTCAACCGACTCAAATCAAATATACCTTTGTGATATATTGTCTTTTCGTCATTTGATTTAATCAAAACAATTAGCGGAACAACAATTAAACAATCTACAAGATAGAGTTTTTACGTGGAAACCTTAGCTAAAAAAAAACCACGGGACCACGTCCAGGCAGAAAGTATCACTAACTGGAAAGTTCTAAGTTACAGAAGTTACCTACGCAACAATGTTGCAAATGCAGCTTCCAACAATAGTCGAGGCCTATTACGGGTGCATCTACGTCCTCTGGCTCTATGCTACGAATCCACGCGCGCCCTCCCAATTATGAAGCCTTTGCTACTTGTTCAGTTTGATACTCCCCAAACCTACTTTCGATCAATACACTCCAATCTTATTTCTCACATGACAGTCTCTACTGAAGGTGAAGGATTCAGTACACCATGATCACCACAGTTGCTCAAGAGTGTTGAGCACTGGTACTACTCTAGATACTAGGTTAAGATATTAATTGGAAAACCTAGGTAGGGTCGGATCAAGCTCTCAACTTTGATCTATGGAAGAGAAAATCTCACAAGAGAAATAATGAAGCTAGGGCTTTACTCTTCTAAACAATGACTATCTAAATAGAAAGCTTACTCTTTTCTCTTTTGTTGTGTAAATTGTATAGCTCAAGAGTGCTCTATTTATAGAAATATTGAACCACTAGGTTGTGCAAGATGTGGGGATAAGGGACCACAAAAATTAGATCAGAAATTGACACATTCTGCAAAGTTCAATCGATTCCAATCGATTGTACTTTGAGTCCAATCAATTGTACTGTACGGATGAGTTTTTATTCGTAAAAGCAATCGATTGTACTCAGGGTCCAATTGAAAGTAGGTTTTTTCTGTGTCGTCAGATCGAAAACCCTAATTTTAACACAATTTATAATTTTGATCCGAGATTTTTAATCCTGCAAAATATGGAGATTCTGTATAGGGATTCGTGTCAGATGTCGATCAGCACTCAGAATTAGTCGGGTTAGCGCAATAATGAACATAAAATGACATAAAATTTGTAGAGAATGGAACATAATTTTATTCAAATCAACTTCATTCAATTGAACATGTCTCTTACAATCAAGTAAAAATAACTAAATTATAAAGCATTAAAAAAATGAATAAACTAGAGAGAGAAAGAAAGAACTAGAGAGATCTAGAGAAAGAAAGAAGGATGAAGGTAGAGAGAGAGTGAGAAATAGAGAGAGAAAACTAAAATTCTAGAGAGAGAGAACTTTAAAGAGAAGAAGAGAAGTTTAAGAGAGAGAAAGGATGAGAAGAGAGAGAAAGCTAGGAAGGGGAGAACTTACCACTATCTTACCGGAAAGGTGGAGATCGGAGATCGACCGTTGATGAAGTTGATGAGGTGGCTGGAGTAAATTGGGAATGGAGGGGATTGGTAAGGCTGCTGATGTGCACAGTAGAATTGTGAAGCACTACAACTAGTGGACCGTGAGGAGCACTTGTCGTGCACGCTAAGGTGCTACAGTTGCATAGCGCAGCAGCATGGTGAGTTGCATGTCATGCTTCTTGATGGAGATGCACGAGTAGCAAAAGGATAGAAAGCAAAGGGGCTGTAAGGAAGAGGGAAAGAGGAAGACGGCTTGGGATGAGGACATCGTGGCTGAGTAGAGGAAGAAGAAGAAAGATCAAGAAGAAGAGAAGAAGAAGGCCAAGAAAAATGAAGAAGAAGGTGAAAGGAGCGGTACGAATGAATTTTTTTTTTTTTTTTGTTGTGGGGTAAAAGAGTGAGGGCAAGAAGGCTAGAGGGGCTGCCTGGCAAGTGGAAGGGGTGGTAGTGGCTGCCGGAGTTGCAGACCTATAACTTCGGTGAGAATAAGAAGAAGAAGAAGAAGAAGAAGAAGAAGTAGAAGCTTACTGTGTAGGGAAATGAAAGTAGGGTTTTTCCGAGTCGTCGGATCGGAAACCCTAATCTCAACACATTTGTAAATTAATTTGATTCACTTTAACTTGAATCGTGCAAAATTACAGAATTCTTTGCACAGTGGAAAGTCAGAATCGAATCCGCACTCGGACTTAGCCGGGTTAGTGCAAGTAAGAACATGAAATGTCAGATTTTTTCATAGAAATCGATGCGAATGATGGTGGGGTGAGAGTGGTGATTTGAAGTGGATTTTTAAAACATGTTCTTGATAGAGATATCATTACCCACTAATTAAAACAAAAAAAATGCGAAACAAATCAAACCTTAAATATCAAGAAAAATTCTTCATTAATGCATAAACAACTATCCATTACATTGAATCAAAATCGAGTTCACATCATACTAAAACACAAATAAAAATCCTAGTAAAGATTTAGAGAGAGAAAATACTAAAAGATGAGAGAGAATCTAGAGGGAGAAACAAGAAATGAGAGAAAATAAAGAAGAGAGATAGGTGTTCTAGAGACAGAAAGTATGAAATAGAGAGAGAGAAAGAGATTTAGAGAGATTTCTAGAAGGATAGAAAGGTTTTTAGAGAGAGAATGAAAGTAGAAAGAGAAAAACTAAGCCTAGAGAGAAGATGATGGAAAGAGAGATGAAGAAGAAGAAGGATATTACCTTTATGAACTTACCATGGAGGATGGGCTAGGAGAAAGAGAGATGAATCGGCCATGATACTTGGGTCGACCATTGGTGGCTATGCATGAGTGGATCACGTTGCAAGCTTGCAGCCTTAGTAGTTCTTAATGGTGGGCGGTGCACATCCAATGATGGTGGATCCAATGGAGATCGTGGCCAGATGGGAGGAGTTGTTGAGATAGCAAGGTGCTGTGCATTACCGTTGGAGAGAGGAGCGAGCGGAGAAGGCAGAGCACTCAGGCGGTGCTGGCTGGTGTTAATGGAGGCGCACCATCTTCAGGCTGTGGGATTGCTGCTATAGGCAGCAGCAATGGTGGAAGGTGATGGCGGAGGTGTGGGAAGAAGGCGGCAAGGAGAGGGCGATCCAGCAGGTAGGTATCCCCCCTCCTCCTTCTTCTTCTTCCTTTTTCTTTTGCCCGTTTTTTTCTTATTTTATTTTCTGGATGGGATAATGGTGGCTGTTGCAAGAACAACCACCGAATCTGCTCAAAAGAGGTGGGGGCGGTAGTAGGATGAAAAATGGAGGAGGCGGTAGCTGCAAGGGTGGATATGGTTGCTGTGGTGCGTGGAGATGGTTGGTGCTGCAGCAACACCTCATCGTGGAAATATGGTGGTAGCACCAAGTCGTTCTTGCTGGTTCGTCCAGCAAGAACTGTTAGAGGGAGAGAGATGGCGGTGGGTTTCTTGGAGAGAATAGTGGCGGACAGAACTTGCAGCGGCAAGGGGGGTGAGATCAGAGGAGGTGGAGCTCGCTGTTCCCTTGCTGGTAAGCGGCCAGGAGTTGCAGCCTGCAACTCCGGTAAGAAAGTGATGAAGAAGACGAAGAAGATGGAGGAGAAGAAGAAGAGAAACGGGCTCAAGGAGAAGATGAGAAAAAGGAAGGGGGTGAAGGAGAATGGAATGGGGGGAAGGAGAGGAGGAGAGAGGGAGAAGGGAGAAGGAGGACGTGCAGGCAGCCGGAGTTGCTGCCTGCAACTCCGGCGAGGTAAAAGATGAAGAAGATTAAGAAGAAGGAGGAGAAGAAAGAAGAAGAGAAGGAGAAGAAGGAGAGGAAAACGTGGGGAAAGGTTTTTGGGAATGAGAGGTGAGGAAAAGAGAGAGATTAGGATTCAAACGAACCCTTCTCCTCTCCTTTATAAACCCCCCACTTTCCTTTAATGGAAAATGGGGTTTCTAGAAATAAAAAATATTTATTTAATTATTTTTTTTAAATCACTTTCTTTGGGGGATTTCCCCATTTAGTGGACCCCCCACATTTTTTAAAACTTTAATTTGAATTATTTTGAAATTCATGGGGTCCACTAAATGGTGGGGCAGCGAGTCGATGATGATGGGCCGGTTGCTGGCCCACATGGACTGATGAAGTCCATCTTCTCATAAGATGATGTGATAGAAGATTAGCTGATGATCAGACTGAAGATGACTGGATCAGGATCTAGATTGGCAGGCCGACGGATTTAGAGAGATTCGACGGTCTGATGGACGATCCAATGGTCCGATGGAAGATCCAACGGTCCGATAGCTTAGGGAGATGGGCCAGAGCCAACAGGCAGGAGTTCTGGGGTTAGGTCAGTAGATCCGAGGACCAAAAGATGAAGAGAGAGAATAAGGAGAGATGAGATAGAAAATTAGGGGGAGGAGAGAGAAAATATCAGAAAATGGAGATAAAAGTATTGGCAGAGGGTCTGGAACCCTGGTCTTCACTGTGACAATCCTCACGCTTCTCCAGTAGAGTAGACCATCATTCCTTATTGATTCATGTGGCTTTAAACGCTTTGGTCCGTCTCTTGGTCATTGGCTCTCCTGCTCTCTTCGTTCTTTGGGCCGACTCTTTGGTCATCTTATTCAGCCCATATTTGGCTCATATCTTCTAGTCATCGCCTGTGGGCTCTTTAAGCTTTGATAATGGGCTTTCATGATCGATTTTGGCCCGTAAGTCTTGAGAATCATCTAATCAGGGTTTCCTGCGATAGAAAAAGTTGGAAAGTTTTGGCAAGGCTATAGACTGATAATCATGACCCAAAATAGTCAAACTCTGCATGTGTGTGTGCTCAATATTTTCATCATCCAAGAGTTACGACTTCCAGATCACCTCTAAGTTCTTATGCCTCGACCTCAAATCTCACATGTTTAGCACTCTGAATGGAATCACACATGAAGGGTTTTATTCTTTTCTCTCAATTTATATATGAGGAGATATGTTGATATATAAAGCAAAGATCTCACATATGTATTATTTGAAGGAAGGACATCTTTAGAAGAAGATCTCATGATTGGAATACCACTTCACTCGGGAACGACAGATCAAACTCTATAGCTTCTCTTTCTCCAGTCTCCACATTTTATGATCGTGCTATCCTAGAATCAAATAGGACTTTCTTGGGTTGTAATGATGCTTAGGTCCGGTGTAGAAAAATAAAGGGATACAGGATTTCAAAGATCTTGAGAGGATATCTCTATTTTCTTGTATTTTTCTTGCGATGTAGCACCATTATTTGGTTCTTTTTCCTTTTTTCGTATTTTTCTTTTTTTCTCGATATTTCTAAGACTGCTCAATTTCTTTTCAGCTCTTTTTTATATTTTCTTTTCATATTTTGTTTTCAGCTTGAACCACTTTCTTTCCTTTTGATTTTTCTTCTTTACTTTTCTTTTCACGGTATACCCATATCAGTTATTCTTTTATCCATCTCAAGAGTAGGGTGGCTTAGTCATCCTTCGTAGTTGGATTGGGATTTTGGTTAATGGGCTTAATAAGAAAAGGCTTTTATAGAAAGGCTCAAGGGGTTTCTAGTGAAGTATAATTCTGGTGAGTTAAAAGGCTGAACGGTGCAGAAAGATGGCCTAAGTCATTTTTTAGGGTTTGCATTCTCATGTATTCTGTCTTGACTAGACATAGAGAAGTTTCTGTCGTAGTAATCCAGTTTTGATGTCGTTCCGAGTTCCATGATCAAATAAAAGGGTAATGAGATCTCTGAATGAATATTGCGGGCAAGAAGAATAGTGAGTCATCTTGTGACTCAGAATTGTTGTATAACCCTCTGAAATGATTAAAGGCTCGAAAACTCACTGGGTTAAGTCTCCACAATTATTCTCACAGGATCTCCAGAATTTTTAAACTTAGGATGACTCTAATGTTGATAGTATACAATTGTGCCGAATCTGAGTTTTTCTAAGTTTTCAAACCTGCTGTAGTCACGCTTGACTTGACTCAAAGCTAATTTAAAACAAAAATCGACATCCTCAACACTAACTCGACGAAGGTTTTCAGCTAATCAAAGTCAGGGTATTTGACACATTTTTGTAATTCTAGAAAACTTTTGGAGAACATCGGAAATCACCCCAAAAACAAAAAAAAAAATTTCTTTTTTTTTTATCAAAATGAAGACATGAGTTTTGGTAAAACCCACCCCCAACCAAAATACAGCACTGTCCTCGGTGCTCATCAAAGGGGCATAAAATGATGAAAAATCGGTAGTGATGATGCAAAGGTTCAGGGAAGATGTTACCAAGTCGGCAAAAACTCGACAGTGTGTGGTACCTGATGATCAGAAGAATGAATGTACCTGCATTTCCAGTGATATAACAGTTAATAACAAATGCATGAGACTCATGTACTCTAGGAATATCAGAATTGCCTTTCTGAAAGCGCTAAGTTTTACATCTTCAGCTAGACATGACGGAGGTGGTAAGCACCCACAATCAAGTTGAAACTCATGGAGACTGAGTGAATCTGCAGTCTTCCTGATACCTAAAGTGGAATGGAGACAGTTATCCTATCCCTTGTCTAGGTATACTTGTGTAGAACAAGTCTTTCTCAGTGTAGACTGAGAGAATGATAGTAAGTTCTCTGAGCAGACCCGCGAAAACATTTAGTTCAGCGGGGAGGGGATAGAAGCTTCTCAGTAAAGACTGAGAGGAGAGTAGTAGTGGGTTCTCTCACTATGGTTAGCAGAGCCGCAAACTCATTGAGTTTGGTGGGAATGTATCTGAATGGAGCAGACTCCTACAGATTAGTAGTACCAGAAATGTCTAACTTTGAGATAAAGTCAGACTTAAAGTGTTCTTGACACTTGGAAAATTTTTCCTTGGGAGAGCCCTGAATTAGACTCTCTATGGCACATGGGTCATCGACAATATCAATGTAGGGTGGCGGGTGAAAATTGTTGACCTCTTCCTCGAGGTTTCCTAATGAGATAGGGATGTTCCAATCCCTGCACTCAATATGTTCATCCTCGGTGGGGAACGGTACGTCTAGGACAGCTGGAGTCCCATATTCTAGACACGGCTCATCGGTAAGAATGTCTGCATCCAGGGCAGAGAATGAATTATCAAAGATAGAGATGGAACTGGTTCTTCTGTGCTCGGTCCAGAAGTCGGTGCTATTAAAGGCACTAAAGATTGAGACTCGGGTTCATCACTATTATGGCTCACTCCAAGGGTGGTGGGGACAGGTAAGTCTAGGCCAATAGGGATCTTGTAATTTAGACACAGCTCAGTGTCATGAAGATCTACTTCATGGTCCAGGTTAGAAGCAGCAGAGGTATAGTGAATAATAGGCTTCTCTGGAAGAGGTTCAAGATTTGGTGCTTCTGAGGGCACCGAAAATGAAGACACTGGCTCCTCAATAGTCTGGCTTGATCTAGGGGTGGTAACAACTTCTATTTCATCTAGCCAATTCTAGTATGGGGTCCAAGGTAGCGAATCCTCCTCATAGATGGTGGTCATGTCATCCCCCTCGGGATAAGCGATAGGTTGACTGGGGCAGTTGACTTTCATACTCTCAGACTCTAACTAATCTAGATGGTGGTCCAACCTCTCCATGGAATGTTGTTGCTGGATGATATATTGAGAGAGAAGGTCTTCTAGGCCAGGTTTAACAACAGACAGTAGGGGTTCAGCTAAGGGAAGCTGTAGGTGCCAACTCTTGATAATAGTCCAAAGGATTATGACAATGGTAGGCCGATAGTGAGTCTGAGACTGTCTACTGACTTTGAGAATCCTGATAGGTCCACTGTTGACCAAAATATTCAGTCTGTGGATCTTCCTGGTACTGCGATTGCGAGTATTGTCAATCATACTCTCGTTGGGTTGATGGAACCCAGAAGGATAATTATCCTGCAGAAGTGGCTGCTAGAGAAAAGACTGTTCCCAATCAAAGCTACGGTGACTCCTATTGTCCGGATAATAAGTGTGATCATAGGAAGTCTGTATTGGAGATTGAAATGTGCTGAAAGTACAGACATCTTGCTCGATAGGAGGGTAATATCCTAGAGACTGAGAATGGTGCACAAGTTGCTGGACCGAGACAGCAAGGGCAGAGACCGATTTGGTAAGTTCCCGAATTAGGGAATGTAGCTCGGGGTCACCTATTGCCTCACATCCCATAAAAGTGGTACTACTGCACACAGAATTGGTATTCCAGTGCTGGGAGTTCTCTCTTAGTTTTTCTAAGAAAATGTAAGCTTCTATGGGAGTCTTGTGCATGAATTTGCCCTAACACATCAACTCAAGCAGAGTTCTGGACTCATCAGTGAGTCCTTTATAGAATATGTGGACTAGACTCCTTTTGTCAAAATTGTGATGGGGACACTTGATTAAAGAATCTTGAAACCTATCCCACGCATCATGGAATCTTTCATCTGACTTCTGTCGAAAGTCTTGGATGATCTGCTTCATCTTGTTCGTCCTTGATATAGGGTAAAATTTGTATACAAATTTCCGAGCGAGCTCGTCCCATGTGGTAATCGAATTCTCGGGCAAAGAATAAAACCAATCAGCAGCTCTATCTTTCAGTGAGAAGGGAAAAATCTCAATTTGACACTCTCATCATCAAGGTGTTGAAGTTTGAAGAGAGTACAGATGTTCAGAAACTACCTTAGATGAGTGTACGGGTCGTCTCTTGGAAGACCATGAAAGGTAGGCAGTAATTGTACTATTTGCGGTTGGATTTCGAACTGAACCGCCGTCATGGGTGGAAGTACAATACAAGTGGGTGGGTTAGCAGAGATAGGCGCATACATCTCAATGAGAGGTCATTCAGCCTCCAGTTTTATGAAGGTAGTTTCTCTAGGAGAGGAGGGGAGGATGCCGGTGAATAATCTAGAACAGTTAGACAGACTCTCAGATTGAATCAATCTATGGTTGGATCGGGTCCAGACGGGCATATGCTTGAAAAAGTAAGCCGTAAACTAGGTAAAAAGTTGCCAGAGGAGAACACTAACCTGAAGTAGACTATATGATGCACAAGGAGCAAACATGATAACCCTATTTCTAAAACAATCAAGATATTTTAAGGGATTTGTCTGTGCGTGTTCCTAGTCCACACGCAACTAACCGCCGAATAGTCCAAGATGCCACATCGAGCTCAATGTACTTGAGTAGCAGTGACTTATAGGTGTGTTAGACAATAGGGACCCGCGCTTGTGGTCTTATTTCGATTGCATGTTAAGCGGGTTCGCTTTGTGTGGAATTTTTCCTCGAACACCGGGCTAATTGGCCCTACTTCTTGATTCTTTTTAATTAAAGATGGATCCTGGGGATCAAATGCAGCTGGAGTGATGAGGTGGGTGATGAAATCCCACCAGTTCAATTTTTGGAGCTGGGTCTGCTCTCTTAGAGTTAATTGATTAATGGCCACACCACGTAAGTCAAGTAAGTTGTTGCTAAAAAACAAATAGACATGCGGCAATGATTCACCCAACTACGCAGTATCGCACTCAAGGCGAGATAGAGACTTATCTCCCGTGTGCCACGCCACGGGATCGCCTCCGTGGAATAGGGAGCGGTATCCTAATGGGCTTGGGCCGACTCCACCTCTTTGAGCTTTCGCTCCCTACCCACACTGTGATAATGTTCCTGCACTCAATGGTTAGATAGGGTCTAGGGTTGTGGGATAGTTATTAGAAGGTTTGACCGGCTACTAGGGTTTCACAAAACGCGCATTGAGCTTAGCCGGTATATGAGTTGTTTCCAAGTATGGTATGAAGTTGAAAATAGAAATGTCCGAATTGAGATTCAGAACTTTCTTAGATAAGGAAACCTTCAAAATAAAATGAAGATTTGAAATTCGCCTATTTTATAAATTTTCCAAATTAAGGAAATCTTTCAAATTAGAAGATCTCTTATTTTAGAATTTTCCAAAATTAGAGAATATCTATAAATAGACTTTCTCCAAAATTGGAATGTCCTAAAAATGGAAACCCTAATTTCGAGATTCCTATATTTCTGAAAACTATCCAAAAATAGAAAATCCTAGAATCTAAAAATAGCGAGAATTGAAAACCCTAATTTTTTTTGAATTTTGATTTTTTTTGGTATTTTTCACTTAATCTAGGGTTTCTAAAAAACCCTAGAACAAGATCTAGCAGTTATTTGGAAAGCAGTAAAATTCCTAAATTATTACAACTTTGCACTCGGCCTTCCGAGCATTAAAAATAGTAATTTAAAAGTAGCTAAAAATAACTAAAAACCAAAAATAGAAAGTTTCCCGAAAAGGTCAGGCTGTCCAAATTGAGCAGCTTTCCGATTTGGCAACTTTCCAATTCTGTCTTTATGTCCTTTTTCGCACTCCCGTACACCCGAGCGGCAAATGCGCCATTTGAAAGTAGGTTTTTTTCTTATCGTCGGATCGGAAACCCTAATTTCAACACAATTTATAATTTTGATCCGAGATTTTTAATCCTACAAAATATGGAGATTCTATATAGGGATTCGTGTCGGATGTCGATCCGCACTCAGGATTAGTCGAGTTAGCGCAATAATGAACATAAAGTGATAGGAAATTTGTAGAGAATGGAACATAATTTTATTCAAATCAACTTCATTCAATTGAACATGTCTCTTACAATCAAGTAAAAATAACTAAATTATAAAGTATTAAAAAAAAGAATAAACTAGAGAGAGAAAGAAAGAACTAAAGAGATTTAGAAAAAGAAAAAAGGATGAAGGTAGAGAGAGAGTGAAAAATAGAGAGAGAAAACTAAAATTCTAGAGAGAGAACTTTAAAGAGAAGAAGAAAAGTTTAAGAGAGAGAAAGGATGAGAAGAGAGAGAAAGCTAGGAAGGGAAGAACTTACCACTATCTTACCGGAAAGGTGGAGATCGGAGATCGACCATTGATGAAGCTGATGAGGTGGCTAGAGTAAATTTGGAATGGAGGGGATTCATAAGGCTGCTGATGTGCACAACAGAATTGTGAAGCATTACAACTAGTGGAACATGAGAGCACTTGTCGTGCACGCTAAGGTGCTGCAGTTGCATAGCGCAGCGGCATGGTGAGTTGCATGTCGTGCTTCTTGATGGAAATGCACGAGCAGCAAAAGGACAGAAAGCAAAGGGGCTGTAAGGAAGAGGGAAAGAGGAAGATGACTTGGGATGAGGACATCGTGGCTGAGTAGAGGAAGAAGAAGAAAGATCAAGAAGAAGGCTAAGAAAAATGAAGAAGAAGGTGAAATGAGCGGTACCAATGGATTTTTTTTTGTTTTTGTTTTGTGGGGTAGAGAGTGAAGGCGAGAAGGCTAGAGGGGCTGCCTGGCAAGTGGAAGGGGTGGTAGTGGCTGCCGGAGTTGCAGGCCCGCAACTCCGGTGAGAAGAAGAAGAAGAAGAAGAAGCTTACCGTGTAGGGAAACAATGGTTGGCCAGGCACGATAGTGGTGGTTGAAGGAGCGTTGCTGGTTCGTTTGGAGAGGCCAGCTTGCCGGAAATAGTAAGTGGTGATGAGGGCGAGGTGGAGCAGCACCTTGAACAACCAGAAATCGCCGGGCTTCACTCACATCGCAGGTACGTGATGAAGTGGAGGGGTGCGGATTTTCCCACGGTTGGAGATGTAGAGAGGGTCCTCGCGGCTTGGGTTTTTTGGACGAGATGAGAAAGAGAAGGAAGATCAGGGGTTCGATTCTCGGATGAGGATGGTTAAAGGGTTTTGGAGGCAAGCTGGCCAGAGTTGCAAGTCGGGCCAGCAATGGGGATTAGATGAGAGAGGAGAGGAAAGAGAGAAGAGTGGGGGGCTGTTGACTTACAGGTTCAGGGAGCACTACCGTTTGGTGGCTGGTTTTTGGAGGAGGAAGAAAATGGCGGCTCTAATGGCGGGCAGGATAGTGGAGAAGAACAAGACCTGTGGGCAGCAGCGTGGTGGCGGCAAACGGTGGTGGCGCACTGGTTCTATGATGTACATGCAAGAAGAAGAAGAAGAAGAAGAAGAAGGAGGAGGAAGAACAGCCGGAGTTGCTGCTTGCAACTCCGGCGAAAGAATGTGGAGAAGAAGGAGAGGAAGACGGTGGTGAAGAGGGAAAACGGCCAAAAAAGAGGGGAAGAAGGGGCCATAGGTTTTGGGGAAAGAGATCAGAAGAAAAGAGAGGGATTAGGGTTCAAAACGAGCCCCTCTCCTTCCCATTTAAAGCTCCCTAGTTTCCATTAATGGAAATTAGGGATTTTTTTGAAAAATAATAATAATAATAATAATTTTTTTTTTTTTAAAAAGAAACTTCTTTTCTTTCTTTGGGGGATTTCCCCATTTAGTGGACCCCCCTTTTTTTATTTTTAAAAATTAATTTAAAGCATGTTAAAATCGTGGGGTCCACTAAATGGCCGGGCCGCGGGTCGATGACGATGGGCCCGGCTGCTGGCCCTCAAGGACTGATGAAGTCTATCATCTCATAAGATGATATGACAGGTGATTTGCTGATGATCAGACTGACGATGACTGGATCGGGATCTAGATTGGTAGGCCGACGGATTTAGAGAGATCCAACAGTCTTATGGACAATCCAACGGTCCGATAGCTTAGGGCGATGGGACAGAGCCAATGGGCAGGAGTTCTGGGGTTAGGTTAGTAGATTCGAGGACCGAGAAATGAAGAGAGAGAGAATAAGGAGAGATGAGAGAGAAAATTAAGGGAGGAGAGAGAAAATATCAGAAAATAGAGATAAAAGTATTGGCAGAGGGTCTGGAACCCTGGTCTTCACTGTGACCATCCTCACGCTTCTCCAGTAGAGTAGACCATCATTCCTTGTTGATTCATGTGGCTTTAAACGCTTTGGTCCGTCTCTTGGTCATTGGCTCTCCTACTCTCTTCGTTCTTTGGGCCGGCTCTTTGGTCCTCTTATTCAGCCCATATTTGGTCCATATCTTCTAGTCATAGCCTATGGGTTCTTTAAGCTTTGATAATGGGCTTTCATGATCGATTTTGGCCCGTAAGTCTCGAGAATCATTTAATCTGGGTTTCTGGCGATAAAAAAAGCACGTAATAAGATTTAATCAGAACGACTTTATATCTAGACTTCTGAAAATGTGTTTAATGCATGCAAATATACCATTTCGTCCAGAAAAGTAGGTTCTACGTAACAGAAGAGACTCTTACATAGAAAAGTAGATAAATAGAACATTTTATGTAGGAGAGTGCGATAACTCTAAAAGGATAATTGCTTAAAATAAGCACTTTTGAGCGAATATCACCAATCGATTGGGTACATTAGAAGTTCTGTCCCATATGGTTCAATCGATTGGTTTTCACAGTCCAATCGAACGGACTTGTTCCAATCGTTTGTAGACAAGACTCCAATCGATTGTACTCTGGGAAGTTTGTCTCGTAGATTCCAACTGATTGGTTCTCACTGTCCAATCGATTGGACTTCTCTTAGTCAATATTTAGATTTCTCTTTGCATGAATTGACTAGGATTAGTTCTTTGACTTAGTTCAACCATTAATTAGATTTTAATATCCTATTCCTATGGTCACTAAGTCTCTTACCTTCTTATGTGAGCGTACACGATCTTTAATAGGCGAGAAGTAGTTACTCAGATGACTCATGCTGTTAACCATTTGATTGTTTTGATCTTCGTCTTTTAGTCTTCACGTAGTCGACGAAGAATGCTTACTATGCAAACTTCGAAGCTACACTAGTGCTCGTAGGAACGGTTATAAAAATGTTTATGTCACACGGAATCTTTGCCAAAATTAGAATAAGAAATTAATCTTTACAAGTATTACAGTGATGAGTTTGAAGAATATTGCGCGGTTAATGGAATAAAAAGACAATTCGATTTCCAGAACACCTCAGCAAAATGGTGTAGTTGAGTGCATGAACAGGACGATCCTAGAGCGTGCCAGGAGCATGAAGATCTATCCGGGTTTGCCAAAACAATTTTGGGTGGATGCCATGAATATTGCAGTTTATTTGATCAACCGAGGATCGTTAGTTGTTCTGGATGGTGAATTGTCAAAGGAAGCTTGAATTGAAAAAGAGGTAAACCTATCGCACTTAAAAATATTTGGTTGTACCTCATATATTCATATTGATTCTGAGAATAGGACTAAATTTGATCATAAGTCTAAAAAGTGCACATTTATTAGATATGACAAATTAATTTGGTTATCAATTTTGGGATGTTGAAAAATAAAAAATCATTAGAAGTAAGAATGTTATATTTAATGAGAATGTCATGTATAAGCACAAATTGGAACAACAAAACGAAAAGCATGATAACAACGATTTTGTAGAACTTGGAGAGATATCTAGTAAAGAGGTTTTGAAACTGATATTCGCTCAAAAGTGTTTATTTTAAACAATTATCTTTTTAGCGTTATCGCACTCTTCTACGT
Source organism: Euptelea pleiosperma (assembly GCA_035048495.1). Classification (NCBI taxonomy): domain Eukaryota; kingdom Viridiplantae; phylum Streptophyta; class Magnoliopsida; order Ranunculales; family Eupteleaceae; genus Euptelea; species Euptelea pleiosperma. Next base: position 39,779,832 of record CM068543.1, read on the forward strand.
AAAACTGCTCTATTTATCCACTTTTCTACGTAAGAGTCTCTTTTGTTGCGTAGAACACACTTTTCAGGACAAAATAGAATATTTGCATGCATTAAACACATTTTCGGAAGTTTAGATATAGAGTCGTTCTGATTACGTGCTTCTTTTGTCGTAGGAAACCCCGATTGGATGATTTTCAAGACTTGCGGGCCCACATCGATCATAGAAGCCCAATATCAAAGCATAAAGAGCCAATAGGCTGTGATAAGAAGATGCGGGCCAAGTACGGGTCATGTTAGAGATCTTAGAACTGGACCAAGAACCAAGAGAGAAGAAAAGCTAAAAACCAAGAGATGGGCCAAAGTGATTCAAAGCCGCACCAAATGGCATAAAAAGATGGCTTACGTAATTGGTGAAGCCTACTAAAGTCTATGTTGAAGATCAAGGTACAAGACCTCTACCAGCTGTCATCTCTATAATCTGTAGAATTTTCTCTCTCCTTTCTCCTTATTCTATCTCTCTTCATCTCTATATACCTCACCACCAGATCCTCAGATCTACTGACTTGACCCCTGAACTCCTGCCCGTTGGCTCTATCTCATCTCCCTTAGCTTTCTGACCGTTGGATCTTCCATCGGACCGTTAGATCTTTCACCAGACCGTTGGATCTCTCTAGATCCGTCGGTCCACCAATCTAGGTTCCAATCCAGTCATCATCCGTTTGATCGTCAAATCATCCGTCACATCATCTTATGAGACGATGGACCTCATCATTCAAGGTGGGCCAATAGCCAGACCCATCATCATTGACCTGCGGCCCGGCCATTTAGTGGATCCTATGATTTTAAAATGTTTTAAATTAATAAAGGGGAGGTCCACTAAATGGGGAAATCCCCCAAAGAAGAGGTTTAAAAAAAATTATTTTTTTATTTTCAAAAATTTGAAGCTTTTTAAGGGGAAGGAAAGGGTTCGAAAACCCTAATCTCCCTATCCCCTCTCCTCCTCTCCTTCCCCCAAAACCCCACCACGTTCTCCCCTTCCTTCTTCTATTCTTCTTTTCTTCTTCTTCTTCTTCTTCTTCTTCTTCTTCTTCTTTTCTTCTTCTTCTTCTTCTTCGGCGAGCTGGTGGAGCTTCTTCCTCCTCCTTCTTCTTCTCCTTCTTCTTCTTCTTCTTCTTCTCCTTCTTCTTCTTCTTCTTCTTCTTCTTCTTCTTCCCTTGCTCCTCCTCTTCTTGCTCTTCTTCTTCTTCATCTTCATTCTAAATCTGTCCGTCGGAGTTGCTACCTGCAACTCCTGCCGCCTGTTGTTCGCTCCATCCTTGGCCACCACCGTTAGACTTGCAACTTGCAGGTGCGCCTCCAGCCGTCTGGTTCCACCCCCTCCTACTACTTCTTACAACACAGCCCGTGCTTCGCCACTGCTGCTTCTACTCCAACTATTATCACGGCCTGCAAGGAGTGGCAGGATGTTATTTGTAGACGGGTTCCCCTTGGCGAACCACACCACCGGCGCAACCTTCTCTTCCTCCATGAAAAAAACCTTGAACTCCATCTCTTCTGGTGCAGCCTACAAAGTTAACACCTCCTCCAGTAAAGAAGAACGGATTGCAAGGGCAGTCCCTCAAAAGTCGATGGGCGATTTCCCTCCCTTCATCCTCCTCACAGCATAGCTGTTGGCTGGCACAATGAGTTGCAGACCGCCCTTCTCTCCTATCTCTCCTAGTCGCTGGCCAAAAACTCTCCTTCATTGGTGGTGTTCTCCACCGGTTGTTGTTCAACGAAACTCCGGTGAAGAACATCCTCTCCACAGTCTGTGATATTCGCTCCACTTCTCCAAGCTCCTCCTGCTAGCACTCTAGCCGGTGCTCCTCATCCCATGGTTTCATCACCATATAAAGATTGATATAATATGTATCATCTAAAACAGACCATATTAAACTAAAAGATCATCACAAAGGATTCTTTATATTTCCTTTACAATGTAACCTCTTATTCTCAGTTAGCTCACAAAACCATGGCCAACAAGGCTCACTCTTGACCACTCAACCTGAAACTGATGTGTTGTGTGTGTTACTACTATATAGAACGAAACCTCTTAGTGAGTGGGATGACTTGCAGAAAAAGTTTGTGCACAAATTTGAAAGATTTCCAATTTAAAAGTAAATTCTCCATGTATGGCTCACATGTTTCAAACTTTAAGAAACATATGACCATGTCAGTAGCAGCAGAGGCAGGATTTTGCCTAAGGGTGGGCAAAGTAGAATGTGACAGTCAATAATGTTGATGACAAACCACATATGAACCACATGGCACTCTTATAAACCAATGGTTGTATGGATGTTTGGCCCATCCTACATAGATTTACTGACCAAAAACCAGCTTGTTTAGTAATTTCTAACAGCTAAATTGGACTCTTTTTCATTGGAAATCTTTAACCGTTGGATTTGAACATTATTTGAGGTAATTATATCGAAATGGTAGTTTGTCTCCAAATGGTAGCAAATTGAAGTTTTTGCTTCTTTTCCTTTTATAAATTCTTACTAGTTTTAATCTTTTAATCATTTTCATATATAGGTGAATGGATTCCGTTCAACATGCCACTACTTGTATCATTCCCTTGAGAACGAAATGAATCTTGGACAACATACAAGAAGCATAGAGCGGAAAGAGAACGAAGAAAGATATGGAGACTCAGCTCTATTTGCTTAGGGAACATGACTCACCCCTTTGTGATTTTATATTAATGCTTCATGAAAGTGTTCAATGTTCTTTTGTATATAGTTATTATGTAAAATTGATTTTACAGCGTGTATAATAAAAGACTTGAACTTTTGTTCGTTATTTATTAATTGTATTTGTTTTCTATTTGTTCTATCAGGTCAGGTAATTTCCTTGTGTGGTGTACCAAGTTGTCCCAGTCTAGCATAGTTAGAATTTTTTTTTTTTTTTTTTTTTAGAGTCTAGGTTTTTTTTTCTTAGGATTTGGTTAGGAAGTTTCCAACGGGTGGTACCCTGGTTCTTGCCACATTGGATTCATAAGAACGGTCAATTAATCCAATCCGAGTTATTCAATTCTATTTTTGAAGAAATGGGAGACCAAGAACCACCCCATGTGATGACCTTAAAGGACTACATGTACCCCACAAAGTCTACAGCCATCATGTATTGTACTACCTACAACCATCATGTATTGTGCTACCTACAGCCACTACCAATTTTGAATTAAAATCCAGCTTGATACAAATGCCCCCAGTCTTTCTTGGGATGGCTTCGAAAATCCGTACCAACATGTTAGAGAATTTCTAAGATATTTGCAATACAATGAAATACCAACAAATGAGTGATGAATCTCTCAAACTTAGGTTATTCCCCTTCTCTTTAAAGGAAAAAAGCAAAGGCTTAGCTGCAAGCCTTACAGCCAAAAACCATCACCACTTAGGCAAGGTTAGTTGAAACCTTTTATAAGAAATTCTATTCCAAACAAAAAACCGTGACTGTGCGTCAAACCCTTAACACATTCCATCAAAATGAACGGGAGACATTGTACACGTATTTTGAAAGATTTAAGGATCTCTAACTCGAATGCCCTCACCATGGCTTCGAGAAAATCAGACTTATCCAAATCCTTTACGAAGGTATGGACTACCCTACCAAGACCATGGTTGAGTCTTTTTGTAATGGTGGTTTCACTGAAAAGACCGTGGACAATGCGTGGGAGTATTTAGAGGATGTAGCTGAAAGCACGCTACAATGGGAACCAATTAGCACTGAACCTAGGAAAGCCACCAACACCAATAGGGGTGGTATCCACAGGGTTGAGTCAAGTTTTGAGAGCGGTGCCACAACGGCCGCATTGGTTAGAAGGATTGAAGCCCTAAAATGAATAAATGAGGGAAACCTCCTACACCTCAGCCTTCTAAATTTGTGGAATCTTCCATCTGTGTCCTTTGTGACAGTTCTGACCATCTGGTCAAAAATTACCCTGGGTTACCTATAGTCAAAGCTGAGCAAGCGAATGCACTTAATGCATTTCGGAAACCCAATTCGAACAATAACCCATATAGTGATACCTACAATCCTGGTTGGCGTCACCATCTAAATTTCTCATGGAAGCAACCACAAGGAACTGGGGGATCATCATCCTTCCCAGGACCCAGTCAGTACCCCTCCCATATCCAAGTAGTTTACTCAAGGTAACCATGTTGCTGCTCCACCACCAGTCCCTCCCTATGTACCTCCCAATTAGAGAAAACCATCTTTAGAGGATGCGTTACATCAATTCATGCAGAGTCAGCAATAGTCCAATTAGGCCCAAGTCCAAATCATTCAGGCTAATACTCAGGCTATAGCCAAAATTGAGGTCCAACTCAGTCAAATTGCTGCATCAGTAGGAAGAAGAGAGGGGACAATTTCCCAGTCAAACAGTTCCCAACCCCAAGGGACAATTTGTTGCTCAGAATACCCTTAAGGGCCAATTTGAAACTGGTAGTAGTTCAGGAGTACCCCATAATGAAGTCCAGGCCATTCACACTCTACGGTCTGGCAGGCAAGTGGACAACAAAGTCCAACTTTCCGAGAAAACCCATGATGAAGAAACTATTCAGAATAAAGATAAGGGGCATCTAGCCCAAGAAAAGAAGAAAAAATATCAAATTCCTTCGGTTGAACCTACAGTCAAACCTTATGAACCAAAAGCTCCATTTCCTCAAAGGTTACAAAGTAATAAGAAGAATGCTCACTTTGATGGGATTTTAGAAGTGTTTAAAAATGTTCAAATCAACATACCATTTTTAGATGCCATCAAGCAGATCCCTTCCTATTCAAAGTTTTTAAAGGACCTCACCATCATCAAGAGGAAAATCAGTATTCCTCGTGAAGCTGTCATGGCTGCTCAAGCCTCGTGTCTCATCCACCAAATAATTGCTCCAAAATATAAAGATCCTGGATGTCCTACCATTTCCAAGCCAGAAACTGATCACAACACGCTCCGTGGAGATAGGTACCTCCTGTTTAGAAACTTATGGAAAAATCCATAAACTTCAACCCTTGTCTCAAAATGACTCGTGGGATCTGTTTTGTATGAAAGCATTCCAATCGCTGACAATAATTGTCCTCCACATTTAGTAGAGCTTTCTCAAAGCATCTTGTGAAGATGTGAAGGATTGCCGCTTGCAATAGTGGCTTTGGGAGGTCTTTTATCAACAAAGGACAAAACAATAATGGAATGGGAGATAGTTCTTTATAGCAAGGAGACTGAGTTAGAAAGCAATGACAAAATTAGTAGCGCGAGGAGAATTCTATCTTTGAGTTACATTGATTTGCCCTACTATCTAAATCTTGTTTCATGTATTTGAGCATTTTTTCAAAGGACAAATTGATTAAACGTATGAGGCTGATTCGGTTACGGATCGCAGAAGGATTTATAGAAGGAAAACAAGGAAAGACCATGGATGCACTACCAAAAATGGTTTTCCGTAGCGACTCTAAACCATCGGTAAAGGATTCACCGGCGGCTTTAAACCGCCGTACAACTGCTGGAAATTCGCCAACACCTTTTACCTGTCAAGGTAAGCATATCATTGGCGGTTAATAACTGTCGGTATATAGGTTTCACTGGCGGTTTATACCCGTTGACTGTAGTCTTTCTCAAGCGGTTATCAAACCGTCAGCGTTGGTTTTTTATTTACGCCGATAGCATATTTCTGGCGGTTTATAGCCGCCAGTGAAATAGAACATCGTCGGTTAAAAACCGTTGGGGAATCCATATGAATTTTTTTTTTAAATTGTACTACTGATGTTGTCATTTTATGGCTTTTATCTGATTTTAAGTGAAGGGTATCCAATTTATTTTTCTAATCTTTTTATTTTATTTTATTTTTTTTCAACTTTTTTTTAAAGAAATATCTGGAGTGTTTTCAAAATAAATCTCTCCTAATTAGACAGCTCCTAACTATTCCGGATTAAGCCGAAAGCTTACCAATTAAATTCTACCAAACCAACAACAAGTAGTACTCCTAGGGAAGAAGGAGAGGCACTAGGCCTGCTTAATGACGGTACGTTCTTCTTTCCTTAGACAGAGACTGTCCATAATTGTCAATTTGATAGAACTTGAAATTTCACTAGTCCGTTCTCTTTAACTCAATATACCTAGAAGGGGGGTTCATAAGATATTTAAAATTATTTATACCTACACAGTTTTACTAGACGATGGTAAGGAATAAAATCGCATACCTTAGTTATTTGATAAAAGATTATCACAACCGACTCAAATCGAATATACCTCCATGATATATATTTTTTTCGTCATTTGATCTAATCAAAATAGATTGTGGAATACAAACAAACAATCACACAAAATAAGAGATTTTTACATGGAAACCTTCGCCAAAGAAAAACCATGAGACCACGTCTAGACAGAAAGTATCACTAACTAAAAAGTTAAACGAAACAAAGGTTACCTACGTAGCACCATTGCAAATAAAGCTTCCAACCTTAGTCAAGACCTACTGCCGATGCGTCCATGTCCTCTGAATCAATACTACGAATCCACGTGAGCCCTTCCAGCCAAGAAGCCTTATCCGCTTGTTCAGTTTGGTATACCCCAAACCTACCGCCGATCGGCTCCTCCGATCTTAATTCTCAACACTCCCGCCTTTGTAGAAGGTGAAGGATTCAGTACACCCTGAACCCTAAGTTGCTCAAATGGTGTTGAGTTACACTGGTACACTCAGGCTACTAGGTCGAATATAGAAGTGGAAGACCTAAGCTGAGGAAGGGATCAAGCTCTTAGCTCTGATCAAGAAGAGAAAAAGCTTACAAGATGTGAATGGAAAATAAGCTTCTTGCTCTTCGAATGGACACTCTAATAAATATAACATTTTCTTCTCTCTCTTGAAGATTGAGTCACTCTGTGTCTCTGTATGTCTTTAGAGAAGGCATAGAAGGGTTCTATTTATAGAATTCCAATACCCTGAGTCGTGTAGAATGTGGATGATGGAACCATAAATTTCAGATCTGAGAAAGGCCAATTCTGTGCATTGTCCAATCGATTGTACACTGGTCCAATCGATTGGGCCATGTCCAATCGATTGGGGATAAGTGTCCAATCGATTGAGCTCAATAAGATTTCTGTTCCAAAGGCACCAATCGATTACACAGGGTTCTCCAATCGATATGACTCAGAAAAGTTTGTCCCGAAGACTCCAATCGATTTCACAGAGTCTCTAATCGATTTGATTCAGATAAGTTTCTATCCCGAAGACTCCAATCGATTTCTCAGAGTCTCCAATTGATTGGGTTGAAATAAGTTTTTGCCTCGTAGTTTCCAATCGATTACACAAAATCTTCAATCGATTGGGTTGTGTCCAATCGATTGGAATAAGTGTCCAATCAATTGGACTATCCCATTAGTCAATTTTATTGACTTAGACTTGGGTCAGTCCAATGACTAAGTTTGACCATTATATTTGTTCATTTTAACCAACTCCTATGGCCACTAAGTCACTTACCTTCCTAATCGAGCGTACACGATCGTTAACTGACAAATCGACAGTTACTCAGATATGACTCATGTTGTCAACCGTCTGATTCTTGTTGTCTTTGTCTTTTAGTCTTCACGTAGTTGGCGAAGTATGCATACCACGACTTCTCCACACTACACTAGTGCTCGTAGGAACGGTTACAATAATATTTTTATCTCAAATGAAATATTTACCAAATTGAATATGAAAATATTCCTTACAATCTCCCCCTTTGGCAATTCTATGACAAAAAATATTAATCATATTGAAGGTAAAAAATAGAAAATACAATCCCACCCTCTTACATGATTTACTCACTATCTCGCACTCTCTTGGAGATAATCGAACAGATATAATGTAATGGCTTTTGATCTGTTCCCTGCACATTCTACCAACAATACATACCATGTGATATCATCGGCAATCAATAAATCATTAAAATGTAGTGAGTTAATTATGCACTTTACAAGTAGAGAAATTGAAAAAAAAGAATGGAAAATTTTTCTCCCCCTATCACCGGTCCGTTCTCTTTAACTCAATATACCTAGAAGGGGGGTTTGATTAGGTATTTAAAATTATTTATACCTACACAGTTTTACTAGATGATGGTAAGGGAACAAAATCGCATGCCTTAGTTATTTGATAAAAGATTATCACAACCTAGATTTGAGCAATCACATAAACTCCCTGAATAGTTTGAACAAATAAGGTCTTGTCCACTTCTCCTCTGATGAAATCTTGATGAAGTAGAAAAGTGGTCAATCTTTCATACCAAGCCCTAGGATCTTATTTTAACCCATACAAGGCCTTTTCGAGACGATAAACATATTCAGAAAATTTTGGATCCTCAAACCCTTTGGGTCGTTCCACATAAACTTCTTCTTGAAGAACACCATTCAAGAAGGCACTCTTGACATCCATCTGAAAAAGTTTAAATTTAAGATGACAAGCAATATACGAATGGATTCCAATCTAGTAATAGGAGCAAAAGTTTCATCAAAATCAATGTCTTCAATTTGAGTATAGCCTTGAGCTACAAGTCTGGCTTTGTTTCTGACAATAGTTTCATTTTCATCTGATTTATTTTTAAAATTCATTTAGTGCCTATAACATTAGTGTCTTTAGGCCTGGGCATTAAATACCAAACATCATTTCTAGTAAATTGACTTAGTTCCTCCTGCATGGTACTAATCCAATTTTCATTAGTAAGAGCTTCAGAAATATTTTTTGGTCAATCTGAGAAGTATAACACACAAAGTTAACAACATTTTCAATCTGTCTTCTAGTTTAAACTCTACTTCCTGCCTCATCAATGATATCAACACTCAGATGATTTTTCTTAACCCATAAGGGAAGAGATTTATCAACATGAGAATCACTAGTAGATGGAGTAACATGAATGTCATCAATACTTTGACATATATCATCACAGTTGTTATCTTGTAAGGAATTTTCTTCAATATTCAAGTCATCAATAACCACATTAATAGACTCCATAATAGTTTTAGTTCTTTGATTAAGAACCTAATAAGCTCTACTATTAGTGGAATAACTCAGAAAAATTCCTTCATCTCCTCTTTTGTCAAATTTTCCCAGAGATTATCTATCTTTAAGAATGTAGCATTTGCTCCAAAAACCTTAAAGTATTTGACATTAGGTTTTTTACTCGACCAGATTTCATAAGGAGTGTTCAAAGTTCCTAGTCTCAAATAAACTCTATTGAGAGTATAACAAGCAGTGTTCACTGCTTCTGCCCATAAGTTTTGAGGTAAGTTTTTGCTGTGAAGCATCACCCGTGTCATTTCTTGAATTATCCTATTCTTTCTTTCAACCACTCCATTCTGCTGTGGTGTAATGGGTGCAGAAAATTCATGCTTAATGCCAATAGCATCACAGTACTCAATGAGACGAGAATCTTCAAATTCTCCTTCATGGTCAGTACGAATCTTGACTATATTGTAGCTTTTTTCATTTTGTATTTTTTGGCATATCTTTTTACATTCTTCAAAAGATCTGATTTCTCTCTAAGAAAAGTAATCATTGTCAATCTAGAGTAATCATCTACCATGACCAGAATGTATCTTTTACCTCCTAAATTTTCAGTCCTCATTGGACCCATAGGATCCATGTGAATTAAATCAAGTACTTTGGAGGTAGCACAATAATTTTTCTTTTTGTGAGAACTTTTTATTTGTTTACCAATTTGGCAAGCTCCATAAATAGTGCCTGTAGGTTTTCTCAATTTGGGCACACCTCTTACTAATTCTTTATTAGTGATTTTAACTAAGTCTTTTTGGTTCATGTGACCTAGTCTTTGGTGCCATAAGTCAAAATCATTTAATTTGGCAGAATTATAGATGATCTTGAGATTTCTACCAATAATATAATAATTCTCAGAGGTTCTTGAATCTCTCATAACACATTTGCCAAATTCATCAATAACATCACATCATTTGCTTGTGAATTTAACTGTATGATTATTATCACATATTTGACTTATGCTAAGAAGATTGGCTTTGAGTCCCTCAACACAGAGAACATTATCAAGCTTAAGAATACCTGGAGCTTGAATACTTCTCCGACCAATGACCTTGGCCATACTTCCATCCCTAAAAGTTACACACCCATCTTATGATCTTCAATATGACAAAACATTGACTTGTCTCCAGTCATGTGTCTAGAACAACCATTGTCCAAATACTATTTGTTGTTTTCTAAAGCTTTAAAAGCAGAATGAATCATAAGATATTTTTTATCATCTTTTCTCACCCAAATGGTCTTATATTTAGAAAGTTTTGCCATTTGTTTGGATGAAATGAATTGTTCATTTTGCCATTTTTGGACCATTGATTCTTAGCAACATGACTATCGAACAAGGTTTTTCTTAATTCAAAAATTTTAAAATTTCTCCCTTTAGTTCATTAGATTTCACGTATAACCTACTTAGCCTAGAGTTATGATGACTAACCAATTCAGTTTGTTTGAACTTTGTTGTCATACATTTTCTTGTAGGATATGTGGGTTTCACATTATTCTTATGTGAACTAAGATGAGAATCGAAATTCTTGAATTTAGCAATATCATTCTTGTTTATCAATTGATTTTTTAAGGACTTTTGGAACTCTTTTTCCAACACATTATTTTTTATTAGAAGCAATTTTTTTCTTCTTTTGCCAATTCTAACGACACATTTTTACAATCCAATTTCTCAATTTGTAAGAATAAAACTTTATTTTTTTTTATCAATCTCAGACTATCTAAATATAGTTTTTTATAGGCTATATTCAAATAGTCTTCGTACAATGGAGATCTAGATGTATTATCACCTTCTCTTTGCATTTTGACAAACTAAAGAAAATTGACTGGTTTCTCAAGAATCTAAATTCAGGTGATTAAACCTTAACTAGAAATACCCGCTCTGATACCAATTGAAATTTCACCGGTCCGTTCTCTTTAATTCAATATACCTAGAAGGGGGGTTGATTAGGTATTTAAAATTATTTATACCTACATAGTTTTACTAGACGATGGTAAGGGAATAAAATCACATGCCTTAGTTGTTTGATAAAAGATTATCACAAATGACTTAAATCGAATATACCTTCGTGGTATATTTTCTTTTCGTCGTTTGATCTAATCAGAATAGATTGAGGAATACAAATAAACAATCACACAAGACAAGATATTTTTACGTAAAAACCTTAGCCAAGGAAAAACCATGGGACCACATCCAGACGGAAAGTATCACTAACTGAAAAGTTAAATGAAACAAAGGTTACCTATACAGCACCGTTACAAATACAGCTTCCAACCTTACCCAAGGCCTACTGCCGATGCGTCCACGTCTTCTGAATCAACGCTACGAATTCACGCGTGCCCTTCCAGCCAAGAAGCCTTGTCTGCTTGTTCAGTTTGGTACACCCCAAACCTACCGTCGATCGACTCCTCTGATCTTAATTCTCAACACTCCCGCCTTTGTAGAAGGTGAAGGATTCAGTACATCCTGAACCTTAAGTTGCTCAAATGGTGTTGAGTCACACTAGTACACTCAGGCTACTAGGTCGAATATAGAAGTAGAAGACCTAAGCTGAGGAAGGGATCAAGCTATTGGCTTTGATCAAGAAGAGAACAAGCTCACAAGATGTGAATGGAAAACAAGTTTCTTGCTCTTCGAATGGACACTCTAATAAATATAACATTTTCTTCTCTCTCTTGAAGATTGAGTCACTCTGTGTCTCTGTGTGTCTTTAGAGAAGGCATAGAAGGGTTCTATTTAAAGAATTCCAAGACCCTGAATCGTGTAGAACATAGGATGATGGAACCATGAATTTCGGATCTGAGAAAGACCAATTTTGTGCATGGTCCAATCAATTTTACACTGGGTCCAATCGATTGGGGATAAGTATCCAATCGATTGGGCTCCATGGCCCAATTGATTACATAGGGTTCTCCAAGCGATTTAACTCAGAAAAGTTTCTGTTCCGAAGACTCCAATCGATTTCACAGAGTCTCCAATCGATTTGACTCAGATAAGTTTCTATCCCAAAGACTCCAATCGATTTCTCAGAGTCTCCAATCGATTGGGCTTAAATAAGTTTTTGCCTCGTAGTTTCCAATCGATTACACAGAGTCTTCAATCGATTGGGCTGTGTCCAATTGATTGGGAATAAGTGTCCAATCGATTGGACTATCCCATTAGTCAATTTTATTGACTTAGACTCGGTTCAGTCCAATGACTAAGTTTGACCATTATATTTGTTCATTTTAGCCAACTCCTATGGCCACTAAGTCACTTACCTTTCTAATCGAGCGTACACAATCGTTAACTGACAAATCGGCACTTACTCAGATGACTCATGTCGTCAACCGTCTGATTCTTTCTGTCTCTGTCTTTTAGTCTTCACATAGTTGGCGAAGTATGCGTACCACGACTTCTCCACACTACACTAGTGCTCGTAGGAACGGTTACAAGAATGTTTTTATGTTGAATGGAATCTTTGCCAAATTGAGTATGAAAATATTCCTTACAATTTTCTCCTTTGGCAATTTCGTGACAAAAAATATTTAATCATATAGAAGGTAAAAAATAGAAAATGCAATCCCATCCTCTTACATGATTCACTCACTATCTCACACTCTCTTGGAGATAATCGAACAGATATAATGTAATGGCTTTTGATCTGTTTCCTTCACATTCTACCAATAATACATACCATGTAATATCATCGACAATCAATAAATCATTAAAATGCAGTGAGTTAATTATGCGCATCACAAGTAGAGAAATTGAAAAAAAATAATGAAAAAATTTTCTCCCCCTAAATTTCTCACCCCTATCTCATGTATCAACTTATTTTTACCGCTATGATTTTTTCTCCCCCTTTTTGTCACAGATTTACAAAGGTATAGAATTATGAGCAAATAACAAGTATACAATGAATATCATCATGAGGAACAAGTGTATATATATATCACAACCAAAATACAAAGTCAATTAACAGTAATTATCAAATTATAGAAGATCTTGACGATAGTTGGAACTTTGGAGAGTCCTGACATGAATACCAATTAAGATGAATTTATTTCTAGGAAAAACAAAAAAATATTTATTAAAACTTGGTTTATTAATACTGACTAAGAGTAATACAAAATACAGAACTCAAGTAAGATATAATTCCAACTCGATCATGAGATAGATATTATTTCGTATTCGTCAGTTAGTCCAAAAATACTAAGTCAGTAAAAGTAATAAAAATCATTGCTCTTGAGAACCAGTAGTAGCTAATGTGCTGACATTAGAATCGACACAAGATAAGATAAGTAATTTCAGTAATATTTCAGAAATCAAATTCTAGAAATCCCGGAGGTATTATGTATTCAAATATGAAATTCGCATTAGAGTTATTAAGGGTTCTCACATACACTCATGTATACGGGTATTTGCTGAAGGATAAGAATTGTTTTAGCAAATTGGCTATCTTTTACACCCTTTTTATTCACTTTGAATATAGGTAGCTTTCACTCTCCATGTAGGTATCCCTTTTCTGTAGAAATGAGAATCAGATTTTAATTTCAAGCAGGGCTATACAGATGGCTTTCACTCTAATTTTTGGAGGTAGTTATTTCCTTAGAATAACTCTCATTGGGAAGCCAACAATCGACTACAGTGCAGTTTCAAAATCAACCAAAGGCAAGAATATTGCTAATTTGAAGTCATATCTAGTAGACGTTTATTCCTTATTCCTGAAATAAGCACTATAAATAATACTAAAATCATATCTATTCATAGAGAAAAACTCAATTAATATGTAGTCTGTGAAACATACGTTTGCAAGAGATAATTTTATCTGCTGATAGAGACAAGATATAATAAACTAATCATTACAAACATTGAAATATATATATCATCATGATATGATCTTGATAGTACCTATGTCAAGTCTGAATTTAGATCATTCAAAATCAGTTCTAATCAACAAGATTAAACTGAAAGAAAAAAAATTCAAACTACAAGATCAATCAATCAAACTAATACCAATAGATTTACGAAGAAATTCGAATCTAACGACATCAAGAGGTTTCGTAAATATATCCGCTAATTGATTTTCTGTTGCGACATGCTCCAAGGTGATAATTTTTTCTTCAACAAGATCTCTAATAAAGGGATGACGAATGTCAATATACTTAGTTCTAGAGTCTTGAACATGATTTTTTGATATATTTATCGCACTCATATTATCACAATATATAGTCATCAATCCTTGATTGATCCCATAATAAGTTAACATTTGCTTCATCCATAGCAGTTGAGTACAACAGCTCCCAGCTGCAATATACTCGGCTTCAGCAGTAGATAAAGAAATGCAATTCTATATCTTGCTTTGCCAACTAACTAGGCTATTCCCAACATAAAAACACCCACCACTGGTACTTTTTCTATCATCAACATTTTCACCCCAGTCTGCATCAGAATAACCTGCAAGCTCTGCAGTAGTATCAAACGAATACTAGAAACCATATCCTACAGTTCCTCTAACATACCTGATGATACGTTTGACTGCAAGAATATGAGATTCTTTGGGATTAGCTTGAAATCTAGCACATGCACCCGCACTGAAGGAAATATCAGGACGACTAGCAGTGAGATATAGTAAGCTTCCTATCATGCTTCTGTACAAGGTTTGGTCAACATCCTTTCCTTCAGTGTCTTAGCCCAATCGATTGGACAGTGTGACGTTCAATTTTATAAAACCCAAAATGGGTCATTTTCAACCCCAATCGATCCAATCGTCCCCCAGATTTCTCCCAATCGATCATAGGTGCCCGATCTACTGTTCCCATAAGGTTTTGTGGAGCGATTCTCTCGATTTCCTAATTTTCTACTTCACCCTCTTCATTGGGATTTTGGAAAGTTTTTGAGTAAAAATGGAGTTATTTTGGTATTTTCTTCTATTTTTGGTGCTTATGGCGACTAATCCTCGTCGTATAAGAGCTATTGTGGTCTTAGAAGAGGAAAGTGTCGATGAAGAACCCCTGGTTCAACAGACTCAATCTCGCGTCAAATGAGGTGGTCGACTCAGTGGGTCGCAGCACTCAGAGCGGGGTGAATCATCCAGAGGACCTAGGAGAGCTCGGGGTCGTGCCCGTCATACCGATATTCCTTCGGTGAGTGCTCTCATTTCTCCGTTCATTTTTGATTCCGCTAGAGATCATTTTGACCATTTCTCTAGTCGAAAATTCACTACTGAGCGAGTAGTTGAATTTAGCACTATTTTGGGTACTATGGTTCATTCATTGTTCGTATCTCACGAGTGGGTTCCTATCACTCGGTTGACGATTCCATATTACCCTGTCTTGGTTAAACTCTTTTATGCCAACATGCACTCCATTCAGTGTGATGACAAGAGTGAGCTATCCTTTCAGACTTATGTCTCTAGGGCTCACCTAACTATTACACCTGATCTGATTTCTACCTTGCTGGACATACCTCGTCTTTCTACCTCATATGAGTTCATTCCTAGGACTCGTGAGATGACGACTGCTAAAGCCACCTTGACCGAGACTCTCACAAGGCAGTTATTTGATTGGAGAACTTTTATTCCTCTTACATCTCTTCTCCCTGAGTATCGTTTGTTGCACCTCATCTGTGGGTACAACATTGATCCACCTGGCCATGGGGCACAGGTGAACATTGATCGTCTTCAGCTTCTTTGCCATCTTGGCATTGGATTTGTCATTGACCTTCCGAGGTTCATATTTAGAGCCATGGTTAGAGCGGGTAGCCAGTTGGCTAAGCATCCATGTCTTCCATTTCCTCTATTGGTAAGCTCTATTCTACTTCATCTGGATGTACTGATTCGAGCTACTGAGGAGGTCTGTTCTCCCATGGGGCCTATTGGACCTTCGACTATCAGGAAGAGCATGTCTTAGGTTCGGAGAGTGACTAATGCACCTCCACACTTTGATGATATTTTCGATGAGGACTTAGGAGATGATACCGAACTGGGTGGTCAGCAGACAGATACTGAGATGCATCCTCCAGAGCCACATCCATCCTTTGTCTAGCCTCCAGAGATGCCTGCCCCTTACTCCTTTGAGTCTCTTCATCATCAGATGGTGGGATTCAACTAGCGACTCACAACGCATGAGGGGAGGACGGCTCAGAGCTTTAGCCATTTAGAGGAGGGACAGGAGAGGATGTTGGGCTCCATGTATGATATGTAACTGATATTCGCGTATTTTTCACTGTTATCTTCTAAGCGTTATCATACTCTCCTACGTAAAACTGCTCTAATTATCTACTTTTCTACGTAAGAGTCTATTTTATTGCACAGAACACACTTTTCTGGACGAAATTGTATATTTGCATGCATTAAACGCATTTCTGGAAGTCTAGGTATAAAGACGTTATGACTAAGTCTCATTACGTGCTTTTCTCTTGTAGAAAACTCGATCGGGCTATTCTCGAGACTTGCGGGCCCATGATCAACCACAAAAGCCTAATATCAAAGCTTAAAGAGCCAACATGCTATGACTAGAAGATATAGGCCAAGTACGGGTCAAGTCAGAGGATCATGGAGCCGGTCCAAAGAACCAAGAGAGATGGAGAGCCGATGACCAAGAGACGGACCAAAACAGTCGAAGCCACATGAAATGAGAAGAAAATGATAATCTGCTCTGCTGGCGAAGCCTGAGAAGAAAACATATTGAAAACTAGGGTTCTAGACCCTTCGCCAGCAGTTATCTTTATAGTCTGTAGAGTTTTCTCTCTCATTTCTCCTATTTCTCTCTCATCTCCCTATACATCACCACCTGATCCTCAGATCTACTGACCTAACCTCAGAACTCTTGCCTGTTGGCTCTGTCTCATCTCCCTTAGCTTTCTGACCATTGGATCTTCAATCGGACCGTTGGATCTCTCTAGATCCGTCGATCTACCAATCTGGGTCCCAATCAAGTCACCATCCATCCAATCGTCTTCAAATTGTCTGTCACATCATCTTGTGAGACGATGGACATCATCAATCCATGTGGGCCAGTAGCCAGGCCCATCATCATCGACCCGTGGCCCGACCATTTAGTGGACCTCGCGATTTTCAAATGCTTTAAATTAATTATTTTTAAATAAAAAAATGGGGGTCCACTAAATGGGGAAATTCCCCAAAGAAAAGTAAGGTTTTCCTTAAAAAAAAAAAAATTTATTTTTAAAAACCCCATTTTCCATTAAAGGAAAGTGGGAGGTTTAAAGGGGAAGGAGAAGGGTTCGTTTGAACCCTAATCCCTCTCATTTCTTCTCCTCTCTTTCCCCCAAAAACCCTCCCCCTTTCTCCTCCTTCTTTTCTCCATTCTTTTCCCCTTCTCTTCCTCTCCTTCATCTTCTTTCTTACCACCGCCCTCACCGGAGTTGCGCCTGCAACTCCGGCCGTTCGTGAGCCCAACTACAGCATCTCCAACCACAGCTGCTGCTGCACCGCCCAGCCCCTTACTCATACCATTTCAACGGACTTGCACCTCACCACGTCCACCTACAGTCCCACAAACTAGCACCGCCTGCAAGTGTTGTACCACGGTCTGCAAGTGCATCTCCGCCACTTCTTGTCGTGGCAGCACACCACCATTCAGCATCTCTTCATGCCCTCCATCTCCTACGAACCTCTCTCACGCTGCAAGTTCCATCAGATGCCTGCAAACATTTTTAGATTTGGAAGACCTCAACGTTTCCATCCAACAGAATCACTAGCTTGCTAAATGCCGGTCTCCAGCAACCTCCATAACAGGTGCTCTAATCTTGGTCTTCCTTCTGTTATTCAGACCCCACTTGCTGGGTGCTTCCTCCAACCTTCATGGTGCTCCATTAGTTGGTGTCCCTCAGAGCCACGGCACCACCTATTTGAGCGCAATCCGTGGTGTTGCCCGGATAGCAACACAATGCCTATGCAAGGGAACCAGAATGTTGCTGCTCCCTCTTGACCATAGTAGACCTGCAACCCGTGGTTGTTTTCTCCATCTTCCCCTCTTTTAGCCACTACAACTCTTGGGGCCATTCCCGTCATCTTCCAAGAACCAGCAAGTCAGGTAAGTCGTGGATTATCATCTTTTCATTCGCCAGCAAACTCAAAACCTCAACCCTTACTCTCTCTACCATTTCTTCTTTCTCTTTCCTTTTAACATTCTATTTTCTTTCTCTACTTTTTGGGCCTTTTCTCTCACTAGCCTTTTTTATTTTTTATTTTTATTTTTTATTTTTATACTTTCTAGTTAATTATTACTTTTTTTATTTTGTTGAGCAAATTAGTTGATGTAATCGATTTACTTTTGAATTAGTGAAGCTTTGAATCAAATGTGTTAATGTTGTTAGTTATCAATGATCCCCTTCGAAAGCAAGTTTTAAATCTTGACCTGCAATCACCACTCTCACCTCTTCATGAATCTCTGGCAAATTAAAAATCCATCATTTATGTGTCTGAATTGTGCAAACTAACCCCGAGTGCTGATCAACATCCGACATACTTCCACTGTGCAAAGAATCGCTTAATTTTGCAGGATAAAATTGGATAAATTACAAATGAGTTGGAATTAGGATTTTCGTAACCAACGACGCGGAGAAAACCTACTTTCAGCAGCGTTACATGGAGTATTAGTTTATCATGATGGGCTTTGGACAACATCCACCAAGCTCATGGTCATGATCAGCATGATGGTACTGGTCCATCTACATAGACTCCCAGAGAGAGACGTCTTGAGAGTTATTGAGTATTTTTATTTTTGTTATTATTATACACCGATAAATATATATGGTTATACTCTTCTTGTGTTACTTATGTGTTACAGGGTATAAACTAGTATGTATTATGGATGTATATATGCACTTGTTCCTTATGATGATATTCATTGCATACTTTATTTGCTCATATTTCTGTACATTTGTCAATCTGCGACAAAAAGGGGGAGAGAAAATCATAGCGGTAAAAATAAGTTGATGCATGAGATAGGAGGAGAGAAATGTAGAGGGAGAAAAATTTTCCATTCTTTTTTTCAATTTCTCTACTTGTAATGTGCATAATTAACTCACTGCATTTTAATGATTTATTGATTGCCAATGATATTACATGGTACGTATTGTTGGTAGAATGTGCAGGGAACAGATCAAAAGTCATTACATTATATCTGTTCGATTATCTTCAAGAGAGTGTGAGATAGTGAGTGAATCATGTAAGAGGGTGGGATTGTATTTTCTATTTTTTACCTTCTATATGATTAAATATTTTTTGTCACGGAATTGCTAAAGGGGGAGATTGTAAGGAATATTTTCATATTCAATTTGGCAAAGATTCTGTTTGACATAAAAACGTTCTTGTAACCGTTCCTACGAGCACTAGTGTAGTGTGGAGAAGTCGTGGTACGCATACTTCGCCAACTAAGTGAAGACTAAAAGACAGAGACAACAAGAATCAGACAATTGACTACAAGAGTCATCTGAGTAACTGTTGATTTGTTAGTTAACGATCCTGTACGCTCGATTAGGAAGGTAAGTGACTTAGTGGCCATAGGAGTTTATTAAAATGAACAAAAATATAATGGTCAAACTTAGTCATTGGACTGACCCGAGTCTAAGTCAATAAAATTGACTAATGGGATAGTCCAATCAATTGGACACTTATTCCCAATCGATTAGACACAGCCCAATCGATTGGAAACTCTGTGTAATCGATTGGAAACTACGAGACAGAAACTTATTTCAGCCCAATCGATTGGAGACTGAGAAATCGATTGGAGTCTTCGGGATAGAAACTTATCTAAGTCAAATCGAGTGGAGACTCTGTGAAATTGATTGGAGTCTTCGGGACAGAAACTTTTCTGAGTCAAATCGATTGGAGAACCCTGTGTAATCGATTGGTGCCTTCGGAATATAAATTTTACTGAGCCCAATCGATTGGACACTTATCCCCAATCGATTGGACCATGCACAGAATTGGTCTTTCTCAAATCCGAAAATTCATGATTTCATTATCCCACATTCTACACGACTCAGGGTCTTGGAATTCTATAAATAGAACCCTTTTATGCAATCTCTAAATACACACAGAAACACAGAGTGACTCAAGCTTCAAGAGAGAGAAGAAAATATTATATTTATTAGAATGTTCATTCGAAGAGCAAGAAGCTTATTTTCCATTCACATCTTATGAGCTTGTTCTCTTCTTGATCAAAGCCAAGAGCTTGACCCCTTCCTCAGCTTAGGTCTTCCACTTCTATATTCGACCTAGTAGCCTGAGTGTACCAGTGTGACTCAACACCATTTAAGCAACTTAGGGTTTAGGGTGTACTGAATCATTTACCTTCTGCAAAGGCGGGAGTGTTAAGAATTGAGATCGGAGGAGCCGATCGACGTTAGGTTTGGGGTGTATCAAACTGAACAAGCGGACAAGGCTTCTTGGCTGGAAGGGCGCGCGTGGATTCGTAGCGTTAATTCAGAGGACGTAGATGCATCGACAGTAGGCATTGGCTAAAGTTTGAAGCTGTATTTGCAACGGTACTGCGTAGGTAACCTTTGTTTCGTTTAACTTTTCAGTTAGTGATACTTTCCGTCTGGATGTGGTCCCGTGGTTTTTCCTTGGCTAAGGTTTCCACGTAAAAATCTATTATCTTGTGTGATTGTTTGTTTGTATTCCACAATCTATTCTGATTAGATCAAACGACGAAAAGAAAATATACCACGGAGGTATATTCGATTTGAGTCGGTTGTGATAATCTTTTATCAAACAACTAAGGCATGCGATTTTATTCCCTTACCATCGTCCAGTAAAATTGTGTAGATATAAATAATTTTAAATACCTAATCAAACCCCCCTTCTAGGTATATTGAGTTAAAGATAACAGACCAGTGAAATTTCAATTGGTATCAGAGCGGGTATTTCTAGTTAAGGTTTAATAACTTGAATTTAGATTCTTAAGAAACTAGTCCATTTTCATTAATTTGTGAAAAAATGCAAAGAGAATGTAGAAGTACATCCAAACCTCCATTGTTTGATGGGGAAGACTATGCCTATTGGAAGGCTAAGATGAGGGCTTTTCTAAAGTCCATTGATGAAAGAGTCTAGATGTCTGTAGTGGATGGTTGGTCACCACCCACAATGGAATTAGGAGATAAAATCATTCTTAAACCTAAAAATGACTAGACCAAAGAGGACATTGATTGTTGTTGTCTTAATAGCAAATGGCTAAATGTTATTTTTAATGCAGTTGATAAGAATGAGTTTAGAAGAATCTCTACTTGTTCTTTAGCTAAAGAAGCATGGGACATTCTTAGAGTCACATATGAAGGAACGTTAGCCGTTAAGATCTCCAAACTTCAAATGCTGACTTCTAAGTTCGAATCTATGAGAATGGAGGAGAATGATACTTTCACTGAGTTCTATGCCCAACTTAGTGATATTGTGAACTCTGCACACAACTTGGGTGAGGTCATTCCTGAATCCAAAGTTGTTCGAAAAATTTTGAGATCTTTACCTGATAGATTTCAGGTTAAGGTCACTGCTATTGAGGAGAGCAAAGATGTTGACTCTCTCAAAGTTGATGAGCTAGTTGGGTCTCTACAAACTTATGAGATGAATTTGAGACAACCAAAGAAATCAAAAGGTATTGCCCTTAAAGTTTCTGAAGCTCAAGATTCTGAGTCGGATGTTGACTCTAAAGTAGAAATGACATTATTCGTGAAAAAATTCAAAAAGTTTTGTCGTTCTAAAAATAATAGGTTTAAGAACAATAAAACGTTTGATAAAACTATAGAACATGCTAGACCTCATGAGAGAGGTAGCAGAAGTAACAAGAACCCTAGGGAAAGTCGCTCAAGAGAACCCCAATGTTTCAAATATAAGGATTTTGGTCAATTCCCTAATGTGTGCCCAAACAAAGAAGAATACAAAGGCAAGGCAAAAGCATTCAATGCCACATGAGATGAAGAATCAGAAGATCATTCTGATAATTCAGATAGCAATGAAAAGACTGATAAGTATACAGCTTTTGTTGCTCGTTTCAATAGTCCATATGGATCTCATGGAGAGTCCAAGAAAAGTGATGATGAGAGTTCAGAAGACTCTTACAATGGGGACTCGGATGACTCGGCAGTTGGTGTGAAAGAACTGTACGAGGAATTGATAAAATTCATCAAGGCTAACAAAGTTTTATCTGACAGGGTTAAATGTCTTGACTCTGAAAATGCAGCCTTAGTAATTGACACTGAAATATTAAAAGTGTTGATTACTGATTTAGAGCAAGAGAATGAGTCTCTACTGAAAAGGAATTGGAATGTGAATTCTAAACTTACATGACACGTAAGGAATCCATGGAAAATGAGCTTCTTAAATCAAAGAGGGATGTGTCAGGATTCTCATCCAGCTCTACAAAGCTTGATGAGATTCTTCGTGTGTGAAAAGTCTATGGAGACAAATGGGGTTTGGGTTACAAAAACAATCAAGAAAAAGGGTCTTCCTCCAAGACGATTTTTGTTAAAGCCCAAGCTATTTCCACTCAGATCAATGACCCAATCAAAATTGTCAAAAGTAATCGTCAGTGCAAGTACTGCAAAAATATGGGTCATGTGATCAGAGACTGTCACAAGTTGAGAAGAGGACATCAAAATCCTCTAGAAAAAATGGTGAATACCACTCAGAATGTGAAAAGTCAGAGATTTTCTATGAAGACACATTATGAGATAAATTATTTAGATGTGCTATCTAGGAAGATGAAAGACCTACTAGAAAGGTCTAGAGAATTAATCAAAGAGATTGAGTCCCTTGATAAATTCAAACAACCTCAGAGTTATGTAACTCAAAAGAGGAGAGATCCTAAGAGGATTGATCTGCCCACCAAAATCACATCTGTGTGGGTTAGGAAAGATTCTCTGAAGGAGAAATGTTCAACAATATCCTATTTCTGAGCAATGTGTTCTCTATCCCCTCGTGTTCTCCATTCTTATTTTTGAGGGATATTTTTTTTCTTTTCGATTTTGCTTCGTTTTGAAGAATAAAAGTTGAAAATATTTTAGAAAATCAAAAGATCAATTATTCAGAAGAATGTTAAAATTATTAGTTGATTATACGATTTTGATGAGCAGTAAGTTCTAAGAACATTCAAAGAAAAAGAACTTAACTGTTAGTAAAATTTTGCTAATCTGTGTATTATATCTTTTGATTATTTTGATTGGTCAATTTTTACTAGTGTGCATTAGAAGATTATTGAAACAGTATATCTCACATTCACACACACACTGATTATTTTTATAGGAATGGATTTGATAAAGGTGTGAAATCTTGTATTATTGGAATTAGGAATAAACCTCTACTGATTATAACTTCAAATTAGTAGTGTTCCTGCCTTAAGTTGATTTTGAAACTGCACTATAGTCAATTGTTGGCTTCCTAGTGAGAGTTATTATTCTAAGAAAACAGCTACCTCCATAAAAATTAGAATGAAAGCCATCTGTATGGCCTTGTTTGAAATTGAAATCTGATTCTCATTGCTACAGAAAAGGGCTACTTACATGGAGTGTGAAAGCTACCTATATTCAAAGTGAATAAAAATGGTGTAAAAGACAGCCAATTTGCTAAAAAAATTCTTATCCTTCAGCAAATGCCTGTATACAAGAGAGTATGTGAGATCCCTTAATAACTCTAATGAGGATTTTATGATCAGATACAGGATACCTCTAGATTTTGATATTTATGAGAAATTATTGCTAAAATCTTATCCGGTACTATAGATGGACTCAGATCACTTACACTTGATGATATTACTGTTGATATTTGAATCTATGATTACTAATGATTTGTGACTTGCGCTAATGTCTAAAAGAATTAATATTTCTGATGAAGCAAAAGATTGAACTACGTGTTAGTTAATTCTCTTCAATAAGAATCAGTGTTTAGTGCTTATCAAGATTGACTTCATGAAGGAATTATAACATTTTTCTGGCGTATTATCTTTTCTTGAAAAGTTTTAAAAATGGTTTTGGCTTAAAAAGATTTATTTGGGGGTCCTAGAAAATGAGTCTATTGGTTTTTAAAAGTTTAGTCTCCAATTGATTGGACTATCCCATTAGTCAATTTTATTGACTTAGACTCAAGGTCAGTCCAATGACTAAGTTTGACCATTATATTTTTGTTCATTTTAAGCAACTCCTATGGCCACTAAGTCACTTACCTTCCTAATCGAGCGTACAAGATCGTTAACTGACAAATCGGCAGTTACTCAGATGACTCCTATCGTCAACCGTCTAGTTTTTGTTGTCTCTGTCTTTTAGTTTCACGTAGTTGGCGAAGTATGCGTACCACGACTTCTCCACACTACACCAGTGCTCGTAGGAACGGTTACAAGAATGTTTTTATGTCAAATGGAATATTTGCCAAATTAAATATGAAAATATTCCTTATAGAACTTATTAGAGTGGCTAACAACTGCTTCCGTCCTATTGAGCTCAAAACCCTATGGCCAATGTCTAATAATTTTTAAATTAATTTAGGCTTTGGGTATGCATATGCAAGGGGGTGGTTTGTGTGCCACGGGACAGGTGATGAAATCCCGACCGTATCTTAATGAGGTTCCAATGCCCTTAAGTATTTTAAATGCAAAAATGCTAAAGCCATAAATCGACATAGTGAATGCACAAAAAAATTAAACTAATGAAGCAAAAAAAAGGTACACTAATAAAAAAAATGTTATACTAATAAGGCAAAAAAAATTACACTAATAAAACAAGAAAAAAAAGTACACTAATAAGCAAGAAGAAGAGAAAAAAAGTTGCACTAATAAAAAAATATTACAATACTAAAGCAAAAAAAATAAAAATCTATTTTTTTGTTTGTTTGTTTGGTATTTATTTTTTCAAGATTTTTAAAACTAAGAAATGAAATTGCTAACAGGGGGATAAGGTGCACAAGGGGTAGTTACTTGGATGACGAAACGAAAAAAAAATGTGAAACAGAGGAGAATGATTCTTTGCTTGAATATTTTTTCTTAATGGTTGTCTTCACCTTTCGTTCTCCCTCCCCGGCAGCGGCGCCATTTGACGAACAGTATTTTTCTTGATCATTGTATTTTACTGTCAAATTAAACCCAAAATTTGTAAAAGACAAATCAACGATTTATGTATAGTGCAAATACGTGGTCGAACCACAGAGAGGGGTGAGAAATAATGAATCAACTTGATCAATCAAAAATAATTCTAACAAAAAAAAATGATTTATAACTTATATTTAAGAGAACGAGTTTTTACCGGTCATCAACAGAGGTTGTCAATCTCTCTAATGACCAGAAAACGTTGCACTTTATAATCAAAACTAAACTAAAAAAAGAAAAAATTATAAGAAGAACAAAGGAAAGGCTAAAAGAAATAAATAAAAAAAAGGAAAAAAGATCCGATGCCAATCGAAGACTGTAGCCGAGAAATGTGTGGAGTAGAGAGATATGTCCAGCAAGAAAGCAACCAAGAGAAGAACTCCATTTATCGTCCATTGAAAGTCCTTTTATAGGCTAGGAAGTGCAACATTCTTTCCATCTTTAGTAAATTACGACTTTCTTTACTTAGAAAAATAATTTCAAAGATGGAAACAATTATATAAAATATCTTTTTCTTTTCTCAATAAAATCACTCAATAAATTATTCTTTTAAAACTTCCTTTTGAAAACTAATGGAATATTCTTTTATTTTTCAATATGGAATCAATTACTAATTTATTATTTTAAAACTTGCTTTTAGAAACCAATGAAATATTCTTCTAATTTTCAAAATAAAATTTTCTTTTGATAAGATATTTATTTCTTAAACATTCCATTATTTTTAAATTTCAAAATCAAAGTCATCATTTTATTTTTGGAAAGCCATCCTCATACTTTTTGTAATATGGACCGTTCATTTTGTTGTAATCTCAACCACCTTGGTCCATGCTTAGTCCACTAACTTAGCCCACTATATTGGCCCAACTTCTTGGCCCGTCAACGTAGTCCACCCTTTTGCTCAAATTTAGACTTTTGTACATAAGCTTTTGGGCTTGAACTTATACTCATATTAGTCTTGGGCTCGGGGGTACTTAATGAAATAAGATTATTAATATAAAGTAATTGACTATTATTAAGGAAAATTTTATATACAATTGGTGAAAAGAGAATATCCTATTTTTCATGTAAGTTTGAGGATTTATGTAGGATAATTCTAATAATCAACTAAGAAAAATGGGGTAAAAATACATAAAATGATGACTTATCAGGTTTCAAACCCCTCAAAAAAATAGAAAAAAGGGTTTATAACTGAAAAAAATAGACAAAAAACCTTACCTTAACGCCGAAAATAGACGGCAACGGCACTGGGGCGCTAACATGGGGGGAATGGGGGGAGGGGGGGCAATGTCGGGGTAACGCGACGGAGGAGAGGAGAGGGTTTCGCACAGGACGATGAAAGAAATGGATTTATATATATATATATATATATATATATGATCTTTTACCGGCGGCCAGTATCTGACTGCCACTATAGAGGTCATTAGCGACGGTTTTTATTGTGGCCGCCACTAAAAGGTATATTAGCAACTATTTTTTTTATCAACTGCCGGTAAAAGTCCTTAATTTTCTCCTCCATTTTTCCTACTAGCCTTTAGTGGCGTTTATGCCCCTGGCCGCCGCTAAAACCATCTATAGCAGCGATTTTGTACTGGCCGCCGATAAAAGTCCGCTGTTAAAAATCAATTTTCTTGTAGTGATTAATCATTAGATCTCTACACAGATGAACATATTAGATGAATCTTAAAGAATACACCCACATAAAATAGAAAATGATACGAGCGTATGGTCCTACTTTCCATTTTCATGGAGTCATTTGGGAGATATGGTCACAAAGTTGAAATTCGACTTTTCTGATCAAAGTCTTAATTTCTTAAGATTTTTGCAGGATATGATAGATCTGAAAGCATACGCTGAAATTTTGGTTCGTTCTCTTCTACTTAGAATATCTAGAAGGGAGGGGGGGTTGATTAGATATTAAAAATTACTTTGACCTAAAAGTTTTACTTGTCCGGTAGGGTGATGAAACTCGCATGCCACAATGAAATAGTTGATTGATAAATGAAAATTATCTCAATCGACTTGAATCAAATGTATTTCCGTGATATATTCTCTTCTTGCCGTTTTGGTTAATCAAAACAAATAGCGGAACAAACAATCCACAAGACAAAAAGTTTTTACGTGGAAACCTTAGCCAAGGAAAAAATCACGGGACCACGTCCAAATGGAAAATATCACTAACTGAAAAGTTATGAGTTATAGAAGTTACCTACGCAGCACCGTTGCAAATGCAGCTTCCAACTTTAGCCAAGGCCCACTACCGGTGCGTCTACGTCCTCTGGCTCCACGCTACGAATCCACACACGCCCTTCCAATCATGAAGCCTTTGTCGCTTGTTCAATTTGGTACTCCCCAAACTTACCTTCGATCAGTACACCCCGATCTTATTTCTCACACGACAGTCTACTGAAGGTTAATGATTCAGTACACAGTACACCCTGAACCAATAGTTGCTCAATAGTGTTGAGTTACACTGGTACTTCTTTGACTACTAGGTTAAGGTACTAAATAGAAAACCTATGAAGAATAGGGATCACGCTCTTAGCTTTAATCTATGGAAGAGAAAAACCTCATAAGGTTAATAATGAAAGCTAGGGTTTTTTCTATTCTAAACAAGGATTATTCTAAAAATAGAAAACTTAATATTTTCTATCTTGTTGTGTGTTAAATATAGCTCGACGATGTTCTATTTATAAGAAAATGGAACCCCAAGGTCGTGCATGTAATGGGAAAGTGGAACCACAAAAATTGGATCTGAAATTTGACAATTTTTGCAAAGTCCAATCAATTGTACTCTTGGTCCAATCGATCGGACTCCGGTCCAATCGATCGGACTCTAGTCTAATCAATTGTACTGTATGGATGGGTTTTGTTCGTGAAGGCAATCGATTGTACTCAGGTCCAATCAATTGTAAACTTCAGAAGTTCTATCCTGGATGCAACTTTACAATATATTCTACATGCATTGTAAGATAACAGCCCATGATTGGGTCCACAGCATGTAGAAATTTTCTATAATAAAACGACAATATAACATATTGGATACATAACTTACAGAGCAGGATCGACTTGACCTACATCTCAAACCATAATGTAAGGGCTAATTGAGCCAGCCATGCCAGTCCCAGCACTGGCCCAATAAGCACACAGGCTTATAAAGTCAGGCCTACGAACACATGGTTTATTGGTCGAATTAAAATCTTTAGTCCAAGCCAACCCAAAGTCTAGTCATGCCTTAAAGCCTACTGGGTTGGCCCAGCCCGTTTGTATTCTTACTTGACAGTTGATAAGAAATAGAGATGCAAAAGGAGCAATACAAGTACCCAAAAGCTATTTTTAAAGCGTTGGGATCCGCAGACATAACAGAAATTTTCACCCGATGTCTTGTGCATCAATTCAGAGACTCCAACGGTGGTTTTGCTTTGGGCAAAAATGAATGCCAACTCAACACTGTCATGCGCTGTTGGATTCTCAGAATCGACGCCGGAGATGTCGGGTGAAAATTTCTGTAAAGAAATTGATGTTTGCGGATCTTGACCCATTTTTAAATAGCTCATCATATAAGGAAAAAAAGAGAGCTATTTTTAAATATGAAAAAAATTTTAAACAAAAAAGAAGTGTAAGCTATTTATAAAAACAGAAAAAAACTCTTGAAAATTTGCAAAAAAAGTTACTAGACTCCATTTGAAAGGGCGTTTCTCCCATACAAAAAAAAACGTTGACAAACACCATTTTAAAGGGCATCTGAACCTGACATACGCCCTTTAAAAAGGCGTTTGCCCATTGCCGAGTAAAACTTCTTCCACAATACAATACAAGCCATGTGGTACTCTTAGTGGACACTGATCATATGGATGTTTGGACAGTCCCTCGGTGGACTTGCAAACCAAAAATCAGTCTGATTAGTGATTTACAACCTTTGGATCTTTGCACTCAAAAAACACTCAATAATGCTCAAATTCCTACCGTTAAAATCAACCCATGAAAATAACTTCAATCCAACGCTCAGAAACCACTGATCATGTTTATTTTTGGTGTGTAAGTCCACTTTGTGATTGGCCAAATATCCATACAGTCAGCGTCCACTAAGAGTGTGTCACGTGGCTCGTACTGTATTGTGACAAGTTTTTCTCGTCAATGGGCAAATGCCCTTTTAAAGGGTGTCTGTCAGGTTCAGATGCCCTTTAAAGGGGCGTTTGTCAGCCTTAATTTTTGTCAGGGAGAGACACCCTTCAAATGGCGTTTATTTGTAAATTTTCAAAAGTTTTTTCTGTTTTTATAAATAGTTTAAAATTTGTTTTTGTTTAAAAAAAATTCCGTTATCGTTAAAGCCTGCATGGTTTGAGCTAACATTGCGAATGGGCATATAGGTATCATAATTCATAGGGTACTTTAGTAACACCCCACTGAAATTTGAAAGTAATTTGTAATACCCCCTTATACCTTCAAACTTTAGGATTACCCCCCTTGACCTAGTTTAATAGTGATTGACTTTAGTTAAAACTGAATTGAATCACATGACGTTAGCATTATACTTGCAATATTATGGTCCTTTCATAAGTGCTTTAACAGGCGCATGATGCATGTCACATTTTAACGTTAGTCAAATGATAGTTAAACTAGGTCAAGGGGGGTAATCCTAATGTTTCAAAGTATAAGGGGGTATTACAAATTACTTTCAAATTTCAGGGAGGTGTTACTAAAATACCCTAATTCTTAATCACTTGATAAATATTGTTTACAAAAAAATGAAGAAAGAAAGTTACTTGATAAATATTACATTCAGCTAAATTCCTTGTCTATATTTCAACTCATTCTTGAGTTTAAAGTTGGTTTGATGAGAGAGTCTCTAATTCCCTTAAGTTTGTGCAGTACATCTCTCATTCTAATGCGTGCATCCGGCAAATAGGTGGTGCAAGATAGCCCAACATCGATGATCAAGACCAAGCATTTCTGCTGAATTTCAAGGTTTATGGGCCAGACTCTGTGGCCAACACCACCCATCAGTAGTAGCAGCTCAGGGTCCAAGACTTCCATAATGTTGGTGGGAAAGGCTGATAGCACCCATTTCACTAAGTTTAGCCCTTCTGTGAAAGACTCATGAGTGGGGCTTCTCCCAGTAAAGAGCTGTAGCAACATTATTCCATAGCTGTAAACATCTCCTCTTGTCGACGCTTTCCCACCCATCCCGTACTCTGCATTTAAATCAATAACAGTTAAATTATAGGTAAGTGCGTTATTTCCATTATAACGGCCATTATCCTGCTAATCCCATTTTTTGGGTTTTGAGCCCAAAGGGTTTGGGATATTACCATTATAATGGCCGTTAATAACAATTGTTTTTTTACCAGGAAAGACCTCTTATATACACACAGGGCCGTCTCTACCATAAGGCCATTAAGGCAGTCGCCTTAGGCCCCAGGTGAGAGAAGGCCCCACCGACTAACCATATGGATGTTTAGCCCATCCCTTGTTGGATATACAAACCAAAAATCAACCTGATTGGTTATCTCTAGCCATAGATTTTAGTACTTTTTAGGATTAATTCTAGCCATTGGATTCAAGCATGTTTTTTAGGTAATAAATCCAATGGCTTGAAATCACCAATCAAGCTAATTTTTAGTGTGTTAATCCACCAATACGTGAGATGAACATCCGCGCAGGCATTAGGCCCAAATAATAATCTATGTAGGGCTGTGAGAGTCCTCTACAAAACGGGACTATGGGAGTCCTCTGCATCTAAATTTTTTCCGCAGCTTTTGATTATGATGAATAGTTGTTAAATAAGATTTTCTACTCTATAGAGTTAATTTTTTTAATTAATATCACACATATTAATATGTTAAATATATAAAAGGCTCAGGCTCGAGGACCCCCTTTTTCTGACCCCTTTCAGGAGTCGTGTGCTTGGCTGTGGATTCACGAATCCAACGGTGAAAAAAAGTAAATGCCAGCTCAGTGCTATCAACCACCGTTGGATTCTCGGAATCGATGGCCAAACACAACTCCTGAAAGGGGTCAGAAAAAGGGGGTCCCCTAAGCCCGACCCAATATAAAAAAGCCTTATATGGAGTTTTCGCCTTAGGCCTCAACTTGCATGGAGGCCCTGTCTATACATCAACTTACTATGAGAGTGGCATGCATGAGACATGAAATATTCATTCGCACCTACTCACTTATCTGCCATTCATGAGGTATACGTACAAGTGGGCCTAAATGCCCAATTAGTGGGCCATGGTTTGGAATAACCGTAGCCCAAAACTCACCCTCATTGAATTATATATTATCGCCATTCAGTAAATAATGAACTTTTCTTAATGGACTGACCAATCAATGACCTAGGAAGAGTTCCTATGATGGTTAGGTTCATGCATTGAGGCTGATTTTTTAAGGCAAGAAGGCCCACTGGTACTGCCTCAATAAAATTTCACACTGCAATTATGGTCAATAGACGGGTCGTCGTACATATGGTGTACATACCAACTAGTGCTATTTTATATACCTAATGCTTATTGAGGCTTCAAGTGAACAATCTCAAGAGTTTTTTTAGGCAATACAGTTGGCTGAACTGCAAGACCAACGAGCCATCGGCTAGGACCAGAGCAAGACAAGGCGAGCTACGCCTGCGGAATACAATTAAAACGTGTAATAGATAGCTATATATACCTATCTATCCACATATTTGCATTAGACGCAATCACTTTTTGCCAAAAAAAATGTCTAAAGTTTACGAATATTTTCCCAACAAATGTTTGTCATTGCAAACATTTGATAATTATCAAATATTTGCCTACAAATATTTTCTGCGAACTACAGACAGGATACCAAGAAGGGCCTAATTAATTCACGAATGATATGTAAAAAATTTAACTTTTTTTTAGAACTTCTCAAGTGTTAGCGAAAAATTAAGGTATACTATTCCCCGATTATTTGGAAATATTCCGAATGATTAGAAAGGTAATTTTTTAAAGAGGAAATTTATAATTTATAAAAAAAAAATTTGTTTTTTACCGAATTATTGAAAGAAATTTTGAATGATAAGCCCGAATTTAATTTACTCGAACTTTTCTTTGCCAGGCCCAAACTTAGCAATTAGAGAGCGAGGGTAATAAACTGGTGACCATCCAGATTCCAAACAAACATAAAGAGAAAGAACTCACCAGGGGGTATATATCCTATGGAGCCCTTGAGACCATTGGTAGTGGTAATAGATTGCTGATCTCCAGCTGCCTCCACCACTTTCCTCGCCAGCCCAAAGTCTCCCACCTTTGCAGTCATGTCCTCGCATAAGAGTATGTTGCTTGGCTTAAGGTCACAGTGCACCACTGGAGCGTTACAGTCATGGTGAAGGTAGTCCATGGCACATGCAATATCAATGGCCACGTTCAACCTTTCCAAAACATTCAAACCATCTCCACCCACATGCCTTCTCCTTCCTCGAATCCAATCATCCAAGTTCCCATTACCGATGAATTCATAGACTAGAGCTTGGAAATCCAAGTTCCCAAAATCGACACTCGAGCATAAGGTAATTAGTTTAACAAGGTTCCGGTGTCGAACGTTCCTCAAAGCTTCACATTCAGCAAAAAAGCTCTTAGAAGCACCAGTTTTCCCAAGGTCGAGGACTTTGACTGCAACTGTCATGTCTTCTCCGAGAATTCCTCTGTAGACGGATCCGAAACTCCCACTTCCGATCAAGTTCACTGTATTGAAATTCCCCGTCGCCATGCAAAGCTCTTGATAGGAAACAATTTGATGCTGCCCCTTAATCGAATCTTCTTTCACCAAGATCTTTAATTTCGATCTTCTTCTATAGAAGATTATACATAGTAACACGCCCACGAAAACACCTACCACAATTGAGCTTGCGATCAGGATTTTATTAGATCCAATTGTAGTTGATCTTCTTTCATGAAGTCCACTATTCTCACAAGCTGTTGACAAGCAAAGTTTCAAGTTTCCTTCAAGATGAAATCTAGAAGTATTTCTAAAGACTCCATCTTTAGGAACTTCTCCTTCGAGATTATTGAAAGTGAGGTTCAATAACTGAAGGACCTGAAGTTTCTGAAGTTCGTGGGGAATGGGACCTGAAAGTTGGTTTAAGGAAAGGTCTAGAGTGTCCAGTGCCTTCACTTCTCCGAGAGAATTAGGGATACGCCCCGAGAATAAATTCCTGGCCATGAATAGGTTCTCCAAGCTCCTACAGTTCCCGATTGAGCCCGGTATACTTCCAGAAAAGCGATTATCGGAGAGATCTATTGTGACTACTTTTTCCAAGACCTCGATTTCTTGAGGCAAAGGTCCACTTAGAGAGTTCTTGGATAAGTTCAAAATAAAGGTTAAACTGGAGAGCTTGAAAATTTCTTTGGGTATGCTTCCATTGAGCCTATTGTTTGATAGATCCAATGAAAGTAATCGTTGGTAGTTACCAAAAGTGGTTGGTATTCTTCCCACCAACTCATTTCCATACATCTCAAGGCTACTCAATTTGTTTAGATTTCCGAGTGAGGCTGGAATTTCCCCAGAGATTTTGTTCCCGGCCAAACCCAACTTCTGAAGCTCCTTTAGCAGGCCAATTTCAGGTGGAATCTCACCGGAAACCGAATTATGACTCAAATTCAACAAAGCTAAGTTGCTAAGACGGCTAATCGAGGCAGGTATGCGACCGTAAATTTGGTTCCCACCCAAGTATAATTTTGTGAGAGGGGTAGAGAGGTTACCGATGGATTCTGGAATGACACCCTCAAGAAGATTTTCATCCAATGCAAGGTACTCAAGACGGGTGCTGTTTGTCAAGGAAGTGATGAAACTCAGTCCAGCATCACCTGAGCTTACAATGCGATTGAACCCTATATTATATGTTCGAAGGTCAGGTAGATTTCCCAGTCCTGGTGGTACAGACCCGACCAGAAAATTATTCGAAATTCGAAGGGTTTGGATCTTGGTAAGGTTGTGTAGTGATACTGGAATTCCACCGGTGAATTTATTAAAGCAAAAATTGAACACAAGAAGATTAGGGAGCTTATCGCCAACATCACTTGGTATTTCACCCCACAGTCGGTTTTTAGCAAAAATAAAATTGACGAGGGAAGAAATGTTGAATAGGGATGGAGGAACTGTGCCAATGAGCTCGTTATCGGTAAGTGCCAATTGTTTTAAGTTTTGAAGATGGCCTAATTCATTGGGTATCGTTCCACCAAGAGTATTGGTGATCAAATCTAGATTGGTGAGTGAAGAAAGGTTCCCAATGGATGGGGGAATTGCACCTGAGAGCTTGTTCCGACTCAACTTTAGAACTTGGAGTTTGGAAAGGCGCTCGAGCTCTGGAGGAATCTTGCCTGAAATTTCATTTTCCGTCAAGTCAAGAACTGATAGCTCCAAGCACCTGCTTATGTTAAGCGGGATTGCACCTTCAATGCGGTTGTAGCTCACATTCAGAACCTGCAACCGAGAAAGATAACCAATTTGATCAGGAAGAGTTCCTACAAAATCGTTATTTTGTAGGTGGAGAGAATGAAGGAAAGAGAGATTTCCAAGATATGGGCTTATGGTGCCCGATAATTCGAGGTCACGAAGATCAAGGCCGACGACTCTTTGGTTGAAATTGTTGCAGACCACTCCAGTCCAGTTGCAAAGAGGGGAGTTTTGGTCCCATGAAGATAGGGTGTTGTAAAGGTCGGTAGTTATTAGAGACTTGAATGAGAGCAAGGCTTCCTTGTCTGTGAGGGTACTGTTTGAAGGAGTTGAGTTAACAAGAAGGAATGGGGTTTGGGAGGAGGAGAGGAAAGGAGCTAAAATAGCAAAGCATAACACTAGAAGAAAACCCATGTTAATTTCTTGGTGTGGATTAGATTGAGAGAGAGAGAAACTTGATTTGTGCAAAGGAGATGATGTGATGAGATTAACAACGAGAGAATTCATGTGTATTTGTAGAAGAACGTAAGGTTCCATATTGGAAATTATTCGGTATCTTCTGCACAGCTTGACTCTTGGGGTTTCCCGTCTTCCCTACGCATTTTGAATATTTCAAAACTAGGATACTTCATGTCAACTAGTTTTGGGCCCCACACGTTTAGTGGGGCCTACTCAAATCAATGCCTCATAGAGTGTTCGTCATATATACCTATGTGGGACACATGTATATCAACCAAATATCAAGTGGGTTTCACGGCCCGCGCACGTGGGCCCCACGTCATGTAATCTAATATTATGTGGGCAATACAAGCCAAGTATGCCACTACAGAGTACTGCTGATGCATGATGCATTAGTAGGATGGTCAGGACCTACCATTTGATATCTCTCTCTTAGGAGATCTTAACCATCTGATCCAAAGATCTTTGTGTCAAAATTATCTGACATCCAAAAGAATGTGTTAGATTGGATGGTCTTCTTGGCAAAGGTGAATATTCCGATCCATGCGTGAGATCGGTGAATGGTGGGCATCATGGGCATCAATCATCTTCATCGTTATTATTATCTACATCTCGTCCCAAATATTTGGGGTGTTGGGGTGGGCTATATGAATTCGATTTCCCTATTTGACTCTTCAACTTACATCTTCCCTCAAATATTTGAGGTGGGCAATATGAATCTCTTCGATCAATTTGCTCAAATATGAGGAAAGTATAATCTTGGCTCTTCCAGTTTCATTTTTATATGGGCCCATGATGAGATATTGTCAAATTCAAAAACGAGGGATCCGGTTTTTCTATTTGGATATTTTAAACACCAGGGATGCTAAACGAAGATATTTCAAATATCGGTTCAGCTAGATACTGTTAATTTGGGATTCATAGCTAACTACGAACATTTTTCTAACTTGTTAGCAAGGGCTGCAACTCGGGCGGGTTGCAGGTCAACCCTAGACCAACCCAAGTTTGACTCTTGTGCATAGCTTGACTCTTGGGGTCTCTGGTCTTCTCTATGCACTTTGAATATTTCAAAACTGGAACAGGTTCCGATTTGAACAACTAAAGTTAAACAAAATGGTTAATGTTTTTTCTCGGCCGTGGAAACGGTGGTTTTGCTTTGGCAAAAGTGATGCCGGCTCTGCACCATTAACCACCGTTAGATTCTTGAGATCCAAGGCCGAGAAAAAACGTTAACCTTTTTGGTTAACTTTCGTTGGTCATCTGACCCGGCAGACCTTTCAAAAACTAGGACACTGTCCACTAGTTTTGAGCCCCCACACGTATTAAATCTCTTCAATGTGTTAAGTTGGGCCTACTCAAATCAATGCATCATATATTGTATGTTCGACATACATACCTATGTGCGCCACATGTATATCAACCAAATATCAAATGGGTTTCACGTGACGCGGGGGCCACACATGTCATGTAATCCTATATTATGTGGACAATACAAGCCAAATAGGCCATTGCAAAGTGCTAATGCATGATGCACTAGTAGCTAGGATGGTCAGGACCTACCATTAGATATCTCTCTCTTAAGAGATCTTAACCATCTGATCCAAAGATCTTTGTGTAAAAATTATTTGACCATCCAAAAGAATGTGTTAGATTGGATGGTTATCTCTTCTTGGCAAAGGTGAATATTCAATGCGTGAGATCGATGAATGGTGGGTATCAATCATCTTCATTGTTATTATTATCTACAGCTTGTCCCAAATATTTGGGGTGGGCAATATGAATCCGATTTCCCTATTTGACTCTTCAATTTGCTCAAATTGGACAAACGTATACTCTTAACTCTTCCAGTGTCATTTTTATATGGGCCCATGAGATATTGGCAAATTAAAAAATGAGGGATCCCGTATTAATTTCTACAGCTTGGATATTTTAAACACCAGGGATGCTAACAAAAGACATTTCAAACACCCGTAGGACGGCAGCGTGCATTGTGCACCATCCAGCCTGTGGCGTGCCTGCACGTGTGTGCGTATAGGTGGTCCCACCATCAGGGTACAAAAATTTTGACAACAATTTTGGCGTGCACACATGGAAGATGAATCAATGGTTGATTTTTGGTTAGGATGATCTCTAGACCAC
Organism: Euptelea pleiosperma; assembly: GCA_035048495.1. NCBI lineage: Eukaryota > Viridiplantae > Streptophyta > Magnoliopsida > Ranunculales > Eupteleaceae > Euptelea > Euptelea pleiosperma. The sequence goes on from CM068543.1 coordinate 39,816,955, forward strand.
CCCCGCAAAAAAATCAGCCCATTCTGAAATTTCTAACCCCATCAAATGTGGTTTCCAAGTTAACGGTAAAATTCGACGGTCTATAATTCTTCAACTTGTAAACTAGGCTATGGATATCAGAATGATTTGAATTTTGTGAGGATGGTCTCCTCACCATAGAGACTATATCCTCACCAAAAATCATCCCATTCCAAAACTTTTAAGTTATATATTGGCCCTGCACCAAATTTTTGTCCCTTGCTCTTGACCCTACATACACACACGCACACATGATTTACTACTATGTATGTATTATGTATCTTATATATGTGTCTGTAAATCGGGCTCGGGTTGGGTTGGGTTGGGTTGTCCGAGGCCTCAATTCGAGTCCAACCCGATTTTGAAGAGGTCTGCCTAACCCGAGCCCAATGTCAGGTTGAACGCATCCAAGGTAGCTTCTTGGCTCCACCACAGTAGGAGAGATAATGAAAAGGTCATAGTCATGAAAAAGGACAAGACTTGGGGTACTTTGGCTTCTAAAAGATCAGGTCCTATACAATTCTGTCAAAGCATACGTACATGCATGTGAGTGTGTATTAAATGTGTCTAACTACAATCTGCTCAAATAGGATAAAAGCACAGGTGTGTCTCTTTCAGTTTCATTTTATATGGGCCCATGATAAGATATTAGCAAGTTCAAACATGAGCGATCCTACATTTCTACTTAGATATTTCAAACACTTGACATAATGAAAGGCGTAGTGGAAGCGTGAAGTTAATCACAATAGTGTGCAAGGAAGATCACTGTCTTCAACCGAAGAAAATCCTTAAATCCGCAAGAAGAGAGTAATATAATTCTAAAAAAAACTTTCATTGATAATTTCATCCAATTACAACTTATTTTTATTTGACCAACCGAATAAAGAAATAAAAGCAACTAAAACTCTTCAACTACTAAGTATAGAAACTGTCTCGAAATTGTAAACTTACCCAAAATAGAATTATCTCATAATTTATCCAAAACCTTCATCCTAACCTTAAAATTATTAAAAATCGTAAGTTTGACATTCAGATGACAATTTGATCCATTAAACATTGGAACTTGGCTTAAATCCATCAAGCTAAAAATTTATTATATAGTTCTGTAGATCTTGTCAAGAGTTTGAATTTGCACAAATGATTCATCCAATTCGGAGTTATGAATTTTGAGGCTCATTTATTATGGGCTTTTAGATTTCAATTTGGACTTCTTTGCTTCAGAATTGATCTATGAATTGTTTCATGACCTGTTGTTGATAGTGAAATGTGGATCGCAACGAAAATCACGACCAAGGGATGCTAAAGTTGACTGTCAAAGTCAAAGTCAAATCGTTAGCAGTGGACCAATCAGAGTAGGACTGGGATAGAATATTCTTTCTGAGAAGATGATCATATATGGTTGTGCAGAGGACAAGAGTACACAACCGTATTCAGTCAGAAGTAACATAACTGGTACGGATTTAAAGAAAATGAAGACAGTCAGTTTTGAGTAGAACCAACCCAATTCTTCAAGAAGTAACTACATACGGTTGTGTAAAACATAGGGATACACAACTGTATGCCCTAAGATTTGACAGATCAGGGCTGGATTTTTGCATGAAAGGCATGCCTCGATTTCTAAGCCAACCACCCACAGATCAGAGAAACTAATTGGATATGGTTGTATATGAAGGGAAGCTACACAACCGTATGGAGTCAGATCTGGAAGATCTATGGTCAAAAATGAGAAAAAGCACATATACCATTTTTCTCGAGATCCGTGCAGTAGGATGAAAAACTATTCACATACGGTTGTGTAGGACCTCCTTCTACACAACCGTATGCAATTATATTTTCAAAAATACCTCTCATATCCACAGAAAAGCACCCATGCCATTTTCCTCGAGATGCGTGTAGAGGATTCAAAAAGTAATGATATACACAACCGTATGCAGTTAGATTTTCAGGGAGATCTCTCATTTTGACAAAAAAGCACACATGTCATTTTTCTCAAAAAGCGTGCAGAATCTGCCAAAGGTAGTGCCATATGGTTGTGTATCTTTAGGAACCCTACAACCGTATGTAATTATTTTTTAAAGATTGTTTGTCATTTTTCATTATTTTAATCATTTTTCCCTTATAAATGTGAGTTTGCAACATGTGCAGACCCATCCCCAGAACTCTATAAATAGAGGACTCTGGGGACAGCAAAAAGAATATTCTCCTATTTTATTGTGATAAGGTTATACTCTGTCGAAATTCATCTAAAATTTGACTTACTGTTTTCCTTCAGTGTATGTGAGATTTACTAAAGAAATACAAAATCTCAAGTTCAGATATCCTGTGCAACTCTAATAAAAAGGTAATCCCTAATGAACTATATCGGATAGATGTTCATCTTCTAGGGACTCTATGCCGGGTTACTACACGATTAATGCTTGAGTGACATACTCCCCGTCTTGAGAGGAATGGACTGAAGCAAGAGAACAAGCCTATCCTTTGTGGGTCCAGGGGATTTCACTTAGAGTCAGAAAATGGTTAAGAATCCGGGACCTAAAATGTTATGGAGTTGTCCTACCGCATAGACGTTTCTGTCACATCGTTTTAATGAACCTATTAATGTTATTGAGACCCAGAGATCTTCTCCTTTTTTAATGAACCTATTAATGTTATTGATATCTAGAGATTTTCTCTCCATTGTTTAAAAATAGGACGCCAAGAGATAACTAAGGACTAATTGAATCACTTCCCTTTGAGACTGCTTGAGTAGAGGATGACTCCACTTAACAATGTTTGAAATCGTTAAATGCATTTTGGACATTCCCTAGTCCCTAAGTGTGACAGGCTGAGGGACCCATTCAGCATGACTAGATTAAGATCACCTTCTTGGGGAATGATGAACTGGAAACAACATTAATCAATCAACCCCCTGTTACGTTTGTGGTCGTTCAAAATGCCTATGTTAGTGAAGGACAGTTCAGTCAAGTTCTGCCGTATGAAAGGGATGCCATTATGTCTGTGGTTGTTCAGAAGAGACAACACACACCGCATTACCACTCCCACAGACTAACGGAGACTACCTATTGGATGAATGAATTTTGTGTAATCTCATATTTGGCGTGCACGCATCATGTAAGCTAGCGAACCGTTAATGCATTCCGATTTTCACACAATGAAGACGCATTCTCACTAATTTGACATGTCCATGTCACATGTCCCATAATCTACTATACAAGAAGCATGTGAATTATGATTGTTTAAAAACTAATAATGAAACAATTAGTTAAATCGTCGATGATAAGGGGATGTGAATCCACATAGGGTCTCGTACCCACGAGACTCGTGTTTCTCTACTCTATGAGCCTACTCAATTGTGACATTGCCCCGAGATCTAAAATGGTTAACATTGGATAGAAGGGATCATTTTATCAATAAGCAGTTCTTTAAACCTCCATTAAAACATCCATTTTCATCGATTGTTTTAAAGTCGAATTTCATGTCTGTTTCGCCTTTTTCAACAAAGTAGTGTAACCCCATGTGTTAAATCTCGAAAGGGTATATATTTTCATAAAATGATGATTTTAATACTTTGTAACAAGTTGATCTTTTTGAAAAGATTTTTACCATAGAAAACTGTCATGTTTTAAAAGTGAATTTTACTCTTGTTTAGAAAATATAGGCTTAAAGCCTCTCACAGAGGGAAGTTTTTTTCTATATCTATACCTCAATGTGTTGAAAAATGACCCTTTGGGTAACGTACACATGGGGGCTGTGCTATTTCACGTCCTTTTATGCATGCATTATCATTGTAATAATGACCCAAATACTTTCCTTAAACCATCATGAAAGGACGGGGAGGTCTGTGCTTTGTGTTATCTTATCATGATTTCCTTATTCTTTTGTGATAGTCTTGGTCAAGAGTTCCTTTATATAGCCAATATAGCGCTAGTTTAGCGGTCCAGTATACTTGGAAACTTGGGGGATAAACGAGCGGACTCGGTAATATGCTTTTACACCTTGACTTTCTTTGGAACACATTCAAGTCATTTTACTTAAAAACCATTCATCATGTCGAAGTGTATATATCTTTTATGTGTGGCTGTCATGTTTATCTATGTATAATGGCACCATGATAGTTGGCTTTTCTCTAATGCGGATGTGACATCCATATCTGTGTGTGATCACATTTTAGACTTCTTTGAGGCATTGACTTTTTTCTAATATGGATGTGACATCCATTTCTCTGTGTGATTATGTTTAAGATACTTACTCGCCTAATCTTGTATTTTCTATTGAATATGTCTGGAAGTATGTCTTTGTGTAATTGATCGTGAAAATGAGTTTTATTTCTAAAGAATTGTCATGCTTTGAGTGATTTGAACCATCTTTTTTCGTGCGGTCGTTTCATCCCATCATACCTTTAAAAACTTTATTGGGGCCGTTATCCCCCACCTTTAGCTTAAAGCATTCGAGGGCGTCTCCCCACCTTTAGAAACTTCATCGGGGCCGTTAGCCCCCACCTTTAAATTAAAAATTCGAGGGTGTCTCCTCACCTTTACAAACTTTATTGGGGCCGTTATCCCCCACCTTTAGCTTAAAGCATTCGAGGGCGTCTCCCCACCTTTGAAAACTTCATCGTGGCCGTTATCCCACACCTTTAGCTTAAAGCATTCGAGGGCTCTCCCTACCTTTAAAAACTTCATCAGGGCTGTTATCCCCTACCTTTAACTTGAAGCATTCGAGGGCATCTCCCCACCTTTAGAAACTTCATCGGGGCCGTTATCCCCCACTTTTAGATTAAAAATTCGAGGGTGTCTCCTCACCTTTACAAACTTCATCGGGGCTGTTATGCCCCACCCTTAGCTTAAAGCATTCGAGGGCGTCTCCCCACTTTTATAAACTTCATCAGGCCATTATCCCCCACCTTTAGATTAAAAATTCGAGGGCGTCTCCCCACCTTTACAAACTTCATCGGGCTGTTATCCCCCACCTTTAGCTTAAAGCATTTGAAGGCGTCTCCCCACCTTTAGAAACTTCATTGGGGCCGTTATCCCCCACATTTAGATCAAAAATTCGAGGGCGTCTCCCCATTGTGAACTTGCCAATGTTTGAATGTGTTCGCATAAGTTTGAATTGAATGTTGTTTGGATGTGTTATGCATAATTTACATGAACTGATATTTGCATGTCCTTGGTATAATTGAAGACAAATGGAAAAAGAAGATTGTGAGCAAAAAATTACAGAATATTTCATTTCCTTTCAAAAGATTTACATGTATGTTACTAATCAATGTCAGCCTTTGACAAAAAATATAAAGGCTAGACGTTACAATTGCTGTCCTGTAGATATACATGTCCGGGAAAGGTAAAATGACAAGACAAGTTAAAAGCCCGCAGCTCGGAAGATATCTTCCACCAGTTGTTTCCTTGCGTCCACTTTGGGGCATTCGAGGCTGGTCCTCTCAGAGATTTTTGTCATAATTCTTGCCTGTTCCTCAGTAGACGACCTGAGCCTATTCAATTTTTGTTTTGCACTGGCCATTTCGTTCTTGGTTTGCCCTAATCCCGTCAAGTCGGTGTGCAGACCATTGAGCCTCTCTCTGGCTTTAGCTAGCGCCTCTTCCAGGCGGGCTACCTTCGAGTGGGCCTCTTCATAGGTAGACCAGGTCACCGCAAGTTGTACGTCTAGGGAGGGCTCAGTAGCTATATGTTCTTCTATTTTTGTTATCTCCACGAGCTCTTCTTCCTACTTCCGCGCTGGTGAACAGTAAAAATGCTTTTTATGAAAAAATTTATAACTCTTTCTTATATATAACTCTATTTTTTACTAGACGGTTCCGCCTTTTCGCTTTCAACTGCCCTTTCTTGCGGCCTCGGGCGACCGTTTACGGTCCCGTTTGTTCCTATGGCCCGCTATTTCACTATTCTTCATAGTTTTACCCTCGGATTGCCACCACATCAGGGCTTTGGGCTGATTTCTCTTTGCACGTGCCATACTGGCAGAAGTTCAATTTTTTGGCCACGGATTATTTTCGCATATCGTCACTTCCCACCTGTCCTTTGTCTTTATACAGACACGTGGAAACTGACAGCACTATTATGGCCTTTTCTGCTGGATTTTATGCTCACTACACCCTCACATGCTACAAGCCCACTCATTCAACATGGATTTTCATTACAACGGGAGTTGCCTTACATTTCCTACGATTTTTGGCCCATGCCTCTATGCGAGACACATTACATCGGCCTCTAGCCCACCCCCTAGTCTGAACCCTACAACAGCAGACTCCTCAGCTTTGCCATGGCCAATTCCAGGCGGTTTAGTTGCTCACAGGTATGCTGCACCTCCAGCTCCTTTTGCTCTACCAGGGTCCCCTAGTATGCTCGCCGCACCCTCTATTTGCTCTACTACCGGGGCCCCTTCAATCTCTTTCACACGCTCCTCGGCCTCTCGGAGCTCCTCTTGCAATGCTGCCAGCTTCTCTGCCAGATCGGCAACCCGTGCTTTGGCTCTCTCAGCCCCGTTGCCGGTGCACTCACCTTTACAGCCTTTGCCAACTGCTCTCGAAGCTTGGTCAAAACAGCTTCATTATTTTGCAACCCCTCCAAGGCAATGGTATGGCTTTCCACGAGATGTTCATGGAGAAATCCCACACGGAATCCCGCTATCGTCAGTACTCGCATGGTGGCGACAATACTTTTCAGATCATCTCCTCGGCGTTCAAAGGAGTGCTCGGCCACGAGCCTTATGACGTGGAGATACATCTCCCACATCATGTCAATGGCCTCTTCGTGGGATTGGCAGGCCTTGCCCACGACTCTATCATAGGCCGAAGCTTGAGGGTATTTCTGGTTGGCATCACTATAGGCTATTATGTACTTGGCCTCACCGGTGTGCTCCTCACTCACCTCCAGCACCCTGTCGGGATCCCAGAACCCGCGCCGATACATTTGCATGAAGGTCATGTCTTGGATGACCATCGATTCCCCCGTGGTTCCGGTGGAACTCGCTCGCCTTTTCCTTGACGACATGTTGCTCTTCCTTTGGATCGATTTTGGGAGTACTCTCTTGGTTGGTGTTTCCTTATGAGCCCCCTGTGGCTATTTATAAACTTCCATCCTCTTTTTGTCTCATATTTCACCAAACGTACTTGGTGTCCCACTTGGCGTGCATCGGCGAGGGGGTTTTAATGTTGACAGTGAAATGTGGATCGCAACGAAAATCACGACCAAAGGACGCAAAAGCTGACTGTCAAAGTCAAAGTCAAACCGTTAACAGTGGACCAATTAGCGTAGAGGACTGGGATAGAATATTCTTTCTGAGGAGATGATCATATACGGTTGTACAAAGGACAAGAGTACACAACCGTATTCAGTCAGAAGTAGCATAATTGGTGCGGATTTCAAGAAAATGAAGACAGTCAGTTTTGAGCAGAACCAGCCCAATTCTCCAAGAAGTAACTACATACGGTTGTGTAAAATATAGGGATACACAACCGTATGCCCTAAGATTTGACAGATCAGAGCTAAATTTTTGCATGAAGGGCATGCCTCGATTTCTGAGCCAACCACCCACAGATCAGATAAACTAATTGGGTACGGTTGTGTACGAAGGGAAGCTACACAACCGTATGGAGTTAGATCTGGAAGATCTACGGTCAAAAATGAGAAAAAACATATGTGCCCTTTTCCTCGAGATCCGTGCAGTGAGATGAAAAACTATTCACATACGATTATGTAGGACCTCCTTCTACACAACCGTATGTAATTATATTTCCAAAAATACCCCTCATATCCCTAGAAAAGCACCATGTCATTTTTTTGAGATGCGTGCAGATGCAGTTAGATTTTCAGGGAGATCTCTCATTTTGACAAAAAAGCACACATGTCATTTTTCTCAAAAAGCGTGCAGAATCTACCAAAGTTAGTGCCATACAGTTGTATATCTATAGGAACCCTACAACTGTATGTAATTGTTTTTTAAAGATTGTTTGTGATTTGTCATTATTTAAATCATTTTTTCCTTATAAATGTGAGTTTGCAACATGTGCAGACCCCTTCCCAGAACTCTATAAATAGAGTACTTTGGGGATAGAAAAAAGAATCTTCTCCTATTTTATTATGATAAGGATATACTCTGTCGAAATTCATCTAGAATTTGACTTAGTGTTTTCCTTTAGTGTATGTGAGATTTATCGAAGAAATACAGAATCTCAAGTTCAGATATCCTGTGCAACACTAGTAAAAAGGTAATCCCTAATGAACTATACCGGATAGATGTTCCTCTTCTAAGGACTCTATGCCGGGTTACTACACGATTAATGCTTGAGTGACATACTCCCCATCTTGAGGGGAATGGACTGAAGCAAGAGAACAAGCCTATCCTTTGTAGGTCTAGGGGATTCCACTTAGGGTTGGAAAACGGTTAAGAATCCGGCACCTAAAATGTAATGGAGTTGTCCTGCCGCATAGACGTTTCTGTCACATCGTTTTAATGAACCTATTAATGTTATTGAGACCCGGATAGCTTCTCCTTTTTTAATGAACCTATTAATGTTATTGAGACCCGAAGATCTTCTCCTTTTTTAATGAACCTATTAATGTTATTGATATCTGGAGATATTCTCTCCATTGTTTAAAAACATGACGCCAAGAGATATCTAAGGACTAATTGAATCACTTCCCTTTAAGACCGCTTGAGCAGAGGATGACTCCACTTAACAATGTTTGAAATCGTTGAATACATTTTGGACATTCCCCAGTCCCTAAGTGTGACAGGCTGAGGGACCCATTCAGCATGACTAGATTAAGATCACCTTCTTGGGGGAATGATGAACTGGAAGCAACATTAATCAATCAACCCCCTGTTACGTTTGTGGTCGTTCAGCATGACAGTGCTAGTGAAGGACAGTTCAGTCAAGTTCTGCTGTATGAAATGGATGACATTATGTCTGTGGTTGTTCAGAAGAAACAACATGCACCACATTACCACTCCCACAGACTAACGGAGACTACCCATACCTTGGGAACCCTAAAAATGACATAAACACACACTCCACCCACTTCCAGTTTCATGTGTTGCTAAATTGTGCCTGACACCTATTCTACCTCAATCCCCTCTGTGGGTACCGTATTTTCCAGCCAATAAGATGACGACACATATCAATGTCCCCGCACGTGTGAAATATGAGATACCGATGTCTGGTATCTTGAAGCACGCATGAATAAATGCGCCGAAGGGATCTGTAGAGACATCTATCAACTTTTTCAGTCACATGTCACATACAATCAAGTGCGTCACGTGTCATATAAGACATCCGAGGAACGTGCATCTCGGGACGGATTAATAACGAAATGCATTGAAGATTCTGCAATAAATTTGTTGGTAAGGCATTGAATCCTTCCCAATAAATTATCTATTATACTTGGCGGTGGCATGCAACCCATCCGGACAAGTTCTATTGTATACTTGACGGTCTTGGCATACAACCCATCCTGATAAGTTTGACTCTATACTTGACGGGATTGGAATTGAACCCATCCCGACAAGTTCAACTTTATACTCGACGGGTTTGACACTCAACCCATCCCGACAAGCGCAACTCTATACTTGGTGGTCATGATATTCAACCTTTCCCGGCAAGTTCTTCAATATACACTTAAATGGGTGAAGCTTTCTTCCTCTCCCGACAAGTAACGACACCAAACTCTACCAAACAGATAAGTATTCCAACCAATAGATTAATTACACATTAAACATCTATGTGGGAGTGCAACTTGGCAGTAGATTTGATTATTATTATATTCCTACAATTTTTCTTTCATTCCAAACACCTACCACGTAAGATGTCGACTCAGCTGTTTCATGTCTAACTGAATGAGAGGAGTTCAAATCCAACAGGAAAAAGTTATATCTAACAGATTCTCCTTAGATCGGATTTGACCAACGAGAAGTGGACGCGTGGGAAATGAGTCATACCATTTCTGAGTCTATAAATATGTTATATTGAGATCTAGAAAGGGGATCTGGCTCTCCCGATCTAGATTGGAAACCTCTTACTTTCCTTTACACTTCTGCCTAAAACCTATAGAAATATTCTATACTAACTTGAGCATTAGAGTGTTGTCAACAGGTACACCACCACCATCCTTGGAGAGTATCCTGTTAGTTGGAGCAAGGAAGAGGACTGATCCTAAATCTCAGGATTCGATAAATCAACCTCGAGATACGAATCATTTTAGCCTCAAAGATTGTGTGGGATAGAGCTGATATTTTTCCCCCACATCATCGCCCCCCTTTTTGAGAAGATCAAGGGATTGCTGTCGTATCTTCTAAAAAAGATCTCGTCTATTCATTGTATATAATAATTTTTTGGCCGTTTGATCTTTTATCAGTCACTCGACCATCACTAATCGCATTTAATGTTGCGTCTGTTGGCGTGACTGATGTACTGACCTATCCATACAGGCGTGGAACTTAGTGCACGTCCGTCGAATGAAATGATTGACATGCGTGAATCCAGATGTACGAGGTAGTCGAATCGGCATAATATTAATGAATTTTGGCACTTGAAGTATGATCTTGCAGGCAATTCGTTTGCTTACACTAGATCTTTCGCCTATAAATAATCTGAACCGCTTCATTCCTCTATTTTACTTCTTTGATCAAGCTCTGGTGTTATTCTACTCTGGTTCATCTTCCTCTTTCGAATAAAGCTATGCTCTCGGTGTTATTCTAACCGTGCGATCCACCTGTTCTAGTTTCTCAGTGTTCTCCTGCCACCCTTTGCCGGTATTCTTCATTTATTCTCTGTTCTTCGTTTACTTCCTATTTTGCTTTCCTTCTTTAGTCCATCGATACTTCTTTTATATCCTTTGTGAATGATGGAAAGGGTAGTGTTAGAGGATAGTGATGAGTTGGCTCACTGTGAGCTTGAAGGGGCAAATGCTCTTGGATAGTAAGAAATATCCGTTAATTCCCTCGATCAAGCCATAGACAACTATAGAGAGGACCTTGTAGATGATCCAGTTGTCCCTAGAGAACTAGTTAGGGTTCCTACCCATGCGAATGACCCATACATCATGGGTCTAAGGGATGAGTTTGGAATTCCAGCCTCTATCTTCATTTCTCTGGGTTCTCGCCACGAGGAGAGGACCAATCCTAGCGAGATCAGCATTACCCGGCTTCAATTGAAGTTGGGATAAGTCTTCTTTTTTCCCCTCTCGTGAGGGAGGTGCTCTAGTTTTATGATCGAGCTCCACATCAGATGCACGAAACTTCTAGCGTCTGATGAATAGAGTTGATTCCTTCAATTCTTCAATTTTACAATTTAACACAAGATAGGTCTCCCCGAGATCGATTTTCTGTACATGTTGAAGAAGTGCCCAGATACGTTCTACCCAGACTGGTTCTGGACTGTGGCAGCTCGGAATAAGATGCAAAATTGTCGAGAGCTTGCCTGATAGCCATAAAGGATATCATTCTGATCCTTTACTAGTGATGGGATCATGGGAGTTTGATGAACATGCAAAGGGGAGCCCTGCTAGTAGAAGAGTCCGCACGAGTTTCAATCTTGCTGGTAAGCTCCTCTCTGCATCTCGTTAGTATTCTCCAGTTTGGATGAATCAACCCGTCATCTATTCTCTTTTGTATATTTTGTCAAACGCCCGTTGAGTTATCCTTGGGATATAGAAGACAAAGTTAACTATATTCTTGGGAAGATTTCTAAGGTGGTGAAGGACTGGGCTATTGCCAGGAGGATCCCCAATTGGGCGCGCTCTTTTGATGATGGATCTTCAGTCACGGTTGCCGGGAATCCTTTTCCTGGTAAGAAAGTTGTCGCTCCTGGCTACTCACGAAGAAAACCACTTCCTGGGATATCAATAAGGGGAGGTAGTCGGGAGTCAAAGCAGATCAGTTCTGAGCTTGTCCGAAAACCTCGCCAGACAGATAGTGTTTGAAGTTAAAAGATTTCCCAACATCCAGCCTTCCACAGGCTCTCTCCTGGTTGCTAAGTTTTCAGACATCCGGACTGTCGAAGAAAGCCTTTGAACGAATTTGCCTGAGAACTTCAATGGGCAAAAGAAAGAAGGTAATTCCTCTTTGAACTCTACGTTATTTTTGAGAAAGAATCTCACACTTTTTCATTTCTCTTCTTGTAGATGGAAAACAAGAAGGAGAAGATGAGGCAGACCAACCTTCCAGTGTCGGAGATGCCTATTCAGAAGCAGAAGAAGAGAAGACTGGCTAGTGGTCTGGAGATGAACTTCACTACATCAGTTTCCATTGCGGGTGCTAGTGCTACTCTGCCAACTATCCCAACTATCCCGTCAACAATCTCTTCTTCTCCTACTGATGTAATCTCGTTATCTTCTCTGATTCCTCCTTCTCCTCTCGGGTTTGTGCCTATCTTAGGAGTCCAAGAATCTTCAATGGCGTTCCCTTCGCCTCCCGTCCTAATTGCTCCACCTCCATCAAGACTTCAGACACTTGAAGGGCGAGTACTACAGGTGAGAGGCCTATTTTTCCCACTTTGTTTTGTCATGGTACATCGTTTGATATGATAGACAAATGGATTTTGAAGAAAGCAGCTTATCGGAGAAAGCATCCTATTGTAGGTCTCCAAGAGTTCTCGGGGGAAGAGCCATACGTCATCTCAGCAGGACGTCTGGACAATGGGAAGGCCATCTTGGGAGAGAGCTCTAATGCGGATCTCGGGGTGGCAGTTAAATTTCTTGAACGGATCTGTTTTCCAAAAGACAGACTCTGTTATGCGGATCTAACCACCCTCGTGGTGCCCGATGAAGTTCTAAGCCGTTCACTACTCGAGGTAAAGAATTGTTTTGATCTATATCTTTTGAATCATGAATTCAATTTTTGATTTTTCTTTCCATGTTTGCAAAGCATCCATGCCTATGTCAAGCTCTGAGATTACTACATCGAGCTTGCCTCGGGGTATGATGATCTTCGCAAGAAGGCTGTTGAGACTGAAGTCACACTGAAGTCTCATGAGGATGAACTCCAATTTGCCCTCCAGTCACTGGAGATAGCCAAGACAAAGGCTCTGATGGAGAATGAGATAGCTGCTCAAGCGCTGATCTCTTAGAAGAGTCCTAAAGACGTACGGCTTAGACAAAGCTCGGGGTGAGATTGAGAAATTGAAGAAGGAAGCAGAAGGCTCCCGTCAAATTGTAGATCAACTCAAAGATGAGTTAGAGAAGATGACCATCGAGAAGGATGAAACAGAGAAGGCTTCCAGTGAGCTTCAGGGAGAATGTTAACAGAAGGGATGGTTGGATGGTTATGCCAAATGCCAACTTAATCTTGGTGATGTGGATGATGAGGGGGATGCTGAAGAGAATGAAGATGCAACCCGTCAATCTAAGCAAATCAGGCAAGCTTCTAAAGTGGCCCCTAAAGTGATTCCACCATCAGGCAATGTTCTCCCAGCGGATCCTCCTCTTCCTGGACCCAATGATCCCATTGTCTATGAGCCTTCAACTTCTGAAGTACCTCTACCCCAAGAGTGTGAAAATGTAACTCTTGATATTCAGTCAGTAGGCGAGTAGGAGGTTTAAACCTTGTCGTGATTCCATGGGGCTCACAAACCTGTCTTTTTTCTTGTTTTTTTTCTTGCCCATGGGGCAAATATCTATGTAGATGTCGTTTAAGGCTTTGCTTGAAAATAAAATCATCTTATTTTTCTTATATCACTTGGTTATTTGTCGGGACTTTTATTAATTTTAGTCATATGACTAATTCAAATTAGATTTTCCCATCCTTCTGGTCTGGATATTTAAGACCTTATCAAGGCTTTCAAGCCAAGATGTGCAAAGACTTAAATATCCCGGCTAGATCTCTAGCTTATCGGGAATTTCGTTAATTATAATCGCATGACTTAGAATATTTAGATCATCCCGGCCTTCCAATTTGTACACTTAAGTTCTTATCAAGGCTTTAAACCAAGATACGTAAGAACTTATGATTCCCGACTAAGTCTTTAATAATTGATTTGTTGGGAATCTTGTTAATATCAGTCGCATGACTTAAAATATTTAGATCATCTCGACATTCCGGTTTATACACTTAAGTTCTTATCAAGGTTTTAAGCCAAGATGTGTAAGAACTTAAGTTCCTGACTAGGTCCTTAATAATTGAAAGTGACACATCTGATGTATGAAGATCGTAATCATCTTTATTGATAGAAGAGACGCATATTGAATGCATTCCATGGCCTTTCAAATACATCTCCATCTTTAGTTTTCAAATAGTATGATCCATTTTATCCAATTCTGTCGACCATATAGGGTCATTCCCAATTAGCACCTAGTTTCCCACTACCGACTTCTTTGGTATTCTCAAAAATCTTCCTGAGTTCCAAGTCACCAACTTTGAATGTTCTACACCGTACTCGTCGATCGTAAGATCATTTGATCATTTGCTGATAGTTTGCCAATCTGATAATTGCTTATTCCCGACATTCCTTGAGCAGATCTGAATCTCGAGCCAGAATGTCATCGTTTTGGCCAGTCTCTACAACTTTGGTTCGAGAAGTTGGGACTATGACCTCAGTAGGTCTGACAGCTTCAGACCCATAGGCTAAGGAAAATGGTGATTCTCCCGTAGTCCATCGGGGTGTTGTCCAATATGCCCACAGTACTCCTGGCAATTCTTCAGCCCATTTTCTTTAGCATGATCCAATCTTTTTTTCAGATTCTTGAGTATGACTCAATTTTCCCTCTTAGCGAGTCCATTGCTTTGAGGATATCTTGGTGCAGATAATCGTTTCTTTATGTTCAAGACCTAACAAAAAGCTCTGATCTCTATGGCATCAAACTGAGCTCCGTTGTTGGTGACGATCTCTTGTAGGATGCCAAATCGACAAACAATATTTTTCCATAAGAATCTCTTAACATACAAAGCTTTGATCTGTACCAATGGAACTGCTTCGATCCACTTGGTAAAATAATCTGTGACTACCAGGAAGAATTTGACATTTCCTAGAGCTGTTGAGAATGGTCCCTTGATATCCAGTACCTATTTCGCAAATGGCCACGGGCTAAACATGGGATGTAACTCTTCTGTGGGGACTTTGATGAGTAGAGAATATTTTTAACAATTCTCGCATTTCTTAACAAATAGCTTGGCGTCTGAAACTAGGGTTTTTCCGCATCGTTGGTTCTAGCAAAATATAGACTTATGCATAGGGATTCGTGTCGAATGTGAATCCGCACTCGGGATTAATCACGTTAGTTCAATAAGAGCATAAAATGATGAATTTTTATCAGAAAAGCGTGGAG
The DNA here is from genome assembly GCA_035048495.1 of Euptelea pleiosperma. Classification (NCBI taxonomy): domain Eukaryota; kingdom Viridiplantae; phylum Streptophyta; class Magnoliopsida; order Ranunculales; family Eupteleaceae; genus Euptelea; species Euptelea pleiosperma. The sequence continues at coordinate 39,832,251 of CM068543.1, forward strand.
AATATGGTGAGGTGAGAATGGTGGAGAAATCAGTGTTAAAACATGCCTGAATTGGAGAGATCCATTAAAGGACTAACAAAAATAATGAGAAAGAACCTGAAACATAATAATCAACTAAATTTATTCATTAATCAAAAGTTCTTACAATCATTAGATAAGAAAATGAATCTAACTAGAAAGCATATAAAAGAGATAAACTAGAGAGAATGGGAGAGAAGAGAGAAAAAGTAGAGGAATCCAGAGAGTGAAAAGTGAGAAACAAGATAATCTAGAGAGGAGGGAGAAACCTAACGTAGAGAGAGAAAACTAGAAAGAGAAAGAGATAATGACTAGAGAGAAAATTTTATTTAGAGAGAGGAAAAGAGAGAGGGGGAGAAAGGGAAGAGAGAAGATGTGAAACGGGTTCACCATTGTCTTACCTTGGAGTTAGGAGAATCGGCCAGTGATCGGTCGGGAATGGAGTGGTCGGAGGAGCAACCCGTGGGGGTATACTGGTGCTAGAATGAGTGGTCCGGCTAAGTGATGGATGCCCGCGGTGCTCCAGCCAAGTGTGTGAACAGGTGGAGAGAGTTCCGGCGTGGGTTCGTGGTTTGAAAGATGACAGCCAGCAAGAGGCGTGGTGAATAGGGCCTACTGATCAACAGTTAGGCCAACAAGTGAATGCTTGGCTGAACCGTGGATTCGCATAGTGGTGAGAGAGTGAGGAGGAGAAGGGTAGCAGTGTTGGAGCGTGAGGAGCTTCTAGCGGCTGGTGGGGAACTTCCAGCGGCTAGACGAAGAGAAGTGAGAGGAAGATCCAGCTGTTGCAATCGTTTGAGATGGCGAACCAATTTCTTGAAGACCACGGGTTGGAGAATCACACGAGCAGCAATGAAGGCATGAAGAGAGGAGAAGACACTACTAATCTGCATGTCTTCTCCAGCAAAAAGGAGGTTGGGCGGTGGTGATAAAAGAGGCGTTGGGTTGTAGAAAAAAAAGAAGGCAGTGGTGGCGAACGGTGGTTGTAAACGGAGGTGGCAACACTGGGGAGGGGGCAGCAGGCGGTGCTGGATGTGGTGGTGACGAACGTGGAGAAGAGAAGATGGAGGAAAGGAGGAGTTGCAAGTAGTCGCGTGGTACCTGTAGAGGCAGAGCAAGGAGGAGGCGTTGGGCAAAGAAACCTGCAGAGAAGAACAGAAGAAGAAGAAGAAGATGGGACAGAAGATAATGAAGAAGAAGGAGAGGGCAGCCGGAGTTGCTGGCTGCAACTCCGGCAGAAGAAGATGGAAGAAGAAAAATAGGAACAAGAAAAAGAAAGGAGGAGGAGCAGGCTGAGGTGTAGGCGATCGGTAAAGAAGGGGAAACAGAAGAGGAAGATGGCGGAAGAGAAGAAGAAGGGAAGAAGAAGGCGTGGAAGATGAACTTGCCAGAGTTGCAGGTTCTCATCAGAGTGGAGGAGAAGAAGAAGAAGAAAGCAGAAAAGAGAAGAAAGAAGAGGAGAACATGGGGGTGGTTTTGGGGGAAGGAGAGGAGGAGAAGGGATAGGGATTAGGGTTCAAACGAGCCCCTCTCCTTCCCTTTAAAAGCTCCCTAGTTTCCTTAATGAAATTAAGGATTTTTTGAAAAGAAAATAATTTAAAAAAAAAAAAATTTTAAAAGAAAACTTCTTTTCTTTCTTTAGGGGATTTCCCCATTTAGTGGACCCCGCCTTTTATTATTTTTTTAAAAATTAATTTAAAATTTTTTAAAATTGCAGGGTCCACTAAATGGTCGGGCCGCAGGGTCAATGATGATGGGTCTGACTGCTAGCCCACTTTGAATGATGAGCTCCATCGTCTCATAAGATGATGTGACAAATGATTTGCTGACGATCAAATGGATGATGATTGGATTGGACCTAGATTGGAGGACCGACAGATCTAGAGAGATCCAACGGTCCGGTAGAAGATCCAACAGGTCAGAAAGCTAAGGGAGATGAAACAAAGCTAACGGGCAGGAGTTCTGAGGTCAGGTCAGTAGATCTGAGGATCTGGTACTGAGGTATAGGGAGATAAAAAGAAAGAGAATAAGGAGAGATGAGAGAGAAAATTCTACAGAGATGACAGCTGGTAGAGGGTCTTGTACCCTAATCTTCAACATAGACTTTAGTAGGCTTCACCAATTACGTAAGTTGTCATTTTATATCGTTCGGTGCGGCTTTAAATCACTTTGGCCCATCTCTTGGTTTTTGGCTTTTCCTCTCTCTTAGTTCTTGGTCTAACTCTAAGATCACTGACATGACCCGTACTTGGCCTGTATCTTCTTGTCACAGCCTGTTGGCTCTTTATGCTTTGATATTAGGCTTCGATGATCGATGTGGGGCTGCAAGTCTCGAGAATCATCCAATCAGGGTTTCCTGCGACAAAAAAAACACGTAATCAGAACTGTTTTATATCTAGACTTCTGAAAATATGTTTATTTGTCCAGAAAAGTGTGTTTTACATAATAAAAGAGACTATTACGTAGAAAAGTAGATAAATAGAGCAGATTTACGTAAGAGAGTGCGATAACGCTAAAAGGATAATAGTGAAAAATACGCACTTTTAAGTAAATATCAGTGACCATTTGTATGTAGGGCCAAAAGTAACCCTGATTGATGGCTTTATAGGCTAGGGTCCTTGCCCCCGAGTGGTTTCCGCATTGTCCAGCATGTATTTCTTGAAGAATTTGCTCTTACTCACTTAGGGCAAGGCACTTGAGAAGGGGACCCAAAGCTGATTTTCTGTACAGTTTTTGGCCGACCATGGTGTACCTTCTCTCGAGCCTCTGAATTATTTTTGCAGCATCTCTATTGGCCGGGAGACTTCTATTCTGCAAGAAACTTTGAATATCATCCATCCAACTTGTGTTGGGATTAGTCTGTACAAGGGTCAAGTACATCCCAATAGGCATATGAATGCTTGGGAGTTCTTGGTAATCAACGGGAATACTCCTTGATTCAGTGTTACCCAGCATGGTAGATAAGTAGGCTAAAGCATCAGCATGCAGATTCTCCATCCGTGGTAGTTGTCGTATCTCTACCTTGTTGAAACGATTAGTTAGTTGTTGTACGATTTCTAGATAAGCTACCATTATGTCATCTCTTACTTGATATGTCTCGGCATATTAGCTGACTACTAACTAGAAGTCAGTATATATGGTTATATCCTTGATCGCGAGATCTAGAGCTGTCTGAAGCCCGACAACTGCAGCTTCATGCTCTGCCTCGTTGTTGGATGCCACTAACCCAAGCTTTACTGATTTCTCTAATCTTGTGTTCTCGGGTGTTACCAAAACTATGCCAATTCTGGAACCACTTTCACTGGCTGAACCCTCGGTGAATAATCTCTAACCCGTCTTTAGATTTAACATCTCCGGCATCTCTAAGAGTAGTAGAATTTCCTTGTCCTTGCCCCCAGCCTCGCCCCCAGTGCTTGCAACGTCTTGTACTAGGAAGTCGGCCAAGAACCTAGCTAATGCATGTCCCTTTTTCTGAAGTTCGTGGAGAGAATTGAATGTCGTACTGAGCTAAGTAAATGACCCACTTAGCCATTCTTCTCGACAAGTCAAATTTTCCCAAGATAGATTTCAATGGGTGCTCTGTATAGATCGTGATGGTTCTTCCTTCAAAATAAGGCTTCAGATGCCAAGAGGCATAAATAAGAGGAGGGCAGCTTTTTCGATGGTGGCATATTAGGTCTTAGCTTCAATCAGCATTTTGCTGGTGAAGTATACTGGTCTCTCTTCTCGGTCGAGCTCTCGGAAGATGACAGCACTGATAGACTCATTAGTAGTAGCAAGATATAGACCAATAGGCTCCCCTTTATTAGGTTTGGAGAGGATTGGAGGTTGTGAGAGATATTGTTTCAGTTGTTGAAAGGCTTCATCGCACTCTTCTGTCCAATCAAACCTTCCATTCTTTTTCAAAATTTTGAATAGAAGTCGGCATCTATCTGAAGATCTAGCTATGAAGTGGTTTAGTCCAGCTATTCGCCCGGCTAGTTTCTGTACTTCTTTCCTATTCTCAGGTGAAGGCATCTCTAATAGGGCTGTGATTTGCTCTGAATTGGCCTCAATGCCCCGTTGTGTGATGATGTATCCCAAATTTTCCTGATGTTACTCCGAATACACATTTGGCGGGATTCAACTTCATCTTATACTCTCGAAGTTAATCGAAAGTTTTTCCAAGATCACCTAGATGATGATCCTGAGATCTTGTTTTGACCATCATGTCGTCTATGTTGACCTCCATTATTTCCCCAATCATATCGTGAAACATCTTGTTAACCAACCACTGATAGGTTTCTCCAGCACTTTTGAGACCGAATGGCATCACTTTGTAGCAGAAGACCCCTCTATCAGTCATGAAGGCTGTCGGCTCCTAATCTGACTCATGCAGTGGTATCTAATTATACCCCGAGTATCCATCCATAAAAGATAGGATTTCATACCCGAGGTGGTGTTAACCAATTGATCTATTATCGGTAAAGGATATGGATCCTTGGGACATGCTTTATTCAGATGAGTGAAGTCATACACACCCTAATTTTTTCATTCTTCTTTGGTACAGTCACTATCTTGGCTAACCATCAAGAATCACTGATCTCTCGGATGAAGTTGGCTTTCAAGATTTTGTCGATCTATTCTTGGACAGCCTTTTGTTTCTTGGGAGCAATTCTCTGAGGTTGCTTTTTCACAGGTAAATATTTATTATCTACCTTTAACTTATAACAAGAGATGTCGGAAGAAATACCTAACATATCACTAAATGACCACGTGAAGACGTCCATGTAAGATTTAAGAAAGTCGATGTACTCCTCGAGAGATAACTTTGCTCCAATGTACGTATACTTTGGATCATCCTCCATTCCAAGGTTGATCTAATTAGTTTCCTCTATCGTAGGAACATTGCTAGCCTCTTGACACATCTCAGTATCTTTCTGGCTAGGCATAGTCTGCTCTAGACTTCCCGGGGTGTGCTCTAGTTGTTATTGCCCTGCAACTCCAGATGAAGTACCTTCATCTCGTGAACCGCCAGACCATGAGAACTTTTAGGTCTACGAGCGGTGGCAAATCACTTATTTGAAACGACTTGGTCTCCCTTCAGTTCCATTATCCTATGATCGGTCGGGAAATGGAATATCTGGTGATATTTTGATGGTACACCTTTGACTTCGTGTGTCCATCCCCGTCCTAAGTTGCCATTGTAGGGTGACAGGGTGTCAATCATCATAAATTCTACCATAAACATGCTTTATCCCATCTTTACTGGCAGAATAATCTTTTCTAATCAATACTCCTGTCTATTAAACTTGATCAATGGTGTATCGCTCTTGATGAGATTTGAGAGGTGAAAGCCCATCTTCTTGAAAGCCTCCATGAATAAAATCTCGGCTGAGCTGCCGGGATCTATCAGTAGTCGCTTCGCCTCATAATTACCCACTGGCAAGGTAAGTATCAAAGCATCTGAATGCGAATGATCCACTCCGACAAGATATTTATCAGAGAAGAAAATGGTTGCATCTGTACTTTCTATCATGTCTACAGAGTCCGTGAGCCTTGGACCCGTAGATAGATGTAGGACCTCCTTCAGGTGTTCTATTTAACTTATTTTGATCCTCTCTTGTTTCTCGGACTCTCCTCGAGAAATCTAACCCCCTCCCCCATGAATGACGTCAATAATCATCTCGCGTCCTTGCTGAGCAACGCGGGTGGTGTCTCTCTTGGGGATCACGGCTTCAGCTACCACTTCATTTGTTTGAGCGATATACTGCTGCAAGTAGCCCTGGTTGATTATATCCTTCAATTTATGTAGCACCGCCTAGCATTTGTCGATCAGGTGCCCTATCTCCTGATGGAAGGCACAAAATTTTGTTTTATCTCTGTCTCCCTTCATGTCAGGCTTCATAGATCGGGAGAACTAGAGATATCTGCTATTTTTTATCAGATCCAAGATTTGACCGTGAGTTTTATTCAACAGTGTGAATATCCTCTTCTCGCGGCGAGGATATCGATCCTGGCTCACCGACTTCTCAGGTTCCTTCATGGGAATTTTTGTTGGTGCTATGTCGAGGACAACCTTTTGCTTACCCTTCGTGGATTTGCTGGACTCAGTAGATTTATTTACCTCATGGACGAATATAGCCGCCCTGTGATTATGTTGGAGTATGTCATCTTCGAGTTTTGAGTACTTTTCAACTCACAGAAATAGCGCCTCCATGTCGACTGGTCTATTCTTGGTTAAGGACATATAAAGTTCAGAACTAGTAGGCAATGCTTTTCAAAAAGCTGTGACTGCATGCTTGTCGTCGCAATCTTACACCGTGGTCATTAGGGTATGAAATCTTTTGAAAAATCCCTTAATGTCTCCTTCTGATTGCAACGTATGTTGAATAATACGTCAACATCATTTTTGTGCAGTCGATTGCACGTATAGAGTGATAAACAGAGTACTCAACTCGATAAAATCAGCGATAATCCGAGGAGCTAGTTGATTGAACCAGATGAGGGCATCGTCACTAAGAGTTAACGTGAACATCCGACACAGGAGTTTATCGTGGAACTCTCTCATAGTCATCGCTTTCCAGAAGCGGACATGGTTGACGAGATCCGATGTTCCCGTGAAGATGGAAAAGATTTGGGAGCCCAATACCCTTGAATCTCTTCAATGAAAGGGGAATCTCGAGGTGCCCTTGTTGACATGGTCGTCATCTTATCAGCCAATGTTTCTTTTTTACCCATCATTTCCGCCACTAGGTCGGCAATTTGCCTTCTTGTCTCTGGCTCAATGTGATCCAAGTTTCACTGATAAGAAGACTCGGGTCTATGATGCTTCTCCGGTGGTGGGATGTAAGAATCCCTGCGTCTACTCCTTAGATTCCTCAAATCGAATTCCTTTGAATCTAATCTTTCTAATCGAAATTCTGACTTCTTGTGGTGATTGCCTCCGATATTCATGGAGACATGATCGCCTGCTGGCTGGATCACCATACATCATTTGAGCTCTTCATTCTCCTCTCACAATTGGGCGATAATCTGCTACTGGCTCTCATGCTCCTTAGTTCTTCTCCTCTCAGTAATGGTATCTCTGAGATTGTCAGGGAGATTCACTTTTCCCACTCCCGAGGTTGGTTCGTCTTGTATCCAGAATGATTCTGAATCGAATTTCTCTTAGATAGCAGAAAACTTTTAGTCGTTTCCACAGACGACGCCAAAAGATGTGGGAGAAAAGTATCGAAATCTATCCTACACAATATTTGAGGTCAAAACGATTCATACCTCGAGGTTGATCTGTCGAATCTAGAGCTTCAGGATCAGTCCTCCTCCTTGCTACGACTGGCAGGATACTCTCCAAGAATGGTGGTGGTGTACCTATTGACAACACTCAGATTCTCAAGTCAGTATAGAATGTTTCTACAGGTTTTAGGTAGAAGTGTAAAGGAAAGTAAGAGTTTTCCAATCTAGATCGGGAGAGTCAAATCCCCTTTCCAGTTCTCAATATAACATATTTATAGACTCAGAAATGGTATGACTCATTTCCCACACATCCACTTCTCGTTGGTCAGATCCGATCTAGGGAGAATCTGTTAGATATAACTTCTTCTTGTTGGATCTGAACTCCTCTCATTCAGCTAGACATGAAACAGATGAGTCTACATCTTACGTGGCAGGTGTTTTGAATGAAAGAAAAATTGCAGGAATATAATAATGATCAAATCTAATGCCAAGTGGCACTCCCACATAGATGTTTAATATGTAATTAATCTATTGGTTGGAATACTTATCTGTTTGGTAGAGTTTGTTGTCGTTACTTGATGGGAGAGGAAGAAAGCTTCACCCGTTTAAGTATATATTGAAGAACTTGCCGGGAATCACTACCAAAAAAGTGATCAAAGGTGACGGACCAGGTTGCTTTTCTCGACGGCTATAAACCGTGCCAAACAACATTGGTTTATAGCAGTCGAGAAAGCCCAAGAAGGCGTCACTTTTATTCGTTTAAACTGTGGGACCCACAAGTATATTAATAAAAAAAATTGCGCGCGAACTCCTAAACTTCCCTCGTTCTATTCGCGCCAAATCAAAATCCTCCTATTCGATTCATCTCTCTTTGCTCTCACGGTTTTTCTGTTTCTCTCATTCTCTCAATCCCTGTGAAACCCTAATCCCTCACCACCCCCACCCATAACATCAAACCCTAACCCTCTCATTTTCCTCTCTCTCTTATAAATCTCCCTCAATCTCTCTTGGATCTTTCCCAATCTCTCTAATACTCTCCTCTCTTGGCCGCCGTCTCTGCCCCACGCGCTCGTCGTCAACACCTTCAAAGAGAGCAAAGTCGTCTCTTTCAAGAGAGCAAAGTCTTCTCTTTGAAGAGAACAGTGTCTTCTCTTTCACACCTTTCAATCTCACAACCGTAGAAGATGAATATGGGGTTTCATTGCCTCTAAACCCAACAAGGTATGTTCTTGTCCTTATTTATCTCTTACTTAAGGGTTGATGGTAAGTGGGGTAACAGCAGCCCTGGTAGAAGAGGATATGGGGGGCATGACGATAGCCCATATGGCCATTCTAGAAGTCTGGTGCTCCTTAGGAGCCGACCAAGTCCTGATTATGGGCGTGCCGTAGTCCAGTTTATGATAGGTACAATGGTCCATCGTACAATAGGGACTGGAGTCCTGATCTTACTAATGGTTGATACCCATCTATGTTTCCTTTTTCTCTATCAAACTCCATGTACCCAGTTCAAAGCTAACCTCTTTTGTGTTTGTTGGTGAATCTCAAATTGAAATTTGATCAAAACTCATCTAGGTTCTTGATTTTCAGAAATGGGTTTTGGAGATCTGTATTATAGAGCTAGTTTTTAAAGTTTTTGTGATGTTTCTCCATCTAGGTTTTGGGGGCTTTTGAGTATTAGGGCTTGGGAGAAACATGGAGGAGGTTTAATCTCTTTTCTCAGCCCCAAGAGATTAAGTACAGAAACTTAATTAATAGTGGAAATAAGGGATGCTGTAGAGAGTTCATAACGTTGATGGTCCTCCCTCTTGTGGAGCTCCTCCGTTGATGAACGGTCCCATATTACATTGCCTTAGGGAGCAGCATCGCTGCCATCACCTCTTGGGACTACCCATGATACATTTTCTTTATTAATTTTTAGTTTAGTCATTATGTTTGTTTTTTATGTGCTGTCTTTATAATATTTGTTATTCTAATGAACTTAAAATTAGTATTGATGGTCCTCCCTTTACTTTTATTAGAAATTCGCTATCGATTCTGCTTTATTTGTTTGATCTCCATATTATCTTAACTTGTATTGATATTCTCTTTGCTTGCATGTAATCATTGTATTAAGGTATTTGGCGAGTAAAACTTCGATGACAGCACCCTGTCATCGAAGAAGATGACAGGGCAGCAGATGATGGCACGTGGATTTTGTACCGGCAGACCACCTTGGCCTCACCGCCCATGTACACGTACAGGTGAGTGTTTTGGCAAAAAAAGCACTCGAGTACTCACCTGGGTACGTGTGTGGTGAGGCCGAGGTGGTCAGTCCGTACAAATCCACGTGCCGAGATCTGCTGCCCTGTCATCTCCTTCGATGATAGTGCCCGATTGTCAAGTTTTATCCGTATTTGGCTGGTCTTGTTGTTTTTTTTTTTTATAAGCTTGATTTAGTGATGTCTAAGATGTATCAGTTACCAAAACACCATCTTTCAGGATTGAATGGCTTTTCAAGCCTTGCTGTCATTTTACATTGTTGAAGCCTATTATATATGGGTCGGGATCGGGGGACACCCATTTTGGCGTACCCACATAGAAGATGAATCAATGGCCGATTTTATGTGGGGATGATCTCCTTACCATGTAGATCACCCCAACAAAAAATCAGCACATTCGGAAATTTCTGATCCCATCAAATGTGGTTTTCAAGTTACTCGGTAAAAATCAATTGTAATGATCCTATTTCTAGCAATATTATAGTAGACTTTTTATAATACTTTGAACATTATATGTATGTCATTTTAAAGGTCTCAACAATAGCTTTCTATCGGTATCAAGTTCGTCCAAATCGGACGTGCGAGTCAAAAGTTATTGTGTTTAGTTCTGGGCAACATTTTAAGTTTTTATTAAAATTAAAAAAAAAAAAAAAAAGACAATTTTCAAAATTATAGTCCCACATCGGTTAAAAAATAAAAGTTCTGAGTTCTCAACCTCTATAAATACAAGGCCATGCCTTTAGAAAATTACATCAATTTGGGTATTTGCATTCTAACCCCTGAGGTAAGAATATTTGCAAAAAAGTCCCTCAACTAGAAGAAATTCTAGAAAATTCCCAGGAATTCCTGAAAATATTTAGGTCCTTTGAAAAGTTTTTTTTGTGGGGTCTACTACCTCGAGATACGCGCTACCTCGAGATTCGCATCGTACGAGGTTCAAAGATTTTGGGATTCTAGCGTATTCACTGGTAAGTACATAGTTATTTATTTTATGCCTTTATTTATTTAATTAATTAATTATTTAATTAATTATTATTATTTATTTATTTAATTATTTATTTAATTATTTATTTAATTATTATTTATTTATAAATATTATTTTTATTTTTTTATTTTTTGAAATAGTAGAAAATTCACAGAATATTGTAGAAAAATTCTAGAAAATTCTATTATTTTTGGGAAAAATGTCTGAAAATGCTATTCTTGTTATCTGTTAAATTTTAGCAAAGAAAAATCCCAATTATTGTATTTTTCACATAAAATGTGTAAATGCATTGATAATTTCTTGTAATCTTAAAAACATGAAATTATGATAGATGAGGACATGTGTAATCTATTTAGTTGGATGAAGTCATGCTCAAATTCATTTAAAATGAGATATATGCATTTTTCATCCGTTTTATGTATTCGTTTTCTAAGATATTAATAGGGCTTAAATGTTCTTATTTTTAGTTTCAAAATACAAAAATAGGAATGCTATGCATGTAAAGATGTTTCTACAAACATTATTATTTTATGCATATAAATACGATTGATGACATGAATAAGAACGTGATTGGGAATGTGGAATATCAGATTAGTTGGAATCAGGCATTGTCTCATTTCTTCGAGACCCCTTGGGGTTTTAGTCCCCTAAAGCATCAGGCGTTGTCTTATTTCCTTAAGACCCCTTGGGGTTCCAGTCCCCTAAAGAAGAGGCGTTGTCTCATTCATGAGACCCCTCGGGTATTTATACCTAAAAGAAAATTAGGGAATCCGGAGAGAGGATACCTAATGAAACAATTAGTGTGCACATTAGGGAGTTTACTTGTGGACTAGAAGTGTTGACATCGTACACTATGACCGATAGAATGTTGGTACGAAATACATCAGAATTGATAGTTTGACTTTATAGAAATGGTCACGGGTATTCCGATAAGAGAAAGGTTGACTATTATATGAAAAGACTTCATTGTATTCGAAGTTATACGTAAGTAATTGATGGAGAGTTGAGTTTTATCGAATTACATGTGAAATACATTTGCAAATTGTATTTGTTTTAAAATAAACAAAAGTCGCTGATTTAAGTAGATTTTACGCTTGAGGAATGTACTTACTGGGCCCTAGCTCATCGTTTTAAAATGTTTTGTTTTCAGGAAAGGATAAGGGGAAGTTGGACTGATGCTTCTAGCATTTCTGTTGATAGACTTGTGCTTTTGACGATGTTATATTTTGTTTAATTCTTCTATCTTGTAGAAGGATACATGAGTTATGTAGGTCCTTTGACCGTTTAGTAACATGTATTTGGGAGTACAATATATATACAATGTTTTCTTTTGGATGGGCATATTACGGTTTTGTTTGAAGTAAGACATCCTCTAACATTATTAATGTGTCAATGAGGTGCGTTTCGTCTTATGAATTGTTTAAACAAAATGAAAAAAAAATTATCCGGTGTATTTCCGCTGCATCGTGATACCAGTTTTGTTTAACTGTGCGTTTGTATGATCAGATCGTGCCTCAAGATACGAGAAAGGTCAATATGACCTAATATCGGATTTGGGGGCGTGACATCAATGGTCCATAATTCTTCAGCTTCTAAACCAGTCTATGAATATCAGAATGATTTGAATTTTTGTGAAGATGATCTCCTCACCATAGAGATCATCCCCACCAAAAATCAGCCATTGATTCATCTTATATGTGGGTAGGCCAAAATGGGGGTCAAAAATGGGTGTCCCCATTATATTATTGCACAAGTTGTTCTAATAGATTTAATTAGTCGTGTAATGTTTGTCTTGAGCATATGATCCATTGCAACTTATTTCCAAACTTCTATCGGCAAATTTCTAGCCTTCAATAAAGAACTCCACTTAAGTTCCTTGATCTTAATATTGGAAGTTGTCACATAAGCACTTTCTTTTTAGATTGCTACTTTGAATTCTCTCTCTCTCTCTCTCTCTCTCTCTATCTATTGATCTATCTTTGTGTGAGTGTGGCTTGTGTCAGTTGAAGATTGGTGATCAAATTGTATGAGTTGGTAGGGATAGTGATGACTTGAGTTGTGGTGGTTGCATAGGATTAGTTAACATTTTATGGTTTGTACTTGCTTGGATGTATTTTATCTGTCCAATTGAGTTATCTTGATGTTCAATATCCATTTTTTATATATATTTTTCCTTTTGTTGATCGTTGCCATTGCATTAGAACATGCAGTTGTACGAGCAATATCTCTTCTGTAGTTATGGCTCCTGCCACAAGGTTTGAATGTTATATACCTTGGGCTTATTAGCTAACCATGTTCACTAATTTGGCTTAATGCTTTGCATTTCGGAGTCCTATTTTGCAATTTTCTTATTTGAATGTTTTATCCAGCACATGATTCCACAAAACCTTGTTATTTATGGTCTATTTCTCCCTTTAAAGGACTAAGTACTAAAAACCTTAGTTGATCAATTGTACGTGTCCTAATAAAAGAGGTTTGTGCTGTCTCTACCAGGGTGTTAGGTCATCTAATGTTTGATTTATTGAATTTTAATGTAATTTTGATCTCCTTTATTTGCTTTATTTTTATTTCTGCCCTTGCTTTTCTAATGTGTTAATTAAGCTCCTATTGATGAATGGTTTATGAAATAATCTTGCTACACAACTTTCAGACAACGGTTATTTGGCTTGATTTATAAACTTCATAATTGCAAATAAAATAATATCTCAAAAAAAAAGTACAGGTTTAACAAGCTATGGAAAACAGAGTTTCATTCCTTCTTAGGAGACTTGGAATGTCACTATATTGAAATATTGAATATGGATTTAATCTTGATCTTATTTTCTACTGAAATGCTGAATTCAAACCATAGTTCTGATATTTTTGGTGCTGAATGTTACAGGCAGAATGTGAAGATAAAGAAGGCTTAGTACCCACCGAAGATTGTGGAAGGAAATCCGTGTTTGGAATACATCAAATACATTATTTTCCCATGTTTGAGGAGTTTGAGGTAGAGCAACGTGAAGAGAATGGCGTGAACAAGTGAGTTTTTTTTCTTATTCCTTGGTCACTGCTTTACTCTTCTTTTCATCTATATATTTGTATAGAGTGTTAGCAGCCTACACTTCCATAGAAATGCTACATTTGCTTTCTCACTTATTTGGAGCTTATAATAACTCATGAAAGTTACACTACCAAAAAAATGACTTTTCCCAGCGGATTAGCTTTCTTTCACCGGCGGCTATAGACCGCCGACACTTTGGGACAGTTTATATCCACCAGTAAAGATAAAAATAACCGCCGCAAGCTTATATTTTATTTTTATTTTTGTTAATGAAATCCTCGGCGGTTTAAAACCCTCGCGGAAAGATTTTCCCTGGCGGTTTAAAACCGTCGGCGATATCCTTCACTTAATATATAAAACGGGCGCGCGAAACAAAACACCTTATGTTCTGTTTTCATTCCCGCCCAAAACTCCCTCTTCTCTCCGCTCTTCGTCTCCCTCTCTTGTTCTCTCTCCGATCTCTCCATTTGTCACTCGTTTTCCCGGATTCATCATCGTCGATCACGGTTTTGCTTGTGGGGAAAGTGGAGGGCTGCCACCAACGCCAGATTCAAGAACAGGGGGGTTTGTCTTTCTCGCTCTCTCTCTCTCTTTCTCTCATCTCATCTCTTAATCTCTCACTCCTTTCCTTGTTTAATTTTTTAGGGTTAGGGTTTGCATTATTAGGGTTAGGGTTTGCATCGTTAAGGTTATGGTTTGCATTGTTAGGGTTAGGGTTTGCATTGTTGGACATTTCTCTTTCTCTCTCTCTCTCTTTCATCTTGCAATCTCTCTCACTCCTTTTCTGTTTTGGTGAGTTAGGGTTAGGGTTAATAATGGTTGGTTTAATTTTTTTCCTTTGCTCCCCCATGTAGACTGTATTTTTGTGTTTAGTGGGTTAGGGTATACCCTAATTTTGAGTTATTTTGATCGCTCTCCCTCCCTCCCAACAACATCTTCACTCACCAAGCTTTTGGATGGCTTGTTTGGTTTAGGGGTTTCAACCTACATACACAACTCTTTCTCATTCTCTCTCTCTCTCTCTCTCTCTCTCTCTGTTCTCACCAAAACTAATGGGGATTTCGACCTACCCAACTCTCTCCATGTGTTCTCACCTAGCTTTTGGGGGTTTATGGGTTGCAACTATGGGGTTCATGAGTTGACTGAGCTTACATCGTTGGGGGTTTCATGGGTTTCATATTTTTTGTTTTGGGTTAGGGTTTTAGTCGGTTAGGGTTAGTGTTTGATTACGATTTTGTTGGTTAGGGTTAGGGTTTATCTTTTTTCAAGTTATCTAAACATGACTCGAATGCCTAGGCTTATAATGGTTTTTGGTTAAAAATTTAACCGAAAATAGGATATTCTTGGCAAAGATTTTGGTTTCTTGATGCTCTGTAGGATTTCAGTTACATTAGCTTCTCTATTTCATGTTGTTTATTTCATAGAGCCTTAGGTTTTCACTCTATAGAAAGTGTTTTTTTTATTGCTGGGCACAAGTTTTGTCTTTTCAATTGATGGTACACATGACCCATAGTTGCCAACCATCCAGTCCTGCCCTTTTTTCAGGTTTGGCTTGGATTGATCGCACATGGATCAAGTTCTGTTAACTTAAATCAGGTTGGGTCAATGTCACAAGTTCATGCTGAATTAGTTAGCTTTGATTTTGGTTCTAGATTGTATTAAAGCTCTCTTTAAGTTCTCAATCTTCCTTTGAATTTGTAGCCTAGAAGAGCTGATTTGGACATGAACCAACATGTAAACAATGTCACCTATATCGGATAGTTCTTGAGGTCAGTAAAACAACACTTTATGTTCTCGAAGTCCATGTTACGCTATGTTTTAGTTAAACAAGTCCCATTGCACTACTTTGGGTACAATTGTGTCAATAAAACTTGCATGTTAATTTACTACCGAGCAACATATTACCCACGGTGAGTTCCCGTGCTAGGAAGGGTGTGGAAATTGGTCCTTCTCACTTTCTTTGAGGTATGCTATCTGATCTATATTTTTGTCCACATGGAAAAAACTAGGGGCGAAATCTGGGGAAGAGTAGCAGGGGGTCCAAATGATCTTTCAAGCAGCAAAAGTATACAACCATGGGATGTTGCTTTTGGTGTTCAAGCAATCCTCTCAACGAACCTTGTTGATGAATATGGTTTGATGCGTATGAAAGCGCATGCGTTCATTAGAAACAATCAGGTCTCTTAATTTATTCTTAGTGGGTATCTTGGTTTCTAACAAGGATTCCCTATGGTTGATCTCTAGTCCTGTTAGTTGTTCTCTAACTTATCTCTGGCTGGTGTTATTTTTGAAGAATATGGAGAACAGCCTGGGCAATTTTAGTTCTTGGTACTGTCACATTTCGAAAGGAGCATGGCCTTTCTTGACACTGGAAAATGGATGGACCATCTCGGACTGCACAGTTCGATAGGCCGAGATGGATGAACAAATTCACGAGATTCTAATTAAAAGGTATGACAATCAGTTTATAGATTGGATGATTATGGCCACCCCCTCAGTTCATTTTGGAATAATTAATCTGTCGGGCTGGTTGCACAAGGTTAACCCGTTGCTAGATAGCCTTTACTGTTGACAAGGTGACATTAGATTTCCTTCTTAAAGAATGTAGCAGCATATAGGCTTGATACATGTAATAACCTTAAAATTCATCCTGTTGTATAAGAGTGACTTCCTAAAATCTTTGTAGGCTGCACTCCTATCCTACTATCACAGATTCCATAAAAAACAACCGGAGAAGCAATACTTATGGATTGGTTATATGATGTTGTTAAAGTGATTCTCTCCCTATAGGTATTTTCAAACTTCAAATATTTAAAACTTCTCTCATAGACACTCAGGCTTGGAGCTGCCGTAAGGAAATGAAATCACAATGAATTTTTGAATTTGATCTTCTTTTTTATGACATGTTGAGGTGGGAGAGTGGAACTCTAGGATTTCAATGCATATTCAAATTTGTAGTTCTTGGTTAGAGAGTGGTGTTGGATATAACAGAAAAGGACTATCCTTCTTCCATTTTGATCAATTTTCTTGCATGCACTTAGTTTACCGAATGGGCCATACATATTTTTGTTTAAGTCCAAGGTTTTCGTGTTTTTTATTCCACTAGTGAGATGTACATTTCAGTGCTACTATTGGAAATTTGGAAATCCAAGAAATGATTGCTTTTTGGTTTTTATAGTAGTTGACTAGTTAGAGAGGTCGTGCTTCTTCCCTATTCAAATACTCACTGTGAGGAAGCCAGTTGGGGATACCACTGAGTAGAAATTATACTAGGCTATTTCGTCGCACAAAGAAAAATCCAACTTGCTGTAGTAATCCACCAGCAACAAACCTCTCTCAATATCTCCTCTATTTTTTAAAATCTATCAATATCTTTAGTTTTTGGGACAAGTAAACTTGTATTGAAGAAGAAAAAATGGAGAAATCCCCATTGTGTAAGTAAGATAAGAAAAGAAATAAGTGAAGAAGATCCTGTACTATAGTAGTATACGTGTACTAGTGTATAGGCACAAGAGGGATTTAGAGTATTTGGATATTCTGTGTCATAGATATAATGTCTGCTTTACTATTTGGATGTTTTCTATTTCAGGATTGACTAGCGAAGGATGCTGTCTAGCCATGAATTTTTGTGTTTATCATTATTCATACTGAAAGTAGGGTTTTTCCGCGTCGTTGGTTACTGAAACCCTAATCTCAACAAAATTTGTAATTATCCGAGACTTTAATCCTGCAAAATTAGACAATTCTTGCACAGTGGAAAGTCGGATCCGTATCCGCACTCGGGATTAGTCGGATCAGCGCAATAAGGAACATAAAATAACAAAAATTTATCGATCTTGAATCAAAATAAACTTTATTTCATGAATTCAAATGTAACTTACAACTCAAACATGAAACAATTAATCTGGAAAATAGTAAAACTGAATTAGAGAGAGAAAGAGAAGAGAAATGAAAGCTAAGTAGAGAGAGAAAGTAGGGAATTCTAGAGAGAGAAATGATAAGAATGATGCCTAGAGAGAGAAATTAAGACCTAGAGAGATCTAGAGATAGAAAGTGGTAGAGAGAGAGAAATAGAAGAGAGTGAAGAGATGGAAAGTAGAGAGATGAAATTAAAATTCCTAGAAAGATCTAGGTATAGAAATAAAGATGGTCCTAGTGAGAGAAAGGGGAAGTTAGAGAGAGAAAGAGAGTATTCCTAGAAAGATCTAGAGATGGAAAGAAGAAGAGAGAGAATAGAAGGGATAGAGGTCTAACCGTGGACTTCTTACCGGAGGTGTTGATTCGGCCATTGATGTGGTCGGCCATAGGCATGGAGGAAAGGATGCTCCTTAGTTCGGCCAAGTGTTGGCATTGAGGTTCACCGTGGCTTGCAAGGTGATTCCGGGAAGGAGGTGCTGCAATGGTGAGTGCATCACCGGTGTGCATGGTGGAGGCGACCATGTGGTGTGTGAGCTAGAAGATGAACCAACACCGAGGAGGAGGAGCAAGCCTGCTCCTCTATGTTCATGCTGCAACAATCTAGAAGCAGCAGCCCGGAGGAGATGGTGAAGGCAGTGTGGAGAGGTCCAAGAAGGTTGATGACCTGGACGATGGTGGGATGGTGTTGCTGTCCGTGGCAGGTGAAGGAGACGGTGGTGAAATAGCACGTGGGAGGAGCCTCAACAGCAGGTGGTGATGATCGATAGTGGGATAACGGCCTGCAATGGTTGCAAGCCGTTAACTAGCAAGTGAGGGGTGATCATGGTGGAGCAGATCGAGCAGCCAGCAATGGAGAGGAGGATCGTCTTCTCCGAGCAGTAACGGTGGTGTGAGAAAACGTTGATGGAGGGAAGCACTCGCTGCCCTCGTATGCTGCTGGTTTGCTTGCTGGTTCAGGCGATGTTCCAGCAAGAAAAGCAGAAGAAAAAAAATATAAATAGGACGGCCGGAGTTGCAGACCTGCAACTCCGACGAAGGAGTGTAGAAGGAGAAGAAGAAGAAGACGAAGAAGAAGAAAGAGAAGAGGAGGAAGGAGGGAAAGAAGAAGGAGATGATGAGAAGAACTTACCTAGATGTGCAGATGATGTGGATCAGGCGGTGCAAGGTTGCAGCGCCGGAGCTCGCCAGTTTTAATGGTGAGATGGTGCTGGGGCGGTGCTTGCCATGGAGACTCAATGGTGATGAAAGGTGGAGCCGTTTGCAGAGGAGAAGGAGATGGCGGATGGCTGGAGAAAGGAGTAGGTGATGGCAGCGGTCCAGCGACTCCTCTTCAAGAAGAAGAATAAGAAGTTCGCCGGAGGGGGATGAACCAGTCCGGCCAGCGAGTTGGCTGCTTGCCGGAAGAGAAGAAGAAGAGGAGGAAGAAGGAAAGGAGGAGGGGGGGAGAAGGGAAAGAAGGGAGAGAGGGGGAGAGGGCCGTTCCTAGGTTTCGGCCTCTCTTCCTTTAAGTATTTGTGAGGCGCTTCTTGCCCACTGTTGGATGAGATTCACCCCACGTAGAGAATAAGGCTAAGGCCTTGTTTGGCTTACCAAGTTGGAAAATTGCATTTTCCTAGGAAAACTCAACTGTCCATTGTTAGATAGCTAGTATAAATTTGTATAATTTTCCCTAACAGGCCACTAAAATCTGGATAATTTTTCTTACTAAGCCCGGAATTCATTTCCCATCCAAATAGGTGAGAATTCATTTTCACCGAAGAATACACCTTTACTTTCTCACACGATTGAAATATGTGTTCTTAGTTGCTATCAATCAGCCATTTAAGGCATATCAAAGATGTATTTTCTTGGGAAAAATTTCCGTGTAATCAAACACAGCCTAAATGTCTCCGAGTGGGTTCATGCTAATGGGGTGATCATAGGCCATGGTGATCCTGGGTTGAGATGATGGTGATCGAACGATCGGATGATGAGCGGATGAGATCAAGGGGATCCAATGGTTAGATTTTGAGAGTGGAGATATCAGATGATCGATTGATCGATTTGATGGCCAATTGATTGATCGGATGGTTGAATAGAGGGCGTGGATAGATGATGATTGGCCTAATGAAGGATTAGATGGGTGACGAAGGAGAGATCGTGTGGTGAGAATGACAGGATAGTTGATCGGATGATCGACTGGTTGAAGTGGAGAGGAGAGAGAGAGAATTAGGAGAGATGAGAGAGAAAATACTAGAAAATACAGAGAAAAGAGCTGGCAAAGGGTCTAGAACCCTGGTCTTCACTGTGTCGCTCCTCATGCTTTACCAGCAGAGCAGACCATCATTTCTTGTTGATTCATGCGGCTTTATACGCTTTGGTCTGTCTCTTGGTCATTGGCTCTCCCACTTTCTTCGTTCTTTGGGTCGGCTCTTCGGTCCTCTTGTTTAGCCTGCATTTGGCCTATATCTTCTAGTCATAGCCTGTAGACTCTTTAAACTTTGATAATGGGCTTTCATGATCGATGTGGGCCCGCAAGTCTTGAGAATCATCCACTCAGGGTTTCCTGCGACAGAAGAAGCTCGTAATGAGACTTAATCAGAACGACTTTATATCTAGACTTCTGAAAATGTATTAAATGCATACAAATATACCATTTCATCCAGAAAAGTGTGTTCTACTCAACAGAAGATACTCTTACGTAAAAAAGTAGATAAATAGAGTATTTTACGTAGGAAAATGTGATAACGCTAAAAGGATAATTGCTTAAAATAAGCATTTTTGAGCGAATATCACATACCATCATCATGTGTTAAACTGAAACGATCATTGCTTACTTCCTAATTTAGAACCTTCTCTTGTCGATTATTTGCATCATTGATAGCATAGTTCCCCCTGCTGCTTCTAGGCTTTGATTTTTATAGGAAGGTTCATTTCTTTGTTGTGCTTTGATGTTTAATTAGTCTCATTTCCTTTTTGTGTCTTCTAATTGTCTAATCAATAATCATCACTTCTAAGTTGCTTTTTTTAGCAGTTGGTTGAACTCTAAAAGGGTATTGCATATCCCAGTTAAAATTTTTGTCTTGTAAGGAGAATGAGAAACCTAGAGAATGGGTTTAATTTGCTCCTATTGTTCTGTGACTCTTGCCATGTACTCATAGACCAACAACCTGTACTCATCCTCGCAGCAGTAGCCAATAAGTTTCACAAAATTCAAAGACATAATTAGTGCTAGCACACCCATAAATCTTGAAGAAAACACTTGTTACTACGTACAAATCAGGGAGCCCTAAGGTAGTTGTTGGGAATCGTGCAGATTTCAGATCTTTAAGTGTTGGGAAGTTGCAAATGCTTTAAATTTTGCTGAGAGTGGTTCTAAAATTAATAGTGATCATGTCTGTGATAACGTGCTGCAAAACCAAAAAGATGCAGGTTTTAATCTGCATATTTTTATGATGAATATGGTGTAATTCATCTGGGTTAAACAATGCTTGATGGAACTACACACCAACAATCAGCTTGATTGGTGATCTCTAGCTATTGGATCAAGCCTTTTTCATGGATGATTTTTAACAACTGGATTTCAACTCTCTTTTGAACTTAAATTTGAATGGCTAATGATCACCAAACGCCCCGTAAGTGATTCGATTGAAGTTATTTTTGTAGATGTTGGAAATATGGCGTTGAACATGCCATTTTGGTGTGCAACTGTTTGTAGGAAAATCTTCCATGCAAGATAGCTTGGAAACACACTAATTTATAAGGAATAAAAACTTAAAACTATCCTAAGAAAATAGACCATGACAGATAAAATCTGAGTTTTGCTAGATGCTATGACATGAATGCTCATAGTAGAGCTCCAAGACAAAAAATCTAAACCATCATAAAATATTCTTCAAAAGACGCTTCTCTTTTTTCTTTTCTTTTTATGTGCAAAAGACACTACATAGAGAAATACCTCTCTAAGATGACACTTGTCCTACACCTTTTTATAACAAAAGGTCTCCTAGAAACACCTAATCTGCTAAAATTTTAACATGATTAGGACTTCTCCAAAGTCCAACTCACCCAAATATTCCTACTGCATTCACATGTATCATCAACCTTCTCAAGCTGCCAAGCAGTGGAGGGCTCGTTTCACATCCACCTCCTTTGGGTTGATAAGTGCCTATATGACTGGATCTCCACCCCTTTTCAAATGCTTGGATTATGATAGTCAGGGAGAAGGAAGAAGAAACTTTCACTTGTCCTGTTGCTGCAACTAACTTAAATCTATTTACCAAGAAACACATTTTATCACTTTGACAACTCTCATCAACAATATTTACTTTGATTAGAAATTTTTTACTTCTAGAAATAGTAAAAAAAGTTACGAAAAGTTGTGTAGGAGGAGGCTACATGATTTCCTCTAGGAATGTCCAGAAGATCATTGTGATCAACTAAAGTTGCAAACGTCTGATCTCTAATTTTATTTTTTTTCTTACTCTTTTTAATCTCCGACCCCTATAGGAACTTGGCGGTTCTAAGCTCAATGGGGTAGTTCAAGCGATCACAATGACTGATTCCTATGCTGTGAAAACTATTATAGATCGAGCTATTTGAGAGAACGGGTGTTGGTTTTTCTTGGCACTCGCCCCTTCAAATCGTTCTTCCTCATGATGAGGACCTAACTCAAGTTAGGGTTTTATCTCCTTAAATTTTATTTCCTTTTTTTGTTTGTCTTTTATGAAGAGATGACTGTAGATTTTGAAATTCATTCTGTATGAATCCATGTTGATCGAGAAAGAGAAATTACTGGTGAAACATTTAGTTAGTAACCTAAACGAGACATTTGTTCTTGGGTGGTCTATTTGTTTGCTATGCTTTTCTTCCTGAGCTCCTGTAACTTCGTGCATCTTACTATGTTTCTAATATCGTCTCTAATATAGTTTTCTTTATTAATTTCTGTTGCCTTTATTTTGTCATGTTCTTTAGATTGATTTTTCATTTGTTTTCCTTTGATACAAGATTGGTTTGATTCATTTTTATCAAAAGGAAGAGGGTTTATTACTTTCCTCAAGGTCGTATGGAACAGGTATATTCAACTTGTCTATGCATTCTATTGGAAAGAGAACACGCCAAATATTTAAGATTTAAGAGTCATAAACACTCACATGAAGTATTTCTAATGTGAAAAGGGAGGTTGATGACTTCTATTAATTTGGCTTTTTTGTAACTGCAATTATTGTTGCAACCAGCTGAACTTAACCTCCATAATCCATATGTCCCCTAAACTCAAGGCCATGTGGAACAATGTATGAACTGTAGCTGTACTTAACTTCTCTCTTTTTTTGTTTTTTGTTTTTTGTTTTTATGTTACTAATTTGTTTTTGATATCTGTCTAGATGTGTCTTTATCAACTGTCACTATAAGAATGTACGGAGTCTTTTCTTTTTTTCCTTTTTCTTTGTATATTCATCTATGCTTGCCTGACAATCACAACTTAATTTATTTACATACAGACATATGCTTCATGCATGTTTTTGTGTCACCTACCTACATGTGTTAATCTTAATTTTGGTTATTCATATTCCTACTCCACATTAAATGAGTGTTTTCTCTGTCCGTGATATCTTACAGCTTGAAGCATCAACGCATCAAGGGCTGGATTAGTAGATACCATCATTCAATTTACCATCTAAAATCCTTTGCAAAGTAGTTCAGCTTCGGGTATGCTCTCCAAGATCCTTCTCAGTGTTGACATCATGGATTTTATTTCATCTTTGCTCCCCTATTGCAGAACAGGAGATGTTGCTTTGACTTCCTTATTCCTAGTTCACTTAGTAGTCTTTCTTTGAGATTTGTTAAAAAATGGTGTGATCTTGCTGTTGTCTCGATCATGGTTGCTTTGGTTAATTCACGCTAACTGCATTTACTCGCTCTATGTTAGTTAAACTGTGTTTGATGGTGTTTTTAGAGCATGTGAACCTACCATTTTTGAAATTTTTTTTGATATTCAACTTACAATTTCTGGATTGATGGGAGGAAATTGGGAATTTTGTTGAAACTACTGAATGCTCGAGGAATGTTTGTGTTTCTGTAGTAATTTACATAAAACACTTCTGATTCCTTTGAATTCACCAAAAGGCTGTGTTCATTTTGTTGCTCTACTGCACAATGGAAAGGGGATTTTGTTTACATGATGTAGGGAATTTTGATATCTTTTTGGGGATAGGTTTAGTTATTTAGAAGAATCTCACAATGACAAGGGGATTTTGATTGCATGACGACATAGGAAATTTGATTGCATGACGACAAGGGAATTTTGATTGCACGATGACATGGGGTTTTGATCACATTACTGAAAGAGAATCTTGATTGTTTTATGAAAAATTCTAGTTTTTTAGAAAAATTGCATGACGACAATGGTATTTTGATTGCATGGTTGCCCAGGAATTTTGATTATTTTTCGGAAAGTTCTGGTTATTTAGAGGGAAGGAAATTTACAACTAATTAATTCTTTCTATCAAGCACCCATTTTACTCTATATGTTATATGAGAAATTTATGATGGCAATCCATCAAAGTTCCATGACAATTCTACATCATTCCAGCAATACCAACTTAGTATACAATTTTGATGGGCTTGTTAGCCTATGCTCACTATGTCATTCCCTTACTTCACTAGTTGATGCTTATGTTAGCAGCTAGTTGATTGAACCAAACTTTGATTTAAAAGGTTGTGCATGTTATATGCTATTTCTTGTTATATTTTTCGAAAACATTTCACTTCATTTTGCAAAGATCATTTTTGAAATGAAGAGACTGATACTTGTTCATTGCATTCTTGTTGACCAAACGCAGTGGACGTAGAGTAGATGCAAATGAGGCTGTTGTAATCCTTCTTCCTTCAAATACTACTATCTTCACTCATGATTTTTCGAGTTCAAGATTATCTGATGGTGATTATGTCAACGCGCTTTAGTTGGCATGAGGTCTGTTGATCTTTTTCTTTCTTTATGGATTGCAAAGTTCCTGTGTTTATGGAATTTCTTAGTGTTTCGTTGTGGTTTTACATCTTGATCTTCTTACTGAAAGTACTAGCTTGTTCAATATGAAATACTAGGTTATGAGTTCAAGATAAATTAAGATTTCTCCGACAGCACAATCCATAACGATGCATACATAGTTGATATTATGAATCTATTATATGTTTTTGTTTTTAAGTTCATGCAACCCCTTTCACTTTTTGGTAAGTAAATTCATTGATTAGGACCATGCGTATGCTACTTGCCAGACAGAATGCGATGCTCAGAATAAAGACGTGAAAATTTGTTGAGCAGGAGTTGTGGTAGTTCTTTAACGAGGAAGTTCCATGAAATTCAAGACTTGCGGCATACATGGACTTACATTTTCTATGTAATGGATGGGGTAGATACAACATATTGAGACTCCCAACTCTTGATGATATGCATTTTGCTCCATTTTGTAATGTTCTTTTGTGTGTGCTTTTGCAATGTATATAATATTTGAATTGAACTTTTGTTTGATATGTCATTTGAACTGAACTTTTGTTTATCTATTAGGTTGGATAAAATGATTCATCAACAGTACTTTTGAGAAAAAAAAATACATTCCCAAAAACATCACTCTCAATGCATAAATTTTTTTCAGTTGTGGCAATTTTGCCCGGCGGTTTTAAACAGCTGCTTAATCCGTCGGCGTAACCCCTGTTGGCATAGAGAAAAACCAATGCCAGCGGTTTATCAACCGCAGGTGAAAAAGTAACGCCAGCGGCTTAAAATCACCGGGTAAATACTAATGCCGGTGGATTAAAACTGCTGGAGAAAGAATAACACCGGCGGTTTAAAACTGTCAATCTTATGATTTTCGCAACAGTTTTAAATTGCTGGCGTTGGTCTTTTTTCAATGCCGACAGGGGCTACGCCAACGTATTATGTGACGGTTTATAACCGTCGATGAATGATTTACCGGCGGTTTAGAACCGCCGGGAAAGGTCGATATTTTGGTAGTGTTATCTTCTTATCTCTTTTTCCTTCAAACTCCAATCATGATGGATTATGATTCACTACTTTTCTTATTCAGGACCTTCAAAAGTTTCAAAGAACTGATTGCTGATTAGAAAAAAGAAGAATTAAACCTTGTTGACCTCAAGCCGGTCCTGTCAAAAGCATTAAATAAGATATTGAAGGTAACCGCTATATTTCACTCTGATCTGCTTGACAAAGATCTCCTAATCTTCAAAGTGGTTAAGTGCTTGACAATATTTTGCAGACTTGTGATAACAATCAGACCCTTCTTGACTAATGCATCTCTAGGCTCCCAGCCAACCATTCGGAATACAACATAATGTTTCATCTCTTTTTATTGCAATCTAATGGTACTGGCAATGGATAACTGAAAAACCTGGGATTTCTTCCGGTGTAAATCAGATCAATTTGAGGTTGTTTCTATGCAACGATTAGGCTATCCATATCTAGTTACGTATTGGGGTGTAACCGTAAACCTTTTTTTTTTACCAAAAAAATGATTTAATTATGCTGCGCAAGTGGGCAAAAAAAGTCTAATTATTGGATTTTTTTGCATGTTTTTTAAGGTGTACTTTTTTCCTTAGTTGAGTATTTACCATTAAGTCTCAATAACTTTACTAAATTATAGAGTTGTGGGTGCAACCTGTTGTTGGAGAGTGTTATTTGACTATGTGGCCAGCACTTTTCTTCTGTTAGACTCGTGGACCCTTTGATATACATTGTTACACCTCTTTCTAACAGCTTAAGCTTTTAGAGTAAATTGGTTGTCAACATGGTATCAAAGTAGGTTGTAGGTTTGAGTCCCCAGCAAAGTGCTAAAGGGGGGGGGGGAGGGGTGTTGTTGTTGGAGTGTCTTGTTTGGCTAGCTATGTGGCCAACACTCTGCCTCTGTTAGACCCGTGGACCCTTTGATATACATTGCTATGCCTCTCTCTAACTGCTTAAGCTTTTAGAGTAAAGTGGTTGTCAACACAACCAAACACCCCTTATTGCAAATATGATTGGACTAAGAGCTTATTTAGTTTATGTTATAAAGGTTGTAGGCAAAGATTCTGAGATTAACCATAAACAACCATATAGAAATTACTGAAAGCAAGCTTTAATGGCTTTCCTGTGTGGTTCTTTTGTCAATTGTCACATCTCAAAAATGCTTATTGTTTAATTCTATTGTTTATCTTTTGTTAGGATAAGGTTTATTGATTGAAGTGTATAGATGTAAGATCCAAATTAGGTTTGCTGCTTCCTCAATCTGCATTGTTGGCAGTTCCTTATAATCCAAGTGCATTTAAGAAAAGTAGACTAAATATGCTATATGGTTTGCTAAATCTTTTTGTCAATTGTCACATCTCTAATGCTTATTGCTAATTAATTCCACTGTTTACCTTTCTGTCAAGATATAGGGCAGCAAGGGTGGATAAGTTTGTTGAGTGCGATATGGCTGATTGATTGAAGCGTATAGGTGAAATACCAAAATTAAGTTTGCAATTTGTTTATTCTACATTGTTAGCAACTCCTTACAATCCAAGCACACTAAAATAGCATGAATTTGCTATTTGATTTGCTAAACTCTTTCGTCAATGTCACATTTTTAATGCGCATTGCTTAATTCCCGTTTATCTTTTTGTCATGTGTGCCAGGGCAGCAAGGGTGGATAAGGTTTGCTGATTGCGATACAGTTTATTGATTGAAGTTTACGGGTGAAAGATAGATACCCAAATTAAGTTTGCTCGCAGTTTGTTTAATCTGACCCATCAATTGCTGGAAAATAATTGAGCATTAATGACGAGTACGTGGTTGGCTTTGATCTAAATTTATTTCAATGATGTAAAAAATTTAAACACAATATATACACATTTCAATACTAATTAATCAATATGCTCTAGCCTAAGCATCTCAACCCCCTATCATTTCCCTTTTGTTTGATGGGTCCGAGGTGTCAATAGAGATAAAGTTGCTTATATTGTGCTTATTGATTTTTGAAATATATGCATGCTTGGACTAACTCTAGATGGGCATACAAACCCAAAATTAGCATGATTAGTGATTTTTGAATATATGCATGTTTGGACTAACCCTAAATGGACATACAGATTAACAATTAGCTTGATCAGTGATTTCTAAGTATATGGATGTTTGGCTTAACCCTATATGGACATATAGAGCACAAATTAGCTTGAGTAGTGGTTTATGACTGTATGGATGTTTAGCATAACCCTAGATCAACTTACAACCCCAAAATTAGCCTGATTAGTGATTTTTGACCCTATATATCAATCCTAAAAATCAGCTATGGATGTTTGGCCTAATCTTAGATGGATAAAATGCCCAATATGTTTGGAATGCAAAACAATTTTCAATTGTCTTACCTTCAAATAAGTCCATTTTGACTGTAAAACAACCCTAACAAGCAAGATTAATTTCCATTGTTTACATCGAGAAGCCTTTGAGAGTGCAACGATTTCAACGTAGCTTCCATTGACGATGAGTACGTGGTTGGCTTTTGATCTAATGTCAATGATCTTAAAAACTTAAACACAATGTAACTTGTACACATTTCAATACTTAATCAATATGTTATAGCATAAAGATTGTTTCCAAAAAAAAAAATTATGCAAGAAAGGGGGTTATAATTCAAATGCTATCTTCTAGATACATGTAGTTCATGATGAATTTGTTTTTAATATAATCTTGGATCATCTTCAGCAGTTAGAAAATTTAGTCAAGTTTATCATAATAAAGGCTTCCATTTAAATTACAATCCTAGACATTTTACTGTTTTGAGAACCATAGTAAGCAACTTTATAGCATACTCCACCATAAGAAGCATGTTTCTTTTACATTTTCATCAAGTTACATTTCCCATGAAGATAGTTTCTGACAGCAATGTCCCTATAGTACAAAACTCCTTTTTAGTGTATAGTTCATTCAAGAATTGGATTTCATAATTCAAATGCTATCTTCTAGTCAGGTATGTTGATGACGGTCTTCTATAGGCAGCCACATACATACATGATGGATCTTTATGTATACATGACCTCTGTATGTGCATTATTGCCAACTTGTTTGTAAATATGTAATGTAGGTGTAGGGTGGTATGTATGTGTATAAGTATGTCCTAGTCCATATGTGTATGTATGATGTTTTGTATTGACAATATAGTAGTGCGAAGTAAAGATTTTTATGTTAAAATATGTTGTTTTGGATGTTAATTTGCAGGGTCATCTTTGAGATGTTATTAGCTCTCCCCATCACACTAGTTTATTACATCATATTTGGGCTTTGAATCTGGAGGAGGAGCTCTACTGACAAAGATAACATATGTAAATTTTCCCTCAGGTTTTATTTGGTTTTCTAACCGAATCATGAGATTTTTAGAAGTATCTGGAGAGAAAGGGAATGAGAGAGATGGTGGGGAATTCAACACAGTCGGGAGTAGATTTTTGAATAAGTTCTGCCTTTTTTTGGTTCTTTTGAAAAATTTCAGCTTGTTTGTAGTTTAGATACCCGTACTTTTTTTAAATTAAGTGATAATTGGAAATTGGAAAGTGACTCTTTGGGTTGTTATTTCAGGCATGTGCCACATGTTATGCAACAAGGGAGGCCATACACTTGCAACAAATGTTTTTCAAAAATGTTGTTGTTTCAAGAAACATGTTTTGTCTCAAGCTTCTTTCATTCAAACTCATTTTTTTTTATTTTTGTACAGTGGGGTTTTTGTCCTGTCTTCTATATTATACAACTGTACTTATCAAAAAAGAAGATGCAAAACGATATTGAAGCGGGTGATGAAGATGGTAAATCACTGTGAATGACGTTTTCATTTGGGTGTTGCCTTTGGTTTTGGTTCTCTTTGTAATTTTATATTCAATTTCTACCCATAAAGAAAAATCATGAAATGATTTTTTTGTTAAAAGCAATATTTGCTTGTTAGCATGTTTTTTATTTTAAGTTTTAGAACTTATTTGATTTGCTTTTATTTATTTTTGCTATTCTTTGATATTCTCATGGTGGTAAGTCATGTAATGCAGAGTCTCCATTTGAAATCTGGGCCCTAGAAGTAGCATTGGAGGCCATTTGTAGTTTTCTTCATGCATGTACAAGAGAATTGGAGACTACTGCTTACCCATCATTAGATTCGCTGACGTCCAAGGTAAGTAAGAATTTATTTCTTTTTATGATAAAATATTCTGATGCTAGAGAATATTTGTGAACTTGTGTACTTGCATGTTCTGTATGGTGTGCACAAATAATATACCTATATTAGTAGATTTGTTTGTGGACTTATTGAGTGTTTCTGGTTGTTCCTATGTCTCTCATCAAGGTGATGTGGAGTCCTTTGATCACTCAAGAAAGAGGAAATCTGGGAGCATGGATTGGGTTAAATGGGTATCTATGTTTTATCTTACTTCTGGATCTGGGTGTGGTAACCATTTGAACCAATTACTAGGTGGGATGTAGTCTTTTAGAGGACTAGCAGTAGTGCAAGTCATTTTATGTGTTGCTTGCTAGCATTTTTCTTGCCAAAAGAATGTTTTATGATCCTAGCAATTAAACGTTCAAGCTTCATCTGTCACTTCAAACACAAACTAGGTTCTTTTTCCATAGGTTCATATCCAGCAACTTCACAACTAGTTAGACATAAATGACGTTGATTATCTTCACATCTCCTTGTAATTGAGGTGAAGCACACTCACAAAACTCCATTTTCGGGTGTTTTCTTAATGTGCTGATATATGTTTGTTAAAGGGTGGTTGAATGCATTCATTTCCACCTTTGAGTAGTCTTTGAGATTCAAAAGAGAGAAAAGAGAGAGAGCCCCTCTCTATGGGCAATATTCATTTCCACCTTAGACAAATAGAAGACTTATTTATTTTTGTGCTCCTTTAGATTTTCCATTTCCTTTACCTCTATTTTTTTTCTTTGCCTTTAGACGTTCATCTTGATGGAAATGTTTTTTTTTTTATCTTTTATCATGCTATATATGGTGGTGTTATATATAGCTAGGTGGTGTACTTTTTGGTAGTGCATGACCAATCACCTACCTTCTCTTTGTGTGTGTGCGCATCTGTGTTTTAAAAAAAATTCTTATACATTCTTGAGCTAAACGGGAATGTTGTACCTAGCTTCTTGTAAAGCAATGACTGTCTTGTGCTTAATTGATTTTGGAAATCTGTCTTCCTTTGCAGGTGAACTTTTGAATGAAGGCATGGATGTTAATGTGCCCGCCAAAGCACAAGGTGCGAGCCCTCTCCACCTTGCTGCCCAGGGTCGACACCTCAAAGTTAGGGACAAATTACTTGAGAATGGTGCAAACATTGACGCGAGAACAAAGGGTACGTGGATGTGGCTGTAAGTATCTCTGACACATGGCTGTAACACATGGGCTCAGTCTCTATGTTGAAAACAAAATTGTTGTACAGAATTCTACCATATGACTCAGAGGACTCTTCCTAACACAAGCTCTGCAAGAGCTTAGTTACCTTGTTAAACCTGAATATCTAGAACTCAGAACAAGTTTCTGATCTAAGAAATTGTTCTAGGCCCTAGGTAGAGACCTATAACTGCATAAATTGTGTTTTAACATAAAACTTTGCTTTAATGGCAATAAATTGTATAACATGACGGTTTTAGATTGTAGATTTGTTTGTTTAAAACTTAGTCCGTAGTTTATTATGGGCATTAACAACTGAGGCTAATGTTACCCAGGTGGCATATTTTTCAACTGGGTAGAGACCCATTTTTGAAAATGAGTAACCTAATTTGTGTTATACACAAATCTTGAAACACATTTTTAAAAAAACTGTTTTCTAAAAGTCTAGAAATCACCTCCAATAGATGTTTTAGGTTGCTGGAATGAGTTGTGAACTTGTCATAGCCGGGATATACTAGGATTTCACTTCATTATTTAGGACCTATACTTGCATGTACTTTGTTCTAAATTTTTTCATTTCTTCTTTTCACTTAATTGACATGATCAGCCAAACTACGTTGCCAAAGTCTTGTGGGTTGATTTATAGTTTGGGTTTTATAAACACTGATAACCATCTATAGGCACAATACATGTACACATGGGTGAATGCTACAACTAACATAGGACCCACCATTTAATGATTCAACTAGGTCAAGTCAATCTATAAAAGATTATCATACCCATTGAAACTTTTACCTGGGTTAAATGTTTAATTGAATCATTTAAAATGAAAAAAGGTTCAGTGCGATATCTTGAAGTTCGCATATCAGA
This sequence comes from Euptelea pleiosperma, assembly GCA_035048495.1. Taxonomy (NCBI): domain Eukaryota; kingdom Viridiplantae; phylum Streptophyta; class Magnoliopsida; order Ranunculales; family Eupteleaceae; genus Euptelea; species Euptelea pleiosperma. The sequence goes on from CM068543.1 coordinate 39,863,937, forward strand.
AAGCTTCCACTTGGACACTGCAATACACATCGCTTGTTCAGCTTACAAAATGCATCCCAGTGCAGCAGGGCCCTAGTACCCAAATAATGGTCAAATTCCCACGGTTAAAATCAACCCATGCTAATGACTCCAATCCAACACTTAGAAATCACTAATTAGGTTGTCTAATGATATATAAGGCCCTGCTTGGTTCAATGCAAATATGATGCAATGCACTCACTTGCCACAGTTTTGGGATTACAAGTGATTGGTTGGGGGCATGCAAATGAGCTGACATACAATTGGTTTCCAAGTCCTTGCAAAGTCTTTAAGAAAATGGATGCAAGCATGTGCAGCTCAAAAACTTTGGTAAGTGACTTAGGGATTTCTCTTCCCTAAGTCTTGTATCTTAATTACTTCTTTCCTTCATTAATTTGTTTTTTACCAAAAAAAAAGAAAAGAAAATAAAGAGAGGTTTTATTGCTTTTTTGTTGCAGTGAACAGTGGTAATTGCATAAGAACGTGTACGTAAATGTGTCACTTGTTTGTGCATCCTTAACTATACCTTAACTATATTTATGATTTTTACAGAGGGGATCTCCCTATATGATGGTGAGGGTGATTCTATATCCAAGAACGCCCTGATTTCATTTATTACTATTGATGAATATTTTCCAGGTCAGTTTCTATGTCCATTAGCTTTAGGGGCTGCTTTTGTTGGCCATGAATGTGTTCTGATATTGGCTTTTTTATGTAGATTGAATGAGCTTAGCGTGCTTCCAGCAGCATTTAAACATGTGCAAATATATCTTGGCGAGCTTCAACAGGTACTAATATAGAGGATAATAGCACTATCCAATAACTAAGAATTATCCTTAATGGTGTACTACTTTATTGTTTTAGTTAGGCCACCATAATTAGTAGAATGTCAGAATGTTTTGGACTTTTGATTTGGTTTTCTAGTTAACAATCTTATATTAATAGATGGTCAGAATGTGTTGGACAAGTAACCGTTGTCATCCGTTCCATTTCTCGGATTCTTCCCACATTAGCGAAATTATGGTTTCAAATTTGTAAAACAAGGCATGTCAGCTTCTGTTTATTGTAGCATTCCAAGTATAATAATGGTGCAACTAAAACATGCAATACACAATTTTTCACAAAGGCACAAAATCCTCTTCGATAGAGTGGTTCTCTTCTCATGCCACAAACTGGTACTCCTAAGATATTTTGTTCTTATGCCTTGTATGGTGATCACCAAAACATTTTCTATGACGGGATTCATAAGTCAAGATGTGTTGATCTAGAAAACTTATGAACATTTATAGGTAAGAGTCATTTCTAGACACCATATTCTCCTATTGTGATATTAGCAATATTTCTTAATGTTTTGATTCATAATCTGTAGCCATTAGATATTAGTACTTTTTAAGGCGTTAATATAGCCGTTGGATTCAATCATTTTTTGGGTACTAAATCCAATGGCTAAAAACCATCAAACAAGTTGGGTAGTTTAGCTTGTCATATATTTTTTGTTGTAGTTGTACTTAATATAACTTTTAGCTTGTAATTGGTTTTCCTTGCATTTTTCCTCATTTGGGTTTTGATTTTTCTTCTTAATTCTCAGTTGGGTAGTTTAGCTTGTCATATATTTTTGCGTGTAGCTTTTTTTGTTAGATTTGTTGAGATGGGTTTGCTTTAATTTGTTGAATTTCTTCTTTTTTGGGGCTAGACCAGACGGATTACACTCTGGTTTCTTGTTTACTAGAATTTATTGGCTTACTAGATATGGGTGAAACATGGGAGTTTAGACTGTCATTACTGCATTTATTGTATTATGACTGAAAATTCTATGCTTCTTCACTGTTTTGTTTCATGGATCCAATGGGGTTCCTTTGGTTGATTGTGCATAAACCTACACTTTCTTTCCACGCATTGCAAGAATCCATTACCAATGAAAGGGTTTCTCATGCATATACTTTCTATAATGACTTTTTGTTTCTTTAATTGTTCCGAGTTGTTTTTAACTAATTGTAGGTAAAATGTTGTGTAGGAGTAAAAGAAAAAAAGAAGGGTGAACAGCGTACCAGACAGCCATGCTTTGCATTCATGGTTCATGACCGAGAGTGAAGTTGATCATCTTGAAGATGACTACCAATGGTGAAAAAGGGTAGAAAGCTGTTAAAAATATTCTATACCCTGGGCCCTTACTGAATTTACGTGGACTTGCATGTTTCCCCTATGAATGCTTAAAATGTAATGGTCTCAATATTTTTTATCTAATAGAGTACACATATGAGTCATTTAATTTATTAACTTGTATACTTTAGTTATTTTGCTTCTTTATTTTATAGTTGCAATTTAGTTTCTTTTGGCTAAATTATGTTTCTAAATTAATCTTCTCTATAAGCCTAGTTCTATGTTGTCTATTAGGCTGAGTGAAATGACTACCATCAACAACCCAGGTTTTTTTTTTAAAAAATTACATACGATAAATAACGGTCTAAGTGCGTTGTTTTTTTTTGCGATGTTTGTTTTCCCGACGGCTTATGACCGTCACTTTATAAACTTTATCCTCAGCTCCCAACCGTCACCATAGGTTTATATCCACAACTTACAATCGCCGGCATTGGTTGCCGGTGGTCCAAAGGTGACGCTGTTTTGTTTTTACTGTCGGTTTAAACCGTCGCTATAGAATTTACCCCGACGGTTTATAAATGTCGGTGTTGGTTATGCACCTGTGTTACTCATTTACCGACGGTTTATAACCGCAGCTAATTAATTTGTAGCGTCGGTGTTGAACCGTCGCCATATGATTTACACCAACGGTTTGCAATCGCCAACGTTGGTCGTACATCTTTACTGACCCCCTCAACGCCGACGCTTATAGCGTCGGTTATGAAACGGCGGCGAAGTATTTAACGACAGATTAGGACCGACGCCAAACGTCTATTTTCTTGTTGTGAATGGTTGAATATCATGACCGCCAAGTATAGCGTTGCGCTTGTCAGGATGGTTGAGTGTCAAATCCATCGAGTATGAAGTTAAACTTGTCGAGATGGGTTGAATGCCAAACCCGTCAAGTATAGAGTCAAACTTATCGGGATGGGTTGTATACCAAGACCGTCACGTATAGTGTCAAACTTGTCAGGATGGGTTGTATGCCAAGAGCGTTAAGTATACAATAGAACTTGTTGGGATGGGTTGCATGCCAAGACCTGCCAAGTATAATAGATAATTTGTCAGGAAGGATTGAATGTCTTATCGACAAATTTATTGCTGAATCTTCAATGCATTTCGTTATTAATCTGTCCTGAGATGCACGCTCCTCGAACGTCTTATCTGACATGTGGCGCACCTGATTGTAAGTGACGTGTGTGAAAGTAGGGTTTTTCCATGTCGTCGAATCGGAAACCCAGGTTTCAACACATTTTTAATTTATCTGAGACATTTAACCTGTAAAATGAGCAGTTTTGCATAGTGGCTCGTGTCGGATGTCGATCCGCACTCGGGATTAGTTGGATTAGTGCGAATAAGAACATGAAATGACAGATTTTTTCATAGAAATTGATGCGAATGATGATGGGGTGAGAATGGTGATTAAATATTGATCTTAAACATTCATTTGAGGGGGTTGTAGCAAACAACTAATAATATCATTACCAACAAAAATAAGAAAATAAAATATGTAAATGACTAAGATTTATCCATTAATCAAAAACGTATTACAATGCCTTGAAATAAAACTTTAAACAAAACAATAGAAATTCCAACGAACTAAAGCCTACTCTAAAGAGAGAAAGAGCAAGAAGGTGTAGATTTTAGAGAGAGAAAGTGGGAAAACTAAATAGATTTAGAGAGGGAGAGAGAGAACCTCAGCTTTTTCTTACCTTGGAATGTTCGGGCATGAAGGATGCATGATGCATGACGATTCTTCCATGTGGAGACTGATTTGGCCGTGAAGTAATCGGCCATGAGTAGGCCATATGAAGAGGCCGATGTGATAGGGTGGAGCACGGACAGCATGCTTGTGATCCAAAAGAGAGATCAGCAATGGTGGTGTGGGAAAGGGTGCGCACCTAAGAGGAGAAGGGGGCTGCTGGTGGTAGTGGATGATAGCAAGGTGTGGAGGGCCGTGTGAGTGGCAGATGCAGAGATGAAGCCGTTAGTTGCAGGTGCAACGTCCAGCCTGCTGGTACGTAGGTGCACAAGAGGTGCTTGGAGATCCAATCAGTGGGCAGTACAGGTTCAAGACGGGAGGAGCTTTAGTCCGGTTACTTAAGGTTGCAACCGGTAGTAGGTTGTTGGAAACCACCACCTGTCACCAATGGTAATGACGGTGATGATTTGTAGGGTGAAGGAGAAGCACCGCGAAGTAGAGGAGATGAAGCTCGCAGCAGGTGGGTGTGGTCTAGGTGAGAGCGTGGTGGAGCGGTGCAGCAGCACGTGAAATGGAGGAGGTGCCGACCACCTCCTCCTCTCTTCTTCTTTTCCTTCTCTTTTTCTTTTCTTTCTTTTTTTTCTGGTTTTCTTTCTTGCTTGAGAGAGGATGAAGACGACGGCAGGAGAGAGAGGAGAGAGAGGCAGTAAAGATTGTGGGAGAATGGGAGGCAGCAGCAAGGGAGAGAGGCTGACTGGACTAGTTGGGGGGCGCTGTCGGCCGGAGTTGCAAGCTGCAACTCCGGTAGAAAACGGGAATAAGAAGATGAAGAAAACGAAAAAGAAGATGAAGAAGAAGAAGAAGAAGAAGAAGAAGGAGGAGGAGGAGGAGGAGAAGAAGACCCAGATGACCGGAGTTGCTGCCTGCAACTCCGGCGAAGATGGAGGAGGAAGAAGAAGAAGAAAAGAAGAAAAAAGAAGAAGCCCCAAGAAGAGAAAATCGTCCGGGGGTTTTTGGGGAAAGATGAGGTGAAGTAAGGAGGGGGATTAGGGTTCCAAAGAACCCTTCTCTTCTCCTTAAAAAGCTTCCCTATTTCCTTTAATAGAAATAGGGGATTTTTCAAAAATAAAAAATAAGAAAAAATAATTTTTTTTTTAAGGAAAATCTTATTTTTCTTTGGGGAATTTCTCCATTTAGTGGACCCCCCGTTTTTTATTTAAAAAGAATTAATTTAAAACATTTGAAAATCGCGATGTCTACTAAATGGTCGGGCCACGGGTTGATGATGATGGGCCCACTACTGGCCCACATGGATTAATGATGTTCATCGTCTCACAAGATGATGTGACAGACAATACATTGACGATGGGATGGATGGTGACTGGATTGGGACTCAGATTGGCAGGCCGACGGATTTAAGAGATCTGACGGTCTGATGGACAATCCAACGGTCCGATGGAAGATCCATAGCTTAGGGAGATGGGCCAGAGTCAACGGGCAGGAGTTCTGGGGTTAGGTCAGTAGATCCGAGGACCGAGAGATGAAGAGAGAGAATAAGGAGAGATGAGAGAGAAAATTAGGGGAGGAGAGAGAAAATATCAGAAAATGGAGATAAAAGTATTGGCAGAGGGTCTGGAACCCTGATCTTCACTGTGACCATCCTCACATTTCTCTAGTAGAGTAGATCATCATTCCTTGTTAATTCATGTGGCTTTAAACTCTTTGGTCCGTCTCTTGGTCATTGGCTCTCCTACACTCTTCGTTCTTTGGGCCGGCTCTTTGGTCCTCTTATTCAGCCCATATTCTAGTCATAGCCTATGGGCTCTTTAAGCTTTGATAATGGGCTTTCATGATCGATTTTGGCCCGCAAGTCTCGAGAATCATCCAATCAAGGTTTTCTGCGACAGAAAAAATGCGTAATGAGACTTAATCAGAACGGCTTTATATCTAGACTTCCGAAAATGTGTTTAATGCATGCAAATGTACTATTTCGTCTAGAAAAATGTATTTTACACAACAGAAGAGACTCTTACGTAGAAAAGTAGATAAATAGAGCATTTTACATAGGAGAGTACGATAACGCTGAAAGGATAATTGCTTAAAATAAGCACTTTTGAGCGAATATCAGTGTAACTAAAAAGTTGATAGTTGTCTCTACAAATCCCTTCGGTGCATTTATTCATGTGTGCTTCAAGATTGCAAATGTTAGTATATCATATTTCACACGTGCGGGGACATTTATATGTGTCATCATCTTATTGGCTGAAAAATACGGTCCCCACACCCTCTACTTGATAAGAACTTGTCTTTGAGTTCACCGAAGGAAACAAATAAGAATCTAATGCATGGTACTCAAATAAATCCTGCACATTGAAAGTCTTTGAAATAGCCATATCTTTAGGAAGATCAACGACATAAGCATTATCATTAATCTTTTGCAAGATTTGAAATGGGCCAATTTTCTTTTACTTCAAATTGTTGTACGTACATACCCTCTAGGAACATTTCCTTATAAAGATGAACCATAACCACATCACCTTAAAAACTTTTAGAGCCTGTGTATATCAATAGTAGCTTTTTATTTCGTAGTTGATTCTTCCAACTACTTCTTGACGTCGGCATGGATTAACCCCATTTTTTCAAGCATATGATCAACAACGAAACTCATACCAGATAATTGCAGCAAGGGGACCAAAGACGGGAGCCGTCCATACTCTTGACGAGCTAGCCCATGTGAACGTGAAAGTTTAATGGCTGCTTCCTATAAACTTAATCAATAAAAGTTTAAAACACTGACTAAACCAGGATAAGTGCATGACTGGCCTACAGTAACAGCCTTGAAAAAACAAGTGTCATTGGTATAAAGAGAATGAAAATCATTAAAATTTATATGTGTTCTAAGATCAAGGTTTTAATCCCCTTATTCACTTGAATTGTGATTCTTATTCATCCTTAGGTTCACGGATAATCAACCTATGGAGTGCTACCATGCCTCTGATTTTGCCTTAATTTATTTTATTTTTTATGTTTTAGTAGATTGTTGGATATTTTATTTAAAAATTAAGCCTCTATTTTTAGTCATATATCGGAAAGAGACAATAACCTGCACTTGTTTTTTTAAACTTATTTTATTATTTAATATTGTGTCTAATAAGTGAGCATGGAGCTTTGATGCACCCCAATTGATTTATACACGCTTTGTGAGGGAGGAAGGTGATTGTCTTCATTTAATATAAATTAAATAGAATTCAAATAAGGCTTGCTTCGTTTATAAAGGTGCAATCTAGTGATGTTGATAAAAGGAGAAAAGTAAAATGTCTATTAAGGGAATTGAAGCCCAAAAACCACAACTTGGAGCAGGATACTATCGTCTCTTTGTAGAAGGATTTTCTAGTTTAGTAGCTCCGATGGAGAAGTTAACTCAGAAGGGACAGAAGTTCATCTGGAATGAGGAATGTGAAAAATCAGTTCAAGAGTTGAAGAAGAGATTGACAACATCGCCAGTCTTGACAGTGCCGGCCAGTGGACAGACATACATGATCTACAACGACACTTCACTTCGAGGATTGGGTTGCGTCCTCATGCAACAGGGCAAAGTTATAGCATATTACGACAGTTGAAAATCCACTAGCAGAATTACCCGAGTCATGACTTAGAGTTGGCCACCAATGTGTTCGTACTGAAGATCTAGAGACATTACCTCTACAGAGAACAGTTCAAGATATTCTCAGACCACAAGAGTTTGAAGTATATTTTCATTCAAAAGGAGTTGAATCTGAGGTAGAGAAGATGGATGTAATTCGTCAAGGACTATGATTTCGCTTTCACTATCACCTTGAGAATGCGAATGTTGTGGCGGATGCCTTGAGCAGAAAGTCCAAGGCGATAGTAGCTAGTTTATCCTTATGGAGACACCAAATGGTAAAAGTAGTTGAGAATTTTGACCTATGTGTCAAAAAGAGAGACACATGGGCCTTTCTATATAACTTGGTTGTTTAATCGAGTCTCATAGGAAGAGTTATTGAGGAGCAATCGAAAGACCAGGCATTAGAGGCAATTCAAGCAGAGATATCCACCAACATCATTCCGGATGGTTTCACACTACAGCCAGACTCCATCTTAACTTTAGGAACTTCTCCTTCGAGATTATTGAAAGTGAGGTTCAATAACTAAAGGATCTGAGGTTTCTAAAGTTCATGGGGAGTGGGACCTGAAAGTTGGTTTGATGAGAGGTCTAGAGTTTCAAATCCCTTCACTCCTCCTAGAGAATCAGGGATTCGGCCCGAGAATAAATTCCTGGCCATGAACAGATACTCCGAGCTCTTACAGTTCTCAATTGAGCCCGATATATATACTTCTACATAAGCGATTTTCAAAGAGATCTATCGTGACTACATTTTTCCAAGATCCTGATTTCTTGAGGCAAAGGTCCACTTAGAGAGTTCTTGGATAAGTTCAAAATAGAGGTTAAACTGGAGAGCTTGAAAACTTCTTTGGATATGCTTCCATTTAGCCTATTGTTGGATAGATGCAATGAAAGTAATCGTTGGTAGTAACCAAAAGTGGTAGGTATTCTCCTCACCAACTCATTTCCATACATCTCAAGGCTACTCAGTTTGGTGAGGCTGGAATTTCCCCAGAGATTTTGTTCCCGGCCAAACCCAATTCTTGAAGCTCCTTCAGCAGGTCTATCTCCGATGGAATCTCACCGAAAAATGGATTATGACTCAAATTCAATAAAGCTAAGTTGCTAAGATAGCCAATTGAGGGATGGAGGAACTGGGCCAATGAACTTGTTATCTGTAAGTTCCAATTGTTGTTACGTTTTGAAGATGGCCTAATTCATTAGGTATTGTTCCACCAAGACACTATAAGAAAACAGGATTTTAGCGGCGGCCAGCTAAAACTGCCGCTATAGATGGGTTTTAGCGGCGGTCATTGGCTGACCGTCGCTAAAGGGTTAAGCAAACTGTCGCTATAGAGTATTAATTGGTGATCAAATATAGATTAATTGGTGAGTGAAGAAAGGTTCCCAATGGATGGGGGAATTGCACCTAAGAACTTGGAGTTTGGAAAGGAGCTCGAGCTCTGGAGGAATCCTGCTTGAAATTTCATTTTCTGCCAAGTCAAGGACTGAGAGCTCCAAGCACCTGCTTATGTTAAGCGGGATTGCACCTTCAATGTGGTTGTAGCTCATATTCAAAACCTGCAAGCGAGAAAGATAACCAATTTGATTCAGGATGAGTTCCTACAAAATTGTTATTTTGTAGGTGGAGAGAATGAAAGAGAGATTTCCAAGATAAGGGCTTATGTTGTTAGATAATTCGAGGTCACGAAGATCAAGGCCGTCGACTCTATGGCTGAAATTGTTGTAGGTGGAGAGAATGAAAGGGAGATTTCCAAGATAAGGGCTTATGTTGTCAGATAATTCGAGGTCATGAAGATCAAGGCCGACGACTCTTTGGCTGAAATTGTTGCAGACCACTCCAGTCCAGTTGCAAAGAGGGGGAGTTTTGTTGCATACCACTCTAGTCAAGTGGGTTTCATGTGCCATACGGTTCCCACATATCATGTAATCCACTATTATGTGGACCATACAAGCCAAGTGGACCACTACAGAGTGCTGACACATGGTGCACTAGTAGGATGGTCAATACCCACCATTTGATATCTCTCTCTCAGGAGATCTCTAGGTGAAGAAATCATAACCATCTGATCATAGGTTAAGAGATCATAACCATCGCCAAAATCGTAAAAAAATGACACCGGCCATTTCAAAATCGATAAGTGCCTCTTGTGTCCATAACAAAGGGTTTTTCTTTGTAATTTTAAACTCAATGAAAAAATAAAAGGGAAATTTTAGTTGCAACCTGGAAAATGTGAGGGCACCCGAAACCCTTGCTTTTTTTTTTTACCTTTTGTTTTTAGTATGAAAATGCCCTACTAAGTTAGGACATTTATTTTGAAAACTTTTTATGCACCCTCTCATCTTCATGTTTGTCCTTCGCTCCTTTGCTTCAATAAACTCTCAAGCTCACCTTGTGCCGGCGACGACTTGCTCCCCTCGGCACTGTTGGTGCTCTCGGTGTGATTCCCTCCTCCTCTTCCTCCTCTCTCTATGAAGACCAACTGTTTGCTATGAGTAAAACATCTATCACAACGGTTGGACAAGTCTCTCTAAAACTAAAGTGTTTGTAGCAGAAAACATAAATGATTCATTAGATATAAGTCCATCTCTCTCTCTAGGGAGCAGTGAGAGAGAGGACTGAATCAGTGAACCGAAGACTTGGAGAACCCACACGGAACTCAGACCTAACGACTAAAACTTCTATCACAACGGGTTGTGACTGAAGCCAGTCACAACCCATAATAGGAGCCACGTGGCACACTCTTAGTGGACGCTGACCGTATGGATGTTTGGCCAGTCCTTCGGTGGACCTGCGAACCAAGAATCAGCATGATTAGTGAATTCTACACGTTGGATTGAAGTCATTTTCATGGGTTGATTTGAACCGTAGGAATTTGAGCATTATATATTGAGCATTATTTGGGTTCAAAGATTATCCAAAGGTTATAAATCACTAATCAGGTTTTTTGTGGTTTCCAAGACTAGTATGCCACGTGGCTCGTATTGTGGGTTGTGATTGTGACACAATCCTAGACCCCATGGTCGCTCATCTTGATCAACGCAAAGCTGAGTTCCAAACAACGTTTTTTACAGCAGTTGGGAAGAGTGCCCTCATATTTTGTGGGGTGGGACTAAAATTACCCTTCTAAAAAATAATTTTATTATTCGATTTAGGACTTTACAAATTACTTTGTTGCAGTTTGTCGCGGATCTGTTGAATGAACGTTGGAATTTGCGAATGGATTTTGTAGATCTAGTTTTGTTCAATTGAAATATCAGTTTATCGATCCATATATAGATCTGTAGATTGAGCAGTGGCAAAAGGCCTTTCTTGGACCGATTGGGCTTTTCAATCTTTCCTTTCTTCTAGTCCTATCTATTTTTTTCTTGCTTAATTTAGCTTCACGGTGATTGGGCTTTTCAATCTTTCCTTTCTTCTGGTCCTATCTATTTTTTGCTTAATTTAGGTTCTGGTCCTTTCTAGGCCTGTCCTTATTTCACAAAAAAGACACACTACGTTTGTCTTTTTTTTGTGAGATTTTGGTGGTGTGATCAAAGTGTCTCTTCCAGTTTCATTTTTATATGGGCCCACGATAAGATAATGGCAAGTTCAAATAGAGGGATTGATCCTGCTTTCGACTTGGATATTTCAAACACCAGGGATGCTAACAAAAGATATTTCAAACATCAGTTCAGATACTGTGAATGTTTGCCCCACCCCTTGGTGACCTGCACACCAATAATCAGTCCGATTGATGATTTCTAGCCCTTGGATTTGAGTTATTTTTGTCATGTGCTTGTGGAACAGGCCTATGGATGAGTTCAGCCACATGAAGTCCACGACAAAAAAACCACGCACATCAAAGGTTAGAAATCATCAATCATGCTGAGTGGTCAAACGTTTTTGGGTCAGTGAGTCTGCAAGAGAGTGACTCATGGCAGTTTGGGATAGGTCTTATCAGATATATTAGCGATCATGCGCAATCATGGTTACTTTTTTAAAAGTCGTTTAAAACCAAAGTCTAAACCATGGGCATATGTGGCACGATCATTGGGCGCATGCTCACTGCTTTAAAAATCCCGCCGCTTCAAAAAATTTCTCATGATTTCAATATCTGAATAAAAATCAGCTGCCAAGCTCTCCTTGTATCATAATGGGCCCCAACTTCATCAAACAACCGTAGCTCATGAAGAAGTCTATTAGGGCATGCTTGTTTAAGGAGAAATTGAATTCGTGCGACTCAAAAATTTGTGCAAGGCGTGTGTTATGGAAAATGAATATTTTGTTTTAGTCTTTTTGAAATTTAAAATAAGGGAAAAATTAGTCACGCCCAGAAACTTGAGTCCCACCCCACTTATTTATGCTACTACTTCGAAAATTTTATACCTATTCCTAACACCCCACCTATTCCTTACACCCCACCACCTAAGTCTTCTTACGGAACTTTCTTCTTCTTTTTCTCCCCTCTCCACAACCTCCAACGAAACCCTTCTTCTCTTTCTCCCCTTTCTTCTTCTCCCTCATCTTCCTGTTGCAACTATTTGTCGTGCCTCTTGTCACTAGAAGTCCTAGCAATTCGACCATAACAAGTACATGTTCTATTAATCCTTGAGCTACATAGCTCAATTGGTCTGTACTTGGTATTGCAATAGTTGAACTATAATTTTCTGAAAAAGTGTGTAGCATGTGCACAGTCCTTTTAAGCTCATTTATTTCACACTAATTGTCAAGGATTGGCAAAATGCTGGTTGGGGGTTATAATATTCGCTCAAAAATACTTATTTTAAGCAATTATCTTTTTAGCGTTATTGCACTCTCCTACGTAAAATTGCTCTATTTATCCACTTTTCTACGTAAGAGTCTCTTTCATTACATAGAATACACATTTCTGGACAAAATGGTATATTTGCATGCATTAAACACATTTTTGGAAGTCTAGATATAAAGTCGTTCTGATTACGCACTTCTTTTGTTGTAGGAAACCCCGATTGGATGATTCTCGAGACTTGCGGGCCCACATCGATCATAGAAGCCTAATATCAAAGCATAAAGAGCCAACAGGCTATGACAAGAAGATTCAGGCCAAGTACGGGTCATGTCAGAGATCTTAGAGTTGGACCAAGAACCAAGAGAGAGGAAAAGCTGAAAACTAAGAGACGGGCCAAAGTGATTCAAAGCTACACCAAATGATATAAAACGACGACTTACGTAATTGGTGAAGCCTACTGAAGTCTATGTTGAAGATCAGGGTACAAGACCCTTTGCTAGCTGTCATCTTTGTAGTCTGTAGAATTTTCTCTCTCCCCTCTCTTTATTCTCTCTCTTCATCTCCCTATACCTCACCACCAGATCCTCAGATCTACTGACCTGACTCCAGAACTCCTGCCTGTTGGGTCTGTCTCATCTCCCTTAGCTTTTTGACCGTTGGATCTTCCACCGGACTGTTGGATCTCTCTAGATCCGTTGGTCCACCAATTTGGGTCATAATCCAGTCATCACCTATTTAATCATCAGCAAATCATCTGTCACATCATCTTATGAGACGATGGACCTCATTAGTCAAGGTGGGCCAACAGCCGGATCGATCATCATTGACCCGCAGCCCGGCCATTTAGTGGACCCCATGATTTTAAAATGTTTTAAATTAATAAAGGGGGGGTCTACTAAATGGGGAAATCCCCCAAAGAAAGAGGTTTAAAAAAAATTATTTTTTTATTTTCGAAAATTCCCTATTTCCTTGTAAGGAAGCTTTTTAAGGGGAAGGAGAGGGTTCGAAAACCCTAATCTCCCTATCCCCTCTCTTCCTCTCCTTCCCCCAAAACCCCACCACGTTCTCCCATTCCTTCTTCTCTTTTTCTTTTATTCTTCTTCTTCGTCTTCTTTCTTCTTCTCCGGCGACCTAGTGGAGCTTCTTCCTCCTCTTCCTCCTCCTCCTCCTCCTCCTTTCTTCTTCTTCTTCTTCTTCTTCTTCTTCTCCTTCCCTTGCTCCTCCTCTTCTTGCTCTTCTTCTTCTTCTTCATCTTCTTTCTAAATCTATCCGCTAGAGTTGCCGCCTACTGTTCGCTCGATCCTTGGCCACCACTGTGAGACCTGCAACTTGCAGGTGCATCTCCGGTCGTCCGGTTCCACCTCCTCCTGCTGCCTCTTACAGCACAGCCCGTGCTTCTCCACCGCTGCTGCTACTCCAACCATTATCACAGCCTGCAAGGAGTTGCAGGCCATTATTGGTAGACGGGTTCCCCTTGGCGAACCACCCCACCGGCGCAACCTTCTCTTCTTCCACGAAAAAAACCCTGAACTCCATCTCTTCCAGTGCACCTTGCAACGTTAACACCTCCTCCAGCAAAAAAGAACAGACTGCAAGGGCAGTCCCTCAAAAGTCTTTGGGCGATCTCCCTCACTTCATCCTCCTCACAGCATAGCTGCTGGCCAGCACAACGAGTTGCAGACATCCCTTCTCTCCTATCTCTCCTAGCCGCCAGCCAAAAACTCTCCTTCATTGGTGGTGTTCTCCACCAGTTGTTCAACGAAACTCCGGTGAAGAACATCCTCTCCACGGTCTGTGATATTCACTCCACTTCTCCTGTCACGCCCCGAATCCGAATACCTAGATACGACCCAAAAATCCATGGATCGACCCGTACCCGAACCCAGATGTGATCCATGAATGTCCCCTAGTTGTCCAATCAGGTCAATTAGACTACTAAGGTTCATTCGAAAACCAACCAAGTAAAAAAAAAGTCTAGATGTAGAAAACAAATAATTCAAATAATTTATAATTCAAATAGTTCAATCAATCAACTAAGTACGGAGAGAAGAAGATGAGAACATGCTCTCAATCAAAGGACTATATGCCCGTGAAAATAAATAAGTAATGTTTTAGAACAATCAAAATAAAGTCTTCTGAAGTGTGGGATCGGCTCCCAAATCCTCGCCGATCTCCTCGAGTAAACCGGAGTCTTCCGTCTCAAAATCATCATACGTACCCAGCTCCTCAAAATCTAAAAACGGTATCGGTGTAGCACCGTGAGCCGAGGCCCAGTAATACAACAGTGTGTATGGTATGATGTCATACTATACAAGTTTTGAACCAAGGTATGCATCTCAATCATATAATAAGGATGACATGAATATGAGGGTGAATGCAAGTGAGTATGGGATGCAAATGCAACTAGTACCCATAACCACATAGGGTCTCCATCTCCTTCCGGCACTGGGAGCGGTCTCATTGACCCATTTGCAGGATATAATAACGTTTGGGGCCTTTCACCCTAGGGTACCGAACCCTGATTAATTGATAAAATCAATATAAACGTATATAATATACTTCAACCCCATTCCCTTATGCACCCCTTATATGAAATGACGTGATGATCATGGTATGACAACAAGATAGTACTAGGGTTACATGGCATAAGCACGCATGTATTTAACATTTAAACAAGAATATAAAATAATAAAATAAACACATGATCATCAAGAATAATAATATGGGAACGAACTAGGGTTAAACAACATGAATAACATGTAAACGATTACCAAATATCACAATCAACATCGATGAATAATAGAAGTGAAAATCGTAAGAGAATCCAACACGCCATGGCCGAACTCTATGAGGGATCCATGACACGAGGTCGAACCCTAAAGAGGGATCCAAGACACTTGGCCGAACCCTATGAGAGATCCAAGACACATGGGTGGGATCCCCATGCATACAAGTATAGGTCAAACCATCTAGGGTTTAGTCAAATAACAAGGTTAAAACCTTAATAGTTAATAATCATGACCGAACCACGAACAATTAATAGGTTTTTTACAAAAAATGTACTGCATTATAAAAATCATAACTAAATAAATATGAATTAGAAAAATATAAACTCAATGGATTTAAAAACTAGATTCATAGAGGTTTTTAGAAAAAATAAATAGAAAAATATTCAAATTCAAAATATAGGTCAAAACTCTTAATTAATTAGGCCGGACAGAATCTGGGATTCTGGGTTTTACAAAAAAGTCCCGCACATTTGAAAAATCATAACTTAATTAATACAAATCAAAAAAATACAAACTCAAATGTTATAGAAACTAGATTTACAGAGATATTTAAGAAAAAGAAATAGAAAAATATTAAGATTCAAAATATGGGTCGAAACCCTTAATGAATTGGGTCGGACAGAATCTAGGATTCTGGGTTTTACAGAAAAGTCCCGCTCATTTGAAAAATCATAACTTAATCAATACAAATCAGAAAAATACAAACTCAAATGTTATAGAAACTAGATTTATAGAGGTATTTAGGAAAAAAAAATAGAAAAATATTCAGACTCAAAATATGGGTCGAAACCCTTAATGAAGTGGGTCGGACAGAATCTGGGATTCTGGGTTTTATAGAAAAGTCCCGCACGTTTGAAAAACCATAACTTAATCTATACAAATCAGAAAAATACAAACTCAAAGGTTCTAAAAACTAGATGGATAGATGTATCTATAAAAAATAATTAAAAAAATATTTAGATTAAAAATATAAATCGAAATCATAAGTGAATTGGACCGTATAAAATCTAAAATTCTGGGTTATTTTTTAAAGTCCCACAACTTAAAAAATCATAACTTAATCAATACAAATCAAAAAAATATAAACTAAACGGTTTTGAAAAATAAATTTATAGAGGTATTTAAGAAAAATAATTATAAAAATACTTACATCAGAAAAATACAACAAAAATGATAAAGAACATAGTTATCCGTTATAAGTGTAAAAGAAACCATGGCCAAACCCATCATGGTGGCCCAAAATAAAGATTAACCTAATAAAAATAAAGTAAATATTGTTGAAATTAATTTATAATGATTATCAACCATTACCTAATGAAAAAAAAATAAATCATGAAGAAAAATAAGTATAGGATGGATCAAAACACACTTACCTCAAAGTTTCTTGAATTTTAATGAAAATCAAAAGTTTTTTCAAATTTGAAAGTCGTCGGATCGTCCTCTCCTCGAGGTATATTCTTTCATTCAGAGTCCCCGTCAATTCTCCCTTCTTGCTCGATTGTGATCGGTGCCCGGATGAATGTTTAATGGAGCTTTCTCTATTTTTCAATGGAGTTGGGTTTGTGAAAGCTTCTAGAGCTTTAGGGTTTTCATAAATAGGTTTAGGGAAGGATTAGGGTTTCTATATTAGTGAAATTCGTAACTATCAAAGGAATGACTTTTTTAACCCTCAAAAATATATATTTTACACTACTAATAGGTTAGAAATGGACCCAAGGCCCATATACATCAATAGACTTCATTTAAGAATATTATTAAGCCCAAAAGACTTCTAAATTGGCTATACGGGCCCACCCAACAATCATAACACAATTAATTATAAATAAATTTAATTAAATTATATTATATAATTTAAAAGTCCATACAATAAGGTATTGACACATGTCACATACATAAATCACAAAAACGTTTAAAACCCTAGAAAAGTGTCAAATGATATTGGAATGATCCGAAAGTGATTCGCGGGTCCCACATGCCTATTAAATAAATAAAATATAATTAAATATTATTTAAAAAAAAAAAGAATGGTAGGAAAGTTCAAAAATTATGAAAATACTATTTTTGTCAAAATCTCTCGAAAACCGTTAGGATTTTTATGTCTCAAGAAAGGTTCCAAATTTCACAGGTAAGTTGGTAAAGATAACATAGGAATATTTTTTGTGTCTCGGGCCCACAAAATAATTTTTTTATAAAAGTTCTAGACAATTAGCTGGGGAAAGAAAAAGTCCCATACAAGTTATAGTTCATTATTCTAAACAAGAATTTTGCTCTAAATAGTGAGTTTCAAAAATAGCAAGTTTTTCAAAGTCGTCAAAATAAAACCAAATTAAATACACATACTCATACATGATATTAAACAATAAAAACAATAATAAGAGTCTAAAAAAGTTTTAAGTTTTCATTTATTAGGTGAATTTACCGTAATACCCTAGAACAAAAGTTCAGGGCATTACATCTCTGGGCTCCCCCTGCTAGCACATTAGCCGGTGCTCCTCACATCATGGCTAACACCTCCAGCCTGTGCTTTCCATCTATGGCCTAAGTTGTTGAACCATCCTCCCCGCTCACTCCCGTGAGATCTACATCCTCCTCATCCCATGGTTTCATCACCATAGTTGAATGCTAGCAACTTTTCTTGGTTCGGGTACTACCTTTCACATTGGCCTATCCATCCTTCGTTGATCGATTAAGGATTTATCTCAGCCACTCATCCACGCAGGTAAGTTTCAATGGTAAAACTTTATCTCTCTACGTCCTCGCTTTCTCTCTCTAACTCTCCTTCTCTCTCTAGGTCTCTCTAGATCTTTTTCTCTCTAAACTTTTCTTTAGTGTCTTTAGGTTTTGTTTGTTTATGCTTTATTTTTATTTTCTTTCTAAGCATTGTAAATTAAACAATACTAGTTTGATTTGAATGAATATTTGTGTTTCGATTAAAGAATGTTTCTGCATTTTTTATGGTATGAATGGCAATTTCTCTCTCTACAATCAATCATGTTTTAATCGATCCATCCTTCTCACCCCTCCATCAATTATTTCAGCAAATTTCTCGCTAGAATCTGTCATTGTATGTTCTTATTCGCACTAATCCAACTAATCCCGAGTGTGGATCGACATCCGACACGAAGCCACTGGTGCAAAATAGCTTATTTTACAAGTTGAAAGTCTCGGATCAAAAATTACAAATGTGTTTAGATTAGGGTTTTCGTAACCAACGACGGGGAAAAACCCTACTTTCAGAAACCTCAAGAAGAAAACCCACAGGTAGAATTGCAGACTCTTCCTGAGAGGAAATCATCTAAGGTTATAAGGTTATTAGACCCTCAGCTCGTTAGTCACATTCTCTTATTTCATGTGGACCCACATGGGCACAATAGACCTGCATATATTCTTCGAACTATTTTGAATTCCACATATTGAATATATTATTTAAAAATAATGAGTATAATTAATTTAATTTTAATATTAAGTTTACCCTATAGTATTTATTATTTAATGTCTATACATGTATATAATGCCAAGGTAGTGAAATTAATACACCCTACACCTTTATCTTTGAAATTTATTACTATAGTGTATAAAGTACATACTTAATGATTTTTTGACTACTTCTAAGATAATACATAGTTTAAATTATATAAACTATAGCTAAAGTATAGTATATGCAAACATTTAATATTAATGCATACATACTTATTAGGTATACATATTAAATGAAACCAAGTTATAGTTATTATTTAATTAGTTTGTGAAAACCAACTATCATTTTTTATTTATTATTATAATGTTTTTCTTTTAAAACAATTTGAACTTTTATTTTATTTTATTCAATCTTCACATGGTTCCAAAACCTCATGTCCGTCCAAGACAATAAACTCATCCATTGTATTCCTTTTTCTCACCTTTAATTTTCCAAACTTTTAAAACACCATCTCATCCATCCAATTCTCTTCATCTGTAACCGTCCAAGTTAAAAGGGTTTTCAAACCCATGTACGACCAAGCCTTCCACCTATTTCTCCACTCTCAACGTATTTGACTTATCCATCATTGTGTTTCATCAACACACGATCTCCCCAACAATTTAAATCTCCTTAAAACCCTACCCCATTTAACCCATATATCTTATAGTACCATCTACTCTCTCCTTCATACAATACGTCTTCCCTCCTGGTTGCCCCCATCTCTATTGTGCAAGCTTTGGTGCTGCAACTAACATCAACGAAGGATCAAAATCCACACCATCAGATCAGTGCCTCCCCACCAGTAACAAATACAATACTCCAGTCCCTCCTCCATCAAAACCAAGCCTCCATTACGTACCATGAAGAGTTGTAGGCGGTGCTTTTGTTGTCCAAAGTTGTGCAGCCATCAAGAACCGCCATTGTGTGTACCAACAATACTTTCAAATTTCCTCCACCGGTTAGCCACATCTCAAAGTACTTTTCTTTCCTTTATCCTTTAGTTTCTTTTTTTTTCTTTCTTTCTATTCTTTATATTCTGATTTCAATGAAGTTATGTGTAAAAAAAAAAAAACTCGCTACTCACCTGGGCCATAGAGGTTTGGTCCACCACTTGGTCCACCTTTGCATCAAAGATCAGGCTGGTTGGTAGTGCAGCACACGTAATAAAGTCAAATTGATTGGTGATTCTATTTGTTGGATTGGAGCACGTTTACATGGGTGAAATTTTGGAGTTGATCTGAAATCTTTCCTTGAGTATTAATCATGTTGAATTGGTAGAATTCAACAATCAAGTTTATTATGGTGTCCGGTTCAACCAAGTGGTGAGCCAAGCATCGGTGGGTCCGAAAGAGTATAATTCTTGGCCATCGAGTGAATGCACTAGGTTGAGCCTGCCCCTCCACCAAGTTACCTTTCGGGTGCAACTAGAGCACCCTACAAGAATGAAACACTGAGCCACTGTTAGGATTATTTGCACTCTTTTGAGACTGTTTTGTGAGGTACACTAGTCCCCAAAAATGGTCCAAAATGTGCTCACCTTTGGTCCCCCTAGATCCCTTTAGATCTCAACAAAAAGGGCCTACCTAATTTCTATCTTTTGGGTACATAAGTTCAGCCCACTAAACACATCTCATAATTTCTCTACACTTGACAAAGATATTAAAATTTTATATTACTTTTAAGTTAAATCGTCTATACCATTGAAGGTCCGATCACCTTTGATTTGAATTAACGTGAAGTGAACCAACTTGAAGAATTACAAGTAATCAGATAGCGAACTAAGGTAGATTTCTATTTTCGATCTCTTACTTTTATAGATGCATTTTTATTATTATATTATTAAATGCATGTGTTTAAAATAAAAAATTTATTCAATCTATGTTGAAAAACATGTATATCGATTCTCATGCATTTCCGTTGATTTATCTGCATGTATTGAAACATGGTCGTTCATAGGGTATTATCCTGGATTGTTAATTATTGATGGAGATGCATTGGTTGTTATTATTTTATTGTTATCATTTTGAGGGTTCGAATGTATCGTAGGACCACGACCCCTTGGATGCTCTCTCAAATTCCGAGAGCATGCCTAAAAAGCAACGGGGACATTCTTTTCCCTATGGTGAAAGATCTGAAACATCCCTGGATCCTTTGGTGGAATTAACGGCATGGCCCGCCCATAATAAAGCAGCTTGTTTAGCCCAACCATGCACTCTCATTATTATTTTGACTCATTGGGATTTTGGGATTTACCCGATGAGTCCAGTATTTGATTATCGATAGCATTGATGCATATTTCAATCATTATATGATTTTTATCATATTTTAATTACCCATCCCCATAGAAGTATGGGTAGTAAGGCAAACCGACTGAGTTGTTGACAACTCATGCCTATATTCTAACACTTTTGCGGAGATACCCGATGGACCAGCGGCTCAGTCATAGAAGCCAGAAGATTCTAGCACTTTTATTGCTTTCCTAGAAATTATGTTTAGGTTTTGCTTCTAGTCATTTGAATTCCTAGTTATCTCAGTAGGTTGTTATTTGACATTTGAAATGTAATCGGAAACAAGTTTCAGATTTACTTTATGAGATTCATTCATTTTGATTTGTGTGTTAACTTTGATATATGCTTACTATTTCATTAATATTATTTTTATCCGCACCTTGTGCCTCAGCCTCAGATACCAGGTTCGATCCATACTCTACTAAGTAAGGTCATGGGTCCCGAGTTCGAGTCGCGACATTTACAAGTTAAAGGAAGTATATGACGGTACCAAGCAAAATAAGGCCAGGTTGGTTGTAAAAGGTATTCAACAAAAGGTAGATATCAATTACACTGAAATATTTTCTTATGTTATAAAGATATCAACCATTAGATTAGTCTTATCCATTGGGGCTATGGAGGATTTACGTTTAGAACAACTAGATATAAAAATCGCTTTTCTTCATAGTGATTTAAAAGAAGATATTTATATGCATCGGCCACAGTAATATGTTGTTCATTTAGAAATCACTGAGAAAATTTCACCAATAGAAAATGATAAAAATAAGAATCTCTAGAAGGAGATTAGAGTAGAAAGCTAAAAATTTCTCAAAGAGGATGGGAGACTCCAAAGATAATTTATAGGGTTTCAAATAGAGTATCAAATCATCCAAAATCGATTAGAAACTATATATAAACAAGGGCGGCAGACTGGGCATGGGTCGACCCGCCCGCGAAAAGTATAAGTCGTTCGAGTGCGAAGCGCGGTTGACCGGTCATAATGGTTGATCGACCGAACATGTTCGGTCGACCGGACCAAATGTTCGGTCGGCCCGTCCCCGCAACCAATCAAATCGCAAAAACTAACAAATTTTTCTAGTAGACCGGACATTTTGTTTGGTCGACCCAACGTCGCAAATTATAAATTCGCAAACCCAAACGCCTCAAAATGTACTCCAATGGCCTAACTTTTGTGAATATCATTTTAAACACAAAATCATCCCAAAATAAAATAAAATTTTCTAAACAATCAAGATTTTCAAAGAATACCAAACAAATTTCCAAACAATATTAACCAATCATTATTTCAAATGAGTCGACTCAAGAATTAACTAAAATATTTATACTATGATTTTTAATGATAATTAAATATTTCAGTCAATATCAACACAAATCAATCAATGGGACAGATTCTGATAGATTTTCTCAGATATTCATATCTGAGTGAATCCAAAGGTTTAGTCAAAATATCAGCCAGTTGAATTTTAATATTTATATACTCTAATGAAATTATCTGTTCTTCAACCAACTCTCGAATAAAATAATGTCTGATATCTATGTGTTTGGTTCTAGAGTGTTGTACAGGATTTTTAAAAATACAGATCGCACTCGTATTATCACAGAATAAATTCATAGATTCTTGATTGATTCCATAATCGAACAACATTTGTTTCATCCAAATCAACTAGGCACAGCAACTGCCTGCAGCAATATATTCTGCTTCAGCAGTAGACAAAGATATAGCATTCTATTTTTTGCTGTGCCAAGCGACCAAACAATTTTCAATATAGAAACACCCACTACTAGTGCTCTTACGATCATCAGCATTTCTTGCCCAATTGGCATCTGAATAACCAGCAATTTCACTGTTAATCTCAAGAGGATACCAGAGACCATATTCAATAGTACCACTGACATATTTAATGATTCTTTTAACAGCCGAGAGATGAGATTCTTTTGGATCATATTGATATCTAGCATAGGCTCCTACCCTAAAAGCAATATCAGGTCTGCTAGCTGTGAGATATAGAAGACTACCAATCATACTCCTATAGAGGGTCTGATCAACTGATTTACCACTCAAATCTTTTGTGAGTTTAATACTAGTGCTCATAGGAGTGTGAGCAGATTTAGATGATTCTAGGCCAAATTTTTTAAACAATTCTTTAGAATATTTAGATTGATAAAGAAAAATGTCATTTTCTAATTGTTTAACTTGAAGACCTAAAAAGAAATTCAGTTCACCTTCCATGCTCATTTCAAATTCAGATTTCATGGCTTGAGCAAATTCTAAAGCATGTATCTCTGTGGTTGAGCCAAAAACAATATCATCAACATATATTTGGGATATCAAAATATCATTATCTATTTTCTTAATGAACAATGTTTTATCAACCGTTCCTCTTGTGAATTCATTCTCTAATAGAAATTGAGTTAATCTGTCATTCCAAGCTTTTGGTGCTTGTTTCAACCTATACAATGCTTTCTTAAGTCTGTAGACATGATTACTTTTATGAGGGTCTTCAAAACCTTTAGATTGTTCTACATAAATTTCTTCTTCCAAAATTCCATTCAAAAAAGTACTCTTAACATCCATTTGATAGAGTTTAAATTTTAAGCACAGGCTAACGCTAAAAGAATCCTAATTGATTCTAGTCTAGCCACTAGGGCGAATATCTGATTAAAATCAATCCCTTCAACTTGAGAGTATTCTTGAGCCACTAATCTGGCTTTGTTTCTAGTTGTAACTCCATTCTCATCAAGTTTATTCTTATATATCCATTTAGTTCCTATCACATTTTTATCCAAGGGTCTAGGGGTTAGAAACCAAACATCATTTCTCTTAAATTGATTCAACTATTCTTGTATAGCATTTATCCAATGTTCATCTAAGAGAGCTTCTTTAATGTTTCCTGATTCAATCTTAGAGGTAAAGCATAAATGACTAGATATATTTTCAATTTATGTCTTGTACGTACACCACTATCCTTGTTTCCAATAATTTCTGAACTAGGATGATCTTTAATGTATTTCCATGCTTTGGGTTTTTGGATTATGAATATTAGTTTCACATTTCTCAGTATTCGTATAGGTTCTACTGTCTCATCTATATTATTACCAATTTCTGGAGATTCATCATTAATGACCACATTGACTGATTCTTCTATGGTTAAGGTTCTCTTATTAAAGATCCTATAAGCTCTGCTTCTACTAGAATATCCTAGAAAAATACCTTCATCGCTTTTGGATTCAAACTTTCCAAGGTTTTCTCTATCTCTTAGCATATAGCACGTACTCCCAAAGATTCTAAAATACTTCACATTTGGTTTAACTCAATTCTAAATTTTATAGGCTGTCTGCAGAGTTCCTGTTCTTAAATAAACACGATTGATTGTATAGCATGCAGTATTGACTCCTTCAACCCACAAATTTCTTGTTAGATTTTTGCTAGTAAGTATAACTCTGCCATTTCCTCAAGAGTCATATTTTTCCTTTCAGCCACACCATTCTGCTGAGGTGTTTTGGCTGTAGAGAATTCATGTTTAATCTCATTTTCATCACAATATTCATTAAATTTGTGATTATCAAATTCTCTCCCATTATCACTTCTAATTCTGAAAATAGACAAACATTTCTCATTTTGGATCTTTTTACAAATCTTCATGAGTTCATCAAATGCTTCAGATTTTTCTCTAAGAAAAGCTACCCAAGTAAATCTTGAGAAATCATCAACAACAGTTAAGAAATATCTTTTTCCTCCAAGACTTTCAATTCTATTAAGTCCAACGAAGTCCATATGCAATAATTCTAAAATTCTAAAGGTACCAATATGCTTTATCTTCTTGTGAGGGTTTCTAATTTATTTTCCTTTTAGTCATGACCCACAAATAATTTGATAGTTCATATTGAGTTTAGGAACACCTCTTATTAATTCTTTCTTACTGATTTTGGATAAGTCTTTAAAGTTAATGTGTCCCAGACGTTGGTGCCATAGTTCGGTCTCATTTGATAGTGACATGTTGCACTTAATCGAACCACCAGTCTCAATGACATAGCAATTGTCAGTATTCCTTCTTCCTTGAATAAAAACTTTGTTGGAAGATTTTTCTATGATTTCACACTTTTCTTTTGAAAACTTGCAGATATGAACTTTGTCACAAATTTGACTAATGCTTAGAAGATTATGTTTTAGACCATCCACACACAAGACATTTTCAATCTTAGGTATTCCTAGACCTTGGATAGTCCATTTACCAATTATTTTAGCACTACTGCCATCTCCAAATATAACCTCACCATCATGGCATTCATCAAGAAACAGAAATGAGATTTTTCTCCAGTCATATGTCTGGAACATCCACTATCTAAATACCACTTAGAAGTTTCATTAGCAATAAGAGCAGTATGGATGACTAAACATTATTCAACATTTTTCTTGTTCTAAATTTTCTTAGAAGCATTACTAGATTGATTGATCTGAGAGTTATTAAGATTCTCTTTTCTGTTTTTAGCTTTAGCATTTAAGTCTGCTATCTTTTTAAACAATTTCTTTTGTTTGTTTAGTTTTCTGATTTTCTCCAAACTTTTTAGATCATTCTCTTCTTTTTTCTTTTGGAATTCAAATTTTTTTTCAAGAATATGACAATTGTATTTTGTATGTCCAGAATGTCTACAATAATGACAAATAATATTTAGTTTAATTTGTTCATCTTGAATTGAATCCATAGTAACTTTTACAAAAACAGTTTTAGAATTTGAATTTTTAGCTGATTTTCCAATGTAACCAAGTCCTCTCCTGTCATGGTTTGCTTTCCCCATGGTTAATAAATTTTCCAGTCTAGAATTTCCTTGAGTAATGTTTCTAATTAAAGTTGCATTTTTCATTTCAAAATCTTTTCTTTTAAGACTTAATTTCTCAATTTCTTTTTCAACTTCATTTTCTCTGTTTAAGATTTGAGTTATTTCATCTTCCTTGTTCATTACAGTGTAATATAGATCTCTTAACTCAATTTTTAGTAAAGCATTTTCGCAACACACAACAGTTTTCTCTTTCTTTAGATTATCACAGGATTTTACTAGAATTAAGATTTCCTTATACAAATTATCAAAAGCAACCTGAATGTCTTCTTCACTTTCATCATCACTTAAATCGGTTTCATTTTCCATTATAGCATTTTGAGAATTACAATTTTCATTCAGATTAGCTATAGTCATTAGTGCTCTAATATTAGATGATTCTTCGCTATCACTTGATGTGTTCATTTCATTATTGGAATCACCACTATTTATGTCCCAAGCAGTAGCCTTCATGGCTTTAGTTTTTTCATTCCTAATATTATTAGGACAATTAGTAGAGATATGACCAAACCCCCTGTATTTATAACATTGTATTTCATCTTTGTCGTTTTCTCCCTTTTTGTATTTTTTAAATTTTTCAAAAGGTTTTCTATTCTTTTGTGTAAAATTTTTCTTGTCCTTGTTTCTGAATTTTTTAGCAAAGAGGATAATTTCTTCATCAATGTTATTAGACTCATCAGAGTCACTTTCTTCTCTCAACTGTTTCTTAGAGGTTTTTAGAGCTAATCCTTTCTTTTTGGGTGTATGAAGTTTCAGTTCAAATATTTGAATTGATCCTATCAGTTCTTCTAATCTTATCAGATCAACATTCTTACTTTCTTCAATAGTTGTAATTTTATGATGAAACCTATCAGGTAATGACCTCAGAATTTTTTTGACAATTTTAGGCTCAAGAATGACTTCACCAAGACCACACACGGAGTTAACTATTTCACTCAGCTTGGTGTAGTAGTATGTGAAACTTTCATCCTCATTCATTCTAATAATTTCAAATTGAGTTGTGAGCATTTGAAGTTTTGACACTTTGACAGAATTTGTTCCTTCATGGGTCATTTCCAAAATGTCTTATGCTTGTTTTGAGGTTTCACAAGTAATTATCCTTTTAAATTCATCAGGAGATAAAACACAATGTATTGCATTCAATGCACGATTATTATATTGGTATGCATCTTTATCTCCTATACTCCAGTCTCTTTTTGGTTTAACAGCAATAGTAGTTGATTCTCCAACAGTCTTTACTACAGTAGGGGATGTCCATCCCATTTCTACTGTTTCCCAAATCCATTCATCTAGGGATTTTAAGAAAATTCTCATTCTAGCCTTCCAGTATGCGTAATTAGTACCATTGAATAGAGGAGGTCTAGACACAGAGTAACCCTCTTGACTCATGGTTATTCTAAGGGAACTAAGGATCACACCTAGGTTGTTAAGCCCTTCACAAAGTGAACTGGCTCTGATACCAATTGAAATTCCCTTTTAATTACCAGGTTAAGTCCTAGAGGGGGGTGAATAGGATAATTTTTAATTCCTCTACGAATTCTTTATGGATTAAAAAATTATTGATCACACAAGGAAGAAAAGGATCAAGCAATTAATATATCAATCATCCGCAGAAACATAAATATGGAAAAAATGAGAAACAATTATGCAAACATTCATAATCACACGAGACTCAGGTTTATAGTGGTTCGGTGACTCCGCACCTACGTCCACTGTCCAATACTCACCACGAGTAGTATTATATTATTTCAATCATGCATTACAATATTTTCAATTAAAATAAATAATCAACCAACTAAGATTACACTTAGTCTCAATCTAACGAGAATCGCTTCTCGCTCACCTAGAGAGTCAACCTAGGCCAGTAGTCTATTTAGAGAAATTCTTTTCTCTTGGATCTACAATCCACAACTTAGTTAGATGAGTCCACACTCATCCACCAATCACAAAATAACAGTGTTCACAAATATTGAATTCTATCAATAAGGTATTGGTTCATAGAAACACTTACCTCTCGATGAATACGATCGAATGGAAAATTCTTTGGAGAAGAATTTGCCCAAGAGACGCTCTGCCAAGAGTAATCCTCTTCTTGGAAGAAGATTCTTGCAGACTAACAATACCAAATAGTCTCTTCCAAATACTTAGAGACTTCACAACGAATTCTCAGCTTTGCACTAGTGAAGCTCTCACAAATTCCAGATCTCTGGACTTAAAGAATGATAATCAAGTAAAATAAAGTAAAAATCTCTTGATTAGGTTAATTCAATTAGAGGGAGATGACTCTTATTTATAAGCAGGCCTCCCTTTGCTAGAACCGTACCGAATATAGCTGTTTGAAAGGCCAAAATGCGCTTCTAATTGCATAAAAAATTTTGTCAAACGAGATCCAAAACTGGCGGGGTCGACCGCATTATTGGCCGATCGACCGGACCTCAGTCGACCGAGCCTTTAGTCGGTCACCCGCTCAGGCTTTAAGCCAAATTTCTCGAACTCGAGAGTTAGGGTCGACGGGACCATTTTGGCCAGTCGACCGGATCTTCGGTCACCTGCATAAATGAGCTGGTCGGCCGAACAATTTTGTCCATAGCCGAATGCTACCAAATTTCTGAGAATTTCTCTTCTCATCACACGCACAATCCCTAACCAAAATTTAACCATCAAGGGTACAACAATATCCGTTGGCAACACGCGGTTTTACCCTCAGATTTGGTAAGTAACCACAACACGAGTTTCTTCATAGTTGAACGTTCGTTGAGTGAGAACGTTCTTGAGCTTTTGACTTTGTGTTTAGTTGAGCTTGATCATTTGACTTTGTCTTCAATTGTACTTGATAATCTTGACTTTGTCTTCAGTTAATCTTGAACACTTGGGTTGTCTTTTCTTCAACTTTAATCCTTCTTTTGTTTTGTCAAAGTTCACTTGATTTTTGATGCTTCAGTCTTCAGGGGATTCGAGGCACAACAATACATATATTTACCGAAGAACTAAGTATTCCTGAGATTTGACAACCGAGACTTTTCAGATTCTTAATACAAATGCCTATGTATTAAATAAATGATGTTGAAATAAGCAATTTTTAGTTAGAAAGTCATAGATTTACCCAAAGGTGAATGGATGACAAAATAATCAGAAATTAGAATAGAATAATTGATATGCATCCTTAATCCGGACTGGCTTTGAATGTCCAAAGGCAATAAGCCTACCGGATTGCGAATGACGTTATCAATTAGTTTTATTTGATTATTGGCATACTATGCGATTGAACATTTGTATATTACGACCTCGGCACAAAGGAAGAAGAGGTGATAGTACTACTTGTTCATCATCAGAATAAATCTGAAATGAATGTTTGTAATTTATTAGTGAGTTTTTTATCCTATTACAGTACATGTTCCCGCTTCGCTTCATGCACATGCTTCGTCTGTTCCAATCCTTGACTGATCAAACTTTTCGAATTGGAATGAGCAGGTCCAGTTCACCTTAGGTATTCTGGATCTAGACTTAGCTCTCCAGATCGAAAAGCCTACAACACTGACTACTACAAGTACTGTAGAAGACAAATTAAACCACAATGAAACAGTGGGAGAGATCAAACAGACTTAGCTTGATGTTTATGCGCATGACTGTATCACTTCCGAAAACTAACAATGCATCGACCTACCTGAAAAAATATGGGAGAGCATTTTAAAAATGCTGATAATTCCTTGGTAGGGACACTTATGTCCCAACTGACTACTATGAAGTATAATGGGGAAAGGAGTATGCAACAACATATCCTAGAAATGACTAATATCGTTGCAAGACTAAAATCATTAGGAATGAAGGTGGATGAATCCTTTATGGTGCAGTTCATTTTGAACTCACTCACTCCTCAGTATAAGGCATTCCAAATCTCGTATAATACGAATAAGGATACATGGAATATCAATGAGCTGACAAGTATGGTCATACAAGAAGAGGTCAAACTTAAGCAAAGAGGGGTTCATTCCATTCATTTCATTTCTCAAGGAGCTGTTAAGAGTGGAAGAAGAAAGCCAGGAAAAGGCAAAGGAATAGTACAATAGAAAGACCTTGGGTCTGCTCATATACCTCAGGCTCATAAGAAGGTTGGTGACGGATTGAGGTGTTTCTTCTGTAGAAAGAAGGGACATCTTTAGAAAGAATGTCCGAAGCGCAAGACATAGTTCGAAAAGAAGGGTAAGCATTTTATTTTACTATGTTTCGAATCATATCTTGCTGAAGTACCTTCATGTACATGGTGGATTGACTCGGGTGCTACTGTTCATGTTTCCAATTCAATGAAAGGATACCTTACAACCCAGAGCCCAAAACCAACTGAGAGATACATACTAATGGGGAACCGCTTGAAAACTGAAATTATGGCTGTGGGGACTTTCCGACTTCATTTAGATAGTAGTTTCCATTTAGATTTACCCAATACAGTTTACATTCCCTCTATTTTAAGAAACTTAATTTCTTTGCCTAAACTTGATATTGATGGCTATACATTTTCTTTTGGACATGGATCTTTCAGCCTATTTAAGAATAATACACTTGTGAGTTCTTGTATTTTATGTGATAGCTTATACAAATTGAATCTTGATCCTTCCTTTTCTAAAACCCTATTGACCCTGCATCCGAATGAATGTATTGGACTCAAACGTGGCATGATAAATGAAAATTCTTCTTTCTTGTGGCATAAACGATTAGGGCATATCTCCAAATAAAGGATAGAAAAGTTAGTAAATGATAAAGTTTTTCCAACTTTAGACTTGCACTGACTTTGGTGTGTGTGTGGAGTGTATTAAGGGAAAACAAACCAAACACGCTAGAATGCAGACTTTAGAATTTCCCTTGGTTTGGATAGCTACCCTTCATTTTCCCATTACAGAGACTTTAGAATTGTCTCCAAACTTCACATCATCATGGAAGGATTAATCCAAATAAGAGAATGCAGACTTGTCTCCACACATATGATTGCTGCAGCATGTATCTAGGTACCATAAATTCTTGTTGGTTTCCTCCTTTGCATGACAAACCATCAACAAGGATACTTCTTCCTTTTCTGCAAAGTTAGACTTTTCACCATGTTCTCTATTTAAGTTTGTTCGACATTCAGATTGATAATGGCCATACCAATGACATCTATAGCATTCAACATTGGATTTGTCTCCTGACATTGGTCTGTAATTGGTTGAATGGTGA
Source organism: Euptelea pleiosperma (assembly GCA_035048495.1). Classification (NCBI taxonomy): domain Eukaryota; kingdom Viridiplantae; phylum Streptophyta; class Magnoliopsida; order Ranunculales; family Eupteleaceae; genus Euptelea; species Euptelea pleiosperma. The sequence continues at coordinate 39,894,774 of CM068543.1, forward strand.
TTGCCTCATCCTTGGTTGCTACCTCATCCTCTTCCTCTTCATTGAGAACCATGAAATTGGTTATTTTCGAACTTTTGGTGTTGGAATTGTTGTTGGTTTCTTCGATCCTTGTTTCCTCGGCCTGCTAAGTTCAGGGCCAAAAATTTGTTGCTAGTTGTGACTTGCAATGCTTGCTCCTCCTTTTCTTGTTATTTAATTTTTTGTTCATGAAGTAGCAACGAACCTTGCAGCTCATCAATTGAAAGATCATCAAGATCTTTTGATTCTTCAATTGAACAAACCACATAGTTAAATTTCGGCGTCATTGATCAAAGAATTTTTTCAATTACAATCACGTCCTCCATCTTGTCGCCATGGACACGCATCTTGTTGATGATTGCCATCGTTCGTGAAAAATAGTATATGACCGACTCTCCCGATTTCATCCGAAGCATTTCGAACTCCGTATGAAATGCTTAAAGTTGTTGCCTCTATGCCCTTACTGATCCCTGGTAGGTCTTCATGGAATCCCAAATTTGCTTGGAAGTTTCTTTGTAAAGAATTGTTTCCAAGATTGACCGATCAATGGCTTGAAACAAGTAGTTCTTGGCCTTGAGATCCTTCAACCGCTGCCCTTCTATCTCTGTTCTCTGTGCATCCGTCATTGTCGTGTCTACTGCTGGTTCTGTTATTCCATCTGAAACGACTTGCCAATACTCCCTAGACCTTAAGAAGCTAGTTCTCCATTAGCATGCTCCAATGGTCATAGTGACCATCAAAGCGTGGAATTGCAGGTTGCACAAAATTATTTTCGGAGGCCATTGTTGTTGCTACAAAAAAAGAACTTTGATGAAATAGAAATGAAGTTGCTAATGTTCTATCTCACGAACACTCCTTTTTGGCACTCTCAATTTTACTTTTGCACTCTCAACTTTACTTTTCTTACACTCTCAACCTTGCTCTGATACCACTATTACAAATAAAAAAGAAAACTCTTGAAAGAAGACAACACTGAGCAAAAGTAAATAAGGAAGAGGAAATATTGAATTACTGCACACTATCATTCATTAAGCAATAGCCTTTAAATAGGCTGTACACCAACACATAGATCCAAAGAAATAGCAACAAACTAACAAACCCACCACTAACTCCTACAAACTAGCCACTTACAAGAAACCAATAAAAGCAATAAACAAATTCCTAGAGACTAGGACAAGCCTTGACTACTTTTATTCAACACAAATATGTATGTTTCGCCCACACTAGTCCTTGTCACCTCGTAGGCAGATTTTATAGAAAATTCTCCATGAGAAGAATGCTTCCACACTCTCTACAATCCTTCTTGCCAAATTGGTCGAAAAATGAAAATAAAAGAAAAGTAAAGAACCACACCAGCAAACTCCTAAGAGAGATTATTGATGAATAATGTGTACTTGATCGAGGAACAAAATGTTATTTAGTTCATTGAGATATACTACATATATACCCATATAAATCAATGTGAGATGAGAGAAGTGAGAAACAGATCCAAATCAATCTCAATTTCTCTTTTGATAAGTAATCAGTCACAATTTTAGCTTGCATATGATACAATTCAAGCAAAAATCGGGGTTGCCACACACACACGCACGCTTTACAATATGCCCCAAATCCTGATATCTAATAAATACTCTTACTTTTGCTTCTTTTGTTTTCTTCAAATTATTTGCTTAGTGGGTTTTTTTTTTTGTCTTTTGGTAAGCTCATTAAATGTAGCCTAAAAAAAAAAGTACTATATGGACCACAATGTGAACTACATGACACACTCCTAGAAGAAAACTGACCGTATGGATGTTTGAACAACCTCTAGGTAGACCTACAAACAAAAAATCAGCCTAACTAGGGATTTCTAACATTGGATCTGAGTACCCCAAATAATGTTCAAAATCCACACTTAAAAATAAATCATGAATATACAACTCTAATCCAATGGATATAAATTACTAATGAGGCTGAATTTAAATTTGGTACATAAGTAGATACAACTAGGGATGGGCCAAAGATTCATACGATTGGTAGTCTCTAAGAATGTGCCACGTGGCTCATATTGTGGTTCCTCATCATCGTTGATGAGGGACAACATCGATCATCAAAGTTCTACACCCTTTTCCTACCTCTCATGAAGCATTTACCTCAATAATGAGCTTTCTCGCTAGACTTCAATACTACCCCTTGATCGCCTCCTAATTACTTCGCATGCTATTCAGTGATTTTAAAACTTTGGATCTTCTTACTCAAAATAATGCTCAATATTTAATGTGAAAAATCAACCCATAAAAATGACTCCAATCGGATTGGACCAAACATCCACAGGGACAGTGATCTCTAAGAGTGTGCCACGTGTAAGACTGATATTGATGGAAGCACTATTGCTTTAAGAGGAATTTCCCAAAACATCAGCAAGAACAAATTAATAAAGATTGAAATTAACTATTTGTCATGTATCTGGCATGCACCATAGAAGTTCTTCAAAATTTTTGATAAAAATCATTGGAACCACGTGATAAAACATACTCTCGATGCCTTACACATAAATAATGGGAGATCGGACATTCATTTTTTGCTGAGTACAGAATTCTGTTTCACAACTTTTATTGTCGGTGTTGCTGAACAGAATTCATTTTTTTTTTTTTTTTTTTTAATTACCGTAGATCTTTCAATCGACAGTCCATGGCTCAACCGCATTGCTAATTTTTGCAGTTGAGAGTAGGATAATTTTCTCTCTTCTTCAACTTCATGGCACTTGTATTGGGATTGAACTCAAGCCCTCCCACAAGCATCACCACCCTATTCTTCTTTGCCAACCAAGTTCTAGATCTAGACTAGAAGGTTAAGATAATCGGGCACTCTTTTCTTCTTGGCCGACCATGTTTTAGATCTAGACTAGATGATCGAGACTCAAGATCATCCAGTCAAAGATTCTTTTGAGTAAAGGAAAGCTTCTCTGTCCAAAAGATAGACCAGAGAAACAAACCTTGTGATGATTAAACAGCTGGTGGGCCACCTGTACGGTATGGGGCTAAACTCATCTAAAGATAACATAATGGACCTCTCCTCCATCTTTCGATTAAAAAAGAAGAATTCAATATTCCTATAAAAAAACCAAAGACGTTTATATATCAAGCGCTTCAGCTCATATTGCATGTGATTTTGGAGCGTCAACATCCGATCCAGGTACGACGGAGGTGATATAATTCAAGGTTTAAAAAACGGCCGTTATAACGAAAATAACTGCTGTTATAATGGATTCGGACCTGCCCGGCACGTTCTGTTATGCACCGTTAAAACGCCCAGAAAATAACGACCGTTATGGCTGTTATTTTCCGTTATTTTTTTGTTATAACAAAAATAACGACCGTTATTTTCTGGATAAATTTGTGAAAAAATGGCTGTTACTTTTGTTTTTTTCACGTTATTTTCTGTTATTTTTCTGTTATATTTTTTTTCCGTTATTTTCCGTTATTGAAATTTTGAAATTCAAATTTTAAAATTCAAACTTTGAATTTCAGCGCCATTTTTTTCCCTTTTTTTTCGTTTTTGCCCCTGAGCATTTTTTTAAGGGAAAAAACGGTAACGCCCCCAGTTCCCTTTAAACCTTGATATACTTATCAAACAACCCTTGATGTTGACAGCTACACATTCACATGGGAACGTGACGATGTACCGCAAAAGATAGCAAATGAAGTTAACACTTCCTGGATCGGGTCCATTTTTTCACAACAACGCACGAGCCATGTGAGTGACGTACTCTTCTAGACCATTGACCATATGGCTATTGGGCCCACTCTTTGGTAAACCCTACACCCAAAAAATCAGCCTGATTATTGATCTCTAGCCGTTGGGTTTGAGTATCCACTGCTCAAAATCAACCCATGAAAAGGCTCTAATCCAACGGCTAAAAAATAAGTAATTACCTGATTTTTTTTGTCCCTATTGTACATAAAAGGGTGGCCCAACATCCATATGGTCAGTGTTATTAAAAATGTATGCCACGTGGCATATAAGTCGATGTTTTCCACGAGAAATTTTTTGATCCACCGTCCTGCCAGTTATAGTAAAGTGCCACCTGTCCTGGTGTTAAGGTGGCCCTTGGAGAAAAAACAAACCCCACGACTGGTGACACTTAAGTAGCAGGAAGCTGATCAAAAAACTTTCCTCTGAAATAAAATGGAAAAATGGATTCCTTGCAGCCACGTTATCCCACACGATTAACCGCAAAGGAAAGGAGTCAAGCTGAAGCATGGAACTACCATGTGAACCGTATATATCTTTCGAATCCAACGGTCCATCACTCAACTACATTGCGCTCTTTTGCAGTTAAGCGTGCGTTGGATAACTTGGATGACATTTTCGTTTCTGTTCAACTTCACGGCACTCCGCCACAACGAAACAAGAAATTTTTTGAAGCGGCAGGATTTTTGAAACGGTCATACACCTAATGATTGCGTGCCACATATACCTGGGCTTAGGCGTTTAAAAAGCAACCATGAATTCGAAAATTTTTGTCGAATGAAACCATCTCTGTTGGGAACTTGGGATTGAGCTCAAGCCTGCTCTCACAAAGGCCAAGGGGATGGAACACGTACACGGTACACATAACCCTTTTCTTCTTAGCCGACCAAGTTTTTGATCTAGAATCTAGATTACAAGATCAAGATCACATGGTCAAAGATTTGTACGAGCAAAGGAAACTTCTATCCAAGAGATGGCCCCCAGAAGGAAAGATATGATCAAACAGCTGGTGGGCCATCTATACGGTATAGTGCTAACCTGATCTAAGATAATGGACCTCTCGTCCATCTTTCGATAATGAAAGAAGAATTATTACTGAAAAAAAAAGACGATCATATCATATATGAAGTAAAATTTTCAGATCAATGGGTCAGTCTGAATTTTGTCATTAACAGTTGCAGGAAAATAAAAAAAAAAGAGTAACCAAATGCTAACCTAAAAAGATGCATTGTAGAGAAACGATACCACGTATTGAGTCGCAAACTCCGACTCTTACTCTGTAGAATCCTTGCTGTTAGTCATCATCTTCTTGAACTCCTCAAAGTTAACGCTCCCATCGCCGTCCGAATCAACGGAGCTGATCATTCGTGAGCAATCATGGACCGAACACTTCTCACCCAAGCTCTTCAACACCATGTACACCTCCGTCGCCGATATCAATCCGTTCTTGTCCTTATCGTACATCTCGAACGCATCTCTTAACTCCCTGACCTCACCTTCTCTACTCACATCACCGTTTGATCCCTCCCGATGAAAATCACAGAACTCTTTCAGATCTATGAATCCATCACCGTCCTTGTCGATCTCAGACATCATTTGATTTAGCTCTTCGGGCGACGTATCCGATCCGAGGGCGCGAAGGACGTCGCCAAGATCAGTGGAGGAGATCTTACCGTCTCCATTTGCATCGAAGCGTTTGAAAACCTTCTCCAACTCCTCCGTGTTCACCAAAGAAACAGAAGATTTAGGGTTCTTACTGCTCATGCTTTCTTCTCTTTTGGAAGGAAAGGCCGAGGGGGGAGGGCTTTTATGAGTTCGCTTGAGGTAGGTCAGAACCGTCAGATTGTTAATAAAGACATTACTCGTACGCGGATTGAGACGCGTATATAGGAGTAAACCTTCGCTCACCGCATGATGTGAGCACACAATACGAGCCACGTGGCACACTCTTAGAGAGCACTGGCCGCGTGGATGTTTGGAAAATCACTAGGTGGAGCAACAAACCGAAAATAAACCTGATCATTGATTTGTAAACGTTGGATTGGAGTTATTTTCATGGTTTGATTTTAACGGTATTATTAAGCGTTATTTGAGAGTAAAGATCCAAAGGTTCTAAATCACTAATCAGGCTGATTTTTGGTTTGCAGCTCCACCGAGCGACTGACTAAACATCCATACAGTCAACGCTCTAAGAGTGTGCCACGTGGCTCGTATTGTGTGCTGTGATCGGCTTTGCTCACATCATGCAATGAGGGAAGGTTTACTCCGTATATAGCATCATCCTTGGATGTTGGGACCCATGCCGTTCTTTCCATATTTTCGTCCTAACTCCTAAGGTCTAAATTCTAAACCGTTGGATGTTCTATTAAATTCATTGGGTCCGACTCCAGTTACAGGACACAATATGAGACACGTGCAGCCGAGGCAGGGCCGTCTCAATACAATTTGAGGCGCGGAAACTCTATATTTAACTATTTACAATTTTTCATCCTTGAAAAATTGTTTTTTCTCACTTTAAAAAGTTGAGGGGGGCAACTGCCCCCCTCCCCTGGCTCTGCCACCTGATGTTCAGCCACACAATAAAAATCAGCTTGATTGTTAATTTCTAGCCATTGGATTTACTACCCAAAAAATATGCTTGAATCCAACAGCAAGAATCATGTCTTAAAAAGTGCTAAAATCTATGGCTAGATAATCAATCAGGTTGATTTTTGGTTTGTACATCCAACAAGGGGTGGGCTAAAAATCCATGCGGCAAGTGGCAAGTGGCAAGTGGCACTGCGGCTGAGGGCCTTCTCTCACCAAGGGGCCCTAGACCGCCTTAATGGCCTTAGGGTTGAGCCGGGTGTCGTGGCAAACTCTTAAGAGGACTCTGACTGTATGGATGTTTGGACAATCTCTAGATGGGCCTAAAAACTAAAAATCAGCCTGATCAGTGATTTCTAGGCGTTGGATGTTTGTACCTCAAATGATGCTCAAATTCCCACAGTTGAGATCAACTCATGAAATAAGTCCAACCCAAATCAAGCTGATTTTTGGTTTGTAGGTCCACTTAGGGAATGGCCAAACATCCATACGGTCAGAGTCCTCTAAGACTATGTCACGTAGCTCATATTGTGTCCTGTAACCGGAGCCTGTCATTTTAGGGCGGTAACTGGCACCTGAGCCAAAATCATTTGGTAGTCTTCGATTTTCGTGTAGAGGTCTTTGGGATTAGTATTGAGAGAATTTCGATCGCCTGGATCTTAGGACAAAGGGTCCGAATCAAAGGCTGTAAAAAGATACTGCTCTCACAATCTGTCCAACGAGAGTAAAACTTCTGTCACAATGGGAAATCACACAAACACAGCCAATGAGTTCTCGGCACGTACACCTAAAAGTAAAAGCAATGGGTACGTTGCATAGCACTTTTGTACGTGCCGAGAACTCATTGGCTTGTGATTGTGTGATTTACAATTTCGTGTGATAGAAGTTTTACTCGTCCGACGAGAAAGTAGCTACGGTTGTCCCGATAAGAGTACTCTGTAAAGGGCCCGCGGGTTCGGATTATATGCGCCAGGGGCTTATTTGCTAAATAGAATGGCCCATCGTGCTTTCCCCATGTCACGTCAATTTTAAAAAAGAAAAAAAAAAAACGACTAACCTGAGTTGCCTTGTCCTGGTAGTTACAAGCAAGGTTTAAAGGAGGCCGTTTTAACGGTTAAACGGACTGGGGGCGTTACCCTTTAAACGGTTTAAATTAATTGAAACAGCCAGGGGTAAAAATGGAAAAAATTGAATTAAACGGATTTTAACTGAAAAAAAATAGAAAAAATGGCGCTGAAATTCAAATTTTGAAATTAAAAAAAAAAAAAAACAGAATTTAACAGAATGTAACGGATTTAACGGCCTTTTTTTAACAAAATTTTTCAGAATTAAACGGCTGTTTAAATGATTTTAACGGCCATTTAAACGATTTTAATGGCCGTTGAACAAAAAAACTGCCATTTTATTCAAAAACGATAAAACGTGTTTAAACGGTTTTAACAGAAACGGACTTGGGGCGTTACCGTTTAAGTTTTTAAAACCATGGTTACAAGAGCTTTTACTTTTTTGCTAATGTTGCAGAACATGAGCAGGGCCTTTTTGTTTGGTCGGTGCGGCCTGGCACTTATAATCCAAGCCCGGTTTTATATAGTCTGATCCATAAAGTGACTGAGTCTACATATTTGCCCGTCAAAATTGTTGTCCCTGAAAGGTGAAAATTGGAGTCAATATCCGTTCAAACACGAATTGAAGCAGTTCCAGATATACCGTTCATCACAATTACTAAAAAGAAAGTAAAGTGTCTTCTAAGGCTGTTGTCCTAAAAAATTTCTGCCTCCCATTACAAGATCATCCAGCTTTCACGCCTAATACTCCCCTTCTCTCTCTCTAGTTCTCCCCACACTTTATTGCAACTCACACATGTAATACTCTGAAATTTTGTTCTAAGGTATTATGGTAAATTCACCTAATAATGAAAATCTAAACTTTTTTCGGACTTCTATTATTATTTTTATAGTTTAATATCATGCTTGAGTATGTGTATTTAATTTGGTTTCATTCTGACAACTTTGAAAAACCTGCTATTTTTGAAACTCGCTCTTTAGGGCTAAATTCCTACTAAAAATAATGAATCATAACTTGCAGGAGACTTTTTCTTTCCCCAGCTAATATTCCAGAACTTTTATAAAAAAAATTATTTTGTGAGCCCGAGACACCAAAAATATTCCTATTTTATCCTTAGCAACTTACCTGTGAAATTTGGAACCTTTCTTTAGACAAAAAAACCCTAGCAGGAGATTTCGGGAGATTTTGACAAAAATAGTATTTTTATAATTTTTGAACTTCCTACCATTCGCGTATTTTTTAAAAATAATATTTAATTATATTTTATTTATTTAATAGGAGTATGTGACCCGCGAATCACTTTTCGGGTCATTCCGAGGTCATCTTGATACTTTTCTAGGGTTTTGAACATTTTTATGATTTGCGTGTGTAACATGTGTCAATACCTTATTGTATGAACTGTTAAATAATATAATATAGTTTGATTGAATTAATTTATAATTATTTGTGTTACAATTATTGGGTGGGCCCGTATAGCTAATCTAGAAGTCTTTTGGGCTTAATAATATTCTTAAATGAAGTCTATTGATATATATGGGCCTTAGGCCCATTTCTAACCCATTAGTAGTGTAAAATATAAGTTTTTGAGGGTTGAAAAAGTCATCCCTTTGATAGTTACGAATTTCAACAAAATAGAAATCCTAATCCTTCCCTAAATCTATTTATTAAAAACCCTAAAGTTTTAGAAGCTTTCACAAACCCAACTCCATTGAAGAATAGAGAAAGCTCCATTAAACCTTTATCCGGGCACCGATCGCACTCGAGCAAGAAGGGAGAATTGACGGAGACTCCGATTTGAAGAACATACTCCGAGAAGAGGACGATCCAACGACTTTCAAATTTGAAGAAACTTTTGATTTTCATTAAAGTTCAAGAAACCTTGAGGTAAGTGTGTTTGATCCATCCTATACTTATTTTTCTTCAAGATTTTGTTCCTCTTTCATTAGATAATGGTTGATACTCATTATAAATTAATTTCAATAATATTTAATTTATTCTTATTGGGTTGATCTCTATTTTGGGCCACCATGATGGGTTTGGCCATTGTTTCTTTTACACCTATAACGGATGACTATGTTCTTTATCATTTTCGTTGTATTTTTATAATTTAAATATTTTTATAATTATTTTTTTCTAAATATCTCTATGAATCTATTTTCCAAAACCGTTTAGTTTGTATTTTTCTGATTTGTATTGATTAAGTTATAATTTTTCTAAGTTATTGGGCTTTACAAAATAACCCAGAATTTCAGATTTTACACAGTCCACTTCACTTGGGATTTCGATCTATATTTTTAACCTAAATATTTTTCTAATTATTTTTCATTAATACCTCTATAAATCTAGTTTCTAGAACCTTTGAGTTTGTATTTTTCTGATTTGTATTGATTAAGTTATGATTTTTCTAAGTTGTTGGACTTTACTAAAAAATCCAAAACTTTTGATTTTACACGGTCCACTTCACTTGAGATTTCGATCTATATTTTTAACCTAAATATTTTTCTAATTATTTTTCACAGATACCTCTATCAATCTAGTTTCTAGAACCTTTGAGTTTGTATTTTTCTGATTTATATTGATTAAGTTATGATTTTTCAAACATGCTGGACTTTTCTATAAAACTCAGAATTTCATATTTTATACGGTCCACTTCACTTGGGATTTCGATCTATATTTTTAAACTAAATATTTTTTTAATTATTTTTCATAGATACTTATATGAATTTAGTTTTCAAATTAATTGAGTTTGTATTTTTCTAATAATTATTTATTTAGTTATAACTTTTACAATGTGCGGGACTTTTCTGTATCCCAGATTCTGTCCGGCCCAATTAATTAAGAGTTTTGACCTATATTTTGAATCTGAATATTTTTCTATTTATTTTTCCTAAAAACCTCTGTGAATCTAGATTTTAAATCCATTGAGTTTATATTTTTCTAATTCATATTTATTTAGTTATAATTTTTATGATGCAGTATATTTTTTGTAAAAATCTTATTAATTGTTCGTGGTTCGGTCATGATTATTAACTATTAAGGTTTTAACCTTGTTGTTTAACTAAACCCTAGATGGTTTGACCTATACCTGTATGCATGGGGATCCCACCCATGTGTCTTGGATCTCTCATAGGGTTCGACCAAGTGTCTTGGATCCCTCTTTAGGGTTCGACCTTGTGTCATGGATCCCTCATAGAGTTCGGCCATGGCGTATTGGATTCTCTTGCGATTTTCACTTATATTATTCATCGATATTGATTGTGATATTTGGTCATGTCTTATTGACTATTATACCTAGATGGTTCGACCTATACTTATATGCATGGGGATCCTACCCATGTGTCTTGGATCCCTCATAGGGTTCGGCCAAGTATCTTGGATCCCTCTTTAGGGTTCGACCTTGTGTCATGGATCCCTCATAGGGTTCGGCCATGGTGTGTTGGATTGTCTTGTGATTTCCACTTATATTATTCATCCGTGTTGATCGTGACCTTCGGTGATTGTTACATGTTATTCATGATTAACCCTAATTCGTTCCCATATTATTACTCTTAATGATCATTGGTTCATTTTCTATTTTTATTTAAATGTTAAATACATGTGTGCTTATGTCATGTAATCCTAGTACATCTTGTTGTCATACCATGATCATCACGTCATTTCATATAAGGGGTGCATAAGGGAACGGGGTTGAAGTATATTATATACGTTTATATTGGTTTTATCAATTAATCAGGGTTCGGTATCCTAGGGTAATAGGCCACAGACGTTATTATATCCTGCAGATGGGTCGATGAGACCGCTCCCAGTGCGAGAAGGAGATGGAGACCCTATGTGGTTATGGGTACTAGTTGCATTGGCATCCTATACTTACTTTCATTCATCCTCATATTCATGTCATCCTTATTATATGATTGAGATGCATACCTTGGTTAAAAACTTTTATAGTATGATATCATACCATGCACACAGTTGTTATTACTGGGCCTCGGCTCACGGTGCTACACCGATACCATTTTCAGATTTTGAGGAGCCGGGTACGTGAGATGATTTTGAGACGAAAGACTCCGGTGCATTCGAGGAGATCGGCGAGGATTTGGGAGTCGATCCCACACTTTAGAAAGTTGTATTTGATTATTTTATAACATTATTTATTTATTTTCACGGGCATGTAAGCCTTTGATTGAGAGCATGTTCTCACTTCCATCTCTCCACATTTAGTTGATTGATTGAATTATTTGAATTATTTGTTTCCAACATCTAGACTCTTGTTTTTACTTAGTCGGTTTTCGAATGAACCTTAGTAGTCTAATTGACCTAATTGGACCACTAGGGGACATTCATGGATCACCTCTGGGTTCGGGTACGGGTCGATCCATGGATTTTCGGGTCGTATCTGGGTATCTGGATTCGGGGCGTGAAACACACATATCTATTCTACTATTTAAAGAGTGATGGCCCTTCTTGCTTTACACGCCAAAATGCTCCAATTTTTTTAAAAATGCTATTTTTTCATATTTTTTTTTAAGTTGTTCATTTAGCAGGGGTTCTTTGATCTTTCGGTGTCTTCATTAAATGCAATCAGGCTGACAATCTTAGTTATTCATTTAGATGGATGTTTGTTCCATCTCTAGGTGGACCTACATACTAAAACTCAGCCTGTTTAATGATTTATAGCCTTTGGATTTGAGTAACCCAGTTAATTCTCAAAATCCTCGGTTAAAAATAAATCATGAATATGACTCTAATCCAAGGGATAGAAAGTATTAATCAAGCTGAATTTTGGTAAACAGGTCCAACTAGGGATGAGCCAAAGATCCATATTGCGATGATCTATATGAGTGTGCCATGTGTCTCATATTATGGTTTCTCATCATCGTTGATGAGTGAGGCACATCCTAGGTGTCGGAAACCTTAGACACATCAAGGAATATTCAATGTACAATGGGGTGAATGATGTCTGAAAGCATTTGAGACCTAAAACATTGGCAAGCAGTTCATTAATGTAACCCCATGGGTCAGGATCGGGACAACATTTTTCACAACATTTTCTACATCAATTTTGGCGTACCCACATGGAAGATGAATCAATTTCTGATTATTGGTGAGGATGATCTCCTCACCATATAGATCACTCCTACAAAAAATCAGTGTATTCTGAAATTTCTAACCCAATCAAGTGTAGTCTTCAAGTTAACGGTAAAAATAGACGATCCATAATTCTTCAACCTCTAAACAAGTCTACGAATGTCAGAATAATTTGAACTTTTGTGAGGATGATCTCCTCGCCATAGAGACCATCCTCGCCAAAAATCATCCAATTCCAAAACTTATAATTTACATATTGGCTCACGCCAAATTTTTGTTGTAGAAAATATTGTGAAAATTAATTGTTATCTCCCGATCCTGACCCTATATATATATATATATACAATGGATCTGGCTTAGGGACCAACAAAAGTGAACCAACAATTTCACATTTCTTCTCGGGCGTGGATTCTCGGTTGTGCTTTGGCAGAAGTGCTGAGCTGGCATTCACTTTTGTCAAAGCACAACCACCGTTGAATGTAACTAATGTAATTAATGTAATTTGTTTTTCCATAAAATCGTAACGTAACTAATAGCATATATATAGTTCTCCAGTTTAATTTATAGGGAAACATTTTGAAGTTGTTTTTCTCCCTTCAATAATCTCATTGGTTTTAAGTCTTCTAAGTTTCTTCTTTATGGATGGATTGATTGATTCAATCCTCCTGGCATTGGTTGATGAAATTTGCGTGATTAGATCAGACCAATTAAGTTTTTAATTGACTATCATAGTTGATCTGACCTAATCACCTCCCCTCTAGGTCTGTAAGTGAGAAGATATCTAATACGCAAGCATAATTTCAACTCTCTACACACATCCAAAAACACATCTATCCCTTCTTTTATTGGGGTTTCTTCTTCTTTCAATCTTTTCCTAAGGGTAATACAACTATGGTTCGTAAGTGTTGGAGTGCTGCCTATCTCTAGACGGCTGTTGAATCTGAGGTGCAGACATCCAAATAACTATATCAGCAAGACTATGAAAGTGCAATGGCGAAATCTAACTTAGGACAATGCGTTGAACATACGCACACCTCAGCCACATCTGCTAAATCGATAAGTCAATTGGCTTGTTGTTTAAGTTCCTAATAATATGGGGCTGTTGGGGTTTACTATTTACAGTTCCTACATATTGGTACTTGTTGTGAGACATACATGTATTGGGGGATGGAAGTAGAGATTTTGGGTCCAGAATTTGAAGAATAAGCAACCTCATTTCACATTTTCACTCCAACTCTTATACCTTCTTTTATTCCTATTTTCTTTTTTTACTTAAGATAGATTTTCACCACTTAAGATAGATTATGGGTAGGGTATATAAATTTATAAACAGAACTTCCTGCTTTCAATGTTTGTCTGAAAGGTTGCTTGGCTTTATTTAAAGGAGTTCAGATTCTATATGAATGGGTCCTATAGAACGTTTGATAGGACCACCCGTCCAAAATTCCACATGGAACACTCTTCGGGCTCACTGACCCATGACTGTTTGGTTCACTCCTTGGTGAACCTAGACACCAAAAATCAATGTGATTTATGATTTCTAGCTATTGGATTTGAGTTCTTTTCTTCGTGGGCTTCATGAATAGGCGTATGGATGAGTTTCAACACCACGAAGCCCATGACAGAAAAATCTTAAATCCAACAGCTAGATATCTTCATTCAAGCTGATATCTAAAGGAATCCCATATATTTGCTGAGAGTGGTAGAAGGAATGCTACTGCTAATCTGCTTGCCCTCCTAGTTGGGAAAAAGTATTCAAGGAGTCCATGGCTGTTTTGATCTCCTTTGAGGAAAACAAAATTCATGCATGAAAAAACATAGAATATATCTTTTTACAGGGTTGAAAAATGGCTCGTCAATCTTTAAAATTGTCAGGGATCTTAAGTTCTTGACTGTCTTATATGTCAGTTTGTGTCCTACTTATGGTATGGTTGGTTAGGGTCTATCATGAACTAAGATTAGGTCAATCTCATTGATAGAACTATTAGGGCTGATGCATTTGCAACCATGCCTGCAATAGTGGTTTAGGTTCATTAATGAGGATTATGGACAACAACCAAGTTCCTTCATAATGGACTGCACCACCCATGCCTAAGTGTGGCCCATCATATCATAAATCCTATTCTGCGACCATGCCTGCTCTTTCGATTCGGCAATGCACAAGTGCCAAGTTTGGTGAAAACATGACCTTAAGTCATCGATGATTGATATTCGCTCAAAAGTGCTTATTTTAAGCAATTATCCTTTTAGCGTTATTGCATTCTCCTACGTAAAATACTCTATTTACCTACTTTTCTACGTAAGAGTCTCTTCTGTTGCGTAGAACACACTTTTCTAGACGAAATGGTATATTTGCATGCATTAAACACATTTTCAGAAGTCTAAATATTAAGCCGTTCTGATAAAGTCTCATTACGCGCTTCTTCTGTCGCAGGAAACCCCGATGGGACGATTCTCGAGACTTGTGGGCCCAAATCGATCATGAAAGCCCATTATCAAAGCTTAACAAGCCCACATGCTATGACTAGAAGATATGGGCCAAATATGGGCTGAATAAGAGGACCAAAAAGCCGGCCCAAAGAACGAAGAGAGTAGGAGAGCCAATGACCAAGAGACGTACCAAAGCGTTTAAAGCCACATGAGTCAGCAAAGAATGATGGTCGACTCTACTGGAGAAGCGTGAGGATGGTCACAGTGAAGACCAGGGTTCCAGACCCTCCGCCAGTGCTTTTCTCTCTATTTTCTGATACTTTCTCTCTCATCTCTCCTTATTCTCTCTCTCTCTTCATCTCTCGGTCCTCGAATCTACTGACCTAACCCCAAAACTCCTGCCCATCGGCTCTATCTCATCTCCCTTAGCTTTTCGACCGTTAGATCTTCTATCGGACCGTTGGATCTTCAATCGGACCGTTGGATCTCTCTAGATCCGTCGATCTACCAATCTGAGTCCCAATCAAGTCACCATCCATCCGATCGCCATCAGACTGTCTGTCACATCATCTTGTGAGACGATGGACATCATCAATCCATGAGGGCCAATAGCCGGGCCCATCTTCATCGACCCGCTGTCCGACCAGTTAGTGGACCCCGCGAATTTCAAAATAAATTTAATTAAATGGGGGGTCCACTAATTGGGGAGATTCCCCATAGAAAAGTAGGTTTTTACTTATAAAAAAAAAAATATATATATATATATATATATATATATTTTTCATATTTTTTTATTTTCAAAAAATACCCTATTTCCATTAAAGGAAATAGGGAGCTTTAAAAGGAGAAGGATAGGGGTTCGTTCGAACCCTAATCCCCCTCCAATCTCTTTCTCTTCCTTCCTTCGACTTCTCCTTTCTTTTCCGGCGGGTTCTTCCGGCGAGTTGGGCGCCCTCTTCCTCTCTTCCATTTCTTCTTCTTCTTCTATTTCTTCTTCTTCTTCTATTTCTTCTTCTTCTTCTTCTTCTTCTTCTGCTGAACGTCCTCCTCCCAAGCCTTCCACTGGAGTTGCAAAACCTGCAACTCCGGTCATCATCCTCGCCACTACTCCGGCGGACTACCCCCCCCTCTTATCCGTCTTCTTTTTCTTCTTTCTTCTTCTTTCTTCTTCTTCTTTCTTCTTTCTTCTTCTTCTTTCTTCTTCTTCTTCTTCTTCTTCTTCTTACCGTCTTTTCTTTCTTCTTTTCAGCCGGAGTTGCCGGTCTGCAACTCCGGCCAGCAAAAGCTTTCTTCCACGTTTGCAGACTGTTGTCAAACAGCAACGAGGTCTGCAAGCTCGTGGTTCCCTTTCGCATCCCCTAATCACCCAACGGTCCCCCTTTTTTTCACGGGCTTAGCCACCGTGTGTAGCAGGACTGTAACACAGTCACCGGAGTTGTAGACCTGCAACTCCGGCGAACTGGTTTGGTTTCTTCCTCGTTATCTCCTTCTTATTCCTCTTTCTTCTCTTCCTTTTCTTCCTTTCCGTGTTGTCTGACTGCTGCCACGTCTACTGCAGCAACCAGCACCTCACTTCGCACCACCACAAGCCGCTGCTCCTTCCTTCTCACAGCAACGTCAACCACCGTCCTCCACAGCCGCTGCAACTCCACCTGTGCACACCACTTGCGCCTCCGCCTGCAACAATCAACAGCCACTCCTTCACTGATCAGCAACGTCTCCAATTGTTGCTCCTAAACAAACTTACAATCCCCACGTGGTTCACCCTCACGAATTCCTCATCCAGTCCACTGTTCTTCCTCCATCGTGGATACCACCACCAGCACTTACAGATCACAACATGGTCAATGCCTTCCAGCAAGTTGAAGATCACAACTCCAAAATTCAGATCTTCAAATGTCAACAATGCTCTCCTCCACCGGTCGATTTTCAATGAAACACAGCACCAGCAGGTGCTTCTTCATGGGCTAAATGAAACCCACGGCTGAAACCCCTCAACCCTTGATCACCAATGTTTGCTGTCACCACTCACCGCCTGGAGCAATACCGAGCATAGCCACTGCTGAACTCTTCTTCAAGAACCACAGGGTAACTAGCCATCCATCCGGCCAATCCATTCATCCCTTTGGCCGATTCTCTCT
Source organism: Euptelea pleiosperma (assembly GCA_035048495.1). Taxonomy (NCBI): domain Eukaryota; kingdom Viridiplantae; phylum Streptophyta; class Magnoliopsida; order Ranunculales; family Eupteleaceae; genus Euptelea; species Euptelea pleiosperma. The sequence goes on from CM068543.1 coordinate 39,911,831, forward strand.
CCTTTGTAAGCTTGCTAAATAGTTTCATCTCTCTTTCTCTCTCTAAGTTTAGTCTCTATCTCTAAGTTTTTATTTAGTCTTCTTAAAATTTCTTTTAGTTCTTGTTACTTCCTCATTCCCTAAGTTCAAATATTGTAAGGACATTTTGATTAATGAATGATGAAGTTTGTTTTTATCTATTATTTCTTGTGATGGTCCATCAGTTTTTGTTCTTATTCGCGCTAATCCGACTAATCCCGAGTGCGGATCGACATCCGACACAAATCCCTATACAATATCCAATATTTTGCAAGATTAAAACTCGGATCAAATTACAAATATTATTGAGATTAGGGTTTCTGTAACCAACGACGCTGAAAAACCCTACTTTCAATGATTCACAATGATTAAGAAACCCTACTCTACCTTGCATCACGATAAGTTCGGGATTAAAATCTAATTACTTTGCTGCCATAAATGACTGAGATAAAGTAATTAGATCTCAATGGATAATATAAACGATCAATCAATGAGCAAGGCTATAAACAAACTCTTAATGAAGAAGAGGCCTCCCCACCAACACTCCTGCAAGTCAAACAATACACTCAAGTGTAATCAACCTTTCAACAATTGTCAAACTTTGCCTTGCCAATATCCTTTGTTGAACATTTAGGCTGTGTTTGGATAAGAAAGAATGACTTAGTCATTTAAAAAAGTTATGAAATGGTTAGTTCTGTCATTTAAAAAGTTGTATTAAAGGTTTAACGGTCTTTTAGAATTTGTATTGAAGGATTAGAGGGGCATTTTACGTTTTTAAAGAGTTTCACTTCAGTTTTAGAAACTTCTTCCCCCATAAGCTATAACCTAAATTTCAATGGCTTCTACTTGACCTTGTAAAATTGGTATTTAAAACCCAAAAATAGTTTTTTCATTAGTTACAGGCAGTTATAAGCATGTTTAAAATTTCGGAATGTTTCGTCTTATGAAACGAAACATTGAATGTTTCGTATATTTCATTTCAGTTTGTTTCACTGAGACAATCCGATACAATCCAAAAAAATAAAAATAAATAGAAATATGATTTCATGATTTCATGATTTTAGAAATATTTCGGAATGTTTCGGAATCGGAAATATTTCGTAATATTTTAAAATTTTTATTTTTTACCATTTTTTTCACTGTGTCGTGAATGTTTCATTTTGTTTTGGAGTTTGTCTCGCTTTTCACTTAACCGAGACATTCTTCTGAAATAAAATTTTAAACATTAGTTATAAGCTGACCTTTAGCTTATTTTAAGCTCATCCATATGCACCCATAGTAAGTCCAAAAGAGATGATTGTTGGTGCCTTAATCTCGTCCATTACAGCTACAATGTCCAAAAAATTAATAATTAAAAATAGACAAAATATCGTAATTGTTAGATACTTAATTTTAAAGCCAACAATTAAAAGACGGGTAGCTCTACGGGCGCCCACCTCTTTAAGTTGGGCACCAACAATGGATGGGCACCCATGCCTATTAGAGGGCCCATGTTTGGGCACCCCATTTTGCTAGGCACCCACATAACTATTGTCATCTCTCCCATTACACATCGAACCTCATCTTCTCCCAAATTTAAAGGTTCACATCCACCTCATCACTTCTCTATCCTTCTTACTTCTCCAAAGCCCTTAATCATCGATCCCCCTTCACCTTCTTAAGCACCACCATAGTACAAAGGGTACCCAACTACAAAACCTTCAATTTTTTGGCTAGTTATTGCGGTTAAGAGTACGAGTAGTAGAGGATTTCATGACTTCAGATCCTCTTCAGTGTTTATTCGACTTCTCCGACTTCTCTTCAGTCTTTCCTCACAGTTAGATATATAGGGTACATTGTCTTTCCACACAGTTAGATATACAGGGTACATTGTTGTTTGCATAATAAAATTTGCATTGTTGTTTACATATTGTGAATGTAAAATATTTGTATTTTATTATGTTCATTATCTGTATTTAGTTTTTTATTTTGATTTTAGTTTAGATTATTTACATTATTATATCTTGAATGGGATTTATGTCTATCTTGCATACTATGTATTTGTTTGTTGAAGAGATCATTTAGCTTTGTTTCACACTCATAAGCTGGACACCATCATTACATGTGCACCCACACCATTGTTTGGTAAAAATGTCTCAAATGACTATATGTTTATAATTGTGTGTGTATTTTTTTACCTGAAATGTCTAATAATTTTTAAATTGGTTTCTGTTTCTAAGTACAATGGGTCGGACATGAAGTTCGGGCAAAACAGAAGGGGAAGGAAGTTCATCTACACCAAGTAGACGAGTTCTGCCTACGGCATCTGAAAGAAGACGCCGAAATCCCCCAAGGCAGACAAGAATTAAAGAAGAGCCTGCATATGAAGATCAATATCAATTCTATGTGGAAGAAGAAGGCACCAAGAAGGGTGCCAAGAAGAGCACCAAGAACACCAAGAAGAACAGCAAATTGGTGCTTTTGAAGAGGAAATACAAAAGGATACTGAGGTCCCTCAGACGCAGCATGCATCTGGACCATTCGGTGGAGGTCCGAAAGACCCATCGATACTAAAGAGTTATGAAACCCATATCGCTTATAAGATATGACAAAACAATGTAAATCACCGATTGTTATATTACATATATTTTATGAAATTATAATATATTTTAATATTTAGTCTAATACATTTTATCATATGCAGGAACATCTCCCTCTAAAGTGCATTCAACACACGTCGAAAATTGGCACATGGGATTGGACAAAGGAGCGTAGTCGTTTTAGAAAATGGGTGACTAATTCAGGGTTAATAAATGTGGCCCGATTGGTTACAAATAAGTAAATAAAGTAATCATATCAGCATTTGTGGAAAAATGGCACCCTGAAACGAATACCTTTCATCTCCCATTTGGTGAGATGACCATCACTCTAAATGATGTGTCCCAAATTTTGGGCATCCATGTGCATGAAAATGTGGTGACGTGTTTGGAAATAGGTTTGACAGTCGAAGAGGCTGCCACTTTGTTGGTAAGAACATTGGGGGTTCAGAGAAAGAATGTTGTCGATGAGCTTCAATATAATGGTGGATGCGTAGTAAGGATGAAGTGGTTGGTTGACAATTTCCGCGGGGTCAAACATGCTTCGAATGAGGAAATTGATTGTGCAGTAAGGGCATATTTGCTATATTTGCTCTGTTGCTCTCTATTATATGACAAGAGTGGGACAAAAGTACCTGTGTTGTACCTTCGATTATTACAGAACCTCGATGAAGTTGATGAATATGCATGGGGAGTAGTGACACTTGTCTATCTTTATAGACAGTTGGAACTTTCGTCGAGGTGTACACATGTGGAGTGAAGCAAATTACTGGTTGTCTCATGCTACTTGAGGTATACTTCCTAAACACATACCTGAAAGAAAGTGTTGGTTTTATCTAATTTTTTTTTATCATTAATGTTATTGTGTAGGCATAGGTTTATTAACATTTCCCAACTATAAGGGATACGCCAGACTTTGAGTACTAATTAAGAGATCCCTGAATTAAACGTTGGATTCCAACGACACAAACTAGGGATGCATCCTCCAATTTGAAAGTGCTTCGGAAGGCACTTGATGTTGTCGAGCCAAATAAGGTTAGTTACAATATATAATATAAAATATACATATATATCTTATTCATTGATATCCCTGAATCATTTTTGCAGGTTATATAGGAACCCTATCAAGAACTTCGGGATACTTACCCATTTCTGGACATTGCATACTTTTCCAGGTACTTGAGGGCATTTAATGTCATTGAACCCTATCACCTAGCTCGGGTTCTTAGACAATTTGGACATGTTCAGTCTATCCCTCCTGAACCATTAACGCCTATTCGAGCTAATCGAGGACCCACCGCCGCCCAATATAATGTGGTGTACCACTTGCTGGATCAATTTTAGGAGTAGTGGCCTGATCAGACAATACGGAAATCATGTCGTGGATGTCAGGTTGTAAATCCATGGGATGCTAAAAAAGACTATCTACCGTGGTTCCGTTCAATTTCTCATGTCGTTGTCCAAAACCCAAGTAATAGTACTAGATATGATCTACGTAGGGGAACGACACGAAATGATAATTGGGTAAGTGTGACATTGAGTTTTGGTTCATTTATTTACATATGTTTACTATAATGATCAGACTTAGTCATTGAACAGACCCGAGTCAAAGTCAATTTTATTGACTAATGAGAAAGTTCAATCGATTGGACATGTGTCCCCAATCGATTAGACATAGCCCAATCGATTGGAGACACTTGTAATCGATTAGACACTACAAGACAGAAACATAATTGAGCCCAATCGATTGGAGACACTTGTAATCGATTAGACACTACGAGACAGAAACATAATTGAGCCCAATCGATTGGAGACACTTGTAATCGATTAGACACTACGAGACAGAAACATAATTGAGCCCAATCGATTGGAGACACTGTGTAATCGATTGGACACTACAAGACAGAAATCTGAGTACAATCGATTGGAGACTCTGATTAATTGATTGGAGCCTTCGGGACAGAAAGTTATAAATGTCAAATCGATTGGAGAACCCTGTGCAATCGATTGGTGCCTTCGGAACAGAAAACTTATTGAGCCCAATCGATTAGACACTTGTCCCCAATCGATTGGACATGGCCCAATCGATTGGACCAAGTGTACAATCGATTGGACCTTGAACAGAATTGGTTTTATCAGATCTGAAATTCATGGTTCCATTATCCCACGTTCCACATGACTTAGGGTCTTGGAATTCTATAAATAGAACCCTTCTATGCCTTCTCTAAACACACACAAAGACATAGAGTGACTCAATCTTTAAGAAAGAGAAGCAAATGCTATATTTAGTTGAGTGTCCATTTCAAAGAGCAAGAAGCTTATTTTCATTCACATCTTGTGAGCTTGTTCTCTTCTCGATCAAAGCCAAGAGCTTGATCTTTACTCAGCCTAGGTTTTCCACTTCTATATTCAACCTAGTAAGCCTGAGAGTACCAGTGTGACTCAAACACCTTTTGAGCATCTTGGGGTTCAGGGTGTACTGAATCCTTTACCTTCTGCAAAGGCAAGAGTGTTGAGAATTAGCCGGTCGAAGGTAGGTTTGGGTGTACCAAATTGAACAAGTGGATAAGGCTTCTTGGCTGGAAGGGCGCGCGTAGATTCGTGGCATTGACTCAGAGGACATGGATGCATCGGCAGTGGGCCTTGGCTAAGATTAGATGTTGTATTTGCAATGGTGCTGCGTATGTAACTTTTGTTTCGTTTAACTTTTCAATTAGTGATACTTTCCGTCTGGACATGGTCCCGTGGTTTTTCCTTGGCTAAGGCTTCCACGTAAAAATATCTTGTCTTGTGTGATTGTTTGTTTGTGTTCCGCATTATATCCTAATTAGATCAAACGACAAAAAGACAATATACTATGGAGGTATATTTGATTTGAATCGGTTGTGATAATCATTTTTAAACAACCAAGACATGAGATTTTATCCCTATACCATAGACTAGTAAAACTGTATAGGTATATTTAATTTTAAATACCTAATCAATTCCCCCTTCAAGGTATATTAAGTTAAAGAGAACGGACCGGTGGAATTTCAATTGGTATCAGAGTGGGAATTTCTATTTAAGGTTTAATCACCTGAATTTAGATTCTTGAGAAACCAATCCATTTTCATTAATTTGACAAAATGCAAAGAGAATGTGAAAATACATCCAGAACTCCATGGTTTCGAAGACTATTTGAATATAGCTTATGAAAAACTATATTTAGACAGTCTGAGATTGACTAAAGAAAATAAAGATCTATTTTTACAAATGGAGAAATTGGATTGTAAAAATGTGTCATTAGAACTAGCAAATATTGAACTCACTGATGAAAGGAGATAGTGGGAAGGAGAAAAAAAATTGCTTCTAATGAAAAATAATGTTTTGGAAAAAGAATTCCAAAAGTCCTTGAAAAATCAATTGACAAACAAGAATGATATTGCTAAATTCAAGAATTTTGATCCTCATCTTTGTTCTCAGAAGAATAATGTGAAACCCACATATCCTACAAGAAAATGTATGATAACAAAGTTCAAATAAACTGAATTTGTAAGTCATCATAGTTCTAGGCTAAATGGGTTATACATGAAATCTAATGAACTAAAGAGAGAAATTTCTAAAATTTTTGAATTAAGAAAAACTTTGTTTGATAGTCATGTTGCAAAGAATCAATGGTCCAGAAACGACAAAAGAATGAACAATTCATTTATTCACAAACAAATGGCAAAATTAACCTTCAAAATTTAAGATCATTTGGGTGAGAAAAGATTATCAAAAATGTCTTATGATTCATTCTACTTTCAAAGCTTTAGAAAATAATAAATGGTATCTGGACAGTGGTTGTTCTAGACACATGATTGGAGACAAGTCAATGTTTTATCATATTGAAGATCATAAGGAATATTGTGTTACTTTTGGGGATAGAAGTATGGCCAGAGTCATTGGTCAAGGAAGTATTCAAGCTCCAGGTATTCCTAAGCTTGATAATGTTCTCTGTGTTGAGGGACTTAAAGCCAATCTTCTTAGCATAAGTCAAATATGTGATAATAATCATACAGTTAAATTCATAAGCCAAGGATGTGATGTTATTGATGAATCTGACAAATGTGTTATGAGAGGTTCAAGAACCTCTGAAAACTGTTATATCATTGGTAGAAATCCCAAGATCATCTGTAATTCTGCCAAATTAAATGATTTTGACTTATGGCACCAAAGACTAGGTCACGTGAACCAAAAGGACCTAGTTAAAATCACTAATAAAGAATTAGTGAGAGGTGTACCCAAATTGGAAAAACCTACAGGCACTATTTGTGGAGCTTGCCAAATCGGTAAATAAATAAAAAGCTCTCACAAAAAGGAAAATTATTGTGCTACCTCCAAAGTGCTTGATTTGATTCACATGGATCTTATGGGTCCAATGAGGACTGAAAGTTTGGGAGGTAAAAGATACATTCTGGTCATGGTAGATGATTACTCTAGATTGACTTGGATTGCTTTTCTTAGATAGAAATCAGATGCTTTTGAAGAATGTAAAAAGATATGCCAAAAATACAGAATGAAAAAGGCTATAGTATAGTCAAGATTCGTACTGATCATGGAGGAGAATTTGAAGATTATCGTCTCACTGAGTACTGTGATGCCATTGGCATTAAGCATGAATTTTCTGCACCCATTACACCATAGCAAAATGGAGTGATGGAAAGAAAGAATATGGTGATTCAGGAAATGGCCCGGGTAATGCTTCATAGTAAAAACTTACCTCAAAATTTATGGGCAGAAGCAGTGAACACTGCTTGTTATACTCTAAATAGAGTTTATTTGAGACCAGGAACTTTGAATACTCCTTTTAAAATCTGGTCGAGTAAAAAACCTAATGTCAAATATTTTAAGGTTTTTGGGAGCAAATGCTACATTCTTAGAGATAGAGAATCTCTGGAAAAATTTGACAAAAGAGGAGATGAAGGAATTCTTCTGGGTTATTCTACTAATAATAGAGCTTATCGGGTTCTCAATCAAAGAACTAAAATGATAATGGAGTCTATTAATGTGGTTATTGATGATTTGAATACTGAAGAAAATTCCTCTCAAGATGACAACTGTGATGATATCTGTCAAAGTATTGATAACATTCATGTTACTTCATCTTCTAGTGATTCTCCTACTGATAAATCTCCTCCTTTGTGGGTTAAGAAAAATTATCCTGGTGTTGATATCATTAGTGAGGTAGGGAGTAGAGTTCAAACTAGAAGACAGATTGAAAATGTTGTTAACTTTGTGTGTTATACTTCTTAGATTGAATCAAAAAATATTTCTGAAGCTCTTACTGATGAAAATTAGATTAGTGCCATGCCGGAGGAACTAAGTCACTTTACTAGAAATGATGTTTGGTATTTAGTGCCCAGACCTAAAGATACAAATGTTATAGGCACAAAATAGATTTTCAAAAATAAATCAGATGAAAATGGAACAGTTGTCAGAAACAAAGCCAGACTTGTAGCTCAAGGCTATACTCAAATTGAAGGCACTGATTTTGATGAAACTTTTGCTCATGTTGCTAGATTGGAATCCATTCGTATACTGCTTGCTGTTGCTTGTCATCTTAAATTTAAACTTTTTCAGATGGATGTCAAGAGTGCCTTCTTGAATGGTGTTCTTCAAGAAGAAGTTTATGTGGAACAACCCAAAGGGTTTGAGGATTCAAAATTTTCTGATCAAGTTTATCGTCTCAAAAAGGCATTGTATGGTTTAAAATAAGCCCCCAGGGCTTGGTATGAGAGAATGACCATTTTTCTGCTTTATCAAGGTTTCATTAGAGGAGAAGTGGACAAGACCTTATTTGTTAAAACTAATAAGGGAATTTATGTGATTGCTCAAATCTATGTTGATGATATAGTTTTTGGGTCCACATCTGTTGATCATGCTCACATGTTTTCAGAATAAATGAAAAAAGAATTTGAAATGAGCATGGTTGGTGAGCTGAGTTATTTTCTGGGTCTTCAAGTGAAACAATTGGATGATGGAATTTTTATTTCTCAATCCAAATATAGCAAAGACCTAGTTAGGAAATTTGGCATGAAATCAGCTAAACACCATCGTACTCCCATGAGTACTACTACAAAGCTGAGCAAAGACACTGAAGGAAAGGATGTTGACTAGACCTTATACAGAAGCATGATAGGAAGTTTACTCTATCTCACTGCTAGCCGTCCTAATATTTCCTTTAATGTGGGTGCATGTGCTAGATTTCAAGCTAATCCCCAAAGAATCTTATATTCTTGCAGTCAAACGTATCATCAGGTATGTTAGTGGAACTGTGGAATATGGTCTCTGATATTCTTTTGATACTACTGTAGACCTTGCAGGATATTCTGATGCTGATTGGGCTGGAAATGTTGATGATAGAAAAAATACCAGTGGTGGGTGTTTTTATGTTGGGAACAGCCTAGTTAGTTGGCAAAGCAAGAAACAGAACTGTATTTCTTTATCTACAGTTGAAGCCGAGTATATTGCAGCTAGGAGCTGTTGTACTCAACTGCTATGGATGAAGCAGATGTTGACTTACTATGGGATCAATCAAGGATTGATGACTATATATTATGATAATACTAGTGCGATAAATATATCAAAAGATCCTGTTCAACACTCTAGAACTAAACATATTGACATTCGTCATCATTTTATAAGAGATCTTGTTGAAGAAAAAATTATCACTTTGGAGCACGTCGTAACTGAAAATCAATTAGCGGATATTTTTACAAAACCTCTTGATGTCATTAGATTCGAATTTCTTCGTAAATCTATCGGTATTAGTTTGATTGATTGATTTTGTAGTTTGTATTTTTTTTTTGTTTTGATAATAATCTGATTGATTATAACTGATTTTGATTACTCAAATTACAGACTTGTCTGAAGTTCATCAAAATCATATCATGGTAATATATATATTTTCTATGTTTGTAATGATTATTCATTTATACCTTGTCTGTGTCAGTGGTTAAAATTATCTCTTGCAATCATGGATTTCACACACTACACACTGACTGATTTTTCTTCATGAATAGATATGATTTTAGTATTATTTCTAGATCTTATTCTAGGAATAAAGAATAAACCTCTACTAGATATGACTTCAAATTAGTAGTGTTCCTACCTTCAGTTGATTTCGAAACTGCACTATAGTCGACTGTTGGCTTCCCAATGAGAGTTATTATATTAAGGAAACAACTACCTCCATTCAAGTTAGAGTGTATGCCATCTGTATGGCCCTGTTCGAAATTGAAATTTGATTCTCATTGCTGTAGAAAAGGGCTACCTACATGGAGAGTGAAAGCTACTTATATTCAAAGTGAATAAAAAGGGTGTAAAAGACAGCTAATTTGCTAGAAAAATTCGTATCCATCAGCAAATACCCGTATACGTGAGCGTATGTGAGAACCCTAAATAGCTCTAATGAGGATTTCATATCTGGATATAGGATACCTCCGGAATTTCTAGAATTTGATTTCTGGAATATTATTGAAATTAATTATCCTATCTTGTGTCGATTCTAATTTCAGCATTTTATCGTATACTGGTTGTCAAGAGCAATGATTTTAGTACTTACTTTGACTGAGTATTTTTTATTAAACTGACAAATAAGAATTTCTATATACATATCTTGATCTAGTTGAAATTTTGACTTTCACAAGTTCTGTATTTCTTGGTAATTTCTGTCAGTATTAATCAAACATGTTTCAATAAATAATCTCTTTGCTTCTTAAAATAATTTTATCCCTTCTAATTCATATTCCAGATGAAAGTAGGATTTTTCCGCGTCGTTGGTTACGGAAACCCTATTCTCAACACATTTGTAATTTGATCCGAATTTTAATCCTGTAAAATATAGAGATATTGTATAGGGATTCGTGTCGGATGTCGATCCGCACTCGGGGTTAGTTTGAGCAATTCGAGAACATAAAATGACGGATTCTTGCGAGAAAAATAGAGGGGTGAGAGTGGTGGATAAGTGAGTTCAAAACATGCTTGATTTTTGAGTGAGAAGGACTATAACCACATCAGAAAATGATAAAAGAATTACTCAGCAATAAACTGCATTTATCAAATTCAAATATCAGATTACAATGCTTTGAATAATAATAAAAAAAAAAAAACTATTGAATAAAGTTATCTAAAAAGCATTAAATAGAGAGAGAAGTGTAGAGAGAGAAGATAAGAGGTAGAGAGAGAAAGAGGAAAACAAAGGAGGAGAGAGAAAGTAATCAACTAGGAACTTACCCTACAGTGGACCACCTGTCATGCGATTTCCTTGGACAATCATGGAAGGGATGATAATGATCACCCTGTGGAGATGATGAAGATCAGGGATGATGGTGAGGTGGGCGGAGCAGCTGAGTTGCGAGTCGCTATGATTAGCGCACCACAAGCAGTGATCTTGCTAGAGACGAAGGTGGAGCCTGGGCTGCTAGTCGACACCCATTGCCCTTGCCTAGGGGAGAGCGGCCATTGGAGATAAGAGATGATCTTGCAGGCTGGTAGTGATGGAGCTGCTAGTGGCAACAACGTGGTGGCAATGTTGTTGTGGAAGAAGGTGGACAAAAGGAGAGGTCGCAACCTCCAACAGGTGGTGCAATGGCTTGAAGGTATGAGGCACATCAGCAGCATCAAGAGCAAGGCGAAGCACTAGAGAGGATCGCCGGGTGTGCAGCATCAAGAGCGAGGCGAAGCACTAGAGAGGATCGCCGGGTGTGCAGCATCAAGAGCAAGGCGAAGCACTAGAGAGGATCGCCGGGTGTGCTGCAGCGGTAGTGAGAATGGAGGTGATGGAATGGAAGGAGCGGTGCTGTTTTTGCTGTGGGAGGATAAGGGAAATATGGGAGAGGCGGTGATGGTTTTTTTCTGCAAAAGAAACTGTTTGTGGGAGAGAAGGCGGTGGCTGTGGAGAGAGTTGAAGAGCTCGCCGGAGAAGACGAACCAGTCCGGCGAGCTGGTGTGAAAGGAATTGAAAATCTGCAACTCCTCTGATGATGGAGTTGCAGATGGTGTAGGGATGATGATGGCGGAGCGGTGGAGTCAAAATCGTGGAGGAGAAGTGAAAGAACAGCAACGTGGTTGCTGGTTGGTTGTGGAGGCCGGAGTTGCAGCAGCAACTCCGGTATGAACGTGAAAAGAAGAAGAAGAAAACGCAGCAGAAGACGAAGAGGAACAAGAAGAAAACGACGAGGAAGAAAAAGAAAACGAAGAGGAAGAAGAAGAATATGAGGAGAGGGGGAGGAAGACCTTGATGGCCGGAGTTGCTGCCTGCAACTCCGGCGAAGATGAGGAGGAAGAAGAAGAAAAAAAAAATTAAGAAGAAGGGAAGATGGGGCCAGAAGGAGAAGAGATCTGTGCGGGATTGATAGGGGGAGAGAATGGAAGAGAAAGGGGGGGGATTAGGGTTCGAATGAACCCCTATCCTTCTCCTTTTAAAGCTTCCCTATTTCCATTAATGGAAATAGGGGATTTTAGAAAATAAAAAAATAAGAAAAATATTTTTTTTTTTTTTTTTTTTTTTTTTAAAGTAAAAACCTACTTTTCTATGGGGAATCTCCCCAATTAGTGGACCCCCCATTTAATTAAAATTATTTTTGAAATTCGCGGGGTCCACTAACTGGTCAGTCAGCGGGTCGATGAAGATGGGCCCGGCTATTGGCCCTCATGGGTTGATGATGTCCATCATCTCACAGAATGATGTGACAGACAGTCTGATGGCGATCGGATGGATGGTGACTTGATTGGGACTCAGATTGGTAGATCGACGGATCTAGAGAGATCCAACGGTCCGATTGAAGATCCAACGGTCCGATGGAAGATCCAACGGTCAGAAAGCTAAGGGAGATGAGATAGAGCTGATAGGCAGGAGTTCTGGGGTTAGGTCAGTAGATTCGAGGATCGAGAGATGAAGAGAGAGAGAGAATAAGGAGAGATGAGAGAAAAAGTATCAAAAAAAATGGAAAAAAGCACTGGCGGAGGGTCTGGAACCCTGTTCTTCACTGTGACCATCCTCACGCTTCTCCAGTAGAGTCGACTATCATTCTTTGCTGACTCATGTGGCTTTAAACGCTTTGGTCCGTCTCTTGGTCATTGGCTCTCCGGCTCTCTTCGTTCTTTGGGCCGACTTTTTGGTCATCTTATTCAGCCCATATTTGGCCCATATCTTCTAGTCATATCATGTGGGCTCTTTAAGCTTTGATAATGGGCTTTCATGATCGATTTGGGCCCACAAGTCTCGAGAATCGTCCCATCGGGGTTTCCTGCGACAGAAGAGGCACGTAATGAGACTTTATCAGAACGGCTTAATATCTAGACTTCCGAAAATGTGTTTAATGCATGCAAATATACCATTTCGTCCAGAAAAGTGTGTTCTACGCAACAGAAGAGACTCTTACGTAGAAAAGTAGGTAAATAGAGTATTTTACGTAGGAGAATGCAATAACGCTAAAAGGATAATTGCTTAAAATAAGCACTTTTGAGCGAATATCACAACCCCCAACCAGCATATTGCCAATCCTTGGCAATTAGTGCGAAATAAATGAGCTTAAAAGGGCTCTGCACATGCTGCACACTTTTTCATATTAGCTCCGGGAAAACACCGTTCGTCAAATCATTGAATGGATGCAAAAACAGTTACATGCTAGCGAAGAGTTGGAAAGTATTTGCAAGACTACAGACTTATAATCATGACCCAGAATAGTCAGACTCTGCGTGTGTGTGTGCTCAACATTCTCATCATCCGACAGTAAAGATTTCTAGATCACCTCTAAGTTTTTATGCCTCGACCTCAAATCTCACACGTTTAGCACTCAGAATAGAATCACACAAGAAGGGTTTTCTTCTTTTCTCTCAATTTATATGTGAGGAGATGTATTTAATATAAAGAGGCAAAAGATCTCACATATGTTTTATTTGAAGGAAGGACATCTTTAACAGAAGAAGATCTCATGATTGGAATACCACTTCACTCAGGAACGTCGGATCAAACTCTATAGCTTCTCTTTCTCCAATCTCCACATTTTATGATCGTACTATCCTAGAATCAAGTAGGACTTTCCTGGGTTGTAATGAGGCTTAGGTCAGGTGTAGAGAGATAAAGGGATACAGGATTTCAAAGATCTTGAGAGGATATTGTCATTTTCTTGCATTTTTCCTGCGACGTAACACCATTATCTGGTTCTTTTTCCTTTTTTCATATTTTTCTCTTGTTCTTGATATTTTTGAGACTGCTCAATTTCTTTTCAGCACTTTTTCATACTTTCTTTCCATATTTTGTTTTCAGCTTGAACCACTTTCTTTTTCTTTTGATTTTTCTTCTTTACTTTTCTTTTCACGGTACACCCACATCAGTTATTTTTTTATCCTTCTCAAAAGTAGGGTAGCTAGTAACACTTCGTAGCTGAACTGGGTTTTTGGTTAATGGGCTTACAAAGAAAAGGCTTTTATAGAAGGGTTCAAGGGGTTTCTAGTGAAGTATAATTCAGGTGAGTAAAAAGGCTGAATGGTTCAGAGAAAATGGCCTAAATCATTTTCTAGGGTTTGCACTATCATGTATATTGTCTTGACTGGATACAAAGAAGGTTCTGTCGTAGTAATCCAATGTTGATGTCGTTCTGAGTTCCATGATCGAAGCAAAAGATAATGAGATCTCTCAACGAATATTGCGGGCATGAAGAATAGTGAGTCATCCATTGACTCAGGATTATTGTATAACTCTCTAAAATGATTAAAGGCTCGAAAGCTTACTGGGTTAGGTCTCCACAATTATTCTCACAGGATCTCTAGAGTTTCAAAACTTAGGATGACTCTGATGTTGATAGTGTACAATTGTGCCGAATATGAGTTTTTCTGAGTTTTCAAACCTGCTGTAGTCACGCTTGAATTGACTCAACGCTAACTTTAAACAAAAATTGACATCCTCAATACTGACTTAACGGAGGTTTTCAGCTAATCAAAGTCAGGGTATTTGACACATTTTTGAAATTCTAGAAAACTTTTGGAGAACATCGGAAATCACCCCAAAAACAACCTTTTTTTTTTTTTTTTATATATTTATCAAAAGGAATACATGAGTTTTGGTAAATACCCACCCCCAACCAAAATATAGCACCGTCCTCGGTGCTCATGACCGGGACATAAAATGATAACAAATCAGTGATGATGATGCAAAGATTCAGGAAGGATGTTACCAAGTCGGCAAAAACTCGACAGTGTGTGATACCTGATGATTGGGAGAATGAATGTACCTGCATTTTCAGAGATATAACAATAATCACAAATGCATGAGACTCATGTACTCTAGGAATACCGGAATTGCCTTTCCGAAAGCGCTAAGTTTTACGTCTTCAGCCAGACATGATGGGGGTATATCAAGTACCCCCAACCAGGATAAAACTCATGGAGACTGAGTGAATCTGCAGTCTTCCTGACACCTAAGGTGGAATAGAGACAACTATCCTATCCCTTGTCTAGGTATACCTGTGTAGAACAGGTCTTTCTCAGTGTAGATTGAGAGAAGGGCATTGAGCTCTCTGAGCAGCCCGGCAAAAGCACGGAGTTGATCTGGGAGGGATCGAAGCTTCTCAGTAAAGATTGAGAGGAGAGTAGGAGTGGTTTCTCTGAGCAGACCCGCAAGGACATTTAATTCCTCGGGGAGGGATAGAAGCTTCTCAGTAAAGACTGAGAGGGGAGTAGTAGTGGGTTCTCTGACCGTGGTTAGCAGAGCCGCAAACTCATTGAGTTTTACGGGAATGTATCTGAATGGAGCAGACTCCTGCAGATCAGTAATACCAGAAACGTTGGACTCCGAGATGAAGTCAGACTCAAAGTGTTCTTGACACTTGGATAATTTATCTTCGGGAGAGTCCTGAATTAGACTCGCTACGGCACACGGGTCATCGATAATATCGACGTAGGGTGACGGGTGAAAACTGTTGACCTCTCCCTCGATGTTTCCTAATTTGATAGGGATGTTCCAATCCCTACATTCAATATGTTCCTCCTCGGTGGGGATTGGTAGGTCCAGGACAGCGGGATGCCCATTTTCTAGACACGGCTCTACGGTGGGAATGTCTGCATTCAGAGCAGAGAGAGAATTATCAGAGATAGAGATGGGACTAAGTTCCTCTGTGCTCAGTCCAGAAGTTGGTGCTGTTAAGGGCACCAAAGATTGCGACTCGGGTTCATCACTAATGTTGCACAATCCAAGGGAGGTGGGGAGGAACGGTAGATCTTTGACAGCAGGGATCCTACGATCGAGACAAAACTCGGTGTCATGATGATCAACTTCAGGGTCCAGGTTAGAAGCAGCAGTGGGAGAGTGAGAAATAGGTTGCTCTGAGGTAGGTTCAGGATGTGGTGCTTTTAAAGGCACCGTATAAGGATACACTGGTTCCTCAATAGTCTGGCTCGATCTAGGGGTGGGTACAATTTCAATTTCATCCTGGCAATTCTGGTACTTGGTCCAATTGTACGACTCGTCATTATAGACAGTGGCCATATCATTCTCCTCAAGATAGGCTAGTGGTGGGCTAGTGAATTTGACTTCCTCTCTCTCATTTTCTAATTGAACTAGACGTTGCTCCAAGCTCTCCATAGATAGCTGTTGTTGGTGCTCTAGTCCTTTGAAATACTGTTGTTGCTGGGCAATGTACTGAGAGAGAAGGTCCTCTAGGCCGGGTTTAGTAGCCAACGGAGGTGGTTCAGCCAAGGGGAGCTGAGGTGGCAACTCTTGATTGTAGTCCGACTGGGTATGAAAGTTGTAAGGCAAAGTGGAGTCTGGGACTAGTTGCTGACTCTGAAAATCCTGAGGGGCCCACTGTTGATCAGAATAATCATTCTGTGGATATGACGGGTACTGGGATTGCGAGTATTGCCAGTCATACTCTCCATTGGGTTGATGGAACCCGGAAGGATAATTATCCTGCGGTAGTTGTTGCGGGAGGGCAGATAGTTCCCAACCAAAGTTATGGTGACTCCTATTATCCTGATAATAAGTGTTGTCATAGGATGTCTGCATTGGAGATGGAAAGGTACAGACATCTTGCTGGATAGGAGGGTAATATCCTACAGACTGGGAATGGTACACAGGTTGCTGGACTGCGGCACGAAGGGCAGAGACTGAATTTTTAAGCTCTTGGAGTACAGAATTGTACTCCGGATCTCGGTGATTATCATACCCTGTAGAAGTGTGCGAGACTGGAGTATCATGATGATACGCAGAATTGTCATACCATTGTTGAGAGTGATCACCTCGATTCTCACAGAAACTGTAGTAGGTCTCATACAGAGGCCGTTCATCTGCCATTAGAGGCGATAGAGGGGTACGGTGGACTAACTCTCAGATCGAGTTAGTAAAAGGTTTGGACAGGTCCAACCGGGATTCTACTTGAAAAAGCAAGCCCAAGATTTGGCAAAAAGTTGCCAAAAGGAGACACTGGAGTAGTGATTCTAAATGATGCACACCAAGCACAGATAATCCTATTCTAAACAATCAGGATCTATTTTAGGCATTATCTTGTTAGTTTTGGGGTTAGAGTAGATTATGACAGTGGGCGGACCACTGGTTTATCTTTTAGCCGCCGGACTAACTGTATGCACTCAGAGGTTCTCACCAAGCTACACTCTTCAGAGCGAATCCTTTAGTACTAACTCTAGTCAACAACAAGGCAATCCGAAGCCTAGACAGACGTGCGGCACAATGGCTGTCTTAAGTACGTCCCAGACTAACCGGATTGGTCAAGTGTATAAGAAGAGTGTTCCCTCGGGTTAAGCTAGGGTTGGTGCGTGTTCCTAGTCCACACGCAACTAACCGCCGAATAGTCCAAGATGCCACGTCGAGCTCAGTGTACTTGAGTAGCAGGGACTTATGGGTGTGTTAGACAACAGGGACCCGCGCTCGTGGTCTTATTTCGATTGGATGTTAAGCGGGTTCGCTTTGTGTGGATTTTTCCTCGAACACCGGGCTAATTGGCTCTACTTCTTGATTCTTTTTATTATAGATGGATCTTGGGGATCAATTTCAGCTGGAATGATGAGGTGGGTGATGAAATCCCACCAGTTTCAATTTTGGAGCTGGGGCTGCTCTCTTAGAGTTGATTGATTAACGGCCACGCCACGCAAGTCGAATAATATGGATGCGAAAGCAAATAGACAAGCGGCAATGATGCACTCAATATGCTCTGTATCGCACTCAAGGCGAGGATAGAGACTTACCTCCCGTGGGCCACGCCACGGGGTCTCCTCCGTGGGTTAGAGAGGGGTATCCTAATGGGCTTGGGCCCGACTCCACCTCTTTGAGCTTTCGCTCCCTACCCACACTGGATCGTGTTCCTGCAGAAACAGTTAGATCGCACGGTCTAGGTATGTGGGATTCTATTTGGAAGATCCTTGCCTTTTTAGGGTTCACTGAGCAAGCATTGAATTTAGGCAAGTTTTTGAATTAGTTTCCAAATTCGAGATGGGTTAAAATTTAGGAATTCCCAGATTGGAAAATACCTAGATTGGAAAGTTTCCCGAACTGTGGAGATCTTCCAAGAAAGATTTGATTGCGAGATCCCTTATAATTTTGGGAAATTTCCCAAAATTAAAATTCTGCTAGATTTGGGGCGTTTCCTTTTGCAGACTTTTCCAAATTCGAAAGATTTCTAAAGATAGAAATTCTTCTAAAGAGGAAACTTCTAAGAGGGGAAACCCTAATTAAGCAGAGTTTCAAGATTTTGGAATCTTTCCAAAAATCGCAAATCCTTGATTGGTGATTTCTAAAAATCTACAGAATATAAAACCCTAATTTTTTGAATTTTTATTTTTTTATTTTTTTTTTTGGTAATTTCCACTTAATCTAGGGTTTCTAAAAAACCCTAGAACAAGATCTAGCAGTTATTTGGAAAGCAGTAAAATTCCTAAATTATTACAAATTGCACTCGGCCTTCCGAGGCATTAAAAATAGTAATTTAAAAACTGCTAAAAATCAACAAAAACAAAAAAATAGAAAGTTTCCCGAAAAGGTCGGGCTGGCCAAATTGAGCAGCTTTTCGCTTCAGCAACTTTCCAATTCCGTCTTTACGTCCTTTTTCGCACTCCCGAACACCCGAGCGGCAGCGGCGCCATTTGAAAGTAGGATTTTTCCGCGTCGTTGGTTACGGAAACCCTATTCTCAACACATTTGTAATTTGATCCGAATTTTAATCCTGTAAAATATAGAGATATTGTATAGGGATTCGTGTCGGATGTCGATCCGCACTCGGGGTTAGTTTGAGCAATTCGAGAACATAAAATGACGGATTCTTGCGAGAAAAATAGAGGGGTGAGAGTGGTGGATAAGTGAGTTCAAAACATGCTTGATTTTTGAGTGAGAAGGACTATAACCACATCAGAAAATGATAAAAGAATTACTCAGCAATAAACTGCATTTATCAAATTCAAATATCAGATTACAATGCTTTGAATAATAATAAAAAAAAAAAACTATTGAATAAAGTTATCTAAAAAGCATTAAATAGAGAGAGAAGTGTAGAGAGAGAAGATAAGAGGTAGAGAGAGAAAGAGGAAAACAAAGGAGGAGAGAGAAAGTAATCAACTAGGAACTTACCCTACAGTGGACCACCTGTCATGCGATTTCCTTGGACAATCATGGAAGGGATGATAATGATCACCCTGTGGAGATGATGAAGATCAGGGATGATGGTGAGGTGGGCGGAGCAGCTGAGTTGCGAGTCGCTATGATTAGCGCACCACAAGCAGTGATCTTGCTAGAGACGAAGGTGGAGCCTGGGCTGCTAGTCGACACCCATTGCCCTTGCCTAGGGGAGAGCGGCCATTGGAGATAAGAGATGATCTTGCAGGCTGGTAGTGATGGAGCTGCTAGTGGCAACAACGTGGTGGCAATGTTGTTGTGGAAGAAGGTGGACAAAAGGAGAGGTCGCAACCTCCAACAGGTGGTGCAATGGCTTGAAGGTATGAGGCACATCAGCAGCATCAAGAGCAAGGCGAAGCACTAGAGAGGATCGCCGGGTGTGCAGCATCAAGAGCGAGGCGAAGCACTAGAGAGGATCGCCGGGTGTGCAGCATCAAGAGCAAGGCGAAGCACTAGAGAGGATCGCCGGGTGTGCTGCAGCGGTAGTGAGAATGGAGGTGATGGAATGGAAGGAGCGGTGCTGTTTTTGCTGTGGGAGGATAAGGGAAATATGGGAGAGGCGGTGATGGTTTTTTTCTGCAAAAGAAACTGTTTGTGGGAGAGAAGGCGGTGGCTGTGGAGAGAGTTGAAGAGCTCGCCGGAGAAGACGAACCAGTCCGGCGAGCTGGTGTGAAAGGAATTGAAAATCTGCAACTCCTCTGATGATGGAGTTGCAGATGGTGTAGGGATGATGATGGCGGAGCGGTGGAGTCAAAATCGTGGAGGAGAAGTGAAAGAACAGCAACGTGGTTGCTGGTTGGTTGTGGAGGCCGGAGTTGCAGCAGCAACTCCGGTATGAACGTGAAAAGAAGAAGAAGAAAACGCAGCAGAAGACGAAGAGGAACAAGAAGAAAACGACGAGGAAGAAAAAGAAAACGAAGAGGAAGAAGAAGAATATGAGGAGAGGGGGAGGAAGACCTTGATGGCCGGAGTTGCTGCCTGCAACTCCGGCGAAGATGAGGAGGAAGAAGAAGAAAAAAAAAATTAAGAAGAAGGGAAGATGGGGCCAGAAGGAGAAGAGATCTGTGCGGGATTGATAGGGGGAGAGAATGGAAGAGAAAGGGGGGGGATTAGGGTTCGAATGAACCCCTATCCTTCTCCTTTTAAAGCTTCCCTATTTCCATTAATGGAAATAGGGGATTTTAGAAAATAAAAAAATAAGAAAAATATTTTTTTTTTTTTTTTTTTTTTTTTTTAAAGTAAAAACCTACTTTTCTATGGGGAATCTCCCCAATTAGTGGACCCCCCATTTAATTAAAATTATTTTTGAAATTCGCGGGGTCCACTAACTGGTCAGTCAGCGGGTCGATGAAGATGGGCCCGGCTATTGGCCCTCATGGGTTGATGATGTCCATCATCTCACAGAATGATGTGACAGACAGTCTGATGGCGATCGGATGGATGGTGACTTGATTGGGACTCAGATTGGTAGATCGACGGATCTAGAGAGATCCAACGGTCCGATTGAAGATCCAACGGTCCGATGGAAGATCCAACGGTCAGAAAGCTAAGGGAGATGAGATAGAGCTGATAGGCAGGAGTTCTGGGGTTAGGTCAGTAGATTCGAGGATCGAGAGATGAAGAGAGAGAGAGAATAAGGAGAGATGAGAGAAAAAGTATCAAAAAAAATGGAAAAAAGCACTGGCGGAGGGTCTGGAACCCTGTTCTTCACTGTGACCATCCTCACGCTTCTCCAGTAGAGTCGACTATCATTCTTTGCTGACTCATGTGGCTTTAAACGCTTTGGTCCGTCTCTTGGTCATTGGCTCTCCGGCTCTCTTCGTTCTTTGGGCCGACTTTTTGGTCATCTTATTCAGCCCATATTTGGCCCATATCTTCTAGTCATATCATGTGGGCTCTTTAAGCTTTGATAATGGGCTTTCATGATCGATTTGGGCCCACAAGTCTCGAGAATCGTCCCATCGGGGTTTCCTGCGACAGAAGAGGCACGTAATGAGACTTTATCAGAACGGCTTAATATCTAGACTTCCGAAAATGTGTTTAATGCATGCAAATATACCATTTCGTCCAGAAAAGTGTGTTCTACGCAACAGAAGAGACTCTTACGTAGAAAAGTAGGTAAATAGAGTATTTTACGTAGGAGAATGCAATAACGCTAAAAGGATAATTGCTTAAAATAAGCACTTTTGAGCGAATATCACCAGACACGACTCTCTAAATCAAAGTCTATGCTTCAAGATCTACTATAATTTATTTGATTAATGTTAATTGATTGGATATGGATATATAAATTACACTTATTTCTCATGATAATCTTCATTGCATGCTTATTATTTGCTTATATTTCTGAACCTTTGTTACTCTGTGACAAAAAGGGGGAGAGAAAATCATAGTGGTGAAAATAAGTTGATGCATGAGATAGGGGGAGAGAAATTTTGGGGGAGAAAAATGTTTGATTATTTTTCCAATTTCTTTACTTGTGATGTGCATAACTAAACTCATTATATTTTATATGAATTATTAATTGCCGATGCTATTACAGGGTATGTATTGTTGGAAGAATGTGCAGGGAACAGATCAAAAGCCATTACACTATATCTGTTCGATTATCTCCAAGAGAGTGTGACATAGTGAGTGAATCATGTAAGAGGGTGGGATTATATTTTTTATTTTTTACCTTCTTTATGATTAAATATTTTTATCACGGAATTGCCAAAGGGAGAGATTATAAGGAATATTTTCATATTCAATTTGGCAAAGATTTCGTTTGACATAAAAATATTCTTGTAACCATTCCTATGAGCACAAGTGTAGCGTGAAGATGTCGTGGTACGCATACTTCGCCAACTACGTGAAGACTAAAAAATAGAGACAGCAAGAATCAAACGGTTGACGACAGAAGTCATCTGAGTAACTGTCGATTTGTCAGTTAATGATCGTGTACGTTCGATTAGGAAGGTAAGTGACTTAGTGGCCATAGGAGTTGATTAAAATGAACAAAATATAATGGTCAGACTTACTCATTGGACAGACCCGAGTCAAAGTCAATTTTATTGACTAGTGGGAAAGTCCAATCGATTGGACATGTGTCCCCAATCGATTGGATATAGCACAATCGATTGGAGACATTGTGTAATCGATTGGACACTACGAGACAGAAACACAATTGAGCCCAATCGATTGGAGATACTGTGTAATCGATTAGACACTACGAGATAAAAATCTGAGTACAATCGATTGGAGACTCTGATTAATCGATTGGAGCATTCGGGATAGAAAGTTATAAATGTCAAATCGATTGGAGACTCTGATTAATCGATTAGAGCCTTCGAGATAGAAAGTTATAAATGTCAAATCGATTAGAGAACCCTGTGCAATCGATTGGTGCCTTCGGAACAGAAAACTTATTGAGCCCAATCGATTGGACACTTGTCCCCAATCGATTGGACATGGCCCAATCGATTGGACCAAGTGTACAATCGATTAGACCTTGAACAGAATCGATTTTATTAGATTTGAAATTCATGGTTCCACTATCCCACGTTCCACACGACTCAAGGTCTTGTAATTCTATAAATAGAACCCTTTTATGCCTTCTCTAAACACACACAAAGACACAGAGTGACTCAATCTTTAAGAAGAGAAGCAAATGTTATATTTAGTAGAGTGTCTATTTCGAAGAGCAAGAAGCTTGTTTTCATTTACATCTTGTGAGCTTGTTATCTTCTCGATCAAATCCAAGAGCTTGATCTTTACTCAGCCTAGGTTTTTCACTTCTATATTCAACCTAGTAAGCCTGAGAGTATGATATTCGCTTAAAAGTGCGTATTTTCCACTGTTATCTTCTAAGCGTTTTCACACTCTCCTACGTTAAAATGCTCTATTTATCTACTTTTCTACATAAGAGTATCTTTTGTTGCGTAGAACACACTTTTCTGAACGAAATGGTATATTTGCATGCATTAAACATATTTTTGGAAGTCTAGACATTGAGTCGTTCTGATAAAGTCTCATTACGCGCTTCTTCTGTAGCAGAAAACCCCGATGGGACAATTCTCAAGACTTGCGAGCCCACATCGATCAGGAAAGCCCATTATCAAAGCTTAAAGAGCCCACATGCTATGACTAGAAGATATGGGCCAAATATGGGCTGAATAAGATGACCAAAAAGCCAGCCCAAAGAATGAAGAGAGTAGGAGAGCCAATACCAAGAGACGGACCAAAGCGTTTAAAGCCACATGAGTCAGCAAAGAATGATAGTCTACTCTACTGGAGAAGCGTGAGGATGGTCACAGTGAAGACCAGGGTTCCAGACCCTCTGCCAATACTTTTATCTCCATTTTTTGATATTTTCTCTCTCATCTCTCCTTATTCTCTCTCTCTTCATATCTCGGTCCTCGAATCTATTGACCTAACCCCAGAACTCCTGCCCATTGGCTCTGTCTCATCTCCCTTAGCTTTCTGACCGTTGGATCTTCAATCGGACCGTTGGATCTCTCTAGATCCGTCGATCTACGAATCTGGGTCCCAATCAAGTCACTATCCATCCGATCGCCATCAGATTGTCTGTCACATCATCTTGTGAGACAATGGACATCATCATTCCATGTGGGCCAGTAGTCGGGCCCATCATCATCGACCCGCTGTACCATTTAGTGGACCCCGTGAATTTCAAAATAATTTCAATTAAATTTTAAAAAAATTGGGGGTCCACTAAATGGGGAAATTCCCCAAAGAAAAGTAGGGTTTTACTTAAAAAAAAAATGATTTTTCTTATTTTTTATTTTCAAAAAAATCCCTATTTCCATTAAAGGAAATAGGGAGCTTTAAAAGGGGAAGGAGAAGGGTTCGTTTGAACCCTAATCCCCCTCCTTTCTTCTCCTTTCTCTGCCCAAAACCTTCCCCCCCATGTTTTCCACCTTCTCCTCATTCTTTTATCGACTTTCTCTTCTTCATCTTCTTCTTCTCTCTTCTCTTCTCCGGCGAACTGGTTCTTCATCTTCTTCTTCTACTTCTTCTTGTAAACAGGGCCGTCAACTGCTCCAGCAGCAAGCACGACAGTGCAACCCGCACCATCGTCCTCCCCTCTCTTGGACGGTCATCCATCTTCTTCTTCTCCTTCTTTCACCAACGCCGGAGTTGCAGGTTTGCAACTCCGGCCAGCCGATCTTCAGCCTTCCCTGTTCACCACCACCATCGCTGCCTATTGCGTGGTGCCCTCTACTAGCACCTCCACAGAGCTTCCACGCACGAACCTGCCATCTCCTTCCAGTCTGTGCGGCAAAGAGCTCCGCCTGCACTTCCACACGGTGGTTGCTAACCATACCGACCAGCAACTCATCCTCCCACCGCTCCTGTCTGCCTGTAACGCTATCGCCTCTTGCCACCATCTGCTCCGCCCATGCGCCACCACCAACAACACCACATGTTCTCTATCTTGCTGGTGTGAATCCCCCTTCAGTAGGTAAGCTCCTCTTATTCCTCTTCTTCTTTCTCTTCTTTTCCCGGAGTTGCAGGTCTGCAACTCCGGCCAGCACTACACGAACCAGCTCCAATGTCCGTATCTCCTCCTTGCTACCCTCTCTTGGGCCGTGACCAAGAGCAACAGGTATCGGCCTGCATCTCCTTGATCCTCCCTCTCTCCACCATCACCACGTTGTGCACCTCCAACAGCACCTTCTCCCCCATTTGGAGGCACTCCGGGCACCCATCATGCATCTCTTACGCCTCACCTTGGGCTAATCCTTTCTGGTAAGTGTTAATGGTGTTTTTCTCTCCCCCTATCTCTAGCATGTCCCTCCTCTCTCTCTAAAATCACATTCTTTTTCTAATTTCTCTCTCTACTCTCTTCTTTCTCTTTCTAAATGTATCTCTTTTATTTGCTTTCTAATTAAGTTGGTTGTTCTGCCAATGTTTGCTTGAAAATTTGTAAGCCAAACTTTGATTTGAGGAATAAATTGAGGTTCATTGTGGAACTTTAGTATTTCAATTATCATGTTGAGATTCGGGTATTTGATGCATATAATTATTTCTAGTTCTTGATAGTTTCTCTTTCTAAAATCACTAAAAAAAAATGTTTTAAATCAATCCATCATTCTCACCTCACCATATTCTTCAAGTTTTTCTGATAAAAATTTGTCATTTTATGTGTCCTATTGCACTAACGTGATTAATCCCGAGTGCGGATCGACATCCGACACAAAGCCCTATACAAATCTCTGAATTTTGCAGGAAGGCTCGGATCACATTACAAATCTTGTTGGAATTAGGGTTTTCGTAACCAACGACGCGGAAAAATCCTCTTTTCAGAGTACCAGTGTGACTCAAACACCTTTTGAGCATCTTGGGGTTCAGGGTGTACTGACTCCTTCATATTCTGCAAAGACAGGAGTGTTGAGAATTAGCCGGTCGAAGGTAGGTTTGGGGTGTACCAAATTGAACAAGTGGATAAGGCTTCTTGGCTGGAAGGGCGCGCGTAGATTCGTGGCGTTGACTCAGAGGACATGGATGCATCGGCAGTGGGCCTTGGCTAAGGTTAGATGTTGTATTTGCAATGGTGCTGCGTATGTAACTTTTGTTTCGTTTAACTTTTCAGTTAGTGATACTTTCCGTCTGGACATGGTCCCATGGTTTTTCCTTGGCTAAGGCTTCCATGTAAAAATATCTTGTCTTGTGTGATTGTTTGTTTGTGTTCCGCATTATATCCTGATTAGATCAAACGATAAAAAGACAATATACCACGGAGGTATATTTGATTTGAGTCGGTTGTGATAATCCTTTTCAAACAACCAAGACATGAGATTTTATCCTCATGCCATGGACCAGTAAAACTGTATAGGTATATTTAATTTTAAATACCTAATCAACCCCCCTTTCTAGGTATATTAAGTTAAAGAGAAGGGACCGATGGAATTTCAGGGTAGTGGTGGGGTAGTGGAGTTAGTGGTAGTGGTGGTGGTGGATGTTGTTAGATTGAAGCATGTTTATCCAACAATAGGTGGGATTAGGCCCAAAAATTCTAAGGGTGGTCAAAGTGGTAGACAGTAAAAAATTATAAAAAAATTTATCTCCACGGCCAGACAGTATCGTGAGTACCAGGTCACCCACGGCCAGGAAAATGGTGGGTACTAGGTCACCCACGGCCAACTCGACCGTGGATGACCTAGTACCCACAGCCTAGTACCCATGATTTTCCTGGCCGAGGGTGACCTGGTACCCACGGTAATATCTGGCCGTGGAGAGTAATTTTCCCTTAAAATAGCCTTTTGACTTAGGGTCCTGGCCATGGCTACCTGGATACCTACGGTACTGTGCTGCCGTGGCCACTATGGCACCCACGGTACTGTGCTGCCGTGGAGGGTAAATTGAGCCCAAATTTTGGCTTCTGACTTGGTGTCCTGGCCGTGGTTACAAGGTCACCCATGGTAGGACAGTACCGTGGGTACTAGGTCACCCATAGCCAGTTCAACCGTGGGCACCAATTTACCCACGGTAGGACAGTACAGTGGGTGTCAAATTTTTTTCTTCTGACTTTGAGGGTCTCCCGCTGAAAGTCTCATGATACGTTGAGCCCAATAGCTTGCCACGTGGCATGATGGGAGTGCCAAATGATAGAAATCATTACCCCTCATGTTTTTTGTGTGTTAGACAACCCCTTGGATGTCCAAGCATCCACACAGTTACTATTCGAAATCACTATCCTTTTACCATCATATCACTAGTAAATTCTAATCACTTGGAGTCAATTTGGGCCTAATCACTGCATAGATGTTAAGCGCACCTATCCGTAGATAAATGTACTAAAAGTCAGCTTGATTAATCAAACACATGCTTGAATCCAACCACCACTTACTCCACAACTACCACTCATACCACCACCACCACCACAAGTACTAACTCCACCACCACTGTACCACCTTACCACCATCACCATCGCCAGTTTATCACTACCAACACCACCACTGACACCATCAATAGCACCACTAACTCCACCACCCTACCCACACCATGACCCTATCACCCACAGCACCCTAACCCTACCTTCACCACCACCACACTACCACCCCAACCCAAACCCAAATCAACACCACCACCACTCTACCACCCCAACCCACAGTAATACCAACACCACCACCCCAACCCACATCAACACCACCACCACTGTACCACCCCAATCCACACCAATACCAATACCACCACTGTACTACCCCACCCACATCAAAACCACCATCACCCTACCACCATCACCACCCATACCACCACCACCACCACCACCACCACAACTACTAACTCCACCACCTTACCACCATCATATCCCCAATCTTCATTAACTCCAACACCACTACCACCACCCACACCACCACTAATTCTACCACCCCTACCACCACCCACACCACCACTAACTCCATCACCCACACCACCACTACCATGACCCTACCACATCCACACCACCTTAACCCTACCTTCACCACCACTACCAGTTACTCCACCATCACTAGCACACAAGCACCACCACCATTACCATTTACTCCACCATCACTAACTCCATATAAATTCCACCACCACTACCACACCACTACCATACCACCACTAATATCAACTCCACTTAAGTAATATTTATAAATTTATAATCACGAGTATATATTCACAAGTATATATTTATAATATGACAAGTTTGGCTCGTAGGCGTAAAAAAAATGGCTCGTAGGCCTCACAAAAAGATGACTTGCAAGCCTAAAAAAGATGGCTCGCAGGCCTCACAAAAAGATGGCTCACAGGCCTTCTCAATCTAATCTATGAGTATGGGAATTTCTTGTGCCGGTTCAGTATTTTTGGACCTTTTCAACTGTTCATATCGCTCCATACGTTCACGGTAGGGTGTGAGCCAATTGTCAGCTATTGGCTCATGAAAATTCTTTCAACTATCATTAACATCTGGGAATAGACATCCTTTCTATAGGTCAAGGCAAACGAAGTGGTTGTTGTTCACAAAACCAATGCCAATAATCTTATGAGAAATTGGGGACACCGACGGCGATTTATACAGTGGAAGAAAAGTCAGACATTGTGTTGGAGATATAAGTACAACAACTACTATATATCGTGAAGCTATAAGATGGCCCATGTCTGGCATAATCATCCAGTGATCTTCATTTGCATTAGGACCTTGAAATTCTAACACTTGTATAAGGGCAGCAGCTCTACCAACCTCGTACAATATAATATCATAGTACTTGATGCAAAATGACAACTCATCTTTTGAATCTTATCTGACTTGTGCCCATCCGGCCTCACCGAACCCTGTGTGGTCAGCCACTACTCTAAATCCACAATGTCTATCTCCAACAACATATTTCACTTGTACAATGTAGGTTTGAAAAAAATCAAAAAATACATCAACATAATTGCTTCTTCCACTTTCTTGCAACTGTAACTGAAGAGTTCGAGTGCGATATACTTTTAATTTCTTCTTCTTTGTCTTTTTATTATCTTCTGCTCCGCACACATACTCAAATGTTGATGGGTCGCATTTGGTAGATGATTGTATATTTGTTCTTTTTTTTCCCAACCGACTTTTTGGCCTGCCCTTTGTATTTATCTTCACTTCTGGCTTAATCAACCCAGTGGTAGATGGGCTACCTAGTTCTTTCAATTGCTTCAGCAAATAGAGTTTTATATCTTCACTTGAATTTTAGAATCTTTGTCTAAATAACTCAAATTCTGGCATATAATTTAAGTCGCCCACTGGGCTAACACTAGGTATAGTAGAGAGCTTCCTCCAATGTGGATGGACGCACCATGGAGGTATGGACTGACCTTCTCGCTTATAATAAACGATCTCATGCACACACGGCAACCCATGTGTATGACAAAGGTCACAACCACATACATGAGAATCTATACGAATTGACTCAGTTCTGTTATCCTCCTGAAGCACCATCTCAAGTGCAGACCTGGAAACAATTCTCCTCAGATTCTTATATAAAGCTAATCTGAACTGATGCATCATTGTGTTTATGCTTTTCTACATTGATTCCTTTATATCGGTGTGCTGCAACAACAACAATGTATTCATAGTAGCCCACGACGTTTCAAAATTTCCTATTGACGTTCTCAGATGTCTCTTCAATTTTGCATGGGCACTTTCAACTCTATTTGTCGTGGTGTTACCAAAGTGGATAATTTCATCAGTCCGCGCTGCTACAAATGATTCCTTATACGGATCCAACCAATTGACTTTGACGTATGAAATCAGAGTAGGATACTTGACAAACTCACTTTCAATGTAGCTAGTGCATCATAGAAGTTTTCCACAGTAGATGACGCTACTATGTCACTCCACCTCGATAAAAAAGAATTCTAAATTTATTTTCTTTCAAAATATTTCTTATAATTACTTAACACGTTTATAGATATGTGGTACCGACAGAGAAAGTTCCGTGCTTCCGGAAAAATAATCTTGACTACATTCATTAAGGCTAAGTCTCTATCTGTCACAATAACAACTAGATGTACATTCAGACCAAGTGTTGACTTCATGCATTTCAATGCCCATACATAATTGTCATCTTTTTCAACCTCCATGTAAACAATAGCAAAGGTGAATGTCTTTTCTGTGGATGTTACTCCTACAATCTTTAACAAAGGCACCTATATCTGTTTGTCTTATATGTACAGTCCATCAAAAAAATAATGTGAAAGTACTTCTCAATCTCAATAGACTCCGGATGAGCCCAAAATAAATCTATAACTACATCTGTATCTGGGTCCCTCCTATGGAATTCAATGTACTTGTGCTCATTTAACTTGTTCATTAGCTGCTACAATTGTGATCTTCCACACCTCACGAATTTTCAACTTTGCCCTGGCATTATATATAGTATTCAGTGTGGATAAATTCTGCTGATCTTTCTCCTTTAATACTTTGAGCACATCTCTAACTTTGCTACCACTTGCTGACATATCTTTCAAAATATCTTTTTCTACAGGCTTGAGCCTCCCTGCAAACGAGTGACCTTCAAAATTAGATGTTACCGTGTGGTTCTGGATACCACACTCCACTCTAGTCATCCAGTAATCATCTTCTGGCAACTTGATTGCTCTTAATTGAAAAGGGCAACCACAACGTTTTGAACCCGTATTTCTAATATTTGCTAACTTTTTGCCAGATTGATTGATTGATTCTATACTGTCCACCCCTCTCACATCTAAAAGTTAATCTTGGAGTCCTGCCATTCACACCATGGTCTGATCTTTTTGTAACAATGACTGTCCTAACTGTCTTCCCAACATCTTTGGTCCAATTTATTAATTCATCCCTTGATTTAAACACCTAAATTTAAACAACAAAACATCATTATTTGTTATAAAAAACAACCAAGAAATAAATAATGCAAACTGATATTTCATATACCATCTCAGTTGTGAATCTATTTGTTACATCGACTGATACAGCCAATGGAACTATTTCATTTAATTTTTCGGATGCCATTAATGCCTACAACAAAATGAGTTAAACCAAATATCAATAACAGATTAAAACAAACAACATTATATATCAAAACACAATAATCATCATCTCAATGCTTGGTGTTTGAAAATAAATATATATATGTGCAAATGAGGTTTATTGTAAGTGTGTGTCTATTTTTTATTCCATACAAGATAGTATATGGCATCGGACTCGAATATTGACAATCAACAATACATGATTAAAGAGTTACCTTGGATCATTGTACAAGATGATTGAGAATGTCATCGGCCATCAATTGGTCATCTAACTTTGGAAATTATCAGCTAACTTTGGAGATTTCTAACCTATTCAATAATTACTTATGATATTTCTAACCTATTCAATAATTATCATCAACTTTAGAAGTCATTCTCAATACATTTGATTAACATACGTTTTTGCATGATGGTCATTTTTAGGGTTTACAAAGATTATGATACGTAAAGAACAAATTAAAATTTAAAAGTTTACAAGGTTTACCTCCTCTATTGCTAAAACCAATCAAATATGCCACCGAATTGAGAAGAAGAACTAGTAATTTTGTGTTTGATGAAGAGAATATAGAAGAAAAGTTTGATAAAGACAAAAGTTTCTAAGAAGATTAAGTAAGAAAAGTAAAAAAGAAGATGATGAAGATTTACAAAGAAGAAAATTAGAAAAGGAGTTAATCCGAGAAATGGAAGGAGAAAGGGTAGAGGAGAAGTTCAGCTTCTGGTTGGCACGAATCGAGTCCTCCAACGTCGTGTAACGACATGGTAACATGAGTGTGTGGGTGCCCAACTTAAAAAAGAAAGGGTAAAGTTGTCAGCAATTTGTTTTCTTTTTTTGGGGTGCCCAGCTTAAAGACGTGGGCGCCCGTAGATAGGATCCCACAAGCTCAACCTGGCTCGACGCATGCATGTGTGTCTATTGTGGTGCATATTTGTGCCCAATTAATTGGGATGCCAAAAGACTTCACCCTTTAATTATAGCCCTCTCCAATAAAAGCTTTAAACTTATTTTCTCCTAAGCAATGTGGGGCTAAAAGGTGTAAAAGTGTAAGGAGTGGGAAAAACTACACTTGATTTTCTTCCATAATTTTTTCAAAATTTCAAGTTTAAGTTAAAATTATAAGTACATATTTACAAAGTCACTCAAGTATCCTAGGTTCACACCTCCCTAGGTACACGATAAACTTAAACATTAAATAACAATTTTATCCAAGTATTTATTCACAATTTTCTCTTTTTATTATCTCACTTACTTCAAATTTATTTGTTAAAAAATGCTCCCTTGTTCAATGTATCTTTCATTATAAATTTATTTTTGGTTTTCAAATCATATTTAGTTTCATTTGAAAACTTTCTTAATTCAAATCAAACTAAAATAGACAACATCCTATTAAAATTCAATCTATGTTTTAAAACTCGGAACTCGGACTCGACTCAGAAGTCCATTGGGTCGAGTCACCTCAAAGACTTGGGAGTCGACTTGGCAAGTCATTAAATTAATTATTTAATATTTAAATATATAAAAATTAATATTTATTAAAAAAACTTTGAAAAATTATAAAGTATAGTAAAAAAATAGAAATTCAAAAAAAACATTTAATTTTGAGTCGACTCGGCCTTTAAATGGTTGACTCGGTAAAGACTCGACCTAGTTTCCGAGTCAACTCGACGAGGCATGCAAATCTGAGTTTGCATGCCAAGTCGACTCGAAATACGATCGAGTCGAGTCAACTTGGCCAAGTCCCGAGTTGACTCGGCGAGTTTTAAAACATAGAATTCAACTACTTTTTAAACTTATCTCCATCATAAATAACAAAATACTTGCTACATAAGAAATAAATAATGAAAATTCATCTCACTGCAACCAACAGCAATTGCAATTTGCAACGGATGGTCATCAATCCCCGTATTTATGTCGTCATCCACTTTCCTTAACCTCTCTATTCTCTTCTCTCTCTTCGCATGGCCAAGATCTAATATTCTGTTCTAAGGGCTTCAAATAGGAAAGAACCCTGGCCTTCTCTCTCTTTTCTATTTTTCAAAATCTATCTATACTACTATAAAGCCGAAACCTGGGTTGGGGAACGCCACCCTTTCATGGTCTATACAGGACATTCACCTTCCTTGAATGCCACGTGTTAAATGAAAAAAATACAAAGTAAAAAATAAATAAATAAATACAAAATCTAGGTTGGGTGGGCTTCACAACCGAGGTCCATCATCATCGTTGAGGATGGGAAACAGTATGAGCCACCTGGCACACTTTTAGAGACTATTGACAATATGGATGTTTGACCCATCCGGAGATAGACTTACATACCAAAACTCTACCTGATTAGTGATTTATAAACTTCCCATCTGAGTACCACAAATAATTCTCGATAGATTATCTACGGTTAATAATAAACCATGGAAAAGACTCTAATCCAACGGATACAAATTACTAATCATGCTGATATATGTTTGATATGTACGTAGGACCATCTAGGGTTGAGTCAAATATCTATATGGTTAGAAATCTATAAGACTGTGCCATGTGTCTTATAATGCGGCCCATGCCAACATGACACCTATTAGTTAGGTTGTAAAAAAAAAAAATACCCAAATGTTAATTCATTAAATGCATCTTTACCTGAAGCTAATTAAAGGCCCATTGATAAATATTTAATTACATTACATGCCATTATTCATATTTTCAATAAGACCCCTTGATAATCATTTAATTATTATCCATGTCATTCCAAAAATCAGCATGATTAGTGATTTTAAAATAACTCCACTCGAATGCTTAGAAATCACTAATCAGTCTGATTTTTTGTAAGAACGTCCACCTAGGAATGGGCCAAACATCCATACGGTTAGTGGTCCCAAATAGTGTCACTTCTTCCAAAGACACCCTACAATCACCACGTACTCCCCTAGTAAGAAATAAAGAAACATTACAAAAGGGGAAAGAAAATAGTTAAAAATAAAATTAAAAAAAAGGGGGAAATCTGTAAATGATCACCACCGTTCTTTTTGGGCTTTACTTGTACCCAAAGCCCAATGACTGGGTAATTCCAGCATTCTTTTTGGGCTTTACTTGTCCTTGCCATGATAATCATCATCACAAAAAAAATCAGTCATTCCGACCATGGTTTTAAAAACGGCCATCTAAACGGTAACGCCCCAAGCCCGTTTCCGTTAAAACTGTTTTAACACGTTTTGACGCTTTGAATTTAACGGCCATTTTTTTTGTTTTAACGGCCGTTAAAATTGTTTAAATAGTGTCATTAAATTCTGAAAAAATTTGTGGAAAAACGGACGTTGAATCTCTTAAATTCCGTTAAAATTTGTTAAATTCAGTTAAAATCCTTTAAATTCTTTTTTTTTTTTTTTAAATTTCAAATTTTGAATTTCAGCACCATTTTTTCGTTAAATTCTATTTTTCCATTTTTTCCATTTTTGCCCCTGGCCGTTTCAATCTGTTTTAACTGTAATGCCCCCAATCCGTTAAACCGTTAAAACGGCCTCCTTTAAACCTTGATTCCGACATTGCAAACTATATAAAAATTTGACCCAAAGCAACAACCTTTCAAATTCAAGTCAATTTTTTATGGGATTAGAAATTTCAAAATGGACTGATATTTTGTGACTATGGTCTCCACAAGAGTTCGAGTTTGATGTCCTCCTCCCAAAATACCAGGTGGAGTACGCTTTAGGGCCCACTATCCTTTTGGATATTTGATTCACTTATTAATGGGTATACATATCAAAAATCAGTTTAATCGATAATTTCCAGTCGTTGGAATTAGCATTTTAACAACGTAATTTTTGAGCCATTGGATTTGAGATTGTTTTTTAGATGTTAATATATAACTGTTAGAAATCATCGATGAAGCTAATATTGGTATGTAGGTCAACCAAGAGGTGGACCAAACATCCATAAGGTCAGTAGACCCTAAAGTGAGCTCCACATTGGGAGGAGGACTTCAAACTTCAAATTTTGAAGTCCACAGTGGGACAGTAATATTTTCGTCTCCACAGACAATTCAATGTTTATCCAACATGATCTCTATGTGGGATCCACCATCGGGTGTAAGAATTATATGTGAGAAATGGGTATAGCTCTAGACGGACTAAAATACCCTCTCCTCTGTTATATCTTTGGAAAATAAAAAAAAAAAAGTGTTTTCTTTTTGGGATTTAGTTATAAGCCCAAGACCAATATCAGGTCCAGTCCATTAAAAAAAAATTATGGGCTAACTTCGAGCCCATTTACAGACCTATAAGAGGCCATCTCATTATCTTCTTTATCCTGATTAAAACCCAACTGTTTTGCTCCAGCAAAAGTAAAAAAACAGTTTTTCAGGTTCAGCCTTCTACCAAGTGCTTCAAGCGGGCGCTTACAGCAACCATCTATGCCATATGGACTGAAAGGAACCATAGGCGCTTCAGGAATTCAGCGTCTAATCTGGGAGCAGTTGGCGATAGGTTGATTTTGGGCGTTAGAGAGATCCTTGCTAGTTGGGAGGGCCCGACCGATGATATAGCTCGAAACAGGAACATAGCGCTTGACTTGAACATCCAAATTGAATTTAGAAGAAGCTCGATCGGTAACATATTGCAAGTAGAAACCCCCTACTCAAGGGGTAGTGAAGTTCAATACGGTTGGTTCTATGAAGCATGCCGGTGCTGGGTTTGGTGGCATAATGAGAAACTCTAATGGGGCGGTTTTATGTGCATTCTCCGTGGGAACAACTAAAAGGTCAGTCCTCTTCCACGAACTCCAAGCAATTGAAAAAGGCCTTCAGATCATGATAGACATTGGATATACGAAGGTTGAGATTGGAAGTGATTCATTAAGGGCTGTTAAATGCATTCTAAACGAAGAACCGGTATTGCATGAAGATTCTGAGGTCCATCAAAAATCTGAAGTGTTGTTTTGGTTGGTTTGACATTCACCATGAAAATAGAGAAACTAATAGAGTTGTTGATGCTCTGTCCACCCTTTGCCATGCCTTAGATTGTATAGTTTCTGTCCCTCCTCTCCCTGAGGATCTGGACACCATAGTTAAGAATGATGCGGAAGGAAGGATTTATACTAAGTCGTAAGGCTCTTTGTGTTTAATAGTAGGTAGGGGGGGTCTACCTAACCCTAGCTTATAGTTAAAAAAAAATAATAATAAAGTGGCAATCTTGTTGTGTGACTGCTCTAGCATAAGCAACTTCCTTGATGATACTCTTCTAAGGATTTCACCGCTGTCTAACTTAATATGATCGTTGATCCCATGAGTTCGACGGACAGTATTAGAAGGGAGCACATATTTGCATACCCCATTTCCTTTTGGGGTGTACTCCTGGTCGGGGCACACCCCCAAAAGAGAGATCTCTCTCTCAAATGAGTAAACTTGGCTGATCGGCGATGGGCACTGACTGCCACAAAATGAGACACGTGGCACATTTTTGAAGGACACTGCATATGGATGTTTGGTCAATCCCTACAATCCAATCGCTCAATACGGTGTTCTCGGATTGTATTCCCAGTGAGGGGCTGTGTTAGTGGAGGGTGTGTTCTCGCACACGTGTTGTGTTGGCCTAAAGTCCTGTTGGTATACATAGTTGTTTTGCCTTTCCCCAATAAGTCAACGCCACGTACCATCCATTTTACGAACCAAGAGAACCGCTGATGAATAAGGACTAGTACTTGGGCGGATCACTCCCGCTTGTAACATCTCTCCGATCAACCTATCAATTTCATTTTTCTGGAAGTGCACATACCGATATGGTCTCACATTGGTAAGTGAACTACCGGGTATGAGGTTGATTTGATGATCATGATCACGTTTTAGAGGAAGTTGCATAGGTTCCTCAAAAACGTTGCCATATTGTTGCAAGACCGCCTGTAATTCCGATTTTATGGGTTCTCCTATTTTGCCTTCTTCCACAGCACATAAACTAAATAGCATTACCTGTTGTATCTTTGTAGAGGATGCGCTCCATTGCGTGATTGCTAACAACCTTGATCGGCTCATTTTGCTTACCCGTTAGTTTGTATCTCCTCCCGTCAACCGTGAATTCCATGTTGAGGTTAGCAAAGTCCCACAAGATGGGACCCAAAGTTCGCAGCCATTAGGCCCCTAGAACCATGTCACATCATCCCAAGGGTAGCATAAGAAGTCAACGTTAAACTAGAATTCTTGCAATGTAAATGGTAGTTCTGGACATCGACCCGTGCATGCTAGCTTCCCACCGTTGGCTACCATGACCTCGAATCGGTCATCGGCAATGGTAAGGGAAGGGTCTACAAAGTTGTGGGTGCTTCCTGAGTCAATGAGTATTGTAATAGGGCTCCTTTTGACATATCCGTTTCCCGCATTGTTTGAGGAGTGACTGAACTAGCAAGAGCATGGACTAATATCTCCAACGGTTCATTTTCCTACTCATCGCCTTCGTGCTCTTCAATTTCTCCTTCATCATTGGACTCCTCTCCTTCTATTAAAAATTTCATTTTATGCTTACACTTATGACCATGAACCCTTCGGAGTCAACCGCTTAATATTGGGTACGATTGTGCGTGGAGTTGAGGTGGGAATTGCTGGCAACGTTTTAAAAATTGATGATTTTTTATGTTGCCTCTTTATGAGCGCCTTCTCTTCTTGCAATCGGGCTAGTCCAATAGCAGTCATAAGAGTCGCGGGTTTAAACATTTTCACGTCAACCCTTATCTCTTCCTTGAGTCCTCCGATAAAGCAACTAACAAGAAATGTCTCTGGAAGTCCGGTAACATGATTAGCAAGTTTTTCGAACTCCTTCTGATAATCTTGTAGACTACCCATTTGATGAAGCTTTGCTAAGGATTTAGCATAATGTTCATATTCGGTTGGGCCGAATCGAGCACTCACTGTCTTGGTGAACTCTATCCAACTTACAAATTCAATAATAATTTTCACCCATTTGAACCATTGAAGAGCTCCTCCTTCGAGGTGAAATAAAGTTATTTTCACCTGTTGATCCACTGGTGTATGGTGATATTCAAAGAATTGTTCCGCGCGATAAATCCACCCCGACGGTTCCTCTCCATCAAACCTAGAAATTCAAGTCGGATGGTGCGTGAACTAATAGCTTGGATCGAATCTCCATGCCTCGGATTTGGTTCGTGCTCATGAACCGGTGATGCCCCAGTAGATCGGATCTCGTTAGCTTCCACCCTCATACTTTGTACGCTCTCCGAAAGGTGATCATACTTTGAGTTAAGGGCTGAAATCATTTTTGTTACCTCACGCCATTGACGTTCAGATCGTTCAGAGAATCGTCTGAATTCTTGCTCCATCTTTTTCTTTTGTTTTCGGGTCATTACCATGTATCGTGGATCAAACCACTCTGATACCAAATGTTAAGACCCAAACCAATACTCCAAAAGCACCTTGGTGATAGTGGAGCGGAAAGCTAAGGTCTTAACCTAGGATTATAATATTCCACCACCCTTCAAGCCCGACGTCCACGGTGGCTCACTCTAAGGTAGCTTTCACTCCTGTACCCCTATTTTCTCACTTTTTTTTGTGAACAGGATCATTTTTTTCGATACCCCTATTTTCTTATTCTTTGAGCGAGCCCCCAGGTAGCCCTTTCCTTAGGTCGCCCCTTTTGAGACTGATCACGGTAAGCCACTATAGCGGGCCCTCCATATCCCATACTACGGTGAGCTTCTTTTTTTTTTTTTTAAATTACGATAGTTGCCTCTCCTGTGACTCGAACACTAGAGGTGGGATTGGCTTCGATACCAAATTGATAAGATCACTTGTAAAATTTTCAAAAAAAAAAAAGAAATAAAAGAGAACAATGATCTGTTTGGTAATCGGGAATTGAGCCGGATTTGGACAAATCTTCGTGTTTTGGAGGACCGAATTCTAGGAATTACATATCCAATTCCATGATTTTCTCAGAATTAGAAGTTTTAGGGGGGAGAAGAAACTTCAAATTCCTAGAATTCTATTTCTGGGCGAAAAGATTCAAAAGAATTTTGTTGGGCTTCAACTCTCACGTTCATCCCTAGGTGGACCTATAAATAAAAAAATCAGCAAGATTAATTATTTAAAACTGTTGGATTGGTGTATTCTTTTGGTTGATTCTTAACCGTGTGATATCTAGCATTATTTGGGGTACTTAGATCCAAAGGTTAGAAATTTTTTATCAACTTGACTTTTAGCATGTAGGTCCACCTACGGATGGGACAAACATCCATATGGTCCATGGTCTCTACTAATGTGCCACGTGGCTCATATTGTGGTCCATCATCGACGGATTACAAATTTATAACCGTTGGATTGATGTCTTTTATGGATTGATTTTTAACCGTGGGATATATATAGCATTAGTTGGGGTACAAAGATCCAAGTTAAGAGATAACTAATCAGCCTGATTTTAGTTTGTAAGTCCACCTAGGGATGTATCTAACCATTGGATTGGTGTCTTTTATGGGTTAATTTTTAACCGTTGGATTTCTAGCATTTGTTGGGGTACGAAGATCCAAAGCTTATAAATAACCAACCAACCTTATTTTTAGTATGTAGATGGTATTAGTGATTTATAACCATTGGATTCATGTGTTTTATGGGTTGATTTTAAACTAATGGATATCTAGCATTATTTGGGGTACTCAAATCTAAAGGTTAGAAATAACTAATCAACCTGATTTTTACTATGTAGGTCCACTTAGGGATGGGATAAACATCAATATGGTCTATCGTCTCTAATAATGTGCCACATGGCACACTCAGAATGTGGTCCATCATTAGTGTTGATTATGGACATCTGCATTTGTTGCATCATGTGCCACTTAGGCTTTAGCCATTGATATTTTGACACGGGTTAATCATAGTCAAAAAATTATCAAAATAATTTTAATTATTATTTAAAAAATTTTTCTTTAAATTAGCATCGATAACATTTAATTGAGGACGGATGACAAAAAATAGGAGTCATTATAACATAAAGTTCATGAGATGATATTTCTCTTATGTAGATGGATAGAAATTTCAATTCTGTTAAATGTCCAAACAGCTAAAATTATAATTCATTGGGAATTCCAAGTAATTTCCACGGTGCAACCAAACACAAGAAATTTTAATTCTTTGAATTCAAATTCTTAGAAATCACAAATCCTAGAATTCTATTTTCAATTTCAAATCCGTGTCTAGATGCCAAACAGACCCTTAAGAGATTGATTGATGATAGAGAAAGTTAACTGACTAATTTTGAAAATTCTCAATCAAGGAAGATACTAGAATTTAGAAAGCTAGAATTTGGGAAGTAATTAAGGAAATAATTTTAGGAAGTAAATAAGGAAATGATTTGAAGTTGTGGCTTGATTTACTGCTTCAATTCCCACGTGACTCCAGTAATTCAGGCCTCAATTAATATGTTCTTATCACCCTCCTTTTTTTATTAGTCTATTTTAATGAGTGAACTAGAAAAAACAAGAGATGTAAAGGGGCATCCATTCGTACGAGTTTTTTTCATTTTTCTTTCTTTTTAGCAAAAAGTGCAATCATAGAAAAATCAAGGAAGGAATTTTTTTAGAAGATTGCAAGTGATAGGAGTATGTCTGCTTTCTCAAATTATGGGGTGGGGGAGTACATCAAATTTCATAGACCAAACGCTTCGATCACCGAAAGAATTAAGACTTTGTCGAAGAACATCGAAATCAAACATTCCGAATCAAAACGGATGTATTAGGATTCTTTATCCATCAATCTCCATTTTGTTTGTTGGTTCATGATGGTGAAACTGAGAACAAAAGTCATGAAAATGTGAAATACTATAAATCTTTTGTAAAAGAACTCATCCTTCAACAATGCCTATACTCTGCTCAAACACAAACCTTCAAAATCAAGCCGGCGCAATTGAAACTTTATCGACTTCAACAATGTACTCAAGAGTGGCAAATGGGGGTATTTGCAAACCTGAACCTAAATCTGCACCCTTCTCCCCAAACCCCAAACTAGGAGGGATTATCACTCTCCTTTTACCACCTGCTTTTGTAGATCTCAAAACATATTCTATCCCTTCACACATCCCCTTGGTATATGGCCTTGATCCCATTACCAAGGCCAATGGCTTCTCGTCTCTGCCAAATGTGTTGACGAACACTTCCCCGCTACCTTCCACTTTTCCCTTGAGATCAATCACGACCAAGTCCCCGGGCCTTGGAGACGCGCCACCCCCAACTCTCATCTCATAATACCTGATTCAGACATAGAAGAGTCACAATGAAAACAGAAGCACATACTACGTGCCACAGAGGCTAATGCATAGTGGATGCAAATTGTACCTGATTCCATTAGGAAGCACCACCTCTTCTTCCTTCTCGACGTCTCTGTAGAAGGCATAAAGACCCAATTATCAGTTGGGATTATCCAATCAGTGCCATTTTTTAGGTTCTGGCCCGGCCTTGGAAAATCCCTAATCAATGGGCATGAGTGCTAGATGTGGGAAGAGATGTTTTATACAAATTTCCTGTTTGTGTAATACTTGGATTGGAGATAATTCAAGATGGAATCACATGGAAACACCAAGAATGAAACGGTTGTTGATCCAAGAAAGAAATTGCAAACCATTCTTTAAACTTAAAAATTGTCCTTCTTTTATATGAACATTGAGCAAGAGGACTTATTAATCTGCATAATCATTCTTAATTTCTTCAAGAGTTCAAACTACAATGCGGATTAGGTGATATAATTGGAATGCAACTCGAGTACAAACCTCGTATTTGCTTCTTGTTGGGAGACTTCGAGACGGGTCTTGATCTGTTCGGAGATTACACCGACAGCAAGGAAGGCAGCCCATGCAAGACCGGCACCAAGGCCGAACCGCCTGGTTAATGTGGAAGCTATCCAGTCTGTGGACTCAACTTTGGTGTTGGTGGTAGCAGGCTTGATGGGTTTTTGTTGTTGCACTTTAACGGAGACTGGCGGCGGCTGCTCCGATGAAGTTGTACTTAGAGATGGAGATTGAGATGGTGGTGGCGGTGTTGGTGGTGGTGTTGATGGAGGAGGAGGATGCGGTGTATTTGAAGATGATGAGAAGTGATGAGTTCTTGGAAGTGGGTGAGAGAGAAAAGGAGGAGATCTAAAGAAGGTAGCCATTGTAGGAAAGAATGAGATTTGGATGAGAGGAAGAGAGCCACACTTGCACTCCCCCCCGCCATGATAAGTACCAAAGTAAAATGCCCTGTCCCTACCTTATCTTTCTTTCTTACATGTGATTGAGATTTAGATACACTTCCTACTCTTTTTTAACCTCTTATCCCAAAAGGAAATGTACAAAATGCAAAGGAGCAGAAAATATGTTCTAAAGGCATGTTTGATTGCACTGGAAATTTTCTTTCCCTACATAAAATTTCCCTCAAAATATGCAATTTCCAATTATGTGAGAAAATAAGGGTGGACTTTCGTGGAAACCAATTCTCACCGGGCTGTTCTTCGATACGGACTTCGGTATCAAAATTTTGATGCCGAAGTCCCTCAATTTGCCACGTAATAGACTCTTTCGGGCCCACTGACTCCATGAATATTTGGCCCACATCTTGGTGGACCCACACACCAAAAATAAGAGTGATTGGTGATTTCTAGCTGTAGGATTTGAGTACTTTTCATCATGGGCTTTATGAACATGCCTATGAAGTCGTTCCAAGCCCATGATGAAAAAGTGATCAAATTCAATGGCTAGAAATCACTAATCACGCTGATTTTTGGTGTGTGGGTCCACCAAGATGTTTGCCAAATATTCATGGAGTCAGTGGGCCCGAAAGAGTACTACGTAGCAAATTGAGGGACTTCGGCATCAAAATTTTGATACCGAAGTCGGCATCATAGATTTTTCCATTCTCACCTACATGGAACGAAATGAATTCCAGGCTTGGATGGGAAAATCTCATTTTCTGAGGAAACTTTTTCCATTTTAAAATGGCTACGATGCAAGGGAAAATTTGCAATCAAACACGCCGCTTTTTTTTAGGCAAGTATTTTTCAGACACATTTTTACTGGAGTGGTGGGTATTTCACTATTTCTAGCCCCATGGACAGCTGACACATCCAATCCAATCTGTC
Source organism: Euptelea pleiosperma (assembly GCA_035048495.1). Lineage (NCBI taxonomy): Eukaryota > Viridiplantae > Streptophyta > Magnoliopsida > Ranunculales > Eupteleaceae > Euptelea > Euptelea pleiosperma. Next base: position 39,954,661 of record CM068543.1, read on the forward strand.
CATCTGATAGATGACCCCTATGGATTGGACACATGGCAGTGTTACTGAACATGAAACTAGCTACTTGGGAAGATGCTGAAGTGATGAAACTCGTGGACCCTTCTGGGCTTGCCACCTCAGTTGTCACTGTAAAGGAACTGTACCACTCCAGTAAAGAGTTTTTTGGACTGTCGCTTCAGAAATTTCATCCCATAGAGGGTTTTCTTTGGGTAACACTCCGTACTAGGAGAATGATTTTGGGACCAAGCTGGTCTGAAATTGAACAGATCATGGCTCGGTTGCACTCCACTTCAATCCTAGGCAAACCCCAATGTTTTAGTAATTGAAGCTAAGTTACCTGTTCAGGCTAATCTTTAACCTTAGTGGCTAAAACTTAGGGTTCCCCTCGGGCTGAAATGGAGCACAACCTCGAGATGCCTAATACTTTTATCCTGCCTCTCCTTGCTGGACCCTTTACTAATTATAGGGTCTGGCTCGGGGGACCCCCATTTTTTACTACCCACGTAGAAGATGAATCAATGGCTTATTTTTGGTGGGGATGATCTCCATGGTGAGGAGATCATCCGCACAAAAATTCAAATCATTCGGATATTCATAGACTGGTTTAGAAGCTGAAGAATTATGGACCGTCGATTTTTACCATGTAACTTGAAAACCACATTTGATGGGGTTAGAAATTTCAGAATGGGCTGATTTTTTGTTGGGGTGATCTCCTCACCATAGAGATCATCTGCGCAAAAAATCAGCCATTGATTCATCTTCAAATGGGTGTCAAAAATGGGGGTCCCCCCAAGCCCGTAAAGCATCCCAACCAATTGAATGAATTGATGTCCTCAACAATGTGGCAGAAATTAGAGCGTCATGGAAAGGCATTGATCATTTTAATGACCCTTTGATGGTAAAGGCAAAGTTACCAACTTTTCCTGGAGCACAGGATCTGCCCTAGGGTAAATGGAAGGATCATACCTCTTGCCGCAATGGTATGGGCCCCCCAGGTTGGGTCAGGTTCAGGCCTATTCAAAATTTACCAAAACCCAAGCCCAGGATTGCCCATTTGCACTTCTAGTTTCAATCCTCTCAAGCTGTCGTTTTACAGCCAATATTATGGAATAAAGGCGTGTTTTCCTCAGTACAAGGAAATACTTCGGACTAGACTCTCAATTCTTATGTCCAAATGTTAGTGCAGCTGTTGGATAGGCCCCGACCCTTAATTATGTTTTCAAACAATGCTAACCCATGACCAAGAGCCCTTGTGAGGAAGTTTCTGCACTTCACGATCCTCAAGGTCAGCTCTACCTTGAGAAGAGTTGACTTCCTGCTTCCTTCGCTGGTTGGACACCGAATGGCAATTGTAAAGACAATCTTGACGCTCGAGTAAGGAGGATGGAGTTACAAGTGAAATGACTAGAATCTGATGATTATACCTTTGCCCGTGACCTTAACTTAAAGATTCAGAGGAAAGTCCAATTTAGAGAAGGATCGAGACTTGTTAGAGATTTTTTATTATTCAGATTGATCTTTTGAGGGAAAGTCTCTGATCATGGTGCGTCAAAACAGAGGAAGTCCAAATTCTGAGAATGATTAATCTCTCTAGAATCTTTCCATAATTGATATTAAATTTCGTATTTTAGGACGTCTTTTATTCTGTGTTTGACAATGTTAGGAGTCTTCTCTTCCTCAATGTGAGATTCAGCAATTCTTGCTAATTTGGGGAGAAGATACCTATAGCCGTTATGGATTCATATCAAATCAAAATATTAGTAACGAAAAGAACTAAAATCCCATGTTAATTGGACCCCACTAAATTTGTCTGATAGGTCAACGGCCCACATATCACGAGTTTAGCTTGATTAGATATGGTATCAATGTAAAGTCATATTTTAGTATATCTAATTCAATGTCAAAAGTATTTCGAACATATTTGTTTTAGTCCTTGGATCAAATCATGTAACATCTGAAAGAGGACAAGATAAGATCAACGTAAAGCCTGAAGCTTCTTCAAGATTCAAGATGCAAGAAAAAGGACTTTCAAGTATGAAGAACAAAGTGTTTGAATGGTATATGTTTACACCTAAGATCTATGCATAAAGTTTCTTCTTAGAATCTAGACTTATATAGGCAAATCCTTTATTGTACAGTCGACTAATCCGAGAGACCAGTCTACCACCCTAGAGACTGGCACACTGGTCGACCGCCTTTAGGAACTGGACAACCGCTCAAAAAACCTTCTCTAATCTAGAGAGTAGTGCCTGATCAGTCGACCAAACCATGTTACCGGTCGACCGCGCCAGTCCAAAAAGTCAAAAACATGACCATTGGACAAGCTCTCTTGGCTATAGAAGAGATGCATGGTTAAGGAATTGCAATCTAGGAATGAAGCCTTGTTTGAAACTTTTTAAATAAAAAACACTCCTGCAATCTAGTAAAAGAGACTAGAAGTTGTGGAAAGCTAAGAGCAAGGTTTAAAAGGGAGAATTATGCTGTTATAACAACCTTTATAATGGATCAAGGAACTGCCAATATTTAGTTCTTTTAATATTATTGAATTTCCTAATTCAGCTAAATGTGAATAACGGCTAACAGCCATTATAACTGTTATAACGTTTGTAGCATTAAATACCAAAGAACGGAGGTTGAAGCATTACCATTATAACGGCCGTTATACCCTTTTTTTAAAATCTTGGTTAAGAGCTTTTTTGGGGCCTACGCTAATGATAGTGGACAGTATTACTTCAAATTCGAAGACTCCTATTCTAGGAATGAAGTTTTGGGTCCATGGTATGTGGTTGGCAGACAATTTGTACTCCAACTTTTGGCACCCAAGAAGTGGAGTAGGAAAACCACTATTCTTAGACAGTTGCAGAGACTCGATCTCATATTTCTTCGGCAAAGGTGTGTGTTAAGGTTCAAGTGGACTCGGGAGACTTTCTCGACCGTATGTGGATTTAGGGGATGGTACTATGAAAGAAATGAGAGTTGAATATCCATGGAGACACACTACCTGCTCAGCTTGCAAAGTTTTTGTTCACCTTGACAGCAGATGCACAAGAGAGAAGAAAATATGGTGAAAGAATATTTTGTGATGCATCTTGTGACAAGGATAATGCTCTCTGCAGGTACTATATGGCAATGTACGTCTCACAAGAACAAGTCCTCACCTAAAAAAAGAGTTGAGGGTGTTAGTGAAAAGCAACTAGGACTGACACAGCAGAGAGATGTACATCTCTTGAGGAAGAATTGAACAGAAGTGAGAGAGAACAATATGGTATTCAACTGAGAACAATTAGAGTGTTCCCTCTGAAGATGATCACAGGGAGTATTAGAACAATCACAAACTTGCTCCCCTTGAAATTTGTCCCAACAGATTCACTGCCCTCTCTTATTTGGAGGAAGGTGTTGCTGAGATAACAGTAAATTTTCTAAACCCGCCACTGTAGATTTGGCTGATACTAATTTAGAAAAGGACCAACAAGTAAAGCAATCAGGCTACTAAACATCATGACAAAGATCATATCAGCAATTATGACATTCTTGTTGAACTCCAGTTCTTTTGCTCATAATAATATCAAAAAGACCTGGGTCTAGATAATATGGACCTCCTCAGACATTTGAAACCATCTAGTTCAAGAAACAGCACTTCGCAAGGTCCTCAAAAAGTCCAATGGATTCTATTTATTATGGGACGAGTAATGAGGGTAGCTACTACGATCTGGGAAACCTAAATAAATCCCCAAACATACTCGTGTTTAATATATGTGCTTGGAATATTAGAGGTGTGATCAACCCCATGAAACACATAAGAGATAGGAATTCGGTAAAGAGATCAGTGAGTATTATGTCTACTCTGGAAACAAGAGTTAAGAAAGCCAAAGCTAAAAATAAGGCTTTGGTGCTGGAAGGTCTGTGATTGACAAATACATTAATGCAGTGAATGGAAGGATTTGGGTGGTTTAGGATAGCCCAATTTGATGTTGTAGATGCTTCAATATGCACGTGCTTACGTGGATGCCACATAAGAGGTAGGGCAACGATGCATAGTGAGCCCTTGGGTGACATAAGAGACATAGGATTGGAGGTCAAGAGATAAGTCCGCAAGACATGATCGGGACGTCGTAAGGAGCCATGGAGGCACCTCGTTAATTTCATCATTTTATCGACATGAGATGTCGACATGACGTCGATGCATAGATATATCTTGGGGACTGACAGACTAAGAGAGAAGAGTAAACGAATGAACAATCAACACCCGTGACCAATCAATATGGTCATAGTATTTCGATCATTTCGCCTCTTAGACCCGAGTCTATAAATACCCCCAAAGAGAAAAGAAGAGGGGACACACTTCTCCTGGGGACCGAATACCTCTCGCTCTCTCTCATTCCCTATTTTCGATCTATGTCCAGCTGTCCTGATCTCTTATGTTCTCCCAGTCTGACAAAGATGGAACCCGAACGACTAATGACTTAACTTAGGCAGGTCTCCTGGACTACCTTTCCCCGCTCATTATACATTTGTCACTTGCCTTATCCTCTGACACTTACATTTTGGCGACTCCACTGGGGAAGGTTATCCTACAAGACATGAGAGCGACACAATTAGGGCGACAAGTGCCCTTAAACCAGACTGAACAAGTCACTGATGAGCTTGTTTGTAAAGAGCAAGTTATCCCCAACATTTTGCCACCACAATCATCAGATGTTGTCCCCCAGGACTAACCTATTGTCGAAGAGATCTCTCCCCTACTGACGAGAGTGATAGATTCGCTAGCTCATGGTCAAAGGGGAATGTTAACATTGTTACGACATTTTTGTCAACATTTCGTACCTCCGCTGTCACCACCCGTGATGGATGAATTCGTTGAGAATAGAGGAGCATCTGCGTCCGTAGCTCAAAACACAAACGTCCGCCATGTCCCGATGACTTACGTGACAAGAGAGCCCCAGGTCATGCCTGCCCCACCTCACTTGAGTGTGCCAACTACGACACATGTGGACTCTTCGAGCAATTACGTCACAATAGCCGACTTGACTCGTCTCTTCGAGGAAGAACGAGGTAAAGCAAGTAGAGATGACATCCTATATGAGCATCATCCTCCATACCCGACGGACCTCCAGCATAAACTTTTCCCAAAAGGGAATTCTAGCCCAAACTTCCCGATGTACATGGGACAAGAAAATGCTCATGAACATGTATTACGGTACTTGGAAGCGTTAAGCGAATTTCAAGGAGATGTCGATCTTCGCCTACGGGAGTTTCGAAGTCTCTTTCAGGGCGAGCATACACTTGGTATAACACCCTTTAGCCAAGTAGCGTGCAATCATGGAGAGAAATGGTCGACATCTTCTATCTAAAAATTTTCTCTTTCTATGAGTGGATATCCTTATCTGACTTGGGACGAACCTGTCAATGTCAAGATGAACATTTGAATGACTATGTACAGTAATTTAGAACCATTGCGATGGACTATCATTAGCCTGTGGCAGAATCCCAACTTGTAGATCTTTGCATTGGTGGAATGATGTCTCGTTATAGAGCGCTTCTCAAAAACTTCAAGATGCTCACCTTTTCTGACCTCCATGAAGCAGCCAAGCGGACATCGAATTCCATCCACATTGTCCATACTGAAAAGCCCCAACCTTGGTGTCATGACGAGAAGTACCATAGAGATTGTGGGGGAAAAATATCTGATCTAACCCACACAATCTTCGAGGTCAGACGATTCGGATTTTGGTGATGATTGGACGACTCTGATGCTCCAGGATGAAACTGCTTTCTCCTCTGCGAAGGATAGGATGATCTCCAGATGAGATATGGTTGTACCTGTTGACAATACTCCAACGCTCAAGTCAGCCTAGGAATGGTAACAGGGTTCATGAAAATAGTAAAATGTTTCAGAGTTTAGGCTATCTGGATCTGGAGAGCAAGATCCTTTTCTCAGTTCTGAGGGTCTCATATTTATATCCTTAGAATTGACGTGACTCACCTTCCACGTGTCCAGTCGTTATCAATCAATGATGACTTGGATGGATTCTGTTATAAAACAGAATCTTCTTGTTAGATCTTGACTTCCTTGATTCGGTTATACCTGAAATAACTGAAATGACACTGAGGTGGCATCCTTCGTGTCAGGTATTCGGACAAGGGGATATCGAAATTGTGATAGTTCAACTAGCTACCATGTGGCCAATATTCATTGGTTAAGAAACTAATGGTGTTCAGAATACTTACCTCGTACGTAGGAACCTGTAATATTGTCGGGATAAGATTACGATCGATCCCGTGGCGAAAGTCATTTGACCTCATCTGACCTTGCCGGGGTAAGACGGAATTAGATCTCATCAAGTCTGTTTGTTGACCTTGTCGGGATATATGCATCCAGCAAGTCATATGACCTTGCCGGGATGATATGGAAATAGATCCCGTCAAGTAAGTCATCTGATCTTGTAGGGATATATGCATCCAACGAGTGGTGTGACCTTGTCGAGATGAAATGAAAATAGATCCCGTCAAGTAAGTCATCTGATTTTGTTGAGATAAACGGGATTTCAAACCATGTTGGCTGCTGGATTTCGTCGAGATTGGTTGAATAGAAATCCCGTTAAGATCTACCATTAATATGTCGGGCAAGATTGAATGCTTCCCGACATATTTAATGTTTGAGATGTTAATGCATTCTGTTACTAACTCCGCCTCGAGATATTTCCTCCTGATCGTCTCACTTGGCACGTGGCATTTTCATTAATGGAAGTTGCATGGCAGCGATAGGATGGCTATGGCCTCTGTTGATGTCTCCGACGTATTTACTCACGCACGATAAATAATACCACGCGTCAATCTCCTAATACCGCACGTGTGCAGAAAGTACACGTGTCATCATATCATTTGCCAGAAAATACGACACCCACAGAGATGATGGGAGGTCAAGCCACCATGCCATGGCTGCATCACAACCATCCAAGTGGCGTCAAAGGACTATCAAAAAATTTTAATCAAAATAGAGATTCATTTCCTATTTCAAAATATGGATATTTACATTGTCACTTATCAACAAATGCCTCTTATGATTGTTTCATCTCGCCGTTGAGATGTTGTGGACTATAACAATAAACATCGCTCTATGGCCACTCTACTATGACGTCCTCTTGTAGCCGCTCTACTAAGACATCGCTCTATGGCCACTCTAAGATGTTGTCCTGTGGCCGTTCTAAGACATTATTCTATGGCCACTCTACTAAGATGTCTTCTTATAGCCACTCTATTAAGACGTCGTTCTATGGCCGCTTTATTGAAATGTTGCTTTGTGGTTATTCCACTAAGACATTGCTCTATGGCTGCTTTTACTAAGACGTCATCTTGTAGCCGCTCTACTAAGACGTCACTTTATAGCCACTTTACTAAGATGTCATCTTGTAGCTGCTCTACTAAGATGTCGCTCTATGGCCACTCCACTAAGAATCGCCTAAACGTCACCCTATGGCCGTCTCACCTAGACATCGCCATATGGGTGTCTCACTGTGATGTCATTCTGTGGTTACTCAAATACCTCAGGCTATGGTTGCCTTACTTGGTCACTATATAGCCACTCTGAGACATTGTCTTGTGGTCACTCTAGATATCTCCTTATACCAAAACAAGGCCTAAGAAGAATGATTCAATTTGTCAAAAAAAAGATGTAGCCATCAACATCGACAAAAGACATCAATGTCGTACGAGACGTCAACGTCGGCAAAATGAGGCATCAACAGGAGAAGTGGGTTATACAGTTCTATTGATATTCCCTTAAGATGAGGTCTTACGACCATCGTTACAACAAAGCTTAGACATCGCTCTATAGATGTCGTGTCTATGACATTGCTTAGATATCGCCCTATAACCATTTCAATTAGATGGTGCCCTATGGACATCATACCTCTAACGAGGCTCTGCAGATGTTTTGGTCAAACCTCTCCATTAGGCCAATAACATATGTTTTGCTCAAAACCCCCTATGGCTGCCTACACAAGATGTTACTCTACTCCTCCCACCTCAACATTGAGGTGCAGGAACTAAGGCGACCATCTCGCCATAGCAATGCTCGCGCAATTTACCCCTCCCACGATGTGTTATTGCCTACGAGTTGAGGACTTTAAATTATCTCAGATCGATTGTGTTAGAATGGCTATCTGCCAATGTAACTCTTCTTTGAGTCCTTTTACCAAACAATAACAAGGGCAGGTAAGCTCATTCAAGCCCAATATCAACACCAGCTGAGAAAGATGGCATTCTCAAGCCTAAGAGATCGACTTTGATCTCCGAATGGGTCCAAATTTATTTTTACTGACCTACCAATGACCACGCTTCTATCTCATGATAACCCTACGTTATACAAAAGATGGGACATGCAGGTCAAAATTCAAGACTTGTGAAATACAGCATGAGCATAATACGATACTTGTGCAATATGTTTCTTAATCCCTTCCATAGAGGCTCAGTTTTCTATGAATATACCAAAACTCATAGTTAACACTCAAACATCCTATTTTCATCCTTTATAAGCATTAAAAACCCTACAACTAACATAGATTGAACACATAAAAAATTGTGGCAACAACCTACTACCAAGGTTCTAAACTTCGACTTCGCGACTTCGGTCAGTTAAAATTCGGAATTAATTCGGGGAAGTTCAATTCGATTTAGAGAATTTCTGTAAAAATAACTTAGAGAAGTTTAAAGATTTTTTGCCAAAATGAGTGAAACGATATTAATCTTGCTTGTTTTATCATATCCTTAAAATCAATGTATTTTACCAACATTTTGCTAAAAATTCTCCAAACTTCTCTAAGTTAACTGTTCACTTCGAATTAATTCAACGAATTTATGCAATATTTATACTAAAAAGGCTATACTTCAAGAAATTAGCCGACTTCGAATTAATTTGGCAATTTTTTGTAAATTTTTTAATACATGTACACTTTAATTCGGTCGGTCAAAATTCGGAATTAATTCGGTTGATTTCGCCGAATTGTGTCGAATTTTAAAACCATGCCTGCTACACATTAGATACTTGCCTAAGGTTTGACATCTAATGTGCTTGCAAAACTCCTAAAGAGTCCCAATGCATAATCAGCCAATCTGGGTGCATCATCCCTTTGAGAATTTCGGGTTGCACATTGGACCTCCTAGGCTGAGCCAATTGGATGGTCAGGCCCAATGCATAATCAGCCAATCTGGGTGCATCATCCCTTTGAGAATTTCGGGTTGCACATTGGACCTCCTAGGCTGAGCCTATTGGATGGTCAGGCCCAATAACACTGCACACTAATAATGAAACAAAACGATTTTAAGGATTACGGATTTTCTGGGTTTCCATCCTATAGTTGAATAGATGACCCATACCTTTGTCACATCCAGATATACAAGTACCAAAAAGCAGAGACACTCACTATGAAGGGTTATCTACCATGTCAAGTGAAGGAGACAATAGTGTCCTTGCATGTACTAATATTAGCTACTCTACAAATTATTGAAGTCGAACTTCACAATACTATTGCACAAAGAAGAGATAGATATAAATGATTCTTTTCCTCCGTATATTGCAAACAATATGCATCTTCACAATTCCAGAGGACTCTTTCATACAAGCAAAATGTTCGACAAATTCGTCATTGAAAACACTATGGAACATAGAAACATATTCACCAGTTCATCTTGAAGAATGTTAAATTACATCGCTGGCCACTTATGATTTGATAAGTGAATCACACCAGCAGCTCCTGCTTGGGTTTGGAACGATAATGGTTCTAACATCGGTGATATAGCCAAAACTAGTGGCATCAATGAAAGCAAAACAACCTCACCTACAGCAAAACAAATTCAGTGACAACGAAACAAATTTTGCATGCTGCTGCCCATTAACCAATGTCACACGACTCGTCGACGTCACCCAAACAAATTCTCCAATCAAAAGATCGCCAAAACAATGAATCCAAACAAGCCGTACAATGCTTATAGTCATGTGACCGTTTGGGCCCATCAACCCCATAAATATTTAGCCCAACCCTTGACGAACATACATAGAAAATAATCAGATGCACAACACACCATCAGTACAAGCACTTACAAGTGCACCATAACCAGCTGAGACAGAGTTCCATTACTTGAATTCTCTACCTCGCCATGTCCAATGGCCAAACAAATACCAAGATCCGCTATAGCCGCGGCATGGCCACACAACATCACCACTGCCTCATGAAGCAATGATGTATCATGTTCTACCCTCCCTGTTTAGACAGAAGTGTGAATTGAAATTCACAAACATTTACTGTTTCCTACTTTTGAACATCATAACATCATCCTGAAACAAACACAGAATTTCTCTCTTGATTGGATGATGCAATCTACCACCATGACGAACTTATGAAGCACACCGTTTTGCTCTATTAAACTGCACCCTGGGTCTTTCCTCACTCCTTAATCACTTGTCTCACCTTCGAGATTTGTCCCACTGCATACATGTTAGAGAAAAGAACATAACATCTGATAGCCTCTAGAACTAGCTCGATCATGTGCATAGCCGCATATTCATCAATCTCTATGTTTCCATGGTTCTTACAGCCACTAAGTAAACTCATCCAAATTACTTTGTTTGGTCTCATGAGCATCTTCTCTCTGACATTCTTTGCCTTTTCTAGATGCCCAGCTCGACATAGAAGGTAGTAAGTTCTACCCCGTATTCATTTTTCATATGTTTCGAAATATTGAGAACCCTCATTGATCATATACACATGACTAGAAGCACTCAACACCCCAATGAAAGTTATGGCATCAGACTTCATTCCAATTCTCCGCATTCCGCATAACGAAAGAGATACACCCAAAACTGTACAAGAAGCACTAACTAAGGTTGCATAATTTGGCATTGGACCCACTTTCAACATTGTCTGAAAAACCTCCAATGCTTCAATAAACCGTCCATTCCATTCGTACCGCACGATCATTGAATTCCATGTGATGATATTTCTTGCTGGCAATGCATTAAACAACCAATAGGCAGACTTGAAATCCCCAGATTTCATATACCCACTGATCATGGCATTCCAAGAGACCAAATTCCTACTTGGCATCTGATCAAAAAGCTCACAAGCAACCTCAACCTTCCCACATTTGGAGTACCCATCAATCAAAATAGTCCAACGGAAAGAATCCTTCTCGGGCATTTCATTGAACATTTCTGAGCAAACCCGGTTTATCCACATATTGCATTCCATCAATCAAAGAATTCCAGGTAACCAAATCTCTATCCTCCATTCTGTCAAACACTTGGGCCGAATGAACCTCATGACATTTAGAATGCAAGCTAACCAAACTGCTCTGCACATAGAGATCAAACCCTGAACCCACTTTTCAAAATCCATCCATGAATCAGCTTTCCTTCCTCAATTGCACATAACCGAGTGCAGCCCTTGATAACACAAGGCAATGTGAACCCGTCTCTGCATGAACTGCCTCCACCTGCTTTGAGACAACGGCATCCAAGCAACTCTACCATCAACGACTTTTGATAGCTCAACATCTTTAGCCTCTGCAACACTAACCTTCTGCAAACACGAACCATCTCAAGATGGATCTAATTTGTTCTTCTGCACAAATTTCAGACTCCATATCTGCGACAAAGAAAATCAGATCTGTTAACCAATCTTTCAAACCTTCAATCCACAAAACCTAAAAACACAATACACCTAATTCAAATACTTCGACCTCTGTCATAAGACACCCTAGAAACAAAAACCATACTTCCAATTAATCCGATTTCACGGTTAGAGAGAAGCCAAATGGTGAGAAAGAATAGTGATTTCTAACGATGGAACCCTGTAACCTGATGTAGATGCTTGATGTAGATCACATGAAACCTCAAATCAAATCCCTCTTCACCCACCTCAAACCCCACTTCATCTTCCATGACCTGCCCCAACAATGGCTCCCTTCCATCACTGCCGAACTTGGCATTAACCTTCAATGACATCAAGAAACCCCCGCCAGGGTTCCCTCTGACATGCCTTGAGGGATCGCCTCCCACTTCGGATTCCAACAGAAGTTCGCTCTATCTCTAAGGACCGGCGGTGGCTTATAACTTGGGATGTCAATGTCGACCAAGACCTCAATGTCGACTAACTTGAGACCTAAATGTAGATTAAAAAAACTTAAAAATTAAAAATTAAAAACTTGGGACCTCAATGTCGACCACGCCTTATAACTTCACACATCAATGTCAAACAGCAATGTCAACTTGTTCCTTGGCCTTTTTGAGACCTCAATGTCGCACCTGAATGTGGACTTATGCCTTTTCCTTTTTGAGACTTCAATATGCCTTTACTGTTTTTAGATCTCAATGTCGCACCTCTTGGTCGACTTATGCCCCTAACTTTTTGAAACCTCCGTGTCGAACCTCATTCTAGACTTGTGCTTTTCCTATTTTTTTAGCCCTCAATGTCGAACGACAATGTCAACTTGTATCTATAACATTTTTAGACTTCGATGACGACCAACCGCAATGTCGACCCTAACTTCGATGTCGGCCCCAACCTCAATGTCGACTAAAAATGTTTTACAAAAGCCTCACTGTCGACTCAACTTTTTGGAGATCTCAATGACTTCGAATCATCCATTGAGACCTCAATGTCGTCCCTGAGACCTAAATATCTTTTTACCGTCCATTGAGACCTCGGTGTCATGTAATCGTCCATTGAGACCTCAATGTCAGCCCGATTTGTGCATTATAACTTACATGGAGACCTCATTCTTTTCTAATCGTTCTTCAAACATCAACTCAATTTTACCCCTCAACATGAAATTGTAAGGGCAACCATAGAACGACGTCAACTTTATGTAGGCATGTCAATGGATAGTCGAAAATTCGTATCTGATTTGAATCCGTATTCGAAAAATCGGTTATTATCTGAAATTTTCGGATATCGGATCCGAATTCGGATGTGTATTTGTTATTCGGTTCAATTTCGGATACGAATTCGGATATTCCGCATAAATAATATCCGATCCGATTACGTAATATGGGGGGGGTAGGCATTTCAGTCTTTTTGCACGATGGGTATAAAAGGAAACTTACCATCCCAAACCATATTCTCATTCGACTCTTACTACTCTCCAACCCTTTCTTCTTCTAAAAACTCTAACCTCCTCGTTCACTCTCTCCATCAATGATCATGGCGGACACCATCACTACTGGTTGCATATCTTCTCTGTCTTGCCTCGCCGGTTTCCTTGGTTTTTCTCCCTCACCGGTCACCATCTCTTCTTGCTCCGCCAATGGTTTCAGGGTCGATTACTTCTCTTTTTTTTCGATCAGTAGTTCTCTTCTTTTTTTTAATCCGATTTGCTTATCAATCGAATTGGATGTTTTCGGATAACCCATAAGAAAATCGAATTCGAATACGAAGAGTGATTTGGAATATCCGATCAGATTCGAATTCGGATACCAGTAGTTTATTTCAAATTTAGATATACTTATATTTGATCCATGGGTATCCGTTGACAGCCCTAACTTAATGGCCGCTCTAGCACGGCGTCGCTTTTAACATATGTTGACCCATTTTTTTTACACCCTCAATGGTGCTTAAACATCGTATGATGTCGACAACAACATCATACGATGTTAGAAACATGTACACATCACATCGACATAACGCGATCTTCACACGAACAAAAAAAAAAATCAATGTTGCATTAGACGTCGACGTTGCTAGAATGCGATAAGTGCGACATCGCAACGTCAAGACAGCAACATCGCTTAAATTTTTTAAGTCGACATGCAATGTCAACATGAGACGTCGCATCTAAGAAATTCTACTCCACTAAAGCGTCATCTTGTGTAGGGATCATCCTTGCAGCCAAGACATCATTGACACGCTCGATTTAGGCTCATTGTCATTGAACACTAAGAATGGGGACTGACCCATATTCTTTCTTTGTTTGTTCATGCGTATTTCGTGGCACTAAACACGATTATAATGTTGATAAAGAGATATTGTTTATCGATGCTTACGCGTCATCAAAAATAACACCGACAATTAATTGTCTTGAAGAAGATATCACAAAATACATGTCCCGAACTAAAGCAGTGATGCATGTGTCAGTGATTACGTCGTCACCTTAGCATGAAGGGGACTAAATATAGATGCTTCAATATGCACGTGCTTACGTGGATGCCACATAAGCGGTAAGGCAACAATGCATAGTCAGCACTTAGGTGACATAAGAGACATAAGATTGGAGGTCAAAAGATAAGTCCGCAAGACATGATCTTAATGTTGTAAGGAGCCACGGAGGTGCCTCGTCAATTTCATCATTTTATCGACCTGAGACGTCGATGCATAGATATGTCTTGGGGACTGACAGCCTAAGATAGAAGAGTACACGAATGAACAATCAACACCCGTGACCAATCAATATGGTCATAGGTGCCATGTCATTTCCAAATGGGACGAGGGTATTTCAATCATTTCGCCTCTTAGACCCAAGTCTATAAATATCCTCAAAGAGAAAAGAAGAGGGGAAACTTTTCCTGGGGATCGAATGCCTCTCACACTCTCACTCTCTCTCTCTCTCTCTCACTCTCATTCCCTATTTTCTCTCTATGTCCAGTTGTCCTGATCTCTTATGTTCTCCCAGTTTGAACAAAGATGGAACCCGAACAGCTAATGACTTAACTTAGGCGGGTCTCCTGGACTACCTTTCCCCGCTCATTATACATCTGTCACTTGCCTCATCCTTTGACACTTACAGAAGTTTACTCTTATTCTAAAAACGATCAAATTATCCAATGAGGTACATGTAGAGAATCTTAAAGAAGTTTCTTCTTCATGTCTACCATTTTTGTTGTGAACAAGATGGATGACTATCGATACCTATGTAAAAAAAAAATTCTAATATGGTTGACCGCCCTTGGATTTTGTTTAGAGAGTTCAATGTTGTTTGTACTTGTTGAACAAAGCTTGGGGGTGAGATGGACTCTTCCAAGCAAAGAATCTAAATTGTTGTTTAGAGGAAGCTGGATTCTCTATATTGTTGTTTAGAGGAAGCTAGGTTACTTGAGCTTGCTTGGAAAGGCTTCAAATATACCTGGTGTAAATTAAGTCCAAGGTATGGGTAGGATTCTTTCAAAACAAATACATTGTAAATGGTGCTTCTTTGCAAGAGTTTGACTCTTCTGAAGTTCACTTCCTCATTCCACGGATCTCAGCTCATGGTCCTATTGTAGTGAAGTTGGAAAACCTTTCTTCTTCAGGCCCCAAACATTTTAAATGCGTGGACTCTCCATAATGATTTTAGACATACTGTTGTTGAAGCCTGTAGCAATGATTTTAGAGGCAGCCTTATGTTCTAGTGCAAAAGTTGAAGGAATCTAAAAGAGAAATTAAAGTCTTCGAACACCTCTATTTTTGGTAGAACTGATGAGAATCTTGCCCCTGCTCATAGTGAACTGGATAGTCTGCAAGGAGACTTGCAAAATGACCATTTCAATCAAGTATTGGGGTTTTGGAGAAACAGAGACACACTCTAAACTCTGTGATGCACTTAGAAACGAGGAAAGTCTTCTTAGGCAAAAGTCTAGACATATTTAGTTGCAGATGGGTAATGTAAATAATAAATTCTTCTTCAATTACATCCTTGCTTCCCTCCATCTCCAAAATGGTCAGCCCATCTCCAAACCCTATCAAGTAGGTGAGTACTGTGGGTACCGTATTTTTCAGATCATAAGATGCCAACACGTATATTTTTTTATTTTATTTTATTTTGCTTTTATGTTGCAGTAAAAGTGCATCCATTAGAGAGGCATCACTGAGATCTTCCCAACAATATCTATGATCAACTATTTTATTGAACTATAAAATGGATATTTTCTTTAATTTAAAATTCCCTTGTAAATTTATTTTTTATGACTATAATGGAGGACAAAATTTCATGTAGTGGTTTAAGTTACACAATTACCCTCAATAAATTCTCCATTAAAAAAGTGCCATGCCAATACAATGAGCACCATCTGCATCTCACACGTGCCCCTCAGCTAGTTATCAATGAGATTAAGGAGTTCTTTGGAAATTGAATAACCATAGACCATATATTAGGGAAAGCAACCCAAGGAGAGTTAATAGAATTTTTAATCGAAAGCTAGTCTTGTGTATCCAAAAGGAAGCTAGCATCTCATGCTTTTTAATCAAAAGAAATGAGTACACGGATGTGGAAAATCAAGGGAGTGACTGAGGGTCTTGAGATGCTACTCTCTCCTCTCTTTTTTGATAAGGTAAACTTTATTGAAAGAGGAAGGAATTACAACAAGACAAAGCGGGAGGTCGAGGGAACCTCCCCACCCAAGAAGCCAAATAGGTACTAGTTACCCCTAATAATGATAGACTTCCATCTAAAGACCAAGCCCTCAAAGGCCAGCCCTTTTCATTCCTTGTAAAATTTGGAACAAAGAAAGATGAGAGCCTTGATGGATAAGACAATGTCAAAACTAGATGCTTACTTGACCTCAAAGACTCTATTGTTTCTTTCCTTCCAAAGACCCCACCAAACCGCAAAGGGGAGAAGGCTCTATAGTCTCCACCCACACGGAGGAAAGTAGAGATTCGTCCAGCTGCTAATTGACGTAAGAACAGTTTCAGGATGACCCAACAAATCCCAAAAGATTCGAAGAAAAGACCCCACACGTCCCAGGCTACTTTGCAATGCAGCAAGAGGTGATTGATGGATTCCCCAGATTCTTTATGCATAACGCAGTAATTCTCCATCACTCTGTTTCTCTTGATGAGGTTGTCTACTCTGAGAATCTTTTCCAAGGAAGCGCACCACACAAAGAAAGCCACCTTGGATGGAGCCTTCGGCCCTCAAATTTTAACCGACGAGAAAGCACGTCTACACAATGTATTTGCTAGCACAGGCGAAGATCTCCAAAACCTATCCAACATCTTGTAGAACGAACACACGGAAAAACGCCCGTCTAATCTACCGGACCAACAAATACAGTCTTTGCTCGATCTATCCACCACCATCCCATCTAATCTCTGAAGCAGAGCAGCCATGGTAGGGATCTCCCAATCATTTAAATTGTGTCTCAAACCTAAATCCCACGAGACTCCATTCCCCTCTAAATGAGGAGAGTGGCACACATTTGAGAAAAGGGCAGAAAAAGAGTGGCACTTGGTGAAAGAACGCAGGAGCTGGGAAAGAGAGAGAGTGCCACAACGGGCTATCCAAGTTTCACTTCCTTCTAGTATATGGATATAGATGTAGATTGTTCATAAGTGGCAAGATATGGCTTCTGCAATCTGATCAAGCTCCAAAACTTAATACCCAAAACTCTCACATTTCTGGGCCTCACAAGTTGTTTTTTCTATCCTTGGACTATAAGCTCTATAACAAGAAACAAATAGGAACAGCATGTTATATATTACCCTACCATTGTATGAAGATTCTTTTTTCTTGTTTGAGTATGTTTGTTTCCTGATACATAAAGCTCCATTGAAGCTGCCATGCAATGTTATCCTAATACAAATGTATAGAAGATAATATTTTTTCTTTTTTGATAATTGACAATTTTTTTACTATAGACAAGAAAAATTAGGTAATGCTTTGGGAAGAGGATTTGCTATGTAGAAATAAGGTTTCGTCACAACACTTCTGACTAACAAAAACAGTGATGTGATTGGCATCCCTAAGGTTATGGCAGAATAAAACAAAAAAACTGCAACAAAGGTCAAGGATGTGGTCTAAGTAGGCAAATGTCCAGATACCTCAAGACCAACAATATTAGACTAAAGGAGTTGCCTTTAACTTCCTAAGCCCCATAATGTGAGACTTGAAAATCTTAAGACCTTGCAAGAAAACAAGCTAACTCCGCTTCCCCTATTTCCTTCTTTCTTTTTTCTCTGCTTCCCAGGCTGGAGAGAATCTTCAAAATTGCATCTTTCTTGTCCTTAATAACCCCATCAATCCCCACCCCTCCCCCAACCCCTACCCAACAGGGATTACTGAAATAGCTTCCACTAAAGTTACTTTTTTGCCATCCAGATTAGGGAAACAACAAACAGGACACCTAGTCACAAAAATCTCCGATTTTTTAAAAAAATCTCCAAAAAATTCCAATTTTTCGAATTCACGAATCAATTGCCGATTAATCGGCAAAATCTCCGATTAATCAAAAAACTCGGCAATTAATCAGCGATTTTGCCGAATTTTGCCAATTAATCGTTTAAGACCATTTTTTTTCCTCCTTTTGATATCGATTTTGCCGATTTGGAATTATGAATGATATATTATGCTTATGAGTTATGACTTATTATTATGGACTTATAGATGTGCTTTTCATCATATAAATGTGTTTTGTTAAAAACAACATTTCTAACTTGAAAAATGCCATGATATATTTTGTTTTATTTTTTTATTTTTGTTGATTTTTACTGAATTTATCCCAATTTTCCCGACTTGACCTTTTGCCGATTAATTGTCGAATCCCAACTTTGTGACTATGACAGGACATACCTTGGACTTCAATACTGTAATATGTATAATATTGCATAAAGACAATGTCTTGATAACTCAACCTAGCAACTTCAAGTTTTCATGCCTCTTTCCTTATATTACAATAACATGTGATGTTGCACCAAAATACGTAATGGTAGAAGAAAATACGTAACTTCTATAATCCATAGAAAAGACACTACTGATTACATTTCCTTTGATTTAAATTTATATCAATGACATTTGACTTGTATAGTGAAACCCGTACCATAAATAAAAACTACTTAAAAGGAAGCTAGAACAGACATTTCAGTTCAGTAATGATGGAATTAGAAGATCAACGATAGACGCAGGAAACTAGAGAGGGAATAAGGATGGACTAATGGATAACACAAGAAAATAAGCTACTGAAAAGAAAACCTACCAGAACCAGGTTCCTGCATTGAACTGAACCTACTCTTGCATGTGACATTGATCGGGAGCTGTCAATCCACAAGCTCATCGTCTGTTTAACTTTTGAGTGTGACAGACACCTGAGACCATGAAAAGACCAAACAAAAAAATACACAAAACTTTCAGAACTATGCCTAACTGAAAATGTGTCCTAATGGAAGCACAGCTTCTTCTCTTCCAAGAGCACACCAGTCAACTAAAACAAATTACCATCACAGACCTACATTGATTGACTCATACAAACAATAGGAGCATGGAAAACTCTGGACAGGGTTCACCTGGCTAAAAGCGGACCCATGGACGTACACCAATTCAATACTGCTTCTGTTCCTCCAAAACAAACCAAATTTATTCAAACCATGAACATAAAATCTTGCAAGTCAATTTCTCACAAAATTATAGGTCAGTGGATACATAGGAAATAGAGAGAGAACCATAGGTAAGAAAATTTAAATTCATTTGCAGGTAAGTTCCTCGTAGATCAATAAAATTGAGGAACTCAATGTCAAACTAGCAAGGTAAAACACAGATATGTCAATTGCCCCCGAGGCTCTCAAAATGCTTCCAAAGTCATAAATAGCTATAAAGAAAGACAGCCAAAACCACTGAAGCAGTTCAGATAAGTACATGATCTAATGTGTAATTCTTTGTTGGAGGACAGGTTGAGGATGCAAGTATACAAGAACAACCCTCCAGAACCAAGTGAAAAATTACAAAATTTAAGCACATTTGCAAATTATAAAATTATCATTGCTTCCTACCTAGCTAATGGGATTTCCACTTCCTTAACAGCTCATCGTATACATAACCCTTCCCCAATTTGGAAAGACTATGCTTCAATTTCGACAATGTTGAAGAGTTCAACTTGATCCCCATATTGATCATATCCTCAGCATACTTGCGGGCCTCCGCCAGCCTATTTAGGTCACGAAGCCCAATGACCAACAAGTTCCCAGCACCATCCAAGCCGGACATTTCATTTGCAACCATGCACTTCCAAACCTTTATAGCCATCTCTGGATCACCAACGTCCAAGTAAACCCTAATCGCTGAGGCACAATTATCCTGGTTGGGGATACATTCGTTTTTTACCATCTCAGTGAAAATCGCTGAAGCCTCTCGCAACTTCCTAACCTTAATCAAGAACTGAAGCAAGATATTATAGGTCTCGGAATCTGGGAACGCCCCATTGAAGACCATCTCATCCAAGAACCGCTGAGCTACATCAACGTGGTTGAGATAACACTGCAAAGCAATCATTGAATTGTACATCTGAGTGTCGGGCATGCACCCATTCCTTCCCACCATAGACTCCCAGAGAAAGCAAGCTCCAGCATCATTTTTCAACTTCATATACTCATCCAACGCTAACCGAAAGAATTTCATTCCAGGAAAGCACCTCTTCTCCTTCATCACAGCAAAGAACTTCATCGACTCAGTCACTCCGTCGCGACCCTTGAGCAAAATACTCAAGAACGAATCGTAAGCTGGGACATTCCCTGGATCCCATCCAACCTGATTCACCATCTCCCCAAACGTCTTCCGAGCATTCACAATTATACCCTCATTCTCCCAACCTTCTAACAGAATTGCATACGTATCTGCATCAGGTCGAATTTTATCCTTTGCAATTTCGAGAAAATCATTCGCCTTGGCAGTCTTACCCTCTCTGCAGATTGCGCTGAGGAGTGAATTCAAAGCAACAGTGTCACGAGGGCATCCATACTGGTCCATGACCTCGAAGGTCATGATTGCCTCATCAACACGGTCTGCAAGCACATAGCTGCTAAAAACCGACGCAAATGTCGCCAGAGACAACAAACCTTCCTTTTTCATCGACTTTATTGCATCCCACATCGCTTCGAAGAGCAAATTCTTCCCCAACAGATCGACAACCAAGTTCCAAGCGTACGGGCTATGGTTGTCATTGAGCTGCCAACCGGCCCACCGGAAGAACTTCACAGCGGGACCAGGGAAGCCGTACGAGAGCTTCAGAACCTCTTCGACGTCCTCGGAATTAACCCTGACGCCAGTGTCGTTGAGGGCGGTTTCAACGCTGAGGGAAGGCGTGTTGACGAGGATTTGGCAGAGTAGTTTGATTTTGGGGGGCAAATTAGGGGTTTCAAGGTAAGAGGCGAAGGTCGGGCGTTTGGAGGGAGGGTTTGGAGTGGAAGAAGATTGGGGCTTCTTGTTCTGATCTGGTTTCGAAGAAGAATCGTCATGGAAGGCTCGCTTTTTGTTTCGATCCATGAGAGCGAATGAATCGAGAAAATAGAAGGAACCCTATGAAATGAGTGAGAGGGGGTACTGTAGCAGTTATGTCCAGTGACAAAGTAGTTGAACCCTAGACATGCGAGTGATTGGAACTTAGTACTGCAACTATCAAACAATCTAGACATGCGGATGATCGTTGTGTGCAATGCTTGACCTAGCATTTCTTTTTTTAGAAGGCTGTCAATGGATCGGATCATCCCAATTTCAGGTCCAGAACCACTTATTTTCTGATCCGATCGGTGCCGGGTCAATGTATACTGATGAACCGATTCGAATCGGCATATATATATCAGGATCGGGGGACAACATTTTCATACAACATCTTTGACAACAATTTTGGCGTACCCACATGGAGATGAATCAATAGCTGATTTTTGGTGAGGATGATCTCCTCACTATATAGATCACCCCTATAAAAAATCAGCCCATTCTGAAATTTCTAACCCTATCAAATGTGGTTTTCAAGTTAACGAAAAAAAATAGACAGTCCATAATTCTTCAACTTGTAAACACCCGGTCTAGGAATATCGGAATGATGTGAATTTTTGTGAGGATGATCTCCTCACCATAGAGACCATCCTCACCAAAAATCATCCCATTTCAAAACTTCTAATTTATATATTGGGCCACAGCAAGTTTTTGTTGTAAAAAATGTTGTCCCCCGATCCAAAGCTCATCCATTGCTTTTGCACTCGCACTTAAATCGACCTTCAGGCAAACATGTATTCTTCTAGGGTCCACGTGATCATGAAAGTTTAAATAATGATTATCTTGTTAAATGAAATGTTATTTCAAATCCTAGAGAACCCATAAATCAATCCATCTGTCCAATCATTCATAAAAGAGCGAGAGTATATACAATATATAAAAATACAAAATCTGTTAAAACATTTTACGAATACGTGTGTATTTATAAAAATCATTTGTGCTAGAACTTCTTTTCATATTATTCACAACTAATCCAATTAATTCGATCCAATGTCGATAAGTCCCGTCAATTCGATAACTTGAAATTTGACAAGACAGTTAAGACGCGGTTAATCTCAGTTTGATTAATCTAGTTGAACTAGATTCATTTAATCTAACTAAGATTCGGATAATCATGGTTCAAATAAAAACATTTGATAACACAATTCAATTAAGGACATCCAATCAAACGGATTGAAAAAAGACATCCGATAAAATGGATAGATTAAAGACTTTTAATAACATGATTTGATTAAGAGCATTGGGTAAAATAGATCAATTAAAGTTTGATAAAATCCTACCCTAAGCAGCGACCACAACTATCTCTAGCTACTCCTAAGAATAACTCATCTACCAGTGTCATTCGCATGGATCGAGCATGATCGTTTGATTTGCGTTAATACGTACGTTGATTTTGACTATCTGATTGGTATTATTACGAGTGTTGATCTTGATCATCTAATGGTTGACTTCTGCATGGTTGGTCTTCATTGTTTATCGCGCCGTTGCATTATCTAATTTTAATCGTCTGACTGCATTGGTTACATGATTGATGCTAAGATGTTTGGCGCGATCTTGACCATCGATGTTGTGCATGAATTCTGGTCTTCTCTCCAACGTCAGATCCTTTAATCGATTGAGGTGTAAGAGTGGTCTCCTCATCGATGATCATACTCATGATTAAAATTCCTAACTTGGTAGATTGTAGATGTAGGGTTAGTGTCCTCCTCTAGATTTGATCACAATGGGCGGATTAATCATTAGCATGGGTAGATTAATTGTATGGTTTGATTGGCCATTAGATTGGGGTCTGATTGAGGGCAGTTATAACCATTGGACTGGTGGTCTAATCTAGGTGTGTTAATGGATAAGGTGGAATGCAAGTTGATATGAGTGGTTAGTGTTATCTAAGTGGACTGGTTAAATCGATGGTTTGATCTCAAACGTCTTATTTGATATTCAAAGTAGAAATAAAGGCGGTGAAGAATAGGGGGTTGGAAATGAACAACAAATCAGGTTGCTGGTCAAGGAAATGTATGTTGATTAATTAGTGTACACATGAAGTAGATGTGAAGATGATAAGAAGATTAGTTATATACATGTGTAAGAGCTAAATGTTCCTAGAGTCAATGATAGGATGATCAGGTGTTATTCCGTCTGATTCGTAGGTATTTGTTCAACTGATCTGACAGTTAGATGAAGATGAGTGGTTTAATGATGGTTTCAAGAGGAATTATTGAATACGATTGTCTAATTTACTAATGATAGAGTGATTGATCAATGGGGTGAGGCCAACTAAGAACTATGTGGTTAGTTATATTCCTATCCCACGTGATCGCACATAAGAGGTGATAACGTGGCTCACTCCACGAGGTGCAACTGGTTGAATTAGTAGATACTCTAATAGACCTATATCATACAACAGAATGGTGAGAGTAGAGATATAAAAGTTTGGCCAACTAAGTGGGGTCCACTGAGACAAAAGTCAGATGACAATAGAGAAAACGTGGCCAAAATGAAGAGTAATGGTTGAGAAATTTGGTCGATTGAACAAACGGTTGTTAGGAGTTGAGCGCTTGCAAGGTGATGTGTTGATGATGATATGGATTGAGATCCAATGGTTGCAATTACTTGGTGGTTGATGATGACGGTTAGATCAACATGATGAGCTAGCTATGGAGTATACGATCGAGTTAAAATGTTGGATATTGAAGGATTAATGATTGAAAGATCGTTGACAACCATGCATGCTTGAAATGAGAACATGATGGATTATCGAAGGATCGAGAATTGCACACATATATGGTGCACTCCTAGCATACACCTACATCAACGATTGTTTGGCCAAAGTCCAAGTGAACCTATACATCAAATCAGAGATTTTCAACCATTGGATTGACGTCACTTCTTGGGTTGAGCTTAGGTGTTGTTGTCGAAACGAATGGAGGTGAACCTAGAAATCATGACAGGTAGTAGAGATGGACAGGTGTCTCTCATGCAGATAGCAATGGCAGGGATTAAAGAGGCAGAAAGTTGAATTGGAGTCAGACATAGTTAATTGTTTATAGCTGTTGGTTTGATTTGAAGAACATTAGCTGGAAATGCATGGATCATCTGTAAAGCACACGATCATTGATATTCGCACAAAAGTGCTTATTTTAAGTCATTATCCTTATAGCGATTTTGCATTCTCCTACGTAAAATTTATCTTTTCGTTGACTTTTCCACGTAAGAGTTTCTTCCATTGTGTAGAACGTATTCTTTAGACGAAAATCGACTATTTGCATGAAATATACGCATTTCGGATAATCCAGTATCAAGCCATTTTAGTTGAATCTCATTACGCGCTTTTTCACTTACAAGAGACCCTATCGGGCGATTCTCAAGGACTGGCGGGCCCACAATCAACCACAGAAGACTTCTATCAAAGCTTAAAGAGTCAGCAGGCTAGGATAAGAAGATAGAAGTCATGTACGGGCAAAGCCAGAGGATCGTAGAGCAGGAAATAGACTAAGAGAGAGAAGAATAGCTAAAGATCAAGAGAAGGACTAAAGTGTTAAAAGCCACACCAATTGATATCAAAAGACTAGTTTGACTAATTGGTGGAGCGGATGATAGAGAATAAAGAAGACCAGGGTTCAAGACCCTCCAATGCTATTATTTTTGCATTTTATCTCACCTCTCTCCTATTTCTTTCTCTATCTATCTTGACCCATACTCATGACCCAATCCCATACCCATGCCCATGACCCATACTCATGCCCATTTGCAACAACAAGAGAGAATCGGTCTCACTTGACCGATTCTTCTTTCCTCCATCTCTCTTTATCCTTGTCACTCTCTCTCTCTCATCTAACTAACTCATTCTCAACCGTTAGATCTCTCTAAATCCAATGGTCATCATTTGTACAACAAACTTCCTTTGTCTTTAAGAAGAAATCCACGATCTCTTCTTTGGCGGTTCCCTCCCCCTTCACTTCTCTAACATCCTCTTCTCCCACCTCTTCTAAAAACCCTTCTCACGGTTCTCCATTGGATTGGCAGCTTGCACGATCTTGCTTCCAAGTGCATTATAGCACTTGCAGATTCCCTTCATCCCCGGTGAGTTCTCTCTAAACCACCTACAACTCATCAGCTCCACACCAGCAAGCAAGGATCTTCAATCCTCCACCACCAACAGCCACTCTCCCACCAAGCACCCACGGTTGTCCCCTTCTTCTTCTCTACACGCCCCTCCTCTTTCACCTCCGCCTGCTACTGCATTAGCAGTAAGCATCACAGTCCAAAAATGGACTGGTTTTGGCCACTTCACCACCGGCAAAAGGTGCACTGCCCCCACCAAAATCGTTCAAGAAATGGACACCTCTTTCACTACCTCTACCCGCCTAGGTTGCTGGAGTTGCAACCTGCAACTCCAGATCTCAGTCTCCACACGAACCAGCAACGGTTCGGGTGGCTACGAATCATTTGGAGACTTTCACGTGGCCTCCTTTCTTCCACCATTCTGATCCCTCAACACCTGCAACCCAACAGGTCATCTCCACCGCATACCACCATCAAAACCAATTGCAGAATGATATTTGCTCAAAAGTGTTTATTTTAAGCCATTATCCTTATAGCGATGTCACATTCTCTTACGTAAAACTTATCTTTTCGTCGACTTTTCCACATAAAAGTTTCTTCCATTGTGTAGAACGCATTCTTCAGATGAAAATTGACTATTTGCATGAAAAAAACTCATTTCGGATAGTCCAGTATCAAGTCGTTTTAGTTGAATCTCATTACGTGCTTTTTCACTTGCAGGAGACCCTATCGCACGATTCTCGAGGATTGGCGGGCCCACTATCAACCACAGAAGACTTCTATCAAAGTTGAAAGAGCCAGTAGGCTGGGATAAAAAGATATAAGACATGTACGGGCAAAGCAAGAAGATCGTAGAGCCGGAACAAAGACTAAGGGAGAGAAGAATAGCTGGAGACCAAGAGAATGACTTAGGTGTTAAAGACCACACCAATTGATATCAAAGGATAAGTTTGACTTATTGGTGGAACGGACGAAAGAGAATAAAAAAGACCAGGGTTCAACACCCTCCAAGGCTTTTATTTTTGTACTTTTTCTCTCACCTCTCTCTTATTTCTCACTCTATCTATTTTGGCCCATGACCCATGACCCATACCCATGACCCATGCCCATGCCAATGACCCATGTCCATTGACCCATTATCATCCTATGGCCTATCCACTAGTTAGTTCACAGCCTATCCTTTCCATAACCTATTGGCCGACATGTGGCATCATGTGGCCAAGGCCTTAATGATGGCGCATTGCATAAATGCCTTGGCCCGCAACCCACTTACTAGCCCACTATCCTATTGGCCAACACGTGGCATTCATTTATGGCCCCCAATAATCAAACCCATACAACTTAGAGGTCCATGGTCTCTCTACCTTCTTGGGCCCCCACATTACTTAAGCCCATGGGAGAAAAGGTCTCTTTTGACCACTTCTCCCTCATCTCAAGTAACCACCCCATAACCATCCACGTATTTCACTCTCTCTCTATCTTTTAAAGAGAGAGGGAAACCCAAGATCAAGATCGGTTCCCTCTCCATAGCTTCTCTCTTCTCTCTCCTTCTAAACTCCCTTTCCTCTAGCCACCCTTGGTTGTACAATAAACAACCATCACCAGCCTCCGTTGCGATCATCACCTCTCTTCACCATTAATTCCGGCGAGAAGCTCGCCGGAATTGTTGCAAACTTGCAATCCACCCAAACTTCTTAGGAGATCTTCATCTTCTTCATCTTTTTCTTCTTCTTCTTCTTCTTCACCTTTCCGTAGCACTTCACCAGCCGGGTGACAATAGTGTTAAACGGTTGCTGCACCTCCTCTTCCAACCACCTAATCCACCGATGTTATTTCTCCATAGCTTGCAAGCCATTGCCTTCTTCAACGTTGCTGCCCAGCAACTCCAGCAAGCATTCTCACCTACAGGTTCAGTACATCAACAACCGAACCCTTTTCTCTAGGTAGACCTGCAGGTCATCCTCTCCATTCCATACCGTTTCCATTACAGTCAAACTAGTTGCACGCCTGAAACTCTACCTGGACTGGTGCTCATCCTCTATAGCCACAGCACCTCTTGTGGGAACTATTTTCTTCCCAACTCGTGCTCTCTTCCTCTCTTCTCCTTCCCCTGCCAATGTGAGTTGCAAACCATCTCCACCACCACGCTGCAATCAGAGATTCATGGTCTCCTTGACCGTGTGCTATATCGCCATTGCAGCCACCTGCAACCAACCTCCACGGTCAAGATCCCCTTCTCAATCCACGTGCACATCTTCTGGCTGTGGTGCTCCTCAAATGGACCCGCTAGTCTCCATTACAACGGCTGCAACATCTTGCAGCCCGTATCCATCTCCACCAACTCTCCACTGTTGTTGTTGGAGCAACATCTCATGCTTCTCCACCAGCAGCTCTCTACTCCTACCACCGATCTTACCTGTCGGATCTCCTCCTTCTTCTTCACAGGAATCCTTCCATGCACAGACTGTCACCACCTGAAAGTGCATACCATGTTCTTCAATGGCTAACTTTGCAGATTTGTCCGGCGTCAATAGTAGCTACACCTCTAGCTACGCATTCGCAGAGCTTGAATGCTACGCATCTTCTTTCCAATCCCCATGTTGCTGGCCAAACAAGGATTGCTCCTGCATAACCGTCCTCACTTTGTTGTCGCTGCTAGTGTGCCTCCCTCACCTGAACGAACATCAAACCTTTCACTCTCCACGTGGTGGCAGCAGCACCTCCAACACCACGAGGTGCAACTCCTCATTGGGACAGTTCAGTCAACCACCTGTGTGCGCTATCAGACCATCCATCTATTTAAACTCCACGGCCTGCACCAGTCTCCCTTACATGCACGCCTCCATTCCCAACCACAGCAACAGTGCTTCATCTCTCCAACCACTTGGTTGCTCCCATCTCCGTCAGGAATGCACTCGTCTTTCAAAGCAACTCCACAAACCAGATCTGGTTCGGTGTTCATTAGGAATACCAAACCTTCAACTGCAAAAGATCAGCAACTACTTGCAACCTTCCCTGTGCAACGGACAGCAAAAGCAGCCACATGCTACTCATCATCCTCATGGTTGCATACTTCTCTTGAGATCATCATCCCCCTTATTGGTGCTCTCCTCCACTCTTCTCCCACATTGCACACGGACAACACTTCCACCAATCCTTGCATACACTTGCTAGTGCACCACTAAGGGTCAAGATGTCCATTTCTCCAGCTGAACACAATGGCCCAACTCCGGTAAGTGGGTGAGTACCCTCTTTCTCTCTCTAAAGCCCTCTTTCTCTCTCTAAATCTATCTCTCTCTTCCTCTCTTCTCTCTAGATCTCTTGTTTTAGCCATTTTCTCTCTCTACTTTTTCCTCTCTTTAATTGTTGCTTTCTAGAATAAATTTGATTTCAGTTATTTAAAGTGTTTAATGCAAATTATTTTTTATTCGTGATTAATAAAGTTTGTTAAATTTATTTCAAAGTTTTATCATTTGATTTGTCAGATTTTACATAAATTAGTCAGATAACCTTGATCTCTAAATTATGTTTTAAAATCGATCAAACCACCATTCTCACCTCTTCCATAAATTCTCAGCATTTTTTGTTATTATTGTTCAAATATTTACCCTAACCCCGAGTGTGGTCGATATCCGACACGAGCCACTGTGCGAGTCTGCATTTTTGCAGGATTTAAAGTGAACCGGAATTACAAATATTGTTGAGATTTAGGGTTTCCGTAACCAACGACGCAGAAAAACCTTAATTTCACAGACCTCCTATAAAACCTGCAAAAGAAACCATCTTAGTGTGCTGGTTTCACCTACAACTCATCTCCTTCACCCATTAATGAGCAGCCCTCCTTGAGCACTTCTCCACCGTCCCCTTTGATCACTTCTCCACCGTCATCTTCTTCTCTTCTAGTTGCCACCTGCAACTTCGCCAGATCAGCAACACAACGGTGTTTCTCCTCTTCAGCACCTCCTAGGGCTGCAACTCGGGCTGGTTGGGTCAGGTTAGAGGTCAACCCGAGCCCAACCCGACTTTCAGGACTCCGAGCCCAAGCCCGAACCCAACCCGATGTCGGGCTCAAAAATCCCAGCCCGATCGGGTTAGTCGGGTTAGTTGGGTTGGTCGGGTTCTGAAGAATTTTTTGAATCTCCTTTGGTTTATATGCACCGGATTCATATAAAAATTTTTCTCTCTTGTCATACAAATTTTATATAAACAGCGAAACCCATCGCCCAAAATATTCAAACAGGGACAAACCACAAATCAGATAACACCGCACAATCAATCCAACATAAAATTTACCATCTTTTTTAGTATAAATAAACCACATTTGAAATCACTCATCATTCTCAGGAAATCTAAAATGCAAAGACTAACCCTAACCAAACCTTTCTTTTGGCAATTAAAGACGGAAAGAAGCCATTTTGGGCAAGACTTGAAAACTAGGGCTTGTAAAAACCATTTGTCTCTACTCTATGGCCGTACCTAGTGCTTTCAAAGAGGGGATAGTTCAAAAAAGAATTAAACATACACATCAATTGGAAACCTTTGAAATGGTTGCTCTGTTTAGCTATGGTTCTTCTGCTCAGTTGACCATTTTAATGGTGCAACTCTCTGATGTGCAGTAGAGTTTCTGGAAATGGTTGCTCTTGGATTCATGGCTTGCATGGAGTTTCTCAATCCAAAGTAGAGATGGGACATGCCAATTGTTACCTTGGGGGTTGGCCAGTCAAGGGAAGCTGCTGCTCCAACCACGCAACATTGATGTGCGCAAACTCAGGGAGAGAAGAGAGGAGATAGAAGAGGTTAGGGTTTGACAGAAAAGGGAGAGGAGATGATGGGTTTTCATTAAGAGAAAAGGGAAGGAAGAGATCGAGGCAAGTATATAAGACTTCAACTCGGGCTCGGGTTGGGTCAGGCTTCTCCAAGTCTCAACCCGAGCCCAACGTCTGGTTGAGCCCGCCCAAGTTGCAGCCCTAGCACCTGCGGCCAAGACCTCCTTGCTTGCCGCCTAGGTTGCTACTAGTGCAACCTGTAACACAACAAACACCACCTCTGAGTTACAGATCAGCAGATCTGTGCGCCTTCTTCTTCTTCTTCTTCTTCTTGAACTTCACCGGAGTTCAGTTTCTTTCCAGTCCACGCTAACCTGCTGTTGTGCATGCACATCTTCCTTCATTCCTTCACTTGATTGCTGGACTTGCATCACCGTTGATCATCCTCCTTCACCGGTCAAACCAGTGCCTTCACGGACTGGTTCAGGGTTGCCCAAATCTCTTGTATTCCTCCGCGCATCTACAGATCTGTTTCAACCGAAGGTGCAACATGCACAGCACCTTAATCCTCCCCCTTGCCTCAACTGGGGCTCCCCCCCAAGATTCAAAGTTGCAGGCAAGTGGTGCAACTCACAGTTGCGGCCAGCAACAGCCAGCATCACAGTCCCTCCACAGGTCTTGCATGCACCACCTCACCGTGTGCTCCTCCTTCGTGCATGATGCAACTTCCTCCCTCCATCTTCTCCAACTTCCTACCACAGTTGGACCACCTGCACCTCATTTGGACGGACTGCAGCAACAGCACCTCACAACCAACCACCTTCTTCACGTTCGAGTGTGAACCACCGTGGAAACCCATGATTTGATTGGAGAACCACTATCGGGCACACCATCTCCAGCCCCTCTCAAATGCTCCTCACTGACGTGTGGTCTCACTTGCTCCATCATATCTCATACCCAAGGTCCACCCCCACGTACGTGAGCATTTCACCATTGGTAAGCTCCATACTTCTTTCTCTCTTTCCTCATCTCTAATTAATTTTCTCTCTCTAAATTCTAGAACATTCTCTCTCTAGGGTTGGTAATATTTTCTCTTTACTTTCTCTCTCTAAGCTCTCTCTAGTTTCTACATTCTCTCCCTTTATCTCTCTAAAAACCCTAATTTTCTCTTTCTACCTAATTTCTCTCTCTAGCCTCTTTGATTGCTTTCTAGTTTATTACATGCTTCATTAGTTGTTTTTATTTATTTATTTCAAAATCATTGTAATTTGACATTCCTAGTTTAATAAATTGAATTTATTTTAACACAATTATTTAGTTAATTTCTAGTTTATGTGTTCTTTATTTCTAGATAATCATAATCATCTCTCAAAAGATTATTTTTAATTTTGATTATCACACCACCATTCTCACCTTTTCATCACTCATTTTTAGCAGATTTCTGTTATTATTGTTCTTTAATTGCCCTAACCCCGAGTGCGGATGATATCCGATACAAGCCACTGTGCAAGTCTGCATTTTTGCAAATTAAGTGAACTTATTCGGAGAAATTACAAATATTGTTGAGATCTAGGGTTTTTGATCTGACGACATAGAAAAACCTTACTTTCAATCATGACATGTGGAAGGATCTACACCATGACCATTCCGAAGAGCATGTATTAAATATTAAAAAGAACACCTTAGCATAACCCTATTTGGACCGGTATGCAAATCGGGTCTAAGAGACTGTCACCGAAATGCAACACGAGATAATAACATATTTCGCTAAAATTGTGGTTCAATTTCCAATACTTATATGACAGAACTGGTTTCTAATCAGTAGGAATGATTCAAAGCCTTATTAGTTAGCTTTCAATAGAAATTGATAGATTTCACATATTCAATTTACTTAGTAAGATATGATCAAAATACTAATTATAATGCAAATTTGCCAGATTCAAAGTTGTCTTGTAGTCCAATTTCGAGTAGGCATATGACCTTTCTAGACCTTGGGCCAGAAGAAGTTTTCGTAGTGTTGCGCGGTAGATTTCCAAAAATGTTTACGATTTCTATAAATTCGACTTGTGCTAAAAGTTATGGTCAAAACACTGATAGTAGATTGAACCTGACAAATTCGAATCCCTTTTTGCAATGCGATTTCAAATAAGTAGATGCAACTTTTGGATTTTGCCCAACAAGGGCATTGTTATAGTTATGTCAGTTAGCTATCTAGAATAGTCGGCGGATTCCTACAATTCTATATATGCTATAAATTCATTATTACCAAAATACTAACACTAGACAGAAAAATCCAATTTTGAAGTTTTGTGTTGTGTAGCATTTTTTAGAAGGAAAATTATCTTTTCTAAGATCAATGCAGAAGGATTATTCGAAGATCTCTATGATACACTTTTGGAAATGTATGGCCCGTTTAAAGATTCTTTTTAACGAAGGAGATGTGTTCAAAATAGTGCCTCAGTGCCATATTTTGCCTTAGTCAAAGTTTGAGACTTGACCAAGTCAATTGAGTTGACTCATGCCTAGACTGATTTGAACTTATAGGTTACCTTAGACTTGACTTATGAATTAATTATTTACTCTAACTGATTCATAATAAACCTCACGTAAATTGCACAATAAGCTAGTCGATAAAATGAACTTAATCTAACTCTGATAATTGAACAATTGTGGAGAATCATTGTAGGGTTACTTTCGCACCTAGATTCTCTTACTTAGTTGGTTTCAAAATGAACTTTAGTAGTCTAATTGACCTAATTGGACTACTAGAGAACATTCATAGATCACCTCTAGTTCGGGTACGGGTCGATGCACGGGTTTTCGGGTCGTATCTGGATACCAAATTTGTGGCATGACATGATAGATGTACACAATGCGATTCTTGGGGATGGGAGTGAATTTTGGACCGGAGAGTAAGTAGACCATGGAGGAGTACTAATGATCTTAGGTGATTCCAGCCCATAATCACCAAAACTAAGACTCTACGGCCATATCCCAGTATCAACAAGCCCAATTATCAGATCATTCCCAAAATTGCTTTAAGCCTAAAGGCCATAATTTACACCAATGCCCAAACATTCAGGCGTGCAAGTGGTATGAAGTTGAATCATCTTTTTGTCTTCATAAAGATTGATTACTCCCAACATCGTGGTAATTTTTTAGCTTCTTGAACCATTAGTTTTGCAGCAAAGCCATGGAAAAGGGTATCATAAATGTACACAATGTGATTCTTGGGGGTGGGAGTGAATTTTGGACCGATGAGTGAGTTGAGCATAAAGGAATATTAGTGATCTTGGGTGAGGATGTTGGATGGTCTCATTAGACCAAGGATCAAAGTCTCGGGATCGACCGTTGGATCAGACCCCTTCGATCCCAAGTTGGATTGCCTGGATTAGTCCGATCCACTGTGATCCCGAGACGAGAAAAAAAAATCCAAAAAAATGTAGAAAAATCACAAAAATTCATAAAAAAAAATCATAAAACACATAAAACATTAGGAAAATAAATATTTAAGCATCTTGTGAGGAAAGAAAAGTATAAAAAATAAAAAATAAAAAAATGTGAAAAAATCATAAAAATTTATAAAAAATATCAAAGACAAACCTATGAACAATAATAATGCATGATTATACAAAAATCTACTTAGACTCCTATAAAGCTACTAGAACACAAGCTTCTACATATTTACACAAGATATTAAAACAAATAGATACGTACAATCCAAAAGATATAAAATTTGGTAGATCAAACTCATCATTTGTTAAATAATTGGGAGAATCTACAAATTCTTGCTGCTTAGTGCTAAACCAGTAAACGCTAAAACAATTTTAAGCCCCCCAAATAAGTACATGTTACATACGCGACTCTTACCAGTTGCTTAAACACATCCCTTAGCTTAGAATCTTACACTTGCAAAAACAAAGATTTTCAACTATTAACTCAGTAAATGCAAATATAGCTTTTGAAAATAATAATAAAGAGTTAAAATAAATAAACTTACAATTAACTATTGTTCATAGTAACCATTAGGGAGGTTCATAGGAAAGAAAAATGACCCATACTGGGTGGATGCAGTATCGTTGGGCTCTGCAGTATCAAAGCTCCTTCCAGATTGTCCATAATATCCATTATAACTATGGTTGGACTGTGATTGGCCATAATCATAGCTACGTGGCTGCTGATCATAACCATATTGATGTTGAGGAGGCTGACCATAACCATGTGGATAAAATGGCTGCTGAGGTTGATGTACTTGAGACTAACCATAATCATAATTATCCCCTCCATATCCAAGCTGACTACCATAGTCCTCAAAATTCATCCCATGTACTCGTTCATCCAAGTCGGTAAGTCTTGCATCAAACTCACTCGGGCCACCCCTACTAGTACCAACATGATCTCTTGTGTCCAATCATCATTGCTTAGGTATCTAGGTAAGGCAGTTGGTCTTCTACTACGTCAACCTCGTAGTCCCCACCCACCATGATCAGTGTCTTGAGTGATGATTACATTGTCATCTGGGTGTGTGTTGCCTAAATGACCCCCCTCAACACTTCCACTCCCCCCAACTCCACCACCATCGCCCCCATTCCAGCCATTTCCTCTATCACCACTACTACCACTAGCACCAGCACCAACACCAACACCAGCACCACCATCACCATTATCACCATTACCACCACCACCACCACCACCATCATCACATCAGCATCATCATTTGAACCACGACTTTGATGCTGTGTCGAATCATCTTTGCGACTTTGAACACCTTCATCTAACCAGGACAAGTCATCTCCATCATATGCAGGGGGTTCTTTTTCTCTTAACCAATCATCAAGAACATCGTCGTTTTCAAATATATAATCCAAATTAATTGGATTATAATAATCTTTTTCATCTTTTGTATCAGTTAGATTACGAACCCGAAGTCGCATATTATAGTGGACGCATACCAAATTCTCCAACCTCATCATTGATAATCTATTCCGTGGCTTTGAATGGATAAAGGAGAATGTGCTCCAATTTCTCTCACAGCCTGACGATGAACATGTTTGGCTTAATACTTTAATCGTAATCTTTTATAAGGTAGGAGCAGCCTCACCATAATTGTACCACCACTCAGTTGGGAAAGAAAAAAATATATATTAAAATTTAATATACTGTAAAGTAATTATTCATCTAATGAAGTATAATATCAACATACCTGGTAGACTAAACTTTGCTCTTTTCTGAGCGAGTGGATCGCCAAATTCTCCACTTCTTTCTTCATAAATTCTTATCTATAACTAATATTAAAAACTCATAATTAATTAATAATATGTATCAAATATCAATAAAAGTCTTAATAATAACATATTTATACCCGGTCAATTGCTTTTCCTGCACTATCCATATTCGGTTCTAATTTTTTTATGACATTTTTCAAACTTGTCCTTATATCTTGGTGATGGGAAAAGTTTTTGTCATATCAAAATTTTGGATTTAAAAAATACACTACAAAATAAAATTAATTGTCAATAACTAATAGACATTAATAACATCAAAAGACATTAACAACATAAAAAATACATATTGTCAAATGCAATATTATAGCTTACCTGTTGTATGGAGATCTTGATGAATGTGTCTCCCATCTTCTGTCAATGATTTCAAAGAAATGCTGATGCAACGAGTTTTATAGCTATACGGAGCATCGTAGAGAACCAGGCTCATCTCCAACAATTATTCGTAGATCCTGAGTGGAGAGATTCAAGTTACCCTAAACTTGAGATAAGAAAAAAGGTTCATCGAATCGTGATGGATGAAATTTTTTGGAAAAAGGCATTAAATGAGGTAGCAATGGTGGAGCCACTTGTAAAAGTTTTACGGTTAGTAGACTCAGATAAGCCTATGATGGGGTATCTGTTTGATGCATTGTGTACAGCCAAAGGCATTATAAAGTAGTTTTGGGGTTGCAAGATTATCAATAAAAGATGGAATGATCAACTCCATACTGACTTGCAATCTGCTGCATACTTTTTAAACCCCTATTATCTTTATGAACCGTCAGGCTTTCTAAGTGAAAATGAAATCTGCCATCCAGAGATTACTGTCCAGAAAGTGATATCCAACCTATATCCAAGGCCAGTAGATCAAGCAGCTATAACTTTGGAGGTATTTATATTCACTTTTACAATTATAAAAGCTAATTCTCAAACAATATCATTATTCTAATAAACTCTTGTATTTTGGGAACAGCTAAGAAGGTTTCAAGCTCAACCAGGAACTATGGGATCAGAAGCGGCAAGGATAGTTGCAAAATAAGGGTGTCCTGGTTAGTATTTTATATGTTTTTTAAGAATAAATTATTTTAGCAGTTATTTTATGTATTAATATAACATATTCGTATAATTTTTTTCCAGTTGATTGGTGGAATGGCTTTGAAATAGCGTTGCCAAATCTCCGAATGCTAGCAGTCAGAATTTTGAGTCAGACGACATCTTTTGGTTGTGAAAGAAATTTGAGTACATTCGATCGAATTCATACAAAAGCAAGGAATAGACTAACAACAAGAAAACTCAATGACCTTGTTTTTGTTGAATACAATCTTTGATTAGAACAAAAAAGGATCGATAGGCGACAAAGATATCACACTGATCCAATCAGTGTGTCTGCTATTCTTATGAAAAATCCATCAACAGAATGGATTGCAGTAGAGGATGAAGATGCAGAGTTAGCAGTAGACCCTGAATTGATAGATAATGTCAAAAGAGAAATGACCAATGATGACCCGAATGTCGTAGAGCAAAGGCATTTTTCTACATCAGTGCTTGATACAAAGCTTCCCGAAAATTGGGCTAGAGCACCACCAATGTACGAAGGAAGAATGGAGCCCTTGCCAGAAAATTATTTTGATTTTGATCTCAATCAACTCCATATCGACCCTAATAATTACTATGGATCTAGCTCAGGAGTTGGTTCAAGCACACAATACTATGGTTCACAGTCACAATTCGATCAGAACCAAAATTTTAGTAACTTTGAATGAATGTACATTAGACTTGAGTTTAGACTTTTTAGAATCTTTTGTGTAATTCTATTTTTATTTCTAATACACGGAAGGGGTCCAGTCAAACCCCCTCCTCACACTGAGGTGTTTATCTAAAAGCATAATATTATTATCTCTCTTTATGTCTTATAATTCTTTCTAGTTTCTATTTCTTTTTTCTCATTAAACAAATATATTAATAAAAATTATAAAAACTATAAAAATTAATATAATAAACTTATAGGAAATGTCAAGACTCAAAAGCAATAATAAATATTAATATTTAAAATAATTATTAATGATTATCATGAACACAACGTTCATTACTATTTAAAGTAATAATAAATATTAATGATTATTTTGAAAATAACATTCATTATTTGAAATTTGAATATAATGATTATTTCTTAAGTGGTTTGAAAAAAATTGTTGTGCTTAAAAATTGACTGTAAATAACGGCCATTGTAATAACAGTTATTTTTCGATAAAAATTCGTTATTTAACATAATAATATTTAACATAATAAATATTAAAAAAAAATTTAACAGTTATTTAACATAATAAATATTAAAAAAAGGTGTTTTAAAAAAAATTTAAAAAAATAAAAAAAATGTTAAAAAACCAGTTAAAATCCATTAAAAATCTTTAAAATCCGTTTAAACAGATTTAACACCTGTTTTGGATGCATTTAATAAAAAAAATAGTTTTTAAGATCTGTTTTTTTCATTTTTTCCGTTAAAATCCATTAGAAACCGTAAAAATCCATTTTTTTCCATTTTTAACGCCAACCGTTTAAACGTCCGTTTAAACGAAAAAAAATGGTAACGGCTTCAACTCGTTAAACCGCTTAAACGGCCTCCTTTAAACCTTGTTTCTACCTTGACTTCAAGTAACACTCAGATGCTTCCCTTTTAGTTTTTGTTCTAATGTAGGAAATAATAAAGAAGATGAAAAGTTAAATGGTCTAAAGAACGAGTTGGGTGGGTGATGAGGTGTACAAGGTCGTAACAACAACCTTGATGGAGATGAATGAATACAACTCGATTGGGAGGTACAAATGTGGTGTAGAAATTGAGAATTTGTGGATTGGCGCAGACTCCTGGCAAAAGAAATGCAATTATCATCTGTTTTATATACTCTTGACATCGATTTTATACACTTATCTGTTTTGTACACTCTTCTCATATGTTTTGTACATTATTGTCATATTTTTGTACACTCTTATCATCTGCTTTGTACACTCCTGCCATCTGTTTTATACACTCTTGTCATCTGTTTTGTACTCTTTTCATCCACAGCTAATCCGATATCAAAATTGGAGTTCAAAACATCTACAACCTCTCATCTTCATCTTTAAAAACGTATGCAACCCTTCTCATCTTATTCTTCACTATCGTGGTTGTAATGGTTTCTAGTGGTTAGACGCAGCAATTGACGTAGCAAATAGGATTATCGACTCAAGCTCTAGTAGCATTGCCGAAGCAGATAAAAAGATTAGGCTAAACATGAGCTCTAAAGAAAGGGTGTTGTGTTGTTTTGCATGTGAAGACTCAAATCATCTAATAAAATTAAGTCCACCATTGGAATAATTCTTCTTGTCGAAAGATGGGTTGTTTTGGACATGGCAAATTACTGACATCAACTAAAGATCACAGCCTTGATCGAAAGTTTCTGAAATGTCAATTCTGTGGAAATTTCTAATGGCTAGATGATGGAATGGCCGAAGGACGTAGGACAGTACATAGTACTTCATCAAACCCTTCAACATCATATGCAAGTAGCTCTAAGAGTAATAATGAGAAGAGAATGATTAAAGATGTAGTTGAAATTAATTTGGATAACTTTTGTGCTTAATTTATAGAAAAAATTGGATGTCAAAAAAGTGGCCATACTTTTACTTCCTTTTCCAAGTCATTTTTTACGGTATAAGAATAAACGGTTGACAATAAAGGAGCAAACAAATGACAGTTAAAATATTACCCACGTGTCACATTTGTAGAAAACGAGGGCAAACAGATGACAGCTAAATATGAGTCACGTGGCACATTTGTAGAAAATGATGGCCGTATGGATGTCTGGCCAATTCTTAGATCCTGATTAGTGATTTTCAAACCTTTTGATTCTTGTACCCAAATAATGGTCACTAATGCTCAAATTCTCACAATACGATCAACCCATGAAAATGACTCCAATCCAACGCTTGAGACGTAGGGATTGGCCAAGCATCCATATGGTCAACGTAGTCCACAAATGTGCCACGTGGCTCATATTTTTTGACCTGTCATTGGCACGTCATCTTAAGCGGTTAGCAAACATTTACTCGTTGGGAATAGGTAATGCAAGGTAGAGGCTATTCAGCTTTGTTCCAATCACCTTTTAAAGGGTAAACTCGTAATTGGTAATTTTCTTAGTACTTTTGAAGAGTTAAGACATTTTAGTAAAACTCTGAAACTGTTAATCATTTGAGCAATTTCCCTAAAACTTATCTGCCTATCCATATTTTTATAGCAGAAATACTGAATTCATAAATGGGTCGCTCTACAGGCACCCATCGCATACCTGTCTCCTCTCTTCCTCTCTCTCTCTCTCTCTCTCTCCACTGTAACTTTCCTCTCCCTCACTCTCTCTCGGCCTTACCCACGGTGCTGAACCACCGTGGGGAATATGTAGCCCACGGCTGTCCCCACAGTGGTGCACAGCCATGGGCTACATAGTCCCACGGTGGTTCAGGACCATGGGTAAGGCAGAGAGAGAGAGAGAGAGAGAGAGCTGGTGTGGGTGGCATTTTGGTCCAAGTGGGGTGCCCAGCTGAAAGACGTGTGCCCATATAGCGACCCTTCATAAATATCACAGTTGAAAAAGGTTTCTGCTCGAGGGCTTCTGACCAACCATCAGCAGCTACCATAGGCTCATACTCTGCTTTATTTTACATATAAAACAGAGATGATTCATGCGGGATGCTTTTTCTTTAATTTAGTTTTCATTTACAAATAAACATGTTGAACAATGGAGTGGTGCCAAGAGGATTAAATAAAATAAATCATAAATTCAAATGGGTTTTGCTTTTGTGCAACCGCCAGACAGACTAAGACCAGCCACTGTTGCAACAGCCTGGAAGAGTGATTAAAACTCCACAATCC
This sequence comes from Euptelea pleiosperma, assembly GCA_035048495.1. Lineage (NCBI taxonomy): Eukaryota > Viridiplantae > Streptophyta > Magnoliopsida > Ranunculales > Eupteleaceae > Euptelea > Euptelea pleiosperma. The sequence continues at coordinate 39,994,887 of CM068543.1, forward strand.
TCTCTTTTTTTCTCCATTTTTGACTCTCTTAACTTAAAGATACTAAAGAAAAAAAATAAAACTATTTTACGATTCCAAAAGCTGCTCAGATTTCTCACCCTCCAGCTCATTCTCGTTAAATAAGTCTCTTCGAACAGGTTCATGTTTTAGCTGTTGAGATTAAATAACATTTGCAATGCAAATGGCTCTGATAGCTGCGGCTTATGTTCGATCACTTTCCACAACTGTCTTCATTTGCGCTGGAAACAGTAGGTTCTAATTGGCTACTGCTTGCCGTGGCGGGGGGGCAAAGAAGGGTATCCGACCTCTCTGCCAATCATGGAGGACCATCTTCGCTGCAGTCATCAAGTCAGGTTCACCACCCTGGAAACAAACCCATCCAAGACGTCAATCAAACAGTCACCGTAGTTCACACCAAAAAAGTATGAAAAATGAGAAACCTTGAGACCTAAAAAAGAATTAATATTATTCTGTGCTTGAAAGCCACTCAATCTTCCAAAGAGGAATATGTCAGGAATTATCAAAAGCTAAACTTCACCCAATTGGATGAGCCTAACCATCCCATGATCAAAACTATATAAGTCAAAAACTTGATTTACTAGAATCAGCCGAGCTGTTTAATTTTTGGCCTAGAAGATCTCTGAGGAAATAAAAAAAAAGGTGCATCTGGCAGCTCCATGTGTGTTGTTGTGTGTACAACATGGGTGAGGATCTGGAAAATTGGATAGGCAGATATACTGACCCAAGTACTCTTCTCCAAAAAAAACTTCCTCGGTCCTTGATAAATGAGAATACAGTTTTTTGGGTAAAACCAGAAGTTCTCGTTCTTGTTTACTCGTATTTTAGAGCTGTTATAGAGCACACCAATTGTCTACCCAGGTTGGTGTGCCACTGAATCTGCACCAATATATTGGTTGCACATGGTCTTCCACGGGTAAAAATCAGCACCTAGGGAAGACCACGTGCAGCCTAGATGTGTGGGCATGGATTCCCATGATACACCAATAGGGTTACTAAATCTTATTTATATACTATTCTATGTGCTAAAATCTTACAGTTTTGATGTATACTTTATCTGGATCTATTTCTCTATACTCGTACATACGTTAAGTTATTTTCATGTAATAATGTCTAAACAAAAATCAATGGTCTCAATATTATTGTGTACAACTAGCACGGTTCAGGAGCAATTCTGAGGCAGGTTAAACCCAAGTCAAGCACTTGATTTAGACTTTTTTTTTATAAAATCTTGTGCTATAATTTTACTTTTCTGACATTATAACTACTCTCGGGAATTTCAAGTTCTAGATTGGGTTCCTTCAAGGAGAACAGTAAGAAAAAGGTCAATCCTTTACAGTGACTCAAATGTTGGTCAAGTTGACATAGTTTTCAAAACACTAGGAAAAGTTTCTGAATAATAGCAAGGTCATGTTACCATGACAGGTTCCCACGAATAACACATATTCATGTCTCTCATCGAAATGGGTCTGTAAGGGGTGCCAATGGATAGTTGAAATCCAAATTCAAATCCGTATTAGAATAACTGCAAATCCAAAATTTTCGGATATCGGATTTTTTTTTCAAATTCTTTTCGGATATTGATTTATCCCCTTCGATAATATCCAATCCTATATATCATATAAATATATATAACAGATTTTAAACTCCAGTCCAATAAGTGCGTGAACCTAATGGAATAACCCCATAAGGTTACCCTAATCGGATATTATTCAAATTCGATTTACTTATCAGACAAATCGGATATTATCATATATTCGATAAGTTAATCAGATTCGAATATTGATTCAGAATATCTGTCGGATTTCATATCGAATTTGGATGTGCTTATATATCTGTTGATAGCCCTATGTGTCTGCATTGCATTACATGTCTAATACAGAGTCTATGATATAATCTGCATGTTGGAGATATTCGGCATTTTAAAAAAAATCTGTATGATGACAACCACATTGATTGATGAATAAATTTAATGAGACAACATTCTCGAAGAAAAAGTAGAAGATAAGACAACTAATCATGCCTCAACCTGCGATCCTAACTGACTAAAGATGAAAGAACAACCCCAGAAGATCCTTTTTATCAAGGTTTAAACTATGTAAGTTGACCAAGATTTGATGAGAGCACAAGTACAAGTCGACTCTCAGAGAGAATTTAGTTTTTCAAGTTGAATAAGCTTATGCTGCAAAATATTTGATTGAGACCCTCACAAACTTGAGTCTTGATTATATTATATTTAAAGGAGTTGCCCTTAACTCATCCAAGTCTTGATCAATCTGAGCTAACTCAACAAGTTTTCAAGCAATCCATCAAGTTTAAACACTGCACAATTGCCCACATCAATATTGAGCGTTACAAACTAGAAACATACCTTCAAAAGTTTGCCTGTCATTTTGCATAGTTGAACAAGAAAGTCATTCTCATCAACCCTGCGAAAACACCATAGTAGAAGTTTAGTTTACAAGATGCAGTAGGAAGCGGGACAGACAATTAAAAGATGTTTATATACAGTAGAGCGAATAAAAGTTCATATGCTCCACCACAGGAAAATAACCTACCAGTCTTTTATCTTATATGCTCTTTCCAGATGCTCCTTCTTCACGCGTTTCAGAACTTCTACAATATGTTCAGTAGCATCATCCAAGTTCGTAACACGTACCTGGACACGAGGCCCAAGATGCTCATGAACAATAAAAATCAAGAAACTAAATAGCCGCATCCCTACGTATGTTTATCGTCAATATTCAAATTCTAAGCATCGTTATCTTATGAAAGGGTACAACAAACTGAGCCTTGGTCGAGCTGATCTGTAACGGATCAAGGTGAATAGGAAATGTAAAAGCTTGGCAGCTAAGATATTCTAGAACCAAGTCCATATAATTATATTCAAATTCGTCCACCGGTTTTGTCTAACAAAAGCCTGTGATAAAGCTCTACATTACACATGCAAATACTCACTAAAATCTTTCCTTCTGTCAAACCTCATAGACTATGCTAAAAAGGTGGTATCAGTTTAAATAATTACTTAAGCACTATGCTATTGTTTTTCATTTTTTTCTCAAATAGAACCCATAAATATTATAATGATTTAGTGTTCCAAGATAACTCTGCCAGTATCAAGATCTAGCCTTGCATTGCCAGTCCCAAGACGGATGGAGGAGGATTGCAACAATTGGTAACCGGTGGAAATTTTTAGCCAAATAATTTCACATGAATCCTTATGTAATGTTTTAAGAGATATAATTGAATGGCAGAACAGGATTCATGTTGTTGACCCCAAAATGGTCGGGACAAGACACTATTAGTGGTGATGATTCAGTGTTCCAAGATTCAGTCACAAGCATGATAGCGTGAAGGATGTGGGCTTGAATCTGTCACCAACATTTTCAACTTGTATTGGAGCTTATCGGATTGGATCGAGGTGACCCAACATTGAACATATCTGATCGGTATACCTTTTAAATTTGAATTGAAGAAAACAAAAGTTGGAAGTTCTTAGGTCAAAGCAGTGTAGTTAAGGGCGCAAGGCGCACTTAAAGCGCTAGGACCCTTCGAGCCTGAGGCGTGCGCCTGACTGAAGCGAGGCGTAATATTAAAAAATATAATAAAAAAGTAATCATTAGGCCATATTTTTTTATACCATTATTAAGCCATATATATTATATATATATATATATATATATATATATATATATATATATATAAATAAATAAATTTTTTATTTTTTATCAAAAATTTACCAAAAAACAACGAACCTGGTGCATCGTTTATTACTTAAATTTTGTTTTCTTTAAGAAATATCAGCGATTCAGTATATATAATGGACACGTTCGAGATACATGCCGGTACCGTGTCCCATACCCATATATATATATATATATATAGGGTCAAGAATGGGGGACAACATTTTCATATAACATTTTTGACAACATTTTTGGGGTACCCACATGGAAGATGAATCAATAGCTGATTTTTGGTGAGGATGATCTCCTCACCATATAGATCACCCCTACAAAAAATTAGCACATTATGAAATTTCTAACCCCATCAAACGTGGTTTTCAAGTTAACGATAAAAATAGACGGTTCATAATTTTGGCTGCACCAAGATTTTGTTGTCAAAAATGTTGTATGAAAATGTTGTCCCCCGATCCTATATATATATATATATATATATATATTTTTGTTGTCAATAATTTTTTCTATTTTTCTTCAAAAATTTACCAGAAAACAACGGACTTGGTGCGTCATTTATTACTTAAATTTTGTTTTCTTTAAGGCGTACCTGTCTCCCACGCCTCCAACGTCCAAGACTCCAAGGTAGTCTTCAGTTCCTTTTTCCTTTTTTTGTTTCAAGTCTAGGGTTTTCTTTTTTCTTGTTTATGAATAGAATGAGAGACCAAATTAGATTATACTACATGTAAAAACAAAGAAATAATAAGATGTAACAAGTAGCAAGTTATTAAGTGGCATTACTTCTAAAAAATGAATAATATTACATGTTACAAGCAGCAAATGGGCAAAATACAGAATTTTAAAAAAAAATATATACATTTTAGTAAGGCGCGCGCCTCATTGAATGCTCCTCGCCTTGACCCTTTCGAGGCCCTTTCGGTGCGCCTTGACTACGGAGGGTCAAAGAACAAGCAGTAAGAGGTTTATGAACATACCTTCATTGATATAACAAATTTTATTCATTTATTTATATATATATTTATATATAGGGTCAGGATCGGGGGACAACTATTTCATACAACGTTTTTTACAACAAAAATTGTCGCGGGCCAATTTATAAATTAGAAGTATTGGAATGGGATGATTTTTGGCGAGGACGGTCTCTATGGTGAGGAGATCATCCTCACAAAAATTCAAATCATTCTGATATTCGTAGACTGGTTTACAAGTTGAAGAATTATGGACCGTTTATTTTTATCGTTAACTTGAAAACCACAGTTAATGGGGTTAGAAATTTCAGAATATGCTGATTTTTTGTAGGGGTGATCTATATGGTGAGGAGTTCATCCTCAACAAAATTCAGCCATTGATTCACCTTCCATATGGGTACACCAAAATTGTTGTCAAAAACATTGTATGAAATAGTTGTCCCCCGATCCTGACATATATATATATATATATATGTATGTACGTATGTATGTGTGTGTGTGTGTGTGTGGCAACCTGACGAATAATAGGGAGGCACACAGAGTAAGGTATAAATAATTGACCCCATTATTATCAATCAAGTTATTGACTATTTAGACCAAATCCCGAAATTCGATACTACCCGTTATCCAATAAAGACCTAAGATTCCTAATAATAAATCAAAATCCCCTACACACTTAGTTACAAACGCTTTTTGACAAGCATTTGCCGCAATTGGTCGTGTGAACCAAAAACCTATTAATAGATACGAACACATTCCGACTAATCCCAAAAAATATAAATTTGTATCAATTTGGAACTAGTAACTAATCCCAACATGGAAGTACTGGAAAAACTCATATAAGCATGAAATCTCAAATATCCTTGATCACGAGACATCTTTGTCACTATAAATACGAACCATGATTCCAACAGTCGCAATTAATATTGACATAATAGAAGCAAGTGGATCAATCAAGTGGAGGAAAGAAAGGAAGCCCAATGAAATACGAATAGTGGATATAAGAACGAAACTTGAAATAATCAAAAGGCAATATCAAAAAATCGGATGCAACAGATTCACTATGTGAGAAGGAAGCTGGGTATATTAGAGCAACCATTAGAAACTGGAAAAGAACAGATTCTCAGACTATTTATCAATATGGTTGCTAAGCATTGTCAATCATCGAAATTCCAACTTCATAGCTTCAATTCAAAATGCCCAGAATTGTTAAGATGGGATCATGGCCGCTATAGGATCACAAGTCCTAGACAGAGACCTGATCCAATGGACCCAATACATAGATTCAGACCCGATGGTAGATCAGATCATCGGATTGACCCAATCCATTGACACCCCTATTGAGGAAGCAGGCTTCTCTGAAACTGAAGCTTGAAGGATGATGATGGAGATAGACTAAAGAAAGTCAAGAAAGACGAGTTCTGAGCCAATAGGCAAGCTTAGATTGGTACAACTGTATCACTCCACAACTCAACTGAAAACTAGCATCCCCATCATGAAAAAAATCTTAAGCCACTGGTAAAAGCTGTACAGAAACTATACTAGCATGTATTTGATATATTAACCAACTTGATTCTATAATGAGTACTAACAAAAGGCAGAGTAAAATGAAATGGCAAGAAGATTTGAATGAAATAAAGGTAGTTAAAATTTTCTAGAAACAAGAATAAAAGCCCTTCTTAAGGGTATTTTGTAAAACATCGGAGTTGCGGATGAAGTAAAATGGGGAATGGAATAAAAGCGTTTTACAGTAAATAAACAAATAACCATAAGCTCATCAACAATTGCTAAACAAGAGGGACCAGCGAATACTTACTACACCCTTAAGTACAATATCCGTTTCGGAGTCACTATTCTGGTAAACAACTCCAGGGCAGTCAATCAAGAAGATCCGTTTTGTGAGTGTTATGTACTGCCAGACTTTTGTCTCCCCTGGAATAGGAGCCACTTTGCAAACCTTGTGAAAGAAAAGAGAACAAATATATCAATTAACCTGGAGCACCAAACTAAATAAGAACCATTATCAGAACCATAAAATGCAACACACAAAGTACAATATATGAAAAATCCTTCAGACAGGATGTCACTCAATTTATCCTCCCCCTATAGACAGCAAACAAAGACCCACAAAAGTGACTCAAAGCTAAAAACACTTCCTACACAATCCAAGTAAACCTTTATTCTTGAACTGAGACAATCAATCTAAGCATGGTTATAAGAGAAATTGTTATGCAAATCCATTAACATATCTCATAAATTTCAACAATGGATAGATTTAACCTTATATTCTAAGCTTCTTCAAGTAATGAAGTCATTGTAATAAGCCAAAGTTGATCATCACCGGGCAGTAAGTACATTAAAATAATAAAAGCATAATAATATTAGTACCCAAAATAACAGAGATGAGCATTACATTCTTTGTACGTAAGGTGTTGATAACTGATGATTTCCCAACATTTGGATACCCAACAAATCCAACGGATATTGCTTGTTTGTCGCTTTTTAATCGGGAAAATTGCCTCAGTACTGAAAGAAGAGAACCCTGTTAAACAACAACCAAAAATTTGGAAAGAAAAACAGAAATAGCTTATCAAAACAAAATTTAACAAATAGGAACATTACCACGAGGCTGCAATATACAAATAATTAGACATATGGTGGTACCTTGCCAAAGGATTTATTGATGCTTGCATGGAATGCTAGAGTAGGATATTCCTTTGATAACACCCAGAGCCATTCTTTTGTAGTGCATGCTGGAACCAAATCACACTGAGAAAGAAGACGTCCAATTTTCAGTAGCTTTGCAAGGATTGTCACAGAAAGAAGATACACCTCAAAATATCAGACAAGTTCCATATATGAAATAGGCAACTAACCTTATTTAACAAAATAACCATATGCTTATGCTTGCAATGCTCTTTTAGATGCCTCTCCAAATGATAGCATCTTGTCCCTTGTGGGTCCCTAGCATCCAACACCTATAATAGAGTAAGAAAGTGGGGGGGGTGAGAGCAACACAAATGGTGGCTCCGAGCATCCTACAGGTATGCCACATGAACAAACATGCTGTTGTTAGACCTTCTTTATGGTCAACCTAACGGATAGTCTAGATTCCTCTCAAAACAATCACCAAGTTGCAAATATAGGTGATTACATGTGATCCACATCACTAATGCTCGCCAACAGGCTCTCAAATTTTAATTTCGCAACATTTTATGGCTCAAAACCAAGGGAATATACACATATGCGTGCAGAACGCAAACGGGGTATTTGACTAGTGAATACTGACCTGCACAACAACATCTGAAGAGTCGATGACTTTGTAGAGCTCACCCCAAATACGTTTGCTTTGCCCTTTCTCAAACATTGTATGCCTAACCCGGTCCCTTAAACCATCAGCTTCACTTGCTTCTAGAGATGGATTAGCTGCTGACTTTTGTTCGAAAGCATCTACAAAATCGAAGAGAAAATATTAAACTACATAAACGTCTTGAACTAAGCAAATGGTGCCACTCAATTTAATTTGTAAAATCAATACGTGTTTTCTTCTTGACTTCCTACACTAATAGAAATACGTAACAAGCTACTCGTATCTTGACTTTACCTCCACTCTATGTCAAAAGTATCTGAAATACAAACTGAATACAAATTTGGGCGATTAAGCAACCAAATAAATCAAATTCTTTACCAAAGAAAATAAAAGGCATAAATGAATATAATTGCCTTTACCCTGAGACACATCAGCTTTCTTAAGTAGTGATTCATAATCAGCCGCAAAGAACTTTGGACGCTTCCTCTTATTCTTAGGTCCAAATGCGTCTTCAAAAGGCTCAGTATTCAAAAGATGAGCCCTAGCTTGCTTGACAAAACATAAATTTTCAAAAAGTGAGTAGAAGAAATGAACATTTCAACTAGAACGAATACAAGCTCGTGCAAACATCAACACCCTTGCAAAATGAATCAAATAAAGTCAAACAAAAACTTATACCTTCTGATGATCATTTAAAAGTGACATAGGCAGTTTCCTCTCTTTCAAGATGACATTGTAGTTACTAGACATTCGGTTTTGAAGCTCTTCTCGGAAAAACTCAAGCTCTTTCTGATTTACCACTCGGGTATTCCCTAAACAATTTTAGTCAAAAAAAAAAAGGTTGATAAAGTCAACAATGATAAATTATGCTAAATAAGTCCGTCTGCTGATGGATTTTGCAATGCTAATGTGAACTCCCATTGTTGTATCTCCATATCTTAATTCAATAAATTGGGATAAAGGGAGAGAATTCAACCTACCAAACCAACGACGATTGGGTTGGATTCGCGTAGAAGGTAGCTCCTTCGACTGCAATTCGTGCTTCAAAACCTTTCCTTTACGGTCTCGTTTCGGCCTAGTATTGTACATCTTGAGGCGCCGCACTGTGGCAACGCTCCGAGCGTCTTTGTTCCCATCCCTACGGTTGACATCCAGCGAGTGTTTCGACTTTCCAGAGATATTAACCTTATTCTCTTTCTTCTTCACCATCTTTACTGCCCCACAAGAACACGTCACTATCAAATTTATGCAAAGTCGTGTGTGTAGAGAGAAAGAAAGAGAACAAAGTCCAAAATTTGATTTCAACATCCCTAAAACCTAAATACTAGGCTTGAGACAAACCCTAACCCTAACCACATACTCTAAAAAAATGCAACTTTAAGAGTTTTCCGTTTACTTGAGAGCCTAAATGTTGTCCGAAGCTAGGGTTTTTCCGAGTTTCCAAGAGAAGGCGCCAAAGATAGCTGAATAGAGACATTTGAATGGAAAAGAAATTTAAGCGATCAGGAGAAATTAAGTACTTTGATATTCTCGAGGGCAAACAAGTGCGGAACTCGGGCTAGATGCTTAGATCTCTTCTCTTACCTGATGTGAAGCGCGGAGCGTTGAGAGCGAAATTTAATAAAAGTATCCTAAAATCTAGAGTGCCTCTAAAGCATCCTAGTGTGTCTATGTATAATTACCATGGAGAAAGGTTTTTAAATAGATCTAGTGTTAATATAATACTACTTTCATGTGACACATTTGCCATAGATTACTATAAGATGTATGTGAAAGGGACAAAAGTTATATATACTAACTTGCAAACTAGAGATAGATTTTATAACTGGATCTAGTCGTAAACGAATACGATCTCAATGTGAGCCATTTGATATAGGTTATAAGGTAAATGAGAGAGTAAAAGAACCTGCATTTGAAACCCCATTTGTGAGATTTAATTGCATTTCGTAAAACTTAATTTCAAACTTAAAAGTCTAAAACTAGGACATTCAGACCATTTGGTAACCATCTGGAATTCATACCTAAATATTCAGAAACTGAAATTCAGTGCTTTTTTTAAGCCATCCCCGTTTTACTTACTGCAGTAAGTGAAAGCAATTTTTTTAGTCCAATGTTCTCGCTATTTGCCCTTATGGGTCTTCTTACATTAGTTTCTACTATTCAATTCTCCTAATACTTATATAACTTTGATAGATTTGCAGGTATAAGAAAAGACGTTGGGATGTTAAGCAACTTATTGGATCTGGCGGGATGCCGTCATCCCATTCTGCCACAATTATTGCTCTTCCGGTCGCTATTGGATTCCAAGACAGCTTCGGAGAAACACTATTTTCCTAATGATCTTTAGCATGTGTTCTATGATCCCTGACTATCTTGTAAAAATTTTGGGCTTTTTTACTTTACCCCTTTATTGATGCAATTTGGATCTCACCCAATGTTTCTAAAATATTAGCGTCTCACCCTTTGACCATGGTCAACTGACCATAGACAGTCATTAACGGTCTCCGGATGGACATCACGGTGGTTAAATCCATTAAATTCCGTTTTTGAAATTTTTAATTTCAGCACCATTTTTTTCGTTAAATTCTGCTAAAATTGTTAAAATTTATTAAATTCCATTTTTTTTTCCATTTTTGCCCGTTTTTTGCTTGTGCCCTTTACTTTCTTGATGCAATTTGCATCACATCCAATGTTTTTAAAAAATTTGCATCTCACCCAAGGTCATTATAGTCATTTAAAAAATATTGGGAAGTCCATCCGGAGACCGTTAATGACCGTCTATGGTCAACGTCGAAGGGTGAGACGCAAATATTTTAAAAACATTGGGTGAGATGCAAATTGCATCAATAAAGGGGGTAAAGCAAAAAAGCGCCAAAAAATTTTAGTTATCAAATTGTTTACTATCCACTACTCGATTATGTGATGAGTCACGAGTGTTAATCAATTTATGTTTCTCTTTAAAGCCCCTCTTGACTCGTAGTGAGCTATTCTTCTAGAAGTCCTCTAGCAAAAAACTACGATTTTGTCTGGTTGCTTAAATGAACACTGTTGACAAATCTGAATTTCCACATGTTCTCGACCTTAATTTTGGTTGTATACTTAACCAAGGTTTATTTAAAAATTGCTCCTTACTTTGAAATTCAACACACAACTATTGACGCTTTCCTTTCTGTTTACTTGTTTACCGCGTGGTTGTGAATTTGAGGTGTTTATAGGTCTAATATAGTATTCAGCCTGTTGTCCATCTAATCGCGCATTGTAATAATTTGTGATTATTGTCCATCTAATCACACTTGTATATTGGAAGCTAGCCAGTTCTTTTATGAACTATTCTATTTTCACACATTTAAAGGACAAAAACAAGAGTTATTTAGTTTGTTCTTTTTGGATTCACGATTGTTAGTTGTTCCATACTTCACAGACAAAGATATGTACGCGATACACCTTTCAATCAACAATTCTTCCTTTGCTATTTCCTTTCATTCCTACTTCTAGTCCAAGTTTAAAAAGGCTAGTTCGGGAACTGAGGCGTTTTATCTCAAAATGGCGAAGCGTAGCCTCGAGGCGGTACCAAGGCGTAAGCCTCATTTAAGCCTCAATGTTTTTAAAAAAAAAGTGCTTAAAAAGTCTAAAAAAATATAATTAATTCTATAAATATGAAAAACAACATATCATGTGAAAAAAATAACTTAAACAAGTATAAAAGTAATTAAGGCTATAACTTTTGCCTTAGGAGCGACGTTGTCTGATCTCTAGCTAAATGCATGAATGCTAATATCAAATCTTAAAAAACGTAAGGCACATAACTAAATTACCAAATCTAAGTAGTTACTAAGCTAAGTCCACTATCTAGTGTCTACTAATAAAATATCAATACTAACAAAGTAACTAACAAGATAGAGTTAGGAAAGTAGAGCAAGTCTATAATGTAATAAAAGCTAAAATCTAACAAGTTAACATATAAACACAAAGTCCAATAACAAGAATACAAATCTAAATCCTATTCTTCTACAACAATCATCAATCTTCTATTCTTCAACAACCCCAATATCATCATCATCTTCCCATTTAATCTATTCTAGATGGGAAAAACTAGGGATTAAAAGTTAGATTTAGTGTTTCTTCCAAAATAAATTGTTTTAGATAACAAGATGAAACCTTTTAGGTCATTTTTCAATATAAAAGAATAGTGGGGAGGTATTTTGGGGAAAAAATGGAAAAAAGTGAAAAAAAAAATTAAAAAAGGGGTTTAGGTTTTTCAAATTTACCATGTAAATCTAAGGCTTAAGCCTCAGAAAGGTACCTCGAGGCTATTTTTGGGCGCCTCGCCTTGAGGCGTGCCTCGAGGCGTAAGCCTCAAACGCCTTTTTAAACTTTGCTTCTAGTAACTATCTATTTGAATCTTTCAAGCCTTATTACTCACATCGAAGGGCTTGACAGCCTTGTTTCTGCCTTTGCCTCACTGAAACTTGCCTCACCTTATATGTTTACCACTTTACCTTCATAGAAGATAAACATAAACTTATACAAGAGATCATTCATATCCTCAGAATCATTCGTAAACTTGTACAGCAAAGACAATAAACCCTTAAACACTAACTAAACCCAAGCCCGACCCAAAGTTGGTTTGAGCCCGTTCAAGTTGCAGCCCTATGATTTTGCAATGCTATGCAAACTCCCATTGTTATCTCTCTTCGGATTTTAATTCAATAGATTGGGATAAGAAGAGTTGCCCAATATCCTTAGTCATGATTCATTGGCGTTTCTCCCTTTCACAACTATGGGACCGTCACAAGGAATCCTCACCTTCCTATGGAGCTGGATCGTTAGGACTCTTATCACTTACTAAATCCCTTTACTCTTTCTTTTTTCTCTGTATGTCTCCCTTTAAAAAATCCAACATAGTAGAGAAACAAAAAAGCCCATACTAATTCTTTAGATCTTTGTTTTATGGCTAAACTAGAATTTTTTTTGTATGTCCCCTATCATGAATTTTTAAAGTAAAACATGAATACATCACTCAAATAGCTTTTTAACATTGTGACCAAATTTTTTACAGTATTTTGAATGTTAAAACCAAATTATACTCGAGGAAAATTATATTGAAACCCAATATTTTCCAAGGGAACCCACCCCATTTTAAAACTATCAGTGGTCACCCCCATTGTTTAAAGCAGTGTTTTTAAAGGCGTGTGAGGCTTACACCTCAAGGTGTGCCTTGGGGGCAAAGCTCTTAAAAACGCCATGTGCTCAATCAAAAGGCGTTTACACATCTAAGGCGTACGCCTCACTCCAAGAGGCATTGATGAGGCTTACGCCTCTCAGTGAGGCGTACGCCTCGTCAACGCCTCTAGGATTGGGCGTACGGCTCATATGTTTTTTTTGGCATGTTTTTTTAAAAAAGAATGTCAAGATATTAAAAAAAATAGGTGTCGAAGGGACCCAACATAAAAATAAAATAAAGAACCTTACGTTTAATATTTAAAAGGGACCCAACATCGATTGATCTACAATTGATTGACGATGAGATGCTGAATTTCGACTTGGACTATCAAGAAGAGGATGTTGTTCATATAATTGATGAAGATGCATTTAATTTAATAGAAGATTGAGTCTTTGATTGGTGTTTTGCTTTTTTGTTAGAGTGGTTGGAACTTGGAACTTGGAACTTGGAAATATACTTTGTTTTTTGAATTTTTGCTACATTTATTTATAGATTTAAGTACTTATCTACCTAAAAAATACGTGCGTGTGAGGCTTACGTCTTACGCCTCAAGGCTTTGGCTCGTGAAGTGCCTCGCCTCACACCTTAGCGTTTAAAAACACTAGTTTAAAGGCACCCCATCTTCTCCCACACCGTCGACACTGGCAACGACACACGGTGACATTACACCGTCTGGCGACACTTATCTTACGCCTGCAACACCGTTCGGCTGCCATTCATGCGAGTTAAACTTGTTTTTTTCTCTTTTTTTTTTAGTTTGAATTCCAACAATTATCTTACTTCGTCTTCTTCCTCCTAGCCTTCGTCTTCTTTTTTGAGTTAACTTGAGTTTTATCATTTAAAAAGCAAAAGGATATAGGTCGGGCTCCGGCACTAACTAAACGTGTACAACAGAGACAGTAAACCCTTAAACACTAACTAAGCCTTAGAATGTCTCCAACAACTTAACATAGAACTTACACTTACATGCCCTTCAATCCTTAAATCCGATCGAAAAGCCAAATCTAATGCGAGTTTTCTGCATAAATGCAAACAAAACAAAGATTAAAGAAAAACATTTGGCAGAATTTGGAGAATATTGGAAAGACAAGACTTACACTTTGAAGAAACCTGAAAATGAGATTCTGGAACAGCGAGATTTCCCATATAACAAAATAAAATAGTATATATCTAATAATCACTACCTCCAACTACACAAAGAAACATTAACCCTCAAGAAGAACTTAGCAGAATAGTTTTCTTCTGTAAAGGTAAAAGACTGTATTAGGAACTAGAAAGATGTCCTAAGAAGACACTCTGTGCACATGTACACCAAAACCGCTTTGACCATTAAAAAACAGTGCAACCTGAAAAGATTATAGAATAAATGCACGCAGAATGGCATTATGGCAACATGGTATTTGACTACAAAACCAAGAGTAGCCACTACAGCCACCTCTTTCATGTATGAGGCTATGAGACATATGAAATCGCAATAAGATTCAATAGGTTACGCAAAATCACAACTTGTAATGTAAATAGTAGATGAAGAAAAGAGAACAAGTTAACTGGTTACGATTAGTATGAAATACGACTAAATCACGGTGCTACTCCAATGAAGTTCCCAATCCTTCAAATCGAGAGCCTTCATATGATCATGAAAACCCAAAGTAAAGATCTCAATTTGAATTTCAGGGGCATCTGAGTTTCCTATGTTATTTCCATCAACCACCATACATGTTTGTCTAATCCAAACCCTACCTTTGGATCTGAGACCCAAATTTCACCATAAAAATAGGAAAATCTACAAAATCAAACCAATAACGCACACAAATCAATCAAAACCCATTTCCTACAAATGATCCGAACCGTTCTCGCAGCCAAAACGAACTGATCACCCAAAAAAAGTGGAAAAAAAAAAACATACCGTAACAAACGAAGACCTAGGGTTTCTTCGGTTTCACCGAGAGGTGGAGTCGTGGACCGTGGAGAGCGCTAGAGAGAGAGAGTGGAGGGGGTTAGGGTTTCTAGGAGGAAGAAAAAGGGTCGTCGAGGCGAGAGAGGAAAGCGGAAAACCGAAGAGGTGGAGTCGTGGACCGTGGAGAGCGCTGGAGTGAGTCAGAGGAGGGGTAGGGTTTCTAGGAGGAAGAAGAAGAAGAAGAGGAAGGGTCGTCGAGTCGAGAGAGGAGAGCAGAAAACCGAAAAGGTGGAGTCGTGGATGTGGAGAGCGCTGGAGTGGAGTGAAAGATACGAGGGAGTTAGGGTTTCTTGGAGGAGAAAGAAGAAGAAGGGTGTCGTGTCGTGTCGTGTCGTGTCGAGAGTGTGGGTACTATTTATCTGCCAGGACATACGCTGCGTTTGGTTCGGTACTTTTCCAAGAAAAGAAAACAAAAACCCGGAAAAGTGTTATTTCCCTGCGTTTTGTTAAAGATGAAAAGTGGGCCCCATGGAAAATACACTTCCTTAACTCCCCCTTTCAAAGGAAAACAACTCCCACTCCTAAAAAATGGAAGTCGTTTTCCACGTCATCTCTCTTATGTCTCGCTCTTGATCTCGCGCTTGCACAGCACGGGACTTAGAATCATGGTCTCTTCCACCGACTACTGCAAGCCCGCTGCCTCTTGCCCCCTCCTAGCACCTCTTGCCACCGCCTATCACCTCTAACATAGCTTGCCGCCGCCTGCCCCTATTTGCCACTGGTTGCACAGGTCTTGGACTCTTGCCGCCACCTGCTACAAGCCTACCCCCTCTCTTGGAACCTCTTGTCGCCTCCTGCCACCTCTACCACAGGTTGCCACCACTTGGACTTCCCCTTATTGTGTCCTTCAAAAAGTGGGTTTTGTTCTCAAACAAAGAAAGTAGAAGTTGCTGCTTCAGAACTTGAAAGTTGAAACCGAAGCTTCTTTAATGTAGATTCTGCAATTCGTGTAGAATTTTTTTCTTTTGGTTGGTGATCTTTGTGCAAGTCGTGTTGAATTTCTCTTTTTGGTTTTTGATCTTGGATTTGGTCTCGAAAATGTGGAATTGTCTCCATGTGTGTGTGACTCATGGAGAGTTGATTGGTAAAATTGTCCGGTAGTGGGTTAATGTGTGTAGGATGTACCCACGATAACAAGCTCTGGTAGTTTGTTCGGTTGCCTCATTGAATTGCTTAATTTCATGCTATCTGGACCTTGATAAAACACTAATGATTGTCGAGAAGTGCATTGATTTTTTTTTATTTATCGATTTTAGCTTTAACTTTTGGATAAAAGATAACATATGGGTTTTGACTAACACAATTAGTAAACAATGATTTGGTTCGTATCCAATGCATATATCCATCACCAACAACTAGTGTAACTGAACTTTATGTAGATGGTTGCAAAGGTTTACTTTTAAATGTATTGTGTTTCTCTGATTTCACAGGTATTCTTCAAGATTGGAGTGGAGTCCTAGTTGCATATTAGAACATCCGCGTAAAATACAAAAGAAACTTTAAATATTTGTTACATTTCTCTTCCAATGAGATCTCAAGGGGTTGAAGTGTGGTGGTAATATTGCTTGCTGCTTGTTGGGGCCAATTTGATCTTTCTTCCCATGATCCAAGATGACAGAACCATATCAGGGTTAGTGAAACAAAACTATATATTTAGGTCAGCAACCCATTTGTTATTGTCTAATCAGTGATGCAAATACCTACCTACAACACGGTGATGCAAATACCTACCTACAACACGTCAAACAGCTTGGATGAAACTTAAAGGTATACGAATTGTAGAACCTTATTGGGTTATGAAGAGTACACACTAAACTGGTCAAACAGTTGGAAGAACTGTGTGGTATGACAATTGCTTCAATTAGCATATGGGGTCTCGTCAGAAAATTTGCTACTATTATACATGTTAGAGCTTAGTTACATCTTGCAAATGGTTCGATCTACTTCTCTTTATTTTGACTAGCAATGTTAGCTGTTAACTAATATGCTAAGTCAATTTTTTTGCTTATGTAATTCATGGGTTGTCACGAGTTACAACTAACTTGTTATATAGGAGTTAGAACATTGTTAACATTTTCATAAAATTGGTTGACATGTACTGTTTTAAAAACCAAACAACAACAAAAAAATTCTATTTTTTTTCCAGGATTTAACCAAACAGTATGAAAACAGATTCCAAGAAATGGGTTTCCAGGAAGTGGCACTTCCTGGAAAACCACTTCCAACGAACCAAACACAGCCATAGTTGACCTTGGAATGTTATGAAGCATCAAACTAGCCATGCCGAGATGGAAGACGTCGTTTACATCGGAATGTAGGCGAGTACGATCAAACCGAGGAATGAGCAAGATTCATAAATACACTGGGAGGGTGAGTTACGTTTGTGCCAAAGTCGGCTTTGAGAATATAGAAACACCAACCAACATAGTCCGAAGTCGGTGATTTGTCAATGTGATAAAAGTATGGGGGAAAAATCCCACACACCCCCTCGGGATTAGTGCAGATTAATCTCTTCACTCCTGATGACTAGTCGATCACGGACTGGGCAAACTCAGGGTAACTGAGAAGTCAACCCGTTTGCACCTCAATCCGAGAAGTCCTCCACTAGTCCAGAGTCTCCGTCTATCTCCGAGCTGAGAACTCCGTGAACTTGAAAGTAAGGTTTTTTCGTGTCGTCAGATCAAAAACCATAGATTTCAATAATATTTGTAATTCCGATTCACTTTAAATCCTACAAAAATGCAGACTTTGTATAGCGATATGTCCGATGTCGAATCCGCACTTGGGGTTAGGAAACACAATTTATCGGAATATTAGAACAATAGAAAGTACTTGAAAATATGGATGGAAGGGTAAGAGTGTTGATTAATAATTGATATTTAAAATAATCTTTTTTGGAGAGATTTCTATCAACTAATTAACATAACTAAAAAGAAAGAAATACCATTAATGGAAAAGAGAAACTTATTTATTAAAATAATACAAATTACAATGCTTGAATCTAATTTATTCATCAAAGAAAATAAAACAAATAACCATTACTCTATAAGATATTATAAGAGAAGAAATATAGAGAGAAAGAACAAGCTTTTAGAGAGAGAAAATGAAAGAGAAGATAAAAAATGGAGATTTACCATGGTGACTTACCAATGGAGAAGAGGTCTACAAGGCCGTGTTCTTGCTGGTTTTTGGATGAGAACCGAACCAGGGAGAGTAGAAAAATAAAGAGGTTTAGAGAAGAAGGGGAGAGGGAACCTAGGGTTATGATGTGAGATGAGGGAGAGAGCCAAATTTTAAGGGAACCCTAGGTCCTTTATATAGATTTTAGGAGAAAGAGAGTGAATCCATGTAAAGGTTTATTGTGTTATAAGAGCCGTTGGATCTTCTGAGATCCAACAGTTGAGGGAGAGATCCCTTTCCTTGAGAGAAAATGGGAAAGAGGAATCGGTCAAGTAAGACCGATTCTCTCTAGGTGTTGCAAAAGGGCAAGGGCATGGGTCATGGGCATGGGCATGGATCATGGGTATGGGCATGTGGCATGGGTCTAGGTCATGGGTATGGGTCATGGTTCATGGGTATGGTGTGCCAAGATAGATAGAGAGAGAAATAAGAGAGATGTGAGAGAAAATACAAAAATAATAGAACTGGAGGGTTTTGAACTCTAATCTTCTTTATTTTCCTTCATCCGCTCCACCAATTAGTCAAACTAACTTTTGATGTCAATTAGCGTGGCTTTTAACACCTTAGTCCTTCTCTAGGTCTTCAACTCTTCCACTCTCTCTTGGTCCTTAGTCCGACTCTACGATTCTCTGGCTTTGCCTGTTCTTGGCTTCTATCTTCTTATCCTAGCCTGCTGGCTCTTTAAGCTTTGCTAGAAGTCTTCTGTGGTTGATCGTGGGCCCGTCAGTCTTGAGAATCGCCCGATGGTGTCTCTTGCAAGTGAAAAAGTGCATAATGAGATTCAACTAAAATGACTTGATACTGGACTATCCGAATTACGTATATTTCATGCAAATAGTCGATTTTTATCAAAAGAATGTGTTCTATGCAATAAAAGAAACTCTTACGTGGAAAAGTCGACGAAAAGACAAATTTTACGTAGGAGAATGTGACATCGCTATAAGGATAATGACTTAAAATAAGAATTTTTGAGCGAATATCACAACCCCCAACTAGCATATTGCCAATCCTTGGCAATTATTGCGAAATAAGTTAGCTAAAAAGGGCTTGGCATAACATGCAACTTATTTGCATTATTCAGAAAAACTCTATTTTGTCAGATTTATTTCAAGGATGCAAGAAATCATTCACACATTAGAGCTAATTAGCAAAATGTAACACTTCTACAAATGGACATTCAAACAAAAGATTACTCAGACTCAGTATGTGTATGTGTTCAACATCATCTTTATCTGGCAGTATAGATATCTCAATCATCTTAGAGACTATATGTCTCGACCTCAATCCTCACTTTTATACCACTCAGAAGTGAATCACTCAGAAATGGTTTTATATTTTTCTCTCAAATTATATGTGAGGAGATGAATATAGGAACTGACAAACGTCTCACATATATAGTTTTTGAAATGAGGATATAAGAAGATTTAAGATCTCATGATTTGAATGTTATATCACTTAAGAATGTCGGATCAAACTCTATAATTTCTCTTTTCTCCATTCTCCACACTTGATGATGGTACTAATCTAGAATCAAATAGGACTTATATAGGTTGTATTGAAGCTTAGGATAGGTTCAGAAAAGAAGGGTATTCTGAAATTCAAAAATTCTGAGAGAATATCTAACTATTCTTTACAACTTTTCCTAGGTATAGCATTTCCTTGACTTTTCTTTTTTTCTTTTTCAATTTTTGTCTTTTTGGATATTGTTTTATCAGCCTTCTTTTTTAGATTTTTTTTCTTTCTTTCTGATTATGTTTCTTTCAGCTCGAACCATTTGTTTTTCTTTTCTTTTCTTTGTTTCTATCTTTTCATGGTGTAATCATACCAAATACTCTTTGATCTCTCTCAGAAATAGGTTATCGTACTGAACTCTTTTTGAGATTGGGTTTTTGGTTGATGGGTTAACAAGAAAAGGTTTTCATCAAAAAGCTCAAAAAGGGTTTTTAATAGTATAGATGTTAGGTAAGCTAAAACGTCTTATTGGTTAAAAAGATGGCCTATATCATTTTTTAGGGTTTGCACTTTCATCTGTAATGCCTCGAATAGATATAGAGAAGGTTCTTTATGTAATAATCCAATTTTGACATCGTTCCGAGTTCCATGACCAAAGCAATGATTAATGAGATCACTCAATGGACTATTTGAGGACTAGAAGAATTGTGAGTCATCTTGTGACTCAGAATAATTTTATAACCCTCAGAAATGATGAAAAGTTCAAAAGCTCACTGGGCTAGGTCTCCACAATTATTCTTCTTGGATCTCTGAATAGTCTAAACTTTGGATAATTCTGATATTGATATGTGAAATTTTTTGTTGAATTTGAGTTTTCTAAGATTTTTTAATCCACTGTAGTACTGTTTGCTTTCAAACTGAATTAAGAGCTAACAAGTGATTTTTCAATTCAAAATTGACATCATTTTCAATAAATAGACTTAACGGTAGTTTTTCGCAAATCAAATCAGGGCATTTTTGAAAATCACATGAAATCACACAAAAAACATAAGGTTTTCTCTCCCTTTTTATAAAGTTTTTTTTTACTAACAGGAAGACATGAGTTTTGGTAAACACCCACCCCCAACCAAAATACAGCACCGTCCTTGGTGCTCATGATCGGGACAGAGAAAGATAAAAAATCGATAATTCATGATGCAATAGTTTAAGAAGGGTTTTACCAAATTGGCATAAATTGGACCTTGTGTGGTACCCGATGTTCTGCAGAATAAATGTACCTGCATGTCCGAAGAGATTTGATAATAATATATACATGCAACTCACGTAACTCTAGGAATGTCGGAATTGCCTTTCCGAAAATGCAAAGTTTTACGTCTTCAGCCAGACATGACGGGGGTGCATTAAGTACCCCCAACCTTATTAAAACTCATGGAGACTGAGTGAATCTGTAGTCTTCCTGACACTTAAGGTGGAACTGAGACAACTATCCTATCTCTTGTCTAGGTATACCTGTATAGAAGAGGTCTTTCTCAGTGTAGATTGAGAGAAAGATAGTAAGTGCTTTGAGCAGACCCGCAAAAACTATAAAGAATATTTTCATATTCAATTTGGCAAAGATTCCGTTTGACATAAAAACATTCTTGTAACCATTCCTACGAGCACCAGTATAGTGTGGAGATGTCGTGGTACGCATACTTTGTCGATTACTTGAAGACTAGAAGACAGAGACAACAAGAATCAGACGGTTGATGACAGGAGTCATCTGAGTAACTGCCTATCTATTGGTTAAAGATCGTGTATGCTCGATTAGGAAGGTAAGTGACTTAGTGGCTATAGGAATAGGTTTAAAATGAATAAAATATAGTGGTCAAACCTAGTCATTGGACAGACCCGAGTCTAAGTCAAAGATATTGACTAATGGGAGAGTCTGATTGATTGGATACTTATACCCAATCGATTGGACATTGCCCAATCGATTGGAGACTTTGTGTAATCGATTAGAAGCTACGAGGTAGAACTGTATATAAGACAAATCGATTGGAGACTCTGTGTAATTGATTGGAAGCTACGAGGTAGAACTGGATATAAGCCAAATCGATTGGAGACCTCTGTGTAATCGATTGGAGCCTTCGGAACAGAAACTTATTTGAGGCAATCAATTGGAGATCTCTGTGAAATCGATGGGAGGCCACGGAATAGGAACTTTATTGAGGCCAATCGATTGGACATGGCCCAATCGATTGGACCCAGTATACAATTGATTGAACTTAGCACGATCTCGGTCTTTCCTAGATCCAAAATTCTTTATTCCACTCTCCCACGTCCCACACGACTCAGGGTCACAAATTCTATAAATACAACCCTTCTATACATTCTCTAAACACTCACAGAGACACAAAGTGACTCAATCTTCAAGAGAAAGAAAAAAATATTTTATTTATTAGAGTATCCATTCGAAGAATAATAAGCTTGTTTTTCATTTACATCTTATGAGCTTGTTCTCTTCTTAATCAAATCCAAGTGCTTGATCCTTCCCTCAGCTTAGGTCCATCACTTATATATTCGACTTAGTAGCCTGAGTGTACCAGTGTGACTCAACACATTTGAGCAACCTAGGGTTCAGGGTGTATTGAATCCTTTACCTTCGACAAAGGTGGGAGTGTTGAGAATTAAGATCGGAGGAGCCGATCGACGGTAGGTTTGGGGTGTACCAAATTGAACAAGCGGACAAGGCTTCTTAGCTGGAAAGGCGTGCGTGGATTTGTAGCATTGATTCAGAGGACGTGGACGCATCGACAGTAAGCCTTGGCTAAGGTTGGAAGCTGTATTTACAATGGTGCTGCGTAGATAACCTTTGTTTCGTTTAACTTTTTAGTTAGTGATACTTTCCGTCTGGACATGGTCCTGTGGTTTTTCTTCGGCTAAGGTTTCCACGTAAAAATCTCTTGTCTTGTGTGAGTGTTTGTTTATATTTCGCAATCTATCTTGATTAGATCAAACGACGAAAAGAAAATATACCACGAGGTATATTCGATTTGAGTCGATTGTGCTAATCTTTTATTAAACAACTAAGGCATGCAATTTTGTTCCCCTAATCGCTTTATCTTTCCCACCTGTTCAATACACATTTTAAACCACCAAAAGTCAGTATCCAATAATTAAATTTTACCAAGATATTTACTACAGTTCTGACAATATTATGTCCATTCTTACCTATTTTCGGGAAACCTTCCTCGCCAAGCTCCAGCATGTCAAGGACCTTCTGCCAACCTTTGTCTAGAGGGGCTTCAGTTCTCCCTGTATGGGAACGCCATCGCTACAAACACAAAAATGAAAGACCAAAAGAGGGAGGTCAGTAGTCTCTAAAAGAAAGAAGAAGATTTATATGTGTCTCGAGCTCAAAATAGCTTGACCCCTTCTCGGCCTCTATGTGGCTTGGTCCCTTAAACTTCGTCTCAGGAAAAGAAAGATAATAGTGAAATATATTTAATAATTTATTTTGATATGCCCCTAACCTCTTATTGTGCATTCTATTTTGCTTGATCAAACTTACTCAGCTAAACTCGTCGGGAAGCTTCTAAACTATACCAACTGAGGAGAGAAGAAAGAAGAGTTTTTATAGATGTCTCAGTAACACATGCATACATAGAGGATATATATATATATACACGGCTCGACTAACTTCGAGTCGGCCCATTACTCGGATCACTTTATTATAGACCTCGGATCAATTGGATGCCATACCAGCTTAGCATGTCCTTTGGAAGCTCAGTTCCTATTTAACTTGGCTCAAGGATAGCTTGCAAGATAGCTCGACTAGGGCCCCAAAACATCTCAGCTCTATACCTAGCCGACTTGTCTTCTTGGCTTTACTCTCATCGACTCCGAACCCACTCGACTTGATCCATGTTACCCGACCATTCTCAACTAGACTCCTCGGTTGAAAATGGTCTAGCTCCTCGATTCTGAGGTAACTCCCTTCTTCGTGCCTCCTCGGACAACAAGATTTACTTGGTTGGGAATAGCTTGGTTCCACGGGTACCTGGGCTCTAGGTAAGCTGACAAGTTTCACCTCGACTTCAAGCCAACAACTCGGCTCAGGACAACCAACCACTTATTCTCGGCCATCCTCTGTTTGGCCCGCACCGTTCGGCCCATTGCTCGGATGGCACATTTGGCCCATTTCTCATACCATTTCTTGATTTGTATCTCTTGGTTCACCTGAGGACATCTCGGCAATTAAGATCATTGAGATGTCGGCATCATAACCAACCTCTCAGGCAGTTCGATGTGAAGATCTTGGGCTTCCAGCATGGAGTTCTCGGCATCGTAATCGACCTCTATCTGATCATCGGCCATGGAAATCTCAGCTTTCAGTTGGTCATTCCATCTCCTCGCCGGCGATGGACCTATTTCACATCTCAGGATTTGATCTTCCTCGACCCATAACATCTTGGCGTACCCCAACTGAGAAGAAAAAGAAAAGATAGGAAAAGAATGGAACAAAGGGTTAGCAAATTAAAGGCAGAAAAAGAATAAAAACAAAGAACTGGGCCTAGAGGAAAGACTTTAGAACGACAAATAAAGGGAAGGGAAGGGAAGAGAATCCACTGAATCTCCACCATCGCAAGGACCACCACCTGCTGTTGTTGCTCTCCACGGTGGGAACCAAAAGAAGAAATTAAAAGATTGAGAAGTTGAGTAGAAAAGCAAAGGCTACAGAGAATTAGTTTAAAGCAATTTATTTTTTGGGAATGCTACAATGTTTGATATACACCATAGTGGTACCAAAAAGACAAAAAGGCAAGCAAGAAAGTTAAAGTAAAGTTTCCCAAAAGCAACAGATAGAAGAAAACAATATGGAGGAAAAGTATAGCCTATCGTCCGACAACATGCTGCCTCATCGCTCAAGCAAAGAAGAAGAAACCATAAAAGGCTAGAAAGGTTGGGGTCCCCTACGGTGTGTGACACACTATTGTGAAGCCAAAGGAAAAAATAGACTATACAAAAATAAAAAGCAAAGGGACAAAAGATGAAATCCAAATAGTACGTGAGAGAGAAGGAAGTTTACCTTTTGGGATTGATCCCATGTTTGACATCATACCAGGTATGGCATGCACAACACCCTTTTCTTTTCTTGATACACGTATTTTGTTTACAAAGTTGTGAAAAAAGATCAAGTCCACAATAATAAGATAATTATAATTAAAGATCATATAAATTGATCATTGTATGTTAATGCATGAGATAATCAAGAAGTTGTAATTATGGTGTTTAAACTAAGAGACAGTGAAATTAATGGTTGAACTAAGTTAAAGGACTAACCTTAGTCATTTCGTGCAAAGAGAAGTTAAAATATTGACTAAGGGAAGTCCAATCGATTGGATTGTGAGAACCAATCGATTGGACTCTACGGGACAGAAACTTCCCAGAGTATAATCGATTAGAGTCTTCTTTACAATCGATTGGACCAAGTTCGATCGATTTGACTGTGAAAACCAATCGATTGGATCAGACGGGACAAAACTTCCAAAGTACTCAATCGATTTGACCCTGAGTACAATCAATTGCTTTTACGAATAAAAATACATCCGTTCAGTACAATCGATTAGACTATAGTACAATCGATTGGACCAAAAGTTGCATTTGCAATGGTGTTACATCGGTAACTTTTGTAACTTAGAACTTTCTAGTTAGTAATACTTTCCATCTGAACGTGATCTGTGGTTTTTCCTTGGCTAAGGTTTCCACGTAAAAACTTTTTGTCCTTTGGATTGTTTGATTGTTGTTCCGCTAATTGTTTTGATTAAATCAAATGACAAAAAGACAATATACCACATAGGTATATTTAATTTGAGTCAGTTGAAATAATCCCTTTATCAATCAACTGTGACATACGAGTTTATCACCTTACTGAGACCAGTAACATTGTGTTAGGTTAGTTTAATTTTTAATACATAATCCCTCATTTCTAGGTATTCTTGAGTAAAAGAGAACGAACTGGTTATTTCAATACAAATACAAGATAAGTAAGGATATTAAGAGTTGTTGTTGCAAGATGAGTAGTGAATTTTTTATGACAAACAAAGCTAATATATAATGACTAAGCAAAACATGTTGATTAATCATTTATTTAAACAATATTGTTTATATTATGTAATGTCAAGTATGTAACAATGGTATATAAAGTAATTAATACAATGTTTGAATAAAGTGTTAATGGTTTTATTATTTGCATTAGTTTAATGTGACGAAGTATTTGGAAAAACTATATGTTATAAATGTAATGTTTATATATAATGAACACAATTTTGTGCATGCTGCCCCATGTGTAACACCATCCATAAGTGGGCTAAGTACTTTGTAGATTGTAAACATGAGCGTTAAACCTAACGGGGGCCCAATCGGCCCAAAAAGAGTAAGGGCCAAATTGATTTATGAGAATGAAAAATTGGTGGGCCTTGGAATGAGCCTATTCAAGTAGCTAATTCAAGTGGCTGATTACTAGCTTGGGGGCTTGTTTGGTCCAAGCCCAAACCATCCGACTTTGGGGTTTATTAGATGAAAGGTGACGAAAAGAAGAATAATGGAGCCCTAGCTTCCTTGAGACCATGAGACTTTGATTAAAATTGAATTTGTATACCCTTCTGGGTTTTATCAACCCAATGGAGAGTATGATTGGCAATACTCGCAATCGCAGTACCAGCAAGATCCACAGACTGAATATTTTGGTCAATAGTGGACCTCTCAGGATCCCCAGAGTCAGCAAACTGTCCAAGACTCACTATCGGCCTACCATTGTCATAATCATTTGGACTACTATCAAGAGTTAGCACCTCAACTTAACTTAGCTGAACCACCACAATCTACTACCAAACCTGGCCTAGAAGACTTTCTAACTCAGTATATCATCCAGCAACAATATTACATGGAGAAAATTAGAACACCGTCTAGGTCAGTTAGAGTCTGAGAGTGCGAAAGTCAACTACCCCAGTCAACCTATCGCTTATCCAGAGGGGAATGACATGACCACCATCTATGAGGAGGATTCGCTACCTTAGACCCAATACCAGAAAAGCCAGGATGAAATAGAAGTTGTTACCAACACTAGATCGGGCCAGAATTTTGACAAGCTAGTGTCTCCACCTTATGTGCCTTTACAAGCACCAATTTCTGAACCTAGCTTAGAGGTTTCATCTACCTTTGATGCTTCACCATCTACACATGAAGCAGACATTCCAGACACTGAGCCGTGTCTAGATAGCACGGTCCCAGTTGTCCTGACCCCTCCATTCTTCACCATCACTGATGCACTGATCAGGTGTGGGGACGATGACATGTCGACGGCATTTGACAACCTAAAAGTAAAGGTCCACATTTTTCAACAGCCGATCAATGATGATATTGTTGACAAACTGTGTGCCGTTGAGAGTCTAATTCTGGACTCTCCCGAGGAAATATTAGCCAAGTGTCAAGTACACTTTGAGCCTGACTTCAAATCAGAGTCAGACAATTATGGTATTACTGATCTGCTGTAGTCTGCTCCATTTAGATACTTTCCCGCTAAACTTAATGAGTTTGCGGCTCTGCTAACCATTGCCTCTCAATTTTTCCTAAGAAGCTTCAATCCATCTCCACTAAACTAATTGTTATTGCGGTTCTTCTTAGAGAACTTACTGTCCATCTCTCAATCTACACTGAGAAAGACCTTTTCTACACAGGTATACCTAGACAAGAGATATGATAGCTGTTTTTGCTCCACCGTAGGTGTCAGGAAGACTGAAGAATCACTCAGTCTCTATGAGTTTTAACCTAGTTGGGGGTACTTGATATACCCCCGTCATGCTGGCTGAAGACGTAAAACTTAGTGCTTTCGAAAAGGCAATTTCAGTATTCTTAGAGTACATGAGTCTCATGCATTTGTTATTATTGTTATATCTCTAGACATACAGGTACATTCATTCTGCCGATCATCAAGTACCACACACTGTCGAGTTTCTGCCGACTTAGTAACATCCTTCCTGAAAATTTGAATCATCATTACTGATTTTTCATCATTTTATGTCTGGGTCATGAGCACCGAGGACAGTGCTATATTTTGGTTGGGGGTGGGTTTTTACTAAAACTCATGTTTTCATTTTGATAAAAAAAATTGTTTTTTTAAAAGAGAAAATCTTGTGTTTCGGGATGGTTTCATTTGTTCAAAAAAGTTTTCTAGAACTTCCAAAATATTTTTGAAAGTGCCCTAACATGATTAGCTGAAACTTATGTTTAGTCTTTTTCTAAAGGATGTTATCTTTTAAAGTGTTATATGTTAGCTTGAGTTCAATTCAAGTCAACCAGTACTACATTGATTTTAGACACTTAAAAAAATTTAGATTCGGCACAAATTGTACACTATCAACATTAGAGTCATCCTAAGTTTAGATTCTCTTAAAATCCTAGAACAATATTTGTGGAGACTTAACCTTGTAAGCTTTTGAGCATTTCATCATTTCTGAGGGTTATACAATCATTCTGAGTCACAAGATGACTCACTAATTCTTCATGTCCCCACTTATTTTGCTGCCAGATCTCATTAATTTTTGCCTTAGTCAGAGAACTTGGAACGACATCGAAATCGGATTATTACAAAAGAACCTTCTCAATATCCATTCGAGACATAACACATAAGAGTACAAACCCTAGAAAATTATTTAGGCCATTTTTCTATATCTAAGACTTTTTGGCTTACCTAAATTCTTCACCATTAAAAACCTCTTTAAGCATTTTATGAAAATCTTTCCTTGGAAGCCCATTTACCGAAAACCAAACCCGCGCAAGAAATACATTACCCTACTTCTGTGGAGGATATAAGAAGTGATTAGTATGGGTACACCCTAAAAGGAAAATCAGAAGAAAAGAAAGAAAACAAGTAGAGCTCAAGCTAAAAAGAAAATACAAGATAAAAAAGGGAAGTTGAAAAGAAAGTAAAAAAATGTATTGAGCTGTCTCAAAAATATCAGAAAAAGAGAAAAATAGGAAAGAGAAAAAGTAAAAGAAAAGAAAAATGGTGCTACACCCTCAGGACAAGTTGCAAAGAAAAAGTTGAGATATCCTCTCAGAATTTTGAATCATCGTGTATCATTATTTTTCTAAACCTATCACAAGCCTCAATACAACCTAGTAAAGCCCTATTTGATTTTAAGTTAGCACGATCATAGAATGTGGATATTAGAGAAAAGAGAACCTATAAAGTTCAATCTGACATTACCAAGCGACATGATATTCTATTCATGAGATCCTCTGAATTCCTAATATCGTCCATTCAAAATAGAATATGTGAGATATTTGCATATTCTTCTCTACTTATCTCCTCACATATCACTTGAGAGAAAAATAGTTGAACCATTTCTAAGCGATTCATTTCTGAGTGACACACAAGTGAGTTTTGAAGTCGAAGCATAAAATCTTACAGGAAAATCTGAAAATCTTTAATACAGGACGATGATAATGTTGAGTACATACACACGCTGAGTCTAACTATTCTGGGTCCTGATTATCAGTCTGTAGTCTTGCTAAAATGTTCCGACCATTTGCTAGCTTGTAACTATTTTCATGCATCCTTCAAACGAAATTGACAAAACGGAGTTTTCTCTGAGCTAATGATAAAAAGTGTGCAGCATGTGCCTAGCCCTTTCACACTCATTTTCTCGCAATAATTGCCAAGGATTGACAATATGCTGGTTAAGGGTTGTGATATTCGCTCAAAAGTGCTTATTTTAAGCAATTATCCCTCTAGCGTTATCGCACTCTCCTACGTAAAATTGTCACATAGCCGAACCGAGAACCAAGAAAGAGAATGAGCCAGTAGACCATGTTAATGGACCCACCAGTAAGATGAGGAAAGTCTATCAAAAGAAAGCAAGCATGAGGAAAGAGGGTAGATACTTAACACATCAAGTGTATGATGAAGCTGAGAAATCCTGTCTGGAGAATCTTCAAGATCCGGGATAAAATTATCAAAGGCCGATGACAAGCCCAAAGAGCCATTGGACACACAAATTGCTACATATGATGTTGATTATTCCATGGGATGGCGATCAAGATATCTAAAAGCCAAGGGGACAGCATGTGTGTTGGCCAAGGTAACGAGCCAAAGATATATATGGATCAAGGATGCAGACCATGGGTATTGACATTGATGAGCCACAACACTAAAAGGTTAGCGACTAAGGCAAGTGCACGGAAGACCATGCATGGACCAACATGTGGGATACGTTTGGACCAAGGCGACTAGACATTGATGCATCAACTCGTCTTAATGAAAGTGGCTAAGCGATGCTATTTTGACAAATAAAAATGGTAAATTGGTGGACCTAAGCAAGTATAATAGGCCGACATGCATATGTGGGACATGGTATAAGTCGGCACAATGATGGGTAAAATGGTGAAACCTTAAGGGTACAATGGTCAAGATGCATGTGAGATTTTTCTCACAAATTAAGAAAAGAGAAAACCCTAAAGCTATAAGAGGGAAGAGACTTACGGTCTCAACCTCCCTCCTCTCTTTTTTATATTCTCTTCCCCCCTAAACCCCAAGCCTTCTTCCATGTTTTGGAAAAAAAATGGATTCATCTCTCTCAAAGTCCCTCTCCAAGCAGTCTTCTCTCATCACGTCCTTTTCATCTTCTCCTATTCTCAAAGAGGAGAACCAAAAAAAAAAGAGAAGAAAAGAAAGAAGAAGGGAGAAGAAGGAAGAAGTCGTTAGTTGCAAGTCCCAGCCATCCTCATCTTGGACTCCACCATTACAGCCCCCATCACCACCGTCGTCTTCATCACCGGCTCCACCATTACCGCCTCCTTCACCTTGTTGCCATGGATTGTGCTACCGTCCACATCATCCATCCAACATCGGCTCTCCCTTAGCTAATCGTTGCTGCCCCCTCTCTCTCCACAAAAAAAAAAAAAAAAGAATCGCCGGCGAACTCCATTAACGTCGGTGAACTCTGCAACAATCCTTGCTGCCTCTTAAAAAAAAAAAGGGCTCCACAGTGTGGAGACTCCTCTTATTCAGTTGAGTCAGGGGTTGGCGCACCTCCTTGCTATGTTTATCATCGGTGTTCCCACATTGCTGGTTCCACCTGCAACTCAACCCAACCACCATTGCCACCGTCATCTCCATTAGAGCCACCATGTGTTCTTCACTGCCGGACTAACCACCCAACTGAGCTTGCACCACCTGCAACACATCTTCACACGGTTAACTTGCTTAACACAATGTGGCTAAACCCAAGTTGCAGACCGAGTAACTCCCATCCAACATCTTCACCGTGAAAACACCAAAACTAGCGTCATCTCCCTTCACTAAGGCAGTCTCCCAATGGCTCACTGAAAGTAGGGTTTTTCCGCGTCGTTGATTACGGAAACCCTAACTGCAACACATTTGTAATTTTTATCCGATTATCCTGCAAAATTGACAGATTTGTATAGGGATTCGTGTCGGATATCGATCCGCACTCGGGATTAGTCGGATTAGCACAAAAACACATAAAATGACGAAAAAGAAAACATTGCACAGAATGTAAAACAATCACACTTAAATCATATTTATTTAACTGAACTTGTCTCTTACAATGAAAATCAAATAAAAAATAACTAAACTAAAAAGCTTTAAGAGAGATTAGGGTAGAGAGAGAAAATGAGAGGTAGAGAGAGAAAACTAGAGAGAATTAGAGAGAAAAACTAAGAGAGGAGAGGGAAAGTGAGAAATATAGAACCCTAAAGAGAGATAGATCTAGAGAGAGAAAGTAAAAGAAATGGAGGTAAAACTAGTGCGAGAAAGTTCTAAAACCTAGAAAGAGAAAAGAGAGTAAAGAGATTACCTTGGGTAGCTTATCGAAGAATCGGGATTGGCCGGCAAAGATTTGCCGGAGATGCATGGTGGAAGAACACGAGGTGCAAGCTAGCCACGTGGTGACTGTGGGTGGCTCTTGGCCGAGCCATGGAAGATGGAGAAATTCGAATGGCAATGGAGGATGTACAGTCCAGCGGCTATGAAGGAGATCACGCTGGTTCTTGTGAGAGAGGAGCACTTACCGTTGAGAGGGTTGCAGGCTCATCGTGGGAGTAGCAAGCTGTAATAGGAGGAGAGCACGTTGGTGTGGAAGAAGACCAGCAGGTTGTGGCGGTGATATTGCACACCACGTGCAAGAGAGGTGAATAGGGCAGCAGCGTGATGTTTTTGTTGCAGGCCAAAGGCTGCTGCCCGTTAAGTGATGAAGGTGTAAAAGAGGACGGCTATGATGGATCTAACGATGGTGGCTGTTGGAAAACAGCCACCGTGTAGGATCAATATAGAAGGCAGTAGTGGGAGGAGGCAGTGATCGCCGGTCAAGGTGGGAAGAGAATGGGAGAGGGATGAGAACGTGTGGAAGAGAGGTGGGCCCAAGAGAGAGCTTTGCCATCGTTAATGGCAGCTGTGGGTGGTGTCTCTAACCGAACCAGATCTGGTTCTTGGAGTTGAAATAGTTGTGGATGAACGGTGGTGGATTCACGGTGGTTGCTTGCTGCTGGAGATGAAGAACGGCCGGAGCAGAGAGAGGAGAGAGAGGCGGACTGGACTGGACTGGTTGGGGGGGCGCTGCCGGCCGGAGTTGCAGGCTGCAACTCCGGTAGAAACGGTAATAATAATGACGAAAATGAAAATAAAATAAAATAAAATAAATGAGAAGATGGAGGAAGAAGAAGAAGAAGAAGAAGAAGAAGAAGAAGAAAAAGAAGAAGAAGAAGGAGAAGGAGAAGAAGCAGATGGCCGGAGTTGCTGCCTGCAACTCCGGCGAAGATCGAGGAAGAAGAAGAAGAAGAAGATGGAAGAAGAAGAAAAAAGAAGGAGAAGAAGGTGACGAAAACGTCGGGGGAGTTTTGGGGGAAGGAGAGGAGAAGAAAAGAGGGGGATTAGGGTTCGAATGAACCCCTATCCTTCTCCTTTTAAAGCTCCCTATTTCCTTTAATGGAAATAGGGTATTTTTTGAAAATAAAAAATACGAAAAATATTTTTTTTTTTTTTAAGTAAAAACCTACTTTTCTATGGGGAATCTCCCCAATTAGTGGACCCCCCATTTAATTAAAATTATTTTTGAAATTCGCGGGGTCCACTAACTGGTCGGACAGCGGGTCGATGAAGATGGGCCCGGCTATTGGCCCTCATGGATTGATGATGTCCATCGTCTCACAAGATGATGTGACAGACAGTCTGATGGCGATCGGATGGATGGTGACTTGATTAGGACTCAGATTGGTAGATCGACAGATCTAGAGAGATCCAACGGTCCGATTGAAGATCCAACGGTCCGATGGAAGATCCAACGGTCAGAAAGCTAAGGGAGATGAGATAGAGCCGATGGGCAGGAGTTCTGGGGTTAGGTCAGTAGATTCGAGGACCGAGAGATGAAGAGAGAGAGAGAACAAGGAGAGATGAGAGAGAAAGTATCAGAAAATAGAGAGAAAAGCACTGGCGGAGGGTCTGGAACCCTGGTCTTCACTGTGACCATCCTCACGCTTCTCCAGTAGAGTCGACCATCATTCTTTGCTGACTCATGTGGCTTTAAACGCTTTGGTCCGTCTCTTGGTCATTGGCTCTCCTACTCTCTTCGTTCTTTGGGCTGACTTTTTGGTCCTCTTATTCAGCCCATATTTGGCCCATATCTTCTAGTCATAGCATGTGGGCTCTTTAAGCTTTGATAATGGGCTTTCCTGATCGATGTGGGCTTGCAAGTCTCGAAAATTGTCCCATCGGGGTTTCCTGCGATAGAAGAAGCGCGTAATGAGACTCTATCAGAATGACTTCATGTCTAGACTTTCGAAAATGTGTTTAATGCATGCAAATATACCATTTCGTCCAGAAAAATGTGTTCTACGCAACAAAAGAGACTCTTATGTAGAAAAGTAGATAAATAGAGTATTTTAACGTGGGAGAATGCAATAACGCTAACAGGATAATTGCTTAAAATAAGCACTTTTGAGCGAATATCACTCACCTTCAAGACCGTACTCCCCATGGTTGGCCCTCAAGGCTTCACTTTCCAACTGGATGCACCTTTCATTCCTAGGTGCACTCCTTCTCAGGTAAGGCACGATCCACTTTCTCAAGGCTATCTTCTTCTCTCCATTTTATCTCTACCCATCTTTTTTCTTTCCTATTCTCTCTTCTTTCTCACTTTCTCTCTCTAGACTCTCTTTCTATTTTCTCTCTCTATTTCTCTCAATATTTTCTCTCTCTTAATGCTTTCTAGTGATTAGTTGATTAGATATGATTTGAGTAGTTTCATGTTTATAAGTTATAATTTCTTATCAATGAAAGAATTTTAGTTTTTGTTTATTGCTTTTTCCCTTTTTTTTTGGATCTTTGTCTGATATTCACTGCTTGATTAGGTACTTGATAATATTTTACAAATCATGTTTTTAAATCCAATCTAACCACCATTCTCATCTTTTCCTAATTTTTCTAGCAAGTTTCTGCCATTTTATGTTCTTATTTGCGTGAACTAATCCCGAGTGCGTACGACATCCGACACGAGCCACTGTGCAAAATTTACTCAATTTTACAGGATAAAAGTCTCAGAATTTACAAATATTGTTGATCTAAAGTTGATCTTTCAACAATGGAAAAACCTTGTTTCAATACCGGACGGATCCTTGCGAGTGTATCCTGGTGACAACCTAAGAGCGAAAAAGTTAGTCCGGAGGGTAATAGAAGATAAACCAGTGGTACGCACACTGTCATAATCTAACCTATCCCCTGTACTAACAAGATAATTCCTTAAAACTATCCTGATTGTTTAGACATATTATAGGATTATTTTCTTTGCTGTGTTAGCATTATCTAGGATCGCTAACCTAGTGTTCTCATGTGGCAACTTTTTGTCGAGTCTAGGGCTTATTTTTTCAAGCATTTGTCATTTGAACCTATCCGAACAAGAGTCTGATTTGATTTGAGAGTTAGTCTACCGCACCGATCTCTTCACCCACTCTATCTCCGTCTCTTCCCTCCACTGAGAGACTCCCATCTCTCCGATGGCAACTGAACGGCCTCTATTCGAGACCTACCACAATTTCTTTGAAAATCTAGTTGATAACTCCCAGCATTGGTATATTAATTCTGTGTGTAATAATGACACTACGATCTTGTAGACTTCCATGGGATATAAAGATAATGGAGATCCAAAGTAGAAACCTCTCATTCATGAACTTAACAAAGCGGTCTCCGCCCTTGGTGTCTCAGTTTAGCAACTTATGCATCATTCTAACTCTGGGGGATATTTTCCTCATGTTCAGGAAGAGGTCTGTACTTTTAGTACATTTCAATCTTCGATGCAGACCTCCTACAACAACACGTATTATCCAGACACTAGGAGTCACCATAACTTTGCCTGGACACAACAGTCTTTTCTCCAGCAGCAACTGCAACAGTATGTGTATCCTTCTGGGTTTCACTAACCCAATAGACAATATGATTGGCAATACTCACAGTCGCAATACTAGCGATTTCCTCAGCCTAACTATTATAGTCAATAGTGGGCCCCTTAGGATTCCCAGAGTCAGTAGATAGTCCCAGATTCACTTTAATCCTACTACTATCATACTCATTCAGACTACAATCACGAGTTGGTACCTCAACTTTCCTTAGCTGAACCTCCACAGTCTGCTACCAAAATTGGTCTAGAGGACCTTCTTTCAATTATCATCCAACAACAGCAATCCATGGAGAGCTTGGAACACCATCTAGGTCAGTTAGATTCTAAGAGTGAGAAAGTTAACTTCCCCAGCTAACCTATAGCCTATCCGGACGGGAATGACATAACCAAAGTCTATAAGGAGGATTCGTAAAACATGAACCATAACCAAAATTTCCATGAGGAGATAGAAGTTGTTACCTCCAATAGATTGGGCAAGATAATTGAAGAACCAGTGTCTCCATCTTTGGTGCCCTTAAAAGCACCACTTTCTGAACCTAGCACAGAGGAACCCAGTTCAAAATCTACATCTGATGCCTCTACCTCTACAACTGAGTCATACATTCCTGACACTGAGCTGTATCTAGGTAGTATGATCCTAGTTGCCCTAGACCAACCGTTCCTCACCATCGCGGATGCACACATCTGGTGTAGGGATGGGAACATGTCGACAGCATTTGACAACCTCAAGGCAGAGGTTAATATTTTTCAACAGCCGACTGACGTCGATATTGTCGATGAACCGTATGCCGTAGAGAGTCTACTTCCTATCTCTCACGAGGAAAAACTAGAAAAGTATCAGGAACACTTTGGGCCTAACCTCAAATCAGTCATCAAAATCTATATTCATTGATCTGCTCAAGTCTGATCTATTGAGATACATCCTCACTAAATTCAATGAGTTTGTGGCCCTACTAACCATGGTCAGAGAAACCACTACAGCTATCCTCTCAGTTTCTACTGAGAAACTAAGATCCATCCCCACTGAACTAAACCATTTTGCAGCTCTGCTAACCATGGTCAGAGAACTTACTCTCACTCTCTCAGTTTACACTGAGAAAGTACCTACATATACCTCTATACCCAGAAGAGGGTAGGTTCGTTATTTTAGCTCCACCTGAGGAGAAGGAAAAATTGATGATTCAAACATTCTCCATTGTGTTTCAACCTGGTTGGGGGTACTTGATTTACCCCCATCATGTCTGGCTGAAGACGTAAAACTTAGCACTTTCAGAAAGAAAATTCTGGTATTCCTAGAGTTATGAGTCGCATGCATCTATTTTGTCTTATCTCTCTGGACATGCAGGTACATTCATTATAAAGATCATCAAGTACCACACAAGGTCCACTTTATGCCAAATTAGTAAAATCCTTCGTAATCCTTTGCATCATAAATTATCGATCTTTCATAATTTTATGTCCCAGTCATGAGCACCGAGGACGGTGCTATATTTTAGTTGGGGGTGGGTATTTACCAAACTCATGCCTTCCTTAAAAAAGGGTTTTTCAAAACAGAGAAAACCTTGTGTTTTTGGGTGGTTTCCTCTATTTGTCAAAGTTTTCTAGAACTTCTAAAATATTTGCAAAATACCCTAACCTATATTAGCTAAAACTTCCATTAAGTCTTTTTGTAAAGGATGTCATCTTTTAAAGTATTACATATTAGCTTTGAGTTCAATTCAAGTCAAGCGGTACTACAATGATTTCAAATACTTAGAAAAACTCAGATTCGGCACAAATTGTATACTATCAACATTAGAGTCATCCAAAGTTTAAATTCTCTAGAGATCCTAGAAGAATATTTGTGGAGACTTGACTCAGTGAGATTTTGAGCATTTTATCATTTCTGAGGGTTATACAATCATTCTGAGTCACAAGATGACTCACAAATTTTTTATATCCCCATTTACTTTGTTGCCAAATCTCATTAATTTTTGCCTTAGTCATTGAACTTAGAACGGCATCAAAGATCGGATTATTACGAAAGAACTTTCTCAATATCCATTCGAGACATAACACGTGAGAGTACATACCCTAAAAAATGATTTATGCCATTTTCTATACACCTTAGACTTTTTGGCGTACCTAAATTCTTCATCGTTAGAAACCGCTTTGACCATTTTATGAAAACCTTTCCTTGGCAACCCATTTACCAAAAAATGAACCTGAACTAGAAATACATTACTCTACTTCTGATGAGGATAAAAGAGTAATTGGTATGGGTACACCATGAAAGTATAATCAAAAGAAGTGGCCCAAGTTGAAAAGAATATGAAAAAAACTGAAAAAATTATTGAGTAGCATAAAAAAGATAGAACAAGGAAAGAACGAAAAAGAAAGAAAAAGAAATGGTGTTTCACCTTCAAGAATACTTACAAAGAATCCTATCAGAAGTTTTGAATCCCTGTGTATCCTTATTTTTCTAAGCCTATCCCAAGCCTCAATACAACCTAATAAAGCCTTATTTGATTCTAGGTTAGCACAATCATAAAATGTAGAGAATGGAGAAAAGAGAAGCTATAAAGTTTGATCCGACGTTACCAAGCGACAAGATATTCCAATCATGAGATCTTCTGAATTTCTAATGTTGTCCCTTCAAAACAATATATGTGAGATATTTGTCTATTCTTATCAACTTAC
Organism: Euptelea pleiosperma; assembly: GCA_035048495.1. Lineage (NCBI taxonomy): Eukaryota > Viridiplantae > Streptophyta > Magnoliopsida > Ranunculales > Eupteleaceae > Euptelea > Euptelea pleiosperma. The sequence goes on from CM068543.1 coordinate 40,032,825, forward strand.
TTCCTCACATATCACTTGAGAGAAAAGCAGTTTAACCATTTCGGAGTGATTTTTTTCGAATGACACACAAGGTAGATTTGAAGTCAAGGCATAAAATCTTAGAGGAAAATCTAGAATTAGTTTGTACACTTATTATCGAGGCAATTAAGCCAAGATGTGTAAGAACTTAAGATTTTCGACTAGGACTCTTGTATATTTGTCGGGATCTCGTTAATTCTAGTCGTATTACTTAAAATATTTAGATTATTCTGGCCTTCCGATTTATACACTTAAGTTTTTATCAAGGCAATTAAGCCAAGATGTGTAAGAACTTAAGATTCTCGGCTAGGGCTCTTATATAGTTGTCGAGAATCTCGTTAATTCTAGTCATATGACTAAGAATATTTAGATTATCCCGACATTCCGGTTTGTACACTTAAGTTTTTGTCAAGGCAATTAAGCCAAGATGTGTAAGAACTTAAGATTCTCAGCTAGGACTTTGTAATAAAATTAAAACATCTTATACGAAGATTGAGATCATTTTTATTGATAAAAGATACGCATATTAAATATATTCCATGGTCTTTCGAATACATCTCTATCTTTAGTTTTCAAATAATATACTCCATTATGTCCAATTCTGTCGATCAGGTAAGGGCCTTCCCATTTAGCACCCAGTTTCTCGCTGCCAACTTCTTTGGTATTTTCGAAAACCTTCATGAGTAATAAGTCACTGACCTTAAAGGTTGTTCGCCGCACTCGTCGATTATAAGATTGTGTGATCGTTTGTTGATAATTTGTCAATCTGACAATTGCACGTTTCTGTCGTTCTTCGAGTAAATCGGAATCTCGAACCAGAATGTCATCGTTTTGGCCAGTCTCTACAGATTTAGTTCAAAAAGTCGGGACTATGACCTCAATAGGTACGACGACTTCAGATCCATAAGCTAAGAAAAATGGTGATTCTCCCATAGTCTGTCGTGGAGTTGTCCGATATGCTCATAGCACTCGTGGTAATTCTTCGGTCCATTTCCCCTTATACTTGTCTAGAAAGGTTGAATCCCATGATCGTCGAGTAAGATGTAGGACTTGCCGAGATGGGTTGAATACCATGACTGCCAAGTATGATGTTGAACTTGTTAGGATGAGTTGAATCCCATGACCATCAAGTAAGATGTAGGACTTGCCGGGATGGGTTGAATACCATGACCGCCAAGTATGATGTTGAACTTGTCGGGATGAGTTGAATGCCATGACCGCCAAGTATAATGTAGAACTTGTCGGGATGGGTGGAATATCTTGCCAATAAATTTATTGCTAAACTTCAATGCGTTCCGTTACTAACCTGCCCCAAGATTTAATTTCCTCGGACACCTTTATTGAACATGTGGCCTTGTCTAGAATGTCTAACGTGCGATTGGAAAGGTTGATAGCTGTCTCTGATGACTCCCTTCAGCTCATTTACTCACGCGGGCATCGCGATGCTAGACGTCGACATTTCGTGTTTTACACGTGCGATGTCAGTAATATGTGTAGCCTTCTCATTGGACGAAAAATATGGTACCCACACAAAATACAGTCAAAGAAATTGAGAATTGTAAAAATATTGGAAAATGATATATCTATGTTAAATACTTTTTTTTTGAATCTCAAATCTAAAAATTTGGATATTTGAAGGGTAATTAGTATCTATTTTCTTTTGTTTGGGGTAAGACTGCTTGGGTTCGGATTGGATTAGGGTTGCTCCAGAACTTATCCAATGGCTTATTAGATCATGATTCCCAAATCCAAACCAATTATCAAAACTTATCGGCTTAGAGTGGGGCGACTTATTTTTTAGTCGATTTCATCGATAAATATGTTAAATTTGATTTTAAGAAAATAAATTCTATAAATTCTTATGTCAAATAACAAATGGTAAAAGTTATCAACATTCGGTTCATTGATATTATATGTAAACAATATATAAATATATACAATGTTAATATGTATTTCATCAATCAGATGGTCATAATTGTGTAGTCCCTTAACATCCAGTGGTCCAGATTTTGAAATAGTATCAAAAGTGTTTTAGTAGGTGGAGTTGGAATAGAACTTTGTTGACCAACGTCATCAACGGACCACATTATGAGCCATGTGGCATACTCTTAGAGACCACTGACCGTATGAATGTTTGGCCATCCCTAGGTGGACCTACATACCAAAAAATCAGCCTGAATAGTGATTTTTAAGGGTTGAAATGGAGTCGTATTCATATATGGGTTGATTTTTAACAGTGGAATTTAAGCATTATTTTGGGTAGAAAGATCCAAATGTTTGAAATCACTAATCAGGCTAATTTATGGTCTGTAGGTCCATACATCCATTCGGATCTCTAAGAGTGCCATCGTGGCTCATACTGTGGTGCGTCAGCAAAGTTCTAATCGGTGGAGTGGAGTTGAGATGGGGAGTAAAACTTGCATGACCGTGGCCCACAATATGAGCCATGTGGCATATTTTTTAGAGGACACTGACCGTATGGATGTTTGGCCAATGGGAAAAAATTTGCTGGCGGGGGACCTCCAAACTTTTGAAGTTTCCCCTCCCAAAATGTCTGACACGGACGTCAAGGACTAAGCTAACCCGTGTTAACCCTTGGTTAGTTAGTTAAGGGTGGTTAACACAGGGTACGTGTCAAACATTTTGGGAGGGGACGGACCAGCAAACTTTCTCCCTTTGGGGAATCCCTAGGTGGGCCTAAAAACAAAACTCAACCTGATTAGTGATTTCTAAGCGTTGGATTGGAGTAATTTTCACGGGTTGTTTTAACCTTAGGAATTTGAGCATTATCTGGGGTACAAGATGGAAAGGTTTGCAATCACTAATCAGGTTTATTGTTGGTTTGTAGTTCCGCCTAGGGATTGGCTAAACATCCATACGGTCAGCGTCTTCTGAAAATGTCCCACGTGGCTCATATTGTGGGCGGTCACGGCTCCCCTGACTGTCAACGATCAGGCAAATTTTACTATTGAGATGGGGAACCAACGAAGACCAAGTCCATGATCCTGGCTTGGAGAAGAAGGCAAACTAACGTCAAAGATGAGGCAACAGCTGACATCAAAGACGGCCTGAACGGCTGACATGTAGCTGTTGGAAATTAATAAATTGGAGAACACAGAATTGCTTAATAGCTTTCTCCCTTTTCAATGAATAGAAGCTGTACATAGATGTGTGTATATATAGCCTACAGGTTACAATGAAAGTGGAAAGTTCCCCAAAATGGAAGCATGCTACACAAAGTAGGAGTGCTGTACAAGGTAAATATATTCAATCCATTTGGCAACAATGAAGGGACAGAATAGGGAAGAAAATATTGACAAAATATTAGTTGTTTTGGTAGGTTAATACTCCCCCTCAAGGTGGAGCGTGTACGTGAGTAACGCCCAGCTTGCTAATGAGATGATGAAAGGGGGCCTTGCCCAATGGTTTGGTGAATACATCTACAATTTGCTCAGAAGACTGAATGTAGCGAGGAGCAATCAGTTTGGACTAAATCTTTTCATGAACGAAGTGACAATCAAGTTTGATATGCTTCGTGCGCTCATGAAAGACGGCGTTTTCAGCAAATGTGGATGGCTGCTTGGTTATCACAATGGAGAGTGATGGGAGATGCATGAGGGACACCAAGATCAGTAAGTAGGTACTTTAACCACTGAAGTTCTGATGTGAGAGTAGCCATGACTGCACGATACCCCGCTTCGGCAGAGGAGCGTGAGATGGTGGTTTGTTTCTTGGTTTTCCATGAAATGGGATTGGAACCAAGCATGGTGCAGTAACCAGTGGTGGAGCGACGAGTCGTTGGACAGCCTGCCCAATCAGAGTCACAGAAACCACTTAAATGAAGCGAACTTGATGAAGAGAGGAGGATGCCCTTCCCAGGGGACCCTTTGAGGTAACGAAGCACTCGTGCAGCGGCATCCATATGGCTGGTGTGAGGAGCCTGCATGAATTGGCTCAAAATATGTACCGAATAGGCAATGTCAGGCCAAGTAATGGTAAGATAAATGAGGCGGCCCACAAGTTGTCGATAAATAGAGGGATCAGGTAATGGGAGTCAGGTGAATATGTTGCTCCATGGGGAAAGCAGATGTTTTTGGCACCAAGTAAACCTGTGTCTTTGAGGATATCCAATATGTACTTGTGCTGACATAGGAGGAAAAAAGAGATAAGGAAGAGCCCATGTGGTTGGTGGCGCCCGTGTCAATGATCCCAGTAGAAATAGATGGGGCGCAAAGAGCAATACCTGCCAAATTAGCATTGGAATTGTTGCTACCTGATGAAAGCATGGCCAGAATATGATTGTACTGTTCCTGAGTGATCATGGGAGTGGAGACCATTGCTCGTTCATTGGATATTGAAGGTCCCAAAAAGTTCGGATGTCTGGGAGGGTTCCTTGATCTATTAGTAGGAAAATCATGTAGTCTATAGCAGACATCTATAGTGTGATTGTCATAACCACGGTGATCACAATGCAACTTTGGCTTTCCCTTTTGGCGATTGTCTCCACCGTTATTTCGCTGATTAAAGTTCGTATTTTGCCTATTGGATGATCGATTTGAGCGGAAATCCCTGTTATTAGTGCTAACATTAGCACAATTTGGAGATGGGGTAGACCAAGTTTCTGTTGCATTGGTGATGGCTGAATTGCTAATGAGTGCGGACGCTTTTGGTACGGTGACGGAAGGAGATAAAGAATGTATTTCTTGTTGTTTATCTTCCTGTCGTACTAGCTAGGGCATAAATTTTGGTAGCATTTGGTACTGGGTCCATTAGTAAAATCTGGCTTGGAAGGGCAGAATAGCTCTCATGAAGTCCTTGGAGAAATTCCATGGCACGATCTTGTTGATGGCGAGTAGCGCTTGCTTTTCCGTGGCCACAAGTGCAAGGTTGCACGACTGAGAGAGAATTGAGTTCATCCCATAGTGCCTTCATCTTTGTAAAATATGTGGAGACAGAAGAATCTTCTTGTTTCAAGGAGGAGATAGTTTGCATCAGTTGACATATTTTCGGCGCATTAGTTTGGGTGAATCGATCACGAAGGTCAAGCCATATCTCCCTTGCGGTTTCAGCATAGAGTATACTTCCACGGATCTCGCCTTCTGTAGAGTTGAGAATCCATGAGCTAATAAGATCGTTGCATCTTTCCCATTGACACAGCTCATCAATGTCTTTCGGTGGTTCAATCGATCCGTCGAGAAAACCAATCTTATTCTTTGCACGAAGTGCCATGGTCATGGCACGTAGCCATGTTTCGTAGTTATCTCACTACAAGAAATTTGACTTTTAGCCGCGAAAATTATCGCAGCGAAATGTCAAAAAGTCGTCACTAAATCTTTTAGTGGTGACATTTTCATCGCCACTACGCTGCAGCTGAAAGTGCTGTGGCTAAAAGTTTTAGCGGCGACTTTATATAGTCGCCACTAAAAGTGAAACTTTTAGCGACAACATTATAATCGTCGCTAAAATAAAACTTTTAGCCACGCGATTTGTCGTTACTAATTAAACAAAATTATTATCGCTAAAGGTATAAATTGCCACTAAAGTATAAAATAAAAATAATTTTTAGTGACTAATTTTAGTTGCAGCAAAAAATTATACATTTAAATACGATTAGCTGCAACTAAATGTCACCACAAAAAGTGTTAGGTATCGTAATTTTAGTGGCGACTTATAGTCGCGGCTAAAAATTATACATTTAGCTGCAATTAAATGTCGCCACAAAAAAGTGTTAAATATCGCAGTTTTAGTGGCGACCTATTGTCGCAGCAAGAAGTTAAAATTTAATGAAAATAAATAAATATTATTTTTAATAGATTTTTTTTCTTTAATATACATATTTTTTCATTAACATACTTATATATAAAATGTGAATATGAAAATTCAATCACCACCAACTATTGAAACAATTTCAAATTTATTTCATTTAAGTAGACTCTTCATTCATAAATACAATTACACCATGTACATCGTCATAACCAAAAATACAAATAAAATATCACGATCTCTGGGCTTTTGAGAAGCTATGCATCACATGTCTCTAGCCTACAATAAAAAATAAAATATGATAAGATACTATTAAAAAATACAACATATGAGATATATGTGATCACTTGGCATTTCAGTTGCTTACCACTTGCATGACTGTGTTGGACCTACTTTGGAGTCTACATGGATATAGGCTCCTGCATGTCATGAATAGTATTGTTGTTAGAAACTTATTACTTTTATGAAATGTTTACCTAAGTAGTAGAGGTATAAACAAACAAACAATGAGCGTGAAAATTTCATACATCAGTGACTAAAGTACCTGAAAATTAGAAAGATGTTACTTAGTCAATTTCATAGTCATGAAATGGCCACAGCATTGATCAGTTCCTGAAGCTTTTGTACAGAAGCAAGAGCTCGATTTTTCCCCACGTCATCCTCCGAGACCGAAAATAAAGATATAAATAGAATAAAGATATAAAACACATGGCACCAGTGGAGATGGAGCTCCCATGACCGGAAAAAATGTTAAGAGAGCCCGCAATACATAAAACCTCTAATAACCTGTCCAGATTCAGATAAAAAGAGATTCAAATCTAAGTATGAAAATGCACCTGATAGGTGCAAACTATATTATTCAACGATTTAAGTCAAGTTTAATTGAATAAACAGAAAAATTAAAGATTTGATGTCAACTAATTATGACATAGATTGGTGCAAAACAAGGTTCTCTATAGATTAATATCTATGTAACCAATCAAGAATTTGGTATTGGTGAACTCTAATCCACCTCCCAATTGTATATACTATTAATGGGTGGCTCGTGCCATCAACACTCCCCGACAAAGTGTTAGCAAATAAGAAAAAAACAAAGCCAATGTTTTGAACTTTTAATTGGGCATATAATATAAACATAATTAATAATCTTAATACCATGTGTCAGAAAATCCGCCAATGATATTCCCGTCAAGACCCAAGTGCTACTCTTGGAAGCAGGGGAAGACTTTGCCCTCCGTGATAAAACCATGGAGTCAACTACAGAAAACACTTTACATTCTTATATCGTATGTGTTTGATGGTGCATTCTTGACAAGTTTGCAGGGGAATTTTACTAATGAGCTTCAGTTCTACATTGCAAGTGGTTAGTTTGTTGGTTTTGTCGTTAAGTTTTAGAAATTTTATATCTAGAAATCCATATCTTATTTTGGGGTTGGGTTCTAATCTGACTTGGATCACATTATCCAATGGTTGATTGCTTTAGGGGACCCTGACATTCAATCCTAATTCAAGAGAATGTTCATTCTCTTTCTCACATACACACACGGACAAATGAGTAAGCAGTGGCATTCATGTTGCTGATCAAGTAGGATTTATGTTGCTGACCTCGGATAGGTAGGATAAGGTGTGTGATGCTGTTCTGACCTTGATATGGTAGTAGATGCAATGATGACGCGGCAAGAAGGGCTGACTTAACAAATGAGGAAGCAGTGGCATTCACCATCTAGCTTGCCAATGCATTAGCATTTGCAACTGTTGGAGTAGCTGAAAAGGACTTCATCAAATAAAATCATACAAAACATTCATCTGATGGCATTCTAAAGTCTAAACTAGATGTCCTTCATCTAAACAAATCAAAACCTTGGAACTCTATCTACCTGTCCTATAATGCATTATACATTGATGAACTCATATGTTGTAACAAGTACAATAAATTTTAAGGCACAAACCTCCTACAAAACAAGTATCAACAAAAGAAAGTTCAAGAAAGAATAAAAACTTCAACATATCAACAAAAGCAATAGGGTGCATCTTACTTGAGAAAATAACTTTGATCGTTGCTATTTTCCATCAACATAATAAATGCATGATACAGATGGCAGCCAATTATGTATCTCACTCTGAAAATAAAGACGTGAGCCAGGAGAAAGTGAAAAAGAATATAAATGTCAAGTTCATATGCCATAACTATGAGAAGAAAAGAAAAATCTGACCTTCTAGTTTACCAAAACAACATTTGGTACAATAATAAGATGTGGCCCTAGTTTCCTTTGAATTCATCAAATAAGCAATCAACGCCATTACCTGATTGGCCAAATAAACCGTCAAAAGTTACAAATATATTGTTTTGTCTAGTTTTCTTCAATTCACTAAAGCATATATCAGAAAATCCCAAAGGAGTTTGACCGCAAAACTAGCCACTCAAATAAAAATGCTATGATAAAACATCAATGCATCCATCATATACTGAAAATGAACTACATATAGTTGAGTTGTTCACAATAAAAGGGTTGGATCCAGCTCTGCCAGAGAAAGGAAATTATATTAAACAAGCCATTGATTTCATGGATAACTAGCATAACAACCTAAGAGAACCAAGATAAACCATGAAATATCAATGATCAGTTCTTTGCCAGCACACACTTACAAGGCAACTAAAGAACATGCCCACCATTCTTAAAAAACTATTTGAAGAAAGCAAGTTATCTGGTAAGAATGAAAGTAGCATACCATTATAGTACAACTATTGGATACAAAAAAAAATGAATAAATCCCAAATCTGCTTATTAGAGTAGAGTAGAACTTTGATGACTATCATCCCTCGTCAACGATGAATCAGCATCAAAATGTAATAATCTAGGTGGACCTACAGACCAAAAACAGCCTGATTACTAGTTTCAAACCATTGGACCTTTGTACCCCAAATAATGCTCAGATTCCACGGTTAAAAATCAACCCATGGAAACGACTCCAACACAATGCTTAAAAATCACTAGGCTAGGCTGCCTACTAATTGATTGAGCCCCCCTCCCTTCCCCCTTAACAAAATCATGGCTCCACCACTGGGTGGGACACAGATGCAGGGGAGTCTCAGCCATATTGAGAGGAGTGAGAAGTTGTAAGGAAGAGCTCATGAATGAAATATGACATGAAAAAAATCGAGAGACGAGACCAAGTCCTCTGCATCAGATTCGTTTTGAGTTTGGGGCAACCCTAACCCTAAAACGAAAATAAACAAAAACCTTATTAATCCTATGATAATACATACCTTTATGATAATACATACGGTATGGATGTTTGCCCAGTCCCTCGGTGGACCTGCAAATCAAAAATCAGCCTGAGTAATGATTTATAAGCTATTATATTGAAGTTATTTTTATGGGTTGCTTTTAACGGTAGGAATTTGAGCATCATTGAACGTTATTTGGGTGCAAAGATCCAAAGGTTGTAAATCACTATTCAGGCTGATTTTTGGTTTGTAGATCCACTGAGGGACTAATCAAACATCTATACGGTCAGCATCCATTAAGAGTGTGCCACATGGCTCGTATTGTACAAAAGTTCTACTCAAAATTTTGTTTCCGCCCCCAATGACGGCCCACAATAGGTGTCATGTGGCCCACTTTTAGTGGACGCTCATCACAATTTTGATGTAGAAGTCCCTCAATTTGCTACGTTGTAGACTATTACGAGTCCACTGGCCTACTGAATATTTGGCCCACACCTTGGTGGATCACACACCAAAAATTAGCGTGATTAGTGATTCCTAGCCATTGCCTTTGGGCACTTTGTCATGGGCTTGGAACCAACTCATAGGCCGATTCATAAAGCCCATGATAAAAAAGTGAAGAAATCCTATGGCTAGAAATCACCAATCACGCTGATTTTTGGCGTGTGGTCTATCATAGTGTGGGCCAAACATTCAGGGGGCAAGTGGGCCCGAACGAGTCTACTATATATTGCAATTTGAGGGACTTATGCATCAAAATGTTGATACATAAGTCTTAATCAAAGAACAACCCGTATGGATGATTGGCCAATCCCTAAATGGGCCTACAAACCAAAAATCAGCCTAATCAAGATCTTTCTCAGCGTTGGATTGGAGTCATTTCGATGGGTTGATTTTAATCGTGGGAACTTAGTCCGCCGTATTTGGAAGGCGCAAAAATAGCGAACTTAGTCCACCGTATGATACCTTGCCGTATGAACTTAATCACTGTTGCCAATAAGAACCACGTGGCATATGGTTTGAGGACGCTGACCATATGGATGTTTGCCCAATCCCTAGGTAGACCTACAAATAAAAAAATCACCCTGATTAGTGGTTTCTAAGCGTTGGATTTAAGTCATTTTCATGGGTTGATTTTAACCGTAGGAATTTGAGCATTATTTTGGTACAATGATCCAATGGTTTTAAATCATTGATCATGCTGATTTTTGCAACATAGGCCCATATGGAGATTGGTCAAACATCCATACGGTTAGAGTCTCAATGGGTATGTGCAATGTAGCTCATATTATGGGGGGTCATCTTAATTTACTCTTTTTTGGCATGCCTAGGCATGATTTTTATTATTCATCACTACCATCTGGGCCCACCGACAACATGGATATATAGCACACCCCTTGGTAGACATATGTACCAAAAATAATAATGTTTGAGGATTTTTAAACGTTGGTTTTAGTACCCAAGAATAATGGCTGAATCCAACGGCTAGAATCACACCTTAAAAGTACAAAATCTAATGGCTAGAGATTACCAATCAAGGTGTTTTTTGGTGTCTACATCAATGAAAGGGTGGGCGGAACATCTACACGATCAGTGTGCCCAAATTGCAGCATTGAATAACAAAAACATGCTTCCGCACGCCAAAAAGTTTCAGGCATACTTTGTTACATATTTTTTTACAGAAAGAAAAAAAAAATAGGAGGGAAAAAGCATTAGTGGCAAAAACAGTAGCTGCAAAAAGTTTTGCATTTAGCCGCAACAAAAAAAACGTTGTTAAAACTAACCATTAGCGACGAAACGTAAAGTTGCCACTAAAACTTCAACTTTTAGTTGCGAAAAACTAAACCTCGCCACTAATTATATTTCCCTCCAAATAAAATACGCGCAAAAATTTTGCGCCATAAATTTAGTGGCGACGTTTTGCTACGACATTTGAGTTGTCACTAAATATTGCTACGGTAACACCTTTAGTGGCGACATAATATTTTCGCCACAAGAGGTAAGTTTTTAGTGGCGAAATATGAACTGCGGCTAAAAATGTTGCCACTAAAACCTACATTTCTTGTAGTGTCTCTTGAGAGGAGTGGAGAGACCAAAATAGCAGTAGGATTGTCAGAATGATGAATGAATAAAGGATCATTAATGTTAGATGCTTGGATGTCGCTGAACTCGCTTCTTTGTGAGCCGCACACTCCACCATGGTTGCAGAGAGTCGGATCTGTCACCGTTCTGATACCATAATAAATTGGAGAACACAGAATTGCTTAATAGCTTTCTCCCTTTTCAATGAATAGAAGTTGTACATAGATGTCTATATATATATAGCCTACGGGTAATTGTGACTGAAAACTGAGAGAAATTACAGGTACAAGGTGTTTTACCCAACCCTCTACGCGTTAGAATCAGAAAACAAGGATGCGAAGCTTTTCAACTGCGTTCAGGTACCCAATTTTGATCATTTGTTTTGTTTTGAATTTAGGGTTAGGATCCTAATGGTTAAGATCTGCGCTTTTGGTGTACTGTGGTTGGGTATTGTAGAGAGGGCATCAGAACTCGCTGGAGAGGATGCCGATGTTCTTCGTGATGTTGATTTTAGGAGGGCTTCAACACCCTCTCAGCTCTGCTGGACTTGGACTCGTTTACACTCTAGGTCGTTACTTCTATTTCACTAGCAATCCCCAGAATCGTTTGAAGCTCGGGTATGTTTTTGTTTTGAAATTTCATTTTCTGTGATCTGGGTTTTGTTTGGTTGACAAGAATTTGAAGATGGGTTGTTTAATAGGAGATTCAGTTTTTTGGGATTGATGGGGCTTATGATCTCCACCATATCATTGGGGTTCAATCTTCTCATTTGAGAATTTCTTTAGAGTAGACCAGTTCTGTCTGTCTTCCTTTTTTGCCCTTTTTTGGTTTTCTCTTTTAATAACAGAGTATCAAGAGACTTGATATGTAAGTTTGTGGTAATGGAAGAACTATTTTGGTCTATCTTTTTCTTTTTGCAAAATGCTAACCATAGATAAAAAAAAATATACGGTTGACCATTGGATTCAAGAGATCCATGGTCCACCAGGCAACAACTATTTTTTTTGCTATCAATTAAAAACGAAAAATATGTTGTCACCCTCAGGAGGACATCCCCAAGGTTTAAAAGAGGTCATTTTAAAGGTATAACGGAGTATGGGCGTTACCGTTAAAACGAATTGTAACAGACAGGGAAAAAAAAAAAAGGAATTTAACGGGAAAAAATGGAAAAATGGCGCTGAAATTCAAAATTTGAAATTCAAATTTTCAAAATCGAAAAAAAATAGAAATTTAACGACCTTTTTCCATAATTTTTCAGAAAATAACGGCTGTTATTTTCGTTTATTGGCCGTTAAAATGAATGAAAAAAAAAATAGACATTTTTTTCTAAGCGACAAAACAGTTCTTAACGTAACGGGCTTGGGGCGCTGTTGGATGGATTTCGAGATTCATCCGGTCTCAGCAAAAGAAAATGGAAAAAATAAGAACTTGAGCCATGCTTCAACTAACCACAATATGAGCGGCATATTTTTAGTGATTTGTGGATGTTTGGCCCAACCCTAGGTGGACGTACAGACCAAAAATTAGCCTGATTAGTGATTTCAAGCTTTTAGATTTTTGTACCCAAATAATGCTCAAATACCACGGTTAAATCAACCCATGAAAACGACTCTAATCCGATGCATACACTCCAATCCGACACATAGAAATCACTAACCAGGCTAAGTTTTGGTCTGTATGACCACCTAGGGCTGGCCAAATATCCATACGGCCAGCGTCCTTTAAGAGTGTGCTACGTGGCTCATATTGTGGTCGGTCAGCAAAGTTCTATTCGTGTTTTGAGATCATGTCCAGCTTCACGGTTTGTCTCGCCCAAGACATGCTATTTGTTATAAAGGGGATTACAGCCTCTTGTCTGGTCTCGTCCCGTCCGAGTTGGGTCTTGGCGCTAAACGAACAGACTTTCAAGCATGTTCGAGATAACTGAAATTTTGAGCCAAAGTCGCCCAAAGACAACTTCTTCCAACTGTTGGTTAAATATATGTTTATACGTAAATAATACACCAATTCCTAAAAAGAATGAAGGACTAAAGTCCACTAATTAAGGCCTAAACCCGCAAGCCCACAAGGAAGACTTACCTCCAGCTTCAGTCTAAGGGACACATTAGGACACGTTAGTCATGCTACTGAATACTTTTCCAATCTCTTGAAGATTGAGAACCACAAAATCAAACACTAGGCTACTCAAGGAATCATGGTTCAAAGTCTCGGCTGATCCCGGCTCAAGCTAGATCATGCAACTCTCTCTGGTTTTGCATTTGGAGAAAGTCCAAGCATTCAAATGGCCCATAACCTACATATCAAGAGAGATCATCACTACTACATCTATAGTTAAATGTCTTCGAAGTTGCAAAAGTTCTAGGTCAAGGCTTTTCTAATCTACATTTTATTTTTCAACTATTGAATAAGATGTTACTCTTATGGGTTTTCTGCTCTGTCGAGCCAATTTCTTTTTTATTGTTTTATCACTTTATTTAGCTAATACATCTCAATTTATAGGATAAAATAGAGACATGCATTGAGGAGAGATTAAGACAAGGAACTCCCCTCTTGACATATGGAGGACCAAGGGTGCATTTGGATAAGCTTAACCCTAGTTTACAGCTTATAGCTATGGCTTAAGCAATTGGGTTTGGTAAGGATGAATTGGTCATTTAAAAAAGTTATGAAATGATTAGAACGACATTTGTCATTTAAAAAGTTTTATCAAAGGTTTAGTGGTCATTTAAAATTTGTATCGAAGGACTAGAGGGGCATTTTAGGTATTTAAAGACTTTCACTCAAGTTTTAGGCCTTGTTTGGGAATGCTTTTACAAAAGCGTTGCGGAAAAGCACTTCTGCAGAAGTCCTAGAAATAGCTCTTGAGAAGCGCTTTTTTCTAAAATAGCATTTGGCAAATCATGTTGGAGAAGCGTTATTCCATGTTTATTGTTTGGCAAAACTAGCTGTGAATTTTGGATTCTGTTAAAATGTCATAGTACCCTTATATTCAAAACAAGATAGTAATAGATATTTTTCGTTCAATGTTTTGAATCACATCTTATGGATCACAATAAAGAAATAACATCTCTACTCTGAAAAGTTTTTACTTGGTTCAAGCAAACTAAAATCTGAGCATGGAATATGCATCGATCCTCACACGCATTTTTTCAAAATCTAAAGTAGGTATACACAAATAAACATGGTTTCAGGCTGGTCATAATCTAGAAGAATTCAGGTTGCAGTCTCAATCGATCAGAGGTCATTCAAAGGACTCGAACCATTTGTTAGTAAAAAGTGGGTTGTCCTTTGGTGTAGACCATTTTGTCAAAATTTTGATGCAGAAGTCCCTCAAGATGCAACATAGAAGCATCATTCGGGCCCACTTGCACTTTGAATGTCTGGCCCACACTATGATAGACTTACACACCAAAAATAGCGTGATTGGTTATTTCTAGCTTTGAACATTTTTCATCATGGACTTTATGAACAGGCCTAGGAGTTGTTCGAAGCCCATGATGAAAACATACTCAAATCCAATGGCTAGGAATCACTAATACACTAATATTTTGTGTGTGGGTCGACCAAGATGTGGGCCAAACATTCAGGGAAGCAGTGGGCCCAAAAGAGTCTCCTACGTGAGGCTTCACAAGTACATCAGGGACCCAAAACAACAGCAACAAGGGGAAGGAAAATGCCAAGTCCAAGAAGGGAAAGAATAAGAGCAAAAACAAGAAGTAGCTATATGCATATATATTTTTTGTTGTTTGTGTTAAACAGTAACAAAATTTTATTTTCCTTTTCGGACATTTATAAATATCGATGCATATACAGTTTTCTTTTTCTTATAAGAGTTAGTGATTTGCCATTGGAACTTGAAAATTGTTGGCTAAATAACAAGGAAATTTGGATCATACTAACACTCTGAATTTGGATCACAAACACATTCTCAGTGAAGTTTTATCTACTTGACCAATTCATAGATGATCGATCAGTTGATAATATGGCATGAATATTGTCAATGTGGTTTACAGAAGATAGCTTCTCAGGCTGCTTGAAGCCTGGAACTTAGCCTGTGTACGATGAATGCGAGGAAAAATCTAGTTCAAGCTATGCTTCTAGGAAAACCCAGCCCCATAGGGAAAAACTAGTATATGGTGTTCAGCTGGCCTTCTTTGGTAGAGAGGAAGTGAGGATCCTTGTTGGGTCCCCTTGTTTGTTTTCTTTTTGAGTCAATTTCTTCTTGTTTTCTTTTTTGCCTTGGCAGGCCTTCTCAGCCTCTAAGCCATTAATAAAGCTATTTTTACCTTTCATAGCAAAAACTAGTATGGAAATGGTTGCATAATTCAGAGTATGCAAATGCGGCCAGAAAGCAACGCTTAACAACTAAACCCCTGTTAACCCAATGTTTCCAAAAAAAAATTTAGTTAAACCGGTGTACGCATCGTTGGGTTAACTAGGGGGTTTGGTTGTTATGTATCACTTTCTAGCCGCATTTACATACTCTAGAGTATGCAACCATTTGCATACTAGTTTTACAAGCACCACGAGAGCCGGACCTTAAACCCTATTTAATCAGCTAATGAGTCATGCAGATTACGTTCATTCTCCTTGTTAGTGATTCTGTATACAATAAAAATACAATACGGGGAAAGAATTGAATATGACTCATTTTTGATATGCAAAATACAGTAAAAAAATGGGGAATTGCAAAAATACTGTGAAAGGATATATCTATGTTCAATACATATTTTTTTTAAAATCTCAAATCTAAAATTTGGATATTTGAAGGGTAAATAGTATCTATGTTCTATTTTTCAGGGTAAGACTGCTTGAGTTCTGATCAAATTAGGGTTGATCAATAGCTTATTAAATCATCCAAACCAATTATCTAAACTTATCGGATTGGAGTGGGGCGACCTATCATTGAGGCGATTTCATCAATAAATATGTTAAATTTTGATTTTAAGAAATTAAAATCTATAAATTCATATAACAAATGGTAAAAGTTTTATGAACATATGTTTCATTGATATTATATGTAACTATATAAATATGTACAATGTTAATATATATATTCATCAATCAGACAGTCATAATTGGGTAATCCCTTAACATCCAACGGTCAAGATTTTTGTACAGCATCAAAAGGTGTTTTAGTAGGTGGAGTGTAATACCACGAACTTTTGTTCTACAGTATTATGGCAAATTCATATAATAATGAAAGTCTGAAACTTTTTCAAACTTATATTATTATTTTTAAGGTTTAATCTCATATTTGAGTATGTATGTTTAATTTAGTTTCATTCTAACAACTTTGAAAAACCTCATATTTTTTAAACTCGCTCTTTAGGGCTAAATTCCTACTAATAATAATGAACTATAACTTGTAGGGGACGTTTTCTTGCCGCAACTAACATTCTAAAACTTTTAGATAAAAAATTATTTTGTAGGCCCGACATACCAAAAATATTCCTATTTTACTCTTCCCAACTTACCCGAGAAATTTAGAATCTTTCTAGAGACATAAAAACCTTAGCATGAGATTTTAGGACATTTTGACAAAAATAGTAGTTTCATAATTTTTTAAACTTTTCTACCATTCTTATATTTTCAAAAATAATATTTAATTATATTTTATTTATTTAATAGGAGTGTGGGACCTACGATTCTGAAATCATCTTGACATTTTTTCGGGGCTTTAAACTTTTTTGTGTATTCAAAATATTTATGTAATTTATATGTGTGACATGTGTCAATACCATGTTGTAAGAATTTTTTAATTATATAATATAATTTAATTGAATTAATTAATGATTATTGATGTCATGATTGTTGAGTGGGCCCGTATGGCCAATCTAAAGGCCTTTTGGTCTTAATAATAATCTTCAATTAAGCCTAGTTGATATATATAGGCCTTGGACTCATTTCTAAACTATAAGCAATGTAAAATATAAGTTTTTGAGGGTTAAAAAAGTTATCCCTTTAATAGTTATGAATTCCACTAAAATAGAAACCTTAATCCTTCCCTAAATTTATTTTATAAAATTTTTAAAGTTTTTGTAGCTTTCGTAAACTCAAACTCCATTAATGAATAGAGAAATGTCCATTAAACCTTCATCTGGGTACCTATCGCACTCGAGCAAGAAAGAAGAATTGACGGGAACTCCGAATAGAAGAACATACTCCGAAAAGAGGACAATCTGACAACTTTCAAATTTGAATAAAACTTTCAATTTTTATTAAAGTTCAAAAAATCTTAAGGTAAATGTGCTTAATCCATCTTATGCATGTTCTTCTTCAAGTTATTAGTTTTCTTTTATTATATAATGTTAAATTTTCACTATAAATTAATTTGGGCATGATTTAGTTTATTTTTATTGAGTTGATAATTATTTTATGCCACCATGATGGGTTTGGCCATGACTTATTTGGCACCCACAATAGATGATCGTTTTCTTTATAATTTTTGTGTAAGGTTTAATACTTAAATATTTTTTTATTATTTTTCTTAGAAAAATCTGTGAATATATTTTTCGCAGCCGTTGAATTTGTATTTTTGAGTTATATTTATTTAATTATATTTTTTCTATTGTGCTAAAATTTTCTTTACAACCTAAAATTTCAAATTATGTATGGTCTACTTCATTAAATTTTTTGATCATATTTTGAATCTAAATATTTTTATGATTAATTTTTATACATACCTCTATGAATCTATTTTCTAGATCCGTTGAGTTTGTATTTTTCAAATTTTTATTTATCAAAGTTATGATTTTTCAAATGTACTAGACTTCTCTATAAAACCTACAATTCTAGATTCTGTATGGTTCAGTTCATTAAAGATTTGGATCTATATTTTGAACTGAAATATATTTCTAATTATTTTTCATAGATACCTCTATGAATCTAGTTTTCAAATTCGTTGAGTTTGTATTTTTTAAATTTTTATTTATTTAGATATGTATTTTCTAATGTGCTGGACTTTTCTACAAAACCAAGAATTTCAGATTCTGTGTAATCCACTTGATTAAGGATTTACACATATTTTGAAACTAAATATTTTTTTATTTATTTTTCTATAAACCTATGTGAATATATTTTCAATATCCGTTTTAATTTTATATTTTTAGGATATGTATTTATTTAGTTGTAGTTTTTCGAAAGTGCTGATCTTTTCTGCAAAACCCATAATTTTAGATTCTGTATAGTCCATTTCTTTAAGAATTTCAACTTAGATTTTGGTAATAAATATTTTTGAATTTATTTTTCGTAGAAACTTCAGTGAATATAGTCTTCGAATCCATTGAGTTAGTATTTTCTAATTTATATTTATTTAGTTATGATTTTTTTTAAAAGAAACATGTTTTTTTCTGTAAAAGCCATATTTCTTTGTTTTTCGACGATTAATGGCCTTGAAACCCTTATGGTTCGATCATGATTATTGACTATTAAAGTTTTAGCCTTTTGTTTGACTTAGACTTATATACATGGGGATGCCACCAATGTGTCTTGGATCTCCTATAGGGTTCGATAAAGTGTCTTGGATCCCTCTTTAGGGTTCGACCTTATGTCATGATCCCTCATAGGGTTCGGCCATAGTGTGTTAGATTCTCTTGTGATTTTTAATTATATTATTCATCCGTGTTGATCGTGACCTTCGGTGATTATTACATATTATTCATGTTTAACCCTAATTCGTTCCCATGTTATTATTTTTGATGATCATGTGTTTATTTTATATTCTTGTTTAAATATTAAATACATGTGTGCTTATGCCATGTAACCCTAGTACCATCTTGTTGTCATACTATGATTATCACGTCATTTTATATAAGGGTGCATAAGGGAACGAGGTTGAATGATATTATATACATTTATATTGATTTTATCAATTAATCAGAGTTCGGTACCCTAGGGTGAAAAGCCCCAGACATTATTATATCCTGCAGATGGGTTGATGAGACCGCTCCCAGTGCGGGAAGGAGATGGAGACCTTATGTGGTTGTAGGTACTCGTTGCATTGGCATCCCGTACTCACTTACATTCACCTTCATATTCACATCATCCTTATTATATGATTGAGATGCATACATTGGTTAAAAATTTGTATAGTATGACATCATACCATGCACATTGTAGTATTACTGGGCCTCGGCTAACGGTGCTACACCGATACCATTTTCAGGTTTTGAGGAGCTGGGTACGCGGAATGATTTTGAAACGGAAGACTCTGGTGTACTCGAGGAGAACGACAAGGATTTGGGAGTCGATCTCACACTTTAGAAAGCTGTATTTGATTATTTTATAACATTATTTATTTATTTTCATAGGCATGTAAGCCTTTGATTGAGAGCATGTTCTCACCTCCTTCTCTCCGTATTTAGTTGATTGATTGAATTATGAATTATTTTAATTATTTGTTTTCTACATTTAGACAATTTTTTTTACTTAGTGGGTTTTCGAGTGAACCTTAGTAGTCTAATTGACCTAATTGGATCACTATGGGACAATAATAGATCACATCTGGGTTTGAGTACATGTCGATTTACGGATTTTTGGATCATATCTGGGTATCCGGATTCGGGGCGTAACATGGAGTTGGAGTAGAACTTTGCTGATAGACATCATTGATGACAGACCGTCACATGGCACACTCTTAGAGACCACTGACCATATGAATGTTTGGCCATCCCTACGTAGACCTCCATACAAAAAATCAACATAATTAGTGATTTCTAAGGGTTGAATTGGAATTGTTTTCATGGGTTGATTTTTAATCGTGGAATTTGAGCATTATTTGGGGTAGAAAGATCCAAAGGTTTGAAATCACCAATCAGGCTTATTTATGGTTTGTAGGTCCAAACATCCATGCGGTCAGCGCTAAGAAAGTGCCATCGTGGCTCATATTGTGGTCCGTTAGCAAAGTTCTAATCAGTTGAGTTGAGATGGGGAGTAAAACTTGGTCAGTGACCGTGGCCCACAATATGAGCCATGTGGCATAGTTTTAGAGGACACTGATTGTATGGATGTTTGCCAATCCCTAGGTGGGCCTAAGAACCAAAATTCAACCTAATTAGTAATTTCATGGGTTGATATAACCGTAATAATTTAAGCATTATTTGGGGTACAAGATGGATTGGTTTGAAATCACTTATCAGGTTTATTTTTGGATTGTAGGTCTACCTAGGGATTGGCTAAACATCCTTACGATCAGCATCCTCTAAAATTGTCCCACGTGGCTCATATTGTGGGCGGTTAGGGCTCCCGACGATCAAGGAAGTTTTACTGTTGAGATGGGGAACCAACGAAGACCAAAACTTTGATGACAGGGCGCAAGATGAGCCACATGGCCCACTCTTAGAGGACTCTAACCGTATGAATGTTTTTCCAATCCCTAGGTGGACCTACAAACCAAAAATCAGCTTGATTAGTGATTAAACCTTTGGATCTTTGTACCTCAAATAATGGTCAATAACGCCCAAATTCAAACGGTTAAAATCAACCCATGAAAATACTTCCAACCCAACGCCTGAAAATCACTAATGGAACTAATCTGTGCTTTTTGCGTCCACCTATGGATTGGCCAAACATCCATAAGGACAAATCTAGTATGCAGCTGCTTACATACTTAAAAGTATGCAAACATTGTATCCACCATTGAATGCTCCTTGAAAAACGTGTTTTTATTTTATAAAATATATTTTTTAAAACGTTGAAATAACACATTTTCAAGGGACATCCAACAGTACTGACAATGTTTACATACTTTCTATGTAAATACTGGATTTGTCCCCATCCATATGGTTAGAGTCCTCCAAGAATGCGCATGTGGCTCATACTGTGCCCTGTCACCAAAGTTTTACTCACCAACGAAGACAAAGTCCAGGATCCTAGCTTGGAGACGAAGGCGAACTAACGTCAAAGATGAGGAAACAGCTGACATCAGAGACGGCCTGAACGGCTGACAAGTAACTTTGGAAATACTCTCTTTAACTAATATATAAGAGTCCGTCTAGAGCTACACCCATTTCTTACATCCACTTCTTACACTCGAGGTTGGGGCCCACATGGAGATCATGTTGGACAATCCAACCATACAATGGGTTGTCCTTGCCATGCTGATCATCGTTACTGTGGGAGAAAAATATCTGATCTAACCCACACAATCTTCGAGGTCAGACGATTCGGATTTTGGTGATGATCGGACGACTCTGATGCTCCAGGATGAAACTGCTTTCTCCTCTGCGAAGGATAGGATGATCTCCAGATGAAATATGGTTGTACCTGTTGACAAGACTCCGACGCTCAAGTCAGCTTAGGAATGGTAACAAGATTCAAGAAAATAGTAAAGTGTTTCAGAGTTTAGTCTATCTGGATCTGGAGAGCAAGATCATCTTCTCAGTTCTGAGGGTCTCATATTTATACCCTTAGAACTGGCGTGACTCACCTTCCACGTGTCTAGTCATTATCAGTCAACGATGACTCAGATGGATTCTGTTATAAAACAGAATCTTATGGTTATATCTTGACTTCCTTGATTCGGTTATACCTGAAATAACTGAAGTGACACTGAGGTGGCATCCTTCGTGTCAGGTATTCGGATAAGGGGATGTCGAATTCGTGATAGTTCAATTAGCTGTCATGTGGCCAGTATTCATTAGTTAAGAAATTCGTGTTCAGAATACCTACCTCGTACGTAAGAGATCCTGCCACGTAAGTCATTTGACCTCATCTGGCTTTGCCGGGATGAGATTGAAATAGATCCCGTCAAGTAAGTATGGTGACCTTGTCGGGATAAATGCATCCAGCCAGTCATGTGACCTTGCCGGGATGAGTTTCCGTGATGAGATGCTTGAGTTGCCAAGATGAGTTCCCGGGATGAGATGTTTGAGTTGCCGGGATGAGTTCCTGGGATGAGATGTTGGAGTTGCCAAGATGAGTTCTCAGGATGAGATGTTTAAGTTGCCGGGATGAGTTTCTGGGATGAGATGTTGAAGTTCTTGGGATGAGATACTTGAGTTGCCAGGATGAGTTCCCAGGATGAGATACTTGAGTTATCAAGATGAGTTCCCGGGTTGAGATGTTAGAGTTGTCGAGATGAATTCCCGGGATGAGTGTACGTTAGAAATAATGCACCCTTTGAAATATCTTCGATGGATGCACACCTCGAGATATGTGCACATCAATCCTTGAGATTCGTGTGAAAATTATGGTACCCACATAGCCCCCTCTCGAAGGTGGAGCTCGACCGTAGGAGATGGTTTGCCTTCGAGAAATGTAACTAGTTGCTAGTTGATCTGGTGGTTGATCCATGTATTCTTATAAGCATATCTGTGAGCTCTAGGGAGAATAACTGTGAGCTCTAGGGAGCATGACTATGAGCTCTCGTGAGTATGACCGTAAGCTCTTGGGAACACGATTGTGAGCTCTAGGGAGCATGGATGTGAGCTCTACGGAGCATGACTAAGAGCTTTAGGGCTCTCTGATGATGATGAGGATGATGATGATGATGATGAATAATGATTATGATGATGATGATGATGATGATGATGATTATGATGATGATGATGATGATGACAATGAATGATGATTATGATGAGTCTCATGTCAGGGTTTCTGTAGTTAAGGGTTGAATGCCGAGAACTTTAAGATTCCCTGGCCTACTGCAGTAGGACTTTCGTAACAATGTCAAGGTGTCCGTTAACTAGGGCTTTTCAGCCGCAAGCTTTTAGGTATCCCCGGCCTCCCGTAGAAGGTCTTGCGCCCTCAAGGGGACTTGTGTCAAGGTTCTCATAATCAAGGTTGAATGCCGAGAGCTTTAAGATTTTCTGGCCTCCTGGACGTCTACTCGATGTTCCGTATGATTGAATTCTTGGCGTCTTGTAGCGAGATTGGACCGTGATTGGGTTGTTCTGGTTGTATTATTGGATGATTGTAGATGAAACCATGATCGTATATAAAGCCTTAATCATATATGAAGCCCCCAGGTGTTGTCGGCCATCAAGTGTGTTGCCAACTGGTGCAGAATGCAGCCTTATAGGTTGTATCTAGTAAGTGTAGTCATCGTTGGATGAACTATTGGGATGACCGGGATGAGTTGCTTAAGCTGTGTGATTGAGTTTCTGGCACATGCTCCATTTGTGGTTCACCCAATTTATCGGATTGTTGTGGGCTCTCCCATCATTGGATCACCATGAAACTCTAGTGGGATGTTGCTAGGTGAATGAGGAACACATCTATGCCGCCACCACCACCAGAGGTGACCAGAGTTGGCTGAAATTTGGATGGGGTATTGCGCACTTCACAGACCTCCAATAAACACCAAATTTAAGATCTAGGATCCCCAGAACATGGGGAATACGTTTGTAAGCTGATGGTCGCCGGAGGGTAGCTTGTAGGTAGCCGAAATCCAACAAAACATCCTTCAAAAAATGACGCCTCTCTCTCTCTCTCTCGCTCTTCTGCCATCCGTGATGGCATCTTTGAGATCGCTGGGAGGATTCTTCTCTCTCATACTCCTGAGGCCAGTGCGTCTGGTATCCACCATTGCTCGAATCAAATCTCTCTTAGAACAAAAAACTTCTTCTCGTTTTCCACAGACGGCGCCAAAAGATGTGGGGGGAAAATATCTGATCTAACTCACACAATCTTCGAGGTCAAACAATTCATATTTTGGTGATGATCGGATGACTCTGATGCTCCAGGATGAAACTGCTTTCTCCTCTGCGAAGGATAGGATGATCTCCAGATGAAATATGGTTGTACCTGTTGACAAGACTTCGACGCTCAAGTCAGCTTAGGAATGGTAACAGGATTCAAGAAAATAGTAAAGTGTTTCAGAGTTTAGTCTATCTGGATTTGGAGAGCAAGATCATCTTCTCAGTTCTGAGGGTCTCATATTTATACCCTTAGAACTGGCGTGACTCACCTTCCACGTGTCTAGTCATTATCAGTCAACGATGACTCAGATGGATTCTGTTATAAAACAGAATCTTATGGTTATATCTTGACTTCCTTGATTCGGTTACACCTGAAATAACTGAAGTGACACTGAGGTGGCATCCTTCGTGTCAGGTATTCGGATAAGGGGATGTCGAATTTGTGATAATTCAACTAGCTGCCATGTGGCCAGTATTCATTAGTTAAGAAATTGATTGTGTTCAGAATACCTACCTCGTACGTAAGAGATCCTGCCCCGTAAGTCATTTGACCTCATCTGGCTTTGCCGGGATGAGATTGAAATAGATCCCGTCAAGTAAGTATGGTGACCTTGTCGGGATAAATGCATCCAGCCAGTCATGTGACCTTGCCGGGATGAGTTCCCGTGATGAGATGCTTGAGTTGCCAAGATGAGTTCCCGGGATGAGATGTTGGAGTTGCCAAGATGAGTTCCCAGGATGAGATGTTTGAGTTGCCGGGATGAGATGTTGAAGTTCCCGGGATGAGATACTTGAGTTGCCAGGATGAGTTTCCGGGATGAGATACTTGAGTTGCCAGAATGAGTTCCCGGGATGAGATGTTGGAGTTTCCGGGATGAGATGCTTGAGTTGCCAGGATGAGTTCCCGGGATGAGATGTTGGAGTTCCCGGGATGAGATACTTGAGTTGCCAGGATGAGTTCCCGGGATGAGATACTTGAGTTATCAAGATGAGTTCCCGGGTTGAGATGTTGGAGTTGCCGAGATGAGTTCCCGGGATGAGTGTACGTTAGAAATAATGCACCCTTTGAAATATCTTCGATGGATGCACACCTCGAGATATGTGCACATCAATCCTTGAGATTCGTGTGAAAATTATGGTACCCACAGTTACCAAAAATCAATTCACTTCGAAATTGCTAAACGTATGACAAATTGACCGAAAATAATGGTTTCAATGGATGGTCAATCTTCCCATTTGAGGGTCAATCTTCTCATTTGAGAATTTCTCTGGAGTAAACTAGTTCTATCTGTCTTCCTTTTTTGCCCATTTTTTGGTTTTCTCTGTTAATAACGGAATATCAAGAGACTTGATATGTGAGTTTGTGGTAGTGGAAATGAAGAACTATTTTGGTCTATCTTTTTCATTTTGCAAAATGCTACCCATGGATAAAAAAAAAATATACGGTCGACCATTGGATTCAAGAGATCCACGGTCCACCAGGCAACAACTATTTTTTTTTGCTATCAATTAAAAAAATGAAAATTATGCTGTCACCCTCAGGAGGACATCCCCCAAGGTTTAAAAGAGGTCGTTTTAAAAGCTATAACGGAGTATGGGCATTACCGTTAAACCGAATTATAACGGACGGCAAAAATGAAAAAAAATGAAATTTTTGACACACCGCCCAAGTTATCTTCAAAATTTGACATACCCCCATGACCCGGTCAACTGTCTTAGGTCGTCATTGGCTAACAATTTCTATTTTGATTGAACAAAATTGTCCCTTTCTTCATCCTTAGAAACATTGAACCCCAAATCATTCGGCTATGTGGAAGACGCTAATACGCTAATCCATTACCTCGAATCCACCAAGTTTGAATCTTGAACTAAAGCTAAAGCCACAACAACGAATAATCAAACCGAGGAAACAGATTATTAAAATAAAACATAATTGGAGGTTAATAATGCTATAATAAGAAACATCTTTTGCAAACGATGGGCTCAACCCACAAAAAAAAACTAGAGACTTTCATGAAACAGGGGATGAGGAGAACCAGGGGGATTGTGTAGACTGTAGACAGGGGCTTCTCCACGTAAATGGCAAACAAGACATAAAAGGAGGAGAAGACGATACTAATGAGTGTGGCTAAGAATGTGCCACATGGCTTATATTTGCTGCAGTCAGTGGAGTCATTGACTAAAAGTATCATCGAAAGTTTACTCCGGGAAGGGACAAAGTGAGTTTTCTTTAAATTTTCTTGTAAATTATAACTTGCTAGCTCTAACCAATGTCTGACTCTGACCTCTCGACAGATAGTTTGAATCAAGCTTAAGGGCATTTTGGGAAGAAAATAGTGAAAAAGCATGAAATGGGCAACACTTTCAAAATAGCTACGATTCTATCATAAGTTTACTGTTCAGCAATTATTTGACCAAATCTAAAAATTTGAGATTATTTTAAGTCAATCTAAAAATCTGAATATTTGAAGGGTAATTAGTATATATGTTCTACTTTTCGGGGAAAGACTGCTTGAGTTCTGAAATCTATCTGTTAAATTTGATTTTAAGAAATTAAAATCTATAAATTCATATAACAAATGGTAAAAGTTTTATGAACATATGTTTCATTTGATATTATATGTAAATATATAAATATATACAATGTTAATATATATTTCATCAATCATACATGCATAATTGGGTAGTCCCTTAACATCCAATGGTCAAGATTTTTGTTAAGTATCAAAAGGTGTTTTAGTAGGTGGAGTTGGAGTAGAACTTTGCTGATAGACGTCATTGATGACAGACCATAGTATGAGCCACGTGGCATACTCTTATAGACTACTGACCGTATGAATGTTTGGCCATCCCTAGGTGGACCTCCATACCAAAAATCAACATAATTAGTGATTTCTAAGGGTTGAATTGGAATCGTTTTCATGGGTTGATTTTTAACCCTGGAATTTGAGCATTATTTGGGGTAGAAAGATCCAGAGGTTTCAAATCACCAATCAGGCTTATTTATGGTTTGTAGGTCCAAACATCCATGCGGTCAGCACTAAGAGTGTGCCATTGTGGCTCATATTGTGGTCTGTCAGCAAAGTTCTAATCGGTGGAGTTGAGATGGAGAGTAAAACTTGGTCAGTGACCGTGGCCCACAATATGAGCCATGTGGCATAGTTTTAGAAGACACTGATCGTATGGATGATGTTTGGCCAATCCCTAGGTGGGCCTAAGAACCAAAATTCAACCTAATTAGTAATTTCATGGGTTGATATAACTGTAGTAATTTGAGCATTATTTGGGGTACAAGATGGATTGGTTTGAAATCACTTATCAGGTTGATTTTTGGTTTGTAGGTCTACCTAGGGATTGGCTAAACATCCTTACGGTCAGCGTCGTCGAAAATTGTCTCACGTGGCTCATATTGTAGGCGGTCAGGGAGCCCTGACCGCCGACGATCAGGCAGGTTTTACTCTTGAGATGGGGAACCAACCAAGACCAAAACTTTGATGACAGGGTGCAAGATGAGCCACGTGGCACACTCTTAGAGGACTGACCGTATGAATGTTTTTCCAATCCCTAGGTGGACCTACAAACCAAAAATCAACTTGATTAGTGATTAAACCTTTGGATCTTTGTACCTCAAATAATGGTCAATAACGCCCAAATTCAAACGGTTAAAATCAACCCATGAAAATACTTCCAACCCAACGCCTGAAAATCACTAATGGAACTAATTTGTGCTTTTTGCGTCCACATATGGATTGGCCAAACATCCATAAGGACAAATCTAGTATGCAGCTGCTTACATACTTAAAAGTATGCAAACATTGTATCCACCATTGAATGCTCCTTGAAAAACGTGTTTTTATTTTATAAAATATATTTTTTAAAACGTTGAAATAACACATTTTCAAGGGACATCCAACAGTACTGACAATGTTTACATACTTTCTATGTAAATACTGGATTTGTCCCCATCCATACGGTCAGAGTCCTCCAAGAATGTGCCATGTGGCAACCACCTTTGTCACGCCCCGAATCCAGATACCAAGATACGACCCGAAAATCCGTGGATCGACTCGTACCCGAACCCAGAGGTGATCCATGAATGTCGTCCCCTAGTAGTCCAATTAGGTCAATTAGACTACTAAGGTTCATTCGAAAACCCACTAAGTAAAAAAAAAGAAATCTAGATGTAAAAAATAAATAATTCAAATAATTCATAATTCAAATAATTCAATCAATCAACTAAATGTAGAGAGAAGAAGATGAGAACATGCTCTCAATCAAAGGACTACATGCCCGTGAAAATAAATAAGTAATATTTTAGAACAATCAAAATAAAATCTTCTAAAGTGTGGGATCGACTCCCAAATCCTCGTCGATCTCCTCGAATGCACTGGAGTCTTTCGCCTCAAAATCATCTCACGTACCCAGCTCCTCAAAATCTAAAAATGGTATCGGTGTAGCTACGTGAGCTGAGGCCCAGTAATACAACAGTGTGTATGGTATGATATCATACTATACAAGTTTTTAACTAAGGTATGCATCTCAATCATATAATAAGGATGACATAAATATGAGGGTGAATGCAAGTGAATACGGGATGCAAATGCAACTAGTACCCATAACCACATAGGGTATCCATCTCCTTCCCGCACTGAGAGCAGTCTCATCGACCCATCTGTAAGAGATAATAACGTCTGGGGCCTTTCACCTTAGGGTACCGAACCCTGATTAATTGATAAAACTAATATAAACGTATATAATACTTCAACCCCGTTCCCTTATGCATCCCTTATATGAAATGACGTGATGATCATGGTATGACAACAAAATGGTACTAGGGTTACATGGCATAAGCACACATGTATTTAACATTTAAATAAGAATATAAAATAAATACATGATCATCAAAAGTGATAACATGGGAACGAATTATGATTAAACATTAATAACATATAACAATCATTGAAGGTCACGATCAACACGGATGAACAATATAACTGAAAATCGTCAGAAAATCCAATACACCATGGTCGAACCCTATAAGGGATCCATGACACAAGGTCGAACCCTAAAGAGGGATCCAAGACACTTGGCCGAACCCTACGAGAGATCCAAGACATATGGGTGAGATCCCCATGCATACAAATATAGGTCAAACCATTTAAATTTAATAGTCAATAAGTCATGACCGAACCACTAAGGGTTTTCAAGGCCATTAATCGTCCAAAATCCAAGAAATAGATTTTTCATAGAAAACATATTTTCTTGTAAAAATCATAACTAAATAAATATAAATTAGAAAAATACAAACTTAATGGATTTGAAGAATATATATTCACTGAGGTTTCGATAAAAAATAAATTTAAAAATATTTATTTCTAAAATCGAAGTCGAAATTCTTAAAGAAGTAGAATACACAGAATTTGAAATTTTGGGTTTTACAGAAAATGTCAGTACTTTAGAAAAATTATAACTAAATAAATACATATCCTAAAAATATAAAATTAACTGATCTAGAAAATAGATTCACATAGGTTTATCAAAAAAATAAATAGAAAAATATTTAGTTTCAAAATATATGTGTAAATCCTTAATCAACTGGACCATATAGAATCTAGAATTCTGGGTCTTATAGAAAAGTCCAGCACATTGTAAAAGTTATAACTAAATAAATAAATATCAGAAAAATATAAATTTAACTAATTTGGAAACTATATTTATAAAGATATCTATGAAAAATAATTAAAAAAATATTTAGATTAAAAATATAGATCAAAATCCCAAGTGAAGTGGACCATTTAAAATCTAGAATTCTGAGTTTTACAGAAAAGTCTAGTACGTTTGAAAAATCATAACTTAATCAATACAAATCAGAAAAATACAAACTCAAAGGTTCTAAAAACTGTATTAATAGAGGTATCTATGACAAATAATTAGAAAAATATTTAAGTTAAAAATATAGATCGAAATCTCAAGTGATGTAGATCGTGTAAAATCTAAAATTCTGAATTTATTTGATAAAGTCCAACAACTTAGAAAAATCGTAACTTAATCAATATAAATCAAAAAAATACAAACTCAAAGGTTCTATAAACTAGATTGATAGAGGTATCTATGAAAAATAATGAGAAAAATATTTAGATTAAAAATATAGATTAAAATTCTAAGTGAAGTGGATCGTATAAAATATGAAATTCTTGGTTTTTTTGCTAAAGTCCAAAAAATTAAAAAAATCATAACTTAATCAATACAAATCAGAAAAATACAAACTAAATGGTTTTGAAAAATAGATTCATAGGGGTATTTGAAAAAAATAATTATAAAAATATTTAAATTATAAGAATACAACAAAAATGATAAAGAACATAGTTATCCATTATAGGTATAAAATAGACCATGGCCGAACCCATTATGATGGCCCAAAATAAAGATCAACCCAATAAAAATAAAGTAAGTATTATTGAAATTAATTTATAATGAGTATCAACCATTACCTAATAAAAGAAAAAGAAAATCTTGAAGAAAAATAAGTATATGATGGGTCAAACACACTTACTTCAAGGTTTCTTGAACTTTAATGAAAATAAAAAATTTTTCTTCAAATTTAAAAGTCGTCGGATCATCCTCTCCTCGGGGTATGTTCTTCTATTCAGAGTCTCCGTCAATTCTCCCTTCTTGCTCGAGTGCGATCGGTGCCCGGATGAAGGTTTAATGGAGCATTCTCCATTCTTTAATGGAGTTGGGTTTGTGAAAGCTTTTAAAGCTTTAGGATTTTCATAAATAGGTTTAGGGAATGATTATGGTTTCTATTTTAGTGGAATTCGTAACTATCAAAGGGATGATTTTTTCAACCCTCAAAAACTTATTTTTTACACTATTAATAGGTTAGAAATTGGCCCAAGACCCATATACATCAACTAGGCTCATTAAAGATTATTAGTAAGCCCAAAAAGCCTCTAGATTGGCCATACAGACCTATCCAACAATAATAACACAAATAATCATTCATCGATTCAATTATTAAACTATATTATATAATTTAAAAGTTCATATAATAAGGTATTGACACATGACACACACATGAATCACATAAAAATATTCAAAACCCTAGAAAAGTGTCAAATGACATTAGAATGACCCGAAAGTGATTCGCGGGTCCTACACGCCTATTAAATAAATAAAATATTATTTTTTGAAAAATATAAGAATGGTAGGAAAGTTTAAAAATTATGAAGATACTATTTTTGTCAAAATCTCCCGAAATCTCATGCTAGGATTTTTATGTCTTAAGAAAATTTCAAATTTCACGGTAAGTTGGTAAGGATAAAATATGAATATTTTTTGTGTCTCGGGCCCAAAAAATAATTTTTTATAAAAGTTCTGTAATATTAGCTGGGGAAAGAAAAAGTCCCCTGCAAGTTATGATTCATTATTTTTAGTAGGAATTTTACCCTAAAGAGCGAGTTTAAAAAATAGTAGGTTTTTTAAAGTTGTCAAAATGAAACCAAATTAAATATACATACTCATACATGATATTAAACAATAAAACAATAATAGAAGTCAAAAAAAGTTTCAAGTTTTCATTTATTAGGTGAATTTACCATAATACCCTAGAACGAAAGTTCAGAGTATTACAACCTTCATTTTCATCATTGGCCAATCATTAGCCGATGCAACTCATGGTAATTTCCTCAAGGTAACCATTCTCTTTCTCTTTCTAGTTCTTCTCTCTTTTGCTTTTTCTCTCTTTCCCTCTCTAGTTTCTCTTTCTAATATCCTCTTTTCTCATTTTCTCTCTAACTTTCTAAAATTTTCTCTCTCTAGATTGCTCCATCTCTCTCTCTCTCTAATCTCTCCTCTCTTTTACTAAGGCTTTCTAGTTTAAATGTTGATTCAATTATAGTTTGATTATTGTAAGAAATCTTGTAGTTTAATAAAAGAATTTGATTCAAGTTCCTGTTGTCTTTTGTGTTCTCATGGTGTTCATTTTATGTTATTAGATCACTTGGCTCATAAAAAGATCAAGAATGTTTTAAAATCACTCTTACTCACCACTCTCATCCCATCATTGATTTTCGTAGAGATTTTGTTATTTTATGTTCTCTTTTGCGCTAATCCGACTTACCCTGAGTGCGGATCTACATCCGACATGAGTCACTGTGCAAATTTGTCATTTTGTAGGTTTTAAGTGAACCGGATAATTAAAAAATGAGTTGATTCTAGGGTTGTTCTCTCAAGGATGGAAAAACCTTGTTTCACCTGCCTCCATTTCCTGAAGCCTCAGCCCGAGCCCAATCCGATTTTGATTGGGCTTTTAAAAATTAGGCCCAAGCCCAAAAGAAACCAACCCAATCCAAGCCCGATGTCGAGTTGAGCTTGCCCAAGTTGCAGCTCTGTCAGTTTCAGACGCCCTTTAAAAGGGTGTTTGGTAGACTATCGTTGGATGCCTTAAGTTTGATGATTCTTGCTTCCTTACATGCTGCCCTCTTAGTCAATTTCAGATCTTTGAAACCCTGCTTAAACTTGGTTTCATCTCTAGCAAGAAAAATCCCACCTCCATTTCCCCAAGCCTCAGCCCGAGCCCAACCTGATTTTGATCAGGCTTTTAAAAATTAGGCCCGAGCCCAATGTTGGGTTGAGCCTGCCCAAGTTGGAGCTCTATCAGGTTCAGTTGCCCTTTAAAAGGGCGTTTGGTAGACTGCCGTTGGATGCCTTAAGTTTGATGATTCTGGCTTCCTTACAGGCTGCCCTCTTAGTCAATTTCAGATCTTTGAAACCCTGTTCAAATTTGATTTCATCTCTGGCAAGGAAAAGCCCACCTCCATTTCCCAAGCCTATGCTCGAGCCCAACCCGATTTGATCTGGCTTTTAAAAATTAGGCCCGAGCCCAAAAGAAACCAACCCAACCCGACCCCGATGTTGGGTTGAGCCCGCCCAAGTTGCGGCTTTATTAGGTTCAGATGCCCTTTAAAAGGGCGTTTGGTAGGCTGCCGTTGGATGCCTTAAGTTTGATGATTTTGACTTCCTTATAGGCTGCCCTCTTAGTCAATTTTAGATCTTTGAAACCCTGCTCAAACTTGATTTCATCTCTGGCAAGGAAAAGCCCACCTCCATTTCCCCAAGCCTTAGCCCAAGCCCAATCCGATTTTGATCGGGCTTTTAAAAATTAGGCCCGAGCCCAAAAGAAACCAACCCAACCCGACCCCGATGTTGGGTTGAGCCCGCCCAAGTTGCAGCTTTATTAGGTTCAGATGCCCTTTAAAAGGGCATTTGGTAGACTGCCGTTGAGTGCCTTAAGTTCGATGATTCTGGCTTCCTTACAGGCTGCCCTCTTAGTCAATTTCAGATCTTTGAAATCCTGCTCAAACTTGGTTTCATCTCTGCAAGGAAAAGCCCACCTCCATTTCCCCAAGCCTCAGCCCGAGCCCAACCTGATTTTGATCGGGCTTTTAAAAATTAGGCCCACAAACCCAACCTGAGCCCGATGTCGAGTTGCGCCTGCCCAAGCTGCGGCCCCCCCACCCACACACACACACCCACTAATGGCGCAAGCCGGGTTGTTTTTGGCCCTCCCCCTCCTTTTGTGGGCGCGAAGGTCCGGGTCCGTCCGGGAAAGAGAGCAATATCGGGTTAGGTATTTCACGAGTCAACAATAAAATCGTCCTCACGTCAGGAGTGGGGAGAGAGAAAAGTGTAGTCGCTTCCTCGGCTGTGACGACCGTGACCTGGGGTCTCCAAGTTTAAGTTTCTCCCCAATCTCTGCATCGTCTCCATGGCGAACAAACATTTTTATATTCTTTTGGGCGTTATCTCTCAACTTCATCTTTCTTTCGCCGGTGAGTTTGCTTGAACTTTTCAAAACGTTCCTTTCCGTACACAATCCCCGTTCTTCTTCTTTTGTTATGGATTGTTCTTCAGTTTTAATTGAATTTGATCGAATGACGCTGGTGTCTGCTTACCCTTGATTCGAACATCCGGAAGCAAAGCAGCTTCAAATCAACTCAAGAAGAGTTTTAACTTGTATATTTCCAATTTCATTCGTTTACCGGTTGTTTTGGGATTTCTTTTCACGAAAATTGGGGCGGATGGTAATAGCAATGATCCACGACTTTAACATTCTGCCCCAAGCGTTGAATTATCACTGCTAAAAAGTACCATGAAGGTGTCGTCTTGACGAAGCTTGACTTCGCCAAAACCTATACCTAGTATAAGGAATATGTTTATATTCTGAACTGATTTGGTGTGTCGTAGATAGTAGTATGAACTACGCAAAGTAGTTCACAATGAGAGTTAGTGGACCATGAGATTGTTTGCGGATGTGTTATTGTGATTGTTCTTGCACATTGTGAGAAATTTGTGAGGATGCTTGTGAGTGAGGCAGGTTTTAATATTTTCAATATTACAAATTTCAGTCAAAATTTTCTTTAGTGGTATAGGACAAAATGAAGACTTTTTTTGCATTATGAAGAAGGATTCTTTATGTAATTTAGAAATGCTTCGTAGGTATGTAATCCTGCTCTGCTTTCGTATGTATGGGTACAGATATTCAGTGCCACAAATCCTTTAAACCTTGAAATATCAACATTCAGGTATGTCAAGAAACAAATTTGGGTGGTGTGATAGTTTCTTAGGGTGACCCTTGGGATGGCAAGGACCATCTTTTCCCTTGGATATTGTGGGAGCTTTTGACAAGGATGACCTTTATTTTTACATTTTTTGGTGGGTAAGCTGGATCAAACATCAAAGTATTGATCCTTTGACCTCATGATTGTGGTGCAAAACGTCAATTAATTTGGTTATGGACTGTAGCCCTTTAAGAAAGATGACATGTTCACTTCTCTTTGGTGCCACTGCTTCTGAACTATAGATTATGTATTTCCTTTTCTGAACAGTTGTTTGTGTTCAAAATCCCCCTCCCCCCGCCTTTTTTTTTCCAAAATCCTTGCTTTTTCTTTTTGTTCTAGCCACACATATTGCACATTATTTTACCAATAGGTAGAGTATCTACTGTTTTCTTGTACAATTGTACTTTCCTTTAAAACCCTGCTTGTACCAGATTGTTGTTTTGCATGTTTTGAGTCTGAAATTATGGTTTTTATGGACAACTTCAGGGCAGGTCAACTCTCTTGAGTCCGTTCCTGATCTTGAGAAGTCAATATACTTGACTGTTGATGGATATCCTTGTGTGCGATTGCTGAACCTTTCTGGTGAAATTGGTTGTGCGAGTAAGTGCAAATAATGACATCAAGAGGCACGTTCCTTCACACGATTACATCATCACAAACATATGATATGCCTCATCAGATTCTTTATGGAATCAAACATCTTTTTTTGCCTATGAACTTTTGGTGTATTAGTCATCTTCTTATAAAGTTGTAGTTAATGTCTTCAGATCCTGGACGTCAAAAGGTTGTTGCTCCAATTGTAAGATTCCAGAATGTTGATGAGTTAGCACATTCATCTGCGGTTTTGGTGTCACTAGATGAAGTGCAAAATTTCTTCACCAGGCACGGATATTCTCTTTGTTTATTGCCTAATATGTTTTCCTGCTTTGCATTGTACTATATTTTCTAACCAATTTCAGCAGTGCGGTCCGGAGGATGCTCATATATCTGATGTTATCCATGTTTTCTTGTGTTAAGATTTTAATAATTAATGAGTATGTATGATATGATTGATATCAGTCATGAGTAAGCCAATGGGTATCTGCGGAGTCAGGCGAAAGTACTGGGAATAAATACTCATGCATGTCATT
This sequence comes from Euptelea pleiosperma, assembly GCA_035048495.1. Classification (NCBI taxonomy): domain Eukaryota; kingdom Viridiplantae; phylum Streptophyta; class Magnoliopsida; order Ranunculales; family Eupteleaceae; genus Euptelea; species Euptelea pleiosperma. The sequence goes on from CM068543.1 coordinate 40,068,310, forward strand.
TGCTCAAATATGTGTTAGAACCTATAGAAGTGCACAGTCATTTGACTCATTTCCTTGAAGCCTCTTTTTTAAAATGATTTTTCTCTGTAGCCAGTAATTAATTTTAAGCTGTTTCATACTTCTTTGTATATAGATCTGCATGTGAATGGATTTTGTCGACTATTGAATATCCTATATGTAATACATCTTGGCAATAACTAGGAAAACTGTTTCAAATGCACACTGTGATCACCAAGCTTGGGTTAAGGTTTTAGAACTCTGTGCCCAAAGCCTATATTTATACACATGGTTCAAACTTCAAAGCATTGTTTCGTCTCAGAATGTCTTGACCGAAATGTCTTAGACTCGGGGGTGATAAGAAAGTAACATTGGGCGTTCATCTTGGATTGCCTCAATATTTCTCGCCGTTGTTTCAATTTGTATCGTACCATTTTGGTCGAGATGTCTTAGTTTTTCAACTGATTGAGAAGTACCTCTAACTTGAGACTTTAAACCATGTTTGTCTTCTATTAGGTTTATGGAATAAGATAAAAGAGCCCTCCTTGACATAGCTTTTGTCGCTGACACTAATTTCTATAAGGGTCAGTTAGCGGGCTACGTACGGTACAATGTTGCAATTCCCCTAACAAGTGTTAGCATCATCTCCGCCTCCCTAGATGGCTACCCAGGTGAGGCTTTGCCTTCTAAGTGAACGATGCAAAAGGCGACACCTTGTGGGTCAACCTTCCATTTTTTGCTCCCCAATATTTAGTCATCTTTGTCCCCATGATAGCTATGTGTCTTTTACTCACTTGCAAGACATATGTGGCTCTTAAGTAGCTCTCACCATCTACATTAGTCCCCCACGTGGCAAGAAGACTTCGTTTAGTCTTTTAGGTGGGCGTAGGTGGTTGAGCGAAGCAACAATGCCTGTTATAATGCCATTGAATGTTTTTGATAGCACGCCTTGCAAAGGGCTTTTAAAAAATCCAGTCCCCAAAAGCATGAATTGAGTGCCATAGAAAGACTTAGGGAAGGACGCCTGGGGATCTAAAGTGTAGTTTTGATGGGAAATGGTTGGCATAGGGTGTCACTGTATATGTGCGGTCAGCCTTGATGTGCCCTTTTGAGAAGACTTTACGATCTTGTTTCAAGGTGACCCAAGGATGCCTTGGGGGCTGGGAGAAACTCAGTTCCTTAGAGAGCCATGCGCCCTAAGAAGGAAAGGAGAAACTTTGGGCACCATTGTGTGCGCGCAGTTTTAACCTTTGTGCATCCTTAGGAAAGTGCTTCTGAGTAGGCTCTAGATTCCATTATTTTCTAGGTTACCCTATAACTAAAATGGGGCCGAGGGATCCTTCAAATCCCCTAAAGAGGGTTACCAAGGTCCCATAATGCCTTAGCAGGGCTGGGGCTTACAGAGTGCTAACATAAGGTTGGGAGCTTGATAATTTAGTCAACTTTTTCGAGCTCTTGGTAAAATAGGGTAAGTCATTTCTTAAGTTTATTAATTGCATTTCAAAAGATTTTTTAGATTTCAAACAAGATTGGAACTCGCATTCCAAAAACTTGTTTTTGCTTAGAGGAGATTTCTTCTCTTCTTTCCACTGACTTTTCTCAACATTGAGTTCAATGTTGGCCAAATCCAAAGATAAATTAACTTGATCAATTTTCTCAATTTGCTTAGTTAAAAGTTTATTCTTTTTGGTCAGTTTCAGACTTTCTAAATACAATTCCTGATAGGCTGTATTCAGATAGTCACTTTCACATTCAGAGTTGTTTGAACTCCTTTCTGTGAATTCCTCGGTATTCATCTTAAAAGACGGGAAAAGATGAGCAGAATCTAACTCAGGTGATTAAGCCTTATTAGAGTAACCTTGCTCTGATACCAATTGTAATGCAATCCATTCTCTTTTATCCGAATACCTAGGAGAGGGGGGGGTGATTAGGTATTTAAATTTCTCTATTTAATTAACAACCTAATGAGATTACTGGTTAGGGAAGGGTAATCTAATCGCATGCAACAATACTAAGATTTAATTGATTGATTAACAATTGATTATCTCAGTCGACTAAGATCAAATATATCTCTGTGATATATTGTATCTAGATTGCTTGAGTTAATCCAACAATTGTGTGGAAATGTAAATAATCAAACAATCATAACACATGCGAGTTTTTACGTGGAAACCTTAGCCAAGGAAAACCGCGATACCACGTTTAGACGGAAAGTATCACTAACTGGAAAGTTTCGAGTTACAGGAGTTACCTATGGAGCACCATTTTCATACAACATCAAACCTTAGCCAAGGCCAACTGTCGGCGGGTTCACGTCCTCTGGCTCTACGATATGAGTCACGTGTGCCCTCCAAGTCATGGAGCCTTTGCCGCTTGTTTAATTTGGTACTCCCCAAACCTACTTTCGATCAATACACCCCGATCTTAATTCTCATCCACCTATCCCTATCGATGGTGAAGGATTCAGTACACCCTGAACCCTAACATTGCTCAAATAGTGTTGAGACACACAAGGTACTCTCTGGCTTACTAGGTTAGAATTCTAGTTGGAAAACTTAAGCAGTGGTAATGATCAAGCTCTAGGCTATGATCGAAAAGAAGAGAAAACCTTTCACTTGGAATGGAAAGAATACATGGGTTTTGCTCTTCGTATAAGACAACTCTTCTTAGGCTCTATAAAGCTTGAAGTCAATAACTCTCTCTTGTTGTTTGTAGTTGTGTGTTTAATAAAGCTCAATGGAGGTTTTATTTATAAGAGTATTGAAGCTCTAGGCCGTGTTAGTGATGGGGTAGTAGAAACATGAAAACCGAATCTGAGATTGGACTTTTTCTAAGTGGTCCAATCGATTGTACACTAGGTCCAATCGATTGGACTACCAGTCCTACCAGTCCAATTGATTGTACTCAAGGTCCAATCGATTGTACTGTCTGAATGTGTTTTCTGCTCGTCAGTCCAATCGATTGTACTCAGGATCCAATCAATTGTACTCTTGGGAAATTCTATCCCGGATGGTCCAAAAGGTCCAATTGATTGTACCTTTGGGAGGTTCTGTCCGAAAGGTCCAATCGATTGTACCTTTGGGAGGTTCTGTCCCGTATGGTCCAATCGATTGTACTCAGAGGTCTAATCGATTGGACTTCCTATTGACCTGGGTCTGTCTTGTGACAAGTTTTGACCATTATATTTTATCTCTAAAATACTATTTCTATAGCCACTAAGTCACTTACCTTCCTATGCGAGTGGACACGATCTTTAGCAGACAAATAACAGTTACTCAGATGACTCATGTCGTCAACCGTCTGATTCTTGCGGTCTTCGTTTTTTAGTCTTCACGTAGTCAGAGAAGTATGCGTACCACGACATCCTCAAAGCCACACTATCGCTCGTAGGAACGGTTACAAGTATATTTTATGTCAAACGGAATATACGTCAAACTAAATGTCTCAATTGAGTGGTGGTCTTGCCTAATGCAGTGTTTTTGAAAATCATTCTATTCTGACCATGAATCTCAGAAGTTTTAGGGAGGTTGCAGGAGTTAAACCCTTTCCTCTAAGAGGAGGGTGCTCCCTTCTTAACAGAGAATCGGGGACGTTTGTTGTGCCGGATGTGAAGGTGTTTCCGAGAGAATAAGTTATCTTAGAAAATGTTTGGTCGGAAGGTTTGACAAGGACCCGGGTAAGCTCCAAAAGGTGCAGCAATGGGTGGACAGTCGTTGGAGGGTCATAGCGGGGGTGAAGGTGCGAAAGATGTGTAATAACTAGTTCTTATTTTTGTTCCTGTCGGAGAAGGAGGCCGGGCGTATTCTAAAGGAGGGGAACAGGGTGCTAGGGGAAGTTTTTTTGCTCCTTGACGTTTGGAGTATCTCTGCAGGAAGATCTGTCCTTAGGGAGGAGAGAAATTATGGGTGGCTTAGAGTGTATGGGTTACCCCTCCACTTGTGGAACACTGAGGCTTTCAGAGTTATTGGTGATCTCTGCGGTGGGTTTGTAGAGGTGGATAAAGATACAGAAGATCTCTCTTGTGTGGAATGGGTAAGATTAAAGGTCAGAAGAGGGGGAGATCTGCCAGATACCCTAAATTTCTATTATAAAGGGGTGATATTACTATGGTAAAAATCTGGCCTGAATGTCTGCATAGTTTTTTTGAAGCACCGGTAGACGTTACGAAACCTAGAGTTGGCTTAGCAACGCTTGTGGAAGCCGACTCTAGCAGGTGTAGGGAGGGCTATGGCGGAGGAGTCAGGAGAAGAGATTGGAGGTGGCGTAAAAGAAGGAAGATAGAAGGATTACCGTACGGCGCGGTCTGGCAAGAGCCTGGAAGTGGGGGGGCCGGTGGAAATCGCTAGCGCCGAGAACATGGTGAGACCAAGGCAGTCACAGTAGACCGGAGACGGGGTATAGGCTATGCCGGAGCTCTCTACGTGGCACCCTGTGATAGGGAAGATGCAGGTAGGCATGCCATGCTACAGGGCAGGGTGATTGTACGCCATCCTCCTCCAATAAGAGGTCGTCGTACCTTGAGGGAGGAGAGGAGGGAAGCAAGGCTAAAATGCGGAGCCAACCAAAGGAGCCTCTGTTCAAATTCTCGCAAGGGGAGAGGACTTCCTCGGGAGGAGTGGGACGACGAAGGGAGAGAGAAGAATCGCGGGGGGTCCTTTAAACGTGGCACTGAGCATAGTTGGTATCAGGGAGGTTGCCACTTGGCCGAGGGGGGTTCTAGACGGATCAGCAGAACTCTTACGCAAGTTGCGGATACATCGTATGTGGAAGCGATACACCATAGCAAAGCTCAGAAATCGACTTTTAAGGGGCGCGGTGATTTTTATGGTAACATATCCCGTAGGAAAAATATCCTGCATCAGGAGACTCGTAGAGAGGTGGGGCCCAGGGGGGGATAGTTTTTAAAGGTAAGGGAGTGGAAAGGGAGGCCATTATATCGTCTAGCGAAGAGGACGATAGCTACAAGCTAATGACCCGGAAGCCCATATTACTCAGAGGGGAGTCATCCAAGGGAGGCTTATCATATTCACACCCAACGGCTGAAACCGAGAAGGAGCTCAACGAAGAAATGGATGCTTTCCAGTTAGTTGACGCCCGCAACAGAGCGGAAGGTAAGAATCAAGGAGGCGGTAGGCGACACCCATCGATGGTGAACAAGTGGTACCCGAAAGAGGTAGGGGAGATCCTCTGTGAGGAGGGGTTAGAATCAGAGGAGGTGGAGGTCGAGTAGCCCACCGAGGACGAAACAACGATTGAGCAGGGGCTGAGGCACCTGTAGAAAGTGGGAGCACTGGAACTTCGGCTAACCCTGAGGATACTGGAGAGGAATGTGTGCTGAACTCCTTGGACACATTCCCCATACACAGCCCCGCTAAGATAACTGAAACATCCAAGGCCGACGAAGAGCAAGAATTGGCTGGAGGAGGTGGGAAACATCTAGAGATGGCTCTGATGGAGTTGCCTGTAGATTGTATTGGTTACAATCTACGGGCAACTCGAGGAGAAACCCTGAAGCCTTGAATAGGATTTCCTGGGCAGACGACGCAACAGAAGCAGGTGAGGTCGGTTATAACACCCTTGGGAACGAAGTGGTACTACCCCCTGTAGGAGCTTTAGGTACCGAATTGGGTGAAACAGGGTCGGATTGTGAGGACAATTCTGAGGGTATGGCGAAACCCTCGGAGTGGGTGCTAAGCAAAATCATGAACTTTGGGAGGTATCTGGGCTTATCATATGGAGGCCATGAGAGGGAAGTTTTTGAACTCTTCCAAGCCATTGAGCTTAGACATCTGTCATCGATCCCTAGGGACGAGGGGTTCATCAGGGCAGAGGGGAATACCTCAGAATATGGAAGTGAATTTGGAAAAGAGGAAGAGATAGGGGCTGAGGGATCGCAGGTAGTGGTTGGAAACTCGGAGGGAGGGACAGACATGAGACAGGGGGAGCCCTATTTCCCACACAAGGAGGGTCAAGGAAGGAGGAGACCCACTTTGACTAGGGAGATTCAAAGCCTAGGGGAAGGTTGTAGTCTTGAGGAGTTAACAAGGGGGAGGAGCAGTAGAAAGAAGGGGAGGGGGGAATTGGTTAGTCATGATGAAGCTTAACCTTCTGTCCTGGAATGTAAGAGGTCTAGGAAGCAAAGACAGGAGGACGGTGTGTCGGAGCTTGTTACATAGATGGAAGGTCGATTTAGTGGTGTTACAAGAGACTAAGAAGGAAGAACTATCCGATATGGAGGTGAGGGATCTGTGGGGTGATTCAGACTGTGGGTGGATTGCTCTATTAGCTAGAGGGTCAGCGGGTGGCATGTTAATGTTGTGGAACAAAGCAAACGTCGAAGTGGTGGATGCCGTTTATAGGAGAGTTCTCGGTCACGGCTCTTTGTATAGGGGTGGAAGACCGATGTCAGTGGGTGATCACTGGGGTGCTCGGCCCTACGGATCAGGGGAAGAGAAGAGAGCTCTGGTCGGAGCTTGATTGTGTCCGAGGCAGGTGGCATTTCCCCTGGTGTGTAGGGGGAGATTTCAATGTCATCCGTTTCTCAAGTGAAAAGAAAGGGGAGAGCCGGATGACTAGTAGCATGAGGGACTTCGAGGCTTTCGTAGAAAGGAATGGCCTGCTTGACCTTCCGTTTGAGGGAGCTAATTTCACTTGGATTAATAATCAAGAGAGGCCTTCTATGTCCAGACTAGACAGGTTTCTGGTCTCCGATGATTGGGAGACCATATGTCCTGATGTTGTGCAGGAAGTGTTGCCAAAGCCAGTGTCCGACCATAACCCAATCCTGCTGAGTTGCGGGAGACTGTCGAGAAGGCCAGCCCCCTTCAAGTTCGAGAATATGTGGTTGGAGGACCCCAAGTTTCATGACTTAGTGGCTGGTTGGTGGGAATCTTTTCAGTTTGAAGGAAAGGCGGGGGTGATTTTTGGGAAGAAGTTGAAGGCTCTGAAAGGCAAGTTGAAGTCATGGAACAAGGAGGTGTTTGGGAGGGCGGACGTTAGAATGAAGGGTTTGCTTGAGGAGATCAAGTCCATTGAAGACAAAGAGGAGAACGATAGGATGTCAGAGGAGGAGGGGAGGAGGAGAGTGGAAGCTAAGAAGGAGTTTCTCGAGTGGCCCACGTGGAGGAGATCAGCTGGAAGCAGAAGGCCAAGGTAAGATGGTTGAAGGAAGGGGACAAAAATACGAAGTTCTTCCATCTCGTAACCAGTGCAAGGAGGAGGACGAACTACATTTCGAGCCTGCGGGTGGAGGGGACAGTGATTTCAGAAGAGGAAGAGTTGAGGGAGAGGGTTGTACAGTATTACTCGAACCTGTATTCGGAACCTTGCACCTTTAGACCCAAGGTGGATGGCCTTCAGTTTGAAAGGATTGAGCAAGAGCAGAAGGTTCGGTTGGAGAGACCTTTTGAGGAAGAAGAGATTGTTAAAGCTATCGGGGATCTTTGGGGGTGGGGGAGGGGGGGGTACAGAGCCCCAGGGCCAGATGGATTCTCTTTGGCGTTTTATAGGAGGTGTTGGGACATTATTAGAAGAGACTTCATGAGAGTGGTGAAGGAGTTTGAAGAAGGGGCCGTCTTAGATAGGAGCATGAATAGCACCTTTATTACTCTTATCCCCAAGAAAGAGGGCGCTGAGTCATTGTCAGACTATCGCCTGATTAGCCTTGTGGGGAGCACCTACAAGATAATATTTAAGGCTTTGGCGAGCAGGATGAAGGAGGTGATGGGATCGATAATTTCCCCTTCACAAGGTGCATTCGTGAAAGGTAGGCAAATCTTAGACGGCGTGTTAATCACTAATGAATGTATTGATTCGAGACAGAGAGAGGAGAAGGAGGGCATTGTATGCAAAATCGACATGGAAAAGGCTTATGACCATGTAAGCTGGAAATTCCTTGATTATCTGCTAGACATGATGGGGTTTGGCTGGAGGTGGAGAAAGTGGATCCGGGTTTGTATTTCATCGGCTTATTTCTCGGTTTTGGTGAATGGGGCCCCGGCAGGGTATTTCAGAAGCTCGAGAGGGTTGAAACAGGGAGACCCCATTTCCCCCTTTTTGTTTATTGTAGTAGTGGAGGTGTTGAGCAGAATGATTCGAAGAGCTGTGGGAGGGGGTATGATTGAAGGATTCCGCTCGAGTAGCCGAGGCCCGGAGATAACCCATTTACAGTTCGCAGACGACACGATTATTTTCTCCCAGGTATCTCATCGTCAGCTGAGGTACATTCGTTGTGTTTTGAGATGTTTTGAGGTGACGTCTGGTTTGAGAATTAATCTGGCCAAGAGTGAGGTGTTCGGAATTGGCGAGGTGATCGGGTTGAGACACTTGGCCAGAAGCTTGGGGTGCAAGGTAGGAACTCTTCCCACTACTTATCTTGGCCTTCCGTTGGGTGCCAAGTATAAGGCCAAGCATACATGGGATCCGGTAGTGGAAAGAGTGGGGAAGAGGCTAGCAAGCTGGAAAAAGAAACACCTCTCTAAAGGGGGCAGGGTAACCCTCATCAAGAGTACTCTCTCCAGTATGCCCATCTACTATCTATCCCTGTTCTCTATTCCTGTTGGTGTGGCAAAGAAACTAGAGACGGTAATGAGAGATTTCTTGTGGTATGGGAAGACGGGCACTCATAAGTTCCACCTTGTGGAGTGGGCTAGGATTTGTAAGCCTAAGTTGGAGGGAGGTTTGGGATTCCGCACTATTAGAGAAATGAACGTTGCCCTCTTGGGGAAATGGTTATGGAGGTTCGATGAAGAGGAAGGAAGTTTATGGCAGTTGGTTATTGATGGCAAGTATGGTGTGGTTATGGGTAGGAATTCGGTGAATGAGGTAACCCAATCGTATGGGTGCAACCATTGGAAGGGTATTTTGAAGACCCTAGATCGGTTCAAAGAGGGTGTCCAATTCAGAGTTGGGAGAGGGGATAAGATTAACTTTTGGGAGGACAGGTGGTGTAGCGATGTCCCATTGAAAGAAGCTTTCCCGTCTTTATATCTTATTTCTGATCTCAAAGAAGCCAAGATCCAGGAGTGTGTAGTGGTCTCGGAGGGGGAGGCCACGTGGAATTTGGCTCTTAGAAGAAGATTGAATGATTGGGAGGTTGACAGCTTGGGAAGCCTCATGGTAAGGATTGGGGATGTTCCCAACCTCACGACAGATGCGGACAAGAGGGAGTGGAAATGGGGAAGCAAATGTGATTTCTCGGTTAGCTCTTTCTTCCAACATCTCAGTAGTACAAGGCAAAATTCGTTTCTAGCATCTATAGTGTGGGGCACTCCGGTTCCTACGAAGGTGTCTTTTTTTGTCTAGACAGCTATTCTTGACAAAATGTTGACGGTGGACCACTTGAACAATAGAGGGATGGTTATCCCTAATAGATGCTCTCTGTGCAAATCTGACGGGGAGACCGTGGACCATCTTTTACTCCATTGCCCTTTCTCTTCCTCCATATGCAAGTCTGGTTTCCCTATTCGGCATCGACTTTGTAGTTCCTAAGCGGGTGAAATCTTTCATCAATGCTATATCGATGAGGGTGTTTACAGGAAGAGGAAGGTTGCTATGGAGGCTGCTTCCTTTTGCTGTGATGTGGACCATATGGAAAGAAAGGAACCGGCGCATTTTCGAAGGAAGAGAAGAAGATATACCCAAGACTATATTGAAGATTAAAGCCAACTTGTTCCTTTGGTCATCTACCTCGCGGGACTTTAGAGGCTGCTTTTTTGATGCTTTTTGTGTTTAGATGGGAGGAACTCCTTAGGGGGCCCATCCCGTTTTGATGGTCCTCTCGTTTGTCTTCTCTGGTTTCTTGTCTTGAGAACCTTTTGTATCTTGGTTGGGGTTTTTCCCCCCTTTTTTAATGCATCATCCACTATTTATCAAAAAAAAAAAAAAAGAATATGAAAATATTCTTTACACTATGGTTATGGTTTGATTTGGGAAAAGTAAGGGTGGATAGGATTGGAAATAATGAACAATAACTGTGTACACGATGATGAGACTTCCCGTGAACATTTAGTGAAGAGAAGAAAATTTACCTAGAGTCACTCTAGGGTTTTTAGGAATCACTCTTCAGAAGAAGCTGTCTCACAACCAATATGTAGCAGCAATTTTCAGAATTCTTCACTAATGTCTTTCTTACAAACATGAAAACACATATTTATAGACTAGCCTTGCCAACCCTAATATACCCTAGGAATTGTGATGCGGATATCCAGTCGTACAGGGTTTACTAGAGATGCAAGAAGAAGAAGCAGCAGACCCACTTGTCATTGTGGGATGGTAGCAAAGATTACTGAAGACCCATGTGTGCATACGGCACATCACTGAAGGCCTCACACTAGGAATATGTGCACATGGATGGATTTAGAGCATGATTGGAGCATCTTTGGAGGGTATTGTTAGTTTTATTGTCGGTGGCTTTTGGTAAATTAAGTTATCAGATCTAAAAGCTTAAAGTGCTTAAGGTCTGATAGCTTAATGACTTATGTCTGAATTAGATTGTTTGGTGAAGTTCTTAAGTCTTAAAATTAAGTCAAGGGCATTGTGGGTATTTTGGAATGTTTATTAGGATACTTATGTAAACTTTTTAAAAGAGAAAGCTTAAAGAAAAGGGCATTGTTGGTGTTAAAAAAGAATCTGGGAATCTTTTTTAAAGATTCATTCACTTACCGCAATAAGTGAAGGTTGGGTCACTTTTTACTTTTCACTTTATTTCAGTGATTTTGGTGATAAGTGCTGAAATTAAGTCGTTTACCAAACGCCACTTAATCACCAAAATCACTTAATTTCAGTTCAATCAGACTTAAGGTTTGAGAAAAAGTTTTACCAAACGCTACCAATGTTTTTATTTTATTTTATTTGTATTTTGGACACCCACGTTTGGGCATTAGAGGGGGGATGATTCATCTTTGGGACATATTGGGTATTTTTATGTTTTTTGGACCTTCTTTGGTATTTTGTTATGTTGGTAGTGTCTAATCTTAGCCATTGCTTACTTTCAATGGTAAGGATTAATCTTAGGGTTTAGAGAGTCCTTTAAATGCTTGTTTACTCTCATTTGGATTTCTTCCTAAATCAGATCTGATGGTTGTTTCTAGCTCTGATCATGTTTGTGAGCCACGGACAATTATTTTAAGATTGTTGGAACCCATTTGCTTGCTTTTGATCAACTCCGGGCCTTGATTTGTGAGCCCCGTGCATTAAATACTTGATCTATTGAACCCGTTGTGCTTTAAAACTTCTTAAAAATCCCGGATTAAGTTTTAAGGAACTCTTAAATTATTATTGGATTGATTCCGTAGGCTAGTGGAAGCCACACTTCCATAAACCTTTGCATATTAATGTTGTTCGGCTTGCACTACAGCATTGTGGTATGATCATCCTGACTTTGCGTAAACCTCCGGGTTGATTTTAATTGATTTGCATGAACTTGGCTTTCCAGTCTCGGGGTCTATGAGCCTATACTGTGATAACAAGGCTGCCATCAGCATTGCCCATAACCCAGTTCAGCATGATCGAGTCAAGCACATTGAGGTGGACCGTCACTTCATCAGAGAGAAGATTGTATCCGGGGAAGTACATACTCCCTTTGTGAAGACAGATGAGCCAGTTGCTGATGCCTTCACTAAAGGAGTTCCCAGTTGGCAACTTCACAAATGTCTATGCAAGTTGGGCATGAGAGATATATATGCACTAACTTGAGGGGGAGTATTGTTAGATATGTATTTATACATATTAGGGGTAGTATTGTAAATACCTCCCTTTGAGGGATATTTTTGGCATTTGTAATGTTCTCCATATAAATAAGATATGTGGAGTCATGTGAGGAATCACATGACATCCTTTCCTTCTCATTTCTCTCTTTCTCTCTTTCTCTCCTCTCTCTCTTCTCTCTTCATCCTAAACCTAAACCTAAACCTAACCCTAACCCTAAAATCACAGAATCAACTGGTTCCGCATGCTAGAAGACACATGACTGAATATTGATAATAGGGTTACAGAGTGTGATGAGCTATGGCCCCCAGATATTTAAACATGCCTAGCATACTTGTATTGACAAGGTACGATAGTGATACTGCTGCCATATACTTCATGAATACTTCTATGATACGATTTTCTCATTTCCAATTGTACTATTGGTTATTTTCTTGACTTCTAACCATTTCATTTACCTATTTTATGAACAAATGTATATAAATAAAAATACTGTAAGTCTGTAACAAATCTTAAACTAATAAACTTTGTAATATTAAAAGCTTCATTACATTAATGATGCATGATATCAAAATATAGGATGGTTACCCGTATCTAAATTCGGGTCTTAGATTCTTGGGACTGAAGAGTTGAGTTCCCATTTCTCATACCAGTGTCTGTATCCATATCTGTATCTGGGCATCTCCTGTGATGATCTATCCTATGGGTAGTTGGATGCAATGGGATGTCGGCAGTGTAGTTGATTCCTGTCAAACACTTGTATGCTTTTTGTTGCTTGGGTTCATAATAAAAACTTGAATAGATGCAAAAAAGGAAATCTATATTAAGCATGTGTTGTGCTTACATGCATGATGCATCTGTATATTTGTCCATGCATATGGAAATGTCTTGAAGGGTGATGCTTGTGGATGTATTTTATATTCTCATATCATGCAATGAATTTACAAGTCTTTTAAAGAAGATCTGTTGCTGTTTCAGGGTATTAACTGATAAAAAATTTGCCAAGAAAGTAGGTGGTGTCTTAGTTGGATCAAGGACCAAACGCCAAAATGAGGCACAAGGTATGCTATGCAGTTCTTTACCCATAATCCATGTCTTCTTACTGTTTGAACGAGAGAAATTATTAACAGTAGTGCGACTTTTATGGCTTGTAGGATTTTCACCTGTTGAAAAATTTCCACAAGCCAAATTTGCTCCTTACCAGAACCTCAATTATGAATGGAACCCTGCTGTAAGTTATGAAATATTACCAAATGAAAGGTGTGTTTCTGAAAGAGACCACCCAGTTGGTGCTTTGAGGAATGGAATGACTTTCCATGTTTTTTTGTTTTTCTTGATAAGCACTTCCTTTCGATCTTCTGTTAAGGGAAATGAAAGCAGCATTACTTGTCAATATTTGCAGGGATCTAGTATTATGTGGAACAGCTACAATTTTCCTGTATTCTTACTCTCCCAGGATAGCACACTAATCCTGCAAGAGGTAATGCAATGTGTTCCAAATTAAATTTTCTTTTTCTTTGGCTTGACCTTGTGGTGATTTTGGGTATATTATTATGGCTTTTGGTTATTGAAGGTTTTATGGGTAATTTTTTGCTGAAGTTGACAATTGGCACCCTTCTTGTTTTGGAAAATGCTGTCGTGCTATCATGATCCAGTCTATTATCAAGGACATGGACACAAATATGAGGTGTATAATATATGGCAACTTAAAAAAATCCTGACAAAAGGACACGTCCATACAAAATATTTATTTATTTATTACTTTTAAAATAATTTCCTAATGGGGTCCATTAGTTGGATAAGTTGAGGTCCACAAGAGTCATGACAACATTGAATAATTGATCCTTGAGATGTGCATCATTTTAAATAATATTTAAAATCACCACAGACACTATTGTGGATTTGAGGTGCATTTTTAAGAGGACCACACACCATCGTGGACTTGAGATGCCCTAGAAAGAGCTAAAAATGACAGCTTTAGTTTTTCTTTTATAAGCAATAGCTGTAGTTCTCACCTTTTTTGGTACGGCGTAAGGACTTCTATAGTTCTCTTTGACTTTTGAGGTTTCTCTCTATGACAGCTGTATGGCCACAACCAACATTAAATTCCTTTGTTAAAGGTAATACCTGTGGTGGGAAGAGATAAGGTTGAACTTTTTTGAAAAATGACACGGCCAATACCAAGTCTGCACGTGTTGACATGGCAAAAACCCTAAATTTGCCGTTTCGTTGTTACATAGATCCCGGTGAATGATATTTTTATGGAATCATATAATTGTATACGAGTACTTGTTTGGATTATAGCCTGCTTTCCATGTGTAAGTGTAGTTTCCATTTGTACATGCAGATTGCCAGTAAGAATGAGAACAGCAAGAAAACATTTTCTGTAGACGTGGCTGAGTTTGATCTGATAATGCAGGTACGGGCTGCTGCAAGGGATTTTTGACTAACTTTTAATGTCATTTATAAGATATTTCTTTCAAGTGTAATAGGATCTTTGATCTGATACACATGATCTTGATTAGACGACCAAGGCTGGAACTCATGATTCAGAATCTTGTCTAAAAGAACAGTCTTGTCTTCCCTTAGGTGGCTACAGGTGAGGTTTTTAGGGTGTTTCCACTTTTCTATTAGAGTTTTGTTTACTGTGTAGTCAAGAAGCAATTTGGTTTTCAACCAATGAATTCTGTTGTGAGCAGTGAAACTATGCGGGATGTGTAGTTCTGATTTTTCTTCAACATAATCTTCATTTACCTTTCTTTCACATATAGAACCTATTCATATAAAAATGATTGACAACTTAACATGGAACGATTTGAATATCATTTTGTTTTCAGCCACCGAGTGAGATGGTTGGGTGGTTTTAGTAGTACTTTTCATATTGTTCACTTTGATATTTGGGGTCCGTCCTCCATTACTCATCTATTTGGGTATTGTTATTTTGTTATACTCGTTGATGATTACAACTGTTGCACTTTGGTGTATCTGATGAAGTCTAACGATGAATTGTGGTCCATCTTTAAGACTTTTCATCAGATGGTTCATTCTCAATTTGGTGTTAAAATCAAAATCTTTCAATCTGATAATGGAGGAGAGATATGGTTGAGGGGCTTAATTTTTATTTCAATGAACATGGGATTGATCATCATCCGTCCAGTGTTAAAACCCCTCAACAGAATGGTGTTGCAGAGAGAAAACACATGCACTTAACGTGACGCATGCCCTGCTTTTTGGTATGCATGTTTTGAAAATTTGTTGGTTTCAAGCCTTGTTAACAGCTTGCTACCATATAAATCATATGCCTTCTTCTGTATTGAATTTTCAGACTCCCATTTCACTTCCTCGTTTGGATAGTTCCATATTCTTAATTCCTCCAAAGATCGTCGGCTGTGAGTACGTTAATCGTCTTGATCGTGACAAGTTGGACCCAAAGACTCTGAGGTGTATATTCTTGGTATATCTGTATAACGCCCCGAATTCGACCCGAATGCCAGTGGATCAGCCCGTTTACCCAAAATTCAGGGTGTAATAAAAATAAAAATATTAAAGACACGAAATAATTCTTAAAAATTACTTATAAAAAAAAAAATAATTCTTAAAAATTACAATAATTCTTTATAAATCAAAACAAGAAACTTTTGTAAAGACCATTTTGTTAATTCAACTGTTTGATATGTTTTTCAAATTAAAGTTTCGTGATTTAACGGTACGGTACCAAAAATAAAAGTTAAATTTATTTTTCACCAAAACTATTGGTTATGATCTTTATAATTACCTGGAATTTATATTAAACAATTTTTGTGAAAGCACTTAAGTCAAAACATTCATTTGATAGTGTTTTGAGAAATATTTTTCGCGATTCAGTAGAGAACGACTACTTTTTGGTCAAAATTCAAACAACATCAAAAATTATTTTATTCGAGGGTTTTGTTCTAGAAATAAAGATGAACAACTTTAATAAATGAACTTTTATTAAAATATGATGTTTTATAATTGGTTTGATTATTTTACAACTATCCGCAGTTCTTAAAAGTGACCGGCAAAACTCAATTGGTTGATTATTTTCTGACTTAATTGAATGATTCGGGAGTCAATTTAAAACTAAATCTAACAAATGATATATGCATTTTATAGTACTCAAAATTTATGATTTTTCTATCAAATAATATAGTATAGGTTTTTATTTTAAAAATTGAAGAAAAAGTTAAAACAAAATCTGAAATTGTTAAAAATTCGTAACTGACAATCAGTCAGTAAAACGGGTCTACAAGACAGCCCCGATTGATTTAAGTGACCAACTATATATTTCTGGAAAGCTAACTCGAAGCCCCACATGTTTTGTGTTTAGCCAAAAGATAGATCTCCATTATATATGGTTCAAAAACTCAGTCGAAGTTGATTAATATGTGCTGTTTGTACATGACAGCAACTATAATGTTAACTTTGTCGAGTTCCGCAGAACAGAAAATACCACATTAAATTCTGAAAAAATTCTGTAAAATACTAGAATCAGTTATAAAACAAACTACTTTGGAATCGCATTATTTCAATATCGAAAGAATATTTGACGAATATTCTCGTCTAGGACGTTGGGTAAATCCGAATAACTAATTTTTTTACAAAAGTATCAGAACGTGAATTAAACTATTTCCATTAATCTCAAAATGAACAATTAGTTTAACACTCTATATTACAATCAATTATCTTAAAATAAAATACTAGATTCATTTCTTCAAGTTTCTTCTATCATTAAGCTTCACTTCATCTAATGTGTTCTTCTCATCATGATCAACAAAACTTGAAATTGTGGTTGTAGGAGTGAGTCAAACGCTCACTATATTTTTCACCCCAAAACATGATTCAAACAATACAGGCTACACAGACATGCTCGCATAAATTAAATTGTCAAACACTAATATCATGGTTATAATGAATGCATGAACAATTAATCAAAAGTAATACACAACCCACACAGGGGGTCTCTTTCTTCTCCCACATAGGGGGTCTTCCCGGGGTTTTCAAGTCTTTCACCCTGGAGAACTCACTCCCAACTTGCTTTATTGCTTCTGAATCGGAAGTACAATGCATGCCTTAACAATTAAATAATTATTCACTGAAACGATAATATCCACATAGGGGATCTCTAATATAAAATCGGTTATCAATTATAGTTTAACAATAATTACATGCTCACGAATCAATGACTTGTATTGAAAGAATTGTGAGAAGGGTACCTACCTTAAACCTTTGTTGATCCTCTAGAAGTGTTCACCAAATATAAGATTGAGGAGGAGTGTTGGTTATGCCTTTATTTCCCTGTTTCAATGTAACTTGGGGCATTAGGGGTATTTTCTTTGTCTTGTACCTCATTAATATAAATATGTGGGAACTCATGCTCCATATAATACATGATTTACCCTTCTCTATTATTCTCTTTTACTCTTCTGTCACCTTTCTCTTCATCTATTCTCTCCTAATCTTTTCTACTTATATTTTCCAGTTTACTGATTTAATGTAAACCCTAGGTATGTGAAGTTTAGCACAGACGCTAGGCGAGCACTTTTCCTGACTGGGATCTTAGCGCTTAAAAAGGGCCTAGGCAAGTGCTAGTACAAAAGAGCTTGCCTAGGCATTATAACGTTTGCTTATGCCATACGTACGGTATAAGATTGATGTTATATGTGCTCTATATATTTAATAAGGTCAATGTTATATGTACTTTACATATAAGACAAACCCACAAGTACATAAAGTTTTCCTAAACCTAAACCCTAACAAGAGGAGAAAGTAGGCCTTGTGCTCTTGTTTTTTGATAATTGATTGTCAGGATCTTTAGTGCGCCTTTCTCGATTTGGGATCTGAGACCTTGATTTTGTTTGAAGTTTGAATGGTTATGTTGGTTTGAACTATTAGATGTGGGCACTAAGTAACTAAAGTATTTTGGTTTTGAACTATTATATGTGCTGCTAATTGTTAACCCACTATATTATTTCAATTTTTTTTTTGTTTATTTTGCATATAGTTCTTTAGTATTCGCAATTAGCTTTGCTCTTTCGTTTGTACTTTGGTACATGTGGCTATGTGCTTTATTTCTTTTTCCTAGAATATTTTTTAGCAATATTAATTTGTTTTCTTTAATTCTTATAATATAAATAAATAATATCACTTAGGCTTCGTTTAGGCTTTGTATAGGTGCCACCTAACTCTTTTGACTACACTCTTCCAAGTAGTTCTTGTTGTAATCTTAGATCGTAACTAGGATAAGAGATTAGGGTTAGAGATGGAAGAGAGGAGAGGAGAAGAGAATTGGGGGAAGAAGAGAAATCGTGTAGAGCTTAGAATAGCCTACACGATTTCACCAAATATATAGATTAAGTGAAGTTTTACAATAGTAAAAGGGCCCCCTGTAGAATATACGATATTACAAGTAGGTCCCTGACAACACTCCCCCTCAAGATGGTGCGAAGATATCTATCATGCCCAACTTGGATAACAGGTGCTCTAAGATCCCTTTAGTAATACCTTTTAGTTAACACATCTGCAACTTGATCAGCAGTATGGACATCCGGTGTGCAAATAAGTCCCTCACCAAGCTTCTCTTTGATGAAGTGACGGTCTACCTCAATGTGCTTTGTCCTGTCATGTTGAACTAGATTATGAGCAATGCTGATGGCTGCTTTATTGTCACAATACAGTTTCATAGACCCTTTGACAGGATATCCGAGCTCGCTGAGCATAGTCTTCAACCATAGAAGCTCACATACACCATGAGCCATAGAACGGTACTCTGCTTCGGCACTGGAGCGGGCGACAACTGGTTGCTTCTTGCTGCGCCAAGACACCAGATTACCTCCCACATACGTGCAGTACCCTGATGTGGAACGTCTGTTAGTGACTGAACCTGCCTAATCAGCGTCTGTATAAGCTTCAACTCGCAGGTGTCCATTCTTACTAAACAGGAGACCCTTCCCTGGAGCCCCCTTAAGATAGCGTAACACTCGGTGTGCTGCCTCAAGATGTGGAGAGCGAGGGGCATGCATGAATTGACTGATGACATTGACTGCGTATGCAATATTTGGTCGTGTCAGCGAAAGGTAGATGAGACGCCCAACAAGTCTCTGGAACTGGCCTGTATCAGCAATGGGATCCCCATCAACAGGATTTAGCCGATGTTGTTGCTCTATAGGCGTATCGGCTGGTTTAGCTCCCAAGTTTCCTGACTCTCGAAGGAGATCAAGTACATACTTTCTCTGTAAGATGAACACACCCTACTTTGACCTAGCAACCTCAATGCCTAGAAAGTATCTCAAGGTTCCCAGATCCTTGATTTCGAACTCTGTGCCGAGGTATTTTTTCAATATGCAAACCTCATCTGGGTCATCTCCTGTGACCACGATATCATCCACATACACAATAAGAGTAGTAAGACGACCTTGACTTCTCTTAATGAAGAGAGTGTGGCCTGCCTGACTCTCCGAGTAGCCAATCTTCTTGACTGTGGAACTGAACCTCTCGAACCAAGCCCTGGGTGACTGTTTAAGCCCATACAAGGCTTTCTTCAGTCTGTACAATAGTTCCTTACTCCCAGTCGGACTGAACCTCGGAGGACCTGTCATGTAGACATCTTTCTCTAGATCACCATGGAGGAAGGCATTCTTGACATCCAACTCGTGGAGGGGCCAAGAAAAATTTGCCGCGAGAGATAACAGAACTCGAACTGAGTTCATCTTGGCCACAGGAGCAAACGTCTCCTGGTAGTCAATCCCATAAGTCTGTGTGTACCCTTTTGCAACGAGACGGGCCTTGTACCTGTCGATGCTTCCATCTGCTTTGTATTTCACTGTATATACCCACTTGCACCCCACGGGTTTCTTTCCTCTAGGCAATGGAACCAAATCTCAAGTACCATTCTTTTCTAGAGCTGTCATCTCCTCTAGCATGGCTGCTTTCCACTGAGGCTGGCTGAGGGCATCTGAGACACTGGATGGCAGAGCGACACTGGATAGGGAAGTAGCAAATGCCCTGTAGGATGGTGAGAGCTGTTGATAGGAAACAAAGTGAGAGATAGGGTGCTTGGTAACATAGTTCCGAACACCCTTTCGATGAGTAATATGTACATCAATGTCTATGGGAAGGATAGTAGGAGCAACAGAAATATCGTCATGAGGATCACTGAGGACACGATTACTTGGATCGAGTTGGATTTCCTGGTAATGAGCTTGGATGGTGGACTGTTTCTCTTTTTGACGTCGTCTGGCATATGTCTTCAGCTACGGATCCTGTGGCATAGTGTCAGTAGGAGATGAGGACAAGGGTACAGGAGATTCATCAGGCAAATCAAGGGGTATTGGTTGAGGAATCTCCCCCTGTGGAGGTATCGGACTCTCGTCAATACTCTCAAGCTCCCCCTGAAGAGAAGTCCGATTAACTGAGAAGAAGGGAAGACTCTCAAAGAAGGTAACATCTAGAGAAACAAACCGACGACGGGTAGAGGGATGGAAACACTGATATCCCTTCTGAGTGGACGAATAGCCAAGGAACACACATCAAACGGCTTTCGGATCTAACTTGTCCTTCCTGTGATGGGCGTGAACATAGCAAACACAACCAAAGACCTTAGGTGGAATGGAGAACACAGGACAGGAAGGAAACAGGAGTGAAATGGGAGACTTCGACCCCAAGACACGAGAGGGCATCCGATTTATCAAGTAGGATGCCGTCAACACAGCGTCAACCCAATAACCCTTGGGTACCCTAGTACCAAGAAGAAGTGCCCTAGCAACCTACAGGACATGGCGATGTTTTCACTTAGCGGTCCCATTCTGTTGAGGTGTATCGGCACATGAAGTCTGATGAAGAATTCCATGCTCCTCAAAGTAGGAGGCAAGGCCACTGTACATGTATTCCCCCCCATTGTCAGTGCGTAGGACTTTTAGGGTGGTGCCCAATTGATTGCACACCATTTTATAGAAGGTCTGAAAGATAGTATGTACCTCATTTTTTGATTTCATAAGGTAGATCCAAGTGTAACGACTGTAGTCATCCACAAAAATCACAAAGTAGCGAAAACCAAAGATAGAAGTGGTGGGATTGGGTCCCCAAACATCATAGTGCACAAGCTGTAAAGGAAACGTACTTTTTTTTATTACTGGTCGGAAAAGACACCTGACTTTGTTTTGCAAGTGCACAAGTTTCACAGCGGAACTCAAAAAATGGAATAGACACAAACTGAGGTAACAGACTCTTCATGACTGAAAGCGGTAAATGACTTAGCCTGTTATGCCATCGCATTAACGGTCTTTATTAACGCTAGAACTACTGACATTGGCACTAGACTGATGTGCAACAGAATATGAAGTCGGTTGGCTATCGAGCAGGTACAATCCACCATCCTTACGACCACTGCCAATCATCCGCCTCGTCTCCAAGTCCTGAAAAACACAGTGAGGAGGAAAAAAGGTTACACTACAGTTTAGGCTCTTAGTAATATGGCTAACAGAAAGCAGGTTAGTGTTGAATTTAGGAACATAAAGTACAGAGGATAAATACAAAGTAGGTGTGGCAGAGATAGTGCCCTTCCCTAAGATAGAGGAGAAGGTACCATTGGCCATGCGGACCTTGTCCTTACCCGAGCAGATATTATAGGTGGAGAAAAGGGATGACATACCAATCATATGATCGGAGGCACCAGAATCAATGATCCAGGAAGGACCAATGGGTGCCGTAGACACATGGTGGGCTGAATGGGATGTACCTGTCTGAGCAAAGGATGATGTAGGTGGGGAAGGGCCATCAAGCTGATTAAGTAATTGTCGAAGCCTGTCAATGTCCATGCTAGAGAAGGTGTTGGACTGCCCAGAGGAAGGGGTCACATAAGAGGAATCTTGACTGGTGGCATGAGCGGTTGAGGTTCCATGTTTGCTACTAGAGGACTTCTTTGAGGAGCCTTGCTTCCCCCCAGAGAACTGTGCGGGACGACCATGAAGACTCCAGCAGGTCTCCCGAGTGTGGCGACGTTTGCCACAGTGATCACATCTGAGTCGATCACGATCATCAAGATCCCCATCCTTCTTGGATGTGGGGTTGCTCAATTTTTGAGTGGCCAAGGCAGACTTCTCAAATAAAGGAACATCGACATCTGTTTTAGAGCTCATGGCTCTCCTGCTGTCCTTGCTCTGGATGTAGGAGTAGACCTGTGCAATGGTTGACGGCTGTGAATCTCTGTCCAAGATGTTGGCTCGAACCTGCTCATAGCTTTGGTTCAAGCCTCCAAGAAACTCGAATATGCGACCGCGCACAATCATCTTCCGGAACTCCGTAGCATCCTTGGTACACGCAGTGGTGTAGGTCTGGTAGTGATCTACCTCTTCCCACTTGCTGCGTAACACAGCGTAGTATGATCCCAAAGGAAGATCGCCTTGCTTCAGATGTGCTATCTCTTGCTGAAGTTCATACATCCTAGCAAAATTCCCATCTTGGGAGTAGGTCTGAGATGCAGTGTCCCATATATCCTTAGCAGTCGGGAGAAAGAGGAAGCCTGTGCTGATCGATGGATGCATGGAGTGAAGCAGCCATGACATGACCATCGAGTTTTCCACTTCCCACTTCTCAAACGTGGCATCAGGGGAATCAGGTGCAGTGACTCGTCCAGTGATATAGCCGGCTTTGCCTCGTCCGGTGATGTACATCTTGGCAGATTGAGACCATGCGAGGTAGTTGGTTCCGTTGAGCTTCACCGTAGTGATCTGTAGGCCCGGGTTGTGATCACCATGACTTCCCAGACTGGGTGGGGCAACAATGATCTCTGACTTGGCAGAAGATGACTCCTCAGATGTACTCATGGTAGTAGAGAAGACTTTTCTGAGGAATATAGCAACTTTGACTGATAAGAAATCACCCGAACTGCTGTTGCGGAGGTGCAAATCACCTTTTTTTTTATAGGTTCAAACCTTTTCGGAATAACTCCTTTATAGATTTTCTATTGGAGAAAAAACCACCCGCGGGAAACTTGTGAATGGTTCCGGAGACCTAAAAAGGTTCCTGGATAGGTGCGGTAGTACTAGGGAGAGATTCTAGGCTCCTCTGAGACCTGCGGCTAGGTCCAGAGGGTCTTCTCTGACCTTTTGAAAGGGGCGGCTAGGCTTGGTGGCTCTTCTCCAACCTTCTGGAGTGGGCGGCTATGCCTGATAGCTCTTCTCCAGGCTTCTGGAGTGGGCGGCTAGGCCTGGGAGAACTTCTCCAACCTTTTGGAGTGGGCGGCTAGGGTTTCAGACTTTTCTAAAGCCTGCGGCTATCCATGGGAGATGATCTCCTTCTTTGGAACGCCCTTCGCATCGAATTTCACAATCCCTAGGGTTCTTCAGACCTCTAGGATTGAGCCATGGTTAAATAACCATGCTCTGATACCATGTTGTAATCTTAGATCGTAACCAGGATAAGAGATTAGGGTTAGAGAGGGAAGAGAGGAGAGGAGAGGAGAAGAGAATTGGGGGAAGAGGAGAAATCGTGTAGAGCTTAGAATATAGTCTACACGATTTCACCCAATATATATATTAAGTGAAGTTTTACAATAGTACAAGGGCCCCCTGTAGAATATAAGATATTACAAGTAGGTCCCTGACAACAGTTCTTCCCAACTAACTTGATTAGGAAAGCTAAGAAGATTGAACTGGATTATACTTAGGTTCCTTGGTTCTTCACTTCTAAATCTTTATCATTTGAATAAGATGAACCACAGTTTTGAACTACTCATGCCAAGGGAAAAATCACATTAACTCAAAATCATCAGTATCTAGCTTGATTTGGTCGAGTTCATACCATGAACTTAGAAAGAACAGTGACGGCAACAAATACGTGTCTAAGAACCCCTGATAGTCTTAATCAAAATTCATCCAATTGACTATTGACTACTTTGAAGTAAAAGATAGTAAAAATGGGAAATATGTCCTCATTTTTGGGTGCTGAGGCGGCAGGCAATTGGGAAGACAAGGAGATCGACTCTTGAAGCTGCACCTGCCTCCCTTTCCTAAGCATTAGGCGTTGCTTGCTTATTTGGAGTGCCTTGGTGAATGACTAAACTCCTTTGACTGCATTTTCTTTGACGTGTGGTGCTCATGTACTATTTCTGCATGCAATAAAAGGGAAAATGTTGTTGCATGTGGAAGAAGTGCCGAGATTCAATAACATTTTCTCCAACTACTACAGTAAGACTGACTTATTGTGGCAAATGCCTTTTGTATTTACTGGTGTATGGTGTCTTCTATAAATTAGTGGTGAGTTGAGCTTCTATAATGATGAGTTGATTTGAGTATGTAGGAGCTTTCTACACTTCCACCAATTATGTGGAGGATGATTTAATTGCATGCTTCTGACATATGAAGGGCAGTGTTTTGTCTTCACTTCCACCAATTAGTGTATCATCCTCAAAACAGCCCAAGCCCATCTTATTAGCAGTGGCATCCATGGACTCTGCATCATTTTTCCGTGACAAAAGTCCTGGTGCAGATTCCCCTTTATCTGTAAGTTCAAAAGTCTATTAACGGAATTTCATTAACGTTTGAAGTAAAAATATTCTGCGATGATGCTTTCAAGGCCTTGAAGATAGGCAAAAACGTAATTTTTGAACAATTTTCAGGGAATGATTTCATTGCTGGCAGCAGTTGATGCTCTTTCCCATATTGATGGTTTAAACGAGCTGAACAAACAGGTATGTATGAGCTTTACATTCTTTGCATTTTTTTTGTACCAGAGTGGTATTGTATTAGTGTATAAGAAGATGTACAAGAAGTAGGGAAAAGATTTTGTAAATACAACGAGGATCTATATACAATATGTAGCCCGTGAGGTAATTATCTATTTTGTCAACATGAATAATAGACTCCCAATTGGTTGCAAACTTCTCAGCCTTGATACCACATAACTTTTAGAATGCTTGACCATTCTATCAAGTGCCTCCTAATAGCATCGTAAACTACCAGAATTGGACAGCTACAAACTTCAAACAGTTTTCTATTGTGCTACTTCCATATTTACCAAGCAAATGGCATAGGGAAGCATCCTCCAAAGCACTTTGCCTCCATAGGCAGATCAAAATGGACCACCAGACCAAGAAGAGAAAGCTTTCTCGATTCTTCTTGGAAAGCCAAATTAATGAAAAATAAGAGAAAGAAACTCCATATCTCCCTAGCAGAAGAACAATGAAGTAAATAGTTACATTCTCATGTTCCTCATGCATAATGCATCTATTTGGATTGGCATCTTACGTTTGATATAGTAGTCCACGACATAGATCTTATATCTAGGATGAATGTCCATGTGAATGCCTCCACCTAGGGAGGAACCAAGGTTCTAAACTTCAACTTTGCCTTAAACTTCGGTTAGTTAAAGTTCTGAATTAATGTGGGGTTCAATTCGATTTAGAGAATTTCTGTAAAAATTCGCTAACTTAGAGAAGTTTGGACTTTTTTTTGCCAAAATGAATGAACAATATCAATCTTGCTTAGGTTGCTCTAAATGATTGTTTTTATGATATAATTTTTTAAAGTGTTTTATTATGCTTGTTTTATCATATTCTTATAAATCATTGTGTTTTGGCAAAAATTCTCCAAACTTCTCTAAGTTTACTTTTTACTTAAACAAATTAATTCGGCGAAGTAACTATGGATTTTTGCAATTTGTGTACAAAAAATGTTGAACTTCAAGAAATTAGCCGAATTTTTACTGTTTACTTATAATTAAATGAATTAATTCACCGAATTTTTGTAAGTTTTTCAAAACAGGTACACTTTAATTTGGTCATATAAAATTCAAAATTAATTCGGATAATTTCACCGAATTTTGTCGAATTTTGAAACCATGGGAGGAACAGGGTTTCTCCTAATAGCCTCAATCGGACTCCCTTAAAAACTTGCAAAAAAATTTTTATTTATAAAAAAATCTCACAGAAAAGTCCCATTTCAAAGGCAAAAATATTACCCTTTGTGAAGGGATGAAAGGTAGTTTGTGTCACATTTAGCTTGGTCTAAAACTTGTTTATAATTTGTAAAAGGACCTCATTGTGGTAATAAATATTACCTTTCATTTTAGTTTGAGGACTTAAATCTGAAAGTAGTGTTTGGTCAATTAAGTTATCAGATCTAAAAGCTTGAAGTGCTTAAGGTCTGATAGCTTAATGACTTATGTCTGAATTGGATTGTTTGGTAAAGGTCTTAAGTCTTAAAATTAAGTCAAGCGCATTGTGGGTATTTCGTAAGTTTTTAAAAGAGAAAGCTTTAAGAAAAGGGCATTATGGATATTTAAGAGAGAATCTTAGAATCTCTTTTGGAGATGCTTTTCGTCGAAACCACTTACCGCATTAAGTCATCCCCAGCTCACTTTTTCCGCTTGTCTTAATTTCAGTGTTTTCGGAGTTAAGTGCTGAAATTAAGTTGTTTACCCAACGCCACTAAATCACCGAAATCACTGAATTTCAGCCCATTCAGACTTAATGTCTGAGAAAAAGTTTTACCGAACGCGAGTGTCTCTGTTATGGGCATTTTATTCTAGTATGTAGTTGAAGCATGGTATATGAAATTTAAGTTCAGTTGAATCTTGACCATCATTAACATCTTGGAACTGAATTATTACTTTTTAAGGACCATGGATGTGGAGGATGTTTTAAAAGATTCATTCTTTTAGCACAATAAATAAAGGTACATTCTATTTCCAGAGCACATTTTACTTCTTCCAAAGCACCAATGCTTTTTGACTCCCATTTGCTTCTAGTGGTAAAAACATTAGTGCTCTTGAAGAAGCAAAATGTGCTCTAGAAATAGTAATTTCCTACATAAAATGATTTCTTGTTCACCATCTTAT
Source organism: Euptelea pleiosperma (assembly GCA_035048495.1). Taxonomy (NCBI): domain Eukaryota; kingdom Viridiplantae; phylum Streptophyta; class Magnoliopsida; order Ranunculales; family Eupteleaceae; genus Euptelea; species Euptelea pleiosperma. The sequence continues at coordinate 40,094,866 of CM068543.1, forward strand.
GTAATGCTAATGCATGGAATCGATCCTAGGCTTTTTAGTGGCTTCAACTTCCTTTATGGAAACATAACTCGTAGGATTTTTCATTAACTATGGAAGGCCTCTAAATGCTGAACTCCAAATCTTTAGGTAATAATATTCATGAATTATTTATTCTTAATATATTGGGTGATGATTTTATCAGATTTATTGAGAAACAACCTGTGTCAATAACAAGAAAAGAACAGGAAGTATAGGGAGTGTGATGGTCAATGTTGACAGAACCAGCTGATAGAATTGGTTTACCTCATAAAGTGATTTTTATGAGATTTTTTTTTTCAGCTAATCAGTTTTCAGTTCAATTGGCTAACTTTTTTTTTGATCGGTAGTTCAGTTGGCTAACTTACTCATCATGCTTACATGATCTGGTTACCTTTTTACTGTTTTTACGATAAAAAGTAAAGTAGAAAAACAGATGAATGTGCATTTGGATTAGACATCATCATCAATAATAGTGCATTATCCCTACTGTTTGGAATTGGCAACATGATTCCTGTTCCTCCATTCACATCTATCCAGTGCCAGGATTAAATGTAGGGGCAGATATTTGGATTAAACATCTTCTTAGTAAAATATTTCGTGAAAACATATTGTAAGTGTTTTAATTATCAATAATTTTTTTTTGATAAGTATAAAATTATCATTAATGCCAAATAATTACAGAAAGATCAATTAAGAAGGTCGAGATGACCTACTTTAACTACATCCAAACTAAGCAAACAAGAAAGCTGAGAATAATTACAATAAAATCAAACATCTCTCGTACATAATAGTTCCCACCGAAATACGAAATCTTCGAAAAATAACCCTCTGTATTCTCTAAGAAACTTGGACCACAAAAATAAACTTCCCTTGATGGATAACACAATAATCGCCACTTCCTCACTTTTTCCTTCAAATACTCTTCGATTACGCTCCTTCCAAAGACCCCGCACAATCGCTAAAGGTAGCATCCGCCATAAAATACGCCCTCTAGTTGAAAAGGCTTTAACCTTCCAACTAGACAGGAGTGCCATCAAAGAATTCGGCATAACCCACTGCATCCCAAACTCCGATAGGAAGGAAGACCAAACCTCCCTAGCTACATCACAATGTAACAGAAGATGATTAGTTGATTCTCCATGGTGCTTACACATGGAACAATAGTCGATAATCATAATTCCTCTAGTTTTCAACTTATCAATTGTTAGGATTTTGTCCAACGTTGCCTCTCAAGCAAAGAATGCAACCTTAGTCGGAACTTTAGCTTTCCACACCATAACGTCAGGGTAACCAATTCCATCTGAACGCTGTAACACCTCATAAAAGGATCTCACTGTAAATGTCCCTCCTTTGGTCCAGATCCACAGGCGTTTATCTTGATTGCCTAACCTCAATTGAACTTCCTGCAAACGACCGAGCAAACTTACCAGGGGTTCAATCTCCCAGTCGTTAAGATTACGCCTGAATCCGAAATTCTAACCCATAGATTCCCCTTCCCCAGTAAGACAGTCCTTGATAGACCAAGACTTTCTCTTAGATAGATTATAAAGATCCGGATACTCCGACATAAAAGAAACTTCACCGCACCATATATCCTCCCAAAATCTAATTCTATTGCCTGCTCTCACACTAAAGCGAATACTGCTCGAGAAAGTCTTCAAGATCTTCATAATACACCTCCAAATACTGCAACTATATGTGCCTCGAACCATTCCATTAATCCACCCAAAGATCTCTGTGCCTTACTTACTCACAATGACATTCCTCCTAAGACTGGTGATTTCTTACTCAAATCTCCAAAGCCACTTGCCCAATAGAGCTTGATTCATAGCTCTAATATTCTTCACCCCCAGACCGCCTTTCTCCTTAGCTTTACACACAAGATTCCAATCCACCAAATGGAATTTATGTGCTTTGAACGTATCGTTCTACAAAAATTCCTCATAAGCTTTTCAAGGATATGAGCCACTTTACGCGGTACTGAGAATAATGACATGTAAAAAATAGGCAAGTTGGATAGAACACTCTTAATCAGAATCAACCTGCCCCCTTTAGAAAGATATCTTGCTTTCCATATTGCCAATTTCCTTTCAAAGCATTCAATCACTTGATCCCACAATGTCTTGGATCTATATATTGCCTCCAGAGGAAGACCTAGATAAGTTGTTGGAAATCTCTCGATACTGCAACTGAGAATGTCGGCCAGGATAGAAATATTCTCCACTTCGCCCACCCCATACACTTTGCTCTTTGCTAGATTAACACGCAATCCTGAAACAGCTTCAAAACAGCATAATAGACCTCTAAGGAATCTGATTTGAGCAATTGAGGGACCGAGGAACACCAGAGAACTGCGGGTGGGAAATAGTTGGAGCTCCTTGTGCGACCACAAAACCCTCCAATTCGCAATGCTCACAGCTCTATTAATCATTCTTCCCAGAGCCTCTGCCACTATAATAAATAAGAATGGAGATAATGGATGCCCCTGTCTAAACCCCCTAGAACTCTGAAAATATCCGGCTGGAGACCCATTCACTAGTATAGAGAACGAAGCGGATGAAACACATTTTCTTATCCATAATCTCCATTTCTCACAAAAACCCATCCTAGACATCATATAATCCAAAAATCCCCAGTCCACATGGTCATACGCCTTCTCCATGTCAATCTTACAGACAATTCCCGGCTCCCCCAACTTCATTCTTGAATCTACGCATTCGTTAGCTATAAGTACCCCATCAAGAATTTGCCGACCTCTTACAAACGCCCCTTGGGTTGATGAAACAACCGTGTCCAACACCGTATGGATCCTAGTAGCAAGCATCTTGGCGATGATTTTATAAGTACTACACACTAAACTAATAGGTCTGTAGTTTGTAATATCATCCGCTCCTTGTTTCTTAGGAATCATGGCAACAAAAGTACTGTTAGATTTATAGTGTAAGAACCCCTCCTCTTGAAACTCTAACACCACTTTCATAAAATCTGTCCCAATCGTCTCCCAACATTGCTTGAAAAAGCAATTGTGAAACCGTCCGGCCCCGGCGCCTTATCTCCAGCTAAATCCGATATAGCCTTAAGAACCTCTCCCTCATCAAAAGGTCTTTGTATGTGCCCCTTATCCTCACCACTTATCTGCTCAAAGGATAGTCCATCTAAAACTTCCAAGTCTATAAAGATTTGTAAAACAATATTTATACATGTTATATATGTAATATATGTAGCCTTGAGCGCTATCACACTATTAACCCTTATCAATTTGTACATTCCATATATTTTAATGCAAACTAAATCTTTCATGCACACATTAACTTGATTACTCGACCTAATGCCCATGGCTGAAATGGTAAGGTGCTGACTTCTAATAATATGATTTAGATGAGTTTGCATGAAAACTGAAAATTATAATAATTATTTTTACTTTTACTAAAAATATGAAAAATAAAGAAGATTGAAAATATACAGTGTAATGCATGGAATCTATATGATTATCAAAAAAATTCAGAATCAACAAACAACATCACTAATCAGTCCCACGTATTTAGACCTATGATTTAGATCATCTTAATATGAAGACTAATAAAGTAATTATTTTTAATAAAAAAATAATGAGAAAAAAATTGGAACCAAAGTAGTTAAGGGCGCAAGGCGCACTTAAGGCGCTAGGACCTCTGGAGTCTGAGGCGCAAGTCGCAAGGCGAGGCGCGCGCCTGACTAAAGCAAGACGCAATATTAAAAATTATAATAAAAAATATTAAAAAATTAAAAAAAATAACATCATAAAATAACAAAATAAGTAATCATTAGGCCACATAAATATAATATAAAGAACTTTATCATTTTTTCTATTTTTTTTCAAAAATTTACCAGAAAACGACGCACTTGGTGCGTCATTTATTACTTAAATTTTGTTTTTTAAGAAATATCAGCATATATGATGGATATGTCCGGGATACATGTCGGTACTGTGTCCCATACATGTATTCGTGTCGACATTGGTACGATGGGGGGTACATGTATTCGAGTATCATTGGTTCTAGTTAACATTGTCATTATCTAAATACAAAACAAGTAATCAAAAAGCCATAAAATTTGCCCATTCATAGTTGGACCTACATACCAAAATTCGTCCTGATTAGTAATTTATGTTCGTTGTATTAGTCTTTTTCATGGATTATTTTCAACTGTGGATTTCTAGCATTATTGGGGTACTCAGATTCAAAGGTTAGGAATCACTAATCAGACCCATTTTTGTCTTGTAAGCCCATCTAGGGATAGGCCAAACATCCATACGGTCAATAGCCTCTAATAGTATGCCACGTGGCTCACACTGTTGGTCCGTCATCAACTTTTGTGATGTACACCATCATCAAATTTTTTCTTTCACAAGTTGAAATGTTAAAATGTTGAATGACCAAAATACCCCTAGAAAGTAAAAAAAATTCAAAAAATTAAAAAAGCAATGTTTGTAAATTTAAGGGTTTGGTGGCCATATTAGGAATAAGGATTTTTTAATTTTTAACATTTAAAAAAAATAGTTATTTTAGTGAGGCGCCTGGGCTGAGGTGTGCGCCTTACTAAAGGCACCTCGCCTTGACCATTTCAAGGCGCCTTAGGTGCGCCTTGCACCTCAGGCGCACACCTCAGTGCGCCTTGACTGCAGAGATTGGAACATCGGAATGCACAGGAAACCTATGATACCTGGATACCTGTACATGGCCATCGTACCAGTATTGACATGGTGCGACACGGATACGGGACATGGTATAGATACATTAGGATACGGTTGTGTACAGACTCGATATATATAGTATGGGTAAAGACACACTCATGGAAATGCCAATGATATGGTATGGATACGTTAGGATACACGTACCCGTATCCGTGTCTTAGATTTTAGAAAATATCGAGTCATATTATCGCATTCTGTAAACGTGTCTGTATCTGGGAATCATAGCACGTCATTGATTACCCTAACACATTCAGTTCTACAAGTACCTGTAGTTGATTTGAATAATAATGGAGAATTAGGGTTAGGTTTAGGGTTTCAAAGTAAAGAAGAAGATAGAGAAGAGAGAAAAGAGAGAAGAGAGAAAGAAGGATGTCATGTGATTAGGTCACCATGACTCCATAAATCTTATTTATATAAAAAAGCCCAAATACAAAAGACAAGTATACCCCTCAAGGGGAGTATTTACATTACTACCCCTAAGACATATAAATACGTAGAAAATACGCATATGATAACGTTCCCCCCCAAGTTGGTGCATAGATATCTCTCATGCCCAACTTGCATAAACACTTATGCAGTTGCCAACTGGGTACTCCCTTAGTGAAAATATCTGCAACTTGTTCATCAGTCTTCACAAATGGAGTGCACACTGCCCCAGAGACAATCTTTTCTCTAATGAAGTGGTGGTCCATCTCAATGTGCTTGGCGTGATCATGCTGAACAAGATTGTGAGCAATGCTGATGGCGGCCTTGTTGTCACAGTACAAGCACACAGACGCTGAAACTGGAAAACCAAGTTTAGCAACCAATACCTTTCACCAGAGCATCTCACACATGCCATTGCTCTGAATTCAGCCTTTGCACTAGATATGGCAACAATTGGTTGCTTCTTGCTCCTCCAACTGACTAGATTGCCCCCAACAAAGGTGCAATACCCTGAAGTAGATCGCCGATCATCTTTGGCCCCTGCCCAGTCTGCATCGGTGTATGCCTTTATACGTATGTGGCCATTCTTTTCAAACAGAAGACCTTTACCAGGAGTTGACTTGAGGTACCTCAAGATCCAATGTGTAGAATCTAGATGAACACCTTTGGTTGAGTGCATATACTGACTGATCACACTCACTGCATAGGCAATGTCTGGTCTGGTCAGAGAGAGATAGATCAATCTCCCAACTAGTCTCTGAAAGCTCCCTCCATCCTGTAGTAGCTCACTACTGACGTCGGCTAATTGGTGGTTCTGTTCTATAGGAGTTTTCATTGGATTGGTACCTAACTTGCCTATGTCCTTCAACAAGTCTAAGACATACTTCCTTTGAGAGATGAAGATCCCCTGATTGGATCTTGCAACTTCGATACTTAGGAAGTACTGGAGAGATCATAAATCTTTGGTTTCAAACTCTTCTACTAATTGACACTTCAGCTTAGTCACTTCTTCTGCATCATTCCTTGTGAGAATGATGTCATCCACATAAACAATGAGGGCAGTGGTGTGCTTCCCTTGATGCTTCACAAATAGGGTGTGATCTGCTTGAATGAGTGTAACCCAACTTCTTCACAGCTAGGGTGAATCTCTCAAACCAGGCTCGTGGAGATTGCTTTAGCCCATATAGGGATTTCTTCAGTCGACACACCTTGCTACTATTTCCTGGTGGAGTGAATCCAGAGGCACCATGTAGACTTCTTCATGTAGATCACCATGAAGAAATACATTCTTCACATCCAGCTGATGCAAAGGCCACACTTGGTTTGCTGCCAGTGACAACAACACCTTGATGGAGTTCATTTTGGCAATAGGTGCAAAGGTCTCCACAGTCAATCCCGTATGTTTGAGTGTACCTTTTGGCTACTAATCTCGCATTGTACTTCTCAATTGACTCGTCTGCTTGGTATTTGACTGTGAACACCCATTCGCAACCCACAGGTTTCTTGCATCTTGGCAAGTCAACAAGCTCCCATGTCTCATTCTTGTCAAGAGCTCTCATTTCCTGTATCATAGTAGCTTTCCACCTTGGTTGAGCCAGCCTTTTGCCACGGAAGAAGGGATAGGAATAGTGGTAAAGGGATGTGACAAAGGCTTTATAGGAGAGAGACAAGGTATCATAGGAGACAAAGTGGCTCAAAGGATGTTGAGTGCAACTTCCGACTCTTTTTCGTAAAGCAATGGGAAGATCAGAAGCATTAGTAGAAGAAGAAATGACAGGTATAGAGAGGGAAGAAGGATTACCTTGATCCGAGGATGGTACCACTGGTACTGGATCATCTGTGGCTTTCTCCCTTCTGTGATAGACTCGGAGCTCCTTCTGAACACCACGAGCACTATCCTCACAGTAGCAGGTGGAGTACTTTGAGGCCTCTCAAACTCAAGAGAGGGAGGAGAGAGTAATATAGTAGGAAGAGGAACATCACACCTCTCTTCACTATTATTCTCCCTCTGAAGAGAGGCAGAGAAAAAGGTAGCTCCTCACGAAAGTTGACATCCATAGAAACAAACTTACAAACTTCTTCCTTGTGGAAGGATGATAACACTTATACCCTTTATGGGAATAAGAGTAACCCAGAAAGACACATTTAAGCACTTTAGGATCGAGTTTGGTACGATGAGGACCGAGGATGTGCACATAGCATAACACCCAAAGATTCGAGGAGGGACCGCGAAAAGGGAAGCAGCGGGAGTAAGGACCTGTAGTGGAGACTTGAAGTTGAGAATGCGGGAAGGCATTTTGTTTGTCAAATAAGCAGCAGTCAAAATAGCATCCGACCAATAGGATTTGGGGACATTGGTGCCGATCATAAGAGATCGAGCTACCTCAGTCAGATGATGTATTTTTCTTTCAGCTACATCATTTTGTTGAGCGGTGTAGCTGTAAGAATTTTGGTGACAAATCCCATGGTCTAAAAAATATTGCTGGAGTCCCCCATATACTCTTCACCCTGGTCAGAACGAACGACCTTGATGGAGGTACCATACCGAGTTAGGATTATCTTATGAAAACCCTTAAAGATGGAATGAACCTCATCTTTGGTTTTCATAGGATAAACCCATGTACATCGAGTACAATCATCAACAAAAGTGACAAAATAGCGGAAACCAAAAATAGAAACGATAGGGGAAGGACCCCACACATCATAATGCACAAGATCAAAGGAAATAGAACTTCGATTACCTCTTGAAGGTTAGGTAGATCGACAGTGTTTCGAAAGCTCACATGTCTCACAATGCAAGTCAGATAACAAAACCGAAACAAATAAAGCTGGAAATAAAAGTTTGAGATACTAAAACGAGACATGCCCCAGACGGGCATGCCCACATAAACACAGACTCTATCCTACTATTACTACTAGGGGAGGACTACAGTGCTGTGAGCTCATAAGGTTGTCCATCAAGAAGGTACATGCCATCTGCTTCACGTCCAGTGCCAATCGTCCTCCTCGTCTCGAGGTCCTGAAAGACACAATATGAAGGAAAGAAAGTCACACTGCAGTTCAAAAATTTGGTAAGAGCACCAACATATAAGATGTTAGATGTGAAATTTGGGACATGTAAAACAGATATAAGTGGAAGCTTAGGAGAGGGGAGAACAACCCCTTTCCCAGATACAGAAGATAAAGTGCCATCTGCAGTTTTAACTTTACGTCCAGTGCCAATCGTCCTCCTCGTCTCGAGGTCCTGAAAGACACAATATGAAGGAAAGAAAGTCACACTGCAGTTCAAAAATTTGGTAAGAGCACCAACATATAAGATGTTAGATGTGAAATTTGGGACATGTAAAACAGATATAAGTGGAAGCTTAGGAGAGGGGAGAACAACCCCTTTCCCAGATACAGAAGATAAAGTGCCATCTGCAGTTCTAACTTTATCACGGCTAGAACAAATAGAATAGCTCGAAAATAAAGAAGACATGCCTGTCATGTGTTCTGAAGCCCCCGAATCAATGGTCCATTTAGGACTGGAAGTGGGAATGGACACATGATGGGCATATCTAATGATGCCTGACTGGGCACAGGATGAAGTGGCAAAAGGACTATCAAGCTGAGAGAGCAACCGGTGAAGCCCTGTAAGCTCGGAAGCAGTCAAGGGACCAGTGGAAGCCAGTGGAGAGGAACTCTGATGCGGCTGGGCAAACGGAGTACATCTCTGAAGAGATGGATCTGACGGAGATGCAAAGTGTCGATGCTAGCAGAATGGGCACTAGAAGATCCAGACTGACTGAAGCGAGAATGCTTGCCAAACAAAACCTAGCACTTGTCCCTCATGTGACCTAACTTGCCACAATGATCACACTTGGGCCTCTCCCCGGAGGGCTTCCCAGTAGTGGAAGGGGTCTACTGCTGAGTGGATGGAGTATACTGTTGGATGGATGGAGTAGAAGGAAAAGTCTTCGGCTTCTGGAAGCGTTGAGACTGTGAGCTAGAACCACCATAAGTAGACGTGACAAGAGCTGATTGCTCAGGAGTTGGATGCGGTGCCATAGCACTCGGTTTGCTCTCCTTACTCTGAACATAGAATACACCTCTTCGAGAGAGGGTAGATCTAGCCGATGGCTTAAGATTTGAACTCTAGCCAACTCATACTCTGAGTTAGTCCTGAAAGGAACTCAAAGATCCGATTCTTCTCCATATTTCTGATAGCTGTTGATGTTCTCGGAACCAGTCGGATGGAAGGCATGGTAGTGACCAACTCTTCCCACATGCTCCTGAGGGTGGCAAAGTAGTCAGATAGAGATTTCTCCTCCTGTTGAAGTCGAGAAAAACTCTGTTTAAGCTGAAAAGCCCGACCAATGTTCTGTTGCTGAGAGTAAGTCTTCCGAGCAGATTCCCAAACTTCGTGAGCAGTATGCAAGAAGAGAAACCCACGACTGATATGGGGTTGCATAGAGCTAACGAGCCAAGACATCACCGTGAGATTGTCCATCTCCCATTTAGCATATAGAGGATCGTCGGGTGAGGCCGGTTCAGTAGCACAACCGGTGAGATAACCCATCTTCCCATGGCCACCTATGGACATCTTCGCGGCCTGTGACCACTCCAGATAATTCTTTCCATCCAATTTCACTGTCGTGATTTGCAATCCGGGGTTTTCCACGACCTTCTGAGCCACCATAGGCCTTCCAATCCCTTTGGAGGTGGTTTCCGTGCTCAAAACTGATCCGGAGGGAGTATCCGGGATAGGATCCGTGATAATAGTTGGAGTAGTCATCGCAAAGCAACAAGGAAGAAGGAAGAGAGGTCTAAAAAAACCCCAAAAAAGATCCAAAAGCACCACAAAAAGGACTTAATGAGAGATGGTGATCAATGAGAACGATTTCCGCTTCCTGTTGAGATTGGTAGTTCTTTTTGTTTGCTGGAGTCTCATGTGTCCGCTTCGACAGTGCCACCTCTTCGTACATATGGTAGCTGTAAGCAACTTGTCTCCTCTTCGCCAGCCTCATGTCATCCATCATCTATTTCAACTTTGACAGATCCGAGTTTGCTCGAGTCATCTTCTTTTGATCTTCCTATTGCTTTACGGAAGGGTACTCGTTCGTGTAATAAACATCCTCTTTCTAACTTTGTGTATTTTGATTCTCGTTCCTGGTTGGCGTGCAACCATGGTTGATGAGATGGAGGCCCTTCATTTCAATGGTACATAGGATCTAGTTTTTTTGCTTCCGGGTAAACAAATGGTTGGTTGTCGTTGGGTGTATACTGTGAAGTTTTTTCCTAAGGGGTTGATTGAACGATTGAAGGCCCGTCTTGTTGCCAAAAGGGTATACTCAGCCTTATGGTATTGATTACAGTGAGACATTTTCACTGGTAGCCAAAATTACCTCAGTTTGTGTTGTGATCTCTTTAGTTGCTTCCTTGCATTGGCCGTTGTATCAACTTGATGCCAAGAATTCCTTCCTACATGGTACTCTCCAGGAAGAGGTTTATATGGAACAACCTTCGGGTTTTCTTGCTCAGGGGGAGTCCTTTGTCGTATGAATAAGGCGATATATGGTTTGAAGCAGTCTCCACGTGAGTGGTTTGGTAAACTCAATGAAGTAGTAGTTCAGTTTGGACTGAAGCAATGTCAGTCAGACCATTCGGTTTTTGTGAAGAAAACAGACAATGACACCGTTGTGTTAGTGGTGTACGTTGATGATGTGGTAGTGACTAGAGATGACACTAAAGGAATTCAACAATTGAAACAGTGTCTACAGTGACATTTCCACATTAAAGACCTAGCGAAACTTCTTTATTTCCTAGGTATTGAGGTTGCAAAGTCAAGCCATGGGTTTAGTCTGCCTCAAAGAAAGTATGTTATGGATATTCTTGAGGAGACAGGTTTGATGGGACTCAAACCGGTTGATACACCCATGGATCCTAATACTAAACTTGTAAGTGATCAGGGGGAGTTGTATGATGATCCGAGTAGATGTCGGAGATTGGTTGGCAAACTGAATTATTTGACTATTACCAGACCTAATATATTTTTCGCTGTGAGTGTAATTAGTTAGTTTATGCAATCACCTCGTGTTCTGCATTGGGATGTCGTTGTTCATGTAGTGAGGCACTTGAAGGGAGCTCCTAGCCGTGGTCTTTTGTACAAGTCACATGGTCACCTTCTAGTGGTTGGCTAGACTGATGCAGATTGGGCTGGTTCACCTTCTGATAGAAGGTCTACTACAGTATTGTACATTGAAATCTAGTGTCTTGGAGAAGTAAGAAGCAATCGGTAGTAGAACGATTAAGCGCAGATGCAGAATACAGAGCAATGGTCATACGAGCTGGTAGTTGACTTGGTTGAGGCATCTCCTTCTTGAGTTGGGTGTGAGTGTGGAGTCTCTTGTGAGATTGTATTTTGACAATCAGGCAGCTATTCATATAGCCTCCAACCATGTGTTTCATGAAAAGACAAAGCATATTGAGATGGATTGCCACTTTGTTAGAGACAAAGTGGTGAGTGGTAAAATCGTAACTCCGTACATGAAGACAACAGATCAGTTGGCAGACGTGTTTACTAAAGCTCTATCCAAGACTCGTATGGATTTGATTTGTTCAATGCTGGAGATGTATGATGTATATACTCTAGGTTGAGGGGGGAGTGTTAGTTATTATTATTTATGCATGTGGGTATATATGTGGGACGTGTTAGGGTATTGATGTCTTTACCCTTTCTTTTATGCTTTAATATAAAAGGGGATCGATTAGGGCAATACCACCTAATTTGATTATCCCATCTTTCTCACTATTCTTCTTACTCTCTCTCTCATCTATGAAACCATAGATCTTAACAATTATCATTACATGTTCTTTTATGTTTTCCGTGGTTCAATATATAAGGGAACACGTCTAGGCCATTGCTTAAGACGTCAATTCCTCTCGTTCCCAATTCTTCTCTCTCCCCTTCTATATGAAATCCACACCTACTTTGTCTTTATCCTCTGTACTTCATGTTCCTAAATTCACCACTAACCTGCTTTCTGTTAGCCATCTTACTAAGAGCCTAAACTGCAGTGTTACCTTTTTTCCTACTCACTGTGTTTTTCAGGACTTGGAGACGAGGCGAATGATTGGCAGTGGTCGTGAGGATGGTGGATTGTACCTGCTCGATAGCCAGCCGACTTCATATTCTGTTGCACATCAGTCTAGTGCCAATGTCAGTAGTTCTAGCGTTAATAAAGACCTGTTAATGCGATGGCATAACAGGCTAGGTCATTTACCGCTTTCAGTCATGAAGAGTCTGTTACCTCAGTTTGCGTCTATTCCATTTTTTGAGTTCAACTGTGAAACTGATCTTAACAATTGTCATTCATGTTCTTTTACGTTTTCATTGGTTCAATATATAAATAGGGGAACACATCTAGGCCATTATGCTTAAGATGTCAACCCCTCTCGTTCCCAATTCTTCTCTCTCCTTCTATATGAAACCCTAAATATCTAACATGGTATCAAAGCCAGGTTTTGTATTGATTTAGGGTTTCATATTCTTCTCCGTTCCTTTTTCCTTTTTCTCTTCTTTATCTGTGATGGAATATTAAAATCTAGGGTTTGCTTGTGAAACCCTAGATTTCGTTTTAGGGCTCATGTGTGAAGCCCCGTGGTGTTCGTGATGTGAAGATACCATTATGCAAAAGTAATGAAGTATGTGGTTTCCGTGTGGTGTATTCTATGTGATTTGTTCAAGTTATACCTCTAGTGTAGATCGAAGCTGAGAGAAGTGCTCTCAGAGTAAATCGCAAGGTATAAAAAGGTGAGAGATTTGTTCCCCGTGAGTTCTTCGTGCATTCTATTGATTTAGGAGGTGAGAGATTCTTCTTTGGACCCTTCTGTATCTGCTCAGAGCTTATTTGTGCAACTCGCAGGGCTTAGACAGAGGAATAACACCTCCCTTGTGAAACCGTACTTGCTTAGGACCCTTTTTGGGCAAGCCGCACCCACTCAGGACCTCCCTTGAGTGTGCCGCAGGTCCCCCATCGGCCTTTCTCCAGTGGAAAATCATTAATGAAGTTGTTCCGAAAGGTGATTTGCACCTCCTATTACCTTGTTTTGTGTTTCTACAGGTTCAGGCTTAAGCCTCAACTAGTTCATAAGAGGCTTCGCCTCACCTAGTCAAGCCTCGATTATGCAAGCACATACACGAGCCAACCATATTAAAAATTATTATTATAATTTTTTAAATTTTTTTGCTTTATTTCTCCCAAATCTCCCACCCATTTATCTTAAATACCAAAAAGACCATAGTAAAGAGGATTTATCTTCGTCCTCTTATATAAAATATGACATACATGGTATGGGTATCTTCAATTGGAATTATTTCCATCACTACATTTCTATAGTAGAGAAATCTAAGATGATAGAGCACCCAACTTCTAAAAACTTGAGCTTTATGTGAGAATGATAAGGTTATTGAGAATCCTGAGATTGATATCAATGGACTCTCAATCATGTCATCAACCCACCATTGTCGTTAGCATCATTATGTTTGCTAAAAGTATACTTTGTTACTTGTGGGGTCAATCAATTGAGGACAATACAATATGAATAATATGTTACGGGAACCTATCATGTCATCATTACTGAATTGGAGTTAATATGTTACGGGAACCTATCATGCTCGGATATGGACACGGATACAGGATGCGGGGATACGACTCGATATTTTCTAAAATCTAAGACACGGATATGGGTATCCTAACGTATCCACACTGTATCATTGGCATTCCCATGAGTGTGTCTGTACCACCGTGTACCGTACCCATACCGTGTCTTAGATGGCCATGTACAGGTATATATTGAGTCTGTACATAGTCAACCATATCCTAACGTATCCGTATTGTGTCATGTACCCGTATTTGATTTTTTTGATAAAGCCAAGAATATATATATATAAAACGGAAGAAAGGAGATTGAGAAGATCTCTATACAAAAGGAAAGACCAAAAACTACCGACGCCAAGTGCCACACAATCAGGGAAACCACAACAATACCTCCCCTAACACTTATCCCATAAAGACCTCCCACTTAAAGACCAAATCTCCAAAGAATGTACCTCTCATTTCTTTGAACATGCTGCCCCAAAAATAAAGAAGCTCTTTAATGCTTAAGAATAATCTCTTGCAAAGAGCCTTCCTTGTCTTGAAAGACCCTCCTATTTCTCTCCAACCATACTCCCCAGATTATTGCAAACGACACCATTTTCCATAGGATGAGTCCCCTAGGAGAGGCGTGAATCTTGGGCCAACCTTGTAGTAACGCCCCTATTGACTCTGGAAAGACCCATGATAGACTCAGCTCTAAAAAGTGTGACCACACTTGTCTAGCCAAATCACAATGCACAAGAAGATGATTAGTACTTTCACTATTTGACTTACACATGGCGCACCGATTCATCAAACACCACCCTCTAGCAATTAAGTTGTCAATAGTGAGTAATTTTTCCAAAGATGCAACCCACGCGAAAAAACGGATTTTCAATGGAGCTTTGGATTTCCAAATATTAGGGCAAATGTACAGGTTATTACTCAATTGAGAGGTCAGTGACTCATAGAAGGATTTTACAGAGAAGATACCAGTTTTGGAATGAACCCAAGAAAGATGGTCCTCTTCAGTGCTCACTACTGAGTAAAATTTCAAACATTCCATTAAAACCCCAAACTGTTCTATTTCCCAAACAAAGAGGTGTCTACGTAACCCTAGGTCCCATGGGGCCTCCCTTGATGCCCCATTCCAAAAAAACGCAATGAACATACCTTCCCGCAAAGAATGCGAATACATCCTAGGAAAGACGTCCTTGAGGCATAAATCACCTACCCACAAGTCCTCCCAAAACCTAATCCTCTCACCATTACCTAACACTAATCTTCGACCCTCCACAAAACTCTCCTTGAGTTTGATGATACCTTTCCAAAGTCCACACCTGTAAGAAGGAGGCATCTTAGAGATCCAGCCACCCGGATCCTCTCCAAATTTGCCTACAATTACCTTACACCAGAGACGACTCCTCTTTTGGCCAAATCGCCACAACCATTTTCCCAAAAGGGCCTCATTCCATGGCCCAATTCTCCTAATGCCTAATCCTCCCTCTCTTTTCGAACGTCACACTTGCTCCCATTTAACCAGATGGAACCTGAATTCATCTTTCATGTCATTCTAGAGGAAATTCCTCATCATCCTCTCCAAAATCTCTCTCACACCAACTGGGATATGGAACAAAGATAGGAAGTACACCGGCAAATTAGAGAGGGTACTCTTGATTAACACTAATTTTCCTCTTGGTAGATATTTTCCTCTCCAACTTGACAACCTTCTATGAACCCTCTCAATCACCGGATCCCAAATCCCTCGTGCTCTATACGGGGTCCCCAATGGAAGTACGAGATAAGTCGAGGGTAGAGTCTCAACCGAACATGCCAAAATCCTAGCCAACTCATCTAAATCCCTTATCTCCCTGATGCTAATTATCTTGCTCTTCCTGAAGTTGACTTTCAGCCTCGAGCAAACTTCAAAGCAGTTGAGCAGGCATTTAAGAAAAGTTACCTCTCCCCTGAGGAAAACACCAACGTATCATCTGTAAATTGCAAATGAGAAATCTCCACTTCCTCTTTTCCTGCTTTAAAACTTGATAGCTCCCCTATTGACACTCCTCTAGAGACCATTCTGCCTAAGGCCTCTACAACCATAATGAAAAGAAATGGTGATGGAGGATCCCCTTGCCTTAAACCCCTCGATCCGTTGAAATACCCCGATGGAGAGCCATTTATTAACATTGAGAAGCAGGGAGAACTAAAACATTTCCTCATCCAAATTCTCCATTTTGGACCGAATCCCATTCTCTCCATCAAATAGTCCAAGAACTCCCAATTGGTAGGATCATAAGCTTTTTCCAAGTCTATTTTGCACACAATATCCGGTTTCCCACAACGCCTTCTAGAGTCAATGCACTTATTCGCTATCAACACTCCATCCAAAATTTGTCTACCTCTCACAAATGCCCCTTGTCCACCCGAGATAATCTCCCCCATCACTTTTTTTTTATCCTAGAGGCAAGCACTTTGGCTACAATTTTGTATACACTACCCAAAAGACTGATCGGCTTGAAATCCTTAAATCCTTTATGTCTTCTGCTCCTTGAATTTTGGGTATCAACACTATAAACGAAGTCTAGGAAATCATTCTCATGGAGTTTTACAAAAAACTCTCATCAAATCTGTTTTCACAATGTCCCAACATTCTTGGAAGAAAGCCAATGAAAAGCCATCTGGTCCGGGCGCTCTATCACCTGACATCTCAAAAATAGCTGACCTCTCATCCTCTTCACTAAAAGCTTTCTCAAGTTCAACTCGGGCTTGCTCACTGATGTTGTCGAATGGAAGTCCCTCCAGTTTAGGCCTAGAAGGATGTGTCTCAAAGTAGAGATTTGCATAGAAATTTTCGATATTGCTTCTAATAGCCTCATCCTCCTCATATCTCTTGTCTCCAATTTTGATTGATGAGATAGAATGATTCCTTCTTCGGCCATTGGCTGACATATGAAAAACTTAGTATTATTGCCCCATTCCTTCAGCCATCTCACCCTAGACTTTTGTCTCCAACTAATCTCCTCAAATGTAGCCCATAGCTGAAATTCCTTTCTCAATTCTTCCTTAGCTACCATCTCTGCATTTTCCAATCCTCTTAGTTCTTCTAAGATTTCCAGGCTTTTTATTCGCACCAGAATATCTCTCATCTTGGTTTCCACTCTTCCAAACTCTGACATTCCATTCTTTCAATTTCAATGCCTTCAGCTTATTTCTCATCACCACTCCCGCCTTTCCTTCATAGGCAAAAGAATCCCACCACCCCTTGACTAAGTCCTTAAATCCGTCATGTCTTAACCACATGTTCTCAAATCTGAATGGTGTTGGTGCTTTCCTGAACTCCCCGCAGTTTAAACATATAGGAAAATGGTCTGAAGCCACTCGGGGCAATCCTCGCTGTACCGATTTGGGGAATAACCTCTCCCACTCCCCATCCACTATGAATCTGTCAATTCAACTGAAACTTGGCCTAATCTGGTCATTTGTCCACGTATATGAGGTCCCAAACAGAGGAAGGTCCTCTAACAGATGTTTGTTTAGAAATTCTCTAAAACGTCTCATACAACGACCTCTCACCACCACTCCACTCCTATCAGCTGACTGGAGAATTTCATTGAAATCTCCCCCTATACACCATGGAGCATCCCATAGACCTCTCATATCATCTAATTCTTCCCAAAACTGTGATTTTTCTGCTTGTACGACTGGACCACACACCTCGGAGAATGCCCACATCTCATTCAACCCCTTGATTTTGCCTAAGACACTGAAAATGCCCCTATTAGAGAGTCCACTACCCTCCACAAAGCATAAATCCCACATCAAGATAATTCCTCCTGAAGCTCCTAGAGAAGGTACCCAACACCACCCAATTTCGTTATTTCTCCAAATTTGGTAGATCACTCTCGCATTCAACTCTGCTAACTTGGATTCTTAGAGAACCACCACGTGTGGTTTGGATAACTAAATTACCTTCTTTACCACTGCTGTTTTATCCCTGTTACCCGAGACCCCTCACATTCCAAGACAATAGTTTGAGGGCCATAAAGACTGAAGAACCCTCCCTTGAACCCTCCTATCTACGACCTATACTGACTCAACTCCTACCTCCCCCCCGTCAAATTCTACCCCATCTGAGTCCCGAATGGAGATGTTCAATAAAGCTTCCCCATCCACCAAGGGAAGCGCACACGGTAGACCAAGAACAATATTAGAATGACCCTGATTCTTACCTACCCTCTCCATTGCTATCTTCATTGCTCTCTGGTCCTACCCTCTTCGCAACATGGGGGCTGCCTCTTTGCATCATTTTATCAAAAAACTGCACAACCTCCGCAGTATCACCCCCTAGAGACATCCCTAAGGCTGTGCCAACAGCCATAGCTAACCTAGACGACATGACCCTTGCCTCTATATCTGACCCTAAGGCATGTAGTGTCAACCCTGCACATGGTACTTCCAGCTCTACGTGTCCGTACTCCCTAGTTATAATCTCTTTCTCATGTGTTAAGTCATGATGCATTGCGTCTAGACCGTTACCTTCACCAATATGCTAGAATTTTGAAGCAATTTGAATTCAATAGGTGTTAGAGACCCACTCTGACCAAGCACTTTAGAGGACCATTTCTTGGGGCCACCCAATCCCGATTGCACGCCAAGGATTTTATTACGTATTTCAGGACCCAAGAGATCAAAAGCAGACCCAAGGAATGGTTGAAAACGAAGATTGATATACAGAAAGGGTGGCTCATTACTAACAACTTGCAAAGCAGAGGGTTGTGGAGGATAAATACCTGGTCCACTTGGGCCAAAAGATAGTTCCAGTACCTTACTCTTCTGGCATTTACATAGCTTTCCATAAGGTGGTACTACCTGAGTCACTAGGAGATTGCCTTGGTCTGTAACCGAATGTTTCGGAGACTCGCCACTTCCTTTGCTAGTTCCTATTCCTTGCTTGCTCGAGTAAACCTCTGCTGACTGAGTGGCCTTCAGCCCCTCATAAATGTGAGCGAAAACCTGGTCAAGTGCCACCGATGTTGTCTTGTGGTTCTTCCTCAGACTTGATAGTGGTTGTCGCCATATGACCTTTTTACAAGGTACTCTCCATTCCTTCACTCGTTCTCTGGAGTCTCTATTTACACCGCTTTCCAGTTCATTACATGCCTTCTCCATTCTCAAGTGTGTAGGCTCTGAAGGTGTTGCTATGGACTGATGTGATGAGCTCATGGTTTCCATATGAGAGGACTTAGGCTCCATCCTCATCCATATGGGCTGTGGGTTAATTGGGCCAGACTCCTTGTCAAGTATGGGCTCAATTGGAGTCCTTGGATCTATCCTGATAGAAAGAAGCTCCACATCCCCAAGCCCAATAGGCCAAGACATTCCTTTGGGCTCTAAAATATTCTGTACCCTACCCTCTGGCGTCTTCGACACATGGTAATATTGTTCTGCCTCCTCTATCTCAGTTGTGTGCCTTGTATATAGCTGATTAGAGTACGTGTGGGGCCCATCTTCATTCACCATATGGACCTGGCCTACATCCAACCAACACCCCTTTATTTGAGGCGGGATAAAATTCAAACTTTTCAAAGTCCTCTAGACAATCACCTTTACTTTGACATCCTTTGCTTGTAGCCGACGTCTCCTTCTCCAACGAATGAGAACCTTCTTTCATTGTAGCCTCGTCGGTGTAGGTATTAGCCTGGTTAACGCGTTGCTAAGCATAGACTGTAGGTCTTTATCCGACCTAACTTGCTCTACTTTATTCCTCTGGGCCAATAGGTTTGAGTTGGTAGCTGTCGACTTTGTCGTACTCTCCGTTTGAGCCACGTCAGACTCCTGTCTTCGATGTCCGAATTCTATCATTATCACCGGGGAGGAGGGCGTCTTCTCCGACGCCGACCGAATCCACTTAGATGCCTCATTAATTACTATTGGACTCCTCTCACCCCTGTTTAGCTGTATTTCATCCAACCATACACAGTATTCCGAATCTCCACATTTGAGCACTATTTGTACCGGGAAAGTCTGGCCTTTGTTGACTATCCATACCTTTGCCACAGACAAGTCCTCCAACTGAGAAGTGGTGCTTTCCAGACCAAGGAATCCTCCTGCCCAATCCCCCACCCATTTAAATGTCTCCGTGCACCACAGTGAGTATGGAACACCTGTGACTCCCACCAAAGTGGTGTCCGCACTCTCCTTTGAAACATATCTCTTCCACATTCCTAGATCTGGCTCCCACGGTTTCAGATACACTTTAGTTTCCCCCAGCCGAATGAGTACGCCTTTGATTAATATAGCCGAACTCTCCTCGACCCTTCACCTCTACCTGTGCCTCCTGTGCTTTCTTATCTCCATACTGAAACTCTGCCATATTGTTGCACCACTCTGGTTGCAACTGATGTGGTTCTTCAGTTGATGGGTACTTCAGCCTAGGCCTCTCTGAATATGAGGCTACTGCTTTACCCATAACCTTCCTCCTGTGAAACCGAAGCACTAGTGCAATAATCTCTCTAAGTTTTTCCCACCCTTCCTTTTTGTATCCTGCCGGAATTCTGATAATGTTACCTTTATCGGAAAAGAACTTGCAGACTGAGATGTACACACCATACCTATTAGTCTGATATTCGACGAGCCACGAGTACTCTCCCTCTCTGATTCTTCTAAAACAATAACCTTCTGAAGAGAGCAATCAATGGCTTCCAGGAGCACTGAATCCAGCGACTTGAGAGTATCCATCTTAACATCTAACCATTGTTTGGCATGGCCGAATGTTCCGTGATGATTGCGCCATCATCCCCTTTCCATATGATCTCAAAAACTTTTTTTTGGATTCTGCACTTAAGCTTCCCCGCACTAAGAGTTTCCATCGATTCATCTCGACCTATTTGCGGAGTTGTTCTTTGGTTCCGGTTCTTCAATAGACAACATCTACAGGCAAGAAAGCTCTAAATAAAAGTTCTGAGACCCATTCACCAACAATACCAAACCCATTATTAAAAGAAAGATGAAATTTAGAAATCTGATTCGTTTCTTTGTAGTCAAAAGAAGATCTGGAGAGAGAGATATTCCATCGCACCATGTCAATGCTGGTAGCCACGTACAGGTATCCAGGTATCATAGACGGGAACAGTAATAAAAGTTTTCAAATGATAAAAGGAGAATTTTGTGCTAACGTTTTAAAATCCCACCTTGTGGTGATCCTTATGGTAAATAATCGAAAAAAGAGCTCCGAACTTCCTTTCTTATTTTTGTAATTGATTCATTTTTTCCATCATTTTTGTAGTTTTCCCTGAATAAAAATTCTAGGCTTACACCTTGTATTGCCTTGAGGCTAATGGATAGCCTCATGGAGGAAAAAAGCCTTGTATACCCCCTCAAGCTTTTAAAAAGATTGCTCCTTCCTTTTAGGGAGGAGCAAGTCTCTTTGGCTCCTGATTGATAGACTCTTGAAAGTCGTCAGATGGTCATCCCTCTTTCTAAATAAGATGCAAATACATAGTGAGAAGAAAGAGGAGATGATAAAAATGGAATATTGTTGTTTTATTCCCTTTGATAAATTGATCCCTACGCATTATTGTGTTAGGATCTAGTTACATCATTAATGTATGGTAGGAACGTACGTACATAAAGATGATGGAAAAGAAATCTTACCATAGGGATATGGAATAACATAAATTCCTCCTAACTCCTCCAACATTCCCCGTCAAGCCAGTGCATAGATGTCTGTGATGCCCAACTTGAATAGAGTAAGAGGGAAGCACAAACACACAAGCTTTCATAGATAACGACAAATTGATCCTCGGACCTTGTGTACAAAATGGGAAGTTAGTTATGTAACCACGGTTTTAAGTCTCGGCCAAGACCGAGTCATGTTGTCTCAGGCTATCTTGCCCGAGAGCCCATTTTCTTCTATAACTTCACATTCGATCGGGTGAGTTGGTAATGAGACCAAGTTGACTGAGGCCGAGACTGAGTTTTAAAACCATGTATGTAACAATGACATAGACACATTTCAATTTGTGGATAGATACAAGGTGTTTGACGCGGTGTTCAAGAAGCCCGGAACATAGATGCATGTACTAAATCAGAAGGTTAGTTTTTTAATTTAAGATAAGGAAAGATATATACGATGGAGCTATCCAACGACTTAATAGACATAAGTAGATTTATAAGTTACAAAATGTTAAGAAATAACGGGTGACATTGCTAGACATGTCAGAATGTGTGTTCAGAGCGTGTTGACATGTGCTCTTTGTCGATACATGTCAATGTGTTAAAGAAAGCCGTAAAATTGCTGTGTAAATCACTTTGTTTCAAACTATATGTTTAGTTCATTCTTGAACAAAGGATTAGATGATCTGTGAATGAACGTCACCTGATTATTTAAATGCATCTCCATTGGTTGATCAATCTCCCTCCTGGTTTTTGATCTTGCCTTTTCTTTTGGACATGATATGGTTCCTTGATCCGTAGGTTTTTTGTTCATCTCCACATTACTTTATAAGGTTCTGCTGTTGTTTACTTTGATTTTATGCAGCTCATTTATAAACTTTCTATATCACTTATAAAAAAAAAAAAATTTATGCAGCTTGTTTTTCTGGTTTTCACTGGAGAAGCCTGGGGTTACCTTGGTAGCCGGAGATTTCTAACTGAATTGAGTATGCATACTGATGCTGTTAATGGCCTTAACAGCACACTGATCGAGCTGGTATTCTTCTTCTTCTTAGTAAAGTTGCATTCCTAGAAAAAGTATCTGTCATTTGGGCCATTTGTGTTATTTACTGCATGTCCGTATCATGACTTTACCTGAGGTGGTTCGCTCATTATTTTCTGTACAAATTAGTGAAAAGAATTTAATCTGATGACGAGTATGGTATGAACAATATTCACACTTTTAAGAGGAGATATGGGTGAGGTCCGAGTGGAAGCTAAGAGGTTTGCTATTGGTACGGTTCAGTGCCGGAATAGCTCCATTCCTTGTCTCAGGGAGAAAAGCCGTAAGAGCAGATCAGAAATCATTATGCCGGAGAAGGTTCTGTCATGGTGTTGTGAGACGTTCTCGGAGGTTCTCTTGGCATCTAAGAAAACTTTTTGGAGAAAGTTCGTACATCAAGGGAGATCGTTCGTTGTTGATGTCCGGGCCAACACGTAGGGGAGATTTTTACGTATAATGGAGTTCTCGGATTTGAAACGCAATGCTTCGATTTATGTTCCTGAAGGTGTTCGCAGCTCAGGGTGGAAGGCTTTCGCCGAGATGATTGGAGATTTCCTGTCTCAGAAATGTAGAGCCAAGTCTCTACCACCAGACCAAACTCCCTCTCTTTTCTCTCCCTAGGTTTCAGGTGAAGTGCTTCCCTCAGAGGGTGATATTAAATTCTTTCCACTTACGCAGCATCCACGGGTGGAGTGTTTGGGAAGTGGAGCAAAGCTCTCATCTGTGAATTAGAAGAGATCAACACTCCATGGGGAGAGGTCAGGAAGGCTATCTCTAAACTTGCTGGAGTCAGAAAGCCTATTAAGCTCATCCCTTGTGGATGCAAACAGGGGTTGCTTTTTATGTATGATCAAAGGAGATTTGATACCGAGTGGGATCCCTCACAGTGGGGAGTATGGTTATCACCATCAGATGCTGGTGGCCAGCTTTCAACGCAGTTGACAGAGTTGGAGGGGTTGCTCCCGGATGGATTAGGGTTATGGGTCTCCCTTTCCACTTGTGAAATGAGAGCTTCTTTGAATGCATGGGTAAACTTGCAGGGGGTCTGTTGGACATTGATATACAATCCATAACGAGAGTGGACTTCAGAGTAGCCAGGCTGCTGGTAGCCGGTATTCCCAGAGTTGTGGAGATCATTGACAGAGGCTGTTCTTTTCTTATTGAGCTAACGGCAGAGGCAAGTTCTAACCTCATTTTCACGGCCCCTACTGATCCTCCTTAGATAGGACAGGGAGGTAACGTTACAATGCCATTACTAGAGTTGCCGGAGTCTTCGTTAGGGTCTCCGGTATCCTTTGTTCTTGAGACAGAGACGAACATGGTTTCTACCCCTAAGGCCCCTTTATCGCAGACCTTAGCCAATATTCTGTCAACAGAGGTGGGTCAGATCGCTCTCAACATCCCCTCTTGTCCGATCGCGAAAGGTGCGCCACCGACTATGATTGTTCCAGTTGTCCACACCCTACCATTGTCGGAGAAGAAGATTCAACGGCGAACCAGTGGACGGAGGTACATCGTAGCGGTAGACACGTGGAACCAAGTCTGCTGGCGGAGGAGCACGTTGCAACTACCCGCATGCCGTTGGTAGGGGTACGTGGAGATGAGAGTACGAGCATAGGATGTATCGGAGAAGTTTCATCTGTGCCTTCGCAGCATGCGAGTGAGGTTTTTGAAAACCAAGAGATCGCTCAGAACTTGCTGACATGTGGAGACCCCCCACGCAACCAAATGTTTCTCGAGACTTCAGTTGTTTCTGATACTGGGTTATCGGGTCAACAGGCAGAAGACGCTCGCCCTCCTTAGAATCTCTCTCTCCAAAAACCAAAACCGACATTTGGGATGGGTCTACTTCCTCATGGGCTAATGGGCCGAACTTTATCGTTCAGAAGTCTGGGTCGTCGGGGAGGACCAAGGCCCAGTGAGGCGATCATAATTTAGAGGTCTTCAGACCATGGGCCGTCCAATGTAGGGCTTTCTAAGTCTAGGGGTTCCCTTCTTACTCCTTTCAGTGGAATTGGCAGCCTAGTCCAGGTAACGGAAAACCAAACGTTAGAGATTTCTCCATCGTCAGAGATCATTGCGGCTAAGGCTCACAAAGGTAAGGAGATTGTTTTTTCAAATATTCTCCCCTCCTCTCCTCCTATCTCTTTGTCGATTAGGCAGGTTCTCGAGCTCCACCGAACCCCTGGCCCCTCTAAGGAGGACGGAGAAATTTCGTTCCCCTGGTCTGGTCCTGCCAGGAAGGCTATTCTCAGAGTTGGTAAGCACGTGGAGGCTTCGTCCAACACTAAGGGGTTTTCTGCCGATCCTAATCAGCCACAAGGAGTTACGGAGGGCTTGTTTCCCTAGTTGGTGGTTAACCAAGGTGAGGATAGTCGGGGTTTGATTGCTATGGACAACGGGGTACCAGATAGGGAGTTGGCCATTGTTCCGGCACCTTTTCAACCTGTTCCTTGCGTCTCCTTTGCAACATCGGAGGATTGGCTGATGGCTGACATTTGGGGCATTGGGGAGTTGTTAGGCCTAACGTGCCACGGATATGAAACTGAGGTATTACTACTCCTTAAAGCCATTATTTCACAGACCCAAAACAGGCATGATGGCATTGGAAATCCAGACACCGTGAAGGAGGGACAAGCTGGGGGAGGGCCATAGTTGGAGGCAAAGTCACCCACCCCTTTTCGGGACAGATCTTTAGTCGCAGTGGATGAGAATTCTACCCAGTTTGGGAAGGCGGACTAGGTTTTATTGCCTAACACCTATAATTTGATGGAGAAATCCGTAAGGCTTTCCAGGGAACTTCAACGATTGACATGTAATTTAAACCTTGGCTCAAACAAGGAATATGGAGGCCGTAGGAAAGGGAGAAAGCTCTTCGGTTGTTAATGGCGTCAAAGATTATGTCTTGGAATGTTTGTGGTTTGGGGAGTAAAGATAGGAGGATAGTAGTTAAAAGCACTATTAGAAGATTGGGGGCGAAGGTTATTCTCCTTCAGGAGACAAAATTTGATAGGATGGAGCTCTCCATTATCCAAGAAATTTGCAGCTTTGGGGAGGTTGGGTGGCATGTACTCCCGGCTATCGGTACTTCAGGGGGGATTGTTATTCTTTGGGATAGAAACTTTTTGGAAGTTAAAGACGTTCTTCTCGGGGCTTTTTTGGTGTCTGTTGTTTGTAATTGGGTTGGGGACAGTTTTGCTTGGGTGTTGACTGGAGTGTATGGGCCGTCTGACAGCAGTTACAGAAATAAATTTTTTATCAGAAATAATTATATATTTATTTGTAGTAGAATTGTAGTCATGACCATGTCAATGGAAGAAAATGGAAAGTTTTCACTCCCACAAGACATATTGTGGTTGGGGTTAACAAGGCACAAAACTAGGGTGGGTGGAGCCTGACTCTTAGTCGATTAGACAGATTTCTTCTATCGGCAGGATGGGAGGATCAGTTCCCAGGGGTATCTTAGGTGGCGATCCCTAAAGTAGCTTTAGATCATACGCCCCTTCTTCTTGAATGTCAGGGTTTTATAAGCCGCTCTTTACCCTTCCGGTTTGAGAATATATAGCTTCAAAGCCCTAATGTCTAGGACAAAGTGGTGGTTTGGTGGAACAGCTTCACGTTTATGGGCAAAGCAGGGGAGGTTCTAAGGAGGAAGTTGGAAGCCCTGAAGGGGAGTTTAAAATAGTGGAACAAAGAGGCGTTTGGGAGGATTGATCCGCGTCGGTTAGCTATCTTGGAGGAGATTTCTCTCCTTGACAGGGAGGAGGAAGTGAGCCCGTTGTCTTTAGAAAATCGTAATAAAATGAACAATCTTAAGGCGGATTACATTCACATAGTCCAGTTGGAGGAAATTAGTTGGAGACAGAAGTCCCGGATTCGGTGGTTGAAAGAAGGGGACAACACCACCAAATTCTTCCACAAGATGGCGAATGTTCATAGAATGACTAACCACATAGCACACCTCGAAATTAATGGGTCAGTGTTGGAGACCGAAGATAGTATCAGGGAAGGCGTGGCAGAGTATTACTCTAATTTGTATTCTGAAACTTTGACGACCAGACCACTTCTGGAGGGGCTTCATTTCGATAGGATCAGTCTAGAAGACAGAAATTGGGTGGAAAGGCCATTTTCGAAGGAGGAGATTTGGAACTCTATAGCTGACCTCGCTGGTGATAAAGCTCTGGGGCCGGACGGCTTTACTATTGCTTTTTTTAAGGATTGCTGGGAGGTGGTGAGGGAGGACGTGATGAAGGCGGTTCAGGAGTTTTTTGAGGAAGGCTATCTAGATTTTACATCTAATAGCACGTTTATAGCTCTTCTCCCAAAAAAACTAGGGGCCATGGACATTGCTGAGTTCAGACCCATAAGTCTGGTGGGAAGCTTGTATAAGATTCTAGCCAAGACTCTAGCTTCCAGAATCAGAAGGGTGTTGGCTTCATTTATATCCCCTTTGCTAGGGGCCTTTGTGAAAGGGAGGCAGATTCCGGACGGGGTGCTTCTTGCAAATGAGTGTATTGACTCTAGGAGAAAGGGGGGATCTCGGGGATCGTTTGCAAATTAGACATGGAGAAGGCTTATGACCATGTCAACTGGAGATTTGTGGATTATATGCAGGCTAGGATAGGATTCGGGTATAAATGGAGAAGTTGGGTTGGCAAGTGCATTTCATCGGCTTCTTTCTCCATTCTTGTTAATGGAGCGCCTGCTGGTTATTTCCAGAGCTCCAAGGGACTGAGACAAGGAGACCCGCTTTTGCCTTATTTGTTCATAGTGGTTGCCGAGGCTCTAGGAAGAATGATCACTAGAGCAACGGGTATTGGGGCTCTCAAAGGTTTCAAGGTAGGGGAAGGTGTTGATGCTATCTCCCACTTACAGTTCGTAGACGACACGCTGATTTTCCTTGGAGATTCTCCATCCCAGCTTCGATTCCTGAGAGGAACCCTCGTGTGTTTTGAAGCAGCTTCAGGTTTGAGGATCAACATGGCTAAAAGTAAGCTATTTGGAGTAGGGGATATCACTAATATGGGGGAGCTGGCTGATATCATGGGCTGCGGGGAAGGGTCCTTGCCTTCGACTTACCTCGGCCTTCCTCTAGGAGCACCCTACAAATCCAAAGCAATTTGGGATCCAGTTACTAAGAGGTTTGGTCGTAAGCTAGCTCTATGGAAATCTAGTTACTTGTCTAAAGGAGGTAAACTAGTCTTGTTGAAGCATTGTCTCTCTAGCCTGCCCCTTTACATGATGTCGCTGTTTTCTATCCCCAAAAGTGTTGCTAAATTTCTAGAGAAAATTATGAGAAATTTTCTGTGGCATGATCGGGAAGGGAGGAGCAAGTACCACTTGGTGAGTTGGCAATTAGTTTGTCGACCTAAGGAAGAGGGAGATTTAGGGATCAGGAGTTTGGTTGAAATGAATGTTGCTTTATTGGGCAAATGGTTATGGAGATTTGGGGTGGAAGTCTTGAGTTTATAGAGAAAGGCACTAGCCGGAAAATATGGGGTTACAGAGCTTGGCTGGGATGGGAGAACAGTCCTTTCCACTCCATTTGCTGGGGTCTCTGGAAGGAGTAGAATCTCCGGGTGTTTTGAGGGTAGGGAGACTTCGTTAGAGAATATCATCCTCAACATCAAGGGCCTATTTTTCTTTTGGTCCAAAGCCTTCAAAGAATGCCGGGGATTGTTCTTCGAGGACTTTGGCTTTAGATGGGACCTGATTTGTAGAAGGGATAACGTTTATATTGGTTTCCCTTCCTTTCCCTGTCCTCTTTTGCTTTTGCTTTTGTATTTTGCTGTTTGTTCCCCGCCTTCGGTAGGTCTTCTCGACCTCCTAGGCCTTTTGTACTGCTTTGCCTTTCTTTAATGACAGATTACACTTATCAAAAAAAATATTCACACTTTTAAGTGCCTTGTATTTTGATGTCGGTTCTAGAATTGGTTCTTTGGCACTTAGATACTGGTTACTAACGACTATAAATATTTTTGTGATATCCGTTCAGCATTGAATTCATAACAGGTGTTTATGTCTCTGGAAAACAATACCCTACTGTTGAATATATTTTGGTAATTTTGATCAAGGCTTCAATTGTTTTTAATAATTTCTTAGTCATTTAAATGTTGCTGTGACATGCTTGACGAAAGAAGGATTTTTTGTTAAACAACCATTTACCCCCAAAGATCGACCTATTAGGGAAAGGCGAAACAACTATGTATACCAACGGGTCGTCAGGCCAACACAACATGTGCGCGGGAACAAATCATCCGCTAACATTTTTCACTAGGAGGGACTTAGCCTTCAAACTTGATGTGAACATTTTGACTTAAAACTTATTATTGTAATCTATTTTCAGTTGACTGAATAACTAGGATAGTTGATGGCATTGTAACCTTTAAACTTTTGTGGCTTTTTTTATGAGCATTTTAATCTATTTCCATGTTGCTTATGTCTTTATTTTCCTTGTTTCATTGTAACTTGGGGTACTATAGGGGTATTTATGGTTTTTCTTTATCTTTCATCTCATTAATATAAATGTATGGGAAATCGTGCTCCATATAATGCATGATTTCCCATTCTCCATTCTTCTCTCTCCTCTTTTCTTATATTTCTCTTATTCTCTTCTCTTTTCTCCAAATCTTTTCTACTTTATTATCCACTCTATTGATTTAATTTAAATCCTAGTTATGTGAAGTTTAGAACATGGTATCAGAGCAGGTAGCTAGGGTGTTGTGCTTCGAACCTTAGGGCTGCCACAGGTGATAGAACCATATGGTTGGGTCTTACACCTAGGGCAAATCACACAGCCTTTTTTGTATGTTAGGTGTATTTTCCCTTCGTATTGTTCATGGAGTACTGTCCATTCCACTGTTCACGAAGTACTATTCATCATTATTGTTCGTTGTGCTGTCTGTGGGGTGTTCATCACACTGTTCACGGAGTACTGCTCTTTGCACTGTTCACGGAATATTGTTCATCACACTGTTCATGGATTACTCTTCATCGTTACTATTCACGGGTATTGTTCATAGTTATTGTTCATAGAGTACTGTTCAATGTAATGTTCACAGGACTACCGCCACAAGGCATGTCGCAAGGTTTTTTGGGACTTCTAATGTGATTCTTCTGCTACATCTGGAGTGATGAGTGGCATGTCATGCATGGGTACCCATGGTGACCATCACTTAGGTTTGAAAGTCACCACAGTGAAGTTGGATGGGTCGAATTACCTAGAGTATGTAGTTTGTCTGTAAATCGGTGGATGTGGTAAGTTGGGGTACATTAATGGCAAGGTGGTAGCATCATCCCTAACTGATTTTACTTGTGATAAGTGGGAGGTTGAAAACCTCATGGTGGTGTCATGGCTGTTGCATTCTATGCAGTCACACATTAATAAGGGTTTTTTGTTTCTCTCGACTACGAAGGAGGTTTGGGATGCTGTAGCGTAGACTTATGCCCAAGTTCGGAAAATTTTGCGAAATTGTACTAGTTGCAGTAGGAAATATTCCATCTTCGTTAGGGGGAGATGTTCTTGAGGACGTACTATGCTACTTTACAGAGCTATACCCTAGTTTGTGCTATTGATTTCTCAGGATAAAAAGCAATGGTAGAGCGCCAATGGATAGTTTAATTCCTCTTCTGTCTGAATTAGAGTTACGAGCATGCCAAGGTTCAGATTTTGGGTAAAGATCCTTTACCTTATGCATGTCTCACGTTTATGGCTACATTCAGAGTGAACAAAGAAGGAGACGTACTATGTTCTCCAAGCTTGGATATGACCCTATTTCTGATGATAAGTCTGCAATTGCGATGACGACTTAGAAAACGAGCAAGGCTGCCTTGAAAAAATTCGAAAAGGATGATGATAAGGACAAGTTGAAGCGTGATTGCTGTGGGCGAAGACGTCACACGATGAAGACATGTTGGGATATACATGATTGACTACCTTAGTTCAGCTTTAGTTCTAGACAAGGGCCATCTATAGCGCACCCAGCAGCCAATGATGCAATTCTGCCAGTTTCTACATCTCCTAGGGGTATGGGCACGTTTTCCAGTGATGAGATGGACAAGTTGAGATAGATGATGTCTCAACTCATTGGATAGTCTAGTGCTCCTACATTTACTTTCGCTCACTCATACTTCTAGGTTAGCCCTGCTTGTGTCATCTATACTTTTCATCCCTTCTTAGATCATTGATTCTGGGGCCTTTGATAACATGATTGGTATCAATGGTATGCCATCTGTTTTTTTTTGTTATACAGTATTTGTTTTGGTATAGACAAGGTTCGAATTGCTGATGCTACTTTTTCTTCAGTATCCGGGAAGGGCAGTATGGCGCTACACCATCCGTAACCTTATCTTCTGTTCTTCATGTCCTAAGTTCACTACTAATCTTCTTTCTGTTAGTAGTATTACAAAAAAATTGAATTATGGTGTCACCTTCTTCCCATTCTCACTGTCTTTCAAGACTTGGAGACAAGGAAGACGATTGGCAGTGGTCATGTGGAGAAAGGATTGTATTGTTTGGACACGAAGCAACTCTCTAATCTGGCAGCGTAGTATTCTAGACTTCTAGTATTAGTAGTAGTATTAGTGGTGTCAATAAAGACTAGTAAATGTTGTCATAACCAGTTACCCGATCTACCTGTTTAAAGGTTGAGACGTTTATTTCCGCAATTTGAGTTTTGCTTCTGTTAAGTTCAATTGTGAAACGTGTGAACTGGCAAAGCATTGCCCTACTTCATTTCCCATTAGTGAGAGTAAAAGTACTTTTCATATTTTTCACTCAAATTTTTCGGTCCACCCCTAGTACTTCTCTATTTGGTTATCATTAATTTACCATATTTGTTGATGATTACAATCATTGTACTTGGGTGTATCTGATGAAGTCTAAAGATGAAGTGTTTCCATCTTGAAGACTTTTTATCATGTGGTTCGAACTCAATTTGGTGTTAAAATCCAATTCTTTCGGTCTGATAATGGAGGAGTATATGGATTTACGTTTTATTTTAATGAACATGGGATTGATCATCAAACGTACCGTTTTAAAACCCCTCAACAAAATGGTGTTGCAGAGAGAAGACAAAGAGACTTACTTTAAGTGACCCATGCCCTACTTCTTGGTATGCAAGTTCTGAAAATGTTTTGACCTAAAGTCCTATTAACAGCTTGTTACTTGATAAATTATATGCCTTCTAGTGTTCTAAAATTTTCAAACTCCCTTTTAACTTCTTCTTCCGGATAGTTTCTTATTCTTGGTTCCACTAAAGGTCTTCGGCTATGTGTGTTATGTTCACGTTAATTGTCTTGATCGTGACATGTTGGATCCGAAGGCTCTAAAGTGTATATACCTGGGATATCTGTTGTCTCAAAAGGGATATAAATTTTATCATCCTAACACTCGTCGATGACTGGTATCCATGGTTGTTACCTTCTTTGAGTCTGTTTCCTTCTTCAGTGATGCTTGAACCTCTCTTCAAGGGGAGCATAGTAGTAGTGAATAGGGTCCTGATCCTTTGCCAGTTCCTACTTCTGTGTTTGATTTTTCTGCTTCTATTTTTATTGGTGATGTGTTACAGGAGATAAAATTTTAGTGTATACCAAAAGACAAACAATCCATCGTTCAAGGGCCCTTTCAAGAAGCTTTCTCTGATCCAGGTAACATCTCCTATGTTGTTCCTTTTGATAATTCCTTTTTTTTTTCTTTCAATTGTTACCTGGAATGGTGTTCGTGCATGCATGCGATATTCCATTTCGAACTTTATTTCTCCTTTTTCCATGTCACCATCATATCGTGAATTTGCAGCTTTTATGGCCTCTATTTCTTTGTTGTCTAATGTTCCAGATGCCCTTTCTCAATCCAAGTGGAAGGAATCCATGTTTGAAGAAATGAGAGCTCTTGAAAAAAATGACACATGGGATTTAGTGACGTTACCCAGGGAAAGAAGCCAGTTGGATGCAAATGGGTATATATAGTAAAGTATAAAGTATAAGGCTGATAGCTCAATCGATAGGTATAATGCCATGTTAGTGGCAAAAAGGTTCACTTAGACAGATGGGATTGACTATCAGGAGACGTTTGCATCAGTTGACAAGATGAACTCCATTTGAGTTCCCTCTGGCAACAAATATGTCATATGTCTTGGCCTTTACATCGGTTGGATGTAAAGAATGCCTTCATCTATAGTGAGTTGGAGGAGGTGTATATGATGATGCCACCAGGATCCAAACGTGGGGGCAGTGAGAATCGGTTCTGTAAACTGAAAAATCCTTGTATGGGCTGAAATAATCACCTCAAGCCTAGTTTGAGAGATTAAAAGTGGTAGTCAAGAAGATTGGGTATGTACAGGGCCAAGCTGACAACATTTTGTTCATGAAATGCAAGCAAGACATAATCACTGTTCTCATAATTTATGTGGATAACATTGTGGTGATAGGAAATGACTTCGAGGAAGTGCAAGAGTTGAAGTTTTTGGGACTAAGTTTGAGATTAAAGATCTTGGACCCTTGAAATACTTTATTGGAATTGAGGTAGCTTAGTCGAAGAAAGGGATATTCATCTCTTAGAGGAAGTATGTTCTTGACTTGTTGAATGAAATAGATAGCCTTGGTGCCAAGCCTGCCAACATGCCTATTGATCTAAATCATCAGTTATTCGGAATTGTACTACCAAGCACCCTATCTCTCATTTTGTGTCTTATCAACAGTTCTCTCCACCTTGTAGAGCGTTCGCAACTCCCTTGTCCACTGTGCCCATGCGATTTAGTGTTTTAGAGGCTCTTGGCCAACCTAAGTGGAAAACAACCATGTTAGAAGAGATGCAAGTCCTGGAAAAGAATGGTACTTGGGATCTTGTTCCATTGCCCAGAGGTAAGAAGCCCGTGGGCTGCAAGTGGGTATACACAATGAAGCACAAAGCTGATGGAAGCATTGACAGGTACAAGGCTCGTCTGGTTACCAAAGGGTACACACAGACATACGGCATTGATTACCATGAGACGTTTGCTCCTGTAGCTAAGATGAAATCTGTTTGAGTTCTCCTTTTACTTGCAGCAAACCTATCATGGCCCCTACACCAGCTAGACGTCAATAATGCATTTCTCCATGGTGATCTAGAGGAAGAAGTGTACATCATAGTTTAAAAAGGCGATTGAGGCTATAGCCTCGAGGCGCACCTCAAGGCGAGGCACCCAAAATAGCCTCGAGGCTATAGCCTCAATGTATACAATTGAGGCTTAAGCCTCAGTTCAGTGAGGCGTACGCCTTGAGGCTATAGCCTTGAGGCGCAACTGAGGCTTAAGCCTCAATTTGCACAGTAAATGCTAAGATTATATATCCTTCTTTTTCAAAAAAATTTAATTATTTCTTTTTTTTTTCAAAATACCCTCTCTACTAGATTTATACATGCCATAACATCTATAACCTCTTTATGTATAACATATTAAGAGTAATATGTGCATGATGATAATTTATCTATGCTTGAGAACCATGGTAAAACAAGAGTAGCTAACATACATACACATAGTTAGGACTATAAAGAGTCCTTAAGAGAGTAAAAACAACTTAAAATTAAGATTAAGGTAAATAATCAAGTAAACTGTAACTAGCCAGCCACTATTTAGTAACGGGGATAAAATGTCGACACAACAGTAACACAAAATGTGAAGAGTACTTGAGGTCTTGATAAGTAAAAGCACGTGCTAAGGCATATATAAACTGAGAGCTTGGATAACATGCCAACAACCTAATGGAAGACTTGGGGCTAAGAAACCATATTGAAACAAAACAAGATCTGGACTGTTAGGTTGTGGAATAACTGACTTGAAAAATACAACATTCACATAATGTTATTTCTAACTGAATTACAAAACAAAATCAACCATAGGAATGAAGAATAGACTAGGATATAATCCAATTATGAGCACACTTATACTATAAGAATGAAAACAAATATGTAACCCTACCATGTCAGGCATTCCCGACAGCGTCGCTCCTAAGGTAAAAGTTATAGCCTCTATTACTTTTATGCTTATTTAAGTTATTTTTTTCACATGTTATATTGTTTCTGATTTTTGTAGAATAGATTATATTTTTTTAGAATTTTTAAGCATTTTTTTTTTTGAAAATGAGGCTTACGCCTTAGTACCGCCTCGAGGCTACGCCTCGCCTTTTTTAGGCAAAACGCCTCAGTTCCCGAACAAGCCTTTTTAAACTTTGGTGTACTTGATAGGACCTCTAGGATTCAGCCTGGTTGGGGGTAAAGAACTTGTGTGCAAGCTGAAGAAAGCATTGTATGCACTCAAGCAGTCACCCAGAGCCTGGTTTGAGAGGTTCAACTCAACAGTCAAGAAGATCGGATACTCACAGAGTCAGGCTGACCGTACACAGTTCATTAAGAGGAGTCCAGGCTATACTACTGTTCTTATTGTGTATGTTGATGATATTGTGGTCACGGGAGATGACCTAGATGAGGTTTGCTTGTTGAAGAATTACCTAGGGACGAAGTTTGAGATCAAGGATCTGGGACCCTTAAGATACTTCCTGGGTATTGAGGTTGCTATATCGAAGTAGGGTGTGATCATCTCACAGGGGAAGTATGTTCTCACAGGGGAAGTATGTTCTAGATCTCTTACGGGAGTCTGGGAACCTGGGAGCTAAACCAGCTAAAACATCCATTGATCAGCAACACCGACTTAATCCTATTGATGGGGATCCAGTTGCTGACCCTGGTTAGTTTCAATGTCTTGTTGGAAGACATATTTATCTCTCATTGACACGACCAAGTATTGCATATGCAGTCACTGCCATCAGTCAGTTCATGCATGCTCCTCATTCTCCGCACCTTGAGGCAGCACACAGTTTTACACTACCTCAAGGGTTCACCAGGGAAATGACTTCTGTTTGGGAAGAATGGACACCTGCGAGTTTCGGCTTATACAGATGCTGATTGGGCGGGCTCAGTTACAGACAGGCGTTCTACATCAGGGTGTTGTACTTATGTTGGAGGTAACCTTGTTTAATGGCGCAACAAGAAGCAACAGGTTGTTGCCTGCTCCAGTGCCAAAGTAGAGTATCGTTCTATGGCTCATGGTGTGTGTGAGGTTTTAGGGCTAAAGACCATGCTCAGCGAGCTTGGCTATCTTGTAAAAGCACCTATGCAACTTTATTGTGACAATATAGCCGCCATCAGTATTGTTGACAACCTAGTTCAACATGACAGGACAAAGCACATTGAAGTGGATCGTCATTTCATAAAGGAGAAATTCAACCGTGAACTTATTTGCACACCTTATGTCAATACTGCTGACATATGGTGTGAATGAGATCAGTGTTACCAAAACTTTCAAGAAGCAAAGACAGCTTTCTTTTCCTTGATTGTGTTATTGGGATTTGTGGTATTGGAGTTACAAAGAAATTTCAGTTGCCCTTATCTGAGAGGGAGGATATTTTGAACTCAAAGCTTTGTTGGGGACTGTTACGGAATGATATATCAATCATTTCTGAGAAGCCAAGGAAAAAGCCATAGGGAACTAATTAGTCTGGTTTACTTAGGTTTTGCTTATTTTTGTCATGACCATAATAGATCAACAATAGGGAGTTTCCGGAGCAAAATGGAGGGAGGTTCTCTTTTTTCCATTTGGGTGGTTTAGGCGTTGCTTGTGACCTGTATGCAGCAACAGGTCTTCAGGGCTCTGACCTTCTGTATTCAGTCAATTGAACTACAATTTCCAGAGGTGCGACGGGGAAACTAAATGTGGTGCAACCATGGTATGTATAGGTGCTGATATTGGCTGTGTTGGAAGTGCCTTATGTTATGCTATGTTGTATCATCTGCAGGAATTAGAATGTTAAATGGGTGTCGCATAGTTAAACCTCCAGTCCTTCAACTGTCATGCTATATACTCATTCTGGTTTGTGGAATGATTGCCATGTATTTAGGTTACTTCTCCATTATATGAAATGTGATATTCATACATGACTCCGTGCATTCTTCGTTACCTCATACATTTTGTTGTATAGTGACTTTTGGAGCTAGCTCATTTTTTATTTAAAAAATATGTTAGAACCTAACTGTTACAATGCTGGGTGTTATTGCATAGGTCTTTGAAATTGGATCTGTTGGGAAAGGCTTCAGCAAAGGCGTCAATTCCTTTTTTGCTCATGCAGCATGGGTGAGAATTTGGCTTAGTTTTGCAACAGAATATTATTGTTTTTTCGCGTAGGATCTTCATTCCCGCTTTAAATTTTTTGCTAGATTCTTCATTCTTAATTTTTTTGCATACGGATTATTATTGTCATTATTATTGTTGCTGTTGTTAAATTATGTAAGATATTATTGTGATGTCTGAGTTTGTGGATTATATTGTTCGACAACAATTATAGGGACATATGAATACTTTAGACCAATGTGATACTTTCGAGTATTCTCGAGTTGCATGACACAACATCAGGTTCACCTTGGTGGGGTCTCCTTGTTAGATTTGTGAGAAGTATTCAGAAGGGGAACCGGAAATGGTTCGGTCCTTTCCACTCTTGGCCCCTATCCACATCTCTTGCACATAATCAAGTTCTTCAAAATTTGCCCTGCATACGCCTGTCCGTAGGAGATCTTACAGCACCACCAAATCAGGTTTTGATCTTTCGATCATTGAGCTGACCGTAGACCTCCTTTCCTTACTCTCTAGATCCCTGACAGTCCATGCTAAGATTTTAAGGTTCATGGATAACCAGGTTCTTCCCCTTCTTACTCTGGCTACGCTTCTCACCTAGCTTCCCATCGTAATTTATTTGGCAAGATAGCTTACTAACCTCGTTGTTTCTCCTCATTTTTTATTTTCCCCTCATAAATAGATTAAGCTTCGGAAAGATCTCCCACTTATGTAACAGATCGTACCTCCTTTGGACTCTGTGTGTCCTCTCCATCCTCTTCCAACCTTTCCTCCCATTTCTATGATCACTCGGTAGTCTGTGCTGCCAGAGTTAAGTTCAACCCAAGAACCTCCCTCCCCTTTTTCACCCCTACAGTCTTGTGGTTTCTGGTTATATTTAATTTTAGTAAAAAACTTCTTTACCTCCTCCATATCTTTCTAAGTCATGTCCAAGAAGTTGCCAAATCTCATAATATTTTCCAGCACCCATACAAAAACCTCCTTTGCACCCATGCCCCTAAGAATTGGCCCTTAATAGTTTTCAACCTTTCCATTTCTGAAGAATTTTTCTCTTTCGGCCCTTCCACCGAGCTGTAAGAACTATTGGAGTCGTGGCTGTCACAGGAGATCTCTCCTTTATCCTTAAGGTCTTCCCTGGTATGGAGCTTGTCGCAATCGGTGGAGCTCTCCCCCATTCATCTCCACTTGCTGTTCATCATGTCTTCATGGCAGCCCTCTCCCTAGAAGCCCCATCTTCACCACCTATCACCTTTAGCTGACCCCTAACTTTGCTGTTGGAAACCTTCGACTCACGAGAGTAAGATGTGGACTTTAATGTGGGTTTAAACTTGCTTGGAGAGATTGAAAGGGTGCTAGCTGATCCTCCTATTGTTAACGTCTTCGAACCATTAAAGTCAAAACACATGTTAAACCTTTCTTTAGGAGCAACGGGATAGGTTAACATGTTACTGTGGCGCACCGTAGCGTGCTACCCAAATCTGCAGCCGTAAGATGTGGGACCATATTAGGTCAATGAGAGTTGAAATTTGCTTCTCATAGCTATCCACATCTCTGCAACCCGACTTTACATCAGCTTCAGATTTTCTTCTCAAAGAACCTCCCCTCGCTTTGCCTCCACATGTTCCAATCCCAGTGTTAACGTACCTTGGCTTTCTACGTCATTCAAATGTGACAGGACACCTCCTATCGTACAACAAGGCCTCTCCATATCATCGTTGGACACCTGTACCCTAGACCTAGCCTTGTATAGATGTCTATGAACAGCTCGGCCCTACATTTGCTCCCCTGTCGACGCGTGCTTTTTTGGTGTACACATCTTCTGACAATATGGTGTTCCTTTACACCATTGGGAATCGTATTGAAAAACCTAACGGGGTTCCTCTTAGTTCCAACATATCCACCTCTTGTCCCACCTCTGCCCACGTGGTGGAATTTCGGTCGAGTACGATGATGAAGGTCAGCCACGTTCATCGTCTTCTACCTTCCGAAAGCTGGGTCGAAAATCTTCTCTACACCAGCCAAAGCTCCCACCACCTCTTCCTTATTCAATCTCGACTAGAACTGTAATGACAAATCCTCTGTCCAACACATTAATGGATCTGGGGATTCTGGACAAGCCTTCTTCCCTTACCTTAAGTTGAATGAAGTCAAGGTTATCCATAACAATAGCCCTTGGATTGATTTGCGTCATACTGCCATACAAATTACCTAGAGATTCAAAATTCTGATATTCTAGAGATCAAATGGTAGTCTCCTCAGAACAATCCATCTCTCTATAATAAGATGACCTCTCTTGATGGTGTTAACCTAAGGCCACCACCAATGGAAAGTTACAATTTCAGATCCCATCTTGAAGGGCTCTAAATTGCAATTCTTCAGAACTTCATCCTCCCTACTAACAAAGAAAATTAATCCAATCCACCCTCTCTGAACTGTTTAAGGTTAATGACTCTGATCCCACTGTTAATATATGAGGACATTTTCCACCTCATGTATAGAAAGCTCCGACTTTGAGACGTCACGCACCATCGCCCAACTCCAACAACCGAAGCACCCTATGGCATTATTGTAGTTTGTTTTAATGGTTAAAGCTCCTCCTAACCTCTCCACAGAAGCACTCACTCCATGAGCACCACTGGTCGCACCACCAGAGCTGCCCTCCCGCTGCCAGAGAAAGCTCTTAGGAATTATAAAAGATTCTGTTATGGGAAAGAAACTGCATAGCTTCTCATCCATGTTGCTTCAACCTCCCTTCTTCCAACCTTCAGGGATAATAATCATGCTAGAAGGACGAATCTTTGAAAACTCCAGCACCTTCAGAAAACACCTCTTAGATTTGATTTCTTCTTGGCCACCCAGGTTCTACCTTTGTCATACTTCTTCCTCATAAAGCTTCTCTCATCACTTTTGCTGCACAGCTCACTCAAAGTCTGAATGAGCCACATAAATCCTGCTTCGTTGAAGAAGATAGCTTTAGTATAATCCTTCCCCCTTTCTGTTATTCTCAGCATTTTGTTCCCACCTTCTTACTCCAAATCATAGGACTTATCTTTACTTCAATGTTGGAAGATCAGCTACTATTTTTCAAATTCATATGAAAAATTTAGGCACTATTTTTTTTTTTTTTAGTATAAAGTTTTATAAAGGGCCATAAAGCTGATGATTTACATTAGGACTGTTTAGAGGTCGAGATGACCATCTAATCATAACATCCTTAATCCAAGAAAGCAAAGAGGAAAGAAACATAGAAACTATAATAACTAATTCCGATTTTGTATTAGACCCCTTCTTTAAAGCATGAAAGCTCCCGCAGAAAAACGAAATCTTCAAAGAACAACCCCCGGCACTCGGCAAAAATTTTGGACCAAAAGAATATCAATCCCTTGATGTTGAGAATGATATTTGGTAGATTTTCTTCATTCCCTTCAAAAACTCAAGATTTCTCTCTCTCCACATACCCCAGCAAATGGCAAAAGGAATAAGCCGCCATAACACTTTTCCTCTAGATGATAACGCTGAAGTTTGCCAAGTAGACACAAGATCAAGTAGTGTTTGGAGAAACACCCAACTCATCTTGAAATCCGAAAGGAAAGCCTCCCACACTGCTCTGGCCATTTTACAATGTATCAGTAAATGGTTCATCGACTCTCCACTTTGCTTACACATCGAGCAATAATCAACTATGATAATCCTCCTGGCAATCAGATGGTCGACCGTCAAAATCTTCTCCTGGGATGCAGCCCACATGAAGAAAGCTATCTTTGAAGGCACTTTGGATCCCCACACAAAAGAATCGGGATATGCTTCCCTATCTAACGTGGACATCGAATCGTAAAAAGAGCTAATTGAAAAACATCCGTTCTTTGTCCACCTCCAAATACGCCTATCCTGCTTTGATAAGATAATAGCAACATCATGCAAACGAGACAATAACCGTGACACATCGTCGATCTCCCAATCATTGAGGCTTCTCCTAAATCCAAAACTCCAGTCTCTCACATCCCGATTCTGAATATAACATGTCCGAACTGAACAGTTCTTCCTGTCAGATAATAGAAACAGAGCTGGAAATTCCTCCATTAATGGCACATCTCCACACCAACTATCTTCCTAGAATTTAACCCCGTCTCCGATTCCAACCTTGAAAATCACTCCGCTAGTAAATTTAGAAGCTACCTTCATAATCCCTCTCCATACACTGCTTCCATATGTCGACACCACCGGTCTCCCCTCCCAACCGAATTCCAACACCCCATACTTCCCTTCCATACCTTTCCTCCATAAACTCGTATCCTCCTCTCCAAACCTCCAGATCCATTTTCCCAGCAATGCTTCATTCATAACAGAGATCTTTCTAATCCCTAATCCTCCCCTGTCCTTTGGCCTACACGCCTTCCCCCAATCCACAAGATGAAATATGCCTTTATTCTCCCTGTCATTCCACAAGAAATCCCTTATAATCTTTTCCAACCCCTTAGCCCCACTACACGGGATTGTGAATAAAGACATGTAATATATTGGCAAACTAGAAAAGCAGTGTTTGATAAGGACCAAAGCTTAAAAAGGCTAGTTCGGGAAATGAGGCGTTTTGTTTCAAAAAGGCGAGGCGTAAGCCTCATTTAAGCCTCAATTTTTTTTTAAAATGTGCTTAAAAAATTCTAAAAAAAATAAGAATTAATTCTACAAAAAATGAGAAACAACATATCATGTGAAAAAAATAACTTAAATAAGCATAAAATTAATTGAGGCTATAACTTTTACCTTAGGAGCGACGTTGTCAGAACTCTGGTTGAATGCATGAATGCCAATATCAAATCTTAAAAACATAAAGCATATAACTAAATTACCAAATTTAAGTAGTTATTAAGCTGAGTCCACTATCTAGTGTTTACTAATAAAATATCAATACCAACAAAGTAACTAACAAGATAGAGTTATGAAAGTAGAGCAAGTCTATAATGTAATAAAAGCTAAAATCTAACAAGTTAACATATAAACACAAAGTCCAATAACAAGAACACAAATCTAAATCTTATTCTTCTACAACAATCATCAATCTTCTATTCTTCTTCATCCCCAATACCATCATCATCTTCCCATTTAATCTATTCTAAATGGAAAAAATTAGGGATGAAAGGTTAGATTTCGTGTTTCTCCCAAAATAAAGAGCTTTAGATAACAAGATGAAACCTTTTACTTTTAACATAAAAGAATAGTGGGGAGGGTATTTTGGGAAAAAGAAAGAAAAAAAGTAAAAAAAAATTGAAAAAGGGGTTCAGGGTTTTGAATTTTATAATGTAAGTCTGAGGCTGAAGCCTTAGTTACGCCTCAAGGCTTAAACCTCACTGAATTGAGGCTTAAGCCTCAGAAAAGTACCATGAGGCTTAAGCCTCGAGGCTATTTTTGGGCGCCTCACATTGAGGCGTGCCTCGAGGCGTAAGCCTCAAACGCCTTTTTAAACTATGATAAGTACTAACCTACCCCCTTTAGATAAATAATTAGTCTTCTACAATGCCAAACGACTCTGAAACCTCTCATACATAGGATCCCACAGGGATTTCGATCTATAGCTAGCTCCCAATGGAAGACCCAAATACCGAGACAGTAAAGAATCCAAGCCGCACCAATAGAGATGCCAAAACTGGTAGATTTTCCACTGCCTCCACTCCAAATAACTTTTCCTTAAATTGATTCGTAATC
This sequence comes from Euptelea pleiosperma, assembly GCA_035048495.1. NCBI lineage: Eukaryota > Viridiplantae > Streptophyta > Magnoliopsida > Ranunculales > Eupteleaceae > Euptelea > Euptelea pleiosperma. Next base: position 40,137,238 of record CM068543.1, read on the forward strand.
CGAAAAAAGCCTCAAAGCAAATTAGTAGCCCTTTTAGAAATCCTACCAGAGCTGGGTCAGATCCTAAGAAAATGAGTGTGTCATCCGCGAACTAAAGATGCGAAATCGGCGGAACAGAAGAAGCCACCTCGAATCCGGTCAACTCCCCCACTTCTGCTGCTTTAGATACCATCCTCCGTAAAGCTTCCGCTACCACTGTGAACAAATAAGGCGACAAAGGATCTCCTTGTCTGAGACCCCTAGAACTCTGAAAATAGCCTACAGGCGCTCCATTGATTAGAATGGAAAACGATGCTAATGATATACACTTCCATATCCATTTCCTCCACTTCATGCTAAAACCCATTCTTCCGAGCAAATAATCCAAGCACCTCCAACTAACTCGGTCATAGGCCTTCTCCATGTCTGTCTTACACATGATCCCTAGAATCCCTGCCTTGATTCTTGAATAGATGCACTCATTTACCAACAAGACACCGTCCATAATCTGTCTTCCTTTCACGAAGGCGCCTTGACAAGGCGATATAACAACGCCTAGAACTATGCATATTCTGGACGCTAAAGTCTTAGTCAAAATCTTGTACACACTGCCCACAAGACTAATAGGACTCAATTTGGATATATCGTCTACCCCTTCTGCCTTTGGAATCAAGACAACAAACGTACTATTAGAAGTATAATCCAGATACCCTTCATCTTGGAATTCTATCACCACCTTCCAGCATTGTTTGAAAAGTTCTAAAGTGAAACCGTCAAGTCCCAAAGCCTTATCCCCTGCCAATTTCGAAATAACCTTATGAATTTCCTCTTCTTGATATCTTCCCCATTTTCTAGAATCGCACCCTCCCATCCCCATGTTAAGGTGAGATATATGAAGTTTCATCTTCTATGAGTATTGCATCCTATGGAAAAAATTTATATTATTATCCCGTTCTTTAAACCATCTCACTCTCGATTTCTGTTTCCTTTTAATCTCTTCCATATGTACCAAATGGGAATATTCAACTTTTAAATTGGCTCTCTTACATCGATGTTCTACTGACATTGGATTCTCCTCCTCTTCTTTGTCTATTAACGCAATCTTGTCAAGGATGGAAACCTTTTTCTGATCAACCCTACCAAATTCTTCTTTATTCCATACTCTAATCATGCTTTTTAGAGCCTTAAGCTTCAACCTGGACACCTCCCCTGCTTTTCCATGAAAAATGAACCCGTTCCACCATTCCTTAACCTTCTCCTTGAATTTAGGACATAACAACCACATGTTCTCGAACTTGAAATATGAACGACTTCGAATGCCGCCACCATCTAGTAGAAGCAGCACATGATTTGTTGCCGGTCTTGGTATAGCCATCTGAATTACCTCCGAGAAATGCTCTTCCCAACACGCCGTTATCAAGAATCTATCTAGTCTACAAGGATATCTTGATTATTGGACCAGGTGAATCTACCTCCCTCCATCGGAAGGTCCATAAGAAAATTCTGATCAATAAAAGCTTCAAACTCCCTCATATTGCTAGTCTTCCTGTCGCCTCCGTTCTTCTCATGTGGATATTTGATCACATTGAAATCCCCACCTATACACCACGGTAATCCCCAAAGTCCAGCCACGTCATCCAAATTTTCCCAGAATTGAAGCCGGAACCTCCCCTCAGTGGGCCCATATACTCCAGATAGTACCCACGAAAACTGTTCTTCCACATACTTGCAATTAATTGACACCGAGAATGCGTCCACAACAACATCACTAACTTCCAAAAATTTCTTATCCCAAAAGATAACTATTCCGCCTGACGAGCGTTCGCTGGAAGATCATGCCACCCAAATATCTGAACCCGCACAACTCGTTAATGTCCTGACTCTCCATTTTGTCTAGTTTAGTTTCCTGTCATATCACCACTCTAGCTCCCCATCTTCTAATAACACTTTTCATTACCAATCTTCTCTCCTTACTCCCTAGCCCTCTTACATTCCACGATAGAATCTTGTTCCTCATCATCCCCCACCACCTTTACCCCCTTTCCTACGACCTCCGCTCCCCAGAACTTCTCCTGAATTAAACTGACAAACCAACCTCTGTAACTCTCATGAAACTCTAGACGGTTTATCCCCATTTGCCCCACTGGGATATAAATTTTTGCTGCATACTCTCACTATAAGGCCATTAAACTCCTCGACCTCATTCGGCTGTTTGTTCTCGGAATAGGAGCTTACCAACGTCTTTGTTCTCGAAGACGAAGCTTTATCTGTGTTGTCTGTCTCGCATTTATCATCCAAATTCATAGTCTTACAAATATCTCTGATAGGCCATTGTTCCTTCTTCGGGTAGGCTAATGTTCGAAAAAGATAAAACATTTTATCTTCTTGCCCTTCAAATGTCAGTCCTAACTTATTGCCTATACTCATTAGAACATATACTAATTCATTTTGAACCCTTTGTTCATCGTTGAATATCCCATGTCTTTTGTCCTAGTAACCGATTGATCACGGTTCTTCAATTCACTAGTCCCCAATTCACCCTCCAGCAATGGTTCTACACCGTATTGAATAAAACACGTTTGATTAGCCTTTTTCCTAGTTGGATGTCCACATTCCTCCGCTCTCACATACGATGCATCGTCTTCTTTCTTCTCTACTACCATATCTAACTTGAAATGAATAGTATTCGCACGACTCTGCTTTGCACCTGAAGCCGCTGCATGCCCTTTATAAAGCTCTCCCTCTATTTTCGGAATCAAATCACCCCCCAAATCCAGACTTGGAAAGGTATAGAGGAGAAGAAAATTCAAATAGATGAAACCAATCTAGCATGGTTCCTGCCGTTGAAGCTCTATCATTCGTCGTTATCCTTGCTTCATTTCATGGCTCTCTATCCTTTGTATGATGAACGAGCTGACCGATTGCGTACATCTAACTATCTCCGGCTGTCTCGCCTTTTCATCCGCTCCTTTGTTGTCACCTATCATCGATCTGTTCAATTCCATTGTTGGTTTTCCTCTAAACTTTGACGTTGTTCTGCCAAACCACTCCGTGAGGGGAGAAACTATCGGTTGAGCTTGAGTATCTGAATAGCTCACTTCTATGGCATTATATGATCTTGGTCATTTTCCTTTAATACGCCTAACCTTTTTCTTGTTAGTTTTAGTCGGGTAATACCCACCCTGAAAATGGTTTTTCATATTGCTCTGAGACCCGGACCCGAGATAAAAGTTTCTATTAGATTTGTCCAGATGAGTCCCTTTATCGTGTGATGACTCGAATATTCGAGTTTTTGTAATACTATGTTGTGGCTCCCTTATCAACCCCATCACACGGTTGTTGTTTATATCTTTATCTGTTCGAGTTTCTTCGCCAGCTGTTAACCCAACGGAAATATATTCTGGTGCGATTTTCTCGGCTGGATACGACTCGGCCACGATGCTGTCTTCTTCATCCACCATCTCAGGGCACCCATCTTCCTTGTAATCATCGATAGTCGCCGGAACCCTAGATGGGGTCTCCTTTTCCGAGGACTTCTGCACCTATAGATTTGACGACGCTAGATCCTCCTCTTCCAGTCGGATTTCTAAATGAAAATTAACTCCCTTATCCGATACCTTTATGTTGCTGGGGATTCCGTCGACGATACTTCCAACCTTCATTCTAGCTTGTCTCAGATCTTACCCCAATAGAGTTGCGTTGTCGATCTCGATTAACCCACATGTTAATCGGCCAATACCTTCAAGAAAATCAATGTTCCATAGATGGAAAGACAGTCCACGTATCAAAATCCACACCGGAGAAGGAACAGATGCTATCGGTGCTTTAATTGCGCTGACCATAGGCCACCACCTGCCAACATATATGATAGTTTTCCCCACTAATAGATGTCAAATTGTAGAAAAACTTCATTATCTCCAGATTCTCTACAAAGAAAATGCGCTTCCTTCCCTCACACGGATTAAGATAATATAGATTAGGGGAATCTGAGATCCAAGATAGAGCAACCGCGATATCCTCCCATGGTGTGCTCTCGCCGGAGGATTCACACACTAAAGCCATATTCCATCGACCGAAGGATACATCCCCCCTTTCATATCTGGAAATTATATCATATGATTATGATTTACCCAAATATTCGCGGAAAATCCACCATTGATCTCTGAACCATGGATTCGTTCGCCGTTGGAACAATTGTTGAAGCATTCTTCAGCTTTGAAAACAGACCATTTACCACCTTATACCAACCTCCGAGCTCACAACCTTCCGGAAAGCAGAACGATTTGTTTCGACCATCGGACATAATTTCTGACAACCTGATATACCTGCCTCCCTTGTTCTTTTTCTCCTCGGCTATGAAGCATCTCCCCTGAACCACATACTTCCACCATAGAGGTTTAATAACTTTAGCCTTTATAACCTCATTAAAAACTCAGATCAGCCATGACCCTGCTTCTCTTTGAAAAACAGGCTCCTCTGTCCACCTCCTCCCTTCTTCTCTAATTCGAAATTTATTGCCGCTTCTGATTCCCTGAATATGGAAAACCTTAATTTCCACCTCCACCTTCATGGTTGCTTTTAGGCGATAGACACCCAGAAGTGTGAAGCTCCATTCTTGCCGGCAATAAGTGTCCTCCAAAAGCTAGAAGCTGGCTCTTTGAAAGACTAGATATCTCTCTAGAAGGGGCAATCTAGTGTTGATTAAGCACTGTCTCTTTAGTTTGCCTATCTTTTATTTCTCTCTTTTCTCCATCCCCAAGAGCATCGCGAACATTTTGGAGAAAACTAGATATCTCTCTTGAGGGGACAGCTAGTGTTGATTAAGCTAGGCACTATTTTAAAGAAGGAAATTTCAAGATCGGAAAGCATCTTGACCTTTGTGTGCCCTTCCTCTGGATCCTATTTTATGTTGATAAAATCTGGGTTTTTTTGTGCATCTAACCTTTATTTCTTCACGGGTCATGGATCACATGTTGGATATGGATCATGTGTCCGGGTCTAAGTTGGATCCGGATTTGGGTTACCATATGTAAATTAAAATCTGCATCCAACCCATTTTATGCCCTACCAATGTGATACTGTGGGTTGTTGAGAAAGTAACTTTATATCATTGGTTCGCCTTTGTAATTTTTAAAGATTTCAAAGGGATTGGATATCCCATCTTTTATTTGAACTGGAACTATTTGATTTTTATTTGAACTTTGATTTGAACTGGGACTCTTTCATTGTTTATTCCAACCTGACTTGGGGGGTTGGGGTTCCCTTATTATTTTAGCATATGCACACTAATTGAAAAAAAACAACCTCAGGTTCACCAAGTCATAGGAGCAACTTCTTGGTTGAGGGATGCAATTTATGATCAAACAGATGCCTGATTTTGTGAGGATAAATCTCAACTTAATAAGGATGGGGAGATCGGTGAGGATGTGACCCATAAAATTAATGTTGGATGGCTAAAGTGGAAGCACATGTCTGGAGTACTATGTGATTGGCGTGTTCCTATCAAGCTAAATGGAAAATTCTACAAAACAGCTATAAGACCAGTTATACTTCAAGAGTTGAATGTTTGGGCAGTTAGAAAACGTGTTTATAGAATGAGTGTAGTAGAGATGAAGATGTTGAGATGGATGAATGGAAAAAGACAAAAGAAAAAATCAGAAATGAATACATTCGAGGAAACTTAGGAATAGCCTCAGTAGGAGATAAAATAAGGAACGTCAATTGAGATGGTTTAGATGTTCAACAAAGAGCATCATTGGCACCAATGAAGAGTGCTTTGGTACAAGTTGAAGGCCTTAAAAGGGAGAGAGGAAGGACGCAAATGACATGGATGGAGGAGTTACAAAAGATTTGAAGACATGTGCTTTGACAGAAGACAACTTTAAACAGAGTCGAATGGCGAAACAGAATGTCGACCCCAAACATTTGGGATAGGGCATAGATGATGATGCTGAAAACTCAACTTAACGCATGGCCATTTATGGAGTGTGGAGTGCATATGGTGCAAGTTAGAGACTTTAAAAAGAGTCGAGGAAGGTTGGAAAGGACGTGGATCAAGGTAATGAGAAATGATTTATAGATGTGGATATGGCCTCGGATAGAATGGAATGTTAGAACTTAGAATATGATTTGTGTAACATACCCCAAATTGTGGGTAGAAGGCTTAGACGAGATGATGATTCTGACCCACCTCAAACCACAAGAAACCAGCATCAAAAGTAGATGATTATAGTAGGGAGACGTTGGTTAGTACTAAAAAATCTAGCAATACAGCCTTACAGCTGCTGGCAAAAGAGCGAATTTGAAGCTCCTGATCTTCTTTCTCCCAGCTTTTGTTATATCTTTGGATGTAGGAAGAAGAGATCAATATAAGTTGTTCACCATTTTGAAAAAAAAAGGAAATTAGGTCTCAGTTGGGTGGGTGACTAGACTATATATATATATATATATATATATATATTTTCATATAACAACTTACACTAGAAGAACAAACTACCTCTCATTACTGGTATGTAGTTATGGTATACTAGAACCTATGTAATAATGTCCGACACAGATATTAGTTGTATGACGCCTTTAATTGAAATCAATGAAGGTTTTAGGGTTAGGATTAGGCTAGAGTTGAGAGAAGAGAGAAGGATGTCATGTGTGTATCACATGACTTCATAAATCTTATTTATATGAAAGGGACATTATAAAAGACCCTTCACACCAATGGGTATTTACAAAACAACCAAATACGCTAAATACGTATCTGATAACACTTCCCCTCACGTTGGTGCATAGATATCTCTCATGCCAACTTGCACAACACAAGCTCACAGACTCCAAAATTGGAAAGCCAACCTCAGCAACCAACATCTTTAGCCAGAGCATCTCACACAGGCCATGGGCCATTGCCTTAAACTCCGCCTCTGCACTAGATCTGGCAACTATAGGTTGCTTCTTGGTCTTCCAAGTAACCAGGTTGCCTCCTACAAAGGTGCAATAGCTGGACGTAGATCTTTTGTCATCCTTGGCACTAGCCCAGTCTGCATCAGTGTATGACTCTACTCTCATGTGGCCATTCTTCTAGAAGAGAAGGCCTAGGCCAGAGGCAGACTTGAGATATCTCAAAATCCTTTGTGCCGCCTCTAAGTGAATCTCCCTAGAAGAATGCATGTACTAACCGATAACGTTGACTGCATAGGCGATGTCTGGTCGAGTTAAGGAGAGGTAGATCAACCTCCCAACCAATCTCTGAAAACTCCCCACATCCTGTAAAGGCTTACTACCCGAGTCGGCCAATTGGTGGTTCTGCTCTATGGGAGTTTCCACTGGCTTGGCTTCTAGCTTGCCAAAGTCCTTCAATAGATCTTGGACATACTTCCTTTGTGAGATGAAGATCCCTTGGTTGGATCTTGCAACCTCTATGCCTAGAAAGTACTTGAGAAACCCCAGATCGTTGGTCTCAAACTTCCCTACTAGGTGAATCTTCAGGTTGGTCACCTCTTATGCATCATTCCCTGTCAGAATGATGTCATCAACATAGACGATGAAGGCAGTAGTGCTCTTCCTTAGGTGCTTCACAAATAGGGTGTGATCGGCTTGGCTTTGAGTATAACCCAGTTTCTTCACTGCTAGGGTGAACCTCTCGAACCAAGCTCTAGGAGATTGTTTAAGGCCATAGAGAGCTTTCCTCAATCGACACACCTTGCTGCTATCCCCTGGTGGGGTGAATCCCGGATGAGGTACCATGTATACTTCTTCATGCAGATCACCATGAAGAATTACATTCTTCACATCCAACCGATGCAAAGGCCATGCTTGGTTTGCTGCCAAGAATAAAACCCTGATGGGGAGTTCATCTTTGCTACAGGTGCAAAGATCTCCACATAGTTAATTCCATAGGTCTGAGTGTACCCCTTGGCTACCAATCTAGTCTTGTATTGCCTTGTACTTCACAGTGAACACCCATCTGCACTCAACTGGCTTCTTGCCTCTTGGCAAGTCAACAAGCTCCCATGTCTTATTCTTTTCCAAGGCACGCATCTCCACAGCCATTCCATCTAGGATGTGCCAACCCTTCTGCCACGGAAGAGGGAATAGGGATAGTAGCCACGGAATGATGAACGCCTTGTAGGAAGGAGACGAGGCATCATAGGAGATAAAGTTGCTCAAGGGATGCTGAGTACAACTTTGAGTGCCCTTTATTAAAGCAATGGGAAGATCAGGAGCACACACATCAGTGGAAGAAGAAATGACAGGTACAGAGGTGGAAGAAATGTTACCTGGATCCAAGGATGGAACCACTGGAACTGGATCAGCAGTGGCTTTCCCTCTTCTGTGATAGACTTGAAGCTCCCCCTGAGCTCCAAGATCACTATCGGACACCATAGTAGGTTGAGGCTGCTCAACAACTAAAGGGAAGGGAGGAGATAGAGAAATGGTAGGAAGAGATCAAATTGAGGACCTCTCTTCACTACTGCTCTCCCTGAAGAGAGGTAGGGGAGAAAAGGACTCCTCGCGAAAGGTGACATCCATGGAAACAAATTTCTTGCTAGACAATGGGTGATAACACTTGTACCCCTTGTGAGTGGAAGAGTAACCAAGGAAAACACACTTTAGAGCTTTAGGATCCAACTTGTTGCTATATGGACCCAGAATGTGCAAAAAATAGACACACCCAAAGACACGAGGTGTGATAGCAAACAAAGAAGAGCTAGGAGCAAAGACCTGAATCGGTGACTGGAAGTTGAGCACACCAGGCATCCGGTTAGTCAGGTAAGTAGCGGTCAAAACAGCATTAGACCAATAAGATTTGGGGACATTGGCATCGATCAAAAGAGAGCGAGCTATCTCTGTCAGACGATGTATTTTTCTTTCAGTTACACCATTCTACTGAGGGGTGTAGCTGCAGGAATTCTGATGGCAAATCCCATGATCAAAAAAACACTGTTTGAGACCTCCAAACATATACTCTCCACCTTGGTCAGAACGAATGACCATGATGGAGGCACCATACTGTGTTTGGATCATCTTATGAAAACCCATGAAGATGGAATGAACTTCATCTTTGGTTTTCATGAGATAGATCCATGTACACCTTGTATGGTCATCAACAAAAGTTACAGAGCGGAAGCCAAAAATAGAGGTAACAGGGGAAGGACCCCACACATCAGAATGCACAATATCAAAAGAAATGGAGCTTCTATTACGTCTGGAAGGATAAGTAGATCTACAATGTTTGGAGAGCTCACAAGTTAGAAAAAGAAACAGAAGTAAATAAAGTAGGAAATAAGAGTTTCAAGTACTGAAAAGAAACATGCTCTAGACGGGCATGCCAATATAGAACAGAAGCTAAACTACTACTACTATTATGAGACTGCAGTGCTGTGGGCTCAGAGGTACGTCAATCCAGAAGATATAGGCCATCGGCTTCACGTCCAGTGCCAATCGTCCTCCTCGTCTCCAGGTGCTGAAAGATACATGATGACGGAAAATTGTCACACTGCAGTTTAGTTGGCAAGTAAGGGCACTCACAGACATGTTAGAAGTAAAAGTAGGAACATGCAACACAGAAGATAAAGGAAGCTGAGGAGAGGGAAGGATATTCCCTTTCCCAGATATAGAAGATAAGGTGCCATCGGCAGTTTTAACCTTATCTCGACCTGAAAAAATAGAATAGGTGGAAAATAAAAGACATACCCATCATGTGTTCCGAAGCCCTTGAATCAACTAGATGAAAGAATGACACATGATGGGCATGCCTAATGTTACCTGACTGAGCGAAGGAAGCCGATGGTGTGGTAGGACCATCAAGCTGACTGAGCAAGCGTCTGAGAGTAGCAATCTTGGCAGCAGAGATACTAGCAGGTGAAGCTGAGGTAGAAGGACTCGGCTGTGGCTGTCCCTGAGGGAAAGGAGCATCCAGACTGGCAGTATGAGCACCAGAAGACCCTGTCTAGCTAGGGCGACCATGGAGCTTCCAGCATCGGTCTCTCACATGCCCAAGCTTACTGTAGTAGTCACACTTGGGCCTCTCCCTAGTAGAATACAATCCCAGAAGTTGGACCAGTAGGAGCATATGACAGGGCTGAAGCAGGTGGCTGATAAGAGCGGCCCTTCTGAGACTACTGGAACTGGGAGACAGGAGGAGCAGAGGAGGTGGCTAGCGCTGATCGCTTGGAAACCTGATGCTCATCCTGGAGGGATATCCGTCTGCTCTCCTCACTCTGAAGGTAAGCATAGACATCCCTGAGAGAGGGAAGATCCACCCTGCTACTGAGGATCTAGACTCGAGCAAGCTCATATGAGGGATCGAGTCTAGAGAGTAACTCAAAGATCCTACCCTTCTCCACATGTCGCTGATACGGGAGAATATCCTCGGAGCGGGGGGGCTGATATGAATAGTAATAATCAAGCTCCTGCCACATGCTGTGGAGAGGTGTAGTACTCAGCAAGGGACTTTTCCCCCTGTTTGAAATGGGAGATACTCTACTTCAACTGTAAGGCCCGGCCAGTGTTCTGCTGCTGGGAATAGTTGAATTATAGAATTAGGGTTTGGATTTGGGTTTCACAGTATAAGAGAAAGAGAGAAGGAAAAGAGAGAAATGGGAAGAGAGGATGTCATTGTGTATTTTCACAATGACTCCATAAATCTTATTTATGTAAGTCCCAAATACAAAAGACAAATATACCCCTCAAGGGGGTATTTACAGAACTACCCCCGATACATATAAAATACGTATTTCTACGTATATGATAACACTCCCCCTCAAGTTGGTGCATAAATATCTCTCATGCCTAACTTGCACAAGCACTTATGGAGTTGCCAATTGGGAACTCCCTTCGTGAAAACATCTGCAACCTGTTCATCAATCTTTACAAATGGGGTGCACACTGCCCCAGAGATAATCTTCTCTCTAATAAAGTGTCGGTCTACCTCAATGTGTTTGGCACGATCATGCTGAACGGGATTGTGAGCAATGCTGATGGCGGCCTTGTTGTCACAATATAAGATCACAGATCCAGAAACTGTGAAACCAAGTTCAGCAACCAACACTTTCGACCAAAGCATCTCACACAAGCCATGAGCCATTGCTCTGAATTCGGCCTCTGCACTAGATCTGGCGACAACAGGTTGCTTCTTGCTTCTCCAGGTGACGAGATTGCCCCCAACAAAGGTGCAATATCCAGAAGTGGATCTCCGATCATCTTTGGCCCCTGCCCAGTCTGCATCGGTATAAGCCTCTATACGCATGTGGCCATTCTTCTCAAACAGAAGACCTCTACCAGGGGCTGACTTAAGATACCTCAAGATCCGATGTGCTGCCTCTAAATGAACACCTCTGGGTGAGTGCATATACTGACTGATCACACTCACTGCATAGGCAATGTCGGGTCGAGTCAGGGAGAGATAGATCAATCGCCCAATTAGTCTCTGAAAGCTCCCTACATCCTGTAGGAGTTCACCACTGGCATCTGCTAGCTGGTGATTCTGCTCTATAGGAGTTTCCACTGGTTTGGTACCCAACCTGCCTGAGTCTTGTAACAAGTCTAAGACATACTTCCTCTGAGAGATGAAGATCCCCTGACTGGATCTTGCAACTTCGATGCCTAGGAAGTATTTGAGAGGACCTAGATCTTTGGTTTCAAACACCTCCGCTAACTGAAGCTTCAGCTTGGCTACCTCTGCTGCATCATTCCCTGTGAGAATGATGTCATCAACATAAACAATGAGGGCAGTGGTGTTCTTCCCTTGATGCTTCACAAATAGGGTGTGATCGGCCTGACTTTGAGTGTAACCCAGCTTCTTCACGACTAAGGTGAATCTCTCGAACCATGCCCTTGGAGATTGTTTAAGCCCATAGAGGGCTTTCTTCAGTCTACACACCTTGCTACTTTGTCCTGGTGGAGTGAATCCAGGAGGAGGCACCATGTAGACTTCTTCATGTAGGTCCCCATGAAGAAAAGCATTCTTTACATCTAGCTGATGCAAAGGCCACTCTTGGTTTGCTGCCACTGACAACAACACCCTGATGGAGTTCATCTTTGCCACAGGTGCAAAGGTCTCCACATAGTCAATCCCATAGGTCTGGGTGTACCCCTTGGCTACTAATCTCGCCTTGTACTTCTCAACAGACCCGTCTGCCTTGTGTTTGACTGTGAACACCCATCTGCAACCCACAGGTTTCTTGTCTCTTGGCAGGTCAACAAGCTCCCATGTCCCATTCTTGTCCAGAGCTTTCATTTCCTCTATCATAGCAGCTTTCCATCTTGGTTGAGCCAGCCCTTCTGCCACTGAAGAGGGTATAGGAATAGTGGAAAGGGAAGTGATAAAGGCTTTATAGGAGGGGGACAAGGCATCATAGGAGACAAAGTTACTCAGAGGATGCTGAGTGCAGCTTCTGACTCCTTTTCTTAGAGCAATGGGAAGATCAGAAGCATCAGTAGAAGGAGAAATAACAGGCATAGAAAGAGGTGGAGGATTACCTGGATCCAAGGTAGGAACCACTGGTACTGGATCAGCTGTAGCTTTCTCCCTTCTGCTATATACTTTGAGCTCCTTCTGAGCTCCAGGAGCACTATCATGAGTAGGAGAGCTCTCAAACTCTAAGGGAGGAGATAGGGATATAGCAGGAAGAGGAACAGTCCACCTCTCTTCACTACGACTCTCCCCCTGAAGAGAGGTGGGAGAAAAAAAAGACAGCTCCTCACGGAAGGTGACATCCATGCAGACAAACTTCTTCCCAGAGGATGGATGGTAACACTTGTATCCCTTGTGGGTAGAGGTGTAACCAAGAAAGACGCACTTGAGTGCTTTAGGATCGAGTTTGGTGCGATGGGGACCCAGGATATGTACATAGCATACACACCCAAAGATGCGAGGAGGAATAGTGAATAGAGGAGAGCTAGGATCAAGGACTTGAATAGGAGACTGGAAATTGAGCACTCGAGATGGTATTCTGTTAGTCAAGTAGGCAGCCGTCAACACAGCATCCGACCAATAAGATTTGGGGACCTGAGAGCCAATCAAGAGAGACCGAGCTATCTCAGTCAAGTGCCGCATTTTCCTTTCAGCTACACCATTCTGTTGAGGGGTGTAGCTGCAGGAATTTTGGTGACAAATCCCATGGTCAATGAGGTAATGTTGAAGACCCCCAAACATATATTCTCCACCCTGGTCAGTACGAAGAACCTTGATGGAGATACCATACTGGGTCTGGATCATCTTATGAAAACCCTGAAAGATGGAATGAACCTCATCTTTGGTTTTCATGAGATAGACCCATGTACACCTAGTATGATCATCAACAAAAGAAACAAAATAGCGGAAGCCAAAGATAGAAGTAGTGGGGGAAGGGCCCGGGGCCCCATACATCAGAATGCACAATGTCAAAACAATTAGAACTTCTATTACCTCTGGAGGGATAATTCGATCTACAATGCTTAGAGAGCTCACAAGTCTCACAGTGTAAAGCCGAAAAAGAAACAGAAACAAACAAACTAGGAAATAAAAGTTTCAAATACTGAAAAGAGACGTGCCCCAGACGGGCATGCCAGCTCAAAACAACATCTATCCCACTGCTACTACTAGCAGACGACTGTAGTGTTGTGGGCTCAGGAAGGCGTCCATCCAGAAGGTAGAGGCCATGAGCTTCATGTCCAGTGCCAATCTTCCTCCTCGTCTTTAGGTCCTGAAAGACACAAGTAGGAGAAAAAGTGACACTACAGTTTAGGGATTTAGTCAAAGCACTAACAGAAAGTAGGTTAGAAGTAAATCTGGGAACATGCAAAACTGATGAAAGAAGCAATTGGGGAGAGGGAAGGATATTCCCTTTCCCAGACACAGAAGATAAGGTGCCATCAGCTGTCTTCACCTTATCACGGCCAGAACATATGGAATAAGTAGAAAATAAAGAAGACAAGCCCGTCATGTGTTCCGAAGCCCCTGAATCAATGATCCAAGTGGGGCTGGATGATGGGAGGGACACATGATGAGCAAGTCTAGTGTTACCTGACTGTGCGAAGGAGGTGGATGATGTGGCAGATGGACCATCAAGCTGCTGAAGGAGGCGTCGAAGGCCTGCATACTCGGTGGCTGAAAAACCACTAGGAGGAGCTGAAGGAAGAGGGCTCGCTAGGGCCTGTCCTGGGAAAGGAGCAGAAGAATCCACACTGACTGTATGAGCACTGGAGGAGGCTGGCTGGCTAGGACGCCCATGTAGCTTCCAACACTTGGCACGCACATGCCCTAACTTGCCGCAGAAATCACACTTGGGCCTCTCTCTAGGCAGAGACTTCCCAGGAGAAGATCCAGTAGGAACATAAGATGAAGCTGAGGTAGGCTGATGAGATATACCCCTCGAAGGCTGCTGTGACTGCTGAGGCTGATAAGCAGGAGAAGCAGCTAGCGCTGATCGCTCTGGAAGGAGATGCTCACTCTGAAGAGAGATCCGCCTACTCTCTTCACTCTGAAGATAGGCGTACACTTCACTGAGAGAGGGAAGATCCACTCTGCTACTCAAGATCTGCACACGAGCCAGCTCATAAGAAGGATTGAGGCCAGCAAGAAAATCAAAGATCCGACCCTTCTCTATATATCGATGAAAAGGAGCAATCTCTGTGGGATTGAGAGGCTGATAGGAGTAATAATGATCAAGCTCCTGCCACAAGGTACGAAGAGCAGTATAATACTGAGAAAGAGACTTCTCCCCTTGCCGGAAGTGGGAGATAGTCTGTCGCAGCTGAAAAGCCCGTCCATCGTTCTGCTGCTGCGAATAGGTCTTCTCAGTGATCTCCCAAATCTCTTGCGCTGTGCGCATGAATAAGAAACTCTCACTGATATCAGGCTCCATAGAGTTGAGGAGCCATGACATGACAGTTAGATCATCTGTCTGCCACTGTCGATAAGAGGGATCAGATCTGGGTGGCTCAACCGTATCTCCGGTAGTGTGGCCAAGTTTCCCACGGCCCCCAATGAACAACTGTGCAGCCTGAGCCCAGCGTAAGTAGTTCTTGCCATCTAACTTCACTGAGGTGATCTGCAAACTGGGGTTCTCATAGGCTAAGTGCTGCACTATAGGGCCTCCAATTCCACTGGAGGGAACTTTTGTGCTCATGTCTGACCCGGATGGAGAAACCAAGGAAGGTGGGGGAATCGCGGGAGGCGGTAGATCTGCCATGAGGAATTACGGCCAAAGAAACTATCGAAGTACCAGATTAAAGATCAAATCGAGATCTGGATAAGGCTAAATCACCACATAAAGAGCAAACAAACATCTGAATAGATCCGAATAAACAAATAGAACCCAAGAATATCCACCTTAAGTCTCTAAGTCCCACAAAAAAAGTAATCCAAAGGGAAAAAAGACCCTGGAGCAATGCCGGTGATAACGAAACGCCCAAACGAACATCAAATAAGCATCCCAGAAGGGCTAAGGGCGGAGAAGAGCAACATATGGATGATTAAACACATCCTAGAGCCATTAGAAGGCATGGCAACCAGAGCTGGGATAAAAAAGAAGAAGATACAGATCCAACCGATAGCCTAAAATGGCTAATAAAGTCGCCGGCGGTAACTAGGGGGTGGAAAAATCATCCCACAGACTTCGATCCTGGTGGAATCACTCGAGTGATATGTCCACATGTAGCTGAGATTGGGGGGGACTAGATCGAAGCAACAAACCCCCCCAAAAAGTCCATTAAGGGCTCGAAAAAAACGCTGGTTCACAAACTGATTTTTTTCGATTTTTCAAGGAAAAAGGCTAAAAAACACTCGAAATGGATCCCAAAAATCGTGAAAAAATAACCAAAAATCCTTAAAAAAGGAGATCTAGCTAATGGTAGAGTTTTGGGAGAAGAGGAGACCTGTCCGTACGATGCTGACGTCAGCCTATGGCCTGGATGAAGTCAGAGAAGAAAGCCTTTTATCAACCTTGCAACCTTGCTCTGATACCAAGTTGAATTATAGAATTAGGGTTTGGATTAGGGTTTCACAGTATAAGAGAAAGAGAGAAGGAAAAGAGAGAAAGGGGAAGAGAGGATGTCATTGTGTATTTTCACAATGACTCCATAAATCTTATTTATGTAAGTCCCAAATACAAAAGACAAATATACCCCTCAAGGGGGTATTTATAGAACTACCCCCGATACATATAAAATACGTATTTCTACGTATATGATAACAGGAATGTCTTCTTAGTCATCTCCCAAACTTCCTGAGCCGTGTTCATAAATAAGAAGCTCTGGCTAATATCATGCTACATAGAGTTGAGGAGCCATGACATAACTGTAAGGTCATCGGTCTCCCATTGTCTATACGTGGGATCAGTCTTGGCAGGTCCAACTGTATCCCCAGTAAGGTGGCCCTGCTTCCCCTGGCCTCCAATAAACAACCGGGCAGCCTATGCCCACTCCAAATAGTTCTTGTTGTCAAGTTTTACTGAGGTGATCTACAATCCGAGGTTCTCGTACGTCAATTGATGCACCAGAAACCCTCCCGTTCCACTGGAGGTAGCTTCCGTGCTAATATTGGACCCTGAGGGAATGTCTGGAGGAGGTGGCGGAGTTTCCATAACGAAATAAGTCGATGGAGTACCACGAAATACACTCTGGGCAAGAACAGAAGCCTAAAAAAGCAATCCGATAGCCAAGAAATGGCACAAAACCTCACGGGCAGCACAAAGAGGACACATCCTTCCACTCTTACCAGAAGAGCCTAAGAAAGGCCTTAAATCCCGATATAAGCGACGAATAGATGCAAAATAGAGCAACTGGGACCTGAAATTGGTAGAACTATTGCCCAAAATACCATAGAACCCATAGATAAAATAGGGTTTAGAAGTAAAAGGAGTTGTTATTGTTGGATTCTATGTACACCCATGTGGGGGTGTCTTAGTGGGCTGCGTTCCACTACCCCACGTGGGGTTTATTCTCTATTGCTTATGGGTTAAGTGATGGGCCCACCCACTTAACCCACAATCTCTTTATTTCATGTTAGTGGGTTAAGTGGTGGGCCCCCACTTGACCCACACGATTTCTCCTTTACTTGTAGAAGGGGTTTCCTCTACTTATAAATATTACTTATGGGAGATTGAATATTCACTTCAAGCTCCCCATTCTCTCTCAAACCCTAATCTCTTCTCTCCCTAACCTCCATCATCTCTCTCTCAATCTTTAGCATATTGGTGACAACCTCAAACAACAACAATTACTATTGCTGGAAGTATAGGCAACACACCAAAAATGCCCAATAATGAAGCCGACGGTAATATGATGAGAGAATCCTAATAAAACACTTAATCCTCAATCAAATGAGTCATGGGCATAATCAACATCTTCCTAGGTTTGTAGAGAACCAAATCGAAGGAAACAAAAACCCCTCATCAAGAAACCTGTCACGCCCCCAAATCCGATATCTGGTCATGTCGACCTTTCTCGTATCTTGAGACGCGATCTGATATACAAACGCGCAGTTAAACAAAATTAGTATCACGATGTAGCGGAAATACACCGAATAATTTTTCATTTTGTTTAAACAATCCATAAGATGAAACACACTTCATTGACATATTAATAATGTCAGAGGATCTCTCACCTCAATCAAAACCATAATATGTCCATAAAAGAAACATTGTATATATGTATCACGTTACCAATTACATGTTACTACACGGTCAAAAGACCTACATATTCTATGTATCCTTCTATAAGAAGAATTAAACAAAATATAACATCGTCTCTAGCGCATGCTTATTAACAGAAATGCTGGAAGTATCAAACCAACTTCCCCTTATCCCTTCTTGAACACAAAACATTTTAAAACATGAGCTAGGGCCCAGTAAGTATATTCCTCATGAATAAAACCACATAAATCATCGGCTTTTGTTTATTTTAAAACAAATACGATTGCAAATGAGTTTCACATGTAATTCGATAAAACTCAATTCTCTATTAATTATTTACGTATAACTCCGAATACAAACATGACCTCTCACATAATAGTTAACATTTCTCTTATCAGAATACTCGTGACCATTTCTATACAGTCAAACTATTGATTTTGATGTATCCGATACCAACATTCCATCGGTTCTAGTGTATGATGTCAACACTTCTAGCCTACAAGTATACTTCCTAATGTGCACACTAGTTGTTTTATTAGGTATCCTCTCTCCGGATTCCCTAATTTCCTTTTAGGTATAAATACCCGAGGGGTCTTATGAATGAGACAAAGCCTCTCCTTTAGGGGACTGGAACCCCAAGGGGTCTTAAAAAAATAAGACAACGCCTGATACTTTAGGGGACTAGAACCTCAAGGGGTCTCAAAGAAATGAGACAACGCCTCCAACTAATCTGATATTCCACATTCCCAATCACGTTCTTATTCATGTCCTTAATTATATTTATATACATAAAATAGTAATGTTTGTAGAAACATCTTTACATGCATAACATTTATATTTTTGCATTTTGAAACTAAAAATAAGAACATTTAAGCCCTATTAATATCCTGGAAAGCGAATACATAAAACGGATGAAAAACGTATATATCTCATTTTAAATGAATTTGAGCATAACTTCATCCAACTAAATAGATTACATATGTCCTCATCTTTCATAATTTCATACTTTTAAGATTACAAGAAATCATCAAAGCATTTACACATTTCATGCGGAAAATACAAGAATTGAGATTTTTCCTTGCTAAAATTTAACAGATAACAAGAATAACATTTTCAGACATATTTTCCAAAAATAATAGAATTTTCTAGAATTTTTCTACAATATTTTGTGAATTTTCTACTATTTTCAAAATAAAATAACATTTATAAATAAATAAATAAATAAATAATAATTAAATAAATAAAAAAATAAATAATTAAATAAATAAATAAAGGCATAAAATAAATAACTATGTACTTACCCGTGAATACGCTAGAATCCCGAATCCTTGAACCTCGTACGAAGTGAATCTCGAGGTAGCGTGTATCTCGACAGTGGGCCCCACAAAAAAAACTTTTCAAAGGACCTGAATATTTTCAGGAATTCTTAAGAATTTTCTAGAATTTCTTCTAGTTGATGATTTTTTTTGCAAATATTCTTACCTTGGGGGTTAGAATGCAAATACCCAAACTGATGTAATTTTCTCAAGGCATAGCCTTGTATTTATAGAGGTTGAAAACTCAGAACTTTTCATTCATTTCCAATGTGGGACTATAATTTTGAACATTGTCCATTTTTTTTTTCAAATTTTATATTTTTGATATCAAACTATAGCATATAAAAACTTAAAATGTTGCCCAAAACTAAACACAATAACTTTTAACTCACATGTCCGATTTGGACAAACTTGATATCGATAGAAAGCTATTGTTGAGACATTTAAAATGGCATACATATAATGTTTAAAGTATTATAAAAAGTCTATTATAATATTGCTAGAAATAGGGTCATTACAAAACCCCACAAAGAGTAGGAAACAACTTGGTTCAAGAAACCATTAAACTTGAATATTTAAAGAAGAATGGGAAGAAAACATCCAAGACAGCCCCAAAAAATTCCTAAAGGATAACCAAAAAACAGAGAAAAATAGGATCTATCTAATGGTGAAGGTTATAGCAGACCTCGATCTCTGTGTCAGTACGGCTGATGACGTCAGGTTGCCTCTGGTTTGCTTCTAAAAATGCTCCGGCAAGTCTTGATGATAGATGGCTCTGATACCAAGTTAAAATCAATGGAGGTTTAACCTGTCAAAAAAAAAATCAATGGAGGTTTTAGGGTTAGGGTTAGGGTTAGGTTAGAGTTGAGAGAGAAGAGAGAAGGATGTCATGCATATATCACGTGACTCCATAAATCTTATTATATGAAAGGGACATTACAAAAGACAAGTATACCCCTCACACCAAGGGTATTTACAGAACAACCAAATACGGTAAATTCATATAAAATACGTATCTGATAACACATTTAAGAAACCTGACGTGCAAACATGTACTATATAGAGGATGGAACACATCAACATTCTTTTAGAAATCATTTATTTAATAAAAACCATTAAAAAGAGTGACACTGCTGTATGTGCCAGGATGTGTTGACGCACGTGCCCATATTTTGATATGTCTGACACATCAATTAACCCTAAAAGTGTGGTATCTTTGTTACTCGTGAAAATCTACAAGAACCCACACAGCATTACATGTATGCATAACCATGCAAGCATTTAGCACTTGTAACGAGATAATCCTACTTCAATGTTTTCCATGACACAAAAATTGGTTAAATGGCAACACCAGATCCCATTTAATACTTCTTCATTTAGAATTTTTTTATTGGTCAAAATAAATTCTATGATCAGCATATATTGTGGTTCTCTTTTGCCCTTTATTTTCCCTAATCGTTCAGTGGGTTCTGATTGTAGGGTTCATCAGCAGCAAATAAAACGTTGGATGCCTTACAAGATGCTTGCGAGTCGCTTGGATCAGAGGGCATTAAGATTTCAATGGCAAATAGTTCAAATCCTGGGATACCTCCATCATCGTTGATGGCATTCCTGAGAAAGGTTGGGGCAATAAACTCTAGATTCCCCAAATAGTACTTTCTAGTTTCTACAACTCATAGATTCACTTTTTGGCACAATACTAGACTCAAAACAATCTAGCAGTGCTTCAGTCCTTTTCCTTCTGATTTGGTCCTTTGCTTTCATTGTTAAGATAAACCTGAAACTGCTTTTTTCCTAGAGTTTCTTTTCCCCCATACAAATTGATGTTTTGGTACATAGAGATGGGTGTCTATTATTTCCAAACACAGAATCAAGTTGCTGCACAGAAGACCTCCTGAATCTGATAGCAGACACATCCCAACAGTTAATTTGATATATTAAGGGATGGTTCTTTCACAAGGAAGTTGATCACCATCACCATGCCGGGACACTTCGTTCACTGGACATTTTCGTTTGTGTTGCTTTCTGAAGATGAATTGATTTTAGTAATTTATTTTGTTATAAAACAAGGGGAGTAATTGGGCCACCCCCTATTTTTGATATATGGGGCAACCTTATTAATTTTAGAGGGCAATTTGGTCTTTTAGGAAAACAAAAGATTTTCACTAAAAAGATCCGAGCACTCCATTTATGAAAAATAGGGGGCACTCAAATCATTCCTCAAAAGGAAAAAAAAGGGATTCTTTTCCCTTCTCCAAAAGCTTCACACTTTTGCTGAAAAATAGCAAACATGCCCTTTTAGCTATACGTGCATGACAATTGAATGCTTTAAAGCTTCTTTTTTGACAAGGCCATTTTTTGTATTTGACTGCAATACTTGTATTACTCTTTAATGACTGCAAAAAGAGAGCTTGCATCACTAGAAAGCAACACAGAGGCAAACAGATTGAACTAGCCTGCCCTTCTTTGGTACAACTACGATGCCTTCATGTTGCTTCTAACAATGGATCACCAGTCCCATTGTAGGGGGAGAATCGGTGCACTATAAACTTCTTCGGCACCTTGCTATTTTAGATGATGTCAGCAAAAGGGAAGTCTTGTGAGGCACGGGTGGATATCAACATCATCTTGTCTGTTGGCTTCTGCTTGCCAATTGCCACGATTTCGGTCATCTCATCTCGGTGTTTCCTCATTATGTCTGCTATCTCCAAATAGGTCGGCCTGGGGAGATTTGCGGTAGTCATCGTAAGTCTGTTCCAAAGGAACACGAGGGGGGATCTTTCTTTCTGATTTGCTTGGAATTTGTGGTAGTTTGGCTTGCTACGCCTTTTTTCCTTAAAAGTCAACAACCAAAGTTGACGGATTCTTCATCTCGTTGATCAATATCTAGCTGCTCTGGGTGAATTTTCGTTGTAGGCCTCTTGTCGAGACTTCGGAGGAGGAGCTCGTTCTCCTTTTGGATTCATTGACATACTTCTTTTACTCGGTTACTTAATTTCTCCATCACCTTTAGAAGGTATTGGAAACTGAGGTTTGGTGTGGCAGCACCGATTGCAATGGATGCATTTCCACACTCTTCTCGTCTGAACCACGATTGCAAAAGATTGTGATACTTGTTTCGAGATCCTACAGATGACGCCAAAAGATGTGGGTAATTTTGTAGTTCCTACAATCCCAAGTAAGTTGGAATGAACGAGAAGAGGGTCTTTGTAGTCTCCTTTCCTAAATAGATGCGGTGTGGTACCTATAAAGACACTTCGATGCTCAATTAAGAAGAGGGAGATGAAGTTGTAAATGAACTGACTTCAGTTGTGATGATCATACCTTTGCATACAATGTTTATTTAATAGAATATGGGAGGAGTCATTGGACTCTCTGTAGGAAACTTTCCATTGTAGGAGTCAAACCAGTCCAAGGAAAGCTTGCACTTGTAGTGTGCTACGTCATGGAGAGTCCAATTCTAAGAGGATTTGACTCTCTTAGGAAGCTTTCTATCACTAATATTGACCTAGTAATTAGAGAAAATCTCCTAAGTTATGCCCGTTTTCCCAACTATGTCTCCCAACTGTGATAGATTTGCTCAGATTCCTGCTAATCAATGAGATACCTGCAGCTTGCATGGAATCTTATGGGAGTATTAGTAAACAAATGAAATTAAAGTACAATATAAATTGGGTCCCATGGGGTTGTTATAATAGGTCGACAGGTCGCGTGCCGCTAGGTCGGTGGGTGCACTGGTTCTGTGCCTAGTTACTGGCTTATAATGATACTGTGGTGACGTGAATGGCTGATCCTTTAACCTAATATTACCTTTACAACTACATATGCTAAAAGGAACCACGCATTTGTTTGTAGCTTAGTTGTAGGAAACATCTATGTAGGGTGATGCTCCTGCTTTAGAACCGCACTTCTAACTTAGGGGCTCTTCAGACTCACGGTTTCACGTTGATAGAAACCCAAACTTGTTTGAGACGGACTCTTGATTCGTTAAACAAGAAGCATGTGACATGAAATTTCGGAAACAAAGTTCAATGATTCTCCTATGTCGTGAAGAACTTGAGAAGTTATAAGACAATGCATTCTACCAAAAAAATAACATTATAAACTTCAAATAAATTTATTAATCACTTAATTATCAAATAATTTGGACATTAGACAAATATTATGTATGTATCATTGTTAGAGTTCTTAGTTTATTTACTTTATGTTTATATTACATAGTTGGGCTTTGTGTAGAGTGTTGGGCCCATATGTTCTATTAATGTAAGTGGGCCTACACCACTTAAGTGACTAGTATATATATCACAATGAGGAGGCTAAACTATCTAAGTTTGTAACTCTCTCTCTTTTTCTTTCCTCTTCTCTTCTCTTTCTTCTCTCAAACCCTAGGACTTCTTACAATCATCATCATCTTAAACCTTTTCCCATCGGTATGGGGTCGGCTTCACGAATCTAGTTCCTCCATTCATTCCTGTCTAAAGCCATCACTTTCATTAAGTCAAGTTTTTTGAAATCTCCTCTCAGAACCTCACTCCATGTTCGTTTTGGCCTTCCCTTTGCCGTTTTAAACCTTCCTACTTGCACATTCCTCCTCATTGGTGCTGTCATTGGTCTTTGTTGTACATGACCAAACCATTTCAATCGACCTCCCCTCATTTTGTCACCTATTGGGGCTACTCTTATATTTCACGAATGCATTTATTTGTACTTTTGTCTTTCCTTGTCTTACCACACATATATCTCAACATCCTCGTTTCGGCTTTACTCACTTTATGAACATGTTTCTTGATTACCCAATATTTTTCTATACTCACTTCAAGGTATCTCTTTGTTGTCAATTTTAACTGGCGGGTCATCTCTACATCCATCCTTACTAAAATCACATTCCATGTACTATCTTGGTTTGACTTATTTTAGACTTTTAGATTCTAAAACATTCTTCCAGAGTCCTAGTTTTGCATTTACCTTATTCCTAGTCTCGTCAACTACTACTATATCATCTGCAACTCACATACACCAAGGGACCTCGTCTTGGATATTAGCTATGATACCCGGATACCTGTACATGGCCATCGTATCCGTGTCGACACGATACGACACCGGACACGACACCGATACTCCACCGATACGTATCCTTCATAAAAAGTTGAAAAAATTAGAAAAAATAAAAAATTTGAACTACAAAATAGGATACTCATATCCGTATCCGTGTCCCTGATTTTGGAAAATGTCAAGTCGTATCCCCGATTCCCGTATCCGTGTCCGTATCCGTATCCGTATCTGGACATCATAGGATATTAGTAGTTACTTAATTAATAACTAAAGCAAATATGTATGGTCTTAGGATCGATCCTTCGTGTAATCTCATTGTGATTAGAAACTTAGTCTCACTGTCAATTGTTCTAACACTGGTTTTTGTTCCCTCATACATATTCTTGATGATGCAATATATTTATTTGGGGTTCCCTTCTTTCCCAATGCTCACCAAATTAATTCTATAAGACTCTATCATATGCTTTTTCTCAGTCAATAAAGGCCATCTAAAGATTCTTCCTCTTTAATTTGAACTTTTCCATCATTTGTCTTAGTAAGAAAATTGCCTCGATGCCTTCCCCAAATTTGTTTTCAAATAACCTTTGTCTTTTGTCTTAATCTTTGCTCCATCACTCTTTCACATTGTTTCATAGTGTAGTTCATAACTTCGATGCCACTATAGTTTGTGTAGCTCTTTACGTCTCCTTTGTTCATGCATATATGCACCACAATTCTTCTCCATTCATCTAGCATTTTTCTTGTTTTAAAGATAGTTAAATAACTTAGTAAGCTAGGACAATCCAATTCTTCCCATGGATTTTCACACCTATATTGGGATACCATCGGCCTTGCATATCTTCATCTTAGCTAAAGTTGTTTTAAGGCTTCCTTATAAAACCCACTTCCTCGCTTCCGCTCTCGTCTCGGGCAACTAAGGTTTGTAGATACATGAGTATGTATTCGCTCCAACCCAATCATAAGCAAATACATACGTGATATTGTAGATCAATAGCTACAGGTAGTGACGTGATGGAATTATGCAAATAACCGATTTTGTATGAATGTGCTAGAATTCCCATTAAATTACTTATATTAATAGTGATTTTAGTATAGTAACACAATTTTTTCTCAAATTTTATAATTGTTTTAATTCTTTTTATTTATAATTTAAAAATAGTTCCTTTTTTGAAAATAACATAAGCCTATGGATCTGGTAGATCATCCTCATAAGCCTTATCCCAACAATATGGGGTTGGCTTGACGAATCTTATTCCTCCATTCAATTTTGTCTAAAGCCATCTCTTCTGTTAAGACAAGTTTCTTAAAATTTCCTCTCAAACTAAATCCACGTCCATTTCGGCCTTCCCCTTGCCTTTTAGACCCTTTTGCCTTGCACATTCCTTCTCAGTGGTGTTGTCATTGGTAGATCTACCATCCATTGATCTAGCATATATAATTAATTGAACCCTAATTGTACACTTGGTTTCTTGAGAATTTTTTTTTCTTGCAATTATGGGCTTTCCCCAAAAATCACTAAAAGAAGCACAAAATCTCACAGTAATTTGATCATAGATCCACGGATTTGATAGATTGTCGATGGATCTATGATCCTACACTTGTTTAGGTTATTTTTGCCCCCAAAAAATCATTAAAGTTTGACATAACTCAGCCAGAGCAGGACATGGCTCCGGCGAGCTTCAATCCTTTGGTTTAAGGCTTAAATTCGAGTTTTTTCAAACAAAAATTGTGCAAAAATGTTTGTATTTTGGTTGATTTATGATGAGTGGATTTTAGTTTGAAATAGTGGTTAGAATGACCACAATGTGAAACAACGATGGTTTTAAGTTTCTGTCTGCAACTTGTCGTTATTCTTCGCTACATATTATGTTACAACAAACTGCATATGTAGGAAACTCTGATATTCACCCTATATGTCGTATTGTATTCTTCAATAAACAGTACATGTCATACGGTTATTATAATGTGTATAGATATTTAGTACCATACTTGAGTGAGGGTTTATTTCCCCAAATACATGTTAATAATAGCTTGAACAAGAAAAGGTAAATAAATCTTAATTTTACAAAAAGTTTTGGGCAACCAGCAGTTTATTGTGTTTTTCTCTCCACAGAACTCTTCGACAACGGGGGTCGTCTTGGAAGACTTTGATACTGCCTTCGTCAACAAGTTCTACCACAGCCACCTTGATGATCTGTGTAAATTAGGCTATATTCGTGAATGTTGCACTTAAATATTCCTCATAGAACAGTGTATTTCTTATTCACAAATGTTTATTATTTTAATGCAGCAAATATCAACTCCTCATCAATAGTGGCAGCTGCTTCTCTGGTAGCTCGCACCCTTTACATTCTTGCCAATGATGACAAGGAATTAAATACAACAGCACTGAGTTCTATTAATGTAAACTCCTCTTTGGTTGAGGAATTGTTGGGGTGCCTATTGACCTGTGAACCAGGACTATCTTGCAGGCTGGTGAAGGAATATATTGCACCTACCAATACCTGTCCGAACCACTATGTTGGTGTTCTCTTGGGTGCGCCCTCCTCCACACCGGATCCCAAATATGTGAGTGATATATCTCGATTCCTGTGGAATTTTCTGGCTGAGAGAACATCTACTCCTGGGCAAAATATGAGTTCTTGCTCCCGAGATTGTAGCAACAACGGTGAAGTATGCATCAGAGCAGAAACAGATGGAAAGGGCTCCTGTATTATCTCTACAACTAGGTATTTTACTAATTAAGGAAATCTAAGCAACAGCATAGCAATGCAAATACCAATCTATTATGACATTATTTGGATGGACAAAAAATATAGCAAAGCATTTAGAAAATATGCTTAGGATGGATGGTTATGATCATCCAATCTGTTTCATAATCCATTATATGTTGGATCTTACTGGCTGCATGTATGACATGCACACTCGTGAGGTACTATGGATCTCCTGATGCTCGAATTTGGTTGAAGCATGCACTTTATACTCACCTCAACTTGATAACTTGTGTCTCTTCGTGTCAAGTATAATTCTGTAGGGACCTGCTGAAATCTCTGTAAGCCTTGGTAACGTTGTTAATTAATCATTTCAGGTACATTCCGGCATATTCGACGCGGTTGAAGTTTGAATCTGGAACGTGGAGTGTGATACCGCCGAATGTTTCTGATGCCTTGGGTATGGTGGACCCTGTATGGACAGAAAGCTTTTGGAATGTCATTGGGCTTCGTGTCTACACAGTCCAGAATGTAGTTTACGACCGTTTCATTCTTCTTGGAGGGATTGCCATCACAGTTTTGGCTTACCTTGCAATAGTAGTCACCAGAACCTTCATCACAAAGGCCCTCAAGCGCGATTGAGGGAAAATAGTTCTGAGAGCCTTAGAGAAACCTCCATATTGGCAGTGGGAATATGGAAATGGAATCCATTTGAAAAAAACCGTCCCATTAATCCTGCAACTCCAGAGAGCAATTATGTGTAATATGCAGTCGCATCTTTAGAAATTCATGGGGTTTTGGGTTGATTGTTGACTAGCCGAAGCTCATATATTTTACAACCTTCAGAAAGATTTACAAGATCGTCTTAACTAACAAGAAAAAGGAAATACATGTCTTTGCCTCTTGGCCAAGAGATGCAGTGAAACAAGATGTTTTCATAAACCATCTGGTCCCAAAATCTCTCAGCATGCCTTTCAATCCAGGCCGTTGAATGAACAATGTGTTGTTGGCTGGGTCATGAAAACAATATACTTGCTCTATTTGTTGTCTGAGTAAGTGGGTCGCGTCCATTTAATCTACGACGGGTGCATCACAAATTGGCCCCCTGTTAAAATTGCATCAATGATATAATAGATAAATACTAATGCTAATAAACTGTAATGTAAGGGGAAGTTTATCACTACATTCATTTCATTCATCATTGTTAGATGTACGATTAAAGAATGAGATTTGGGCCGCATTTGGGTAAGCTTAAGGGGGTGTTTGGATCAGCATATTTAGACTTGAAAGTCCTTTTATCCACAAAAATATTTTTTCCAAAATAATAGATTGTTTGGATGACCATTTTTAAAAAGTATTTGTTCCATAAAATATATTTTTAAGCCAAAAAATCTTTTTATGAAAAAAAGCTGTAAGCTGTTTTTCAAGTGAAAAGACATTTTAAAATTTTGCTAGCTCAACGAACACAATAAACAAAGAAACAGTTTTTGGTAGAAGTCCCCTTCCAAAAATATAGAGACATTATATTGGTGGGGCTAACTAAAAGAAGATAAAGACATTTTGCATTAATGATGATCCAAACGGCATTTTTAAGAAAAACACATTTTCAAAAATATATTTTTAGAAAAGTCATTTCTTTTAAATAATTTTTTTGAAAAATGACAATCCAAACACTCCCTAAAGCTTATATGTAGTGCTGACACAATAGCACTTAATGTAAAGTGCTTGAGTTGTTTAGGCTGTTTGTTGACCATACAAGAAAAGTGCGTCTTTCAGTAAAAGCCCTTCTATGTTTTTTTGGTGGTAAAAGCAAAAAAAATTGAAGTTTTGGTATTATAATAAATTTAAGGTTAAACTTATAAAGAAATTATTTTAAGAACCAATTCAGTAAAAGCAATTAATTATGGCCGGAGTTTATTGGGTTATTAAAAAATACTTTAAAATTTTTAACAAACTTATAATGTTTTTGAGAAGCACCTAAAACCTGTTATCAGCTAGCATATTGTAGCTTTTAAGCTTATCTACTTGCACAAAATAAAACACCCATGCCTGGATGAAAAGTTCTCATGTCAACAGATTTGTTAGTGTATGCAACTTGGACCATCCAATTGGTACATTAATGAGGTGATTTTATTCTTCGTTCAATCAGTCGGACATCCTAAAATTCCCTTAATACTACTTTGAAAAGACCTAGAGGGGGGTGAATAGGTTAATTTTAAAATTATGCTAAGTTGATTATTAAGATGCAAGAATAAGCTTAAGCAGGAGCAAAACAATAATCAACTTAAGCAAGAATGAGATACAGACAATCAATCTACAACGAAAAGATTTATAGTGATTCGGTATATCTACACCTATATACGCATTCTCGTTAGAGGTGTTCTAAATCAAGCTATGAAGTCCTCATTAGTGCATTGCCGCTATAGTACATTTCTCTTTTAGCATATATGGTTGTTTTTCTTCACTTGTTTTTCACCATTAAATTTTTCAGTTCTCAACTTTTAACATGAAATTAATTTATAATGAGTATCAACCATTACCTAATGAAAGAGAAATAAAATCTTGAAGAAAAATAAGTATAGGATGGATCAAACACACTTACCTTAAGGTTTCTTGAACTTTAATGAAAATTGAAAGTTTTTTCAAATTTGAAAGTCATTGGATCGTCGTTTCCTCGGAGTATGTTCTTCTAATCGGAGTCCCCATCAATTCTCCCTTCATGCTCGAGTGCGATCGGTGCCCGGATGAAGGTTTGATTGAGATTTCTCTTTTCTTTAATGGAGTTTGGTTTGTGAAAACTTCTAAAGCTTTAGGGTTTTCATAAATAAGTTTAGGGAAGGATTAGGGTTTCTATTTTAGTGGAATTCGTAACTATCAAAGGGATAACTTTTTCAATCCTCAAAAACTTATATTTTACACTACTAGTGGGTTAGAAATGGGCCCAAGGCCCATATATATCAATAGGCTTCATTTAAGATTATTATTAAGCCCAAAGGCCTCTAGATTGGCCATACGGGCCCACCCAATAATTATAACACAAATAATTATTCATTAATTCAATTAAACTATATTATATAATTTAAATCTTCATACAATAAGGTATTGACACATAGCACAGACTAAATCATTTAACATAGTCTAAATAAACAAAAATCATAAGAAGTTCAAAGCCTCGAAAAAGTTTCAAGATGACCTCGGAATGACCCAAAAAGTGGTCCCACACTCCTATTAAATAAATAAAATATAATTAAATATTATTTTTGAAAATAAAAGAATGGTAGGAAAGTTTAAAAAATTACGAAAATACTATTTTTGTCAAAATCTCCCGAAATCTTCAACTAGAGTTTTTATATCTCAGAAAAGGTTTCAAATTTCACAGGTAAGTTGGTAAGGATAAAATAGGAATATTTTTGGTGTCTCGGGCCCACAAAATAATTTTTTTATAAAAGTTCTGGACTGTTAGCTGGGGAAAGAAAAAGTCCCCTGCAAGTTATGGTTCATTATTTTTAGTAAGAAATTTAGCCATAAAGAGCGAGTTTCAAAAATAGCAGGTGTTTTCAAAGTTGTCAGAATGAAACCAAGTTAAATACACATACTCAAGCATGATATAAAACTATAAAAATAATAATAGAAGTCTGGAAAAGGTTTAGATTTTCATTATTAGGTGAATTTATCATAATACCCTATAACAAAAGTTCAGGGTATTATAATAAGTGTTTATTTTAGATCGAGGAAGTTCAGTTCCTTAGACACGTGATTAAAGCAACAAGCATTTCAGTAAACCTAGCAAAAGTTTAGGCAGTTTCCACTTGGGAGCGACCGAAGACCATTTCAGAGATATGCAGTTTTCTTGGACTCGCAGGCTACTATAGACGTTTCGTTGAGGGATTCTCGAGTTTGGCAGTACCAATGACAAAGCTGACCAAGAGAGGCGAAAAGTTCATATGGACCGACCAGTATGAAGCATCATTTCAGGAGCTGAAGACTCGGCTTATGATAGCCCCAGTCTTAACTATACCAGACGGTGGAGCCAACTATGTGATCTACAGTAACTCTTCTCCAAGCGGACTTGGTCGTGTGCCTATGCAGAACGGGCAAGTTGTGGCCTACGCTTCAAAGCAGTTGAAGATTCACGAGCAGAATTACCCGACGCATGACTTGGAACTTGCAGCAATTGTTTTTGCCTTGAAGATTTGGATACATTACTTGTACAGCGTATAATTTGAGGTATACTCGGACCATAAAAGTCTAAAGTATATTTTCACCAAGAAAGAGCTCAATTTGCGACAAAGACGATGGAGGGAGTTCTTGAAGAACTACAATTTCGCGTTGCACTATCATCCGGGCAAGGCTAACATAGTTGCAGACGCGTTGAGTAGATAGACTCGAGGGACATTAGCAAGTATAGCCTTACAGCAGCATAGGTGGACAGAGATCCTTGAAGAATATAACTTCCATATAGACCGATGAGGTGATAGGGTGATTATTTTCAGTATTGCCGCTCAGCCAACCATTATTCCAAGGATCATTGAGGCTCAGACCAGCAACTCAGAGATCAAGGCTACACGAACAGAGATTTTCAAAGGCTTAAGACCAGAAGGTTTTACTATCTAGCCAAACGGCAACATCTGATTTAACGAACGATTATGCGTGCCGGACGATGCCAACCTTCGGGAGGACATCATGTCAAAGGTGCACCGCTCCAAGCTCACCATTCATCCCGACTCTACGAAGATGTACCAGGATTTGAGATGCCAATTTTGATGGAGAAGGATGAAGAGAGACACCGCCTCTTTCATTTCCAGATGTCTCACTTACCAGCAAGTGAAGACAGAGCACCAGAGACCAGCAGGACTTTTACAACCATTACCAGTGGTGGAATGGAAATGGGAACATATCACGATGGACTTCATGACAGGATTACCGAAAACTCATCGGGGATTTGACGCGGTGTGGGTGATTGTGGACAGACTGACAAAGTCTACACATTTTCTAGCTATGAAGGCAACCAATAAGGTGCCAACGTTAGCACAACTCTATGTTGACAAGGTCGTTAAACTTCATGGGATTCCCCTTTCAATAGTGTCAGATCGAGACCCTCGTTTCACCTCTCGATTCTAACAGGGACTGTGCATACCATGATTTCACCACCATGGCACGTGGTAGATTTAGGGCATGATAGTCCTTCATTGGACACTTCAAAGAATTTCAGACCAACTGGCGGTCTATGACTAGCTGGCGGCCCGTGACTAGTTGGCGGCCTATGACCAACTCGCAGCCCAGAACAAGCTGGTGGCCTAGAACCAGCTGGTGACCCAAAACTGGCTGGCGGCCAAGAACCACCTCGCAACCCAAGATCTCCTGAAGGTCCTAGAACCAACTCGCAGCCCAGAACCAGCTCGCGGCCCAGAACCAACTGACGGTCCAGAACCAGCTCCCGGCCCATAACCAACTCGCGGCCCAAAACTAGCTAGCGGCCCAAAACAAGCTGGAGGCCTAGAACCGGCTGGTGGCCCAGAACCAGCTCGCGACCATAACCATCTAGCGGCACATAACCAGCTAGCGGCCCAGAATCGGTTAGCTGCCCAGAACTAGCTCGAGGCCCATAACCAGTTGGCGGCACATAACCATCTTGCGGCCTAGAACTAGCTCACGGCCCAGAACCAGCTAGCGGACCAAAACTAGCTAGTAGCAAATAACCAGCTCGTGGCCCAGAACCAGCTCACAGCCCAGAACCAGCTAGCGGCCCAAGAACTCCTAAAGGTCCCAGGCCACATGATAACCCAATTCCAACTGACAGCCCGAGACCCCCTGACAGCCCCAGACCAACTGGCGGACCACGATCACCATAAGGGCCCGGATCGTCGAACTGTGCAAATCCACCAGTCGAGCCATACTCGCTAGATACTCATGGGCCCCGGAATAAAGACAGGGGGTTCTAAGATAGACAAGCACGATCTGGGCCGGCCCTCCCCTTGTGGGATGAAGAGGGACGCTCAGCAAACATAGAAATAAATCGCTAATAGGAAGCGGAGAAGAAAAAAAGTGAGCGAGCCGCCTCTGGCCCAGCCAATGAAAAGAGGCTTGAAAACAGAACAGAGAGAGGGGGTCTATAAATAGAAGACCCCTTCCTTATAGAAAAAGGACTTTTCCAAAAAACAACTCCCTTACAAGAGAAGGGGGAAGACTTCCTTACAAAGAAGACCTTTGAGAAAAGAACCAAATCAGATCCAAAAAGAGAGAGGGATCGGGAAAGGAGAAATCAGAAACTATATTTTCCTTTCCTTGAGAGATAACCTTTATGTGTGTCTTGCCGCAGTGGAGCCTTTCCTGACTTGATCTTCAGAGTGTCTTTGGCAGGTACACCAACCCCTTTGCTTCGGAGGATGCGATCGAGGAGTAGGAGTGGATCTTGAGTTGCAGTGGGCGAAAGGATGGAGTCTTGAAGATGGAGAAGGCTTTCTACAGCCACTCTCTCGTTGGCGAGTGACTTCAACCTTGCGTAGGCGACTTTCTTAGAGTCGGACATCTTTCACTCAAGATTTGTAAAGCTGCTTGGAGTATGAAGAGGTTTTAGGTATCAAAAGAAAAGATTCTATTAATAGAAAGTATATGTTGACTTTGAGGGTGGAAGGGTGAGATTATAATTTTTGCCCCCACATTTTTGGCGCCGTCTGTGGGAAGTGACAAGATGCTTTCCAGCAAGATAGAGAAAAAGTGATGGTGGTGACACAACAAACCAGTGCCTGAAGAAGAGAAATCGCAAATCGCAATGCCGACCTAAGAGACACCATAACAGAAAGAAGAAGAGCAAAGAATGATCAGGAGGCTCAACAGTTGGAAATAGAGAGACTACGAAGAGAGAATGATCAGCTCAGATGTCAAATAGAGAAGCAGCCCATCAACACAGACTATGCATCAGATAACAACGGCAAGGAGCACCCAGTAAAGCATCGAGACGTACAAGAAGCCACCGGAGGAACTCTGCCTTAGAGGAGTCTGACCTCAGGAATCATCGGCACAAAGAAAGGAATGAATCCCTCACCAAGAGGGTGGTAGAGCCAGACCCCACCTACTACGGTGGAAGCTCCCAATCTTCGAAATTGGTTACTAAAGAACAAATAGCAAACCTGGTCGCGGAACTACTCGGCAAGAAGGAGACGCTCGCCGATAAGATGATAGCTATAGCAACTCGCGTACCTCGGGATTCTCCTTTTGTGGAGGATATTCAAAAATATCAAGCTCTGAGCTCATTTTCTTATCCAAAGTACCCGACCTATGCGGGAACATCCGACTCGGTGAACCACGTGCTACGCTTCAGAAAGGCGATGACCATGTGGGAGTTTGAGGACCGACTACTGTGCCGAATGTTTTCCTCCACCTTAAGCGATGGAGCCCTCGTTTGGTTCAATCAACTGCCTCCCCGGTCAATCCGCAATTTCACCGAGCTTAGCACCAAGTAACAAGCTGTGCAGCAAGGATGTGGACATACTCTTCGACACCAAGAAAAACTCCAATGAGACGATCAGGGAGTTTACCAAGAGATTCTAGGTGGTGATGATGACAGTAGAGCAGTGCGACAATAAGCACTCCATCACTGCTTTTCAGAAAACCCTTCTAGTCGCTGCTGATCTCTATCGATCTTTGACCAAGAATCGGCCTATGAATATGGAAGCGATATTCGAAAGAGCAAAAAAATATGCCAAGCTGGAGGACAACATCTATCGGCATGGACAGAAGCCAGATGCATCTGTCCATGAAGTGTCGGAGTCTCCAAAGGGAGAGAAACTAAAAAAGACATAAAAAAAAGGAAAAGACAGGGTGGTGGCAAAACCACTAAGGATAGTGAGGCTTGGAGATCGAAGAGAGTTCGCCTTGTTGAATACATCTCTTGGCCAAGTGCTCAATCAAATCAAAGACGAGAAATACGTGAGATGGCCCCAGCCCATGAATCAAGAGACGAAGGACACGAGAGATAAGAACAAGTTCTATGATTTTCACAAAGATCATGGACACGACACTGATAAATACTGGATCCTACGACATCGGATTCAAGATTTGATCTAGCGAGGCTACCTAAAGTAGTTCTTAGCCTAGGAGGAAGTCGCAGAACAGGGGGTCAGGCCCCACGTTGGGGCACCACCAGCTCATGACAACTACAACGCACCACCCAAGCATGGAGCGATTATTGATGTCATACACGGCGGCATCCAACAACTATCACGCAAGGAGGAAGAAAGACAACGGAGGGCCAAGATCCGAAAGCTTCAGGAAGCTAAAGATGTGTACAACCTAGGCGGAGGCCCCCGAATGTTCGAGCCAATAGATCCTACTGACACAAACATGGATTCCATCATCAGCTTCTCCGAACAGGATCTAGAAGGGGTAGAGCATCTACACGATGACGCCCTGATCCTGACCCTCCCGATTGGCACACATGAAGTGCATCGCATCTTGGTGGATCCTAGAAGCTCAACCGAAATCCTATTCATCGAAGCATACAGGAGAATGGGGCTGCCCTCTACCTCACTAGAGCAATCCAACATCCCAATGATCAGATTCAATGGCCAGAAGGTGTACGCTTGGGGAACAATCACGCTGCCAGTCAGATCTGGCTCGGTAACAACCATGACTCAGTTTATGATCATCGATACTCAATCTCCCTACAATGCCATTCTCGGGCGAGGATGGATTCACGAGATGAAGGCTGTCCCTTCTATCTACCACCAGATGATCCGGTTTCCCACCGAGCAAGGTACGATGGAGATCAGGGGAGACCAGATGTCAGCCAAGAAGTGCTACTCGATAGCTCTCACCTCAGCGAGCTCGCTACCAAAGGCAGAAGGCCGTCGTCCGGAGCGAGATCACTGTGGAATGCTTCTACCCGATGTTCCTTGCAGCAAAAAAAGACGTGTTCGTTTGGTCACTTGAAGAGATGCCGGGAATCGACCCCGAAGTCTCTTGCCATAAGCTGAACTGAAATTAGGGTTTTTCCACGTCGTTGGATACGAAAACCCTAAAGTTCAACAATATTTATAATTTCTCCGAATTGGTTCACTTAATCTGCAAAAATGCAGACTTGCACAGTGGCTCGTGTCGGATATCGTCCGCACTCAGGGTTAAGGCAAATAGTTGAACAACTAACAAAAATCTGCTTAGAACAATGGGGAGGTGAGAATGGTGATTTGATCGATTTTAAAACATATTTTTGGAGATAAAGGTTATATGACGAATTTAAGCAAAATCTAAAAAATCAAATAACAAAACCTTGAAATAAATTTAACAAGCTTTATTAATCACAATTCAAGAATAATCTGCATTAAACACTTTAAATAACAAAAATCAAATTTATTCTAGAAAGCAACAACTTAGAGAGAGAAAATTAACAAAACCTAGAGAGAGAAAGGGATTTATAGAGAGAGAAGGTAAGAAATAAGAGAGATGAATTAGAGAGAAGCTTACCATTGAAGAGGTAGATGGTGCAACTCTGATTGGATAGACCTCAATAGGATTGAGGATTGTAGCCTTTGATTGTGGCGGATGGAATGGGCACTAAGGAGACGTTGTTGTTTGATGCTTTGCACCTCGAGTGGAGCCATTAATGGTGAGCTCGTCGGAGTTGCTCGCCGGAGAATAAGGGTGAAGAAGAAGAGAAAGAAAAAAGAAAGAGAGGAAGAGAAGGAGGAGGGAACCAACCTAAGAAGGAAAGATCGTAGATCTCCTGTAGAATCCTCCATGTCCAAGAAAAGATCGAATATCACGCACAGATTTAGGAATTGGTAGGGTCGAGATAATATCAATCTTAGCTTTGTCGACCTCAATACCCTTGTCAGAAATGACATGTCCTAGCACGATTCCTTTCTTTACCATGAAGTGGCATTTTTCCCAATTTAGGACAAGTCGCTTATCCTGACATCTTGCGAGTACCAGACTCAGATGTTGGAGACAGTCATCGAAAGAGGATCCAAAGATGGAAAAGTCATCCATGAAAACTTCTAAGAACCGTTCGACCATGTCCGAAAATATACTCATCGTACACCTTTGAAAAGTCACAGGTGCATTGTAGAGGCCAAAAGGCATGCGACTGTAGGCAAAAGTGCCAAAGGGACAGGTGAACGTGGTCTTCTCATGGTCCTCGGGTGCAATGAGAATCTGATTATATCCCGAGTAACCATCTAGGAAGCAATAGTAGGAATGACCTGCTAGACGTTCCAACATCTGATCAATGAATGGGAGAGGGAAATGGTCCTTCCGGGTGTTGGTATCGAGCTGTCTGTAGTCAATACAGACTCTCCATCCTTTCTTTAAGCACTGGGTGACCATTTCTCCTTGATCATTTTCTACAACAGTGAAACCCACCTTCTTAGGTACGATATGGATTGGACTCACCCATTTGCTATTAGAGATGGGGTAAATGATACCCGCATCTAGCAATTTTAGAATTTCATCCCGTACTACTTCTTTTAGGACTGGATTTAACCTCCTCTGGTGCTCTCTAGACATCTTAGAGTCATCTTCAAGATAAATGTGATGTTGACACACAGAAGGGTCTATCCCACGAATG
Organism: Euptelea pleiosperma; assembly: GCA_035048495.1. NCBI lineage: Eukaryota > Viridiplantae > Streptophyta > Magnoliopsida > Ranunculales > Eupteleaceae > Euptelea > Euptelea pleiosperma. The sequence goes on from CM068543.1 coordinate 40,174,469, forward strand.
TCATCAATGGTCCATCCTATGGCTGATTTGTGCTTCTTTAGCAACATAATCAGTCTCTCTTTTTGGGACGCAGATAGGGCAAAAGTAATGATGATAGGATAAGTCTCTTCAGAACCAAGATAAGCATAAGATAGTTCAGAGGGTAGAGGCTTAAGCTCGAGTTTTTGATTAGTGGAACTTGATTCTTCCTCCTCTACTGAGATAGAGTTGACAGTAGTAGGATCTCTGATCATGGTTAGCAGAGGCTCGTACTCAACAATAGGAGGAGGAGTAAAAATCAATGTAACTGACTCTTGGATAGTATTGTCCTCAGAAATTGCTGACTCCCATTGGAAGTCAGTATCAAAGTGCTCTTGGCACTATTTTAAGATATCTTCGGTAGAGTCCTGAATTAGACTCTCAACGGCACACAATTCATCTGTCACATCGCGATCGGCATCCTGTCGCATAAGTGGAAAGATGTTAACCTCAGCTTTTAGGTTGTCGAAGGCAATTGACATATTCCCGTCCCTACACCCGATGTGTGCATTCGCGGTAGCAAGGAACGGTCGGCCTAGAATGACCGGGATCCGATTATCCTGACACGGTCCTGTGTCGAGGATGATGAAGTCTACAGGGTAGTAAAAGTCAACTACTTTCACTAGGACATCTTCAATAATTCTTCGTGGAATTTTTATGGACTGGTCGGCCAGCTTCAGAGTGATTTTTGTTGGCTTCATATCCTTGAGGCCTAACTGCTTGTATACCGAAAATAGTATGAGATTGACACTAGCTCCTAAGTCCAACAAAGCTGTGCAACTAAAGTTATCACTAATTTCACACTGCACAGTAGGACTTCCCGGATCCTTATGCTTAATTACACTATTACGTTGGATGAACGCTGTAGATTTTTTTGCCAAAAAGGCATCTTTGGGTACATGCGTACGCCGTTTGACAGTGCATAATTTTTTCAAAAATTTGGCATAAGAAGGAATCTATTTGATAGCAGATAGGAATGGGATATTGATCTGGACGTCTTTGAAAATGTCTAAGATCTCTGAAAATTGCTAATCTCTTTTGTCTTGGACAAGTCTGTCCGGGAAGGGAGGCTTAATCCGACAAATAGATTTGTCCTTCGCCTTATATCTCTGCACTGGGATTCTAGATTTTGGTGCAGGTTTCGCAGCATCAGAGGTGGATTTTGAAATGTGTTCCTCTATGCTGGGTATAGGAATAGGAGCGGGAGATGGCTCTGAAGGTTCTTTTACTCCCATATCCATAGTTTTTCCAGATCGGAGTGTGGTCACAGCTTGTATCTCTCCTTGATAGTTTGGATTTTGGGACTGGGAACCGACCTCATAAACTGTGCCCTTGGCATTCCCTTTAGGATTTGCAATAGGTTGGCTAGGGAAGATGCCTTTGGCTTTCTCAGCTTCTAAATTCCTGAGACGCTGCTCGAGGCGCTGCGTGGACTGGGTTTGTTGCACAATAAATTGTGATAGGAGGTCTTTCAGACCTAGTTTAGGAGCAACTTGAGCAACCAGTTCACGATTTGAGCTCATAGGGGTAGAATAATTGTAGGATTGAGGTCCAGTTTGACTTAACTGCATATTCTGGGGATTCTGGTTAGGTGCTTGTTGGCCAGAGTATTGTCCTTGCTGGAATGATCGATTCTGATTAGACGGGTATTGACTCGTCTGGTTCTGACTCTGTTGGTACTGTCCTTGTTGGTATTGCCTGTTGGGTTGATTAAACCCAGGAGGATATGTGCTCCGCGCAGGTCTTTGCTGTGGAATAGACTGCTGCCTCCAGGAGAAGTTAAGATGATTTCTCATATCAGGATGGTATGTTTGGCTATACGAGTTCTGGGTAGGTGGTTTAAAGGTGTTAAACGCACAAACTTCTTCTTGGAGTGGAGGGGCACATCCATCATTTAAAGGACAATTTTCAGTAGAGTGGGAGGGCTGTAAACAGATATTACAGGGTTCCATTAGGTTCTCTTGACCTATATTCATGACTGAGGCAGATTGGTAAACAAGCTTATGTACAGAAACAGCCAGGGCAGAGATTGACTTGGTCAACTCTTGAATGAGGGATTAGAGTTCAGGGTCAACCTTTGCTTCATTTCCCATATTAGTTTTCAGGACCGGAGTATTTCGACTGAACTCATTGTCAATCGTCCAATGTTGGGAATTTTCACTTAATTCTCCCAGAAATTTGTACGCTTTAGTAGGAGTATTATGCATGAATTTTCCTTGGCACATGGATTCTACCATAGTACGGGACTCATCAGTAAGTCCCTTGTAGAAAATGTGAACCAGACTGCCTTTGTTGATACTGTGATGCGGACACTTGGTCCGATGATCCTGGAATCTTTCCTAAGCTTCATAAAATTTCTCATTGGACTTTTGTCGAAAGTCCTATATGAGTTGTTTCGTTTGATTAGTACGAGTCATGGGGTAAAATTTGGACATAAATTTTCCTACAAGTTCTTTCCAACTTGTGATAGAATCTACAGGAAGAGAATAAAGCCAATCCGAGGCTCTATCCTTTAGAGAGAAAGGAAAAACTCTCAGTCTAATATTGTCATCATCAAGATTCTGATTTCTAAAGAGCAGGATGACATGTTGAAATTCCCTGATATGGGAATAGGAGTCTTCTCTGGGGAGACCTCTAAAAGTTGGCAGCATTTGAATAGTTTGCGGCCTGATCTCGAATTGCACCGCCGCAGTAGGTGGAAGAACAATGCATGATGGCGGGTTGGCCGAGATCGGTGCATACGTCTCGATGAGGGGACGTTCGTCTGCCATGACGATGAAGGTATTTTCTCTGGAAGAGGGAGGAGGAAAGGGGGAGGGGTGATGAATAGTGGAAGACTCCACTGCAAGATAATGATTCTCAGATCGAATCAATCTACAATTGGATCTAGTCCAAGCGGGCATATGCTGAAAGAGCAAGCCTCTAGAGTCGGCAAGAGGTGTATGAAACCGAATGAGCCTAGATGATGCACACAGAGCAACAGATAATCTTAACCTAAATAATCAAGATAGTATTATGAATTATCTTGTTAGTGTAGGGATAGTGTAGATTATGACAGTGGGCGGACCACTGGTTTATCTTCAAATACCCGCCGGACTAACTTTCGCTCTGTAGGTTCTCACCAAGATACACTCTTCAAAGCAAATCTACTAGTACTAACTCAAGTTGACTGCAAGATAATCCGAAGCCTAGACAGACGTGCGGCACATTGGCTGACTTAAGTACGCCCCAGACTAACCGGATTTGTCAAGCGTGAAGATGAGTTTTCCCAGAAGAGGAGCTAGGGTTGGTTCGTGTTCCTAATCCGACACTAGCTAATCCGACAATAAATCAAGGAGGCCACTTACGAGCTCGGTATACTTGAGTAGTAAGGACCTATAGGTGTGTTAGATAACAGGGACCCACACTCATGGACTTAATCGACTTGATATTTGAAGGGGTCGCTTTATATGGAGTTTTCCTCGAACACCGATCTAATTGAGCTCTATTCTTGATTGATTTTAATTCTGGGCTGTGGTTGCACAAAAGCTGGAATGACGAGGTGAGTGATGAAGTCCCACCAGTTTCAAGTTAGAGCTGGGTTTGTTCTTTAATGTATTTTATTAGGGCCAAACCAAGCAGTTCCGATAATGTTTGCAAAAGCAAATAGACAATCGGCACAGTATTTTGCACAATGATCATGATCGCACTCAAGGCGAGGTGTAGAAACTTACATGCCCGTTGGCTACGCACGGGGTCTCTTCCGTGAGATAGGGAGGGGTATCCAAATGGGCTTGTGCCCAACTCCACCTCTTTGAGCTTTCGCTCCCTACTCACTTGGTAAACGCAATCCGCAATCACGTTAGTCCACAATGGTCTATGGTATGGAATTGGAAGGTATACCGCCTTTGGGGTTTCAAGAAACACGCAATAATTTAGGGCAGGTATTGTGAATTAGTTCCAATTAGGGTTTGAAATTCAACTTTAGCTATTCCCGAATTAGGATTCAAAAATATCTACTTTTGAATTACGCGGAGTTGGAAATCTTCTAAATTGAATCAAATAACCAATGGTGATCTAACTAGAAATAGCAAAATTAAAATCTGACCCTAATATTTTTGGTATTTTTAATTAGTTAATTATCTAGCAGTTATTCTAAAAGTAGAGAAAATAAAGTCCTAAGTTATTACAACTTTGCACTCGGCCGTCCGAGGCATTAAAATAATAAGAGAAAAATGTGAAAACTTAAGTGAAAAGTTTTCGATCTGGATCGGATCTTGAAGATTAAGTAGCTTTCCGAATTTCTGTTCGTCTTTTTACAATTCGTCAACCGAGCGGCAACAGTGCCATTTGAAATTAAGGTTTTTCCACGTCGTTGGATAGGAAAACCCTAAAGTTCAACAATATTTATAATTTCTCCGAATTGGTTCACTTAATCTGCGAAAATGCAGACTTGCACAGTGGCTCGTGTCGGATATCGTCCGCACTCGGGGTTAGGGCAAATAGTTGAACAATTAACAGAAATCTGCTTAAAACAATGGGGAGGTGAGAATGGTGATTTGATCGATTTTAAGACATATTTTTGGAGATAAAGGTTATATGACGAATTTAAGCAAAATCTAAAAAATCAAATAACAAAACCTTGAAATAAATTTAACAAGCTTTATTAATCACAATTCAAGAATAATTTGCATTAAACACTTTAAATAACTAAAATCAAATTTATTCTAGAAAGCAACAACTTAGAGAGAGAAAATTAATAAAACCTAGAGAGAGAAAGGGGTTTATAAAGAGAGAATGTAAGAAATAAGAGAGATGAATTAGAGAGAAGCTTACCATTGAAGAGGTAGATGGTGCAACTCCGATTGGATAGACCTCAATAGGATTGATGATTGTAGCCTTTGATTGTGGCAGATGGAATGGGCACTAAGGAAACGTTGTTGTTTGACGCTTTGCACCTCGAGGTGGAGGCATTAATGGTGAGCTCATTGGAGTTGCTCGCCGGAGAAGAAGGGTGAAGAAGAGAAAGAAAGAAAAAAGAGAGGAAGAGAAAGAGGAGGGAACCAACCCAAGAAGGAGAGATCGTAGATCTCTTATAGACTTTTTTTTTCTTTTTGCTTGTTGTAAAAATGATGACCGTTAGATCTAGAGAGATCCAACGGTGGGAATGGGTTAGTTAGATGAGAGAGAGAGTGACTAGGATAGAGAGATATGGGGGAGAGAAGAATCGGTCAAGTGAGACCAATTCTCTCTTGTTGTTGCAAATGGGCATGAGCATGGGTAATGGGCATGGGTCATGGGTCATGGGCATGGACATGGGTCATGGGTATGAGTATGGGTATGGGCATGGGTATGGGTAGGTCATGGGCCTATGTCATGGGCCAAGATAGATAGATAAAGAGAGAAATAGGAGAGAGGTGAGAGAAAAATATAAAAATAATAGCATTGGAGGGTTTTGAACCCTGGTCTTCTTTATTCTCTCTCGTCTGCTCCACCAATAAGTCAAACTTATCCTTTGATGTCAATTGGTGTGGCCTTTAACACCTAAGTCCTTCTCTTGGTCTCCAGCTATTCTCTCTCTTAGTCCTTGTTCTGGCTCTACGATCCTTTAGCTTTGCCCGTATATGTCTTCTATCTTTTTATCCTAGCCTGTTGGCTCTTTAAGCTTTGATAGAAGTCTTCTATGGTTGATCGTGGGCCCGCCAGTCCTCGAGAATCGCCCGATAGGGTCTCCTACAAGTGAAAAAGTGCGTAATGAGATTCAACTAAAACAGCTTGACACTGGACTATCCGAAATGCGTATATTTCATGCAAATAGTCGATTTTTGTCTAAAGAATGTGTTCTACGCAATGGAAGAAACTCTTATATGGAAAAGTTGACAAAAAGATAAGTTTTACGTAGGAGAATGCGACACCGCTATAAGGATAATGGCTTAAAATAAGCACTTTTGAGCGAATATCATGAACGTCAATCCAAAATATCCTCTGGTGGGGCAAAAGTCGAGGAGGACTGCGCCCGAGAAGCAGATAGCTATACGAGATGAGATTGATAGGCAGAACCTTTTCAAGGAAGATATCATTGGAATATCAAGAGCAACCCAGCATTCGTCCCTTCGAGGATCTAAGGGTACCAGATGATAGGCAAGCAGAAAAGGGTCATGAAGTCACCAGCGTTGGCCGAATAAGCAACAACCAGCAGATGGCAACTGACTAGCAAACGGCCAGAAGCCAGGAGAGGGCACAATACTAGCAGACGGCCAGGAGCCAGCAGGTGGTGCAATACCAGCAGATGACCATTGACCAGTAGATGGTCGATAGCTGACAGGAGGCCATTTACCAGTTGGCAGCCGAAAGCCAATAGCCAGATACTAGGGGCGACCCCAACTGGGTCGATGAATTACACTTATACCAGTCTACTTCACAACTTCCTAGTGAGAGATCGAGGGCCCGTAACATACGAGTTACAGAAAGGTATACCCTGATAGGTCAAGACCTATACAGGAAATCTGCTCTGAGTTCTAAGCGAGTCAGAAGATGAACTTTCAAGCCTGGAGACCTCCTGCTTAGAAAAGTGGTCGACAACACAAAAGAGGCTGGTAGAAAAAAATTGGGAGCAAATTGGGAAGGCCCCTACACAGTGGATCGCATCGGGCAGCAAGGAGTATATTTCTTAAAGACCAGTGAAGGGGATGTACAAGAAAGGCCTTGGAATGCCTTCAATTTATGCATCTTTTATCAATGAAATATGATCTCGTTCCATCTCAAAAGCAGTTCAGCTATCAAACCACCACTCAGAAAAGTTCCATCAATGGGTCGGGACTCCTGATAGCCCGCAGGATACCCCATCAAAAGTAAGTCCTCTTAGAAGGCCGATGTGTCCTTACATCAAGGGTTATAATGACCCCGATGCATAGAACATCGAACAGATCAGATTTGCAGTCAGCCTCTCAGAAGACCGATGTGTCCGACCGCCGATCAGTACGTTGACCCCGGCGGAAGGAATATTGCTCAGCAAAAGTACAACCAGTGGGAAAAGGCATTTCAACGGGCCAAGAAATGACCTTACACTCAGAAAAGTCCTCTTAGAAGGTCGGTGTATCCTTACACCGAGGGTTATAATGGCCCGGTGCCCGGAACATCGAACAAATCAAATTCGCAATCAGCCTCTCAGAAGGTCGATGCATCCTACTGCCGATCAGTACACTGACCCGGGCGGGAGGAATATTGCTCAGCAAAAGTCCCAACCAGTGGAAAAAGGTATTTCGACAAGCTAAGGAATGACCTTACACTCAGAAAAGTCCCATCAATGGGCCAAGATTTCTGACAACCCACAGGATACCCCGTCAAAAGTAAGTCCTCTAACAAGGCCGATGTGTCCTTACATCAAGGGTTATAATGACCCCGATGCACGGAACATCGAACAGATCAGATTCGTAATCAGCCTCTCAAAAGGCCGATGTGTCCTTACATCGAGGGTTATAATGACCCTGATGCACGGAACATCGAACAGATCAAATTTGTAGTTAGCCTCTCAGAAGGCCGATGAGTCCGACCGCCAATCAGTACGTTGACCCCGACAAGAGGAATATTGCTCAGTAAAAGTCCCAACCAATGGGAAAAGGTATTTCGACAAGCCAAGGAATGACCTTACACTCAGAAAAGTCCCATCAATGGGTCGGGATTCCTGACAGCCAGTAGGATACCCCGTCAAAAGTAAGTCCTCTTAGAAGGCCAATGTGTCCTTACAACGAGAGTTATAATGACCCCGATGCATGGAACATCAAACAGATCAGATTCGCAGTCAGCTCAGAAGGTCGATGTATCTGACCGCCGATCAGTACACTGACCCCGACGGGAGGAATATTGCTTAGCAAAAATCCCAACCTGTGTGACAAGACACCTCAAACAATTTAAGAGATGACCTAGCACTCGTAATAAATCCTCTAACTGGCAGACGGCTCTTGGGCAGTTGTAATGTCTGCCCGTCAGATGGCTCCAGAACAGTTGTGCCATCTGCCTGCCAGATGGCCCAAGAGCAGTTGTGCCGTCTGGCTCCAAAACATTTGTGCCATCTGTCCGCCAGACGGCTTCAGGACAATTGTGCCATCTGCCCGCCAGATGGCCCTAGAGCAGTTGTGTCGTCTGCCCGCCAGACGGCTCCAGAATACTTGTGCCATTTGCCCGCCAGACGGCCCCAGAGCAGTTGTGCCGTCTGTCTGCCAGACAGCTCCATAATAGTTGCGCCATCTGCCCGCCAGTCAGGCCTAGAGTAGTTGTGCCGTCTGCCAGCCAGACAGCTCCAGAACAGTTGTGCCATCTTCCCACTAGAAGGCTCCAGAATAGTTGTGCTATCTGCCTGCCAGACGGCCCCCAGACAGTTGTGCCGTCTGCCCACCAGACGGCTCCAGAACAGTTGTGCCATCTGCCCGCCAGATGGCTCTAGAACAGTTGTGCTATCTGCCAACGAGACGACCCCATAGCAGTTGTGCTGTCTGCCCGCCAGACGATTCCAGAACAGTTGTGCCATCTAGAGGACAGCTCTAGGACAATTGTGCCATCTGCCCGCCAGACGGCCCCAGAGCAGTTGCGTCATCTGCCCGCTAGACGGCTCCAAAATAGTTATGCAATCTGCCCACTACACGACTCTAGAGCCATTGTGCTGCCTACTCGTCAGACGGCTTCAGAACAGTTTAGCCATCTACTCAGCAGATGGCTCCGCCACCCAAAGAGCTTCAGAAGGACTAAGAGCTACTTAATCGGCCTTCGATCTCCCTGTTGACTAATCCGCGGAACCCCCTCCCCTCGTGGCCGGGTTCCAAGTGTCGTCCGCAGAGACAAACAGTGTGTCTCTAGCACCGGATGACTCAGAAGAATAGGAAACTACCAGACAACCGTGTTTACTCCTTACCATGTTGAATGCGAGCAAGCGAGCAGGCTAGCAACTTGATATAAGGAAGAAGGGTCGCTTGGGGTCAGAGAATGGAAGAGGAAAAGACAAAGTTGAAAATGAATCCTAAAGTGACCCAAATGTGTTTTTATAGTGGGACCACCTGGAGTTAACAAAAATAAGAATGACGTTAGGAAAAACTCTCAGGTCAGAACAGGCTGGCGGCCCAGAACCAGCTCGCGGCCTAGAACTAGCTGGCGGCCCAAGATCTCCTGAAGGTCCCAAAGCCAGCTCGTGGCCCAGAACCAGCTCGCGGCCCAGAACTAGCTCACGGCCCAGAACCAGTTGGCGGCCCAAGATCTCCTGAAGGTCCCAGAACCAACTCGCGGCCCAAAACCAGCTCACGGCCCAGAACCAGCTCACAGCCCAGAACTAGCTCGCGGCCTAGAACCGGTTGTCAGCCCAGAACCAGTTGGCAGCACATAACCAACTCGCGGCCCAGAACCAACTCGCGGCCCAGAACCAGCTGGCGACACATAATCAACTGGCGGCCCAGAACCAACTCGTGGCCCATAACTAGCTGGTGGCACATAATCAGCTTGCGGCCCAAAACCAGCTCGCTACCCAAAACCAGCTGGCGGCCCATAACCAGTTGGCGGCCCAAGATCTCCTAAAGGTCCCAGGCCACATGATAACCTAATTCCAGCTGACAACCCGAGACCGCCTAGCAGCCCCAGACCAGTTGGTGGACCACGATCACCATATGGGCCCGGATCGTCGAACTGTGTAAATCCACCAGTCGAGACATACTGGCCAGATACTCTTGGGCCCTGAAACAAAGACAGAGGGTTCTAAGATAGACAAGCGCTATCCAGGCTGGCCCTCCCTTTGTGGGACAAAGAAGGACGCTCAGCGAACATAGAAATAAACTACTAACAGGTAGTCGAGAAGAAAAAAGTAAGCGGGCCACCTCTGGCCCGACCAATGAAAAGAGACTTGAAAACATAATAGAGAGAGGGGGTCTATAAATAAAGGACCCCTCCCTTAAGGAAAAAAGACTTTTCCAAAAAAGAACTCCCTCACAAGAGAAGGGGGAAGACTTCCTTACAGAGAGGACCTTTGAGAAAAGAACCAAATCAGATCCAAAAAGAGAGAGAGATCGGGAAATGAGAAATTAGAAACTACCTTTCTCTTTCCTTTAGAGATAACCTTTATGTGTGTCTTGCCGTAGTGGAGCCTTTCCTGACTTGATTGTCAGAGTGTCTTTGGCAGGTACACCAACCCCTTTACTTCGGAGGATGTGATCGAGGAGCAAGAGCGGATCTGGAGTTGCAGCGGACGAAAGGATGGAGTCTTGAAGATGGAGAAGGCTTTCTACAGCCACTCTCTCGTTGGCGACCAACTTCGACCTTGCGTAGGCGACTTTCTTAGAGTCGGACATCTTTCACTCGAGATTTGTAAAACTGCTTGGAATGTGAAGAGGTTTTATGTATCAAAAGAAAAGATTCTATTAATAGAAAGTATCTGTTGACTTTGAGGGTGGAAGGGTGAGATTACAGTTTTTGCCCCCACAGGGACTTCAGGCAGCTTTGGCGACACACCTCCAGCTCAGCACAACGTATCACCCCCAGACAGATGGACAGTTAGAGATGATCATTCAGATCTTGGAGGACATGCTTAGAGCATGCATTTTAGACTTCAGAGGTAGTTGGAGTGAACATCTGCCACTAGCAGAGTTTGCTTACAATAATAGTTTTCAGGCAAGCATTGGCATGGCACCATTTGAGGCCTTGTACAGCAGACCATGCAAACTGCCCTTGAATTGGGTAGAAGTTGGAGAATGTTCCTTATCAGGACCGGAGATCATCCAAGAAACTACAGAGAAAGTGAAGATTATTAGAGATCAACTATTAGTAGCATAGAGTCGATAAAAGAGCTATGCAGACAAACATCGGAGGCCACTTGAGTTTCAAGTGGGTGACAAAGTCTTTCTGAGAGTAACTCCACTGAGAGGAGCTATACGTTTTGGAAAGAAGGGAAAGCTAGCTCCGCGCTTCATCGGACCGTTCGAGATTCTAAGGAGAGTAGGACAGGTTGCCTATCAGTTGGCACTTCCACCCTAGCTTGTAGGCAATCACGATGTCTTCCACGTATTGATGCTTCAGAGATATGAGCTAGACCCTACGCATGTTGTCGACTGGCAAGAACTACGCCTACGAGAGGATGCGGCATACGAGGAGTGACATGTACATATTTTGGATACCAAGGACCAGGTGCTACATACCAAGACCATCCGACTCATCAAGGTACTATGGCAGCATCACAATCAGGAGGAGGCCACTTGGAAGTTGGAATCCTAGATGCGCGAGAAGTACCCGGACTGTTTCCCCGAATAGTGGTGAGTTTTTTTTTAATTTCGAGGACGAAATTATTTGAAGGGTGGAAGGTTGTAATACCCTGAACTTTTAACTAGGGGTATTATGATAATTTGACCCTCGGAGGTGTTGACAGTGAAATGTGGATTGCTACAAAAATCATGGCCAAGGGACGCGAAGACCGACTGCCGACGCATAACCACAAATGTCATTTTTTTAAGAGTAGAGGACTTGGGGAGGGTATTTTACTGGGCAGATGAGCCCATACGGTTGTATAAGAGATGAGAATAAACAACTGTATTCAGTCAAAAAGGGCACAACTGGCACAGATTTCAAGAAAATGAAGATGGTCAATTTTGATCAGAACTAGCCCATACCTTCATAAAGTAACTACATACAGTTGTGTAAGGTATAGGGATACACAACTGTATGCCCTCAGATTTGGCAGAATAGGGCAGGATTTCTGCATAAAGGGCATGCCTCGATTTTTGAGTCAACCACCCACAGATCAGAGAAACTAATTGGATACGGTTGTGTAGGAAGGGAAGCTACACAACTGTATGGAGTCAGATCTGGAAGATCTACGGTCAAAAATGAGAAAAAGCACATGCGCCCTTTTCCTCGAGATCCGCATAGTGGGATAAAAAACTATTCACATACGGTTGTGTAGGACCTCCTCCTACACTACCGTATGCAATTACATTTCCAAAAATACCCCTCATATCCCCAGAAAAGCACCCATACTATTTTCCTCAAGATGCGTGTAGAGGATTCAAAAAGTAATGATATACAGTTGTGTAGGACCTCCTCCTACACAACCGTATGCAGTTAGATTTTCAGGGAGATCTCTCATTTTGCCAAAAAAGTACATATGCCATTTTCCTCGAAAAATGTGCAGAATCTGCCAGAGTTAGTACCATACGATTGTGTATCTCTAGGAACCCCACAATCATATGTGATTGTTTTTTAAAGATTGTTTGTAATTTTTCAATATTTTAATTATTTTTCCCTTATAAAGGTGAGTTTGCAACATGTGCAGACCCCTCCCTAGAATTCTATAAATAGAGGACTTTAGGGACAAAAAAAGGGATCTTCTCCTATTTTATTGTGATAAGGCTATACTCTGTCGAAATTCGTCTAGAATTTGACTCAATGTTTTCCTTCAGTGTATGTGAGATTTACCGAAGAAATACAGAATCTTAAGTTCAGATGTCCTGTGCAACGTTAGTAAAAAGGTAATCCCTAATGAACTATACCGGATAGATGTTCCTCTTCTAAGGACTATGCCGGGTTACTGCACGATTAATGCTTGAGTGACATACTCCCCATCTTGAGGTGAATGGACTAAAGCAAGAGAACAAGCCTATCCTTTGTGGGTCCAGGGGATTCCACTTAGGGTTGGAAAATGGTTAAGAATCTGGCACCTAAAATGTTATGGAGTTGTCCTGCCGCATAGACGTTTCTGTCACATTGTTTTAATGAACCTATTAATGTTATTGAGACCTGGAGATCTCCTTTTTAATGAACCTATTAATGTTATTGATATCTGGAGATCTTCTCTCCATTGTTTAAAAATAGGATGCCAAAAGGTAACTAAAGACTAATTGAATCACTTCCTTTTGAGACCGCTTGAGTAGAGGATGACTTTACTTAACAATGTTTGAAATCGTTGGATGCATTTTGGACATTCCCCAGTCCTTCAATGTGACAGGCTGAGGGACCCATTCAGCATGACTAGATTAAGATCACCTTATTGGGGAATGATGAACTAGAAGTAACATTAATCAATCAACCACGTTTGTGGTTGTTCAGAATGACAGTGTTAGTGAAGGACAGTTCAGTCAAGTTCTGTTATATGAAATGGATGTCATTATGTTTGTGGTCATTCAGAAGAGACAACACACAATGCATTACCACACCCACGGACTAATGGAGACTACCCATACCCTGGAAACCCTAAAAATGACATAAGCACACATTCCACCCACTTCTAGTCTCGTGTGTTATCAAATTGCGCTCGACAATATGGCGCCGTTGCCGGGGACCTGTGCTCCTTGTTCTTTGCTTCAATCCTTCCAACTAAGGGATGGGGCGAGGTGTTTGCACAGTTTGATGAACTAATTTTTGATGAATTGATTAGATGAATGGATTTTGTGTAATCTCATATTTGACATGCATGCATCATGTAATCCAGTGAACCGTTAATGCATTCCGGTTTTCCCACTAAGAAGATGCATTTTCACTAATTTGATATGTCCATGTCGTATATCCCATAACCTATTATACAAGAAGCATATGAATTAAGGTTGTTTGAAAGCTAATAGTGAAACAATCAATTAAATCGACGACAATAAGGAAATGCGAATCTACACAGGGTCTAGTACCCGTGGGACTTGTGTTTCTTTACTCTCTGAGCCTGCTCAATTGTAACATTGCCCCGACATCCGAAAGGGTTACATTGGATGGGGGGTCAATTGAATCAATAGGTAGTTCTTTAAACCTCCATTAAAACATCTATTTTTCATCGATTGTTTTAAAATTGGATTTTATGTTTGTTTCGCCTTTTTCAACGAAGTAGCGTAACCCCATGTGTTAAATCTCGAAAGGGTATATATTTTCATAAGAGGATGATTTTAATACTTTGTAACAGGTTGATCTTTTTAAGAAAAGATTTTTACCATAGAAAACTGTCATGTTCTAAAAGTGAATTTTATTCTTGTTTAGAAAATATAGGCTTAAAGCCACTCCGAGATGGAGATTTTCCTATAACTATACCTCAATGTTTTGAAAAATCGCCCTTTGGGTAACGTACACATGGGGGCTGCGCTATTTAACGTCCTTTTCATGCATACCTAATTGTTGTAAAAATGACCTAAATACTTTTCTTAAACCATCATGAAAGGATAGGGAGGTCTATGCTCTGTATTATCTTATCATGATTTCCTCATTCTCTTGTGATGGTCTTGGTCAAGAGTTCCTTTATATAGCCAATGTCGCGTTCGTCTAGCTGTCCAGTATACTTGGGGGCTTGGGGGCTAAACGAGCGGACTCGGTAATATGCTTTTACACCTTGACTTTCTTTGGAACACATTAAGATCATTTTACTTAAAAGACCATTCATCATGTCGAAGTGTATACATCTTTTATGAGTAGCTGTCATGTTTATCTATGTATAATGGCATCATAATAGTTGGCTTTTCTCTAATGCAGATGTGACATCCATTTCCGTGTGTGATTATGTTTAGGATACTTGCCAAATTCTGAATTTTCGGTTGCATATGTTTGGAAATATACCCTTGTGTGGTTGATCGTGAAAATGAGTTTTATTCCTAAAAAATTATCATGCTTTGAGTTCTTTGAACATCTTTTTCGTGCGGTCGTTTTATCCCATCGCACTTTTAGAACCTTCATTGGGGCCGTTATCCCCCACCTTTAGCTTAAAGCATTCGAGGGCGTCTCCCCACCTTTAGAAACTTCATCGGGGCCGTTATCCCCCACCTTTAGATTAAAAATTCGAGGGCATCTCCCCACCTTTACAAACTTCATCAGGGCTGTTATGCCCCACCTTTAGCTTAAAGCATTCGAGAGCGTCTCCCCACCTTTAGAAACTTCATCGGGGCCGTTATCTCCTACCTTTAGATTAAAAATTCGAGGGCATCTCCCCACCTTTACAAACTTCATCGGGGCCATTATCCCCCACCTTTAGCTTAAAGCATTCGAGGGCATCTCCCCACATTTAGAAACTTCATTGGGGCCATTATCCCCCACCTTTGGCTTAAAGCATTCGAGGGCATCTCCCCACCTTTAGAAACTTCATCGGGGCCGTTATCCCCCACCTTTAGCTTAAAATATTCGAGGGCATCTCCCCACCTTTAGAAACTTCATCTGGGCTGTTATCCCCCACCTTTAGCTAAAAGCATTCGAGGGCGTCTCCCCACCTTTAAAAACTTCATCGGGGCCATTATCCCCCACTTTTAGCTTAAAGCATTCGAGGGCGTCTCCCCACCTTTAGAAACTTCATCGGAGCCGTTATCCCCCACCTTTAGCTTAAAGCATTCGAGGGCGTCTCCCCACTTTTAGAAACTTCATTGGGGCCGTTATCCCCCACTGTGAACTTGCCAATGTTTGAATGTGTTCACATAAGTTTGAATTAAATGTTGTTTGGATATGTTATTCATAATTTACATGAACGGATGTTTGCGTGTGCTTGGTCTAATTGAAGACAATAGAAAAAGAAAATTGTGAGCAAAAAGAAAATTGCAGAATATTTTATTTCCTTTCAAAAAGATTTACATGTATGTTACTAATCAGTGTCAGCCTTTAACAAAAAACATAAAGGCTAGACGTTACAATTGCTGTCTTACAGATATACATGTACGGGAAAGGTCAAGTGACAAGACAAGTTAAAAGCCTGCGGCCTGGAAGATATCTTCCAATAATTGTTTCCTTGCGTCCACTTTGGGGCGTTCGAGGCTGATCCTCTCAGAGATTTCTGTCATAATTTTTGCCCGTTCCTCAGCAGACGACCTGAGCCAATTTAATTTTTGTTTCGCACCGGCCATTTCGTTCTTGGTTTGCCCCAATCCCATCACGTCGATGTGCAGACCATTGAGCCTCTCTCTGGCTTTAGCTAGCTTCTCTTCCAGGCGGGCTACCTCTGTGTGGGCCTCTTCGTAAGCAGACCGGGTCACCACAAGTTGCACGTCCAGGGAGGGCTCAGTAGCTATATGTCCCTTTATCTTTGTTATCTCTACAAGATCTTCTTCTTGCTTTCACCCTTGTGTGAGCCCTTTTATCTCAAGATCTATAGTGTCCCACTCTGCCTTCCGATAATCAAAGACAAAGTCAATGATTGGCTTCAATAGGCTCAAGCTTAGATCTGTCTGCCCAAGATCAGCCAAAGCCCCTTGCATGTGGTGGAGTTCGTATATGTCACACCCGGCAATACTAGCTACTTGCTGAAATAGATGGATGTACTTCAGTATGTTCAGAAACATCACCACCGAGCCTACAGCTCCGTCATCCATCGCCCGTGGCACAGGGGCCATCAAAGAACAGAAGCGGGGAAATGCCTCGTACACCAGTACTAGGTCTTCTCTGTCTGTAAGTGCCTCATCTGTGTCTCTTATGAGGGCGTCTGCCAACAAGCCTTGATCTATCAAATGCCGCAACCTCGCCAGGGTGTGAACCCCATGCTAATGAGAAAGCTTTCCATTTCAGGGCAACTTGGGATTCCCTGCAATGAAAGGACTGCCATCCTATCCCGATATAGGAGGATTTCCCCTTCTTCTAAGCTCATAGGGACTAGTCGTGTTGGGAACCTTCCTTCTCCGACCTTCTCGGCCACACGCGTTGCTATGGGTGTATCTTGGATTCCTCCCGTTCTCATTCCACCAATAGACAGATGAGGAACGGAACGTGCAACGGGTGCTAGCGGTATCGCCTTCTTCTCTGCCACGGCCTTGCCCTTGAGCTGCCTTTTTTGCTCTTCTTCGGCCCGGTGTGCCGCCACGGCCATCTCAATCTCTGCATCTAGTTCACTCTGCTCAACGCCCCTGACATTTTTGTCATCACTTGTCATGCAATGCATACGAGCAATTAGTTATATTGGTGATACAATTCAATGCTTACCTCAATTGATTGGTGTCAAGCAAACTTATGACTTACCTCCAGTGAATAAAGCATCTAGCTCTGCCTTGGTCAAAGCATCATTTTTACCAAGAGATTGTTGGCCCAGTATGGTAGGGACTTCTCCCTGCACTGATGGCACCTCCGTCACAGGCATCGTTCCCTCTTGGGCATCTTTCGATCGAGGACTTGTCGCTTTCCCTTCCCCACCCATTCATTACACATTTTAACCACCAAAAGTCAGTACCCAATGACGAAATTTTATCCAAGCATTACCTAAAGTTCTGACACACCTATGTCCATCCTTACCTACACTCCCTGCCGAGTCATGTCGAGGACCTCCTACCAACCTTTGTCCAGAGGGGCTTCAGTTCCCCCCGTGTGTGTCTCTTGTATTATTGGCTGTTCTGGCTCCGTCTCCACACCTACATGTGCTGTTGATTTCGTGAGGACTGGCTGGAGGAGTGGTTCTGTCCTTATTGGGGAGTCTGATTCATCCTTGGAATATTCGGGTTTTGGCTTTGTCTGGCGCTCAGGTCGCTGGACCCCGACCTTCTTGACTTGCTTAAATGGGCCGGCTGGAACGGTCCTTGTTGCTTTCTTTCTCTGGGCCACCCCAGGAGGTATTTTACCAAGTCACGGCAGGCGGGGTGCAGTGCCTCCCACGATCTCTGTTTGAACCCTCTTGGGACTTTCATCCCGACCCCGCTTGGTTCCCCATTGCAACCTCGTCGATCTTCGGGGAGGTGAGGGTACCTCAATTCTAGAGGTTGCTTCTGTTTCTCCCAACCCCAGGGTGACTTCTTGTTCTTCTCTTTGCTGAGAGGAGTCCGATCTTCGCTTAGATCGTCTCTCCCTTACTGACTCGCTTGTGGAGCCCTCACCCTCTTCCCTCAACAAGGGGTCTGGTCCGAAAATAGCGCCTAGCCCTATATAGTTCCATATATTCTCCAGAGCATCGACGATTTCTTTTATCTCCAGCTCGCCGTAGCTTCCCAGACAAAGCCTTGCCATTTTGAAATGGCAATATGTCGTTTTCCCATGCCTTGAGGGTGGCACCACTTTCAACACCTTGGCGGTGCAAATACAATTGAAGAAGTAATGCACTAGGACCTAATAGTTGCTCACGATGTTGGGAAGGGGATAGGAGATGTCTTGATCGAAGCCAAGTTGCCATGCTACTCGATGTGGTCGGTAGGCGACGGCTACAGCTTCTTTTTTGAGCACTGGTACTTTGCCCCATGACCCTCTGCGCATTTCAATGGTCGGCATAGCAAATATGAATGAGGGGCTGATGATTCTGCTGTATATCAGCACTTGCTCTTTCAGCGTCCCGTCGGCTTCATGTACGACCAACCCCATAGTATCGACTGGCAGGAGCAGCTCCCCTTGGTATAATGGCTCTTCATACGCCCTTGCTCGGAAGTGCTTCTCTGTGTTCAGTATGTTGATGATTGTTCCAATACTGAACACAGGTGGATCTTCATTGACATAATTTAGGGCCCTCACCATCTTCTTGGGATCTCAGGTCAGTACGTAAGGGGCCAATTTATCATAGTGCTCGTAGGCCCATAGTTGCAACAACCAGAAATGGCCAAAAAGATAGATTTCCTTAGAGGGCAATGTCTTCCCTTCCCAGCTCACCGCCCGGTCTTGCAAGGTCTTTTTGTACTGACTCATGCCTTGGAACAATTGCGCTGTCACGATCGATGCCCAACATATCTTTTTCTCGTGAAAGGTCATGGTAGCTGCGTAGAAAGAACCTTCCACTACCGTGTGGGCTGGTGGTTGCGGACACAGAAAGATGGAGATCAGATAGGCCAGCAGCCCCAAGAACCCTTCTTCAGAAGTTTGGCCTTAAACGATTATGTCCACCAGTTGGCCCAAGATCTTCTATCACTGCCCTTGTGCGCGGCCATTGTTCGTTCATGCTTACTAGCATGTCGAACAACGCCCTCTCATCGTCACTTAGCTGCATTACCCACACGTGAGGTAGCTCTATACCAATGGGGAGTCGCCCCAACATCACCGCGTCCTTTATTGTAAAGCCGACCTCGCCAAATGCCATGTTGAATGTACTGGCAGCCGAATTCCATACTTCTATCAAGGCCATCAACAGTGGCTTGTTCTCTGGAAATTTTGCCATAGTTATCTGCACAAGTTGAAGCAGCCCCAGGCTGTCCAGGCAATCCCTATACTTCATCTCCTATGTATACGGCATCGCGAACTTCACCCAGTTCACATGGTACTTATCCACCACGGTGCAAAAATTCTCCTTTGTGGCACCGTCTTGCTCGTGCCAACTGTACAACATCATTGCTGAGGTTTTACATCTCCTCTACTGCCTTGGCCGCTACCTGCATTGGCTGCAGCGTGATGTAACGCTCTCCGTCCACTGTAATCTCTACCATGGCGGACTCATTATCGTGCCCCTCGGTCGGTTCCAGAGCAGGCCTTTCGGCTTCCAGGACCTCCCTTGGTACTTTTACAGGCATCTCAGATGTCTCGCTTATGTGCATAGTGCCCCCTGCTAATTTCTTCTTACCGGCTTTCACTTTTTGAGCCATTTTCTTCTCGCTTCCAACCTATTTTCGTCAAGCGGGTCCACGTGATAGTCCACTCACACCGCTCTGTAAGTGTTTCTACCGAACCAACCCTGTATACATCACTGAAATCAAGTTAGATTTCAATTTTTTCCTTAGAACCGTTCATTTTAGGATTTTCCTTCGGTGTCCGTTTCAGAGGAATGAAAGGGAGTGTCACGCCCCGAATCCGGATACCCAGATACGACCCGAAAATTCATGGATCGACTTGTACCCAAATCCAAATGTGATCCATGAATGTCCCCTAGTGGTCCAATTAGGTCAATTAGACTACTAAGGTTCATTCGAAAACCCACTGAGTAAAAGAATAAAAGTCTAGATGTAGAAAATAAATAATTAAAATAATTCATAACTCAAACAATTCATCAATCAATTCAGTATAGAAAGATGGAGGTGAGAACATGCTCTCAATCAAAGGACTACATGCCCGTTAAAATAAATAAGTAATATTTTAAAACAATCAATATAAAGTCTTCTAAAGTATGGGATCGACTCCCAAATCCTCGCCGATCTCCTCAAATGCACTGGAGTCTTTCGTCTCAAAATCATCTCACGTACCCAGCTCCTTAAAATCTGAAAATGGTATAAGTGTAGCACCGTGAGCCAAGGCCCAATAATACAACAGTGCGCATGGTATGATATCATACTATACAAGTTTTTTAATCAAGGTATGCATCTCAAACATTTAATAAGGATGACATGAATATGAAGGTGAATGCAAGTGAGTACGGAATGCAAATGCAACTAGTACCCATAACCACATAGGGTCTCCATCTCCTTCCCGCACTGGGAACGGTCTCATTGACCGATCTGCAAGATATAATAACGTCTGGGGCCTTTCACCCTAGGGTACCGAACCCTGATTAATTGATAAAACCAATATAAACGTATATAATATACTTCAACCCTGTTCCCTTATGCACCCCTTATATGAAATGACGTGATGATCATAATATGACAATATGGTACTAGGGTTACATAGCATAAGCACACATGTATTTAACATTTAAATAAGAATATAAAATGAAGAAATGATCATCAAAAGTGATAACATGAGAACGAATTATGGTTAACCATGAATAACATGTAACAATCACCGAAGGTCACGATCAACACGGATGAACAATATAAATGAAAATCACAAGACAATCCAACACACCATGGCCGAACCCTATGAGGGATCCATGACACAAGGTCGAACCCTAAAGAGGGATCCAAGACACTTGGCCGAACCCTATGAGGGATCTAAGATACATGAGTGGGATCCCCATGGTTTAGTCAAATAACAAGGTTAAAACCTTAATAGTTAATAATCATGACCGAACCATGAACAATTAATAGGTTTTTTTATAAAAAATGTACTACATTATAAAAATCATAACTAAATAAATATGAATTAGAAAAATATGAACTCAATAGATTTAAAAACTAGATTCACAGAGGCTTTTAGAAAAAATAAATAGAAAAATATTCAATATAGGTCAAAACTCTTAATTAATTGGGCCTGACAGAATCTGGGATTCTGGGTTTTATCGAAAAGTCTCGCACATTTGAAAAATCATAACTTAATCAATACAAATCAAAAAAATACAAACTCAAATGTTATAGAAACTAAATTTACAGAGGTATTTAAGAAAAATAAATAAAAAATATTCAGATTCAAAATATGGGTCAAAACCCTTAATGAAATGGGTCGGATAGAATCTACGATTCTGGGTTTTACAAAAAATTCCAACACATTTGAAAAATCATAACTTAATCAAAAAAATACAAAATCAAAGGTTCTAGAAACTAGATTGATACAGGTATCTATAAAAAATAATTAGAAAAATATTTAGGTTAAAAATATAGATCAAATTATCAAGTGAAGTGGACAGTATAAAATCTAGAATTCTAGGTTTTATAGAAAAGTCTAACACGTTTGAAAAATCATAACTTAATCAATACAAATCAGAAAAATACAAACTCAAAGGTTCTAGAAACTAGATTGATAATGATATCTATAAAAAATAATTAAAAAAATATTTAGGTTGAAAATATAAATCAAAATCCCAAGTGAATTAGACCGTGTAAAATCTAAAATTTTGAATTTTTTGGTAAAGTCCAACAACTTAAAAATATCATAACTTAATCAATACAAATCAGAAAAATACAAAATCAAAGGTTCTAGAAACTAGATTGATAGAAGTATCTATGAAAAATAATTAAAAAAATATTCAGGTTGAAAATATAGATCAAAATTCTAAGTTAATTGGACCGTGTAAAATCTAAAATTTTAGATTTTTTGGTAAAGTCCAACAACTTAGAAAAACCATAACTTAATCAATACAAATCAGAAAAATACAAACTAAACGGTTTTGGAAAATAGATTCATAAAGGTATTTAGAAAAAATAATTATAAAAATATTTAATTCATAAAAATATAACAAAAATGATAAAGAACATAGTCATCCGTTATAGATACAAAATAGATCATGGCCAAACCCATCATGGTGGCCCAAAATAAATATCAACCCAATAAGAATAAAGTAAATATTGTTTAAATTAATTTATAATGAGTATCAACCATTATCTAATGAAAAAAAAAAAATATTGAAGAAAAATAAGCATAGGATGGATCGAAATACACTTACCTCAAGGTTTCTTGAACTTTAATGAAAACCAAAAATTTCTTTAAATTTGAAAGTCGTCGGATCGTCCTCTACTTGGAGTATGTTCTTCAAATTGGAGTCCCCGTCAATTCTCCCTTCTTGCTCGAGTGCGATCGGTGCCCGGATGAAGGTTTAATGGAGCTTTCTCTATTCTTCAATGGAGTTGGGTTTGTGAAAGCTTCTAAAGCTTTAGGGTTTTCATAAATAGGTTTAGGGAAGGATTAGGGTTTCTATATTAGTGAAAATCGTAACTATCAAAGGGATGACTTTTTTAACCCTCAAAAACTTATATTTTATACTACTAATGGGTTAGAAATGGGCCTAAGGCCCATATATATCAATAAGCTTCATTTAAGAATATTATTAAGCCCAAAAGACCTCTAGATTGGTCATACGCGCCCACCCAACAATCATAACACAAATAATTATAAATTAATTCAATCAAACTATATTATATAATTTAAAAGTCCATACAATAAGGTATTGACACATGTCACACACACAAATCATAAAAACGTTCAAAACCCCAGAAAAGTGTCAAATGACATTGGAATGACCCGAAAGTGATTTGCGGATCCCACGCTCCTATTAAATATAATTAAATATTAATTTTTGAAAATATAAAAATTGTGAAAAAGTTTAAAATTTACAAAATACTATTTTTGTCAAAATCTCTCGAAATCTCCCACTAGGGTTTTTATGTCTCAAGAAATGTTCCAAATTTCATAGGTAAGTAGGTAAGAATAAAATAAGAATATTTTTTGGTGTCTCGGGTCCACAAAATAATATTTTTATAAAAGTTCTAGAATGTTAGCTGCGGCAAGAAAAAGTCCTCTGCAAGTTATGGTTCATTATTTTTAGTAGGAATTTAGCCCTAAATAGCGAGTTTCAAAAATATCAGGTTTTTCAAAATTGTCAAAATAAAACCAAATTAAATACACATACTCATACATGATATTAAACAATAAAGACAATAATAAGAGTCTGAAAAAGTTTCAGGTTTTCATTATTAGGTGAATTTACCATAATACTCTATAACGAAAGTTCAGGGTATTACAGGGAGAATGGAGAGTTTATTAACCTCTGGGGTATATAAAAAATAAAAATAAATAAAAACCCCAATTCGCTCAACATCGTCGATTCTTCTTCGTTTTTGAGCAGTTTTTTCTCAAATTTAAAGGGAATTTTCCTTTTCACCCCTACTATCATCCCCTAGAATCTCCCCAACCGTTTTCCCCTCATTTGGAAGATCTTTGATGCCCTTGGTTCGGTTTTCTAACCCATAACGCCCCAAAATTGTTTTTTCTTGGTGCATTCGTGCACGCTTAACCGAATTCCCCTGTATTTGAAAGGGTGGGTCATTTTTACCCCTCTCACATTCCCCTCAAACGTTTCAGGTTATCTCCCACTCGTTTGGGAGATCTCTCAAATGTTTCCTTGGTTCGGCCCTTTCGGGCATTTTTCGTGTTTTTTGGATCTTTTTTCATCTTTTGTCTATCTTTATTGTTTTTATTACCTTGTTCTTGTTAATCCTTGTTGTTTAGACGCTTTGTCTAGGATTTCTCAAAATTTTGGTAGAGCTTCCGCGCTTGTGAACAGTAAAAATGAATTTTTATGAAAAAATTTCTAACTCTTTCTTATATATAACTCTATTTTTCACTGGACGGTTCCGCCCTTCGCCTTCAACTGCCCTTTCTGGAGGCCTCGGGCAACCGTTTACGATCCCGTTTGTTCCAATGGCTTGCTATTTCACAATACTTCATTGTTTTACGCTCGGATTGCCGCCACGTCAGGGCTTTGGGCTGATTTCTCTTTGCACGTGCCATACTGGCAGAAGTTCAATTTTTGGTCACGGGATTATTTTTCGCATACCGTCTCTTCCCACCGGTCCTTTGCCTCTATACGGACACGTGGAAACTGACGGCACTATTATGGCCTTTTTCTGCTGGATTTTATACTCACTACACCCCCACATGCTGTAAGCCCACTCATTCAACTTGGATTTTCATTACAACGGGAGTTGCCTTACATTTCCTACGATTTTTGGCCCCTGCCTCTATGCGGGACACATTACATCGGCCTCTCGCCCACCCCCCTAGTCTGAAGACTCCTCAGCCTTGCCATGGCCAGTTTCAAGCAGTTCAGTTGCTCACGGGTATCCTGCACCTCCAGCTCCTTTTGCTCTACTAGGGTGCCTAGTATGCTCGCCGCACCCTCTGCTTACTCTACTATCAGGGCCCCTTCAATTTCTTTCACACTCTCCTCGGCCTCTCGGAGCTCCTCTTGCAGTGCTGCCAGCTTCCCCGATAGATTGGCAACCCATGTTTTGACCTCTCTCAGCCCCGTTGCCCGTGCACTCACCTCTACGGCATCTGCCAACTGCTCTCGAAGCTTGGTCAAGCCTGTTTCATTCTTCTGCAACCCCTCTAGGGCCCTGGCATGGCTTTCCACGAGATGTTCATGGAGAAATCCCACAAGGAATCCCGCTATCGTCAGTACTCACATGGTGGCGACAATACTTTTCAGATCCTCTCATCGGCATTCAAAGGAGTGCTCGGCCACGAGCCTTATGACGTAGAGATACATCTCCCACATCATGTCAATGGCATCTTCTCAGGATTGGCAGGCCTTGCCCATGACTTGATCATAGGCCGGCGCTTGAGGGTATTTCAGGTTGGCATCACTATAGGCCATTATGTACTTGGCCTCACCGGTGTACTCCTCGCTCACCTCCAGCACCCTATCGGGATCCCAGAACACGCGCCGATACATTTGCATGAAGGTCTATCTTGGATGACCATCGATTCCCTTGTGGTTCTGGTGGAACTCGCTCGCCTTTTCCTTGACGACATGTTGCTCTTCCTTTAGATCGATTTTGGGAGTGCTTTCTTGGTTGGTGTTTCCTTATGAGCCCCCTGTGGCTATTTATAAACTTCTATCCTCCTTTTGTCTCATATTTCACCGAACGCACTTATTGTCCCACTTGAGGTGCATTCGGCGAGGGGGCTTTAATGTTGACAGTGAAATGTGCATCGCTACGAAAATCACGACCAAGGGACGTGAAGACTGACGGCCGACGCATAACCACAAATGTCATTTCTTCAAGAGCAGGGGACTTGGGGAGGGTATTTTACTGGGGAGATGAGCCCATACGATTGTGTAAGAGATGAGAATACACAATCGTATTCAGTCAGAAAGGGCATAATTGGCACAGATTTAAAGAAAATAAAATGATCAATTTTGATCAGAACCAGCCCATACCTTCAA
Organism: Euptelea pleiosperma; assembly: GCA_035048495.1. Classification (NCBI taxonomy): domain Eukaryota; kingdom Viridiplantae; phylum Streptophyta; class Magnoliopsida; order Ranunculales; family Eupteleaceae; genus Euptelea; species Euptelea pleiosperma. Next base: position 40,199,877 of record CM068543.1, read on the forward strand.
AAAGTAACTACATATGGTTATGTAAGGCCTAGGGATACACAATCGTCAGCCCTCAGATTTGGCAGAACAGGGCTGGATTTCTGCATAAAGGGCATGCCTCAATTTTTGAGTCAACCACCCACAGATCAGAGAAACTAATTGAATATGGTTGTGTATGAAGGGAAGCTACACAACCATATGGAGTAAGATCTGGAAGATCTACGGTCAAAAATGAGAAAAAGCACATGTGCCCTTTTCTTCAAGATCCGCGCAGTAGGATGAAAAACTATACACATACGGATGTGTAGGACCTCTTCCTACGCAACCGTTTACAATTATATTTCCAAAAATACCCCTCATATCCCCAAAAAAGCACCCATGCCATTTTCCTCGAGATACGTGCAGAGGATTCAAAAATTAATGATATACAGTTATGTAGGACCTCCTCCTACACAACCGTATGCAGTTAGATTTTCAGGGAGATCTCTCATTTTCCCAAAAAAGCACATATGCCATTTTCCTCAAAAAATGTGCAGAATCTACCAGAGTTAGTACCATACGGTTGTGTATCTCTAGGAACCCCACAATAGTATGTGATGGTTTTTTAAAGATTGTTTGTAATTTTTCAATATTTTAATTATTTTTCCCTTATAAAGGTGAATTTGCAACATGTGCAGAACCCTCCCTAGAACTCTATAAATAGAGGACTCTGAGGACAGAAAAAGGGATCTTCTCCTATTTTATTGTGATAAGGCTATACTCTGTCGAAATTCATCTAGAATTTGACTTAATATTTTCCTTCAGTGTATGTGAGATTTACCGAAGAAATACAGAATCTCAAGTTCAGATATCCTGTGCAACGTTAGTAAAAAGGTAATCCCTAATGAACTATACCGGATAGATGTTCCTCTTCTAAGGAATCTATGCCGAGTTACTACACGATTAATGCTTGAGTAACATACTCTCCATGTTGAGGGAATGGACTGAAGCAAGAAAACAAGCCTATCCTTTGTGGGTCCAGGGGATTCCACTTAAGGTCGGAAAACGGTTAAGACCCGGTACCTAAAATGTTATGGAGTTGTCCTGCCGCATAGACATTTCTGTCACATCATTTTAATGAACCTATTAATGTTATTGAGACCCGGAGATCTTCTCCTTTTTAATGAACCTATTAATGTTATTGATATCTGGAGATCTTCTCTCCATTGTTTAAAAACAAGATGCCAAAAGGTAACTAAGGACTAATTCAATCACTTCCTTTTGAAATCGCTTGAGTAGAGGATGACTCCACTTAACAATGTTTGAAACCATTGGATGCATTTTGTATATTCCCTAGTCCTTCAGTGTGACAGGCTGAGGGACCCATTTAGCATGACTAGATTATGATCACCTTCTTGGGGAATGATGAACTGGAAGTAACATTAATCAATTAACCACGTTCATGGTTGTTCAGAATGACGGTGTTAGTGAAAGACAGTTCAGTCAAGTTCTATTGTATGAAATGGATGTCATTACGTTTGTGGTCGTTCAGAAGAGACAACACACACCGCATTACCACTCCCACAGACTAACGGAGACTACCCATACCCTGGAAACCCTAAAAATGACATAAGCACACATTCCACCCACTTTTAGTCTCGTGTGTTGTCAAATTGCACTCGACAATATTCATATTTTATTGTGATAAGGCTATACTCTGTCAAAATTCATCTAGAATTTGACTTAGTGTTTTCCTTCAGTGTATGTGAGATTTACCAAAGAAATAAAGAATCTCAAGTTCAGATATCCTGTGCAACGTTAGTAAAAAGGTAATCCCTAATGAACTATACTGGATAGATGTTCTTCTTCTAAGGACTCTATGCCAGGTTACTACATGATTAATGCTTGAGTGACATACTCCCCGTCTTGAGGGGAATGGACTGAAGTAAGAGAACAAGCCTATCCTTTGTGGGTCCAGGGGATTCCACTTAGGGTCGAAAAACGATTAAGAATCTGGCACCTAAAATGTTATGGAGTTGTCCTGCCGCATAGACATTTCTGTCACATTGTTTTAATGAACCTATTAATGTTATTGAGACTCGGAGATCTCTTCCTTTTTAATGAACCTATTAATGTTATTGATATCTGGAGATCTTCTCTCCATTGTTTAAAAGTAGGACGCCAAAAGATAACTAAGGACTAATTAAATCACTTCCTTTTGAGATCGCTTGAGCAAAGGATGACTCCACTTAACAATATTTGAAACCATTGGATGCATTTTGGACATTCCCCAATCCTTCAATGTGACAGGCTGAGGGACCCATTCAACATGACTAGATTAAGAACACCTTCTTGGAGAATGATGAACTGGAAGTAACATTAATCAATCAACTCCCTGTTACGTTTGTGGTTGTTCAGAATGACGGTGTTAGTGAAGGATAGTTCAGTCAAGTTCTGTTGTATGAAATGGATGCCATTACATTTGTGGTCATTCAGAAGAGACAACACACACTGCATTACCACTCACACGGACTAACGGAGACTATCCATACCCTGGAAACCCTAAAAATGACATAAGCACACATTCCACCCTCTTTTAGTCTCGTGTGTTGCCAAATTGTACCCGATAGGAGGATAATTCTGACAATTTTAACTTACTTTTATCCTTAGATATCCTATATTAAGTCATGTGTCAAGTTTGGTAGGATTCGAATAACTTTGAAAAACTTATTTTTTTAACTCACTTTTAGGGCTAATTTCCTACTAATAATAATGAACAATAACTCACAAGGGACTTTTCTAGACACTAGATGATATATTTGATATAATAAGATAATAAAAATAGTTTTTACCCCGGGCCCCGAAAACTTTATAAAAATAACTTACACGCCTTGTCTTAGGACTGGAAACCCATCTCTCAAATTTGGGATCAATCCGGGATCACTTGGACACCGTTTGAGTTGAATTTAGAAACTTTTCATTTTGGGATCCCCTAAATAGATATTTCTAATTTTAATATTATGCATATCCTAAGTCGTAGGACCTACCTGTAAAATTAGAATGAATCGGACATCATTTGAATCACATGTGAGACACTTCGGGATTTTTGGGCATTTTTTGCCATATTTGAAATATGCCTTCTCATCACTATTTGATGCGAACGTTTTGGTCAAGTTGACTCATGGGAAGGTTGACTTGGTCAACATACATAATTAATGACTCGCCATTTATTATTACTTTATTGTTGTTTTTGTTAATTGGTAAGTGATGTAGAGATTTTGGAATTAAAGAAACTATTATTCTTGCTTTGAAAAACTTAGAAACTATTATTGGCTTGCATTGTGTAATAAGCAACTATTGTGAAACAATAAAAAAATTTTAAAGGTGAAAAAGGTTGCCCTAAATCCTTAAGAAGACTCTTTCCCATCACCTACCATCTCTATATAAGAGATGAAGGATGCAAGAGAGCTCCCAATAGTGAAAAATGTGCTACCCTTGGGAGAGCTCTCCAAACCTCCCAAAAATCTTTCATTCTCTCTCGTCTTCATCTCCCTCTTCCTTTATTGAAGCACCTTCGTTAATCTCCATTAAAGGGCATTTTCAAGCCTTAGAACGCCATCATCCCACCATCAAAACGAGATCAAAACCTAGCATTTAACTCATCAACCTCTTCAACATAGTTGAAAATCAACGGCATCAGAGAACTCAAAGAAAACGTGGAGCTCCATTTCCACCATTATTTCAAGCTTCACAATACGAATCTATTATTTATTTAAGAGGTAGGTAACCCCTACTGTACGTATCTTTATTTACATATTTTGTTTTCTTTAAGCATATTCATTATGGGTAGGAAGTGGCTGAATTATTGCTTTGAATTACTCACATTTGCTTGTATATCTTTTTATCTTAATATTATATTGTTCTTTCCTTGCAACTCCCTTCTTGTATATTATCTTGGATTTGGAGGGAAGGATAAGGGGTGAAAACGTGCCATGACCATGCATGAAAACGTGCCATGACCATGCACTAATGAAAACTATGGATAGTTCTCATTAGTGGATCGGTCATGAGAAGACCTCTAGCTAAAACATTTTTGGCCTTAACCCTCTTCTCGCTATAGTTATTTTGACATTTGATTTACATTATGTTTATCATGGTCACTTGGGAGTTCATGTAAGAGAAAGTTTATTATTTTTGTCGTTAAGCAAGAAGGGCTGGAAAACCCTAGGGTGAAAGACCCCAAACAATCCTGCAGATGAGCCATAAGGCTACTCCTAGCGATGGAATGAGATGGAGACCTATTAGTGGTTGAGTTATTGGGATGGGACATCCTCGCATTTTGCATACCTTGTAGATCATTGGTTGTATATTGATTGCTATGTCTTGCTTATCACATGCTCTATTCTATCCTTACTTTCCAATGATTATGCTTAGTTAACTTTATATATGGATTAAGAGTGACATGGGGTGAAACCGTTGCATTGCTGAGTCCGTTGGACTCACGATGTTTTGTGACACCTCACAGACGAGTTGGGCTTTAACTCAATGGATGACTGTTCGTGGGAAGTACCCGACGACGAGAAGTACGAGGATGGTGATCACGGCGAGCCTTTGGAGGCATCGGAGGAGTTCTAGTCATTTAAACGCTTTATTGATAAAAGCTAGTTATCCTTGATTTTAATTTCGGGCTTGTTCTAACCTATCTTTGGGAACGTGTCCATTTTTTATCTTATAAATGATGTTTAGTTATTTTTATTCAATAAACATAATGATTTGACATTATATCGTTTATATGATGATAGTAGATTAGTGGTTAATAATGAAAAATTGACACGTAATGAACCTAGACCGAGTTTTGGACTCGAAGACTATAAGCACTAAAGATACCATATGAGATAGAACTATAATTTTAGAATTGTAACATATTTTCGGTAAGGTAACTGAAAGAATTTGTGATTGTCGCGAAAGAACTTTTTAAAGGTCTATTAATTAGCTTTCCAGGGATGTAATTTTTTTTTATAGATTCTTTCTGTGCAGAAAGTTATGGCCAAAATACTGACTGTAGTACGAACTAGTCTATTCTGAACCAGAGATAAACAGACCTAATTTCGACCCTTTATTCTTTTGAGCTCTGAGCTCAATAAGATAGTTGTAGCCAACTCAGAGAGTTATCCAACAGGCTTTGGAACAACTAAATTGAACATCAGACGAAGAAATGACAGTCATTTTACTACAGCGCTGTTCGGGTACCTTGTAAGGACGGAAAAAATATGAAAAAAATTTATTTTTCCCGTTTGACCTAATTTTTGGTTGAGACTTCCTTATACATAGTGGATTAATTCCATATAATTTAAAAATCAAGAATAATTAATTTAGTATTTTTTTCATAATTAATTTTATAACTTATTCTAGAGTCCAATTATCGAAATCTGTTTCATCACTTAATGAATTGTAGTATAGATTGGCTTGTTTGAGAATGGATCCTAGTGGTTTAGAGTTACACTTGAACTATTAGGATGCAATCATATATCACATCTAGGTTCGGGTATGAGGTTGACTCATAAATTTTAAGATCTAGATACTTGAATTTGGGGCATAACAGGAGGAGTTCTAGTCTTTTAAATACTTTATTGATAAAAACTAGTTATCATTTATTTTGATTTCAGGCTTGTTCTGACTTATCTTTGGGAACTTGTCCTTTTTTATCTTATGGGTAATGCTTAGTTATTTTTATTCGATAAACATAATGATTTGACATTATATTATTTATATGATGACATTACAAATTGACCCGTAATGAACCTAGACCGAGTTTTGTACTCGAGAGACTAAAAGCACTAGAAATACCGTATAAGATAGAATTATAATATATTTTCGGTAAGGTAACGGATAGAATTTGTAATTGTTGCAGAAGGACTTTTTGAAGGTCTATCAGTTCACTTTCCAGCGATGTAAACGGTTTTCACAGATTATTTCTGTGCAGAAAGTTATGTCCAACACACTGACTATAGTACGAACTAGTCTATTCTGATCTTGAGCCAAACAAACCTAGTTTCGACCCTTTAGATGGCACCTTTGAGCTCTGAGCTCGATAAGAGAGTTCTAGTCAACTCAGAGAGCTATCTAATGGGCTTCAGAATAGTCAAATCGGACATCGTACGAAATAATGGCGGCCATTTTTCTGGAGCGCTATCCGGGTGCACTATAAGGACGGGAAAAATAGGTGGAAAATTTATTTTCTCCGTTTTACCTAATTTTTGGGTTGAGACTTCCTTATAGATAGTGGGTTAATGTCATATAGTTTAAAAATTAAAAATAATTAATTTAATATTTTTTCCATAATTAATTCCATAACTTATTCTATGGTGTAATTACCAAAATCTGTTTAATCACTTAATGAACTGTGGTATAGATCGGCTTATTTGAGGATGGATCTTAATGGTTTAGAGTTACACTTGAACCATTAGGATGCATTCATATATCATCTCTAGGTTTGGGTATGAGGTTGACCAATAAATTTTCGGGTCAGATCTGGATACCTGAATTTGAGGCGTGACATGGCTCATACAGTTGTCCACTAAATTGAACTCGACAGTTGAGAAGGCACGTACATAAAAATATGAATTTTATGTGTGCCAAACTGCCAATGTCTTATATTTTACTTGAGGAATGTGCATGATTGTAGGTGCTTTTTTTTGGAAGAAGCCACAAAATAGAAAAGTTTAAGCCTAAAGGGCAGCTTGAGAAATCTAAAAATTGTGGAAATTAAAGGTACAATTGTGGGTACTATTTTAGGAGATATATAAATTATTTATGTAATATCCGAGATACCCGAGATGAAGAAAAGGTTTATCCGAGATAATCGAGAACAGTTATATCCGAGATACCCGAGATAAAGAAGAGGTTTATCCGAGATAACCGAGAATAGTTATAATCGAGATTGCCAAGATGAGGTACAACCGAGATAACCGATATGACTGAGGTGAATGAGGACAGTACCAGAAAGATCCGATGATGCCGAGACCACCGATAGCACTGAGCTGATAGACCTCACTTGAATAACAGATAAACCATATTCGTCATCGAGGGTACGGATCGTAACACGTCATAATACAAAAGATCTCTAACTGACCAAAATAGATATTTCAAGCCTGAGCATCTTGACACATCAGGATGAGACTATCCTATAAATAGGATACCCGATCAACTCAAAAAGGTACGCAAAAAACACTAAACAAAACTGAAAAAAGCTTAAGGAAGAAACTGATTTAATCTTTGGAGGCTCTAAAAGTGGGATCCCACTGGCAGAGTTCCGTTTCAGGTACTCTCTTTCATCAGCTGTCTTCGGTATACTCGTCCGCCCTGCACCGACTTCACCGAAGTAACCGATAAGGAGGGAAACTCGTACTCATACCAGCAAGACGTACTTCATCAACGATAACACTTCAGATATTGTAGAGTTGTGGGATTTTTACACCACAACAATCCATAAGAAAAGATAAGTTGAGAAAGTCAGATTTGCGCATACGGCTTAGATGAAAAGAAGGGCAAAAAAATGGTCAGGCTCAGCGGACACAATTTCACACACAAAAATCGTCGAAGCCAGTATATAAATTAGAAGTTTTGGAATGGGATGATTTTTGGTGAGATGGTCTCGATGGTAAAGAGATCACCCTCACAAAAATTCAAATCATTCTGATATTGGTAGCATGGTTTACAAGTTGAAGAATTATATATGGACTGTCTATTTTTTGCCGGAAACTCACATTTGATGGTATTAGAAATTTCAGAATGGGCTGAGTTTTTGTGGGGGTGATCTATATGGTGAGGAGATCATCCTCACCAAAAATCAGCTATTGATTTATCTTCCATGTGGGTACACCAAAATTATGTGTGAAAATATGTGTTCACTGAGCTTGACCCGCAAAAAAAAAAGAAATGTATAGATAATTGATTGTGGTACGCACGTAAGTAATTTTCGGAAGGATAATTGTAGTTGGCCAAAAAGAGCGTCCAATACCAATAAATTTGTGACACGGGTATCTAAGAAAACCAGGAGACCATAGGAATTTCTATGGGTAGCCTTAAACTCTGGTTCATAGTTGGAGACTTTAAGTGTCCAACAACAGGTGACCGGAAAGTGTTGCAAAATAATAGAGTTTCAACTAATCGGCAGTTTTAAAAGGTTACAGAGGTAAATCGAAAAAAAAGTTGAAGCTATCAACGTCGGAGAACTTTAGAGAGAGAAGGCAAGGAAAAGTCGAAGTTGCCCACCCACGGGGTTAAGGACAAAAGTCGATATAAAAAGTTCATGGTTTTAAAAAACGGCCGTTTAAACGGTTTTAATGGCCGTTTAAATGGAAATGCCCCAAGTCCGTTTCTGTTAAAACCGTTTAAACACATTTTAACGTATTTGAATTTAACGGCCGTTAAAATCGTTTAAACAGCCGTTAAATTCTGAAATTTTTTGTGGAAAAAACAGCAATTAAATCCGTTTAATTTCCATTAAATTCTGTTTTTTTGAATTTTCAAATTTCAAAATTCAAAATTTGAATTTCAGCGCCATTTTTTGCGTATTTTTGGTTAAAATCGTTAAAATCAGTTTAATTCTATTTTTCCACTTTTGCCCCTGGCCGTTTTAACGGCCGTTTAAACGGTTTAAACAGTAACGCGACCAGTCCGTTTAACCGTTAAATCGGCCTCCTTTAAACCTTAATAAAAACTCCAAGAAGATTAGCCCTGGTTTACATCATCAGCAGTAACCTTTTGGTGTTTCATGGGCCCCACACCTCGTCATCGACCACTAGGGTTGATTAGGAAGCTTGCACGAAGCCAAACTGAAGCACTCAAAAAGAGTTTTTATTAATTTGGCAACCACGTGCGAATGAACCTGCTCCTTTCCTGTTCCTGTCACAACAATCAAGGAAAGCCGCCATTATCGTTATCGTCATCCTTCAGGTCACTCACTAGTAGTGACTCACCAACTCCTTCCTACCAAGCTGTAGCTCAGCCTTTTTTGTAACTCAACGCTGTCATCTGGGCCCACGATGACCCACTGACCTCATGGATGTTTAACGGTTTAACCCTCACCCCTTGGTGGTTATACTAATACTGTTATACATACCAAAATCCACCGTGATTTCCATTACATTTTTTTTCTTTTCAAGGCATAATTCTGGCCGTTGGATTCAACAATTTTTTTTTCAATACCAAAACCAATGGCTAAAAATCATCAAATAAGCTGATATTTGGTATCAATGTCTATCAAGGGGTGGGCTACACATCAATGCGGTCCGTGGGTTACAAAAATGGTGCTAAAGTTTGAGCTACATCTTGTTACATGCCAACCTTTTCTTTTTATTTAACGGAGATGCCGCAGTTAATAATTAGGCTTTACCTGTCTTAACGAAAGTCAAATGTGCAATAAGTGAGCATTTATATTGCACTACGGTACGCCACGTGGGCTGTACATGCACCTTACGTGGGATGCACACACCACGTGGGATGCACACGCCACGTGGGATGCATATTGGTGAGTAAATATAGAATAGAAACTAATTAAAAGCATGCTTGTCAAGGTTTAAATATGTCCATTTTTTATTTTTTTTTAGAAAATATGTCCATTAATTAGCAGGCATATAACGTTACCCTTACTAGGGGTACACCACGTGGGATGCCTGTGCACCTTACACATGGTACACCATTAGCGATGGCAAGTAAGAACCTCCCAACTCTGGTTCTCCCAATCCATAGCTATCCATTCCATAGGACCCAATAGTGGAGGGACCAGGAGAAAGGGAAGGAAGTGAGGCTGAATCAAATGGCAGGAAGCAACTTTACGGAAGTTTGAACCTAGAATGCGATTCATTGTCTCCATTGAGTGTTCCTATGCTAAGCATTGGAAGGGGTGAACAGCATCTGAACATTCAGATTCGGAGGCCCAGCCAGCTATGCATCTAAATCTCTTTGGACAAGGTCTCCTACCCATTTAAATCGAGGTACATTTTTTGCCAACACTACTATGCACCTCAATGGACGTTGGACCATGTGATCATTACACTTTTAAATAACAATGAGTAAGTACGGGTAACTTTTAATAAACTTTTTTTTTTAAATGTTGAATAAATTTTGACACCAAATAATTGGTGCCACATTCATGCCATGTGTCACAATCTTAGAGACTACTGACCGTATGGATGTTTGGTAGATACCTAAGTGGACCTACATACTAATTTTCATCCCGATTAGTAATTTTAATCCCTTGGTTTAGAGTCTTTTTCTTGATTTATTTGTATCCGTGGATTTTAAGAATTATGATCAAAAGGTTATAAATCAATAATCAGGCTGATCTTTGTTATTTAAGTCGATCCATAGAAGGACGGGCCAAATATCCATACGGTCAGTATCTTTTAATAGTGTGTCATGTGGCTCACACTGTGGGTCCATCATCAACTTTGATGATGGATACTATCATCACAGTTTTCTATCGAAAGTTTTGGATGAATGTTTCATAGTTGAGTTGAAATGTGACGAGGAGTAGCATCAAAGTCAAAATTATAAAATGGCTGTTATAACGTTTTAACTTTTTTTTTTTTGGCAAAATAAGGTAACGGTCTTAAAGTGTTTTTATTATAACGGTCATTACGATCATCTATTCATCTTACGCCATCCCTGCAAATTGGTATATTCATCTTACACCATCACGTGTACCGACTACCGACAACCGACTACCCACTACCGACTACCAACGGTGACTAAAAAACGAACTAAGAAAAACAAACTGAGAAAGGGAATCTACGACGATGGAGCGGAAGAGTGGACCACTGGACCCCTCGTTACGTATTACTCTACTAAAGATGGGAGTGGAGCAGTGGACCCCACGTCACGGTCACACTCTATCCTTGGTCCTTGCTGCTTCCTAAATTTCATCTCCTGCCGGCTCATCAGCCTCCCACCACGTTTTTCCTTCCCTCTCTTCAAAAATACCAACACCCCCACTTATAAAAAACCACCCTTTCCCCAAGACGAACGGGCGAAGTTCCAAACCAAATCCACACCCACTAGCGCACGTTATCACATGGCAATAGTCCGAGAACGACGGCAGCTTAACCTTCTTCTCCCCTTGCCGGAAACTGCTGACCTCCGTCCCCGTTTACCTCTACCCCTCCCTCCCACCTCCCTCTCCACCACCACTTCTCAAGAAGCCGATCGCCTCTCTGATCTCGAGAAACTCCAAGTCCTCGGCCACGGAAACGGCGGTACCGTATACAAAGTACGCCACAAGCGCACGTCAGCCGTCTACGCCCTCAAAGTCATCCATGGAGATTGCGATACCACTGTCCGTCGTCAGATCTTCCGCGAGATGGAGATCCTCCGCCGCACCGACTCACCCTTCGTCATCAGATGTCACGGAATCTTCCAGAAACCCGGAGGAGAGATCGCGATCCTCTTGGAGTACATGGACGCCGGTACACTCGACACACTCCTTAACACCAACGGCACCTTCTCTGAATCCTCGCTCGCCAACATCGCTCACCAGGTCCTCAACGGACTTAACTACCTACACGCACACAAGATCGTCCACCGCGACATCAAACCGTCAAATCTGCTTGTTAATCGAAATATGGAGGTCAAGATTGCTGACTTTGGGGTCAGCAAGATCATGTGCCGTATGCTTGATCCGTGTGATTCATACGTTGGTACCTGCGCTTATATGAGTCCTGAACGGTTCGATCCAGACACGTACGGAGCGAACTACAACGGCTACGCTGGAGATATCTGGAGTTTGGGGCTGACGTTGTTGGAACTCTACGTGGGTCACTTTCCCTTTTTGCCCCCAGGGCAGAGACCCGATTGGGCGACGCTAATGTGCGCCATATGCTTCGGGGAGCCACCGATCCTTCCGGAAAGCTCATCGGATGAACTTCGAAGCTTTATTCAGTGTTGCTTGCAGAAGGATTCGAGTCAGAGATGGACAGTGTCGCAGCTCCTATCGCACCCTTTCATCTCCCGGGATCGGAGATCCAATTAATCTGAAGAGATTTGCCGGTGTTTTTGTTTCTCTGCTACCGGAATCTGACATACGTTTTCTGTATATACGTGGACGGACGTACTCCGTTGCTTTTTCTATCGAATATCCTTTTCACGGTAAAATCTGCCGTGAAAATGTGAGAACTGTATTTTTAATTTACCTTTTCAGTAAATCAACGGTGGAAAAAGTCTCCACACATGAGCGCACGATCCAATTACTGTGCACCCAATCTCAATGCTTGCTCATTACAAAATAAAATGTAAATGAACAATCTCAAAAACGAATACATTGCCATTGAACCAAAAGATAATAAGAATTATCAGATTCGAAGTGACAAAGAGGATTATAACCTTCATCTCAGTTTACTTGCAAATTTTAATGATTCTCATTCCTATTGTAACAATGACACTTGATTTTTTAAAGGCAACCTTGTATGCCATAGAAATAAAATTTTAGTAGAGAAACTTCTACTATTTATTAAAAAAAAAAAAAAAATGTAATACACTATAAATATAAACACATTTTTGCCTGTCAAAACCCAGCTAAATAAAGTCCTAGGGAAAAGGTTCCCTTGATTAGGATAGGAAACTCCTGCTTGAACTTCGATCTCGCTATTTGATCCTGAACTCCACCTGGTACAGCCAATATCCCAGTATCATCCAGTCAGTGCGTTCTTGTGAGTGCTAGTCGACTACCAATTACATTTATTTGTCAGATGAACAATTTGTTAAATTTTATTTGGTACTCTAACCACGAGCGATCGAGCTACAATTATATTTATCAAATTAAACTGATACTAATCTTATTTTCTTTAAGGTTTTCTATATTTATTCACTAGATAAAACTTTGGTAACTGGATTTGCTAATATTTGATCCACTGGAAGATATTCTAACACCATTTTACCCCCTCTTAAACATCTGTTGGATGTAATTAATTATATTTCATTTCTATATGTTTCGAATTATCTTTTTTTCTTTTTTTCTTTTCTAAGCAATCTTAATGCTACCTTATTATCACATAAGAATGGACTATACATGTTTGTTTCTTGGATGACCAAGTAATAGCACCTCCACCCAAAGTAAATATCCATCCATTAGTGGACTTGGAACTTAGCTTATTTGATACCCAATTAACATCACTATAATATTCTAAAACGAAAGATATATCATTATATTGTAAACCACAATTTATGGTTTCTTTCAAATATTTAAGTAATCTATGAATTTATTTTCTAGTGTTCGCTATTAGACTTACTAGTAAATCTACTAAGTATGTCACGCCTCACATTTTGAGTCTGTTGGCCCAACCATAATCTATATCCATGAGTCATGAACCCAGGGGTTAGATAAGGTTAAATAAATTAATTATGCAAAAATTAAGGTCATGATAATGTCCATTGTATGTTTATTATTCATTTTAACCTTAGGACATTATCGGATTTCATGAGCTTATAACTCCACATTTGTACGTAAAATGCATCTTAAGTCTCCCAAACATAACTTATCCAACTTAGACTCTCATTATGCGTGCAACATAATTGTAGGATAATAATCGCATGAGAGAACAAGTCAGAGTGATGGACCATCAGTGAGCATCATGAAGTGTAAGATCGTTGAGAGAAGACTCTACTCTCCATAGACCATCGCCAAGCAAGAACCACTATAGAGGGTTCAAGAGAGGGTTAACACCTTATTTGATACTTAAATCAAAAGTCCCGCCCCAAGTTGACTTTTGGAGGCCCACTAATACTTTGTCACCATCTAATAGGGGATGTGCCATTATAATGGATGGGTCACCTAAGCCTAACCTGGACTTCTCTTTTAATGGCATTTCTAGTCATTTAGTGATGACCACTTTACATTATACAAAGTTTGCTTTGCGTAGAACTTTGCTGACCACCACCAGTCAGCTTACCACCCACAATATGAGCCAAGTGGCATATTATTAGAGTTTTCTGACCTTATGGATGTTTGGCCCAACCCTAGGTGAATATACAGAACAAAAAAAATTAGCCTGATTAGTCATTTCAAGCAATTTTTTAACCGTGGAATTATTGACATTATGTGGGGTACAAAGATCCAAAAGTTTGAAATCACTAATCAGGCTGATTTTTGTTCTGCATGTCCACCTAGGGATTGGCCAAGGGGGTGTTTGGGAACGAGAAGTGAAAGCACTTCTCCTTGTAGAAGTTACTAGTTGATTTTTTACCTCCAAAAAAGTCATAGAAATTAAAAGGTTGGGAGGCCTTCTAATTTTTGAGAAGTAATTTATCTTAGAAGTTAAAAGCTAAAAATTTTAGCTTCAGTTTTAAGTTAGTTTATAACATTTCAAAAGTTAAAATATGAAACACATCCAAAGCAACTTTTTTATCTTTTTGGCTTATAAAAGCCAATAAGTTACTTATTTTTGTGTTGCCAAACAACCCCAAACATCCATACAGTCAGCATCCTCTAAGAGTTATTGTGGGCGGTCAGCAACTTGACTGAGCTGCCGCGGTAAGCAAAGTTCTACTCGGTTCATTCATCGTGTGATAGCATGTGCTTTGTTGAAGATGACGCTAATGATAATGGCAACGATGACAATAACGGTGATGATGGAATTTAATGGTGTACCATATTGGGATGCACTCAATGAGAAAGATTTATTTTGTTACAGATTATCTTGTAAGTTTAGGAGCAAGAGGATTTTTTGTAATTATGTAAAAGTGATGGACCTACTTGTAAATAGCTAAAATTTGGATTGGGGGTCTTATATGTAAATAACAAAAGTTGTCATTTATTAATAGGAGATTGAGAAGAATAAAAGGAGATTTTAGATGGAGATCCTGTGTTTTGGAGGGGGCTCGGAGAAGGATCTAGCATTAGAAATTTGCAAAGTAAATTGGCCACATGGCCTGTGGATATCGTCTCACCAATTTGTCGATGAACGACGTAAAATCTCTCTCTCTCTCTCTCTCTCTCTCTCATCTAAAGTTAACCTGCACTTACCTATCACCAGAGATGCTCCTCCAGGCAAGCACCTCTACCTTGAGCCAACCTTGGCAGCGGATTCATAATTCTTTATAAAAAGTTCTATATCCACGGAGAACTCTTTTGGGCCCACTGACACAAAAATGTTTGGCCCACACCTTGGTGAACCTAAACTCCAAACCTGATTGGTGAGTTCTAGCCGATGGATTCAAGCACTTGTCATCTTGTTCTTTATAATAGGACGTGTATGCGTTAGCACTCTTTCGGGCCCACTGACCCAAAATGTTTGGCCCACAACTTGGTGAACCTAAACTCCAAACCTGATTGGTGATTTCAAGCCATTGGATTCAAGCACTTGTCATAATGTGCTTCATAACAGGATGTGTATGCAATCCAAACCCATGATCAAGAAGTGCTCGGACGCATCTAGAAATCACCAACCAGGTTCATTTTTTTTTGGTGTTAGTTCAACCAAGAGATGGACTAAAGATTCAGGTGTCAGTGGGCTCAAAAGAGTGTCGTGGCATTTTCGGGGATTTCTGTATCGAACTTTTGATAAAGAATTCTGTATCATAATTTTTTTTTTAACCAGAGCTCATCCCGAAATTGTTATTGAATATTAATAACAATTCCTACGTCCTGATGAAGCAGCATTGGACCATTTTTTTTTACTTTGATTTCACTCGTGCTTGATTTTGTTATACATTTCCAATCAGGGTGGACAACAGCAACCTTAATAAGGATCAATGGATTCAATTTTGTCTGAACCCACCTGTTATTCGAGATATCAATAAGAATATTGGGGAGCTTATTGTGCAACCCTCCTGCTTAATACGGAATATTCAGTGGAAAAAAGTGTGTCAAAGAAACGCCCAACGGACTTCTGTCCAAGCGCTTGAACAACTCAACCATTTGAATAGGAACCAATCCGAGCCTGAAACCATAATGTCAGTGCACTCTGGAGGCCTCTCTGGTAACCATGTACATGGTCTATAAAATTCTCAATTTGATTGGAACAAGAAGAGATTCCCTGTTTGCTGTCTCTAAGACCCTAATCCTACCTTAACTTTATCTGCCACTGCTACCAGAGTCCTCTCAGCCTCTTTGATCACTGCAGAAAGCCAATTGATGACAAAGTACAAACACACTTAGTAAGTCGTAGGTGGTGCTGTGATGTGGTGAGAATAGCGGCGAAGGTTGCTGTGTCAGTGTGGAGAAATTCTTTATTGCGTGTTATCAAACAGAAGGGGGAACCAGTAAACCTGGGGAAATCAGTGAGAATCTATCAAAGCAGTCCACTATCCCTAAAATTTTGAAGTGACATTAAAATTGCTTGCATAAGCTACATTCTAGGATTCTTGAGAAACAGAACGGAAAAAATATTCTCATCTAAAAACAGACTTACGGACCAAAAACATGAGTATACTTCAATTAGAAATTTCAAAAGTTAGCAATAATATGGTACAAACTTTAGGCCCCAAGGTCAAGATTACACAAGAGGCCATCTTAAGAGCAGAAAAACTCACTGTCAAAATCAATTCATGGAAGCATGAGAAATGGACGGTCTACAGACTTATCGCATGATACACCAAACTCCTCTAAAGCTAATATATGCAGCAGAGATGCGAAATCTGCCCCTGCTGATATGATTGCTGAATGATAAATCCAGAACGCCTATAAGCCAAAGTCCATTTCGGCTCGCTTCAGCAGAGATGTCACTCGTACAAAAAATTCTGGTTCTTTTTCCTTTATATCATCAAGTGTCCTCGACTCATGTTCATCCGCCTAAAAGAATTTAAAACAGAATCTCATTTTAGAGAAAAATTGCAAGAATACACACACACCTTGCCATGGGAAGAGGAAAATTGTTAGAAATCCAGTCCAAGGAATCTACAATTTTGATAACATTTTATATATATATATACAAATCCAGTCCAAGGGCTGACTTTTGATCATCCCCACAAAAAGAAAGCCCAATTTGAAATTTCTAACCCCTATCAAATGTGGACTTAAAATAACAGTGAAATGAATGGTTCATAATTTTTCAACTTGTCATCCACTTTTCACGGGGCTAAAAATGTCAGAATGGGTTGATTTTTGGTGATAAATGATATATATATACACACGCCTATTTAGATCCCATATCCTCACAAAAATTAGCCCATTCTAAAATTTCTATCAAATGAGGACTTGAAGTTAATGGTGAAATGGACGGTATAAAACTTTTAACTTGTAATCCACTTTCAAAGAGCTAGAAATGTTAAAATCGGCTGATTTTTTGTGAGGATGATCTCCGTGGTGAGTAGATTAACCTTGCCAGGGCTGAGTTATTTTGACACACCATATGACTCACCTACGTAGTGCCCGTATATGGAGATGAGTTAAGAGCTGATTTCTCAGTGAGATGGATATCAGCCCATTTCTCACCCTATCATGGACTTAAATTTAATGGTGAAATGGACAGTCCAGATCTCCTCACAAAAACCACCCCTTGACTCATCTCCATGTCAGCACGTCTATTTACAAAAGGTCAAGGCCTATACCAAGATCTAGGTTACGGTCGATATAATAGAAAGCATACACAGTCCATTGATGTCCTTGATACCCCACAAGCAATAACCTTAAGAGGAGTCAATCGTGTTGGGGGGGGGGGGGGGGGGGGGAGATGTTCCTTTAAGCAAATCTGATCTTATATCCAAAGCATCTAAACAACTCAAGAAACAAAACTCGTGTTTTTAGGCAAATTTGATAGAGTAGAACAACTCTTATCATATCCTTATAAGTTCTGCCTTAAGTAACCAATGATTGCAGAAAAGTAAAAGAAAACACACCCAAACTTGATATAGTGCATAATGAGTTTCCAATCTAAAAACAAGCTGTTGAAGAGGGCAAGAGATCTAGATAAGTCCATGCTCTCTACTAGTGAGCATTTGAAAAAGAGCCAATATAGACTTATTCGTCTGTTCCTTGGATGAATTTCATTATCAGAAGCTATGATGCCCCAATACAGATTCGGATACATGAAGCGAGGATACGACTCGACATTTTCCAAAATCAGGGACACGGATAGGGATATCCTATTTTGTAGTTTAAAATTTTCATTTTTTTCTAATTTTTTCAACTTTTTATGAAGGATACGTGGGGATACGTGTCGGTGGAGTATCCGGTGTCGTGTCAACACAGATACAATGGCCATATACAGGTATCAGAGGTCAGACGAGTCACATAAATTCATTTTGAAGTAGCCCATTTGGTAACAATTATGGTGAACTGAATTCTCAGTACAGAACCAATTCTACCAAAAAAAATTATGACAGAAGCATTTCTAAAAAGAAATTTCCCAAACAACTTTGCAACTCTACTTTTAATACCATGATCTATATCAAGATTTGGATCAGATTCAGATCTAGGTAGATCTGGCTCAAAATTCGTCTTTTAATATCATGATCCATGTCTGCAGGTCCGAGATTCACATGCAACTTTTAAAATCATAAACCATATTCACATCCGGGTTGGATCTAGGTAGATCCATATCCAAATTCAACTTTCTAATATCATGATCATTCGACTTTCTAATATCATGATCCATGGGTGGGATCCACTACAAAATGACAAGTTTGTAAGGATCCAACTCCCAAACCCAATATTTGACCCAATCCGAATACCTAACACCAGGATCCGAATTCAACCATAAATTGAAGAATCTAATTTACACAGATCTGCATCCCTTTTATATTCGGATCTTATATCAATGATCCAAACCCACATTTAGCGGGTTTGAATCTAGTTGGATCTGGGTCTGACACGCCCCATTTCATGCCCTAGCAGCAGCGGTGAGAGAGAGCACTAAAAGCAAAGGTGGTCGTCGTGATGAAGAGAAAAAGAGAGAAAAATCAATTTATCATTATATAAGTAGTTATTTTTAATTATGATTTTAAAGATAATGATTTATCATTATGAAAAAATGGTTTATAATTTTATATTTATTCTCATCAAAAGCAATTGTTGGTGTTGATAATCTATTATGAGCCTCATAACTGATTAACATAATCAGGCTCTAACGTTCTGATTCAAGCCTAATTCCTTCTTGCCTCTGGTAATCATAATGTGAAATTCGTCATCTTACATAATATCCAACACTACAGGTGCTCTAAGAGATAAACAAGAAGTTCAGTTTTATAATGGTATATTCCTTATCAAAACCAAGACTTTGATGCCTCATGTTGAGAATATAAAAATGGGCCGTCGCAAATCCAGCAATTAAACTCACCACTGTAATAGGTAAAACAACTGAACAATGCTGTTCTTAAAATGAAATTTGAAAATGCAATTATAATGGAACATAATATATCCAAGTCACAACCCTAGAAGAATTCTAGAATGTTAATTAAGAGATCAAAAAATAATTGCTAGTAGAAACACAAAATATTACCTCCTTAAATTTTAGAAGAATTAAATTTGACACAGATGATGGCTTTGCCCGGTCCCACCTGAAAAAAAAAATGTATCATGGATACAAGGGCAACAATATTGGGGAAATGATAACATTATCTCCACAATCTAGAAAATGCTAAAATGTGTAGCTACATACAACTACTCTTAGGAGCTGTGGAACCATATGCGTCTCATGCAACTAATAAGTAAACCATGTTGGTTGACAGTACAAAATAGCTAGCATTACTCTCTCAAATGTGTATAATTTGTGTCAATTGTTCATGCATACTAACAGAATAAAATTAACTATCACAGAGAATATTTGCAATGCAATAAATACCCAGCACACAAACAGCAAATCATCAATCTGGTGATCTAGATCCCAATAACTGTTTTTGTGATTCTGTGCTCTAATCCACAGATATGGATGCACACTTGCGCTAAGTGAGGCCCATGAGCTTTTATAAATCTCTCTGGAAACAAATTTTGGCAGCAGTATGGATGAATACCAAACTAATGTACTTCTGGTGCTTCTGTGGCCCAAATATATTCCAGATTGTCTGTGGTTCTTTACTGCATTCCTGCATGCTACTTTGGAGTTTTGCAGAAGGAAAGATCCCAAATGACAGTAGCTCTAAAATATCATATCAGAGGACTTTTCCAGACGCGTGTTTACATCCTTTGACTAGTTACTTCCAACAGTAACAACAAAATCCCATTTCCAGATTAAGTGAGCGTAGATTGAAAGATAACTATGATTACACTATTTTCCATCCATACAACATAGGAATATAATAGGACAAATAATAAGAGAAAGAAGGAAAGAGTTTAAACTTTGGTACAATGTAGAGAGATTAAGATAAACTTACATTTCCATAAATATCATGACAGCATAAAAGAAGTAACAATTTCAGAAAATAAAGATGCCTTGGTGTTGCCACTTGGTTAATACATAATTTAGCAAAGAAAAAGCATGCCTTCATGGTCAATAATGAATCATTCAAATGCAATCTGACCTCACAAGCATTAACTCATTAACTGATCGCCACATTCCTCGGCCTACATCTTTTGCAGATTGATCTCTTGCACTTCGCCCGTGCCACAACTCTTTTACAACGTACATCACTTCTTCAGTATCTACCTTAGAAAGTGGATCAAACAAATGGTGAGAATAATAAACAATCTATGATCAATCCAAGATATGCTAGCTAAGCATATTTATGGCAATCAAATTGTCAACATATTGGAGAACAGAATGTCACAATCAACGAAAACAACATGAGATTCCATATGCTAGCATCTTAAAGAAAACAAAAAATTGAAAGAACAAAGAAAACACCATAAAAATTGTTTATTGTCAATCACAACGTAGCATAGCATCAAGAAAATTCTACTGTCACTCCAACAATCAAGGGTTGGTGCATCAAGGTTTTGTATGCTGAAGAGGTATTGTCCTAATCCTGCCACCCCAAGAAAATAAAGAAGAATGACATTGATCTTTTAACACACCTCTTATTAGATTAACAATGTGAAGCGACTGTGAATCACAAAGTAGATCACGAGTATATCAATTTGAAGATGGATCCTACGAAAATCCTAAATAAACTATAGCAGGTGAATAAATATCATATTTATTCACAATAGCATTGAATAAATATGATAACAAATAAGCATTTATTCTACTTGTCCAAAAGATAATAGAATACATTATTAGGGAATAAATATAGATATTTTCTTCTTCAAATTAGGGACAATTAGTGCCATCATCAGTGACTCTTATTGTGAGCCGCAGACAGGAAAATGGTCAAGTTGAATTTGTAAGGAATAATTTCATATTAAATTTGGCAAAGATTCCGTTTGACATAAAAACATTCTTGTAACCGTTCCTACGAGCACTAGTGTAGTGTGGAGATGTCGTGGTACGCATACTTAGTTGAATTGAAGAATTAGGGTTAGGGTTAGGTTTCTGGAGGAGAGAAGAGAGAAGAGAGAAGAGAGAGAAGAGAGAGAAGAGAGGGGAGAAAGGATGTCTATTGTGCTTAGGTCACAATGACTCCATAAATCTTATTTATGTAAGTTCCAAGTACGAAAGACATATATACCCCTCAAGGGGGTATTTACAGAACTACCCCCGATACATATAAAATACGTATTTCTACGTATATGATAACACTCCCCCTCAAGTTGGTGCATAGATATCTCTCATGCCCAACTTGCACAAGCACTTATGGAGTTGCCAACTGGGAACTCCCTTCGTGAGAACATCTGCAACCTGTTCATCAGTCTTCACAAATTGGGTGCACACTGCCCCAGAGATAATCTTCTCTCTAATGAAGTGTCGGTCTACCTCAATGTGTTTGGCACGATCATGCTGAACGGGATTGTGAGCAATGCTGATGACGGCCTCGTTGTCATAATATAAGCTCACAGACCCTGAAAGTTGGAAACCAAGTTCAGCAACCAACACTTTCAACCAAAGCATCTCACACAAGCCATGAGCCATTGCTCTGAATTCAGCCAATGCACTCGATCTGGCGACAACGGGTTGCTTCTTGCTTCTCCAAGTAACCGAATTGCCCCCAACAAAGGTGCAATATCCAGAAGTGGATCTCCGATCATCTTTGGCCCCTATCCAGTCTGCATCGGTATAAGCCTCTATACGCATGTGGCCATTCTTCTCAAACAGAAGACCTCTACCAGGAGCTGACTTGAGATACCTCAAGATCCGATGTGCTGCCTCTGGGTGAGTGCATGTACTGACTGATCACACTCACTGCATAGGCAATGTCGGGTCGAGTCAGGGAGAGATAGATCAATTGCCCAACTAGTCTCTGAAAGCTCCCTACATCCTGTAGTAGCTCACTACTTGCATCTGCTAGCTGGTGATTCTGCTCTGTAAGAGTTTCCACTGATTTGGTACCCAACCTGTCTGAGTCTTGTAACAAGTCTAAGACATACTTCCTCTGAGAGATGAAGATCCCCTGACTGGATCTTGCAACTTCGATGCCTTGGAAGTATTTGAGAGGTCCTAGATCTTTGGTTTCAAACTCCTCTGCTAACTGAAGCTTCAGTTTGGCTACCTCTGCTACATCACTCCCTGTGAGAATGATGTCATCAACATAAACAATGAGGGCAATGGTGTTCTTCCCTTGATGCTTCACAAATAGGGTGTGATCAGCCTGACTTTGAGTGTAACCCAGCTTCTTCACGGCTAAGGTGAATCTCTCGAACCATGCCCTTGGAGATTGTTTAAGCCCATAGAGGGCTTTCTTCAGTCTACACACCTTGCTACTATGTCCTGGTGGAGTGAATCCAAGAGGAGGCACCATGTAGACTTCTTCATGTAGGTCCCCATGAAGAAAAGCATTATTCACATCCAGTTGATGCAAATGCCACTCTTGATTTGCTGCCACTGACAACAACACTCTAATGGAGTTCATCTTTGCCACAGGTGCAAAGGTCTCCACATAGTCAATCCTATAGGTCTGGGTGTACCCCTTGGCTACTAATCTCGCATTGTACTTCTCAACAGACCCGTCTGCCTTGTGTTTGACTGTGAACACCCATCTGCAACCCACAGGTTTTTTGCCTCTTGGCAGGTCAACAAGCTCCCATGTCCCATTCTTGTCCAGAGCTCTCATTTCCTCTATCATAGCAACTTTCCATCTTGGTTGAGCCAGCCCTTCTACCACTGAAGAAGGTATAGGAATAGTGGAAAGGAAAATGATAAAGGCTTTATAGGAGGGGGACAAGGCATCATAGGAAACAAAGTGGCTCAGAGGATGCTGAGTGCAGCTTCTGACTCCTTTTCTTAGAGCAATGGGAAGATCACAAGCATCAGTAGAAGGAGAAATGACAGACATAGAAAGAGGTGGGATTACTTGGATCCAAGGTAGGAACCACTGGTACTGGATCGGCTGTGGCTTTCTCCCTTCTGCTATAGACTATGAGCTCCTTCTGAGCTCCAAGAGCACTATCGATCACACTAGTAGTATGAGTAGGTGGAAACCTCTCAAACTCCAGAGGAGGAAATAGAGATATAGCAGAAAGAGGAACAGTACACCTCTCTTCATGACTACTCTCCCCCTGAAGAGAGGTGAGGGAGAAAAAAGAAAGCTCCTCACAAAATGTGATATCCATACACACAAACTTCTTCCCAGCGGAAGGATGGTAACACTTGTACCCTTTATGGGTAGAAGAATAACCGAGAAAGACGCACTTGAGCGCTTTGGGATCGAGTTCGGTGCGATGGGGACCCAGGATATGTACATAGCATACACACCAAAAGAGGCGAGGAGGAATAGTGAATAAAGAAGAGCCAGAAACATGGGCCTGAATAGGAGATTGGAAATTGAGAACTCGAGAAGGCATTCTGTTAGTCAAGTAGGCAGCCGTCAACACAGCATCCGACCAATAAGATTTGGGGACATGAGAGCCAATCAAGAGAGACGAGCTATCTCAATCAAATGCCGCATTTTCCTTTCAGCTACACCATTCTGTTGAGGGGTGTAGCTGCAGGAATTTTGGTGACAAATCCCATGGTCAATGAGGTAGTGTTGAAGACCCCCAAACATATATTCTCCACCCTGGTCAGTATGAAGAACCTTGGAGACACTATACTGGGTCTGGATCATCTTATGAAAACCCTAAAAGATGGAATGAACCTCATCTTTGGTTTTTATGAGATAGACCCATGTACACCTAGTATGATCACCAACAAAAGAAACAAAATAGCGAAAGCCAAAGATAGAAGTAGTGGGGGAAGGGCCCCATACATCAGAATGCACAATGTCAAAACAAGTAGAACTTCTATTACCTCTGGGGGGATAATTCGATATACAATGCTTGGAGAGCTCACAAGTCTCATAGTGTAAAGCCGAAAGAGGAACAGAAACAAACAAACTAGGAAATAAAAGTTTTAGGTACTGAAAAGAAACGTGCCCCAGACGGGCCTGCCAGCGCAAAATAACATCTATCCTACTACTACTACTAGCAGAAGACTGTAGTGCTGTGGGCTCAAGAAGGCGTCCATCCAGAAGGTAGAGGCCATGCGCTTCATGTCCAGTGCCAATCGTCCTCCTCATCTCGAGGTCCTGAAAGACACGAGTAGGAGAAAAAGTGACACTACAGTTTAAGGATTTAGTCAAAGCACTAACAGAAAGTAGGTTAGAAGTAAATCGAGGAGCATGCAAAACAGATGAAAGAGGTAGTTTAGGAGAAGGAAGGATGCTCCCTTTCCCAGACACAGAGGATAAGGTGCCATCAGCTGTCTTCACCTTATCGCGGCCAGAACAGATAGTATAACTGGAAAATAAGGAAAACAAGCTCATCATGTGTTCTGAAGCCCCAGAATCAATGATCCAAATGGGACTAGACGATGGAAGAGACACATGATGAGCAGGTCTAGGGTTACCTAACTGAGCAAAGGAGGTGGACGATGTGGCAGAAGGACCATCCAGCTGCTGAAGCAATCATCAAAGGCCTGCAAGCTCCTGCGACAAGGTATGAAGAGTAGTGTAGTACTAAGAGAGAGACTTCTCCCCCTGTCGAAAGTGGGAGATAGTCTGTTGCAACTGAAATGCCCGTCCTATGTTCTGCTACTGTGAGTAAGTCTTCTCAGTGATCTCCCAGACCTCTTGCGCTGTGCGCATAAATAAGAAACTCTCACTGATATCAGGCTCCATAGAGTTGAGGAGCCATGACATGACAGTAAGATCATCTATCTGCCACTGTTGATAAGATGGATCGGTCTTGGGAGGCTCAACTGTATCCCCCGTAGTGTGACCCAACTTCCCACGGCCTCTAATAAACAACCGTGCTGCCTGAGCCCAGTGCAAATAGTTCTTGCCGTCTAGCTTCACTGATGTGATCTGTAAGCTAAGGTTCTCATAGGCTAAGTGATGCACCATAGGGCCTCCAATACCAGTGGAGGGAACATCCGTGCTCACATCTGACCCTGAAGAAGGCAAGGAAGGCGAAGTGACCAAAGGCGTGACCACAGGAGGTGGAGAATCTGCCATGAAGAACTATGGCCAACGAGACGATATTAGAGTATCGAAGAGTCACAAATAATTACTCGAAGCCCAGAATAAGGCTAAAGAACCATACTAGAGAGCAAAAGAACATCAAAGCACGGCATATAGGGCCCACAATCATCTGAATAGGTCCTAATAGGCATTTTAGGACTCAATAATCCTCCCAAGTAACCAAGAACAAGACTAAAAAAAGAATTGGAACCAATTAATGCCCATACGAACCCCGAAAGTAGGATATTAGGAACCAAATGAAGAGAGAAGCAATATGCAGGAGTAATAAAGCTTCATGGGACTATTAAACCACTGAGGATGAGGTTTAGAGTCCGTATGGAGGATTTTTTAGACCAGCCGATGGGCAAAAAGGCCCAAAAAGTCACCGGCGTTAAGTACAGTGGATAGAAAAGGTTCCACAACCTTCAATTCTTCGTGGATCTACTCGAGTAGACTATCCACATGTAGAGGAGATTGGGGAGGACTAGATCGATGCAACAAAACCCCAAAAAAAGTTCATAAAAGGTGCGAGAATCGAACTAAGTCAATAAAATTGACTAATGGGATAGTCCAATCGATTGGACATAGACCAATCAATTGGAGACTGTGTAATCGATTGGAAGCTATGAAGCAGAAACTTGTTTCAGCCCAATCGATTGGAGACTCTGTGAAATCGATTGGAGCCTTCAAGATAGAAACTTATTTGAATCAAATCGATTGGAACCTGTGAAATCGATTGGAGCCTTCGGGACAGAAACTTATCTGAGTCAAATCGATTGGAGACCTGTGTAATCGATTGGTGCCTTCGGAACAGAAATCTTATTAAGCCCAATCGATTGGGCAATCGATTGGACCCAGTGTACAATCGATTGGACCATGCACAGAATTACTCTTTCTCAGATCCGAAATACATGGTTCCATTATCCCACGTTCTGCACGACTCAGGGTCTTAGAATTCTATAAATACAACCCTTCTATGCCTTCTCTAAACACACACACAGACACAGAGTGACTCAATCTTCAAGAGAGAAGAAAATGTTATATTTATTAGAATGTCCATTCGAAGAGCAAGAAGCTTGTTTTCTATTCACATCTTGTGAGCTTGTTCTCTTCTTGATCAAAGCCAAGTGCTTGATCCTTTCCTCGGCTTAGGTCTTCCACTTTTATATTCGACCTAGTAGCCTGAATGTACCAGTGTGACTCAACACCATTTGAGCAACTTAGGGTTCAGGGTGTACTGAATCATTCACCTTCTGCAAAGGCGAGAGTGTTGAGAATTAAGATCGGAGGAGCCGATCGACGGTAGGTTTGGGGTGTACCAAACTGAACAAGCGGACAAGACTTCTTAACTGGAAGGGCGCACGTGGATTCGTAGCGTTGATTCAGAGGACGTGGACGCATCGGCAGTAGGCCTTGTCTAAGGTTGAAAGCTGTATTTGTAATGGTGTTGCGTAGGTAACCTTTGTTTCGTTTAACTTTTCAGTTAGTGATACTTTCCGTCTGGACATGGTCCCGTGGTTTTTCCTTGGCTAAGGTTTCCACGTAAAAATCTCGTCTTCTGTGATTGTTTGTTTGTATTCCGCAATCTATTCTGATTAGATCAAACGACGAAAAGAAAATATTCTACGAAAGTATAGTCGATTTGAGTCGGTTGTGATAATCTTTTATCAAACAATTAAGACATGCGATTTTATTCCCTTACCATAGACCAGTAAAACTGGGTAGGTATAAATAATTTTAAATACCTAATCAACCCCCCTCTAGGTATATTGAGTTAAAGAGAACGAACCGGTGAAATTTTAATTGGTATCAAATCTGGTTATTCCATTTAAGGTTTAATCACCTGAATTTAGATTCCTACAAAACCAGTTCATTCTTTTCATTTATAAATATGCCTAAAGAAAGGTTCACTGTCAATAGCCGTAGTGACTCAGACAATGAAGATCAAGGTGATCTTTATACTGCTTATCAAGAGCTATATAAAGAAAGCTTTAGACTGACCAAAGCAAATAAGAAATTGACTAATAGAGTTGAATTTTTTGACTCTGAAAATTCTACTTGTAAACTAGACAATAATGAATTATCTGTGCTAGTTGGTCAGCTTAGGGAAGAGAAGAAATATCTTCAAGAAAGAAACAAGTTCTTGGAATGCGAGTTCCAAACTTGTATGGATGCTAAAATGTCTTTAGAAAGTGAGCATGAAAAATATGAAACTATTTTTAGACAGCATAAAGAAGAGAAAGCTAGCCTCCAAGACAAAGTTCAATTTCTTGAAACTGATTATCAGGAATGTCTGGAGAAGAGGAAGTCACTTGAACTTGAACTTGTTCAATTGAAAAAGGACTTACCTTATATTTCCCAAAGCCCTGAGAAATTAAATGAGATTCTAAGTGTGGGAGAGACAAACGGGGACTTGGATTTGTTGATAATGCTGATACCCCATCGTCTTCAGGAACTAAATTTGTAAAAACCAAAGTTCCTTCCATACCACAGGTTGATCTACTTAGACCCAGACCAATTATACATGTGCATGTTTGTAATTACTGTAGGGGTAGAGGTCACATGAGCAAGAATTGTTTCCAAAAGAGGAGAGATATCATAGTTCCTCCCAAGAGAAAATCATATGGAACTAAGGAGATCTACTCCACAAAATGACAGCCTTACATCAAAAGTCAGATGTCTTAAGTAGAGAGATTGCAAACCTTATGAAACTCAAGGGCACCCAGACTCAAAGGGCTCAGATTAAGAAGACAAATAAAAAGAGAAATGTCAATCCTCCATCTCCGCCTAAACAAATGGTGAAGAAAAAGAACCCACCTAAAAGGTATAAAACCATATGGGTGAGAAAGGAAGGACCAATAAATCTAGATTCTATTTGTAAATGAATTCATTATGAAGTCTAGTGCCACTTGTCCCATTGATTGAATAAATGTAGTTCTTTACACTCTTCTCTATTTTATGATTGTATATCTTTTATGAGTTGAGTGTGTAGTTTTGTTTTAGGATTTTGTTTTCTTTATAGTTTTCTATTTGTTTAGATCTTTGCTTATTTGCATTGTTTTGAGTTCATCTATTCAAAAACAAAAATAGAAAATTTGGAAATCAAAAATTATTTTGTCATGTTTAGGATTTTGTTTTAGAGTTGTACATTGCATAAGTATTTCTAATATGATGGGCATTAACTCTAGAAAATTCTAGAACCAGGACTTGACACAAGGTAAATTGAGACTAAATCATTGTAGAAAACTCTAAAATATTTAGAAGATTAGTATATTTTACTAAAATTCTCAGTTAGTGGATGTTCATAAGTTTTAACTTGTTATTCACATGCACATTGACTGACGCTTGTTAGGACTGGATTTGATTGAGGTAATAAATCTAGTACTCTGTGGGAATCAGGAATAAACTTCTACTTTTCATGACTTCAAATTAGTTGTGTTCATGCTCTCAGTTGATTTCGAAATTGCGATATAATCGACTGTTGGCCTCCATGTGTGATAATTCTCTATAGAAATCATGACTTCAAATTAGTTGTGTTCATGCTCTCAGTTGATTTCGAAATTGCGATATAATCGACTGTTGGCCTCCATGTGTGATAGTTCTCTATAGAAAGAGCTACCTCAAGTGGATGTGGAAAAATCTGTACGGCCCCGATCTATATAAAAATCTGATTACATAATGCTGCAAAGGATACCATACCGACCGAGTGTGAAAGCTACCAAATTGACAGTGTCAAAAGATGAGAACTTGAAAGATGAAATTCTGGTAAAACAAGTGAGTAAGAAATAGCCATATTTGCTACAAAAGTAATGTGAAATCACATTAACGAATACACTAGTAAATAGAGAGTTAGTGAGAACCTATTAGCTCTAATGAGGATTTCATGATTGGATACAGGATACCTCCAGATTTTGAGTAAAATATTTAGATTTTTACTAACATCTGTCTTGTACCCTAAGTCTAAGAAGTGAAAAGTCAAATCACAGTACACTCAAGTGAAAGAAATTGAAAATTCAACTAATGTGTACTAGTTTGACTGACTGGCTCTGATAAATGGCCTAGATTGACTGCATTTGAACAATTCAAGATTAAACTGAGTAGTTAAGTCTAAAATCCTAAGTTCGACATTTGTTAGTGTCAATCACATTGAAACTCATTGCATTTAACTTGACTTTTCATGAATATTAGCATACTTCAGATTTAACCTTTTCCGGATTGATCTGATTTGAGTTCTGTGAGTTGTAAATCTTTTCAGAAATGATTTAAAATTTTAAAATTCATTTGAAAAAGATTTATGATTGGTTAAATGGTTCACCGAAATTTAAACCATTAATGTATTTTAACTATGCGTCATGCCTATCTTTTAGTCTTTATACTTGTTATCATGTTGCACTGACGCACTTGTTCTTCATTATGATATTCATTGCATGCTTATTATCTGCTTATATTTCTGTACCTTTGTCATTCTGTGACAAAAAGGGAGAGAAAATCATAAAGGTAAAAATAAGTAGATGCATGAGATAGGGGGAGAAAAATTTTCCATTATTTTTTCCAATTTCTCTACTTGTGATGTGCATAATTAACTCACTGCATTTTAATGATTTATTGATTGCCGATGATATTACATGGTATGTATTGTTGGTAGAATATGCAGGGAACAGATCAAAAATCATTCCATTATATCTGTTCGATTATCTCCAAGAGAGTGAGATAGTGAGTGAATCATGTAAGAGGGTGGGATTGTATTTTATATTTTTTACCTTCTATATAATTAAATGTTTTTTGTCACGGAATTGCCAAAGGGGGAGATTGTAAGGAATATTTTCATATTAAATTTGGCAAAGATTCCGTTTGACATAAAACAGTCTTGTAACCGTTCCTACGAGCACTAGCGTAGTGTGGAGATGTCGTAGTACACATACTTCGCCAACTACGTGAAGACTAAAAGACAGAGACAACAAGAATCAGACGGTTGACGACATGAGTCATCTGAGTAACTGCCGATTTGTCAGTTAACGATCGTGTACGCTCGATTAGGAAGGTAAGTGACTTAGTGGCCATAGGAGTTGTTTAAATGAACAAAATATAATGGTCAAACTTAGTCATTGGACTGACCCGAGTCTAAGTCAATAAAATTGACTAATGGGATAGTCCAATCGATTGGACACTTATCCCCAATCGATTGGACATAGACCAATCGATTGGAGACTCTGTGTAATCGATTGGAAGCTACAAGGCAGAAACTTATTTCAACCCAATCGATTGGAAACACTGTGAAATCGATTGGAGCCTTCAAGACAGAAACTTATTTGAGTCAAATCGATTGGAGACTGTAAAATAGATTAGAACCTTCGGGACAGAAACTTATCTGAGTCAAATCGATTAGAGAACCCTGTGTAATCGATTGGTGCCTTCGGAACAGAAATCTTATTGAGCCCAATCGATTGGACACTTATCCCCAATCAATTGGACATGGCCCAATCGATTGGACCCAGTGTACAATCGATTGAACCATGCACAGAATTACTCTTTCTCAAATCTGAAATTCATGGTTCCATTATCCCACGTTCTGCACGACTCAGGGTCTTGGAATTCTATAAATACAACCCTTCTATGCCTTCTTCAAACACACACAGACACAGAGTGACTCAATTTTCAAGAGAGAGAAGAAAATGTTATATTTATTAGAGTGTCCATTCGAAGAGCAAGAAACTTGTTTTCCATTCACATCTTGTGAGCTTGTTCTCTTCTTGATCAAAACCAAGAGCTTGATCCTTTTCTCAGCTTAGGTCTTCCACTTCTATATTCGACCTAGTAGCCTGAGTGTACCAGTGTGACTCAACACCATTTGAGCAACTTAGGGTTCAGGGTGTACTAAATCCTTCACCTTCTGCAAAGGTGAGAGTGTTGAGAATTAAGATCGGAAGAGCCGATCGACGGTAGGTTTGGGGTGTACCTAACTGAACAAGCGGACAAGGCTTCTTAACTGGAAGGGCGCGCGTGGATTCAGAGAACAGTAGGCCTTGGCTAAAGTTGGAAGCTGTATTTGCAACGGTGCTGCATAGGTAACCTTTGTTTCGTTTAACTTTTCATTTAGTGATACTTTCCGTCTGGACGTGGTCCCATGGTTTTTCCTTGGCTAAGGTTTCTACGTAAAAATCTCGTCTTGTGTGATTGTTTGTTTGCATTCCGCAATCTATTCTGATTAGATCAAACGATGAAAAGAAAATATACCACGGAGGTATATTCGATTTGAGTCGGTTGTGATAATCTTTTATCAAACAACTAAGGCATGCGATTTTATTCCCTTACCATAGATAGGTCAAGTTATGGCACGGAACTGAGATAATGTTGACAAACAGAGATAAACCAAGACAAAGCGATACCAAGCCATAGTAAACCCTCGTTGTATCGTACAGCTCACCCCAGAACCAAGACATCTCACCCGAGACGAACCAAGATGGCACAATTCTTTAAACCTTGCAGTAGCTATACCCGGACCTATGTTTCCCAGGTACAGTTGAGACATGGCCAGGATATGTCATGGACACAGCATTTACACTTGAAAATGAAGTGTCCGAAACAGTCTAGGCATCCATTTTGAAGTGTCTAGGTAACATTAATCCTGAATCTAATAAAAGTCATCCTAAAAATGAAGTGTCCGAGACAGTTAAAGCATCCATTTTATTTCTAATTCATATCAAACTAAAAATAAGAAATTCCTAATACATGTCAACAACAGTAATTAATAATAAAAGTCTAACTGGAAATAAAATCTAATTTTAATTGGAAATCCTAATTAAACTAAAATAAATCCAAGCAAATCTTCACGGGGACCACTTGCTTGACCGAGCACGGATTCGGTGTAGCGGCAGACCATCGAAATAGAATGCTCCCGCATGAAACCCTCCTAGTTGAAAGAATTCGACCCCTCGAATTCAAATACAGATGACCCACTTGGCATAGTTCCCCAATCATCCGATCAAATGGGTCTCCTACAATATCTACAATAACTACGGCCTTGTGATCGGTGTAATACTTAGTGATGCAGACAAAGAGATATGCTATCTCTGAGGCATAACTTCCAATATTCACGCCTTCTTTCTTATTGGACCGGGTCACAAATCAGGTCATTGAGTGTGAGTGAGTATATGGGTCGGGTCCAAAGTGGTTATGCTTGTGGATTATGGGCTCTCCTAATGGGGCTGAACTATTGGCTGGGCTTAAGTTGATTGGGCCATTGGACCATGCTGAGAGTTGAGGTGGGGAATGGATTTGTGGGGTAATGGGTTGGGGCTTAACTTAATGGGTAAAATCCATTGGGCTAGATTGAGTTCTATGATGTGGGATGGGCCTATGTTTAAAAGGGCTAGGTATAAGAGGTGGGCCAGGCTGAGAATTGAGGTGGGGAATGGATTTCCGGGGTAATGGGCTGGGATATAAGTAAGCCCACAATGAGATAAAATTTTTGGGTTCGATAGTTGGAAAATGAGGTTTTGGGTTCAAAAGCCCTAATCTCCATCCGTATCCATCTTTGAGAAGGAAAGAGAGTTTTGGGTTCAAAAACCCTAATGGGGGTAGCAGCGGCAGTCAGCGGAGTAGGACGATGCCGACGAAGATGACGGCGGCGGTGATGGTAGCATTGTTGGCTACCGACGATGGTGATGGCAGTGGGTAGCAGAAGCGGCGGAGGCAGGTACTCCTTCATCTTCCAATTCTCCTCCGTCTTCTTCGTCTTCTCTTTCTTTTTCTTCTTCTTCATCCCATCTGGGCACTCTATGAGATGAAGAACTTCTGTTTGGTCCATCTCTAGAAGCATCCCAGTGACCTTTCCTGCGAATTCATGCTCGAAACGTTTGACAAGGGGAAATCGATGTTCCCCCAACATCTGACGTTGATGCTCTGGATTTGCGAAAGCTAAAGCAAAGGCAAGTATTGTAATCGGATCTGGCCTAGGGCGTTGAGCATCCATTGGAGCAACATGAATCCGGTATTAAACTTCGCCTTCTTAAGGTTCTCCTCTGGTAGTGGCTTGCCACTAATAGTTCATGCTATAACATAAACTACCAGAATGATAGTTGAGGGTAAAAACCCTTCTTTGTATCCTCCACATCAACCTCTTTTATAGCACCGGGAAAAATAGAAACTCCCTCGTCTTTTGGATCAGATAGAGTTCCATGGCTGATGGAAACAATGGTATCCGAACTGTCAAATGCAATATCTTCCTCCGTGTTTCCCTTGGGCTCAAGCATCAAGGAATTTTCCTCATTTTCCACAACTAGTTTTGGTTCTTCTATTATTTTAGGTCTTGATTCTGAGTCTTCTTCTAATTCAACTACATTCTCGAGTCCTTCTAGATCCGTCTTAAGAGCGTGAGTCTTAATAACAGATATAGAGACTTTTGGCACCAATAACTCACCGAAGAGAGGTGGAAAAGTCAGTGGGT
This sequence comes from Euptelea pleiosperma, assembly GCA_035048495.1. Classification (NCBI taxonomy): domain Eukaryota; kingdom Viridiplantae; phylum Streptophyta; class Magnoliopsida; order Ranunculales; family Eupteleaceae; genus Euptelea; species Euptelea pleiosperma. The sequence continues at coordinate 40,233,742 of CM068543.1, forward strand.
GTGGCGGCGACGACTCGAGACGGCGACGGCAGCGGATTGGGGCTCCGGCAGAGATCTTCGCTTCTGGTTTGCTCTCAATACGATTTATCTAGTCATTATTGGCATCCCATTGGCTCTCCGAAGGACTCATCACATCGTTTAGTTTAGCTAATGCAATTACCAATGATTGCGAACCAATCTGAGACATCTTTCAGGAATTTTGAACTTGCTCTGATACCAAATTTGACGCAGGACGGGACGACCGCCCTATGATTTGAGAAAGGGCCTTCAGCTTCGCACCGAATTAGCTTGGCTTCGCACCAAGATAGAGTGATTTCGCACTCTGTAGTCAAGGCACACGCCTCAGGCGCAAGGCACACCTAAAGCGCCTTAGAAGGGTCAAGGTGAGGCACGTTTAGTAAGGCGCACGCCTTATGGTCAAGACACACACCTCAAACCAGGCTCCAGGCGCATGAGGCGCGCGCCTCACTAAAATACATGTATTTTTGTAAAAACAATTGTTCTTTGGCCTATTATATTTAACATCGATATGATAGGAAAGATACAATTGAGCCTATTACCTATCTCATTGAAAGAAATTGATGAAAGCAATGAATGACTACTTGAGATGTAAATAGAAGGTGGAGTAGCAGACGATGAGTTGGTGTTTGAGGATGACAGCTTGACATAGAGTGTTGTTGCGAGAGCTACTGAAGTTGGTGAATCAACATCAAATACTATATCACAATCAAGGTCAAGAGTAAGAGCAAAGGCTTTAATAATGGAGCCGGAAGAAGAAGAGGCCAATTCGGAGGAGACAGAAGAAGAAGAATATATTGAGGCTAACACATCTGTTGATGATGGGGACGAAGCTAATGATTATATTTTAAATGATGACGATGTTAACTAGAACTAATTGTGGGCTACTTGAAATTTTGAGCATTTGCTATCTTTTATGTTTTATGGCTTTTTGATTACTTGTTTTGTATTTAAATAATGACAATGTTAACTAGAACTACTTTTGGGTTACTTAAGATTTTCCACATTTGCTATCTTTGATGTTTTATGGCCTAATGATTACTTATTTTGTTATTTTATGATCTTTATTTTCTTTATTTTTATATTTCTTATATTTATTATAATTTTTAATATTGCGCCTCGCTTCAATCAGGTGCGTGCCTCGCCTTGCGCCTCAGGCGTTAGAGGTCCTAGCACCTTAAGTGCGCCTTGCGGCGGACCATCGAAATAGAATGCTCCCGCATCAAAACCTAAACCTAAAACATGGCCCAAACAGATTTGAATGGTAGAACGGGGCTAATGTAGCTAACCCCAAATAGTTGGAGTAAGGATTTGTGGACTGATTGGTTGATTGATAGAAAAACAATACATGAATGTGATTATATGGAGACTACTTCCTTTTTCCATTTGTTGGGCTAATTGGAAGGAGAAGAATAGACGAATCTTTGAAGATAAGGTGCTTGACCGAGAGGCTGTCATTTTGAAGTTCAAGGCTTTGATATACTTGGATGTCTATGTTGGAAGATTTTAAAGGCATTCATTTTGAAGACTACTTCTATTTGCCATTTGTTCGGCAACTTGGAAGGAGAGTAAAGTTGAATAGTTGAATTGAAAGATTAGGGTTAGGGTTAGGTTGAGGTTTACAATCAAAGAGAAAAGATGAAGAGAGAGAAGCATGTCATGTGATTAGGTCACCATGATTCTATAAATTTTATTTCTGTAAAAGGGAATTACAAAAGACAAGTATACCCTTCAAGGGGAGTATTTATAGAACTACCCCTAATACATGAAATACGTAGATGTACGTATAGATATACGGTATGATAACACTCCCCCTCAAGTTGGTGCATAGATATCTCTCATGCCCAACTTGCATAAGCACTTATGGAGTTGCCAACTGGGAACTCCCTTAGTGAACACATCTGCAACTTGTTCATCAGTCTTCACAAATGGTGTGCACACTGCCCCAAAGACTATCTTCTCTCTAATGAAGTGGCGGTCCACCTCAATGTGCTTGGCGCAATCATGCTGAACGGGGTTGTGAGCAATGCTAATGGCGGCCTTGTTGTCACAGTACAAGCTCACAGACCCTGAGATTGGGAAGCCAAGTTCAGCAACTAACACCTTCAACCAGAGCATATCACATAAGCCATGAACCATTGCCCTGAATTCGGCCTCTACACTAGATCTGGCAACAACGGGTTGTTTCTTGCTTCTCCAAGTGATCAGATAATATTCGCTCAAAAGTGCTTATTTTAAGTCATTATCCTTTTAGTGGTATTACATTCTCCTACGTAAAACTTATCTTTTCGTCGATTTTCACGTAAGAGTTTCTTCTATTGCGTAGAACACATTCTTTAGACAATCAACTATTTGCATGAAAAATACGCATTTCGGATAGTCTAGTATTAAGCCATTTTAGTAGACTCTCATTACGCGTTTTTTCTCTCGTAGAAAACTCGATCGGACAATTCTCGAGACTTGCGAGCCCACGATCAACCATAGAAGCCCACTATCAAAGCTTAAAGAGCCAGCAGGCTAGGACAAGAAGATAAAAGCCAAATACGGGTCAAGTTAGAGGATCGTAGAGCCGGACCAAAGACCAAGAGAGAGGCAAAACTGAAGACCAAGAGACGTACCAAAGTGATTCAAAGCCGTAGCAAATGACATAAAATGACAGCTTACATGATTGGTGAAGCCTACTGAAGACTACGTTGAAGATCGGGGTTCAAGACCCTCCGCCTGCTCTTTTCTCTTTGTTTTTGTATTATTTTCTCTCATCTCCCCTAATTCTCTCTCCTCTCTCCTCTTTCTCCATCTCTCTAAACCATAACATCTAACCCGTAGAACATCTCATCCTACCATTAAATCCCCGGATCAACCGTCTGATCTCCTTCTCTATGATCTAACTGCCCATATCTCACCATCCGATCATTAGATCGACCACCCCGGTCCTCAAATCAATCATCCTAACCTTCCGATCTCCATCATCTAACCTCTGATCTCCTCTCTTCAAGCTCTATTCCATCTTGCATAGATTTTCCACCGTTAGATCTTCTATCAGACCGTTGGATCTCTCCAGATCAAACGGTTTGACAGTCTCGGGCTCGACCAAGTCATCCGCGGCCCACCTTCATCTATCTCACCCTAACCATTCTGAGAAAATAAAAGTAAATATAAAAATAAAAAGATGCTAGAGACCCATGGCCTTCACTCAACTTCAATCCATATTTGGCCCACTCACCTTGAGCCTTGAGCCTTGAGGCCCATGGCCCCAATTACATTGAAACCCATGGCTTCATTAACACAAGCCATGCCCAAGAGAGAAAAGGTCATCATTGACCTATTCTCTTTCATCCTGACCATTTTCCCTTTGTGCGTGGACGGTCCCCTTAATCCCCAAAATATCTCCCACGATTTCTCTCCCATAACCACTCTATTCCCTTTAAAAGAAAGAGAAACCCTTGGGTTCACTCCCCCCCTACTACTTCTAACCCCTTCTTCTCTCTTCCCTCAACCCCACTTTGTATCTCAAGCCGTCCTCTATTGGAGAAGGGCTTGCTGCTCTCCATGTTGGAAAGTCGGACTCCTCCTAGCCATCCTTCTGAATGCTCTCAACCTCTCCTCTCACCTATTCGGACGGTTGTTGTGCAACAGAGGCAGCAACTCCAGTCCGTCTTCACCATTGCAAGCTCAGCCCACGCACCACCACGCCTGCAACCACCGTCATCATCTTAGTCTTCCTCCTCTCTCTGCCTTTCTTCTCAAAGAAAAGAGAAGAAGAAGATAGAGGAAGGAGTTGAAAGCCTGGTTCGTCTTCTCCATCTTCACAACCTGCAACACTGAGTTGCAAGTCCAACTCCTCACCGTGCACAGACCTGCAAGTGCACCTTTCTCTCCCCGTTGCTGCTCCTACCACCGACCTCATCTTTCCCATCTGGTACAGCCTGCTGGATCTCCTCCTTCTCCTTCACCGGTAAAACCTGCAACTTCCGGCGGGTTCCTCATCTTCTCCGGGCGTTCATCAACGATTTGCCGTTTTAACGGCCAGGAACCTTTCCACATTAACACCTGCAAATGACCTTCTCTTGTGAGGCTCCTCCTTGCTGGTTCATCCACGTCTCCCCTCCTTCTAGCAGCCACGCACCAGTCCATACGAACCCGAACCAGCAAGGTTACTGGCCATCTCCGCCTGCATGTTCGCCGATTTCTCGGCCGTCAAGCTGGTCCAATCTTCTCTCCAGTGAAGATATTCTCCACCTTGGCACACAACCTGCAACGGACAGCAACTCTAGCATCGCCTTCTTCATAGCCACTTGCTCCACCGCCTCTTGTTAGCACCACCTGCTACTTCTTGTCGCCCTCCTCCATCGCTACAAGCTGTTGCAGATTTCTCTTCTGAGTCGGGGATTATTTCACGTCTGGCACCGGACTGCACCACCATCTTCTCAGGCTGAATCTCACCACCAGACCGGACTGCTCCTCCCTAGCAGCCTATCACTGTTGCTGCACCCTTCCAAGATGGGCCAGCCATCATCCATCTCTTGAAGCCGCTATATTCATTGGTCGGTGTGACCTCCTTGCCAATAAAACCAGCAACTTCACGGATCATTGTTCCTCCTCTCTGCCTGCTAGTCGGCCAGCAACGTACCAAAGCAGCCTCCTCCACTTTCTACCACGTTGGAGTTCCTTCCAATGCTCTCCCCTGCTGTGCACACCGTGCACTTTCAGTGCATCCTCTTCTCTGGGCAGCAACTCATGGTTTGACTGTGAGCCCTCATTTTCCCTCTAGGCCGACCACATCATCTTCTCCGGCCAAGCTCTGCCGGACGATCTTCATTCCGGTAAGACTCCAAGGTAATCCTCTTTCTCTCTCTAATGCTCTAAAAGAGAGAGAGAGAGAGAGAGAGAGAGACCTTGTGTTTTTGGATGTGATTTAATATGATTTTCGAAAATGCCTCGACTTGATTAGTGAAAACCTTCCGTTAAGTCTATTTTTTTTAAAAGGATGTTGATTTTGAAAAATCACTTGTTAGCTCTTAGTTCAGTTTAAAAGATAAATAGTACTATAGTGGAATAAAACTTTTAGAAAACTCAGATTCAGCAAAATTTTCACATATCAACATTAGAATTATTTGAAATTTAGACTATCTAGAGATCCAAGAAGAACAATTGTCGAGACCTAACCAAGTGAGCTTTTGAACTTTTCATCATTTCTGAGGGTTATAAAATTATTGAGTCACAAGATGACTCACAATTCTTCTAGTCCCCAAATATTCCATTGAGTGATCTCATTAACCCTTTGCTTTGGTCATAGAACTCGGAACGACGCCAAATTCGGATTATTACATAAAGAACCTTCTCTATATCCATTCGAGACATCACAGATGAAAGTGCAAACCCTAGAAAATGATATAGGCCATCTTTTTAACCAATCAGACCTTTTTAACTTACCTAACATCTATACCATTAGAAACCCTTTTTGAACCTTTTGATGAAAACATTTTCTTGTTAAACCTATCAACCAAAAACCCAATCCCAAAAAGAGTTCAACACGAGTATTTGGTATGATTACACAATGAAAAGATAGAAACCAAGAAAAAAAAAGAAAAACAAATGGGTCGAGCTGAAAAGAAACATGATCAGAAAGAAAGGAAAAAAGAAGGCTGATAGAACAATATTAAAAAAAAAAAAAAAAATTGGAAAAAGAAAAGAAGAAAAGTCAAGGAAATGCTGCACCTGGAAAAGTTGCAAAGAATAGTGAGATATCCTCTCAGAATTTTTGAATTTCAGAATATCTTTCTTTTTTGAACCTATCCTAAGCCTCAATACAACCTATACAAGTCCTATTTGATTCTAGGTTAGTACCATCATCAAGTGTGGAGAATGGAGAAAAGAGAAATTATAGAGTTTGATCCGACGTTCTTAAGTGATATGACATTCCAATCATGAGTTCTTAAATTTTCTAATATCCTCCATTCAAAAACTATATATGTGAGACGTTTGTCAGTTCCTACATTCATCTCCTCACATATAATTTGAGAGAAAAAGAATAAAACCATTTCTAAGTGATTCAGTTCTGAGTGGGGAAAGTTTGATTCAGTTCTGAGTGATTCATAGGGCTATCAAATAATTTTGGGGAAGGTTTGAGGTCGAATTAGAGAGGTTTAGTGCCAAACCGATAGGCATATAGAGCTCCAAGACATCGCCGGCGGTAAGTAATGGGTGGAAAACATCTCAAAAAAAACTCAATCGATAATGGATGGATGCAAATGAGGTCTCCTCATGTAGGTTAGATTGTAGAGGATCAAAAACAAGTGACAAACCCCAACAAAAGGGATGTTAAGGACCCAAAAAAATAGTTTGTTCAAAATCGCAATATTTTTCAATTATCCAAGAGAAATGAGCAAAACAGCCAATAGATGAACTCGAAAAAATTCAACAAAAATCACCAAAAATCTCTAAAAATGGAGATTCATCAAGATCTAGAGTTTGGGAGAGAACAAAATACCCTGTCGTACACTCGTACGGCTGACGTCAGGAGCCGTACGGCCTTGGTGATGTCATTCGCCCCCTGGTTGGTTCCTGCTAGAAATCCCTTCAAAACAACTCCTGTAGATGGCTCTAATACCAAGTTGAATAGTTGAATTGAAAGATTAGGGTTAGGGTTAGGGTAAGGTTTGTTATCAGATGCGTATTTTATATGTATTAGATCTTTATGTAAATACCCTTTGGTGTGAGGGGTATACTTGTCTTTTGTTACTTTGTTATTTCCCTTTCATATTAATACAACTTATGAGTCGTTGTGACCAAAGCACAATAGACATCCTTTCTTCTCTCTCTTCTATCTCTCTTCCACAAACCTAAACCTAACCCTAATTCTTCAATTCAACTTGGTATCAGAGCCATCTGCCGTCGAGGCTTGCCGGAGTGTTTTTGGATACAAACCAGAGACAACCTAACGCCTGCTAACGTCATCAGACCGCAGGCTGGCGTCATCAGCTCTATGGACACGAAAATTGAGGTTTGCTAAAACCTTCATGGTGATCTACATGAAGAAGTCAGAATGCTTTCCTTCATGGTGATCTACATGAAGAAGTCAGAATGCTTTCCTTCATGGTGATCTACATGAAGAAGTCTATATGGTACCTCCGCCAGGATTCAGCCCCCCAAGGGATGGCAGCAAGGTATGTCGACTGAGAAAAGCCCTCTATGGGCTAAAGCAGTCTCTCAGAGCTTGATTCGAGAAGTTCACTCTAGCAGTAAAGAAGCTGGGGTATACTCAAAGCCAAGCCGATCGCACCCTATTTGTGAAGCATCTAGGGAAGAGCACTACTGCTCTCATTGTTTATGTGGATGACATCATTCTGATAGGGAATAATGCAGAAGAGATGTCCAAGCTAAAGAATCATCTGAAAGGGGAATTTGAGACTAAGGATCTGGGGCCCCTCAAGTACTTTCTCGGCATAGAGGTTGCAAGATCTAGTCAAGGGATCTTCATCTCACAACGGAAGTACGTCCTAGACCTATTGCAGGACTCTGGCAAGCTGGGAGCTAAGCCAGTTGAGACTCCCATAGAGCAGAATCACCAGTTGGCTGACTCGACCAGTGAGCCTTTGCAAGATGTGGGAGGTTTTCAGCGACTGGTTGGGAGATTGATCTATCTCTCCCTGACTAGACCAGACATTGCCTATGCGGTCAGCGTCATCAGTCAGTACATGCATTCTCCTAAGGAGATCCATTTAGAGGCAGCACACAGGATTCTGAGATATCTCAAATCTGCCTCTGCCTCTTCCAGAAGAATGACCACATGAGAGTTGAGTCATATACTGATGCAGATTGGGCAGGGGCCAAGCATGATAGGAAGTCTACTTCAGGCTATTGCACCTTTGTTGGGGGCAATTTAGTTACTTGGAGGAGCAAGAAGCAACCTGTCGTTGCCAGATCCAGCGCAGAGGCAGAATTCAGGCAATGGCCCATGGCCTATGCAAGATACTCTGGTTGAAAATGTTGGTGGCCGAGCTTGATTTTCCAGTCTTGGGGTCCGTGAGCTTGTATTGCGATAACAAGGCTACTATCAGTATTGCTCATAACCCCAGTACAGCATGATCGAGCCAAGCATATTGAAGTGGATCGTCACTTCATAAGGGAGAAGATTGTTTCTAGAGAAGTCTGCACCCCGTTTGTGAAGACTGATGAGCAAGTAGCGGAAGTCTTCACCAATGGAGTTCCCAGTTGGCAGCTTCACAGATGTTTATGCAAGTTGGGCATACGAGATATCTATGCACCAACTTGAGGGGGAATGTTATCAGATGCGTATTTTATACATATTAGGTCTTTATGTAAATACCCCTTGGTGTGAGGGGTATACTTGTCTTTTGTTATTTTGTTATTTCCCTTTCATATTAATACAACTTATGGAGTCATTGTGACCAAAGCACAATAGACATCCTTTCTTCTCTCTCTTCTTTCTCTCTTCCACAAACCTAACCCTAACCCTAATTCTTCAATTCAACTAGGTTTAGGTTTACAATCAAAGAGAGAAGATGAAGAAGAGAGAGAAGGATATGTGATTAGGTCACCATGACTCCATAAATCTTATTTATGTAAAAGGGAATTACAAAAGACAAGTATACCCCTCTGGGGAGTATTTACAGAACTACCCCTAATACATGAAATACGTAGATATACGTATAGAAATACGAATATGATAACAAGTAATAGACAAATCTTTGAAAATAAGATGCTTGAACAAAAGGCTGTAATTTTAAAGGACAAGATTTTGATATACTTTCGGACGTCTATGTTTTAAAGGCCTCTATTTTTATTAATATTGTACAGAGGAACTCTTGGTGTTGGGGGGAGGCCTTGTATACAATTTGGATAGGCAAAGTTGCAAACAGTTGCTCAATTGCTAAAACCTTTCAGAATTCAGACTACATACTCCAATGAAATAATGTGCTAGTAATGGAAAAGATTTATATGCCAAGGATGATTGACATCATACAGTTGCCTGTAGAGTTACATAATCCAACAGGTATGTTATCCTCTAAAACCAAAAAGTCCTTGTGCATAGAAATGAATAAAATTGTTTGATTGGTCAAGGAACATACTAGATAAGCTCAAAAGAGTGGCTCATTGTTCCCAAATAGCCAATTCTTCAGAAACGAAACAATTAGCAAAAAGTATCTAAAACAACAAATTTCCATACCTCAACTTGCATGGCAGTGCCATACAATAGCTCCTCATGCTCAATAAGACGTTGATGAAGAGTTCGATAATGATCCATACACAAATTCACCACCGGCTCTGTTCTAACGGGCAGCTCTGCAAGCTGGGTGACAACATAGGAAGCCATCACCTGTCCAAAAATTGCAGGGATAGTTCCCAGAACAGGAATGATGCGGACCCTGAAACCCGGTACTATCTGATATCAGGATCCCTAAGTTAGAATGACAAAGCTCACACCCTTCAATCTGAAACGAAGAACAGTCACAATGCTGTCAAAGTAACTTAGGCATCCAACAGGAGACAGAAATATGCAACAGTTCAATTCTATATTTTTCTATATATGAATATGTAACAGGGAACATGAAATACTTTAAATATGCCTCATTTCATGGATAGGGACGTCATGCTAGGTATAAGTAATGTATAGTTATAACTTATAAGCCAACACTAGTGTGTGTGTGTGTGCCACAAAACAAAGGAGAGTGCCATCTAACTGCCATCCTTGGTACATAATTCTAGTGTATATTTAGAAGACTGATTCTAGAATCTAACTGAATATAATATGTGAATGGTTTATTTACATTATGGAAGAAACACATGCATATGTGATTAGATATTAACTAGTTATATATCAAGTATCCATATTTCTCAAAGCAAATTTAGTTGGAGATTCCAGTAAAAATCCTGAAAAAACGACGTATTGAACCATCTTCTAGCAATAGTTCAAAGCAATGACAAAAGAAGTTCCAAACATTCCTTTTGAATAGCTCAGGTTGAATTTAAACATGTTAATACAAACGTACGTGGTGTAAATGACTAATGAAAAGTATTAATACTTCTATAATAGAATAACCATTCACCTGATAATCTGAAGGATTTTGTTCTTCTCCACTTGAGCCCTCAAATGGAAGCAGCTTTACTTTGGGTTTTTCCAAAGAAAAGACCACAGGTATTCCACTTTCAATGCCATAAACTTTCTTCAATCGGTATCTTACCTGCACAATAGAAGTTTCGTGAGGAGAAACATTTGATGCAAGAAATTAGAACCGCCGGATGCACTCCTATTCCACATGATAACATTAATGGATAAAGCAGATGTCCATCTTTTGCGTTGATCTATGTTACCCGGGTATGGGTATGGTATGGGTGTAGGAAACGGGTACGTGTCCAAGTGTCAGACTTGCTCAACCAGCAATTTTTTGAAAATTTGGACATGGCTACATAGTAAATATTTTAATATTTTTTAATATTATAATGGTAATGTTATAACATTTTATATTTTACTGTTATAACAGTAATTTTGTAATTTTTAATGTTACAGCATTCTCCTTCTTACACATCGGTGCTTGTAGCCGTGTCCAAGTGTCCAACTTACATGGGTGAGTAACAGACTCATTGGGTGCCATACCCAACAAAGAAAAACTGAGCCTGAAAAATTGGACACATATTTGAAGGACCCAACACAGATCCTGTGCCCATACGCATGTCATGTCGGCACGGATGTGGTGGAGAAACATGAACGCTCCGGATATCATAGGTATTGATACACTAATAGAAACAGTGCATGCACTGACAGTTGATTGGTGTGCAACAGAAGTTTCAATGAAGGAAGTAAACATGCACCTGGAATAAGTATACGCTTACATATTTTTGACACAGAAAAAAGGTGGCACTTGGAATGAGTACACGCACACACACACACTCACATATACACATTTCTGACACAAAAAGAAGAAGAAATGGTTAAAATATAAACCTGGTAAACAATGGCCAACCATTAGCATAGAGCAAATATTACAACTAAAGGTAATCAAAAGTCGAATTGCTGTAGCCTGTACAACCTTGATAGCAGGAAATAACAGTCCACAATCCTGCCCCAAAACATGGTTCCATATTATAGATTAAGAATTATGTAGGACCACAACTTCTAGACTTTAAAATCACAGTTTTGACATCTTAGGGGTGTCATTTATTTTTCCTCAACTTTTATGCTACTGTTGGCTTATAAGTTACATCATGTTGATTTTTTTTTTATATTTCCACAATTGATCTCATAAACAAAGAAATTGAATACCATGCAGTTTCAACTTCTAAGAACACATATTTCCCAGAGTACCATGCAGTAAAGTTAAATAAACAAATGACGACGTGAGTACAACAATACTGATAAGGTTTTAAAACATAGTTGCCAGAAAGAGAGACGAATGCACAAAATGATGTGAGAAAAAGAATAAGAAGATGCCTTACTATATTTTGTAACTGTAATTACCATGATGAGATAAATGAATGCAAAAGATGCAAAAAAATTCCAGATAACTATGGTTTAAACCAAGGAAGAACAATTTTGGGGAAAAACATTTCTTTTCATGGTTCTAACAATAATTTTAAATTTTAAATTAGCTAAAAATCCCATAAATAAAACTGACTTTTTACTCATCAAAATAAAGTCTCGTTAGAATAAAAAAATATTACAAAAAAAAGGGTGGGTGCTAAAAAATATTACAAAAATTAAGTCTCATTGGATAAGATTTTGATTGTAGATCACTTTCGCTCCAGAGGTATCATCATAGCTGACTCGGCATGATGGCGAAACAGTCAATCACCTTTTATTACACTGAAGTGACCAAGGAGGTTTTGGCCTCATTCCTTTACGAGTTCGGGATGACATGGGTGATGTCGGAATCTCTCTTAGCACTCATTCTTAGTTGGCATTCTAAGGCCTTCTCCTTTAGAGGTAGCATTCTTTGGAGGATGCTGCCTTTCGCTATAGTCCGAGGCCTACGAGGGGAGAGGAAGCAGAGGGTCTTCGACGGCAAGAGTGATGAAATGGCGTCTATCATCCTCAGCATCAAGGGTTTGCTATTCTGTTGGTCCAAGGCGTATACGGAATGTCGGGTTTATTTTTTTAAGATTTCGTATTTTATATGGACCTTCTTTGTTCAAGGGACTGTTGTTAATGGGTTCCCTTGGAGAGGTTGCTTTGGGGGTTTTTGTTTCTTCTCCCTTGCTTCCCTTGGCTTCTCATAGGTCATCTCGACCTCGTTTAGCCTTGGAGTTTGTATGGTTTTGTGCTTTTCAAAAAAGTTTACACTTATCAAAAAAAAATGGCTCCACCCTATCACCGCCCACTTATCACATGGACACAAATCTCAAGGTATATCTCGGAATCTGAACAGGCACTATGATAACAACCCGAAACCCGGTTCCTATCGCTCAGCTCCTTAAGGAAGTCACTCTCTATTTTTGATTCCTTGAGGGAATCACTCTCTAAAATCTTTCGTGCTTTAAAATAGTTTTTCTTCTTTATTTCATTCTTAAACCATCAGTTACAATATATACGCTCTCCCTAAAGAGACCTTCCATATTCTAACTTTACCTGAAATAAAAACTAGTTCAAAATCCTAATTACGTAAGGAAACTATTGTAATATATCTAACCCCAATTAAATCCTATTTTGATTAGGATTCTTTATTACAATAGATTCTTTACTAAAATAGAGACATAATTCACAATTAGGAATCTTAACTAAATAGGGTCGCATCATTCCCACCTCCTTGAAAGCGACCTTGTCCTTGAGGTCGTTACTACCATGATCCCAAATCGCATTTGACATCTGCGCATCCACTGGGGTCCACGGTACCGTCGACCATGCAAATCTCGAGACAATACGAGTAAGTCGAATCCTGATGGAATTAGGGTTGTTCGCCTACTGGGATGGATGTCGCTTCGTGGGGCGTCTCATAACCGCTTTCATCGACATTGGAGCCGATGCCTTTTTCTCCGAAGAAGCCCTCGCCGCACTTCTTAAAGCCCTTATTGGTCCGGTCTTTAGCTTTGGCTTCGATTTCTTCTTGATCGTGGACTTCGGCTTGTTGGTGGTTTTTGGCTTTGCTACAACCTTCGACTTGGTCGGAGCAGATTTGGGCTTCGCAATTAGTTTTAGGTTTATGCACATATGCCAAGATCGCTGAGTAACTTGAGAAGGTGGTCGACCCTCTACTGGCTTTAATGGCGATGCAGTTTTATCTTTGCCTTTCTAATCTCCTAAGTGTATCTCGCCGCTAATCGATGGCAACACACGAGAAACTGGAGTCGGTGGTCGAACCTCTTCCCGACGTTGTAATACGGGCTGATCGGCATCATCCTTCCTTGTTTCAAGGGTTGTCATCATTTGCAATATTTCGACAAACATTTGGTTATGAGAATCGTAACTTTCATGGAGTTTTCGAATCTCAACCTCTATCTTCTGAAATATGGTTTCATTCCCGTCGTTCGCCATGGTCCGAGGAGCGTTTGCTCTGATACCAATTGATAAGAACCCGAAACCCGGTTCCTATCGCTCGACTCCTTAAGGAAGTCACTCTCTATTTTTGATTCCTTGAGGGAATCACTCTCTAAACACTTTCGTGCTTTAAAATAGTTTTTCTTCTCTGTTTCATTCTTAAAAAAGCTTAAGATACTGAAAAGAAACATGCCCCAAACGAGCATGCCAGCTCAAAATAACATCTATCCTAATACCACTACTAGCAGAAAACTGTAGTGATGTGGGCTCAAGAAGTCGTCCACCCAGAAAGTAGAGGCCATGCACTTCATGTCCAGTGCCAATCGTCCTCCTCGTCTCGAGGTCCTGAAAGACGCAAGTAGTGGAAAAAGTGACTACAGTTTATGGATTTAGTCAAAGCACTAACAGAAAGTAGGTTAGAAGTAAATCTAAGTACATGTAAAACAGATGAAAAAGGTAGTTTAGGAGAGGGAAGGATGCTCATTTTCCCAGACACAAGATAAGGTGGCATCAGCTGTCTTCACCTTATAGTTGAATTGAAGAACAATGGAGGTATTTAGAGTTAGGTTTAGGGTTTCGGAGATAGAGAAGAGAGAAGAGAGAGAGAGAGAGGATGGATGTCATGTGATTAGGTCACTATGACTCCATAAATCTTATTTATATAAAAACTCAAATACAAAGACAAGTATACCCCTCTAGGGAGGTATTTACAGATATACCCCTCATACATGGAAATATGTAAATACGTATATGATAACACTCCCCCTCAAGTTGGTGCATAAATATCTTTCATGCCCAACTTGCACAAACACTTATGTAGTTGCTAACTGGGTACGCCTTTAGTGAAAATATCTGCAACTTGTTTATCAGTCTTCACAAAAGAAGTGCATACTGCCCCAGAGACAATCTTCTCTCTAATGAAGTGGCGGTCCACCTCAATGTGCTTGGCACGATCATGCTGAACAGGATTATGAGCAATGCTGATGGCGGCCTTGTTGTCACAGTACAAGCTCACAGACCCTGAAACTGGAAAGCCAAGTTCAGCGACCAACACCTTTAACCAAAGCATCTCACACAGACCATGAGCCATTGCTCTGAATTCGACTTCAGCACTAGATCTAGCAACAACTGGTTGCTTCTTACTCCTCCAAGTGACTAGATTGCCCCCAACAAGGGTGCAATACCTTGAAGTAGATCGTCGATCATCTTTGGCACCTGCCCAGTCTGCATCCATATACACCTCTATATGCATGTGGCCATTCTACTCAAAAAGAAGACCTCTACCAGGAGCTGACTTGAGATACCTTAAGATCCGATGTGCAGCCTCTAGATGAACACCTCTAGGTGAGTGCATATACTGACTAATCACACTCACTGCATAGGCAATATCTGGTCTAGTAAGAGAGAGATAGATCAGTCTCCCAACTAATCTCTGGAAGCTCCCTACATCCTGTAGTGGCTCACTACTGACATCGGCCAACTGGTGGTTCTGTTCTATAGGAGTTTCCACTGGCTTGGTACCCAACTTGCCTGAGTCCTTCAACAGATCTAAGATGTACTTCCTCTGAGAGATGAAGATCCCCTGACTTGATCTTGCAACTTCGATACCTAGGAAGTACTTGAGAGATCCTAGATCCTTGTTTCAAACTCCTTTGCTAACTGACGCTTCAGCGTAGCCACTTCTTCTGCATCATTCCCTGTGAGAATAATGTCATCAACATAAACCATGAGGACAGTGGTGTGCTTCCCTCGATGCTTCACAAACAGAGTGTGATCTGCTTGACTCTGAGTGTAGCCCAGCTTCTTCACAACTAGAGTGAACCTCTCAAACCATGCTCGTGGAGATTGCTTTAGCCCATAGAGGGCTTTCTTCAGTCGATACACCTTGCTACTATTCCCTGGTAGAGTGAATCCAGGAGGAGGCACCATGTAGACTTCTTCATGTAGGTCGCCATGAAGGAATGCATTCTTCACATCCAACTGATGCAGAGGCCACATTTGATTTGCTGCCAGGGACAACAGCACCCTGATGGAGTACATTTTGGCCACTGGAGCAAAGGTCTCCACATAGTCAATCTCATAGGTCTGAGTGTACCCCTTGGCTACTAATCTTGCCTTGTACTTCTCAACTGACCCGTCTGCCTGGTATTTGACTGTGAACACCCATCTGCAACCCACAGGTTTCTTGCCTCTTGGCAAATCAACAAGTTCCCATGTCCCATTCTTGTCAAGAGCTCTCATTTCCTCTATCATAGCAGCTTTCCACCTTGGTTGAGCCAAACCTTCTGCCACAGGAGAAGGAATAGGAATGGTAGAAAGGGATGTGACAAAGGCTTTATAGGAGGGAGACAAGGCATCATAGGAGACAAAGTGGCTCAAAGGATGTTGAGTGCAACTTCTGACTCCTTTCGTAAAGCAATGGGAAGATCAGAAGCATCAGTAGAAGGAGAAATGACAGGTATAGAGGGAGAAGGATTACCTTGATCCGAGGATCGGACCACTGGTGCTGGATCTACTGTGGCTCTCTCCCTTCTGTGATAGACTCGGAGCTCCTTCCGAGTACCAAGAGCACTGTCAATCACAGTAGCAGGTGGAGTAGTCTGAGGCCTCTCAAACTCAAGAGAGGGAGAAGAGAGTAATATAGCAGGAAGAGGAACATCACACCTCTCTTCACTACTACTCTCCCCCTAAAGAGAGACGGAGAAAAAAGGCAGATCCTCACGAAATGTGACATCCATAGAAACAAAGTTCTTTCCGATGGAGGGATGGTAACACTTATACCCTTTATGGGAATAAGAGTAACCCAGAAAGACACATTTAAGTGCCTTAAGATCGAGTTTGGTACGATGAGAACCGAGAATGTGCACATAGCATACACACCCAAAGATGTGAGGAGGAACCGTGAAGTGGGATGCATTGGGAGTAAGGACTTGTAGTCGAGACATGAAGTTGAGAACACAGGAGGGCATTCTGTTAGTCAAATAAGCGGCAGTTAAAACAACATCCGACCAATAGGATTTGGGGACTTTGGAGCCGATCAGAAGAGATCGAACTACTCAGTCAGATGACGTATCTTTCTTTCAGCTACACCATTTTGTTGAGGAGTGTAGCTGCAAGAATTTTGGTGACAAATCCCATGGTCTAAAAAATACTGTTAGAGTCCCCCATAGATATACTCTCCACCCTGGTCAGAACGAAGGACCTTGATGGAGACACCGAACTGAGTTAGGATCATCTTATGAAAACCCTTAAAAATGGAATGAACCTCATCTTTGGTTTCATAGGATAAACCCATGTGCATCAAGTATGATCATCGACAAAAATAACAAAATAGCGGAAGCCAAAAATAGAGACCACAGGGGAAGGACCCCATACATCAGAATGCACAAGATCAAAAGAAATAGATGTTCGATTACCTCTTGAAGGATACGTAGATCGACAGTGTTTTGAAAGCTCACATGTCTCACAATGCAAGTCAGATAACAAAACTGAAGCAAATAAAACTGGAAATAAAAGTTTGAGATACTGAAACGAAACATGTCCCAGACGGGCATGCCAACATAAAACAGACTCTATGTTACTCCTACTACTACTAGGTGAGGACTGCAGTGCTGTGAACTCAAAAGGTCGTCCATCAAGAAGGTACAGGCCACCAGCTTCATGTCCAATGCCAATCGTCGTCCTTGTCTCGAGGTCCTGAAAGACACAGTATGAAGGAAAGAAAGTTACACTGCAATGCAAAGATTTGGTAAGAGCACCAACAGATAAGAGATTAGAAGTGAAATTGGGCACATGTAAAACAGATGCAAGTGGAAGCTTAGGAGAGGGGAGAACAACCCCTTCCCCAGACACAGAAGATAAAGTGCCATCTGCAGTTCTAACTTTATCACGGCCAGAACAAATAGAATAGCTAGAAAATAAAGAAGACATGCCTGTCATGTGTTCCGAAGCCCCTGAATCAATGATCCATTTGGACTGGAAGTGGGAATGGACACATGATGGGTAGGCCTAATGATACCTGTATGTGCAAAGGATGAAGTGGCAGAAGGAACATCTAGCTGAGAGAGCAACCGACGAAGCCCTGCAAGCTCAGAAGCAGCCAAGGGGCTAGTAGCCAGTGGAGAGGAACTCTGATGCAGCTGGGCGAACGAAGTAAAGCTCTGAAGAGACAGATCTGTCGGTGATGCCAAAGTGTCCATGCTAGCTGAGTGGGCACCCGAAGATCCAGGCTGACTGAAGCGAGGAGGCTTGCCAAACAACACCCAACACTTGTCCCGCATGTGACCTAACTTGCCACAGTGATCACATTTGGGCCTCTCCCTGGAGGGCTTCCCAGTAGTGGAAGGATGATACGGCTGACCAAGAGAAGTATACTTATGGCTAGGAGAAGGATACTGCTGGCTAGGAGAAGAAAAAGTCTTCGGCTTCTGAAAGCGTTGAGACGGGGAACTGGATCCACTATACGTAGATGTGACCAGAGCAGATCTCTCAGGAGGAGGATATGGTGCCATAGCACTACTTCTGCTCTCCTCACTCTAAATGTACGAGTACACCTCTTCTAGAGAAGGTAGACCAGATCGATTACTCAGGAGCTGAACTCTTGCCAACTCATACTCAGAGTTGAGTCCTGAAAGGAACTCAAAGATCTGACTCTTCTCCACATGTCTCTGGTAGCTGTTGATGTTCTCAGAACCAGTCGGATGAAAGGCATGGTAGTGATCTAACTCCTCCCACATGCTTCTGAGCGTGGCAAAGTAATCAGACAAAGATCTCTCCTCCTAGTGAAATCGAGAAATACTCTGCTTAAACTGATAGGCGCGACCAACATTCTGCTGCTGAGAGTAAATCTTTCGAGTGGATTCCCAAATTTCATGAGCAGTTTGCATGAAGAGAAAGCCACGGCTAATATGTGGTTGCATAGAGCTAACAAGCCAGGACATCACAGTGAGATTGTCCATCTCCCACTTAGCATAAGAAGGATCATCAGGTGAAGCAGGTTCAGTAACACGACCTGTCAAATAACCCATCTTCCCATGGCCTCCTATGAACATCTTAGTGGCCTGTGACCACTCAAGATAATTTTTTCCATCCAATTTCACCGTAGTGATCTACAATCCGGGGTTTTCCACGACCATCTAAGACACCATAGGTCCTCCAGTCCCTCTAGAGGTGGCTTCCGTGCTCAATATAGATCTGGAAGGAGTATCCGGGATAATAGGTGGGATAAGATCTGAGATAGGAGGATCGGTAGCCATATTCACCACAAAAAACAGCAAGAAGAGCTAAAAAGAAGCAAAAAGAACACTCAATGACAGCCGGCGAGCAAAAAAACAACCATATGAACCTCCAAGTGCATCAAAATTGGGCTGATAATAGAAGGCAACATCATACGAAGGGAGAAATGCATCCTAGAACCAAAGGAAATTTTTAGAGGAGTTCTAGGGTCAATTTGGGGAAGATTTGAGCTCAACCGAAAGACCTATAGGGCTAAAAACGCTGGCCGGCGATAACTAAAGGTGAGAAAACACCTCGCGGCAGCTTCAATCTTCAATGGATGATCCCAAATAGGGTATCTCCATGTAGGTTAGGTTGTAGGGGACCGAAACGATGGGAAAAACCCAAGGAAAAAAGTTGAGAAGAGCTCCAAAAAGGTCTGGTTCGAAAAATGAATATTCACTTATTTTTCAAGGAGATTGAACAAAAAACTGACCAAACGAACCCAATAAATTCTCCAAAAATCACCAAAAAACTCTAAAAATGGAGATCTACCAAACCATAGAGTTTTAGGATAAAAGGGTACCTTGTCCGTACGGCTGCTAACGTCAGCCGTACGGTATAGGTGACGTCATCTGCCTCCTGGTTGATGTCTGAGAGAATTCCCTTCTAAATCCTTGTAGTTTAGCTCTGATACCAAGTTGAATTGAAGAACAATGGAGGTATTTAGAGTGAGGTTTAGGGTTTCAAAGTAAAGGAGATAGAGAAGAGAGAAGAGAGAGAGAGAGGATGGATGTCATGTGATTAGGTCACTATGACTCCATAAATCTTATTTATATAAAAACTCAAATACAAAGACAAGACAAGTATACCCCTCTAGGGAGATATTTACAGATATACCCCTCATACATGGAAATACGTAAATACGTATATGATAACACTTATCACGGCCAAAACAAATAGTATAACTGGAAAATAAGGAAGACATGCCCGTCATGTATTTTGAAGCCCCTGAATCAATGATCCAAGTAGGACTAGACGATGGAAGAGACACATGATGAGCAGGTCTAGGGTTACCTGACTGGTCAAAGGAGGTGGACGAAGTGGCAGAAGGACCATCCATCTGCTGAAGCAATCGTCGAAGGCCTGCAAGCTCCGTGGCTGAGATACCACCAGGAGGAGCTAAAGTCGGAGAACTCACCAGAAACTGTCTAGGAGGAGGAATAGAAGAATCCACACTGGTTGTATGAGCACCAGAAGACCCTGGCACGAACATGCCCTAACTTGCCACAGAAATCGCATTTGGGCCTCTCTTTAGTCAAGGACTTCTCAGAAGAAGGTCCAGTAGGAGCATAGGAAGGTGTTGAGACAGGAGTCTGATATTATGGGCTTCTCTGAGGCTGTTGTGACTGCTGAGGCTGGTATCCAGGAGAAGCAACCAGCGCTGATCGCTCTGGGAGGTGCTCATTCAGAAGGGAGATCCGCCTACTTTCGTCACTCTGAAGATAGGCATACACCTCACAATGAAAGAGGGAAGATCCACCCTGCTACTCAAGATCTGAACATGAGCAAGCTCATAAGATGGATCGAGTTCAACAAGGAAATCAAAAATCCGACCCTTCTCCATATACCGCTAGTAGGGAGCAATCTCTCCTGGGTGAAGATGCTGATAAGAGTAGTAATGATCGAGCTCCTACAACATGGTGCGAAGAGCGGTATAGTACTAAGAAAGGGACTTCTCCCCCTGCCTAAAGTGGGAGATACTTTGCCTCAACTAAAATACCCTTCCAGCATTCTACTGCTCTGAACTGCTCTGAGTAGGTCTTCCGTGTAATCTCCCAGACCTCTTGAGTTGTGCACATGAATAAGAAACTCTGGCTAATATCCAGCTCCATAAAGTTGAGGAGCCAAGACATGACAGCAAGATCATCTGTCTCCCATTGTCGATACAAGGGATCAGTCCTGGGAGGCTCAACTATATCCCATGTAGTGTGGCCTAGCTTCCCACAGCCTCCAATAAATAACCGTGCAGCCTGGGCCCACCGTAGATAGTTCTTGCCGTCCAACTTCACCGAAGTAATCTGTAAGCTCGGGTTCTCGTAGGCCAGATGATGCACCATAAGCCCTCCAACTACAATGGGGGGAACTTCCGTGCTCACCTCTGACTCTGAGGGAGTGTCCGAGGGTGATGGCTGTTTTTCCACAGGCGGTGGCTATTTCTACATAATGAACTAAGTCCAAATCAACAATAGAGCAGCACCGTGATGTAACAAACCACCACGAGAGTGAGAGAGATATGAGAGGTGTTGAAGGTCAAACTGATGCCAGAAAGGACTAAAGGACCAAACCAAAGACCCGAAAACCATCCGAATAAGTCCCGATAATCAAGTAGGACTCAAGGATCCTCTCATATAGCCAAAAAAAATGATCAAGAGGCTGAAACTATCAACAAGAGTTGCTGCAAGGCTGAAATCGCAGCCCAATAACCCCATTATAGTCGCCGGCGATAATAGAGGAGAGTGGAAATCCTCACAAAAAAACAGGGAATGCTCACAAAAGGCTATAGTTATCCTTAACTAACCTTAGAGGAGCAAAGAGGACCAGGAAACAGGGTTTATGACCAAACCGACAGCCCCAATCACTCAAAAATGGGTACCGGCGGTAATAGGGAAGGAGAGTTTTCAACCCGCAAACTTCAATAGGTCATGGAAAGACCTAAGGCTGGATTCAATAGGTTCCTAGCATTGGGAGGGACCAAAGAGGACCAAGAAATCCCATCAAGAAACCCTAAATCAAAGGGAAAAACGACCGGTGTGGGAAAAAGTATATTTCACGATTTTTGAAGAAAATGGTCTGAAAACCTATCAAGAACAGCCTACAAAATTCCCAAAAAATCACCAAAAATTCCGAAAAATCAAGATCTATTAAGAGGTGAAGTTCCTGATAGACCTCGAGTTGTGTGTAGGAACCTCGAAATGCGTGTCCGTAGGGCTTATGACATCAGCCGTATAGTACAATGAGACATCAGCGCAGGTCCGTCAATTTCCTCCGGCGATCGATCAATTGAAGGCTCTGATACTAGGTTGAATTAAAGAATTAGGGTTAGGGTTAGGTTTGGAGAAGAGAGAAAAGAGAGAAGAGAGAGAAAGGATGTCTATTGTGCCTAGGTCACAATGACTCCATAAATCTTATTTATGTAGAAGAATTACAGAAAAGACAAATATACCCCTCAAGGGGGGGTATTTACAGAACTACCCCCGATACATATAAAATACGTATTTCTACGTATATGATAACACTTGCCACCTTTAGAACGTTACCTTTTTCCAAGCTACTTTCTTTCAAATCTCTCCACAACTGGATCCCAAATGACTTTAAATTCATATGATGCTCCAAGTGGGAGCCCAAGGTAGATAGATGGAGAACTACTAACCTAGCAAACTAAGATTTTGGTAATCTCAAGCATATTAGCCACATCCCCCACTCCAACGACCTAACTCTTGTATAGGTTGATTTGCAGACCCGAAACCACTTCAAAACAATTCAAGATGCATTGTAACAAATTTGATTATGGGTAACCAAACATAGAAAGATAGTGTCATTTGCAAACTAAAGGTGGGAAATCACTAGGCTGTTACTTCTTACAAAAATCCATAGATCAAACCTCTAAATTCTGCCCTTTGTATGAAACGGCTAAGTGCCTTAACCACCAAAATGAACAAAAAGGGGGAGAGAGATAACCTTGTTCAAGATATCTAGAACCCGGCAAACAAACCATTAAAAAGAATAGAGAATGAAGAATTTGAGATGCGACGCTGCATTCAACTTCTCCATTTCAACCCGAACCCCACCCTCCTACATGTAATCCAGAAGTTTCAATTGACATGATCGTATGCCTACTCAATATTGACTTTGCATAGAATACCAAGAACACCTTCCTGTAATCTAGAATCCAAACACACATTCTCAACAGGACACCATCTATGATATGGCGGCCTTTCACAATGGCACCTTCAAAAATAGAAAACTCACCCTATTACTTCTTTCAACCTCGAAGCCAGAGCATGAGCCAGGATATTACAAACACTGCTAACCAAGCTAATAGGATGGTAATCCCTAATATTATCAACCCCTAATCATTGTATGCTTGCTTGCAAAACTCAGTCACAGCCATAAAGTCATCTTTAATGATGTGTTACCACCACCTTTTGAAAAAGGCCAAGGAGAAACCATCTAGGCCCAGAGCACTATCCCTATTAACTCATGAATCACTCTAAAGATCTCAAAACTCATCAAAAGGCCTTTATATCCAATCACAACATTCATGCGAAAATGCTAGCAAAGTCCCAACCCATCACGCGTGGGTCTATAAGATCTAGAATCTGAAAAACTCTTAGAATAAGAGTCTACAATATATTCCTTGATCTTCTTCTTTTTTATTCTTTTTTTTTTTTTGAAACCGTGGGTATCCGGACCTCTTAGAGCACCCGCCTAGTCCCCCGGGGCACGATAGTCACCCCTTCCACACATGCCGGAGTGTACTGGGAGAGTTAATGTGGACTGAGCCACTTATTACCCTACTCTTTCCAAGGGGTGGCCCCAAGGAGAGTTGAACTCAGAACCTCCTACTTTTTGGATCCTTGATCTTCTTCTCCTCCACCACTAATCCCCATAAATCTTAATGGGAGAAATGTAACTACATCTTCTAGCGTTAGCAAATCCTGTGGAAGAATTCAGTGTTTTTGTCCCCTTCTTTAAGAGGGCCATAAATAAACAATACTTCCAAAACGAAAAAAGTCACATGATAAAAATCAAGCACAAAGAAACTTCCTTAAAAAGATAGAAATTAAAGTATTTGATTAAAACTTTTGCCTAAATAACATAGATCGACAATGGAGTAGACATATTTAACTCATGAATCGCTCTAAAGATCTCAAAACTCATCAAAAGGCCTTTATATCCAATCACAACATTCATGCGAAAATGCTAGCAAAGTCCCAACCCATCACGCGTGGGTCTATAAGATCTAGAATCTGAAAAACTCTTAGAATAAGAGTCTACAATATATTCCTTGATCTTCTTTTTTTTTTTTTTTTTTTTTTTGAAACCATGGGTATCCGGACCTCTTAGAGCACCCGACTAGTCCCCCGGGGCACGATAGTCACCCCTTCCACACGTGCCGGAGTGTACCGGTAGAGTTAATGTGGACTGAGCCACTTATTACCCTACTCTTTCCAGGAGGTGGCCCCAAGGAGTGTTGAACTCAGAACCTCCTACTTTTTGGACACTTGATCTTCTTCTCCTCTACCACTAATCCCCATAAATCTTAATGGGAGAAATGTAATTACATCTTCTGGTGTTAACAATCTTGTGGAAGAATTCGGTGTTTTTGTCCCCTTCTTTAAGAGGGCCCATAAATAAACAATACTTCCAAAACGAAAAAAGTCACATGATAAAAATCAAGCACTAAGAAACTTCCTTAAAAGGATAGAAATTAAAGTATTTGATTAAAACTTATGCCTAGATAACATAGAACGACAATAGAGTAGACATATTTAACTCATGAATCGCTCTAAAGATCTCAAAACTCATCAAAAGGCCCTTATATCCAATCACAACATTTACGCGAAAATGCTAGCAAAGTCCCAACCCATCAAGCGTGGGTTTATAAGATCTAGAATCTTAAAAACGCTTAGAATAAGAGTCTACAATATATTCCTTGATTGTCTTGTCCTCCACCACTAATCCCCATAAATCTTAATGCGAGAAATGTAATTACACCTTCTAGTGTTAGCAATCATGTGGAAGAATTCGGTGTTTTTGTCCCCTTCTTTAAGAGGACCCATAAATAAACAGTACTTCCAAAATGAAAAAGTCACATGATACAATTCAAGCACAAAGCAACTTCCTTAAAAAGATAGACATTAAAGTATTTGATTAAAACTTTTGCCTAAATAACATAGAACGACAATAGAGTAGACATGTCCTTTAAATTACATATCCATAAAATCACAAGCAAAAAAGATGAACTTTCAGAGAAATAACAAAAATCCTCCAACTTAGAGCTATTCCACAAATGAATAAGGGAAAAAACATTACTGCTCGCGAGAGTGGATCATTTGTTGATTCTCTTAAATCAGCAACACGAACTCGTGTTGGGTCAACTCTAGCACCTGCACCTGTCGCGGAAAGGACCTTCAAACCCCTATGTACACATGCAGCAAGAAGTGCCACCTGTAATACACCAACTAATCAAGCACATAAATTTTGAAGAATGAGATAATTAACAATATCAGTTTTCATACTTAAGCTAACATGAGGTTTTGTACAAGGGGTGTCAACAGGTTGGGTCTAGGTCGAGTATCAGTGTATCAGAGAAGCCAATTATTGACTCAAATACTAGATCAGAAAGATGGGCCCAGACAGCCAAATAGATCAGGTCTACCGGGTAAATGATTCCGGTAATGAATAGAAAAAAAATGAGGGTACCCAGACCTAATAAATCGGGTTTAGGTGTCTCAAGCAATCGGGTAGTCATTTGACAACCCAGTTTCACACATAAATCATCATCATCCAGGCACCGTCCCACCTAGAATAAATGAGTTTTAATTGAGGTGGGTGGGGAGTACAATACTTTGGTTTCCCAACCAAATTATTTTTGTCAACTGAAAACCTAATCATGTGGAACTATCTACCAACCCAACTCCACCGTTATAGTTATCGATACAACCCTTTTGAAGGCAAACCTTCAATTAGAAAAAAGATTTGACCTTACCTCGGATAAAATTACAATGTCCGTTCAAAAGCATTAATTTGATATAAAAAAATATGTTGTACAAATATTATTTTGGTGAAGCAATTTTAGTAAGACATTTAAGATTAATCAAAAGGTTTTTGTACTAGATTTTGTAGAACAACATTATGACATTGTACCAATTTATAATTATTAGCTACCAACTTTATCAACTTTTTACTGTTGATTTTTTTTTTTTTTGAATTGTTTAATATAAAAAGAAAATGTTGAATACCTCTTGCCATCTGCAGAATTTTCCCTTGGCTAGTCCATAGGAAAAACCTTGTAACCATGCCACTCCAAAAAAAAAAATCAGTTTTCTAGTGACAAGGGTGTCCATTGTCAACAACCTTTGCTACCATTCATTCAAAGATATTGAAAGGTCGATGAGGCATGAAAAAAATAGTGCAAAGAGACCTAACGCCTACCTTCAAACCACTCTCGATCCCATACAAATCTATCGGATGCCTAAACAAGTTCTATGTATATGGGCAGCACTAGCATCTGCATAAGTAGTTGGAAGATGGAGATGGAGGTGAGTGGAAGCAAGAAGAGGTGAAGAAGAGAGAAGGAGAAGATGGGGGAGAATTAAAAAAAATAAGGGGTAAATGAGTTAGTTCCCATCGTATGAGAGCTATCTCAGATTATATTAGAAACATAAGAACCAGAATGGACAATAATGCCCTTACAAGTAGAAATAAAGACAAACAAAGTAAGAAACAATGAAAAGATAGAACTACCCCTCAAGATAACAATACATATAATCTCTACACTCCCCCTCAAGCTACGGTATAGATGTCATACATGCCCAGCTTACCCAAGATACTATGAAAGTGGGACTTGCTAATTCCATTTGTAAAGATGTTAGCAAGTTGTTCTTCAGTCTTCACAAAGGGGGTGCAGCCGTACAGACCAAGCCAGAACATAGCTTCTCCTTTATGAAATGTCGGTCCACCTCAATATGTTTAGTTCTATCATGTTGGACAGGGTTATGAGCAATGCTGATGGCCGCTTTATTATCACAATACAAGCTCATTGGCTCCTTGACAGGAAATCCCAACTCTCCTAATAGAATATGTAACCATAACAGCTCACATAGACCATAAGCCATAGACCTAAACTCAGCCTCCGCACTCGATTTTGCAACAACAGATTGTTTCTTGCTCATCCAAGTGGCAGTGTTGCCACCAACCAATGTGCAATACCCAGAGGTAGATCTCCTCTCGGTGACAGAGCCAGCCCAATTAGCATCAATATAGGCATCCACTCTCATGTGGCCATAGCATGCAAATAGCACCCCTTTTCCTAGCGCAGACTTCAAGGATCTGAGAATCCTGAAAATGGCCTCAAGATGAGAAGTCCTGGGGGAGTGCATGAACTGACTGACAACACTGACAACATATGCCACATGCTTCTGAGTGACAAAGTAACCAGACAAAGATCTCTCCTCCTGGTGAAGTTGAGAAATACTCTGCTTAAGCTGATAGGCGCGACCAACATTCTGCTGCTAATAGTAAATCTTCCGAGTGGATTCCTAAATTTCATGAGCAGTTTGCATGAAGAGAAAGCCACGGCTGATATGTGGTTGCATAGAGCTAACAAGCCAGGACATCACAATGAGATTGTCCATCTCCCACTTAGCATAAGAAGGATCATCAGGTGAAGCCGGTTCAATAACACGACCCGTCAGATAACCCATCTTACCACGGCCTCCTATGAACATCTTAGCAGCCTGTGACCACTCAAGATAATTTTTCCCATCCAATTTCACCGTAGTGATCTGCAATCCGGGGTTTTCCACGACCATCTGAGACACCATAGGACCTCCAGTCCCTCTAGAGGTGGCTTCTGTGCTCAATACAGATCTGGAAGGAGTATCCGGGATAATAGGTGGTACAACAGGTGGGATAGGATCTAATATAGGAAGATCTGTAGCCATTTCCACCACAAAAAAACAAGAAGGAAAGCCAAAGGGAAGCTAAATAGAGAAGCTATGCACACCTAAGAGCCAAGGGAGCACCATAGATCAAGCACTCAAATATAGGACTTAATGTGGATTGGTGATCAAGTGGAACCCATTCGAAGCTCAAAAATGGACATGAAGTGGCCAAATGAAGGAGGGAAGCATAATGGAGTGGTATGAAGCCATCAAATAACTGTTGAAGAGGTTAAAGGAAGAAGTGTATGGATTGGAGATCAAATCACAGCTCAGATACGGCTCAAAAGCCGCCGAGGGTAATAAAGTGGTAGAGAAATCTTCCCACAAGTCTTAAAACTCGATGAAATCGATCGAGTGAGATGTCTCCATATAGGTAAGATTGGGGTGAATTAGATCGAAGCAACAAACCCCCCTAAAAACTCAATTAAAGCTTCGAGAATCGAGCTGGTTCGCAAACTAATTTTTTTCGAATTTTCAAGGAGAATTGCCAAAAAAACACTAAATGGATCCAAAAAATTCGCCAAAAATAACTAAAAAACAGGAAAAATGTTCTACCTAATGGTAGAATTTCAGGTGAAGATGGGAGACCTATCCACACGGCTGCTGACGTCAGCCGTACGGCCTGGATGACGTCATCGTCCTCCTGGATGATGCCTGAAAGAAGTCCCTTCTAAATCCTGGTAGTTTGGTTCTGATACCAAGTCGAATTGAAAAACAATGGAGAAATTAGGGTTAGGTTTAGGGTTTCAAAGTAAAGAAGAAGATAGAGAATAGAGAAGAGAGAAAAGGATGGATATCATGTGATGAGGTCACTATGACTCTATAAATCTTATTTATATAAAACCTAAATACAAAGTCAAGTATACCCCTCTAGGGAGGTATTTACAGATGTACCGCACATACATAAAAATACGTATATCATAACACAAACTCGATCCCAAGGCACTTAAATGTGTCTTTCTGGGTTACTATGATTCCCATAAAGGGTATAAGTGTTACTATCCCTCCACAGGAAAGAAATTCGTTTCTATGGATGTCACATTTCGTGAGGATCTACCTTTTTTCTCCGCCTCTCTTCAGGGGGAGAGTAGTAGTAAAGAGAGTTGTGATGTTCCTCTTCCTGCTATATTACTCTCTTCTCCCTCTCTTGAGTTTGAGAGGCCTCAGGCTACTCCACCTGCTACTGTGATTGATAGTGCTCTTGGTACTCGGAAGGAGCTCCGAGTCTATCACAGTAGCGGGTGGAGTAGTCTACGGCCTCTCAAACTCAAGAGAGGGAGAAGAGAGTAATATAACAGGAAGAGAAACATCACACCTCTTCACCACTAACAGATAAGAGGTTAGTAGCAAAATTTGGTACGTCAAGGAATGAGCGCATTGGAGATAATTTTGTAAGTACTCCCAATAAGACTGATAGGACGATAATCTTTCACCGAGTCCACCCCTTCCTTCTTCAGAATGAGAGTAATGAAAGTATAATTAAAGTCTCGATCCAAGCGTGCTTCACCTTCAAACTCTTTAACCACACGCCCATGAAATCCCTCCCCACTATGTCCCAACAATGGTTGAAGAAAGCTAGTATGAATCCATCTGGGCAAGGACTACGCTCTCCACTAAGGCTCTTAATCACCCCCAGAATTTCTTCCTCCTCCATAGGTCTCTCCAACCATTCCCGCTGAGCCTGACTGATCTGGTCCAAGAAAAGCCCATCCACCTTAGGCCTAAAACCTCTAGGTTCAGTATAGAGGTTCTCAAAATACTTCACAACACAATTTCTGATATCTTCCCCATCCTCTATCACCTTACCTTCAGCATTAAGCCTGGAAATGCAATTGATTCTGTATCTGGCATTAGCTATCTGATGAAAGAACTTGGTATTCTTGTTGCCTGCCTTCGGCCATCTCACCCTGGATTTCTGGCGCCAACTAATCTCCTCTAAGAGAGCCCAGTTGAGGAAATCTTTCTTGACCTCCCCCTCCTCATCTGATATCCCTTCCCTTTCTTCATTCTCGTCCACAGAGCCTATCTCCTCCAAAAGCGCTTTCATTTTCACTTCCACACACCCAAAAACTTCATTGTTCCAAGTCTTCAGTTTACCTTTTAGAGCTTTCAACTTTTAGAACTTCATTGTTCCAAGTTGTTTTTTGTTATCGGTTGGACTCACCCTCGTGGGCTCTCTTATTTTCAGGTCAACATAGACAATAAAGGTGCACACAGGATTGGACTTAGCTAGTACTTAGGATATCTTTAGAGTAGTTATTTACTTTGAGAAACAGTTGTAGTGAGGCTTGGGTTGTATTTACTTTCAGTTGGTATTTACATTATTTAGATGTTGTAGTTAATTGGATTATTAGTTTTAATTTCATGATTTATATGGCTCTTCTTTTATAAGCTGGCACTACATTGTTATGGCGTGTTTTTTTGGATCCGTTCCTTGATCACGTCTTGGGATTCATGCACGGATAGAGATACTTTGGTGTACGAGTTGCAGGGCGTGACAATGACAACAATGTTGTCCATATAAACCACGAGAATAAAAATACCACTATCCTAGTCTGAAAAATACGGAATGGTCTATCAACTCTTATTCATCTCATGAGTAACTACAACATGGCTAAACTTATCAACCCAAGCTTTAGGCAATTGTTTTGAATCTGTAAATGGACTTCTTCAACCTGCACACCTTAGCTAACTCCCCTTGAGCAACAAAACCAGGAGGTTGCTCCATATACACTTCTTCAGACAGGTCACCATGCAAAAAGTATTTTTCACAACTGAAACAAAGACCATGACATATTAATTGCCAAGGATATGATCACATGAACATAATTCAACTTAGCCACAGTGGAGAAAGTCTCAAAATAGTCAATGCCATAAATCTGAGTATACCCCTTGGCTATCAACCTGGCTTTCGAGCGTTCAACTGAACCATCAGGGTTCTACTTCACAATGTAACCTACCAACAACCCACAACACGCTTCCCAATAAGTAAAATGGTTAGGTCATATATATCATTCAACTGAAGGGCTGCCATCTCATCGTCCATAACTTTCTTCCATCCAGAGTGAAACAGGGATTCACTGTACGAAACAAGACGAATCGATGACAAGTAGAAAGCAAAATGTCAAAAACCAAGAGCAGATGATCAAAGGACAAGAATTTGAAATGGAATGTTCAATACATATGCATTTACCTTTCCAAAGAGTAATGGGAAGGTCACTATCAATCTCTTAGGGAACAACTGAATCTTGAGATGGCGGGGCTGATAAGGAAGAAACAAAAGCAACTGGATCTTAAGATGGCAAGGCTGATGATGGAGGATCCTGAGGTGGATCTATACTTTCTTATTAACGTCTCCGAGTATACAACTACAATAATTTAGTAGGAGGAGATGGAACAACAGGAGAGAGTGCACACAATCAAAAACAAGATCTTGGAACCGATTTCCTTCAATAGAGTAAAATGTAGCCTCAAAGAAGGTAACATCGGCATATAAAACTTTTTTCTTCAGTGTAGGACTATAACAATGATACCCTTTTGTGTCCTAGAATAACCCAGAAAAATGCATTTTATGGCTCGAGCATCAAGTTTATCATTCTCCCTCCCAAGTTTGTGAACAAAGCATACACAGCATTGGAGGTAGATTATCATTCAAAACAATGTGTTGAAGGGAGATTTCCCATTCAAATAGAAGTGGCATTCTATTGATAAGGTAACATGGAGTAAGCACAGCATCACTCCAAAAAAGTTTAGGCGCTTTCATTTAGATCAACAAAGCCCGAGCTACTTCAAGCACATGTTTATGGTTTATAAGTAACATGATGGTGTTTACTTAATTCACATATCTCACGCTCTAAAGTGGAAACCAATGACAAAGACAGAACTAAACTACATAAATTATTCAAAGAAAAATGACCTAACCGACAGTGACACTAGAGAGTACTAGCATTCATTATAGATCCACCGGGCCACGGTTCCAAGTAGTAGAGACCTCCTTGTTGTAATCTTGGATCGTAACCAGAATGTCCATGACAACACTCCCTACTCATGTCTTCCGCCAATCTTCTCCATCTCTAGAACTTGAAAAACACAATTGGGATGAAAGGTGTCGGAACAATTCAAAGATTTAACTGTTGCCTAAATTGGCAAAGTAGCGGTGGAGGAAACAACAAGACTCATTGACTGTTGATTTTTCAACATGTTTGGAATATGCTTATTGTAGTCGAGTCACCTACTCACTAGAATTTTGCCAAGGTGGTGCCGCTAAACTAACTGTTCCACTGTCACCCTTATCCTCAAACAATACGATCTGGTTAGCCCAGGCTAAGTTCACATGGAGATCCCAACAAGAGTCCATTAATCAACCCACAATGAGTACAATTCCGAGTTCCATGGCCTTCCCCTGAATCTTGACCTCTATGGATAGACCGACTCCCTATGCCAGTCCTACCACCCCCTCAGCCAACATCGGCCCTACCAAAATGAGCAACATATGCAGATTTATCATCCTTGTCTGAACCAGATAAAGAGACACCAATTGACACTCTCTGTAACTGCAAATAAACCTCATTCAACGAGGGAATCACATGACTTATAATCTAGGCAAGAATAAGCTTGCACTCAGATTCAACTTGGAAAGGAATTTGGCCACTCGAAATTTTTCACGTTGTCTTCTGTGTTTTTAGGTCAGTAGTAAGTGGTTGGTACACATTTCATTCTTCCCACATATCTTGTAACACGACATAATACTCACCCAGAGATTTTTCTCCTTGTTGAAGTAAGAAAATCTTTGAACAACTGATACGTATGGGAGATATTCTTCTTAGACAAGTACATGTCTCTGAAAGCTTCTCAAATCTCCTTGACAGTGTTCAAAAACATCACATTGGAACTCACCGTAGGTTCCATACTATCTCACAACCAAATCATTATCTATGCATTCATGCACCCACTCACACTCACCATAATTGCTCGAATCCTACATCAGCTTCTGAGCAATCAAGTACTTAAGTTTCCCTTTGGCAATAAGGAATTCTTGTACTAACTTCAACCATAGCAAATATTTTTCCCCATTTAATTTTTTGTCATCTGAGCCTCGACAAAATCAGAAATATTTGACATACTGATTTTTAGGGTTTTATCCTCCATGATTACCAAAAAAATATATACCTAGAACGAATCACTTAAGAATGATTCCAATAACTTCAAGTAGCTTCAGACACACGAACACAAGGTTAATCGATCCACTTTTATCACATGGGTCAGAAATCATGAATACAAACATCAACAAAGCACCACAACTGCAACCAGAATAGCTTGCGATTTGCCCTATGATCAAATATTGTTCATTAGGTACTATTTATCAGGCACTGTTTGTCAGTATTATTCATCATCGCTATTCATCAGGTACTATTCGTCAAGCATTGTTTATCGGTAATGTTCATTAAGTACTATTCATCAGGCATTGTTCATCAGTACTGTTCAACTGAAGGATGAACCCTAAACAAACCCTAAAAAATTGCAGACATCAATCCCGCTCTGAAAGCATGTAGATTTATCTACGCTTTCAGCATACCAACAACAAAGGAAGAAAATAAAGAAAAGAAAAGTGAAAAATAGAAGAAAAGAAAGGAGAAGAGAAGAGAAGAGATGACGCATGAGAAGAAGGGAGAGAGAGTGCACTTCATTAAAAGTCCACGATCTCCCCTAAATTGCTTATATTCACTTTGGTTTGACACATATTATAAATATGCCCACCCATGAGTCAATAATAAGAAAATACATAGGAAAGGAAAGAAATAGTCCTACGCGCACATCTATACTAAATAAATATACCAACATCCCTGAAATATGACCCGAAATAAATAGAAGAGTCACCGGTTACTCTTACAACACAAGATAAACAATATAACAAAGGTGAGTGACATACTATATGAAACTGGTCATTTGTATCAGACCAGCAACTTTGTCAACCTGGTTTCACACTAAACTACTGATCATGCACAAAAGTATAAGGTACCAATACTGTGAGAGGACAGTAGATAAACTAATATGCTCTTCAAGAATCATAAAGGTAATTGCTGGACATAATCAGTTCACCAAAATTTTAACCAAATTTGAAAGTAAGATTACCTTTGTATCAATATTATCAATGCAGTCAAGAACAAAATCGGGCTGGCCTGAAAGAATTTCTTCCTCGGATGATGCATCATACAGTTGCACTCTCGCATCTATTTGACACTCTGGGAAGATCGATGAAAAGTGCTTCTTAAGGCACACAGCTTTTGGGATTCCAACATCATCCCTTGTCGCTACAGCATGTCGATTCAGTGATGAAAGTGACACCTTCACGAGTAATCAATGAATAAGTCTAATTGTTATACATAAATAAATTATCATGTGCTTGCATCTGAAATTGATAATTAGGGATGTTTTGATATCACTACTCATTACTGCACATAATTTTGTAAGCAATTAATTTTGTACACTCATTACCTCATGGGAATATACTTGACTGAGATAAGTAATGTCTGAAGCAGTTTATAATGCCAACCACTTCAAATTATTATAGGTGTAGGATCATTACAAGGGAAGACTCGAAAGGGAATCACATAACCACATTTAGAATCATTGATGATTAAAGAGAATGAGAACGGGTAAACAGTCAGAACGGTTTCCTTCGTCCATTACCTTGAAAATAATAGCTATACTAGTTAGGAAGACTATAACAGATTGTTTTTGGAGCAAAATTCATCTAATTTTATTTATTGACAAACAAACGGCAGGAATGATAAGAGGGATAATATAACACCTCGTTATATCTTATTAGACAACGTCATACAATAAGCTGTAAGTTTTAATCTAATTATATGCTCATGCTCACTCCTCCAACAAGATCCACTTATGGCAGAGAAATTTGCAATTTAATGAAGTAAATCTATGATGCCCAGATACGGATACGGATACGGATACGGATACGGACACGGATACGGGAAGCGGGGATACGACTCGACATTTTCCAAAATCAAGGACACGAATACGGATACGAGTATCTTATTTTGTAGTTCGAAATTTTTATTTTTTCTAATTTTTTCAACTTTTTGAAGGATACGTGGGGATACGTGTCAGTGGAGTGTCCGGTGTCCGTATCCGTGTCGACACGACACGACACGACACGACAATGGGTACGAGGCACTAGTACAAGTATCTGGGTATCAATTTATCGAGAAAATCTCTTTCTTTTTTAGTGCTTATTGTTAGCGGATGGTTTGTTCCCGTGCATGTATTGTGTTGGCCTGACAACCCGTAGGTATACATAGTTGTTTCGCCTTTCCCCAACAGATCGATCTTTTGGGGTATATGGTTGTTTAACATGGTATTAGAGCCTTAAGCCTTGGGAGGTCGCAGGTTCAAGTCTCTAGCGGGGTGTATTCCCGCTGAGGGGGAGTGTTAGGAAAACCAGAGATCTCAAAACATAAAAGTAGAAACAGTCAATATAATGAAAGAATTGCAAACATAAACATGCTTACAAAAATAGTTGTAGCATTAAACAAGAAAAGGACCTGATCAAAATCCACAAGGAGAAGCCTGCCAACCCCTGATCTCAAAAGCATGCAAGCAGCATGACTCCCAACTCCTCCAAGACCGATGACCACCACAAAGGATTTAGTCACTTTCCGTTGGGCCTCCAGGCCAAAGAATTGGATGTTCCTAAAATAACAGAAAAATAATGTAATCTTCTTCAAAGTACAGCAGGAGCGCCAAATAGTCTCAACCTAAAAATAAAGGACCAGCTCACCATCAAGATTAAGTGACTAGAGTGTGAAGCGGGAACAGGTATGGGACGGGAGCGAGAACGCAGGAGCGCCAAATTTACAAATATTAGGATCTAGAGCGCATTCGGAGCATCTTAATGTGTATAAGGAGAGAGATATCATAAATGGATCTAGTGGCTTTTTTTTTTTTGTAAGCTAATATAAATGGATTACCTCCATGTGAGCCATTTGGGATACAATATATATGTGAAAAGAGAGATTTTGTGTACTAATTATAAGGGAGGTTTTATAAGTGTTTCTAGTAGTAGGTTAATATAATACAGCAGTGTGAGGTTTCATAAGTAGATCTAGCAGTTGGTTACTATAGTACACCCAATGTGAGCCAATTATAGAAATAAGGTGTATGAGAGAGAGAGAGAGAGAGATTGTGTTGGGAGCCCCCATACGTGGGATATAGTGTTAGAAAATAAAAATCAAATCTCTCTCTCTCTCAATCCTGAAAAAGAGCTCTTTCTCTTCTAGTGTTAGAAAATAAAAAGAGCTCTTGGCATTGTTTGCTACTCTGCCTCTCTCCCTGCCAATAACATTCAACGAGTCCACAACTTTGCATCATTTCCTCCTCATAAGTCCCTCTTTCTCACTCTTCAGGAAACCGGCAAATTCCCAGCCAATCTCCTTGGTTTGCGCTGATAATCAATGCACCTTGTCAGATTCCAAGGGCAGTGATTAGATTGACACATGTGATTCATGCTGAGTAGTTTATTTAGCCCAATTTATTTCTTCTTCAATCTTCATCTTCTCTAGTTTTGAATCTCAAAAACCCCATGAGGAACATATAGAGGAGTCAAAAGAACACACTTTGAAATCACAATTTTAGGTATTTGAGTCAGCTTCTAGGTTCAGTTGACAGTCTAAAAACCCTTGAAAGGAGATTAGATACCTTTGATTTGATTATTCTGTGAAGAACTAGCAGAATGCATGATGTTTTGTTTGAAAAAATTGAGTGCGTTGTCAGAATATTGGAAGCGTGACCCAGAAGTTGTAGGAACACGGTCTGGGTGCGGATAAGCACTCAAACCGTGAAATCGCTCTCAGGGACAGTTCCAGTCCCTAATGACCTATACAAGCTATCCGAGGCATACAGGCTTACTACTCTTGCCGAGGAGATTGCCAATCATTCAACTCATGTTGCTGGAAATTCCATAAACACAACTGTGCACAGGCCAGTGAGGTTTGTCTTATGTTCAAGCCCAAGGAGGGAGTCACAGGACCCAAATTACTCAAGCCTCTAAAGTCGAAACAGTGAGTGGTGTTGGTGAAGGTATTTGGGAACATGGGGAAGCTCTACTCATATCAAAAGAGCAACGCCACTTTGTGTTTTAATTGCTAAGAAAAGGGACATTATTCATTTGAATTTCCTGAAGAACAAGTTCATTTGTCCAACGACGAGGACAATGTAGATGAAGAAAGTAATTTGGCTAACTTGCCAAATGAGTTGATTTACTAATATATTTAACGTAGTTGACATTCATGCTTACTATGAAGTTGATGCGCCATGGGTTGATTTAGCGGAGGACACAAAATACCAAGTACCTACAAAGAAGTTGAGTAGTGTAATCAGATACGTATTTTAGACGTATTTCCTTGTAAAGGGTAGTTCCGTAAATACCCACCTTTTGTAATGTTCTCTCCATATAAGAATTATGGAGTCATGTGACCTAAGCACATGACATCCTTCTCTCTTCTCTCTCTTTGAATCTCTAAGCCTAACCCTAACCCTAATCACCATTGCAACTTGGTATCAAATCTAGCAATCAAGATCAACAGTTGAAGGTCGGAGTAGTGCTGATGTCTCATCGTACCGTACGGCTAACGTCATAGGCCATACGGACATGCATCTCAAGGTCTGTGCACGCATCTTGATGTTTGTTGGAAACTTCTCTTCCTGATAGATCTTGACTTTTTAGGATTTTTGGTGATTTTTTGAGAATTTTTTGGAAACTTCTTGATGGTTTTAAGACCCTTCTTCACAAAATCGTGTTAATTGTTTTTTCGAACCAGCCACAAATCAAATCGATTGGGGGTTTTATGTTGGCGTTTGTTGCTATTGTTTGATCCCCTACAACCCTAGGAATCCCCTGAATCCATCCATGTGTGATTCCATGGAGTTTTGAGTATTTGGTGATGGATTTTCTCCCCTAAAGTTACCGTCGATACCCTTTTTGGGGCTCTTTGGGGTGTCGGTTAGATATACGACCCACCCAACAGTGATTTAAGTGTTTCTACGTGTTTGAGAGTGAATCCCTAATGTTTTTCGCTGCTGCCATGTGTTCTTTCAAGATGTTTTTCCCCCAAGGATGCTTCGCAGACTATTGTGTGGTCTACTTTGGGGCCTTTTTTGGGTTGTAAACCCAGAGTGCTTGTTTGTGGTTCTTCATCATCTTCGAGTTATCTTGATTAGCTATGACTACACCAGAGCCTATCCCGGATATTCCCTCAGGGTCCAATGTGAGCACGGAAGCCACCTCCAGAGGAGTTGGAGGGCCTATGGTGTTGTTTTAAGTTCTATGGGACGAGTTCTTCCCCAAATCAATACCGTCTGGTACCCTATTTCAGCCCTATTGGACTCTCGGGTAGGTCCCACATCTGTCCAATCCTCTTCTTGGGTCTTTTTCCATGTTCTGGATTACTTATTTGAGGTTTCCAGCTATCGATATGCTTCTGCGATGGTCATCGGGGATGAATAGTGCTTCTGCGAGTGATTCTAATGCTATCTGAAGGTCTGGTTGTGTGTATAAAGACCATCAACTCTCTTTTTTGGTGATTTCTTCGTTTTTCTTGAGTAGTAATCAGCCATGGAGATTACTCCACCTATCACAAGTACTCCCTCGGGATCCGATGTTAGCACGGAAACTGCCTCTAGAGGAGCTGGAGGGCCTATAATGCAACAGTTGGTTTATGAGAACCCTGGATTGCAGATTACTTCAGTCAAGCTCAATGGGATGAATTATTTGGAGTGGGCTTGAGCAACTGGGCCGTTTGTTGGTGGCCGTGGGAAGATGGGGCATTGCACGGGACGAACTAAAGAGCCAGATGAGGATGATCCCATGTATGAGAAATGGGATACCGCGAACCTCACAGTTCAGTCTTGGCTTCTCAATTACATGGAGCCTCACATCAGTAGGGGTTATCTCTTCATGCGGACAGCCCACGATATTTGGGAGACAGCACAGAAAACCTACTCCCAGCAGCAAAACATTGGTAGAGCTTACCAATTGAAGCAGAGCATCTCACGCCTTCGTCAGGGCGATAAGTCCCTCTCTGACTATTTTGCGACGCTCCGGAGTATGTGGGAGGAGCTCGACTACTATCCTTCCTACCATCCTCCTACACCGACTGAAGTGATCAA
This sequence comes from Euptelea pleiosperma, assembly GCA_035048495.1. Classification (NCBI taxonomy): domain Eukaryota; kingdom Viridiplantae; phylum Streptophyta; class Magnoliopsida; order Ranunculales; family Eupteleaceae; genus Euptelea; species Euptelea pleiosperma. The sequence continues at coordinate 40,272,382 of CM068543.1, forward strand.
GTACCAGAATCACGTTGAGGAGGGTAGAATATTTGAGTTCTTTTCCGGACTCAATCCTTCATATGAGCTGGCTAGGGCTCAGATTCTCAGTAGTCGGCCCTCTCTGCCTACTCTCAGTGAGGTCTACTCATATGTACAAAGCGAGGAGAGCCGCAGACTATCTTTCCAGGATGAGCTTCCAGTGCATGAGCGATCAACGCTTACTACATCCTCACTTGCTCCTGATCAGTCTGCCCTTGCATCTGCTTCTCAGCCTCAACGGAACAAAGCCCCACAGTTGGCTCCACAGTTCTCTGCCCCTTCTACTGGCCGACCATCCTCCTCCAAGAAGAGGCCTAAGTGCGACATCTGTGGTCGACTTGGACATGTGAGGGCGACTTGCTGGAAATTGCATGGTCGTCCCCAATCCTCTGCTCCTCGCTCTGGCCAATCTAGAACTTCTGGTGCCCATTCTACCAGCATGGATGCTTCTATGCCCCCTCAGAGCTAAAGACTACACAGTCCTTCATCGATGACTGCTTCTGAGCTTACAGGCCTTCGCCGATTACTTTCACAGCTGGATGGTCCTTCTGCCACATCAACCTCATCCTTTTCTCAGTCAAGTATCATTAGACCTACCCATTATGTGTCCACTCCTTCATCTAGTCCCACTTGGATCATTGATTCTGGGGCTTCTGAGCACATGACGGGTATGTCCTATTTATTTTCCACCTATTCCATTTGTTCTGGCCAAAATAAAGTGAAAACCACAGATGGCACCTTATCATCTGTATCTGGGAAAGGGGATATCCTCCCCTCTCCTACTGTTCCACTTTCATCTGTTTTGCATGTGCCGAAATTTACTTCCAATCTTTTATCTATGAGTGCTTTAACTAAACGATTGAACTGCAGTGTCACATTTTTTTCCTTCTACTTGTGTCTTTCAGGACCTAGAGACGAGGAGGACGATTGGCACTAGACATGAGGATGATGAGTGATGGCCTCTACCTTCTGGATGGACACCTCCCTGAGCTCCAAGCATTGCAGTCTTTTTCTAGTAGTAGTAGTAAGATAGCTTCAGTTTTTTGTTGGCATGCCCGTCTGGGGCATGTCTCTTTTCAATACATGAAACACTTATTTCAAACTTTATTTGTTTCGGTTTTATTGTCTGATTTACATTGTAAGACTTGTGAGCTGTCCAAACATTGTCGCTCTTCTTATCCCTCTAGAGGTAATCGTAGCTCAATTTCTTTTGATCTTGTGCATTCTGATCTTTGGGGTCCTTCCCCTACTATTTCTATTTTTGGCTTCCGCTATTTTGTTACCTTTGTTAATGACTATACTCAGTGTACATGAGTTTATCTCATGAAAACGAAAGATGAGGTCAATTCCATCTTTAAAAGGTTTTTATAAGATGATCCAAACCCAGTGTGGAGCCTCCATCAAGGTCCTTCGTTCGGACCAAGGTGGAGAATACATGTATGAGGGTCTTCAACAGTATTTCTTAGATCATGGGATTTGTCACCAGAATTCCTGCAGTTACACCCCTCAACAAAATGGTGTAGCTGAGAGGAAAATGCATCATTTAACTACGGTAGCTCGATCTCTTTTGATCGATGCCAATGTCCCAAAATCCTATTGGTCTTATGTTGTGTTGACTGCTTCCTATCTAACTAACAGAATGCCATCTTGTGTGCTTAAATTCAAGTCTCTTCTTCAGGTCCTTTCTCCCAGCTCTCTCTTATTTGCAATTCAACCTTGCATCTTTGGGAGTGTTTGTTATTTACATATTCTGGGTCCCTATCGTACCAAACTTGATCCCAAAGAGCTGAAATGTGTTTTCCTTGGTTATTCTTGTACCCATAAAGGATACAAATGTCACCATCCATCCTCCGAAAAGAAGTCTGTGTATATGGATGTCACCTTCCGTGAGGAACTATTTTTTTCTCCTCCGCCTCTCTTTAGGGAGAGAATAGTAGTAAAGAGAGGTGGAATGTTCCTCTTCCTGCTATATCTCTATCAACTCCTCTAGTGTTTGAGAGGTCTTCACCTACTCCATCTACTAGTGTAATTGACAATGCTCCTGGAGCTCCGAAGGAACTTAAAGTCTATATCATAAGGGAGAAAGCTACGGCTGATCCAGTACCAGTCATACTATCTTTTCTTTTTTAATAAGGGCCAGTCATACTATCTTCGGATCTAGGTAATCCTCCTTCTCTTTCTATTCATGTCATTTTTCCTTCTACTGATGATTCTGATCTTCCTATTGATTTGAGAAAAGGCACCAAGAGTTGTACTCAGCATCCATTGAGCAACTTCGTTTCCTATGATGTCTTTTCTCCCTCGTATAGAGCCTTTGTCACTTTCGTCCCTATTATTCCTATTCCCTCTTCTGTGGCAGAAGGGTTGACACGCCCTAAAATGTAAAGCTGCTATGATAGAAGAAATGAAGGCCTTGAACAAGAATAAAACAGGGGAGCTTGTCGACTTGCCAAGAGGCAAGAAGCCTGTTGGTTGCAGATAGATCTTCACAGTGAAGTACAAGGCCGATGGCTCAGTGGAGAAATACAAGGCGAGACTGGTAACCGAGAGATATACTCAGACCTATGGGATTGACTATGTGGAGACCTTTGCAGATGAACTCCATCAGGGTGTTATTATCCCTGGCAGCAAACTCGGCATGCTCTTTGCATAAGCTACATGTGAAGAATGCATTTCTTCATGGTGACCTGCATGAAGAAGTCTATATGGTACCTCCTCCTGGATTTACTCCTCCAAGTGACAGCAACAAAGTATGTCTGAGGAAAGCCCTCTATGGGCTTAAGCAATCTCCAAGAGCATGGTTCAAGAGGTTCATCCTAGCAGTGAAGAAGCTGGGTTACACTCAGAGTCAAGGCGATCACACCCTATTTGTAAAGCACATAGGGAAGAGCACCACTACCATCATTGTTTATGTTGACGAAATCATTCTTACAGGGAATGATGCAGAAGAGGTGGTTAAGCTGAAACGTCATCTAGCAGGAGAGTTTGAAACCAAGGATCTAGGACCTCTCAAGTACTTCCTAGGTATAGAAGTTGCAAGGTCTAGTCAAGGGATCTTCATCTCTCAACGGAAGTATGTCTTAAACCTACTGAAAGATTCGGGCAAGTTGGGATCCAAGCTAGTGGAGACACCTATAGAGTAGAATCACAAGTTAACAAATGACAGTTGTGAGCCACTAAAGGATGTAGGTAGCTTTCAGAGACTAGTTGGGAGATTAATCTATCTCTCTCTGACTAGACCTGACATTGCCTATGCAGTGAGTGTCATCAGTCAGTACATGCACTCACCTAGACACATTAATTTGGAAGCAGCACACAGGATCTTGAAGTACCTTAAGTCAGCACCTAGCCGAGGTCTTCTGTTCAAGAAGAATGGCTACATGCAAGTCAAGGCGTATAATGATGCAAACGGGGCAGGCGCCAAGGATGATAGGAGATCTACTTCAGGGTATTGCACCTTTGTTGGGGGAAACCTAGTCACCTGGCGCAACAAAAAACAACTTATAGTTGCTAGATCCAGCGCAGAGGTAGAATTCAGGGCAATGGCCCATGGCCTATGTGAGATGCTCTGGTTGAAGACGTTAGTGGCTGAACTTCGCTTCCTCTGTGAACATGTACTGTGATAACAAGGCCGCTATCAACATTGCCCACAACCCAGTTCAGCATGATTGAGCAAAGCACATTGAGGTGGACCACCACTTCATCAGAAAGACGATTGTATCTGGGGAAGTGTGTACTCCGTTTGCGAAGACAGATGAGCAAGCTGCTGATGTCTTTACTAAGGGAGTTCCCAGTTGGCAACTTCACAAGTGTTTATGCAAGTTAGGAATGAGAGATATCTATGCACCAACTTGAGGGGGAGCGTTATCAGATACGTATTTATTTATGTATTTTACATGTATTAGGGGTAGTATTATGAATACCTATAGGGGTATTTTTGTCAATGAAATGTTCTCCATATAAATAAAATTTATGACGTCACTTGAGAATACACATGACATCTCTTTCCCCCTTCTCTCTCTTCTCTCTTTGATCTCGAACCTAACCCTAACCCTAATTTACCAATTCAACTCATTTGCTTTTGCCTCTCAGCCCCAGCAGTTTTAGAGGAGTAGGCCCCCTCAGTCTCTACTCCTTCGGCTAGGCAACCCTCCTCCAAGGAGAGGCCCGAGTGCGATTTTGTGGTCGACTTCGCCGTGAGGGAGACATGCTGGAAATTACTTGATCGACCTCAGTCTTCTGCTCCTCGCTCCAGCCAGTCGAAATTTTCTGGTTCCCATTCTACTAGAATGGATGCTTCTGCGCCTTCTCAAGGCCAACCTCTGCAAAGTCCTTCTATGATCATTTCTCTTGGTCCTGTGGCAGCTTCCGAACTTGCAAGCATCCGGTGTCTGCTCTCACAGCTGAACGGTCCTTCTACCACATCGAGTTCCTCGTTTGCGCAATCAGATATCATTCGACATGCCCATCATGTGTTCACTCCTTCATCCAGTCCCACCTGGATCATTGATTCATGAGCTTCGGAGCACATGACGGGTATGTCCTTATTTTCCACTTATTCCATTTGTTTTTGTCGTGATAAGGTTAAGACTACAAATGGCAACTCATCTTCTGTATCTGGAAAAGGGGATGTCCTCCCATTCTCCTAAGTTTCCTATTTCATCTATCTTGCATGCCCCAACTTTTACATCTGACCTATTATCTGTGAGTGCCTTTACTAGAAACTTGAACTGCAATGTGACTTTCTTTCCTTCGTACTGTGCCTTTTAGAACCTAGAATCGAGGAAGACGATTAGCACTGGACGTGAGGCTGACGGCTTGTACCAGAAGGATGGACGATCTTCTGAGCCCACAGCACTGTAGTCCATAGTAGTAGTAGGAGGAGGAGAATAAACTCTTTTATGTTAGCATGCCCGTATGGGGCATGTCTCCTTTCAGTATTTAAAACTTATTTCCTGCTTTATTTGTTTCTGTGTTTTCTGACTTGCATTGTGAGACTTATGCGCTCTCAAAACATTGTCGATCTACTTATCCCTCTAGAGGTAATCGAAGTTCCATTTCTTTTGATATTATGCATTCTGATGTGTGGGGTCCTACCCCTGTTACTTCTATCTTTGGCTTCCGCTATTTTGTTACTTTTGTTGATGACCATACTAAGTGTACATGGGTATATCTCATGAAAACGAAAGATGAGGTTCATTCCATCTTTAAAGGTGTTCATAAGATGATCCAAACCCAGTATGGTGCCTCCATCAAGGTCCTTCGTTCTGACCAGGGTGGAGAGCATATTTTTGGAGGTCTCCAACAGTATTTTTTGGACCATGGGATTTGTCACCAAAATTCCTACAGCTACACCCATCAGCAAAATGGTGTAGCTGAAAGGAAAATGCGCCATCTAACTGAGGTAGCTCGTTCTCTCTTAATCGGCTTCAATGTCCCCAAATCCTATTGGTCTGATGCTGTGTTGACTGATGCTTACTTGACTAACAAAATGCCATCTCGTGTGCTCAACTTCAAGTCTCCTCTACAGGTCCTTGCTCTCAGCTCTTCCTCATTCGCAGTTCCTCCTCGTATTTTTGGTTGTGTATGTTATATACACATTCTGAGTCCCCATCGTACCAAACTGGATCCCAAGGCTCTTAAATGTGTCTTTCTTGGTTACTGTTCTACCCATAAAGGGTATCAATGTTAACATCCTTCATCCAGGAAGAAGTTTGTATCTATAGATGTCACTTCCGTGAGGAACTGCCATTTTTCTCCCCCACCTCTCTTTAGGGGGAGAGTAGTAGTGAAGAGAGGTGGAATGCTCATCTTCCTGCTATATCCCTATCTAATGTTTGAGAGGTCTCAACCTACTCAATCTACTAGTGCGACTAATAGTGCTCCTGGAGCTCGGAAGGAGCTCAAAGTCTATAGGATAAGGGAGAAAGCAACAACTGATCCAATACCAGTAGTACCATCCTTGGATCCAAGTAATCCTTCCTCTCTTTCTATACCTGTCATTTCTTCTTCTACCGATGCTTTTGATCTTCCCATTGCTTTGAGAAAAGGCACCAAGAGTTGTACCTAGCATCCTTTGAGCAACTTTGTTTCATATGATGCCCTGTCTCCCTCGTACAAAGCGTTTATCACGTCTGTTTCCACTATTCGTATTCCCTCTTCTGTGGCAAAAGGGTTGGCAAACCCTCGATGGAAAGCTGCTATGGTAGAAGAAATGAGCGCCTTTGACAAGAATAGAATATGGGAGCTCGTCGACTTGCCAAGAGGCAAAAAGCCTGTTGGTTGCATATGGGTGTTCACAGTGAAGTACAAGGTAGATGAGTCAGTTGAGAAGTACAAGGCGAGATTGGTAGCCAAGGGGTACATTCAGACCTATGAGATTTATTATTTGGAGACCTTTGCACCTGTGGCAAAGATGAACTCCATCAGGGTATTGTTGTCTTTGGTAGCAAACCAAGCATGGCCTTTACATCAGCTGGATGTAAAGAATGCATTTCTTCATGGTGACCTGCATGAAGAAATGTACATGGTGCCCCTCTTGGATTCATCCCACCAGGAGACAGTAGCAAGGTGTGTGGATTGAGAAAAGCTCTCTATGGGCTTAAGCAATCTCCGAGAGCATGGTTCGAGATGTTCACCCTAGTAGTGAAGAAGCTAAGTTACACTCAAAGTCAAGCCGATCACAGTCTATTTGTAAAACACAAAGGGAAAAGCACCATTGCCCTCATCGTCTATATTGATGACATCATTCTTATAGGGAATAATGAAGAAGAGGTGACTAAGCTGAAGAGCCATCTAGCTGAGGAGTTTGAAACCAAGGATCTAGGACCTCTCAAGTACTTCTTGGGTATAGAAGTTACAAGATCCAGCCAAGGATCTTCATCTCTTAAAGTATGTCTTAGACCTACTAGGGGACTCGAGCAAGTTGGGAGCCAAGCCAATGGAGACTCTTATAGAATAGAATCACAAGTTAGCAGATGCCAGCGGTGAGCCACTACGGGATGTAGGGAGCTTCAAAAGGCTAGTTGGGAGATTGATCTATCTCTCCCTGACTAGACCAGACATTGCCTACGCAGTGAGTATCATCAGTTAGTACATGCACTCACCCAGAGACATTCACTTAAAGGCAACGCACAGGATCCTGGGGTACCTGAAGTTAGCCCCTGGTCGAGGCCTTCTCTTCGAAAAGAATGGCCATATGAAGGTAAAGTCATATACTGATGCAGACTGGGCAGGTGCCAACGATGATAAGAGATCTACTTTATGGTATTGCACATTTGTTTGGGGCAACCTAGTTACTTGGTGGAGCAAGAAACGTCTTATAGTCTCTAGATCCAGTGCAAAGGCAAAGTTTATGGCAATGGCCCATGGTTTATGTGAAATGCTCTGATTGAAGATGTTGGTTGTTGAACTAGGATTCCCAGTCTCAGGGTCTGTGAGCTTGTATTGTGACAACAAAGCCGCCATCAGCATTGATCATAATCCAATTCAACATGATCGAACCAAGCACATTGAAGTGATCGCCACTTCATCAGGGGAAAGATTGTATTTGGAGAAGTGTGTACTCCTTTTGTGAAGATGGATGAGCAAGTGGCTAATGTCTTCACTAAGGGAGTTCCCAATTGGCAACTCCACCGGTGTCTATGCAAGTTGGGCATGAGGGATATCTACGCACCAACTTGAGGGGGAGTGTTAACATATACATATTTCAGACGTATTTCCGGGTAAAGAGTAGTTCCGTAAATACCCACCTTTTGTAATGTTCTCTCCATTTAAAAAGAATTATGGAGTCATGTGACCTAAGCATGTGACATCCTTCTCTCTTCTCTCTCTTTGAATCTCTAGGCCTAACCCTAACCCTAATCACCATAGCAACTAGCAGGTCCTATGAGTCAAGTACGTCAATATACGAAAGGGTTCTGGTCCTTAATATTTAATCAAGTGGAAGAATTGACCAGTAACGGAAAATACTTTGATTTTGGGTGAAGAATTGGTAAATATTAATTAACATTTTAAACTATTTGCTGAAGACAACTCGCTAGAGTCGATTTCTCTCCAACCCGAGGTGAATGAGGCATGCATGAGCAATAACAACGATCATCATGACCCAAGTTATGAAAAGAAGAAGAAATCGGGCTGGATTACTTGACCAAAGCAGATCTGCAGGCAATCAATCTATGAAAGGAGGATGAGGCGTGAAAAGACTAAAGAGCATGCATGACAAATGTTGTTTTCAAGTGGGCAAGTCGTATAAATGGTTAGTCAAGTCATATAGATGGTTTGTAGGGTATTAAGTTAAGATAGATCATGTGGTTAACAAGAGTCTTTTGTTTCCATCTTTATGTTAGATTAAATTGGAAACAAAGAAGAAGAGAGAGGATCTGTAGAGAATTATTTTGGGAAGATTTCCTAGTAGCTAAATTGGAAACAAAGAAGAAAGGGATGGCGAGTTCTCAGATCAGAATTTTTCAGCCCAAATCTTTTCAAAGGAGAGAGCTTTCTTCATTCTAGAGTTTATGTATAGCTTCCAATTAAAAACCCAAGGGCATCTTTTAATTGGGAGCTCATATTCGAGGCCTCATTACCATTGTTTGCAGGAACTCGCACCACAAACTAACGGAAAGGGGATTTACAGCGTGGATTAGTCAATAGCTTTTCTTTCCTTTATTCCCCTCAGATAGTGGGGATATTTTCCCTTTTCTTATCTTTATTAATATAATCATACCTTTACCTGTCACAGAAAAAAGAAAAAGCCTAGCCAGATAGATAAGTTGTGGCATCAAGCAATACAACCTTAAATACTGTGTTGTCATCAAAACGAATCAGAAGTGTCATATTGCAGTACCTGGTAAGTTGTTCAGAAACTATTTCATCTTTTAGAAGGTCCAAACTAAACATCCCATCAACATCACCGCCCTTAGGTATTCCAGATATATATTCTTTACCTGTCATATATCAATTGGGAGAAACATTAGTAAAACCTCTGTTTCACAAATTAAACTACTCAAAATAAAACCAACAGAAATATGCGGATTCTGTAAGCAAATAAGTCTTCAATAAAAAATGAATTACTTCATCCTTTCCTTGCACGCTTTAATAGAAGCATTACTATTCTTACAAAAATTTCCTACAAATAATTCAATTGCCCAATTTGATAATACTTTCGTGCCTTGACAGAAATTGTTCTTTAACAAAAAATATAGCTTTAGATAAAATTGAATGGCTAAACAGGATTCATGTTTCTGAACCCAAAGAATTGGGATAAGTCATTGTCAACAATGAGGAAGAATGATGATGAACAGAATGAAATACTTCTATTAAATAGAAGTGAAATACAACAATAACCCTTTAATGAGTAGGCAGAACTCAAGTAGCCCAAGTTAATCAAACTCTAAATGCCCATATCATCAGATAACAGATCAGTTCCTCAATAATATGTGATGAGGCCAGATTTCCTAACTTTAATTCAGAACTTTTCTCCACATACAGGGATTTTCTTACACGTGATGCACTAGGTCATCAATGAAGATCATGCAAAAGCTGGCCCAGTCCTCAATTGAACACAACTGAAGTTCACGATATCTAGATGATCATAACCATCTGATTAAGATCCCTTATACGAAATAAAAAAAAAAAGTATCCGCAACAGTGGACAATCAATGGGACTACCAGGAAAAAACCGCTAGACCATCTTAAGGCACCTCTTGCATTTAACAGAAACCAAAGTTCACTGTTGGAATATTCCTCATCATCAAATAAGTGCGTTTTGCCATCCAAGCAATGCGATTGAATCGAGGAACCATCATAAGAAACGAGACAAAGCTATGTCAAAAATAAAATTTGGACAAGAAAACCTGATTATTTTCCAAGCCAAAGCCAAAGAGCAACAACCATTAGGAACTGGCTTCCAAATAACCTCGCTTGCAGCATCCTCTTGCAAGATTTATATCATTTTAAGCTTATAACAAATTTTGGTCAGATCAGGATATGTCCTTCATGTTGGAGACCAAACCCCATCAGAAACAATATCCGAGACCTTCATATCAAGAAGTAGACCACTATATTACCTGATCCTAACAAGAACTCCTTGCTTGCAAGTGCAATGGATCCATCCATGGAGTGGTACAACAGCCTTTACCAACAGAATGGATTATGCATATAGGTAAGCTAACGGAACGAGAGGTCTCCACTGAGACGAAACGAGACATTAGAAATATTGGGATATATAATCTAGTAAAAAATTTACAAGTGTAGCAACAATTTCAGGAATTTTTTACTATACAGGAAGGTAATAAAAGTCTTGACGAATATTATGCATGCATGTGGAGAATAATTGATGAGTTGAACGTATCCTATTACTATAGATCTAGAGATCGAACAAAGACAATGAGAGATGTATTGAGTTATAAAGTTTATTCCTAGCCTAAAGGCTGAATTTGAGCCTTTGCGAGCCCAAATCCTTATTTGCAAAGAGCTCCCATTATTGACAAAAGTTTACTCTCACATTTAACAAGTATCCCTCTCTACCACTAGTGCCAGAGCAATTGATAATTCCGCCCTTGCAGCTTCAGGTAATTTCTATAAAGAATATTTTCATATTTTAGTTTGGCAACGATTCCGTGTGACATAAAACATTCATTTAACCTTACCTACGAGCACCAGTGTAGTGTGAAGATGTCGTGGTACGCATACTTTACCAACTATGTGAGACTAGAAGACAGAAACAGCAAGGATCAGACGGTTGACGATAGGAATCATCTGAGTAACTGTCCATTTGTCGATTATAGATCGTATACGCTCGCTTAGGAAGGTAAGTGACTTAGTGGCCATAGGAATAGGTTTAAAATGAATAAAATATAATGGTCAAACTTAGCCAATGGACAGACCCGAATCTAAGTCAATTTTATTGACTTCTGGAAAAGTCTGATCGATTGGACTATTTAAGCCAATCGATTGGGCTGCCCAATCGATTGGAGACCTCTGTGAAATCGATTGGATTCTACGAGACAGAACTTAATTGAAGCCCAATTGATTCAAGACCTCTGTGAAATCGATTGGAGAATACAGGACAGAAGCTTATTTAAGTCCGATCGATTGGACTATGTACAATCGATTGGATTTACGAAGGAAAAACCCATCCGTACAAGACCAACCGATTGGACCCAAAGTACAATTGATTGGACTTGGCCCAATCAAATGGACCCAGAGTACAATCGATTGGACTTCACACGGATTGAGTCTTTCTCAGATCCGAAATTCTAGTCTCCACTCATCCCACTTTCTAAATAGACTGGGCTATGAATTCTATAAATATAACTCCTCTCAGGCTCTACAAAACACACTTCTACACTTTAGAATACAGAGAAGAAAATTTTATTTATCAAGAGTGTCCATTAGAAGAACAAAAAACATTTAGTTCTCATAAATATCCTGTGAGCTTTTCTCTTCTAGATCAAAGCCAAAAGCTTGATCTCTTACTCAGCTTAGGTCTTCCACATAAATACTTAACCTAGCAACCTAAGAGTACCAGTACATCTCAACACTATTTAAGCGACTTAGGGTTCAGGGTGTACTGAATCATTCACCTTCAACAAAGGCTGGAGAGTTGAGAATTAAGATTGGAGTGGCTGATCGAATGTAGGTTTGGGGTGTACCAAACTGAACAAGCGGACAAGGCTTCTTGGTTGGGAGAGCGCGCGTGGTTCGTAGCGTTGATTCAGAGGACGTGGACACATCGGTAGTAGACCTTGACTAAAGTTGGAAGCTGCATTTGCAACGGTGCTGCCTTCGTTTAACTTTCCAGTTAGTGATACTTTCCGCCTAGACATGGGCCCGTGGTTTTCCTTGGCTAAGATTTCCACGCTAAAACTCTTTGTCTTGTGGATGTTTGATTGTTGTTCCGCTAAATCTATTGATTAGATCAAACGACGAAAAGACAATATACCACGGAGGTATATTTGATTGAGTCGGTTGTGATAATCCTTTTTATCAATCAACTAAGGCATGCAAGTTATCACCTTACCTTGACCAGTAAACTTGTGATAAGTTAGATTCATTTTTGAATAACCTAATCACCCCTCCCTTCTAGGTATTTCTGATTAAAGAGAACGGACCGGTTATTTGTTCAATTTCCCTACCTCAGGAAGAGGCACTTGGTGGTCAAATAGGTGGTAGAGGTCGTGGAGCTGGTAAATACTCAAAGGGGGGTCGCAATAGAGGACACGGTACTCGTAAGTGTACTCAATGTGGTCGTGATAGTCATACCTCTAATATGTGCTAGAATCTTCACGATAAATTGGCATAGGCCAATCAAGCTTCTACTGTAAGTGTTGAGGCTAATACTCCGGACTATATAGTTCCATTGCCTGCCACGTTTGTTACTGTTTCCATTTCCCGATAGAAATATGTCAAGTTGATGAAAGCCCAATAGTCCGTTGCCTCCTCTAGCTCTACTGCCACTTGGGTTCAATCAGGTATATTTTGTGTTGCTTCCACTAATTCTCCATGGATTATCGAATCCGGTGCCTCTAACCATATGGCTGGCACCTTAGATGTGTATTCTTCCCTTAGTTCATCTAACTCCACTTAATGCGTTACTTATCAATGGCAGTACATCTAAAGTGTCCAACATTGGTATTGCACATCCTCGTTCTTCTCTTTCATTATCTTTTGTCTTATAAGTAGCTAAATTTCCTTTTTAACTTAATTTTGTAGGTAAAGTCACCAAATCTCGTAATTGTTCTCTTACCATCTATCCCTCATTCCGTGTCTTCCAACATCTAAAGATAAAGAATAAAATTAGTGGAGGACATGTTTATTATATTAATGGTGGTGGTAATCCTCAAAATTATACTCTTTAGACCATACTTTCTCTTCAACAGTGGCACTGTCATCTTAGTCATCCGTCGTCGTTGCATAGTTTGAAGATTTTAGTTCTTACTTTGAGTCAATTAACATCTTAAGATTGCGAGTCGTGTCAACTTAGTAAGCATCATTGTGTCTCTTTTCCATCTTGGCTTGATAGTCATATGTCTAGTCCTTCTTCAGTTGTTCATTAAAGGGATGCTTTTCCTTTGGTCTAAGGTGTTTGGGAAATGTAGACGGCTCTTTTTTGAAGACTTTGTATTTTGCTGGGACATTCTTTGCTCTAAGGATGTTGGATGTTGGATGTTGGATGTTAGATATTAGATTTATTTTCCTGTAATCATCTTAGTAGTTTTTGTTGTTTAACTTGTTTTAGTATTTTGAAGGTCACCTCGACCTCTTTATTGATTTACTTGTTATTGATTTACTTGTTTTCTAGGCTTTTGCCTCCTTAAAGAAGATTATACTTATCAAAAACAAAACAAAAAAATTGTATGGGGCACAACCAGGATACCTTCATATAACTACTATAAGTATTTGGTTAATTTTGTGAAAGACTACTCCCGAATGACATGGATTTACTTAATGAAAGATAGATTTGAATTGTTTTCTGTTTTTAAATTGTTCTATATGAAAGTGCAAACTCAACTTGATATCTCTATCCGTGTTCTTCGTTTTGATAATGCCAAAGAATATACTTCTACACTGTTTCAGGATTATTTTGGCCCTCATGGTATGTTACATCAGACCTCTTATGCTGGTACACCTCAGTAAAATAGAGTGGCCAAAAAGAAACATCGACATGTATTAGAAGTTGCATGTTCCTTGTTTTTCTAAATGAAAGCACCCAAAATATATTGGAGAGATGTTGTCCTTACAACTTGTTCTATCATTAACCAGATGCCTTTATAAAATCTCAATAGTAAGGCCTCATTCTCAGTTTGTTTCCAGATACTTCCCTATTCTCTCTTCTTCTTTGTATTTTTGGTTGTGTGTACTTTGTTCGTTGTTTAGGTCCAGGAGGGATAAACTTGATCCTCATTTTATAAAGTATGTCTTTTTGGGATACTCCTATACTGAAAAAGGACATCGGTGTTATAGTTTTCCTCTTCACCAATAGTTTGTGTGTTGATGTCATTTCGAACGAAACGGGGGGAGGCAATACCATTCATCAAATCAATCCCTTGTAAGCCCATTCCTGGCTAACCTCTCCCATGTCCCAGTGCCATATCTCTGCAATAAGCAGCCTAAACCATCATTTGAGTCCCCTTCACCTGAAGGAGGAAGCTCACTCGAGGCAATAGGCCAACTACACATTATGCATTTACTTGCCAGCTAACTCCAGCAAATGAACACCCATCTCTTTCACTTCCACAACAACGAATGGAACCACCAACTCGTGAAGAAAGTTCGGGAGGTAATGATCGAAGAGAAAGCATTAAATAAGAGTAAAAGTGGGTAGACCAAATAGGGATGCATGAGGAATACTGGCGTCAAGACACGACAGTAAAAAATGTCCTAACAACTCCTGTGCCCAACACATGGTGTACGTGCAAAGGGTTCAAGATGCAACATTTGACGGGGCACACTTTGGGATCTTCTAAGTCATAAATCAATTGAACTTGATAATCTCAAAAAAGTCCGATCTATATAGTTTTCAAGGACTGTTTGCCTTGTTTTTTTCACTGTCCAAGAGACTACAACTGACCACTTTTATCTTTTTTTCATAAAGAAATTTATTAAAAGAATGCAACAGAACAGATGACCAGGATCATCAGAATATTAGTTCAGAATGATTCTGGCACAAGAGATCTCCCCTATTGAACCCATCAAATAATAGATTTGATCCACTTGTAAGTATTCAAAGTGTATTGCATGGCAAAGAGGCAAGTTCCATCGTCATCCTAGATGTTCCTAGCAGTGTGACCCAGCCCGGCCCAGCAGATTAGGTCAGCATTAACTCGGTAAATCCACATTCAGTTATTTTTCCAAAAAAAAAAAAAAAGAGTAAAAACCAGGACAGACCGTTGCGGTTGAACTGATGATCTGGTGAACTGGCCAATCCATTGGGTCAATGGACGGTCCGGGTTTTTCTTATTTTTGGGGGAAAATTTTGGATTTTCTGAATCAATGCTGACCCGGCCAATCAAGGAGCCGGTTCACTGATTCAACCAGTCAGGCCGGGTCTGACAACACTGCTTGCAAACAAATAGGAATACAATGGAACTTGCCTCTTTTATATGCCATACACTTAGACTACTTACAAGTCGATCAGATCTAGCATTTGATGTGTCCATCGTCATCCTACCTGTTGAAAGTGTTATACTATATACGCTAGTATAAGCATATATAGCTAGTTCAAGTATAAAATATCATCTACTCCTACATTGACAATTGAGAAAATGTCAAAATTTTCATAAAGTCCTCTTAACAATAAGAGTAGTTAGAATGTCTGGACAAGTCCTTCAAAAAGATTGGTCTGAACTACAACGATAGCAGTAAGGACCACCAGAACAATCAATCTTGGTACACCAACAGTTGCAAGTTCTACTGAGTACCATCACAAACGGGATTCATTATGAATGAGTAGCAGTGATCTCTCATGTACTCCCTGGCAACCCTGACAATCCAGTTTTTAATTTTCGAAATTTAAACTTTTTTCAAAAACAGGTTTGTCAGGGGGTATTTGTCAAATGGAAAGGAGCTGATCAGAGTTACAAAGCAAAAAATAGAATCATAACAAACAGTTCAAAGGATGTCATTCCTGCTTTTGTTAGCCTTTCTAGAGACTCCGATTAGAACAGATAATATTCCCTATTATAAGCTTAAAGAGGTTAGCAAGTGAAAAGAGGACTTACTATCCAATTTAGTCACCGTGCTTGTGCATTGCTTTGAAACTCTTCTGTAAATACACAAATTGAGCAAACAGACTTCAAATTCCACATAAAATGGTTATATGATGTTTATGTATATTTTTGCATATGGTGAAAAGAGTTACAGAGGTAGTGAGTACTGACCTGGAGAGGAGTTTTAGAAGAGCGATTGTAGAGACGGAGCCCAAGAGAGTTCCCGCTCCGAGCAGAGCCAAGCACTTCAACTTCTCCACCATTTCTTCTTTCTTTTTCTATTATTTCGACAAGCAACTACGCCTCAGATTGCTGGGAAGAGAAGAGAGACTTGTTTTCTCTGTTTGATTAACCTAACTCAGCCGGTGCGTCCCTAATAAAAACAGTAGCGTCCACGGTCCTTGACTCCTTGTTGGCATGGACGAGTAAAACTTCGCTAACGGCTCACAATATGAGCCACGTGACACACTTTTAGAGGCCGCTGACCGTATGGATGTTTGGCCAATCCCTATATGGGCCTACAAACCAAAAATCAGCCTGATTAGTAATTTCTAACCTTTTGATCCTTTTTACCAAAATAATGCTTAATAATGCTCAAATTCCCACGGTTAAAATCAACCCATGAAAATGACTCCACTCCAACGCCTAGAAATCACTAATCAGATTGATTTTTGATTTGGAGCTCCACTTAGGGATTGGCCAAACATCCATACACATGGCTCATATTGTGGGCAGTCATGGGGCGGTCAGCAAAGTTTTGCTCGGCGTTGAATACCCAAAATGAAAGCCCACAAGGGCAAGGCTAGGGTTTTATTAGGCCGGGTTGGCCTATAGGACCAGTCTGCCATTGGCGGCTTATATATATTTATAGGCCCAGCAGGCCGGGTCTGGGCTAGATTTGTCCGAATATCTAATATGGCCAGGCTTAGGCCTGATGGGGCCTTAGCATATAATTAAAATGTTAGACAAACTCTACCTCTTATGAGATCTCTTCCCCTTTTTTTTCATAAAAAACTCTACTTTCAAACTTTTATTTCTATTGAAACTCTACACTCTGATATTCACTTAAAAGTACTTTTTTTAAGCCATTATCCTTTAGCGTTATCGCACTCTCCTACGTAAAATTTTTATATTTATCTACGTTTCTATGTAAGAGTCGCTTTCATTGCGTAGAACACACTTTTCTGGATGAAATGGTATATTTGCATGCATTAAACACATTTTCGGAAGTCTAGATATGAAGCTGTTTTGATTAAGTCTCATTACGCGCTTTTCGTTATTGCAGGAAACACGATCGGGCAATTCTCGAGACTTGCAGACCCATGATCAACCATAGAAGTCACTATCAAAGCTTAAAGAGCCAACATGCTATGACTAGAAGATACAGGCCAAGTACGGTCAAGTCAGAGGATCGTAGAGCCAGATAAAGAACTTAAAGAGAGGCAAAGCTGAAGAGCAAGAAACGGGCCAAAGTGATTAAACGCCCCACCAAATGACATAAAATGACGGCTTACGTGATTGGTGAAGCTGACTGAAGATTACAATGAAGATCAGGATTCAGGACCCTCTGTCAGCTCTTTTGCCTTTATTTTGTATCATTTTCTCTCTCCTCTCTCTTCCATCTCTCTAAATGCCCACATCTCACCATCTGATCATCCATTTAACCCTCCGATCTCCATCATCTAACCTCTAATCTCCTCTCCCCTAGCTTTATCACATCTCCCATAGCTTTTCCACCGTTGGATCTTCTATTGGACCATTGGATCTCTCCAGATCCGATGGTTTGTCAAATATGGGCCAGACCCAATCATCATTCCTCAATTTTCACTCATGTGTCCCAAGGCCTTCAATGGTGGCCCACACCATCATCGCCAAATCAAGCTCACATCTAATGGGCCATTAAGCTCATGGCCTTGAGTAGCCCATGATCCCACGCAATCAAATCCTACGGCCATCATGGTAAGTGAGTGCATTGCATCCAACGACCTTTATAAACATTAGGCCCAAAGCCTAACTTATAAGGCCAAGGCCTCATAGAATGAACCAAGGCTTCAAAAGCCCAAACACAAGCCCACAGCCCATGGTGTGGCCCATCATCCATACCCATGAGGGAGAAGAGGTCATTCTTAACCGATACTCTCCAACAATTCCCACGGTTTTAGAAACCGTATCTCTCAATTCTATCTAACTAACCCTCTCTCTCTCTCCTTCCTATACATCTAGACTCTCCCTTCCTCCACCCAGAAAACCACAAGCCAAAACTGCAGCTCCTTCTTTCTCCATCTTCTCTCCACCACCGTTATCTTGAGGTGCTGTTTCCACCAACCAACCACCATTCACGGCGTTGATCTTCTCCCAGCAAGCATGGTATTGCTCTTCCTTGAGCTTCTTCACGGCGTCTGCTACTCTCCCCTCTTGCTGACCCTTTTTCCTTGCTGGTGTCCCACCTATTGCTGGTCCAACAACTCCATTAAAGCCGGCCAAAAGCTCCACAAGTTGAAATCGCCGGACTGGAGCAACCTCCTCTCTTTCCTCTTCTTCTACCTACACCAGCATGCCATCCTCTCCTTCTATCTCTCCATCTCTCGACCCTCACTCCAGTAACCACCGTAAGATGCAGCCCGCACCTCCTATACAAGTTCTTGTTGAGCATACCTGCAATATTGGTACACCGGTAGCTCCCTACCACGTTGCTGGTCTGCAATGTGCCCAAGAAAATCACTTCTTGCTGCTGCAACTCCAGATCTAAGCCCTCATCTCAACGTCTCTCCTCTTCAACGATCTGCAACTAGGAGTTGCAGATCCCTTGCATCTCCACTACCTCTTGCCGTGGCAGCACACCACCGACCAGCATCTCCTTCGCTTTGGGTTGCCACCAACCCTCACAGGTTGCCTCCCACGCCGGAATCCACCATTAAACCGGTGTACCTGCAACTCCACTTCTGTGGGTGCTTGCACCTTCATTCGTGGAGATCAAGAACTCCAGCAACACCTCCACCGTTCTTCACCAATTGCTCCACCATTCCACCATTGCAACCCGTACCTGTGTGCACGATCTCTTTCCACAATCAACGCTGGAGTTGCAGACCTGCAACTCCAGTCGGATTCATCTTCTCCGGGCTCCTCCCATGAGCGCCTCACCATTTCACTCCTCTGTTTGGGTGCAACGCACCTGCCCTTCCATCCCATCCTTCTTGCTGGTTGAACTAGCAAGAACAACCACCATTCTATCACCGTTGCTGGTTCAATGTGCAACCCATCTCCTTCTTCCATCAACGCCAGAGTTGCAGGTTTGCAACTCCGGACAAAACCTGCAACTTCGGTCTCCTTCCACAGCACTTCAACCCACCTCCTTCACCTAGCACCAGCAGCGGACCCATCTTCTTCACCGCCATCACCATCCTCTTCACCATCGGTGGATCTTCATTCTTCTTCAACATCGTTTTGCAACCCGCAAATGGTGGACCACCTACCACGCTCAACTCCGATCGGCCTCCACAAGAACAAGTCTGCAACTCACAGCCTATCACCACCGTCCTTGCTGCTGCAACACCTCCATCTCCAAGCACCACCGCCTAGCACCTCCATCAATCGTATGCTGTCATCTCCACCTTCATCGCCGATGGTACACCCTTTCTAGCTTTTATTCCAGGAATAAGGAATAAACTTCTACTAGATATGACTTCAAATTAGTAGTGTTCCTGCCTTCAGTTGATTTCGAAATTGCACTATAGTCGACTGTTGGCTTCCTAATGAGAGTTATTATATTAAGGAAATAGCTACCTCCATTCTAGTTAGAGTGTATGCCATCTGTATGGCCCTATTCGAAATTAAAATCTGATTCTCATTGCTGCAGAAAAGGGCTACCTACATGGAGAGTAAAAGCTACCTATATTCAAAGTGAATAAAAATGGTGTAAAAGACAGCCAATTCGCTAGAAAAATTCTTATCCATCAGCAAATACCCATATACATGAGCGTATGTGAGAACCCTTAATAGCTCTAATGAGGATTTCATATCTGGATACAGGATACCTCCAAAATTTCTAAAATTTGATATCTGGAATATTACTGAAATTAATTATCCTATCTTGTGTCGATTCTGATTTCAGCATTTTATCTTATACAGGTTCTCAAGAGCAATGATTTTATTACTTTCTTTGACTAAGTATTTTTTATTAAACTGATGAATAAGAATTTTTAAATACATATCTTGATCTAGTTGAAAATTTTTAACTTTCACAAGTTTTGTATTTCATGGTTATCTCTGTCAGTATTAATCAAACATGTTTTTTTGCTTCTTAAAATAATCATATCTCATCTAATTCATATTCCAGTCATGACTCTCCAAACCTCAGTTTATGCTTCAAGATCTATTATAATTTGTTTGATTACTGTTAATTGATTAGTTATGGATGTATATATTGCACTTGTTTCTCATGATAATCTTCATTGCATGTTTATTATTTGCTTATATTTTTGTACTTTTGTCAATCTATGACAAAAAGGGGGAGAGAAAATCATAGCGGTAAAAATAAGTTGATGCATGAGATAGGGAGAGAGAAATTTATGGAGAGAAAAATGTTTTATTATTTTTCCAATTTCTCTACTTGTGATGTGCATATTTATACTCACTGCATTTTATATGATTTATTGATTGTCGATGATATTACAGGGTATGTATTGTTGGTAGAATGTGCAGAGAACAGATCAAAAGCCATTATAATATATCTGTTCGATTATCTCGAAGAGAGTGTGAGATAGTGAGTGAATCATGTAAGAGGGTGGGATTGTATTTTCTATTTTTTACCTTCTTTATGATTAAATGTTTTTTGTCACGGAATTGCCAAAGGAGGAGATTGTAAGGAATATTTTCATATTCAATTTGGCAAAGATTCCGTTTGACATAAAAATATTCTTGTAACCATTCCTACGAGCACTAGTGTAGTGTGAAGATGTCGTGGTACGCAAACTTCGTCAACTACGTGAAGACTAAAAGACAGAGACAGCAAAAATCAGATGGTTGACGACAGGAGTCATCTGAGTAACTGTCGATTTGTCAGTTAACGATCGTATACGCTCGATTAGGAAGGTATGTGACTTAATGGCCATAGGAGTTGATTAAAATGAACTAAATATAATGGTCAAACTGAGTCATTGGATAGACCCGAGTCAAAGTCAATTATATCGACTAGTGGGAAAGTCCAATCGATTGGACATGTATCTCCAATCGATTGGACATAGCCCAATCGATTGGAGACACTGTGTAATTGATTGGAGACTACGAGGCAGAAACATAATTGAGTACAATCGATTGGAGACACTGTGTAATCGATTGGAACCTTCGGGACAGAAATCTTTCTGAGTACAATCGATTGGAGACTCTGGGTAATCGATTAGAGCCTTCAGGACATGAAGTTAAAAGTGTCAAATTGATTGGAGAACCTTGTGCAATCGATTGGTACCTTCGGAACAAAAAACTTATTGAGCCCAATCGATTGGACACTTATCCCCAATCGATTGGACATGGCCCAATCGATTGGACCAAGTGTACAATCGATTGGACCTTGAACAGAATTGATTTTCTCAGATCCAAAATTCATGGTTTCATTATCCCGCGTTCCACACGACTCAGGGTCTTGGAATTCTATAAATAGAACCCTTCTATGCCTTCTCTAAACAGACACAGAGACACAGAGTGACTCAATCTTCAATAGAGAGAAGCAAAGGCTATATTTATTAGAGTGTCCATTCGAAGAGCAAGAAGCTTGTTTTCATTCACATCTTGTGAGCTTGTTCTCTTCTCGATCAAAGCCAAGAGCTTGATCTTTACTCGGCCTAGGTTTTCCACTTCTATATTCAACCTAGTAAGCCTGAGAGTATCAGTGTGACTCAAACACCTTTTGAGCAACTTGGGGTTCAGGGTGTACTGAATCCTTCACCTTCTGCAAAGGCGGGAGTGTTGAGAGTCAAGATCGGAGGAGCCGGTCGAAGGTAGGTTTGGGGTGTACCAAACTGAATAAGCGGATAAGGCTTCTTGGCTGGAAGGGCACGCGTTGATTCATGGCGTTGATTCAGAGGACGTGGACGCATCAGCAGTGGGCCTTGGCTAAGGTTGGATGTTGTATTTGCAACAGTGCTGCGTAGGTAACCTTTGTTTCGTTTAATTTTTCAGTTAGTGATACTTTTCGTCTGGACGTGGTCCCGTGGTTTTTCCTTGGCTAAGGTTTCCACGTAAAAATATCTTGTCTTGTGTGATTGTTTGTTTGTGTTCCGCAATCTATCCTGATTAGATCAAACGACAAAAAGATAATATACCACGGAAGTATATTTGATTTGAGTCGGTTGTGATAATCCTCTTTTAAACAACAAAGGCATGAGATTTTATCCCTATACCATAGACCAATAAAACTGTATAGGTATCATTAATTTTAAATACCTAATCATCCCCCCCTTCTAGGTATATTGAGTTAAAGAGAACGGACCGGTGGAATTTCAGTTCCCGAGGTCGTTCTGGACATACAGAGATTCTTACGGTGAGTGCTCCCATTTCTCTATTTCTTTTCGATTCAGCTAGGGATCGTTTTGAGCATTTCACTGTTCGCAAATTCACTACTGAGAGAGTAGTTGAATTTGGCACTATTATGGGTTCTATTCTTCATTCTATTTTCTTATCCCGTGAGTGGATTCCTGCTACTCGTCTGAACATCTCATTTTATCCTGTCTTGGTTAAACTATTTTATGCCAACATGCATTCCATTCAGTGTGATGTCCAGAGTGAGTTATCATTTCAGACTTATGTCTCTAGAGCTCACCTGACCATTACCCCTGATCTGATTTCTACCTTGTTGGACATACCTCGCCCCTCTACTCCACATGAGTATCTTCCCAGGACTCGTGTACTGACGACTGACAAAGCCACTTTGACTGAGACTCTCACTAGTTAGTTATTTGATTAGAGTACTTTTATTCCACTTACATCTCTTCTACTTGAGTATCGGTTGTTGCACCTCATTTGTGAGTACAACATTGATCCACCTGGGCATGGGGCACAGGTGAACATTGATCGTCTATAGCTTCTATATCATATGGGTACTGGGTTTGTTATTGATCTCCTTAGGTTCATGTTTAGAGCGGATAGCCAGTTGGCTAACCATCCGTGTCTTCGATTTCCTCTGTTGGTGAGCTCTATCCTTCTACATATGGATGGTCCGATTCTATCTTCAGAGGAGGTTTGCTCTCCCATGGGGCCCATTGGACCTTCCACTATCAGGAAGAGCATGTTTAAGGTTCAGAGAGTGACAAAGGTTCCTCCTAACTTCGAGGATCTTTTCGATGATGACTTGGGAGATGATTCTGAGTCAGGTTCCCAACAGACAGATACTGGGATGCATCCTCCAGATCCACATCCATCTTTTGTCCAGCCTCTAGAGATGCCTGCACCATACTCTTTTGAGTCTCTTCATCATCAGATGATGGGATTCGATCAGCGACTCAGCTCTCACGAAGAGCGAACTTCTCAGAGCTTTCGACGCTTAGAGGAGGCTTTGGAGAGGATGACAGGCTCTCTATCAGACATGCAACGCTACATGGAGTACCAATTCACCATGATGGGTTTTGGACAACATCTACCATTTCATGATCCGAATCAGTAGGATGGTATTGGCCCATTGGCCTAGTCTCCTACAGAGATACTTCTTGAGAGTTATCTGGTGTTTTCTATTTTAAGATATTATTGTACACAGATAAACTTAGTTGTTGTATGATTATTGTAAGGAATATTTTTATATTCAATTTGGCAAAGATTTCGTTTGACATAAAAATATTCTTGAAACCGTTCCTACGAGCAAAAGTGTAGAGTGGAGATGTCGTGGTACGCATACTTCGCCAACTACGTGAAGACTAAAAGATAGAGACAACAAGAATCAGATGGTTGATAACAGGAATCATCTGAGTAACTGTCGTTTTGTCAGTTAACGATCATGTACGCTCGATTAAGAAGGTAAGTGACTTAGTGGCCATAGGAGTTAGTTAAAATGAACAAAATATAATGGTCAAACTTAGTCATTGGACTGACCCGAGTCTAAGTCAATAAAATTGACTAATGGGATAGTCCAATCGATTGGACACTTATCCCCAATCGATTGGACATAGACCAATCGATTGGAGACTCTGTGAAATCAATTGGTAACTACGAGGCAGAAACTTATTTCAGTCCAATCGATTGGAGACTCTGTGAAATCGATTGGAGTCTTCGGGACAGAAACTTATCTGGGTCAAATTGATTGGAGACTCTGTGAAATTGATTGGAGTCTTCGGGATAGAAACTTATCCGAGTCAAATCGATTGGAGACTCTGTGAAATCGATTGGAGCCTTCGGGACATAAACTTTTCTGAATCAAATCGATTGGAGAACCCTGTGTAATCGATTGGTACCTTCGGAACAGAAATCTTATTGAGCCCAATCAATTGGACACTTATCCCCAATCGATTGAAAATGGCCCAATCGATTGGACCTAGTGTACAATCGATTGGACCATGCACAGAATTGGTCTTTCTCAGATCTGATATTCATGGTTCCATTATCCCACGTTCTGCACAACTCAGGGTCTTGAAATTCTATAAATATAACCCTTCTATGCCTTTTCTAAACACACACAGAGACACAGAGTGACTCAATCTTCAAGAGAGAGAAGAAAATGTTTTATTTATTAGAGTGTCAATTCGAAGAGCAAGAAGCTTATTTTCCATTCACATCTTGTGAGCTTGTTCTCTTCTTGATCATAGCCAAGAGCTTGATCCTTTCCTCAGCTTAGGTCTTTCACTTCTATATTCGACCTAGTAGCCTGAGTGTACCAGTGTGACTCAACACCATTTGAGCAACTTAGGGTTCAGGGTGTACTGAATCCTTCACCTTCTGCAAAGGCGGGAGTGTTGAGAATTAAGATCGGAAGAGCCGATCAACGGTAGGTTTGGGGTGTACCATTGGATGTGAGTGTTTTTCATGGGGTGATTTCTAACTGATAAGAGTATCAGGAGATCTACATGATATAATTTTGTAAGTCCTCTTCTAAGCTTTTTTTGTGTGGTGCTTTTATTCTTACTTTTTGAAGATTATCAATATAGATTTTTGATTTCGTAGGTGACATTTAAGGATACTAATGCAGCAATATGGGTTTTTGACAATTGTAAATGTAGCAATATGAGCTTTTTTTTAAGTTATGGTATATGCTAAACTTTACAGTCTAAATTTTTTTATGGTTTGTTTCATTAGTATTTTTTATCTATTAGTGTTAACTTGCATGATTTGGGAACTTGCTTGAATTTGGGAACATTCTATTGCTGCCACGCTGCATAATGCCGAGATTAGTTCTCTTTTTATTAGCTATATGACTGCAAAATCATATTATTAGATATAAAGAGAAATGTTTTCACTGGATGGATGTATTACCTTGTTGAACAAGAGCACATTGCAGTCATTAAACCGGCCCATACTCGGCCATAATGTTTAATTTTTAGTCTCCAGTCTACCTCAACAAAAATAAGCAACAATATTGCTTAATTTTTATAATAGGATTGTGTGAGCGTGTTGGATGGAACACATGTTACTGCAACGGTGCCAATTGAAGATCAATCCAAGTTCTGTGGTAGAAAAACTAGAATCATGCAAATTGTCCTAACAGCATGTTGTTTCGACGTTTGGGCATTATTGTTGTGTGAATCATTTTACATATATAAAACACAATTCAAGTGAAATGATTGATCTTTTGGCTTCTTTAGAGCTAATCAAAAAACTTTTTTGGCCTAGTGAATTTTGGAGCCTCCTAACTTAATGATGTGGAAGAAGTGATTAATGATGCGTTTGCTGTCCACGTGGCGGTAAGACTTTAGATCTTGAAGATATCTTCTTTGGAGATCATTGGCAAAGGTATTTGTAGAACCCTATATCATGAGAACTTTGGTCTTCCTACAATGGGAACCTAATCATTGATCTTAGACTTTGTTCTTTTGCAGTGATTCTACCGCACTACAAAAATGAAAAAATAGAAGAATTAGAAGGCAATTTTGAGGGGGAATTTATTTTTCGGCGCCATGTTGTTGATTACTTCTTGTGATTACCATGGTTTAAAAAATGGCCGTTATAACGGATTCGGACGTCCCTGTTACATTATGTACCATTATAACGCTTTAAAAATAACGACTTTATTTTTGTTAGAATGACAGTTACTTTCCACTATTTTTTCGTTCTAACGACTGTTATTTTCTGGGAAATTTTGTCAAAAAAATGGCCCTTATTATTGATTTTGAAATTTGAAATCAAATTTTGAATTTCAGCACCATTATTTTCGTTTTCTGTTATTTTCCATTTTTACCCCAATGTTACAATTCATTGTAACGCCCATTATAACGGAAAAAATGGTAACGCCCCTAGTCCGTTATACCGTTATAATAGCCCCTTTTAAACCTTGGTCATTACTCTTCAGTTTTATGTTGAGGTCTATCTAGTAGAGGTACTCAAATTGGAGTGATTGATTTCTAGACTTTTTCATATATATAACCATGCAAAATACCACATGTACATTTTTCCTAGCCCACTATGAACAACCTGATTGATGATTGCTAGTTGTTGGTTTTGAGCATTTTTCGTCATGGGCCATGAATCCCATGATTCAAGAAAGCTCAAATCCAATTGGTAGCAATCACCAACCAGTCTGATCTTTGCTGTGTAAGGTCCAACAAGGGGAGTGCAAAATATTCGTGGGGTCGGTGGATCTTACGTGGCATTTTCTGTGCATGTCTAGTTAGTCCACATCCAACGGATGGTCTTCCAGAATTGTTGTGTTAATCCATTGAACATATATAGCAGTTTGGAACTTAGGACCTAGCTCTAGACACTTTAATTGTCTCCGCAGCTTGTGGCATGAATCTCGAGGACCATCTGCAGTTTGGACCTAAGGACAACTATCATCTCTATTGGTCCTCATCCCTAAGTCGAGGCTGCTGCTGATCCTTGGATCTACACCAATCAAATCCCAAGGAACATGCAGCATATTTGATTGAGCAGGGCAATTCGATCAATTTCCTTAAAATATTAAGGATGATATTACTATCATCCATAGGCGGCTGTCGTCCATTAGCCATCCTAAATCCAAACCAGACTATTTTTCCTTGGGAATTGCACCGACAAATCCCGAAGACTAGTTGACCATTCAGCATAGGGCAAAAATATGGTAGGGAAGTATAGTTCAGGGTTGTTATTTGAAATTCGGTTAAAATTTTAACAAAGAATAAAGGGTCGGGCTCAAGGGACCCCATTTTTTACCCCATCTTAGCGTACCCACGTAGAAGATGAATCAAGGGCTGATTTTTGGTGGGTCCCTTGATCCCGACCCAAGAATAAAATAATATCATAAAAAGTAATTAAAAATTCTTCACATTTAAAATGACTTTTTAGTAGTTTGGGATAATTTGTGTAATTCGGGTCCTCATAAAATATGCAATTATTTAAAAGAGTATTTTTTAAAAGTTCCGCCACACACACACACACACACACACACACACATATATATATGGGTTAGGATCGGGGGACAACTATTTCATACAACGTTTTTGACAACAAAAATTGTCACGGACCAATTTATAAATTAGAAGTATTGGAATGGGATGATTTTTGGCAAGGACGGTCTCTATGGTGAGGAGATCATCCTCACAAAAATTAAAATCATTCTGATATTCGTAGACTGGTTTACAAGTTGAAGAATTATGGACCATTTATTTTTATTGGCAAACTTACTATGGTCTGGACCAGGTGTCTGAAGCTAAACCAAGTTAGGTGCAACTTGTTGTTAAATTGCTTTATTATTTTATTTTTTAATTATTGAATTAGGAAGTTGGCCTACTAAACCGTGTTGGCTAAAAAATAAGTTGGCCGTCATGGAATTGAATATGCTAAAATGACAGTACTATTGTCCTATGTGATGTTTTAGTAACGTTGTCCATACGTTCACAACAATGGATGTTTTTTGAAATTTGTGTGATGGTCTTTGAGATGCATGTGAAAAGAATACAACAAACATACGGTAAAGAAATCACACTGACAAATCTCGAAGACTTGTGGCCGGCCACCATTGGTCTGGACCATAGTTAGCAATTCAGCATACAACAAACATATAGTAAAGAAAAATGCTGATGCGATATTATTTTCTTATTTTTAAGAATCACGATGACCTTCAGCCAATAGGGACAAAGGCGATAAAAGATGACGCTACATTGCTACCAATGTCTATTGAAAAAGTTGGACTCCCAATGACATTTCTCTCAACTAAACCAAATGTTTGATACTTACAACTCACAAATGAAATAACACTGGTTCGTTCTCTTTAATCCAATATACCTATAAGGGGGTTGATTAGGTATTTAAAAATTAATTATACATATACAGTTTTAATGGTCTATGGTAGGGGAACAAAATCACATGCCTTAGTTGTTTGATAAAAGATTATTACAACCGACTCAAATCGAATATACCTCCGTGATATATTTTTTTTTTGTCATTTGGTCTAATCAAGATAGATAACGGAATACAAATAAACAATCACACAAGACAAGAGATTTTTACGTGAAAACCTTAGCCAAGGAAAAACCACGAGACCACGTCTAGATGGAAAGTATCACTAACTGAAAAGTTAAACGAAATAAAGGTTACCTACGCAGCACCGTTGCAAATACAGCTTCCTACCTTAGCCAAGGCCTACTGCCGATGCGTCCACGTCTTCTGAATCAACGATACGATTCCACGCGCGCCCTTCTAACCAAGAAGCCTTGTCCGCTTGTTCAGTTTGGTAAACCCCAAACCTACCGTCGATCGGTTGCTCTGATATTTGTAACGAATATTTTCATATTCAATTTGACAAAGATTTCATTTAACATAAAAACATTCTTGTAACCGTTCCTACGAGCACAAGTGTAGTATGGAGATGTCGTGGTACGCATACTTCGCCAACTACGTGAAGACTAAAAGACAGAGACAACAAGAATCAAGGTTGACGACATGAGTCATTTGAGTAACTACTGATTTGTCAGTTAACGATCGTGTACGCTCGATTAAGAAGGTAAGTGACTTAGTGGCCATAGGAGTTAGTTAAAATGAACAAAATATAATGGTCAAACTTAGTCATTGGACTGACCCGAGTCTAAGTCAATAAAATTGACTAAGGGATAGTCCAATCGGTTGGACACTTATCCCCAATCGATTGGACATAGACCAATCGATTGAAGACTCTGTGTAATCAATTGAAAACTACGAGGCAGAAACTTATTTCAGTCCAATCGATTGGAGACTCTGTGAAATCGATTGGAGTCTTCGGGACAGAAACTTATCTGAGTCAAATCGATTGGAGTCTTCGGGACAGAAACTTATCCAAGTCAAATCGATTGGAGACTCTGTGAAATCGATTGGAGCCTTTGGGACAGAAACTTTTCTAAGTCAAATCGATTGGAGAACCCTGTGTAATTGATTGGTACCTTCGGAACAAAAATCTTATTGAGCCCAATCGATTGGATACTTATCCCCAATCGATTGGACATGGCCCAATCGATTGGACCCAGTATACAATCGATTGGACCATGCACAGAATTGGTCTTTCTCAGATCTGAAATTCATGGTTCCATTATCCCACGTTCTGCACGACTCAGGGTCTTGAAATTCTATAAATATAATCCTTGTATGCCTTCTCTAGACACACACAGAGACACAGAGTGACTCAATCTTCAAGAGAGAGAAGAAAATGTTTTATTTATTAGAGCGTCAATTCGAAGAGCAAGAATCTTATTTTCCATTCACATCATGTGAGTTTGTTATCTTCTTGATCATCGCCAAGAGCTTGATCCTTTCCTCAGCTTAGGTCTTTCACTTCTATATTCGACCTAGTAGCTTGAGTGTACTAGTGTGACTCAACACCATTTGAGCAACTTAGGGTTCAGGGTGTACTGAATCCTTCACCTTCTGCAAAGGCGGGAGTGTTGAGAATTAAGATCGGAAGAGCCGATTAACGGTAGGTTTGGGGTATACAAAACTGAACAAGCGGACAAGGCTTCTTGACTGGAAGGGCGCGCATGGATTCGTAGTGTTGATTCAAAGGTCGTAGATGCATCGACAGTAGGTTTTGGCTAAGGTTGAAAGCTGTATTTGCAACGGTGCTACGTATGTAACCTTTGTTTCATTTAACTTTTCAGTTAGTAATACTTTCCATCTGGACGTGGTCCTGTGGTTTCTCCTTGGCTAAGGTTTCCACGTAAAAATCTCTTGTCTTGTGTGATTGTTTTTTTGTACTCCGCGATCTATTTTGATTACATCAAATGACGAAAAGAAAATATACCATGGATGTATATTCGATTTGAGTCGGTTGTGATAATCTTTTATCAAACAACTAAGGCATGTGATTTTATTCCCTTACCATAGACCAGTAAAACTGTGTAGGTATAAATAATTTTAAATACCTAATAAACCCCCCCTTTCTAGGTATATTGAGTTAAAGAGAACGGACCGGTGAAATTTCAATTGGTATCAGAGCAGATATTTCTAGTTAAGGTTTAATCACCTGAATTTAGATTCCTGAGAAACTAGTCCATTTTCATTAATTTATCAAAATGCAAAGAGAATGTGGAAATATATCCAGACCTCCATTGTTTGATGGGGAAGACTATGCCTATTGGAAGGCTAAGATGAGTGCTTTTCTAAAGTCCATTGATGAAAGAGTCTAGATGTCTGTAGTGGATGGTTGGTCACCACTCACAATGGAAGTAGGAGATAAAACCATTCTTAAACCTAGGAACAACTAGACCAAAGAGGACATAGATTGTTGTTGTCTTAATAGCAAATGGCTAAATGCTATTTTTAATGCTGTTGATAAGAATGAGTTTAGAAGAATCTCTACTTGTTCCTTGGCTAAAGAAGCATCGGACATTCTTAGAGTCACACATGAAGAAACGTCAGCTGTTAAGATTTCCAAACTTCAAATGCTGACCTCTAAGTTCGAATCCATAAGAATGGAGGAGAACGATACTTTCACTGAGTTCTATGTCCAACTTAGTGATATTGTGAACTCTACACACAACTTGGGTGAGGTCATTCCTGAATTCAAAGTTGTTCAAAAAATTTTGTCATCTTTACCTGATAGATTTTAGGCTAAGGTCACTGCTATTGAGGAGAGCAAAGATGTTTACTCTCTCAAAGTTGATGAGCTAGTTGGGTCTCTACAAACTTATGAGATGAATTTGAGACAGTCGAAGAAATCAAAAGGTATTGCCCTTAAAGTTTCTGAAGGTCAAGATTCTGAGTCGGATGTTGACTCTGAAGTGGAAATGACATTATTCGTGAAAAAATTCAAAATGCTTTTTCGTTCTAAAAATGATAGATTTAAGAACAATAAAACGTTTGATAAAACTATAGAACATGCCAGATGATATTCGCTCAAAAGTGCTTATTTTAAGCAATTATCCTTTTAGCGTTATTGCATTCTCCTACGTAAAATACTCTATTTACCTACTTTTCTACGTAAGAGTCTCTTCTGTTGCGTAGAACACACTTTTCTGGACGAAATGGTATATTTGCATGCATTAAACACATTTTTGGAAGTTTAAATATTAAGCCGTTCTGATAAAGTCTCATTACGCGCTTCTTCTGTCGCAGGAAACCCCGATGGGACGATTCTCGAGACTTGTGGGCCCAAATCGATCATGAAAGCCCATTATCAAAGCTTAAAGAGCCCACATGATATGACTAGAAGATATGGGCCAAATATGGGCTGAATAAGAGGACCAAAAAGCCGGCCCAAAGAACGAAGAGAGCAGGAGAGCCAATGACCAAGAGACGGACCAAAGCGTTTAAAGCCACATGAGTCAGAAAAGAATGATAGTCGACTCTACTGGAGAAGCGTGAGGATGGTCACAGTGAAGACCAGGGTTCCAGACCCTCCGCCAGTGCTTTTTTCCATTTTTTTGATACTTTTTATCTCATCTCTTCTTATTCTCTCTCTCTCTTCATCTCTCGATCCTCGAATCTACTGACTTAACCCCAGAACTCCTACCCTTCGGCTCTATCTCATCTCCCTTAGCTTTCTGACCGTTGGATCTTCCATCGGACCGTTGGATCTTCAATCGGACCGTTGGATCTCTCTAGATCCGTCGATCTACCAATTTGGGTCCCAATCAAGTCACCATCCATCCGATCGCCATCAGAATGTCTGTCACATCATCTTGTGAGACGATGGACATCATCAGTCCATGTGGGCCAATAGCCGGGCCCATCATCATCGACCCGCTGTCCGACCAGTTAGTGGACCCCGTGAATTTCAAAATAATTTTAATTAAAAAATGGGGGGTCCACTAAATGGGGAGATTCCCCATAGAAAAGTAGGTTTTTACTTAAAAAAAAAAAAAAAAAAAAATTTTAAAATTATTTTTCTTATTTTTTTTATTCAAAAAATCCCCTATTTCCATTAAAGGAAATAGGGAAGCTTTAAAAGGAGAAGGATAGGGGTTCGTTCGAACCCTAATCCCTCTCCCCTCTTCTCCTCTCCTTCCCCCTCTTCCTTCTCTTCCTCTCCACTTATCCGGCGAGCTAAACCGGCGAGCCAACTCCGGCGACTGGTTCCTTTTTCTTCTTCTTCTTCTTCTTCTTCTTCTTCTTCTTCTTCTTCTTCTTCTTCTCCTCTTCTTCCTCCTCTTCTTCTTCTTCGTCTTCTTCTTTTTCTACATCTTCGCCGGAGTTGCAGACAGCAACTCCGGCCACCTATGCACACGGACAGAACGCTACTGCTGTTCATTATTTCTTCCTATCCCCACCCTTCCATCTTATTCTTCCCTTTAATCTCCTCATCTCGCTCCCAACTCAGGCTGTTATCGGCCTTGAATACAAAAATAAAAAATTAAATATCGCCGGCGAACTCCATTAACGCCGGCGAACTCGGTGAGATCTCCTTCCCCCTTCTC
Source organism: Euptelea pleiosperma (assembly GCA_035048495.1). Lineage (NCBI taxonomy): Eukaryota > Viridiplantae > Streptophyta > Magnoliopsida > Ranunculales > Eupteleaceae > Euptelea > Euptelea pleiosperma. Next base: position 40,305,104 of record CM068543.1, read on the forward strand.
CTCCATCTTCTTCTACTCCCCCTACTTTTCTTCTTCTTCTTTCTCTTCTCTTTCTCCACCTCTTCTTCTGCTCCTCCTTGCTGCTGCGTGCAGTATAATTTTCAATACCTGCAACTTCCGGCGAACTCCTTCGGGTTACACCACCGTCTTCTTCACCAGCCACAGCGCCGTCTTCTTCTTCACGAACTGTTCCCTCATCGCACAAGCCTGCAGCAACGAAGCATCATCATCTCTACTTACCACCTCGTCTCCTCTCTCCTCCCACGTTCCAAAGTGTCTCCCATCTTGCCAACCACCACCGTTTTCTCCAGCCACCTGCACTCCACGAGCACCATAGATCTGATACTCCGGTGATCCATCCACCTTGCTGCCTCGCTGACAAAGAACAACCCCTTGCTACTGCCTCTTCACCACAGTCATCGCCAGCCACCACCACGTTGTTGCTACTCCAACAACAACCAGCCACCGCCTCCTTCACATGGGCACACCTTCAAGCACACCGTCACCACCATTCACCACCACTGTCACCGGAAGGGTTCTCTCCCCTCATACCAGCAGCACAGTGCTACCCCCACCTGTTGGTGCAAGTGCAATGTAGACAACACCGTCTCAATGCCACCTTCGCCTCTCCATTGCCAACCAAGGGAAAGCAGCAAGGAGTTCTCCACCGCTTCATCATAGTTTGGGTTTTCTCCCCTCGACGGGCTGATCGTTGTTTGCACCTTTCTTCACCACGTCCTCCAGTCTCTACCTCTCCACGGTTGAGAACCATGGCCGACCTCTGGCCGATCTACTCAAGGTAACCTCTCTACCTTTCTCTTTCTCTCTCTATAAATTTTCTCTTCTCTCCTTAGATTCTCTCTCTAGAACTCATTCTATCATTCATCTCTCATCCTCTCTCTATTTTCTATCTCTAGACATACTTTCTCTCTCTAGATTTCTCTACTTTCTCTCTCTACCTAGATTTTCTCTCTCTTCTCTTTCTATCTGATTTAGTTTTATTGCTTTCTAGATTAATTATCTCATGTTTGAATTGTAAGTACAGTTGAATTCAAGAAATAAAGTTTATTTTGATTTAAGATCGATAAATTCCTGTTATTTTATGTTCCTTATCGCGTTAACCCGACTAATCCCGAGTGCGGATCGACATCCGACACAAGCCACTGTACAAGATTGCTCATTCTACAGGTTAAAAATCTCGGATTAATTATAAATATTGTTGAAGTTAGGGTTTCCGTAACCAACGACGCGGAAGAAACCCTACTTTCACCAGACCTCATGAGAGAGGTAGCAGAAGTGACAGGAACCCTAGGGAAAGCCGCTCAAGCGAACCCCAAAGTTTCAAATGTAAGGGTTTTGGTCACTTTGCTAATGTGTGCCCAAACAAAGAAGAATACAAGGACAAGGCAAAAGCGTTCAATGCCACATGGGATGAAGAATCAGAAGAGCATTCTGATAATTCAGATAGCGATGAAAAGACTGATAAGTATATAGCTTTTGTTGCTCATTTCAATAGTCCCTATGGATCTCATGGAGATTCCAAGAAAAGTGATGATGAGAGTTCGGAAGACTCTTACAATGGGGACTCGGATAACTCGGAAGTTGGTGTGAAAGAACTGTACGAGGAATCGATAAAATTCATTAAGGCCAACAAAGTGTTATCTGACAGAGTTAAAAGTCTTGACTCTAAAAATGCAGCCTTATTAATGGACACTGAAAAATTAAAAGTGTTGACTACTGATTTAGAGCAAGAGAATGAGTCTCTGCTGAAAATGAACAAGTCACTGGAATGTGAATTCCAAACTTGCATGACACGTAAGGAATCCCTAGAAAATGAGGTTCTCAAATCAAAGAGGGATGTGTCTGGATTCTCATCAAGCTCTGCATAGCTTGATGAGATTCTTCGTGTGGAAAAAGTCTATGGAGACAAACAAGGTTTGGGTTATAAAAACAATCAAGAAAAAGGGTCTTCCTCCAAAATGATTTTTGTTAAGGCACAAGTTATTCCCACTCAGATCAATGACCCAATCAAAATTGACAAAAGCAAACGTCAGTGCAAGTACTGCAAAAATATGGGTCATGTGATTAGAAACTGTCACAAATTGAGAAGAGGATATCTAAATCCTTTAGAAAAAGTGGTGAATACCACTCAGAATGTGAAAAGTCAAAGATTTCCTATGAAGACACATTATGAGATAAATGATTTGGATGTGCTATCTAGGAAAATGAAAGACCTACTGAAAAGGTCTAGAGAATTAAGCAAGGAAATTCAGTCCCTTGAGAAATTTAAACAACCTCAGAGTTCTATAACTCAAAAGAGGAGAGATCCTAAGAGAATTGATCTGTCCACCAAAATCACATCTGTGTGGGTTAAGAAAGATTCTCTAAAGGAGAAATGTTCGACAATGTCCAATTTCTGAGCAATGTGCTCTCTATCCCCTCGTGTTCTCCATTCTTATTTTTGAGGAATTTTTTTTTATTTTGCTTCGTTTTGAAGAATAAAAATTAAAAATATTTCAAAAAATCGAAAGATCAATTGTTCAAAAGAATGTTAAAATTATTAGTTGATTATATGATTTTGATGAGCAGTAATTTCTGAGAACATTTAAAGAAAAAGAACTTAATTGTTAGTAAAACTTTGCTAATCTGTGTATTATATCTTTTAATTATTATGATTGGTCAATTTTTATTAGTGTGCATTAGAAGATTATTGAAACAGTATATCTCATATTCACACGCAAACTGATTATTTCTGTGGGAATGGATTTGATAGAGGTGAGAAATCTTGTATTATTAGAATTAGGAATAAACTTCTACTGATTATAAATTCAAATTAGTAGTGTTCCTACCTTCAGTGATGAACCCGAGTCCCAATCTTTGGTGCCCTTAACAGCACCAACTTCTGGACCGAGCACAGAGGAACCCAGTTCCATCTCTATCTCTGATAATTCTTTCTTTGCCCTAGATGCAAACATTCCTACCATTGAGCCGTATCTAGAAAATGGGACTTCAGCTGCCCTAGACCTACCATTCCCCATTGAGGATGAACACATTGAGTGCAGGGATTGGAACATCCCTCTCACATTAGGAAACCTCGAGGAAGAGGTCCACAATTTTCACCTGCCACCCTACGTCGATGACCCATGTGCTGTTGAGAGTTTAATTCAGGACTCTCTCGAGGAAAAACTCTCCCAGTGTCAAGAACACTTTGTGCCTGACTTCCTTTCGGAGTCAGACAATTATGCTTTTACTGATCTGTAGGAGTCTGCTCCATTCAGATACCTTCCCTTTAAACTCCATGAGTTTGCGGCTCTGCTAACCACGACTAGAGAACACCCTTCTACCCTTATCTTCATTCTCACAGAGCAAATTCAATCCCTCTCCATTGCACTCAATGCTCTTTCACATTTACTCAAAGCACTTACTGCCCTTCTTTTAGTCTACACTGAGAAAGACCTGTTCTACACATGTATACCTAGACAAGGGATAGGATAGTAGTTTTTGCTCCACCTTAGGTGTCAGGTAGACTACATATCCACTTAGTCTCTATGAGTTTCAACCTGGTTGGGGGTCCTTGATATACCCCCATCATGTCTGGCTGAAGACGTAAAACTTAGCGCTTTAGGAAAGGCAATTCCGGTATTCCTAGAGTACATGAGTCTCATGCATTTGTTATTAACTGTTATATCATTGAAAATGCAGGTACATTCATTCTTCTGATCATCAGGTACCACACACTATCGAGTTTCTGCCGACTTGGTAACATTCTCCCTGAACCTTTGCATCATCATCACCGATTTTTCATCATTTTATGTCCCGGTCATGAGCACCGAGGACGGTGTTGTATTTTGGTTGGGGGTGGGTATTTACCAAAACTCATGTCTTCATTTTGAAAAAAAAAAAATTCTTGTTTTTTTGTGGTTTCCGATGTTTTTCGAAGTTTTCTAGAATTTCAAAAATGTGTCAAATACCCTGACTTTGATTAGCTGAAAACCTCCGTTAAGTCAGTATTGAGGATGGCACTTTTTGTTAAAGGTTAGCTTTGAGTCAAGTCAAGCGTGGCTACAACAAGTTTGAAAACTTAGAAAAACTCAGATTCGGCACAATTGTACACTATAACTATCAGAATCATCCTAACTTTAGAAACTCTAGAGATCCTGTGAGAATAATTGTGAAGACCTAACCCAGTGAGCTTTCGAGCCTTTAATCATTTCAAAAGGTTTTACAATTTCTGAGTCACAAGATGACTCACTATTCTTCTTGCCCGTAATATTCGTTGAGAGATCTCATTAACCTTTTATTTGATCATGGAACTCGGAACGACATCAAAAATTGGATTATTACGAAAGAACCTTCTCTATATCCAGTCAAGACAGTATATATGAGAGTGCAAACCCTAGAAAATGACTTAGGCCATCTTTCTGAATCGTTCAGCCTTTTAACTCACCTGAATTATACTTCACTAGAAACCCCTTGTACCTTTCTATAAAAGCCTTTTCTCGTTAAGCCCATTTACCAAAAACCTGGTCCAGCTACGAAATATGACTAGCTACCCTACTTTTGAGATGGATAGAAGAATAACTGATACAGGTGTTTTGTGAAAAAAAAAATTTAAAAGGAAAAGAAAGTGGCTCAAGCTGAAATCAAAATATAGAAAGAAAGTATGAAAAAGAGCTAAAAAAAATTGAGCAGTCTCAGAAATATCGAGAAAAAGAGAAAAATACAAAAGATGGAAAATGAAAAGAAATGGTGTTACACTCACAGGAAAAATACAAGAAAATAGAAATATCCTCTCAGAACTTTGAAATCTTATATTCCCTTATTTTTCTACACCTGACCTAAGCCTCATTACAATCCAGGAAAGTCCTACTTGATTTTAGGATAGCACAATCATAAAATGTGGAGATTGGAGAAAGAGAAGCTATAGAGTTTGATCTGACGTTCCCGAGTGAAGTAGTATTCCAATCATGAGATCTTCTGTTAAAGATGTCCCTCTTTCAACTAATACATATGTGAGATCTTTGCTTTCGTATATCAACATATCTCCTCACATATAAATTAAGAGAAAAGAAGAAAACCCTTCTTGTGTGATTCCATTCTGAGTACTAAACATGTGAGATTTGAGGTCGAGGTATAAGAACTTAGAGGTGATCGGGAAGTCTTAACTCTTGGATGATGAAAATGTTGAGCACACAACACGCAGATTATCAGTCTGTAGTCTTGCCAAAACTTTCCAACTCTTTGCTAGCATGTAACTAGTTTTGCATCCATTCAATGATTTGACGAACGGTGTTTTTCTTGAGCTAATATGAAAAAAGTGTGCAGCATGTGCAGAGCCCTTTTAAGCTCATTTATTTCGTACTAATTGCTAAGGATTGGCAATATGCTGGTTGGAGGTTGTGATATTCGCTCAAAAGTGCTTATTTTAAGCAATTATCCTTTTAGAGTTATCGCACTCTCCAACGTAAAATGCTCTATTTATCAACTTTTCTATGTAAGAGTCTCTTCTATTGCGTAGAACATACTTTTCTAGACGAAATGGTATATTTGCATGCATTAAACACATTTTCGAAAGTCTAGATATAAAGCCATTTTGTAGAAGTCTCATAATGCACTTTTCATGATTGCAGGAAACCCGATCGAAAGAGTCTCGAGACTGGCAGACCCACGATTAAACCCCAAAAGCTTCTATCAAGTCTATGGAAGAGATCAACTAGACCAGTGAGCCATGTCACCCTATTGGAATAATTCTCGGGACCCGAGATGTGTCTATCCCAGGATCAATCTTGAAAGATCAAGAGCGAATGTGTCAACATGATCAAATTGCTACTAAAGATGCTCGAACCCAAGAATCTATGATCTAAATCCAAGAGTCCTGATCGGACAGCTTGTGAGATCTGTACCCCATGATCAACCACCAAAGCACAGTGAGAAAAGCGAACCAACAGAGGTGAAATGAAGCAAATGATTTCAGAGAGATAAGAATGATTTGGCAAAAATATGGACCACAACGTTGACTTGGGCCAGCAAGTTTATGGGCCTTTGTTGTGGGCCAACCAACAATAGGGTGCTTCGAGACCACACAAAAGGGCATATACATGCAATAAAGATTGCGGACCTAAGGCAAGTAACCCACGCTAAGGGACCGCAATTATGCGATACATCACAAAGGATGGACATGGAGATATTTCAAATCAATGATGATTGGCCACATGGCGGACCACGATATTAATAGACCAGCCTGTGGGTCATGAGGTGGGCCAAGTGCATTGTTGGACATTAGACTTATGAGGAATGGGGCCCAAGCTTAGGTGATATCAATCCTCAACCCAAAAGAAGGAAGGGCAGCAACTTTTGGCACAAAAAGAATAGATGAGAACACTAGTGAGGGGTAGTGTTGGTAATAAAAAGAGGGGCAGCACATCCACATTGAGGGGCAAAATGGTCCTAAACAAGGAGAATAAGAAGAGGAGGGGACCGAACCCTATAGAAGAGAATATAAATATTCTCTTAAAGTGAATGAAGGAGCTCTCCACCCATGTTCTCTTCTTTCTCTCTCACTTTCTAATTCTCCTTCCCCATTCCACCACCATCCACACGTCTCACCCCATCTCTCTCCATGTTTTCATCCGAGCCGCCCCCCTTCACCTTTATTCTCTCTCCACGTTCCATGCTCCATGACACACCCCACGTCCTTTGGATTTTTTTAAAGAAAAGCCCAGCCAGTCGTCCTCATCTCCTTGGAGGATGCTCCATCTCTCATCTGCAAATGAGTTGCAGGCCGTGCAAAAACCACGACCGTCCTCTCTCAAAAATCTCTCTTGGGCGAGAAGAAAATAGGAGCTTTGGGCTACTCCTCTAATTTCCTGCCACTCTTAGTTGCTGAGAAACCAGCAAGTCTGCCTCCAATCAACCACCGTACGCCCCACTCCAATAGCCACCACCGTCTCCTTCTCAAAAGCCACCGTCGGAGTTGTAGGTTGCAACTCCGGCCAACTGTTGCAACCAGTCCGCTCACCACCGCCTGCGATAGCAAGCACTGCAACCCGGTGCTCCTCTCTGCCTGTAGCAGCACCGCCTGCAATGTGAGCTCCACCTTGCTCCGCTGTCTTGCACCGCCAGCCACCACACCATTCTCCTCTATCACCATCATGACTTGCAACTCCGAGTTGCAGGTCCGCCCCTCATGTTTTCTCCCCTCTCATCTCAACTCCTCTCTTCACCGTTCTTTCTCCCTTGAGAAAAGGAGAGCAAAAACAAAACAAAAAAAAGAGAAAGAAGAAGAAGGAGAAGAGGAGGTCGCTGGGTTGTCTCCACCGACCTGCAACCTCCATCACCGCCGGAGCAACCACCATCCATTAAACCCGCAACTCAAAGTTGCAGGTTTGCATAGCAAACAGCAATGGTCCACAACACCCTGCTCACCTTGCCAGCACCGCCTTCATCACCAACGCCCCACACCAACCGTCCACTGCCCTGCATCTCCACACCGTCCAACCTCCATATCACAGCCTACAACACTTACAGGCCATTAGCTTCTTCTCCATGCATTACATCAATTCCAACCACGTCATCATCTCATTCTCCAATCGGAATCGAGCCTGCAACCATCTCTTCGATCCTCCTTCATCAAAGGATCACGAAGCTGCTGCACATCCACTTCTTACTGCCGGAGCTACTCTCAACAACGATTTCAGGCACGGTCTGCAACTCATTCCAGGAACCAACAAATAGCCACCAGGGAGCTAGCCATCTCCTTCATGCTGCTGGTTGGGCACACAACAACCTCTTGGTAGGGTTCCATGGCTTGTCCACATACCTTAAGGACCGCCATCACTTCTCTCCAATCCTCTCTCTCTCAGGTAATTTCCATTTTCTCTCTCTACTCTCTACTCTCCACTTTTTACTTTTTCTTTCTAGATCTTTCTTAGCCTCTCTTTCTCTCTCTAGCTTTCTCTCTTTATTAATTTCTCTTTCTAGCACCATCATGATTTTTAGGTTAATTTTTATGGCTTTCTAGATTGTTTTTGAATTTAATTTGATTTTGTAAGAACTCATTGATGATGAATAAAATTGTTATTTTTGCATTTGTTAGTTTACTTTTGTGTTTTTGGTTGCTTGTGGCAATTTCTCTCTCTAAAAATCACTAAGCATGTTTTAAATCGCTTCACCATTCTCACTCCACCACAATTTCTGAGATAAATCCGTTATTTCATGTCCACGAATCACACGAACTAACCCAGAGTGCGGATCGACATCTGACACGAATCCCTATACAAAAGTTCATATTTTCCAGGATAAAAAAATTGGATCTATTACAAATATGTTGAGATTAGGGTTTCCGTAACCAACGAAGCGGAAAAACCCTACTTTCACAATAAACCACCAACATTTTGGACTTATATTCCTATGCTCGATGGGCTGGGAGAACATGCTCTTCTAAGACTTGGATGTCTGATTTCCCATTTGGTTATGTAAAAATTTAGATTATATTCCATGTCTGATTTCTCATTTTGGTTATGTAAATATTTAGATTATATATATTCTTGTGTAGACCCTTATCTAGCTAATATTCATGACTCAAGAGCCCCTCCTTTTTTAGCCCCCTCTCAGGAGTCATGTTCTAGGCCGTGGATTTCGAGAATCAAAAAACGGTGGTTGATAGCACTGAGATGGCATCACTTTTTGCATTGTTAGCAACCATTGTTGGATTCTCGAAATCTACAGCTGAGAACACAACTCCCGAGAGAGGGTAGAAAAAGCCAAAGGTGGCAAATCTAAATTTTATGTATATAGGGAGGCATGTTTAATTTGCCTAATTACCCAGGGAAGTTATTCAAAAAACTCATAGAGCAGAATTAAAACTACTCATCTAATTTTTTTTTATTTTGTTAAGAACAACCCCTTTCTAATATTTTCATCATTGGTTGTTAGAAAATTTATGATTCATGGATTATTTTCACCGAGTTGAATACATGTCACTACATTGTTGGATCTATTATTGTTCATTTTGATCACCTAAAGATGCATATTTAAACTCGTGTTCTGTTGGTCCAATCTAGTTAGAAGAGGGGGGAGTAGAAGTGGATGTATATTGTTTTTTTAATTTTTTTTTCTAGTTTGTTGATCAATGTTTTCGACTCCTACGTAACTTGTTTTGGTTTTTGGTGGTTATATTCAATAAAGCCTATATTCAATAAATTTTCTTTACTTATATAAAATGCCCACATGAATAAAATTTAAAAAAGCTGATGTTAAATCAAAATTATTGTGCATTAGCAAAGGTGTCTTTTTGGACTTGAACCTTTACTTAGTGTAAGTCTATCGGATTTACTAGCTGTTCAATGAACTTTATGTCTTGAACTGCCCAACTTTATATTGTAAACCGAAACAATAGACTATACACACAACATTTTCTATCCACTGTATAGTTCTTATGGTTTTGCTCATTTAGGCCATGAGCTATATCCCAATTTTTATGAATGTTCTAGAGAATCAACCTAATTCTCATAGAAAGCGGCCCCACTTTTACATTCAGATAGGTGATTTATAAAGAATGCCCTATCGCATCCCACTTGATAACCAGTTATAGATTCATTAAGAGTTAATACTCAACCTTCTCGTTTGACAGGTAGCATTATTTACACCATAGGGATGAGAATGAGTTGATTTCCGATATAGTGCTTCACATGCAACACTCTTAATTAGTTTTCCTATTAAACCTAGATCTTAGGATCTCCAATCACATAGGTTGGGTTTTCATTAAGGTGTTTTACTCATTTTTAGGCTTTAAGCCCATCCCCCTCAATGTTATTTGAACTATCTCTCTAGTAAGTCCTTTCATCAAAGGGTCCGCCAAGTTTTCTTTTGATCTTACAAAATCAATTTTTATTATACCATTTGAGAGTAGTTGTTTTACAGAGTTGTGTCTCCGACGAATATGTCTTGATTTGCCATTATATTGATTATTTTAGCCTTTGCTATTGCAGCTTGGCAATCACAGTGTATAGTTATAGCTGGTACTGGCTTAGGCCATATTGGAATATCCACTAAAAAGTTTCTAAGCCATTCAACTTTTTCACCAGCTTTATCTAAAGAAATAAACTCTGATTCCATGGTGGATCATGCTATGCAAGTTTGTTTTGAGGATTTCCAAGATATTGCAGCACTTTCTAAGATGAATACATAGCCACTTGTGGATTTCGATTTCTTAGAAGTTGATATCCAGTTAGCATAACTATATCCTTCTAGTACGGTAGGATATTTCAAATAGCATAAACTGTAATCTATTGTGCATTTTAGGTATCTCAATACCCTAATAAGAACTTCCCAATGATCATGTCCTGGGTTGCTAGTATATCTACTAAGCCTACTTACCGCATAAGCTATATCTGGTCTAGTACAATTCATTATGTACATTAAACTGCCTATTGTTCTGGAGTATTCAAGTTGAGTTACTCCATCTCCTTTATTTTTTTTTAGATTACAATTTGTGTCAAAAGGTGTTCTTACAGGAGTTGAATCAAATTTATTGAATTTCTTTAATACTTTCTCAATGTAATGAGATTGGGATAATTTAATTCCCTCAGAGTTTCTTATTATTTTTACTCCTAAAATTACATCTGCTTGACCTAAGTCTTTCATATCAAATTTATAATTTAATATTTTTTTAGTTGAATTAATTATGTTAATATTTGTTCCCATTATTAACATACCATCTACATATAGACATACTATCACATAAGAGTCTCCAACATTTTTTGTATAAACGCATTTATCAGATTTATTTATTTTAAATCCATTTGAGATCATCACATGATCAAATTTTTCATGCCATTGTTTTGGCGCTAGTTTTAATCCATATAAAGATTTTATTAATTTATAAACTTTATGTTCAAATCCTGAGACTTCAAAACCCCCAGGTTGTTTCATGTATATTTCTTCTTCTAACTCTCCATTAAGAAAAGCGGTTTTACATCCATTTGATGTATTTCTAAGTTATAAATTGTTGCTACAGCTAATAGTATTCTTATTAATGTTATCTTTGTTACAAGTGAATATGTGTCAAAAAAGTCTATCCCTTCTTTTTGTGTAAATCCTTTGGCTACTAATCTATCTTTATATTTTCAATTATTCCATCAGTTTTAAGTTTCCTTTTAAATATTCATTTACAAACTATTGGTTTACAACCTGGAGGTGGATCAACTAACTTTCAGGTGTTGTTTTGCATTATTGATTCTATTTTACTTTTTAGAGCTTCTTTCCAAAAAGGAGTTTCAGGTGAGTTCATAGCTTGTTTATATGTTTGAGGTTCTTCTTCAGTTAAGAGTGTTATAAAATCAAGACCAAAGCTAGTTGCTATTCTAATCCTTTTACTTCTTTTAGGTTCTATGTCTTCTTCTATAATTTTATTATGACTGCTTGAAGCAATATTTGGAGTTCTTATTATTTCTCTATCTTGAGACTTATGTGGCGTTTGGTAAATTAAGTTATCAGATCTAAAAGCTTAAAGTGCTTAAGATCTGGTAGCTTAATGAGTTATGTCTGAATTAAGTTGTTTGGCTAAGGTCTTAAGTCTTAAAATTAAGTCAAGGGCATTGTGGATATTTTGAAATGTTTATTAGGATACTTTCGTAAGTTTTTAAAAGAGAAAGTTTGAAAAAAGGGCATTGTTGGTATTAAAAAAGAATCAAAGAATCTTTTTTAAAGATTCATTTACTTATCGCAAAAAGTGAAGGTTGGGTCACTTTTTTACTTGTCTTTTTTTCCTTGAGTTTGGTGATAAGTGCTGAAATTAAGTCGTTTACCAAACGCAACTTAATCACCAAAATCACTTAATTTCAACTGATTCAGACTTAAGGTCTGAAAAAAAGTTTTACCAAACGCCACCTTAGTTTTTAGTGGAAAGCTGGATTCAAAAAATTCAACATCTCTGGATTCTATTATGGTGTTGTCATCAATATCACTAACTTCAGATTTAATAACTAAAAAAGTATATGCATTGATGTTTAAGGCATACCCTATGAATACACAACCTACGATTTTAGGTCCTAGTTTAGTTCTCTTAGGACTGTGTATTGCCACTTTGGCTAAACACCCCTACACTTTTAAGTATTTGTAAGAAGGCTTTCTGCCATTCCAAAGTTCATAAGGTGTTTTATCTAATTTCTTAAACGATACTTTGTTTAGTATATAACATACAGTAAGGAGTGCTTTCCCCCACAAGTTCAATGGTAATCCTGAACTTATTAACATAGTATTTATCATGTCTTTTAATATTTTATTTGTCCTTTCAGCCACTCTATTTTGTTGTGGTGAATAAGGAGCAGTTGTTTGGTGTATTATACCATTAAGTTCATAGTATTCTGAGAAAGGAGTTGATTAATATTCACCTCCTTTATCTGATCTAAGAATTTTAATTCTTTTTTCTAGTCAATTTTTAACTTCTATTTTAAATATTTTAAATTTTTTAAGAGCCTCATCCTTGCTCCGTAGCAAGTACACTCTACAGTATTTTGTACAATCATCTATATAATTAAGAAGTATTTCTTTTCATCTCTAGTTTGAGTATTTTTTAGATCACACAGATCACTATGAATTAACTCTAAAGGTTCTATGGACCTATCTATCATTTTAAATGGTTTCTTAGAATACTTAGATTCTACACATATCTCAGATTTTTGTTCTTTGTAGGCTTAGGTATTAATTCTAAGTTCATAACTTTTTGCAAAGAAGAGTAATTCACATGCCCTTGCCTATCATACCATAAATTAAAAGATTCAGCAATATAAGCAGAAGTAGAAGCTTTCTTCATTTCATCAACAATTACATTTAGTTTAAAAAGCCCTTCACACATGTACCATTTCCTAACAAAAATTCTACTCTTGGTTATCACCACTTTGTCAGACTCAAAAATAAGTTTAAATCCTTTCTTACTCATTAAGGACCCAGAGACTAAATTCTTGCGGATGTCCGGAATGAGCAGTTGTCAGGACCTTCCTAGAAGTGAATTTCAGATTCATCTTCCCTTTACCCATTACTGCAGATGTAGACGAGTTTCCCGTGTAAAGTTGTTCTCCATTATCTACTTTCTCGTATTCTTGAGAAAATACTTCTATCAGCACAGATGTGTCTGGTGGCCCCAGTGTCCACCCACCAGTCTTTGACATTGTTGACCAAGTTGACTTCCGATACAACCGCAAAAAGATACTCAGTTTCAGTTACATTAGCATGTGCTGGACCCCTATGATTTTTATTGTTTTCACTAGTCTTCCTATGCCAACAATCTAATGCTCTGTGTCCAATTTTTTCACACACAAAGCAGCTCCCCTTCGACTTTTGAATGTTCCCTTGTGGTTTCTTGAATTTATCCTTGTTTTTAAAAATTTTCTTCTGGAACTTTTGACCCGATTTGGGTTTCTGGTTCTCATACTTCTTAGATTCTTCTACAATATTTGCCTTAGACAACATTATCGAGGCTCCTACACTTTTATCTTTGTTTATGTTGTCTTCTTCAATACAAAGTCGAACAATCAGATCCTCAAGTGACATTTCCTTCTTCTTATGTTTAAGTTGATTCTTGAAATCTGCCCATGCAGGTGTTAATTTCTCTATAATTGCAGCCACTTGAAATCCTTCACTAATCTTCATTTTTTCCGAATCAGTCTCATGTATTAAAATCTATATTTCCCGAATTTGAGAAATTACAGATTTACTATTTGACATCTTATAGTCCAAAAATTGTCCAACGACAAATTTCTTAGACCCTGCATCTTCTGTTATATACTTTCTGTATAACTTTTCCCAAATTTTCTTAGCGGTTCTTTCAGACAAGTAAACATCATATAGTGTATTATCTAGCCCATCCCAAATATGATTCCTACACATGTAATCCGATTTTTTTCATGCTTCTTTGACACATTCTCTAGCAAGATTATTTTCCCCTTCATTTACTTCAGGTTCTTTTTCATTTAGTATAAATGCAACATTCAGAGTAGTGAGATAGAACAACATTTTCTGCTGCCATCTCTTGAAGTTTTGTCCAATAAATTTCTCTGGTTTCTCAAGGTTAGTGTTTGGCATATTAACTGTTACGGTAACAGGGAATTGTCTATGCACACGAAATCTACTTTAGATTGTTAGTGCAGACTTTCCCGATTTATGTATCAGTGGATAATCAATCACTAAACTAGAGAATTAGGAAAATGAAAATTGCAATGTAACTACTAAATAAAATTTACCAAGTAAGTAATAGAAGCGTACTCGGACAATAGTAGTATATAACCAGTAGATGATTGAATAAACTGTAAAATAGATGTCAAGCACTTATCGGTGAAAAGATGGCCGAGGTATGCGTTATACGCGCTGTCCTAAAGCAGATTTCACCGCTGCACTTCGAAGGTGTTGCTGTCAGTTGGTCGGCGACTGCTCCGAGGATTCAACAGCCCACTCAAGGTAGGTAGCACTCCAACTCTTCAGTCTATCGAACTTACAGTGGAACCTCAGAGTATATTTAAGAAAAACTTGCAGAAAAGATGAAGATAGAAGATCGTAAGCTTTTGTTGTGTACTTAGCCTCCTCTATGCCTCTCTTTATATAGGGATGAGGAGGTAGCCGTTTGTATCTTATTAATGATCCAAAATGGTCAAAACTTTAATTTAATAAAGTTTACGTCGGTTAAAAAATGTTTTGATTATTAAGCGTAAAACCATGTGCGAAAACCCAATGGTCCAAATAATGTTTGGGCTTCCAAGTCCAAGGACCACGGACCAAGGACCACGCGCGTGTGTGTGTGTGTGATTAAATATATCGGTTTGCATAGTTGTGCCCATTGGCCACAAAACTTGGGATGCCCAAGGGCTCCACCCTTATGGTTCAAAACTCATATATATATATATATATATATATATATATATATATATAGGTAAGAATGAGAGTCCTCACAACAAATGTGAGATTAAAGGTTTGTAAGAAAAAACAAAAGGCAACCAAAGGTTTCCCTCCAAAATTTTAATTCAATCTTATAAAGTTTTGACTCCAAAAAGTAAAACATTTTTTGCTCCAAAAGACAAAGCAAAAGATCTCCAAAGATCTTTAGTTAGAACCCCAAAAGGTCTTGGGTTCAAAACCCATTAAACCAAAATTCCAAAACTTTTAACTCACAAAAATTACAAGTTAATTCTACTAAATAAATAAAGTTTGATATCTTCGAATTCCACTTGCATTTATTTTTGAAGGTCTTATTTTTGGACATTTGCTTCAGTTAAAAACCAATCTTTTAAGCAAAGTAAAGCTTCAATAGTATCTGGTTTCAAGTTGCTCATGTATTGATCTAGAACTCTTCCACCTACACCAATAGTCGACTCTGATGCAACTGTAGAAATATAATTAATAAATCGCTCAAGTCATTACAGAAAAAATGTGATATTGACTATAGTAGGCCTTCCATCACTCTAATACGTTCTAATCTTCATCAAAGGTACCTGATTTTGGGCCGATCTAAGAAAAAAGCTTTCAACCACTGTGAAGAAAAAATAAAAGATCTTATGGAAGGATGGAGATCCAAGTTATTATCACAAGTAGGGAAAACAATGTTGATCAAAACTATAGCATTGGCCATCCCAATCTACACAATGCAATCTTTTCTTTTGCCAAAGACATTATGTGAAAGATTAGATTCTCTTATCAATCAATTTTGGTGGGGGGCCTGGAAGCAGAAAAGAGTCTTGAGACTCATCAACTGGGATCAACTTTGCAAAGCAAAAGAAAATGGTGGGCTTGGATTCAGGAGATTCTCCAAGGTAAATCAATCGCTCCTTTTCAAAAAAATTTGGCAAATCCAAATGGATAACAAATCCTTCCTTGCCACTCCCCTTCTCAACAAGTACTGTCCATCAGGCAATCTACTGATGGCAACTTGCCCACAGACAACATCTTGGTATTGGAAAAGCCTTTTCAAGGCAAAGGAGAAGTTACATGACAGATGTGGATGGGTAATTGGCACTGGAAACCAAGTTAGAATATGGGAGGATAAATGGATCTCCACGTCTATAAAAGAATTCATTTCACCTCCGAGGAATGGAATAACCCATGTGAAAACGGTTAAAGATCTTACCCTTCCTTCTGTGGAATGGAATGGGTATCTCCTATCATCTCTCTTCCCTGAGGCCATTATTCAGGATATAGTGACCATCCCAATTAGTCATCATTTACTCGAAGATCGAATCTATTGGCTGCCTCATCCCAAAGGAAAATTCTCTACCTCATCAGCTTACCATGAACTGAATGTCCCTGCCATAACCTCACCAGCAAATGTACAGAACTCAGCCATTTGGAAGCATATTTGGAAACTGCATCTTCCTCTTCGTATTCAACTCTTCATATGGAAGCTTTTCAATGGTATTCTCCCCATGAGAAAGAAAATTCACAATCGAATACCTCAGATTCCAGCCACCAGCACACGATGTGTTGAACCCCAGGAAACCATACATCATGCTATCTTCAACTGCCCTCTCAGTGTTAGAATCGGGTATGCGTCCCCCTTCTCTCTTCGCTGTGAAAATTGGACTACAGAAGAATGTGAAAGCTGGTTCTTGAGTCACTTCAATCAATCAACTACATCTGTGTCCTTTCATGGCAAATCTGGATCATGAGAAACAAATTTGTCCATCATGAACAACCAGATCATCCGGTCAAAATACTTCGGTCTGTCTCTACGTTCTTCAATCTCTCTAACATCAATCAAACCCGCAAATCCAAAACAAAAATCAGCACTAAATGGCAAACTCCCCCGTCAAGCCTCATGAAAATCAATACGAACGCAGCATGGGATAATTCCACTGGAAAAACTGGTTTGGGTTTTGTGATTAGGGATGCAGCTAATAACTGTTTTATGGCAGGAGGAGACAGTTCTCGATCCTTCTCAGCAGAAGAAGCAGAAGTTCGAGTAATAAGGATGGGCTTGGAAAATGTTACCAAACTTCAAATTAAAGATTGTGTGGTGGAGTCAGATGCGCAGGAGATTGTCCAGGCTCTTCAGATAGGATCTACATCTATGGGATGGTCATCATTAGCACTGTTAGCTGATATTTTGTTTATCTGTAAACTGTTTAATTATGTTGCTTTTTGTTTCTCCCCTCGCGACAGCAACAAGGTCGCCCACTTGATAGCTGATAAGGCAAAAAACTTAACTCACCCAAAATTTGGGAAGCCTCCTTTCCCAATTGGTTGTGCTAGGGAAGATACCTCTAAAGGTGATATTCTGTAAGCTCTATTGGTCTTTGAATGAAAGAGCATAATTACAACAACAACAAAAAAAAAGAGGGTAGTTTTACCATCCCCCTTAAATGTTATCTCGAAGATTATATGCAAATCCTTGGGACTAACACCCATAAATCTCAAAGATGGGTAAAACTTCCATGACCATTGACAGTCATGGAAGCCACTAACCACACACAAATGAGCCACATGGCACAATCTTAAAGGATGATGACCGAATATATGGATGTTTGGCTAATCCCTAGGTGGACCTACAGAACAAAAATCAGTCTGATTATTGATTTCAAACCTTTGGATCTTTGTACCCCAAATAATGGTCAATAATGCTCAAATTCCAACGATTAAAATCAACCCATGAAAATGACTCCAATACAATGCTTATAAATCACTAAGCTACAGGTTGATTTTTGGGTCACATTAACATAGGGATTGGCCAACCATCCATAATGTCAGTGTCCTCTAAAAATGTGCCACGTGTCTCATATTGTAGGCGACCAATGGCTTCTATGACCGTCGACGGTCATAGAAGTTCTATTCCTCAAAGATGATCAAGCTATCTGGACCATAAATGATCATAATTGTCTAAATTGTCTAGAGACAACAAGAACGAATCAAAAATAAAAGAAGAATTCAAAACAAAAGAATCAAGCAAGAGATCTTGAAGAGAAACACACAAAAAGTTCAATTTTCAGATGGAGAAAACTCTAATTTTCTTACAAAATTGAAACGAAAAATATAGAGAAATAAATTGATATTACATAAACCGAGATCAAAGAGAGATATCGAAGTGAAGAATTCAAAAACAATTATAAGGTTGATAAAATCAAATTTCCATTCTCGAAAATCCTAAATTTTACAAATGGTAAAAAGACAGATGGAAAAAGATAGAGAAAGAAAGCAGAGGATCTTAACACTTGACGTAGGATAGAGGTTGAGGTGTTCTACACAGCAAAAATGAGGTGGTCTACGCTGGTACACAGTAAGGGTATTTTCGAGCATTGAAGAAAAATTATACAAATCAAAACAAATTAACATTTTCAAAAAGACTTTTTTGCCTTACAATTTAAAAAGCATGATTGTTTGGACCTGAATATTTTTTCTACGTCTTTTTTGCCAATAGTAGGTGTACACTACAGACATTTTGGTATTTCTCCGAAAGAATTATTGAACTCCGGAATAAGATGCTAGGTGACACCAATAAGGTATATACACGTGTTGAACATAATTTATTAAAATCCCATTTGATTTAGTCCTTGAAAATACCCATTGCTTTAAGGACAACATGATATTCTCTTAGGTTTCTCACATTGAAAATACCCACCATCCAATGTCCCAACGCATGGCGTCTCTTGCTTCCAACATCCTCAGTCCTCATGCAGGTAGTGAATGACTCTATGAATTACGTGGATACTTCCACATATTATGGGTAATGTATGAGACATCTCTAGTTTTCCCCCGAATAGAGATTAACGTACGAGACTTCCACATATCTCAGGGTTGTTATTTGAAATTCGATTAAAATTTTGACAAAGAATAAAATAATATCATAAAAAGTACGAAAAATTTCAAAAAAGAAAATAAATTTTAATCTATTTACAAAAACAAAAATAAATTTCTGACATTCCCAAAAAAAGTAACTAAATTTCTCTTGACAAAATATAAAAGATGAAAAGATTGACTGTTTCTCCTAACAAAAGCTGAAAATGCTGACATAGAGGAGTAAAACTTTTGTCCCGATACGAGCCACATGGCACACTCTTATCGGACGATGACCATATGGATGTTTGGCAAATCACTAGGTGGACCTACACACCAAAAAAGAAACATGATTAGTGGTTTATAAGCGTTGGATTGAACTTATTTTCATGGGTTGATTTTAATCGTTAGAATTTGAGCATTATTTGAGTGCAAAGATCCAAAGGTTGTAAATTACTAATCAGGCTGATTTTTGGACTGCAAGTCCATCAAGGGACTGATCAAACATCCATACGGTCAATGTCCACTAAGAGTGTGCCACGTGGCTCGTATTGGGACAAAAGTTTTACTCCTCTATGGGAAACGCCCTTCTAAAGGGCGTCTCTCAGGTACAGACGTCCTTTAAAAAGGCGTTTGTCAGCCTTTTCAGCTTTTTCAGTCAATCTTTTCACCTTTTATTTCTGTCAGGGAGAAACGCCCTTTCAAATGGCGTTTAGTTACTTTTTTTGGAATTGTCAGAATTTTATTTTTGTTTTTGTAAATAGATTAAAGATTTTTTTCTTTTTAGAAATTTTCCGTAAAAAGTAATTAAAAATACTATTTTTTTTTAAATTCTCCACATTTAAAATGATTTTTTAGTAGTTTGGGAATAATTTGTATAATTTGGCTCCTCATAAAATAGGCATTTATTTACAATAGTATTTTAAAAGTTCGGCCATATATATATATATGCGAATTATAGGCGAACTTACTATGGTCTGGATCAGGTGGCCCAAACTAAACAAGTTAGATGCATCTTCTTTTCGCACTAGCTGAGGATGTTCTTAGTAGGGGCATCCAACGGCTTGTAGAGAATAATAAAGTGCAGCCTATGTCTCAGTCCAAGAGTGGTTATGGCCCCTCCCACCTCCTTTTTGCGGATGACATCTTTCTCTTCTTGAATGGGAAGAAGAAAGGGATCAAGTACCTTCTGGAATTGCTCAAGAAGTATCAGAACTCAGCGGGATAGATCATTAACAAGCATAAGAGCAAAAATTTAATGGGTAGTACGTATGAGTACCCCTGGCAAGAGAAGTATTGAATAGCTCCTTGATATGAAGGAAGGTTCATTGCCTGAGAAATACTTGGGGGTGCCTTGGGTGCAAGGTAGAATCACTAAGATAGCAATTCAACCCTTGGTGGAAAAAATTAGAAGGAGAGCTTCGGGATGGGTTGGAAAAATCATCTCTTTTCAAGGGAGGGCGGTCCTTATTAGATCTATTCTTTGCAGCATCCTGATTTACAACATGGCAATCTATAAGTGGCCAGCTTCCATTGTTAAGGAGTGTGAGACCATCATTTGGAACTTCCTTTGGTCAGGTGACCCATCCAAAAAGAAAATGATAACATTGGCCTGGGATAAAGTGTGCAAGCCCATGGAAAAAGGTGGTTTGGGCCAAGGTTTAAAGGAGGCCGTTTTAATGGTTAAATTGACTGAGGGCGTTACCGTTTAAACGGCCGTTAAAACGGATTGAAAGGGCCAGGGGCAAAAATGGAAAAAAAATGGAATTTAAAGGATTTTAACAGGTTTTAACGATTTTAACGGAAAAAAAAAAATGGAAAAAATGGCGCTGAAATTCAAATTTTGAAATTTGAAAATAAAAAAAAATGGAATTTAACGGAAATTAAACGGATTTTAACGGAATTAAACGGATTTAATGGCCGTTTTTTTCACAAAAAAATTCAGAATTAAACGGCTGTTTAAACGATTTTAACGGCCGTTAAAACAAAAAAAATGGCCTTTTTTTCAAAACCGATAAAATGTGTTTAAACGGTTTTAACGGAAATGGGCTTGGGGCGTTGCCGTTAAAACCGTTTAAACGGCCATTTTTAAAACCATGGTTTGGGCTTTAGAAGGCTTAGGGAGATCAATCTCACTCTTCTCATGAAGCTAGCTTGGAATCTCTTGGCAGACAAGGATCAATGGGCAACCTTTATGAAGAAGAAATTCTTCACTGGTAGCAGGGATCGAGTTAGATACTACAAAAGCTCTTCTATCTGGCTGGGAATCAAATGGGTTCTGGACTAAATAAAAAAATTTAATGGCCGGATTATTGGGTCGGGGCATCTATTGACCTGTGGAGAGATGCTTGGGCAGGGGACTGGGGGATGAAAGATAGGAGCTGTATCAATCATGACAGGTGGGGCAATTGTTCTGCAAGAGTTGCTAACCTGCTGGTGGTGGGTAATTGGTTGATCCCTCAAAAAGTTAAAGATGTCTTTCATTTGGCTGGGCTATCCTTGGACATAGTCCATACCTTGCCGAGAGGGTTAATGACTTCAGAGTTTGGAAGCCTTCTAAGACAGGAAAGTTTACCCTGAAATCTGCTATAGATCCGACTAGGAAACGTCTTCCTTATAAGGTCAGTTGGATGACCCGGGTTTGGAATAATCGGGTCGACCCGAGAATAACGGCAGTGGCTTGGAAGATTCTTCATGGGGTACGTAGTGGCAACAGATGACAACATGATCAAGAGGGGCTTTCAGATTGCTTATAGGTGCCCATTATGCTTGTCCCAATCAGAAACGAAGTCCCATCTTTTCTTTTTGTGCAATCGTGTGGTTGAGGTCTAGAAGAGCCTGGCCGAATGGTTTTGAAGGGTTTGGCCTCTACAAGGGTGGTAGTTCATTCTCTTATTGCTGAGTTATGGACTGCGACAGTCATAGCAGCCATGGGGCTATCTGAAAAGCTAGAAATAGTATTATTTTTTATGATATTCAATGGGATCCCGGGAAAGTGCTTAAGACAATCAGATCAGCCATTACGTTTGCAGCCTCGCAGTCCAATAAAGCTATGAAAAACACTATCGAGGATCTTATATATCATTCTGAGAAATCTTGGGATAGGAGCTAAAATTAAAAGAGCTCCCCAAATCAAGGAGTGCTGTTGGAAACCTCCTGGCAGTGTAGTTATCAAACTCAATTGAGATGGTGCTGCGAAAGGTAATCCGGGTATGGGTGGCCTTGGGTTTGTGTTTAGGAATGAGCACACCGAGGTGTTGGGTGTGTTGGTGGAAAACTTACGGACGGTTACTAATTTCATTGCTGAATGATGTGTCATTGCTCATGGTATTCACTGTGCCATTGAGAATGGCTGGCACAATATTTGGGTGGAGTCTGATTTTGAAGCGGCAATCAAAGTGTTCATCAATGGTAACATTCCATGGCGAGTTAGAGGGTTAATGTGAGAGATTGACAGTGGAAAGATAGATTAGATTCGGTTTAGTCCTACTTAGAGAGAAGCCAATATCATTGCAGATCCTTGTGCCAACCGGGCATGCTCTTTATCTCTAGGGGAGTGTCAATGATGAGGACAACGACCTACGTTTTTGAATAGTCAGGAGGACCCTTATAAGTCCTATTTTAGATTTGTTAATTGAGGCTTGGAGGCGAAGAAATGCACGTGATTGATGATAGTGGGGGTGCCAACCTAATTGGGATGCTCGCGATCATGGTGATGCAGCCACTCGTCCTCCCAATGTTGTAACTATTTTTTTCCTTTTTATTATTAATCAAATTTCTTGCTTAGCAAAAAAACCTTCTTGTTAAATTATTTTATTATTTAATTAATGAATTGAATAAGGAAAAATGATAGTATCACTCAGAGGAGATATTATTTTATTTATTTTTAATTTTGAAAAAACAAGTTCGCCGATATTGAATTGAATAAGCTAATTAAAATGAAAGTATCGTCCCGAGGTGATGTTGTAGTAACGTTGTCCATATGTTCAAAACAATGGATATTCTTCGAAATTGTGTGGTTGTCTTTGAGATTCGTGTGATAAGAATCACGATGACCATCTACGGTAGTGACAAAGGCGACAAAAGATGATGCTACTTTGCTACCAACTAAACCTAACGTTGATACTTACTCTTGCAAGAATTTCACATCAAAGGCTCATCCTTCCTCTCTCTCTCTCTCTCTCTCTTCCTCTGTCTCTCTCCTTTAACACAAACACCTTGATCACCCACGCAATTTAGAAATAAAGAAAAGACGGCAGAGATAGTTCTTCAATTAGTGTCTCCCCTTCTTCAAGCACTCGATCAGAAGCTCATCGATCATATCCAAAAGCAATATGGTTTTGTATCAGGTGTGAATGAAAACGTGCAAAGGCTCTCCAGAAGATTATTAGCAATTCAGGCAGTCCTTGAAGATGCAGAGGCGAAGCAGTTTAATAATAAGAGGATCAACACTTGGCTAAAACAGCTTAAGGATGCAGCTTATGATGCGGACGATGCCTTGGATGAGTGGGCAATTGAAGCCAAAGGTCTACAATCAGCAGCGGAGAGCAGAAATGAGAGCTGCATCAAGCAGGTGAGTGACTCTTTCTTATCTTTTTTCGATATCAAACAATACTGGTTTCGTTGTAAGATGGGGAAAAGAATAAAAAAGATTAGGGAGAATTTTGACGATATTGTGGCAGAAATGTCTGTGTTTGGTTTGAGAGAGGGAGTTGTAGACAGGGAAGCTGAATTCAGAAGGGGCCGAGAGACTAGCGCCAATCTAAGTGAACCAAAAGTTTATGGGAGAGATGAAGAGAAAGAAAATATTGTCGAAGTTCTGCGAAACAATGCGAGTCGTGAAGAAAATGTTTCAGTTCTTCCCATAGTTGGGATTGGTGGCCTTGGTAAGACCACTCTAGCCAAATTAGTCTATAACGATGAAGATGTTACAAAGCATTTTGACGTTAAAATTTGGGTTTGTGTCTCTAATGATTTTGACGTGACAAAGTTTACAAAGGCGGTCATAGAATCTTTATGTAAGACGCGATCTGATCTTGAAAACTTGGACCCTATTCAAGCCCAACTTCGAGAAGAATTGAGTGGGAAGAAATTTTTACTTGTGTTAGATGATGTATGGAGCGAAGATGATGAGAAGTGGAGGACACTGAAAACTTCATTAACTTGTGGAGCTAAAGGAAGTTTTATTATTGTAACTACTCGTTCCGAAAGAGTTGCAAGAATCATGCAAACGCTTCCTCCACATCGCTTGGAAATCCTATCAAATGATGAATGTTGGTTTTTATTCAAGGAACATGCATTTGGCCAAGGGATTGAAGAGCATCAACACTTGATAGATATCGGTAAGCAGATTGCGAATAAGTGTAGAGGTGTACCTTTGGCTGCAAAGGCTCTAGGAAGCTTGATGTGCTTCAAAGAGGATGAAATCCAATGGTTGTCTGTGAGAGACAGTGAAATTTGGCGTCTACCAGAAAATGAAAATAACATTTTACCTGCATTGAGATTAAGTTATATCCATTTGCCTTCACATTTGAGGCAATGTTTTGCTTATTGCTCAATATTTCCGAAAGATCATGTAATGAGAAAAGAAGAACTGATTCATTTATGGATGGCAAATGGTTTTTTGGTTCACTTTAAAGTTGGAATGCAGTTGGAAGATATAGGAAATGAGATTTTCAATGATTTATTATTGAAATCTTTCGTCCAAGACATAGAGAAAGATAAGTATGGCAATATAGAGAAGTGCAAAATGCATGACTTGATGCATGACCTCGCATGTTCTGTTATGGCAAATGAATGTTTCATCATGGAGGATGACAAGGCCATGGAGACTATTCCCAAAGGCCTTCATCATTTGTCACTAGCTTTTGATTCCCATCTATCATCAACCACTCTCGAGTCTCTACCTAAGTCCCAACCATTCTTGCGTTCGTTTCTAAGACTGGGTGGACACCTTTCATTGCAATCCATCTCAAGTCTTAATTGCTTAAGAGTGTTAGATTTAAGTGAATCTTTTTCAAAGATTACAACACTGCCACTCTCAATATGCAACTTGAAACATCTGAGGTACCTCAACCTCTCTTTCACTCGTATCGCATTATTACCTGGGCCCATATGCAGTCTGAAAAATTTACAGATCTTGAAACTAAGATATTGCGAAAAGCTACAAAAGTTGCCCAAAGACATGAGCAAAATGAGTAGCCTCAGACACCTAGACATCTATGGGTGTTCATCATTAACTCACATGCCAAGTGGGATGGGCAATTAATTTGCCTCCAAACATTAAGCATGTTCATTGTGGGGACAACGAGTGGTTGTGATGGTATCAGTGAGCTGAAAGGACTAAACCTAAGAGGAGATCTACAGATAAAAGGGCTTGAGCATGTTAGAAATTCAATGGAAGCTAGAGACGCCAAAATGATAGAAAAGCGAAGTCTTTGCTCATTAAGTTTGAATTGGTCAAATACAGATGGTGGTGATGCTTACTCCCAAGAAAAAAGCAAAAACAACGGGGAAGAGGTGCTAGAAGGCCTCCAGCCTCATCCAAATACAAAATGGTTGTATATAAACGGGTACAGAGGTAATATCTTTCCGAGTTGGATGGGTGGTAATTCATCACTCCCAAATTTGGTTGAAATCGCACTTTACACATGTAAAAACATTGAACATCTCCCGCCACTTGGACAACTCCCCCTCCTTAAGGTTCTTGAGATATATGTGTGGGGGGTAAAAACTGTTGACACGTGGGCATATGAAATTGTGACACATGTCACATTCTTCGACTGACACGTGGCGTGCCTTAAAACTTGGAATTGGAAAAACTTCACTTGGAACCTCGGCACCTCGGGCAGCTACCACCTCAGGCACAAGTAGCTCGGGTACCTCGGTCACCTCGGGCACAATTATCTCGGAGCCCTCGGATACCTCGGGTATCTCGGGATCCTCGGGTCCTATGAGAATGTAACATCAGATACGTCGGGTACACGTACCTCGGACACCTCGGGTGCTAGGACAATGTAACCTCAGGTCCTCGGGTGACACTTAGGGGTTTTTGCCAAACTTGAAGCACAGAACAAACTGTTCCCAGTATCATTCTCGGGAAATTCAGAGATCTTAGGCACCTTATTCGGGATCCTCGGAAGTCTCGGATATGATATTCGGTAACCTCGGGAACCTCGGAATTACCTTTATACTTGAAGAATATTATTGAAAGGCACATGGTGAATTCTTATTGGTTCATATAAAATATCTACATAAATATCTAGCTTTGAATGCTATAAATAGCAACATTTGCTACAGTAAAGGAGGATGCAATCTTTGGGATTCAAACTTAATCATAGATTTTACTCAGAAGACTGACTTAAGCATCGGAGGCTCATTTGGTGGAATCCCACCACATTGAGTTATTTGCAGGATCATCCAGCGACCTCGGAATCTGCACTCGGACACCTCGAAACCTGACTTCGGATACCTCGGAATCTGATCTCGGATACCTCAAACACCTCGGAACCTGACTTTGGATACGTCGGAATCTGATCTCGGACACCTCGGAATCTGATCTCGGACACCTCGGAATCTGACCTCGGATCTCAAAATCTGTCTCGGGACCTCGGATCCAACAGCACGGAAAGGACATCAAGCCCGTGGAAAAAGCGTGTATTTTGAGGGTGTGTGGATTTATTTCCTACATCTTTTGACGCCGTCTGTGGGAATTCGAAGAAGACTTACGCGCTCTCCAAAGCTTGATTAATTCAGACAGATTCAGAATGCCTCCGCGGAGATTACCTGGAGCTTCTAAGGAAAAGGAAGTTGATGAGGACGTCAGAGCTCAGCTAGAGAATAGTGAGGCTGACGTCCCAGCCCAGACAAGTTTAGAGAAAATAGCTAAGATGCTAATGGCAGAGATGGCCGCCATGAGAGAAGACATGAAGTAGATCAGAAAAGAGAATGAAGCATTAAAATTATAAGCCTCGGAAGGCTATCAGAGGGATTCAAGCAAAACTTGTCATGAGGAAGAAGCAGGAAGGAAAGAATTAGAGATCAACTCCGACAGGAGAGAGTCACATGCACCCGGTCGTGAACCAGCGGAAAAGATGGAAAATCAGCCAGACCCTGATCGCTTAGTCACTGTGGAGAAAGTAACCGAGATGATCAAGAAAGACAGAGAGAGAAGGCCGGAACTGGGACAAAAGTCGGCAGCTGGAGCATCCAGGGAAGCCCTGAGGATGTTGAGATCTTCGCCATTTTCTAAAGGGATCCTAAGATTGGAAATCCCAAAGAAATTTGTACAGCCAAAATTTGAGATGTTCGACGGATCATCAGATCCAGTAGAACACATGTTACACTATAAACAGCTCATGGTACTCTGGGAGTCACCAGTTTATGATGGATTAAGATGTCGACTTTTTCCTGCAAGTCTGAAAGGCCCAGCCCTAACTTGGTTTCACAACCTTGGTCCCAACTCCATACAAATCTTTGAAGATTTGGAAGATGCATTCATACGGCATTATTATCACCCGAGAAAGCAAATGCTAAATGTAACATCTTTGTTAAGTGTCCGACAAACAGAGAATGAATCTCTGAGAGATTATCTTACTCGTTTCAAGAAAGATGTTACATTAGTAGATCAGATGGATTAGAAAATTGTCACATATGCACTACAGATTGGGGTTCTCGCAGGAAGTAGAGCTCACAAAACTCTGGTAATACGAAGTTTCTCCTAACTAGAAGACGCTTATCTAGTTATCGAGGAGCACATTCGAGTAGATGAATAAATTCGGGTCAGGAATGAGACCCAGAAGAGTCGAGTACAAGAAGTGAAAATTTCGGCAGGGAGGAGTAGTGAGAAACGAGGAGAAAAGAGGAGCAGTACCGAGTCCGTGAGAAAAGAACCGGAGGAGAAAAAGAAGCAATTCCAATATAGGGAATATACCCCCCTGACAGCATCTCTATCTGTAATTTTGGAAAGCATCAGGGGAAAATCCTTTTACAGACCCCCCAGAAGAACATATGAAGATAGACCAGAGAGACCATATTGTGCGTATCATAAGGCACGGGACCATGCCACTGATTGATGTTATGCGTTGCAGGGATTTATCCAAGACCTAGTTGATAGAGGAAAAATACCGCAATTCGTGGTCCAAACAGGGGTCAGAGAAGAAGTTGTCAAAGAACAACCAAAGAAAGCTCCATTGGATGAGGAGGGGCCACAAAAAACTATCATCCACATGATATATGGCGGACCATCAGAAACCAACAGCGCTCATCGGGATAAAGTCCGGCGAACCATGAGCATGCAAGAAGTAATGGAAGTCACAACAGAACCTAGACCAGTTGAGGGTTCATTGATGAAGGGGGTCGACCACAACAGGGCAGTTTGGTTTTCTGATAAAGACCTGGAGAAGGTTTCGGCACCGCATAATGATGCCTTGGTAATTTTCTTAGCAGTTGGAAATTTCTCGGTAAAAAGAATCCTCATCGATTGCAGAAGCTTAGTGGAGATTTTGTTCAAATCCGCATTCGATAATATGGGCATTAACTTAGCCGCACTGGAATCTTCAAGAGCAGCGATATATGGATTCAATGGGGCAGCCTTAGAACCTTTGGGAGAAATTGTCTTACCTGTGACAGCAGGACCAATCACAATAATGACAAGGTTCTTGGTGGTAGATGCCAGATCTTCATACAACATTATCTTTGGTAGAAGATGGACGCATAGCATGAAAGCGGTACCATCTACTTACTATCAGACAATCAGATTCTCTACTCCTCAGGGACTGTTTGAAATACACGAAGATCAGAGTGCAGCTCAGAAATGCCAAACAGCCATGACGAAGGGACTGTCAAACCCTAAAGAAAACCCTGAGGAAATTGGAACGTCTGATAAATAGCAATTACAGGTGATTTCGCTCAAGGGCGAGAGTGAGAAAAGAACAAGAACCATTGAAGAAGTAGAGCCAATAGAGCTCGGGCAGGAAGGAGAAAAGAAAATCACGTATGTTGGCGCTGGCTTGAGTCAAGAAGAAAGAGGATTGATAGTGAAATTCTTGAAAGAAAATGCTGACGTATTTGCCTAGTCAATGAAGGATATGCCAGGGATTGATCCAAGTATTGTGAGTCACCAACTGAACATAAAGCATGGGGCAGAATCAGTAAAGCAGAGATTAAGGCGCATCTCCCCAAAGGTGGCCCAGGCAGTCTCCAAGGAGGTCAATCGACTTTTAGAAGTCGGAATTATTGAAGAAATAAAATGCCCAGAGTGGATCGCCAACATAGTAGCAGTCCCAAAGAAGAATGGGAAGGTCCGAGTCTGCATTGACTTCACCGATTTGAACAAAGTTTGCCCTAAAGACAGTTACATCATGCCCCGGATAGACGAACTAATTGACAGGACAGCTGGATTTGAACTTCTGTCATTTATGGATGATTATTCAGGATACAATTAGATTTTGATGAACGAATCGGACAAAGAAAAAACCGCATTTTATACAGATCGAGGCACTTTCTGCTTCAAACGGATGCCCTTTGGCCTAAAAAATGCGGGTGCTACATACCAACGCCTGGTAGAGAATATGTTCAGGGATAAACTCAGAAAAACAATTGAGGTCTATATCGATGACATGCTAGTAAAAAGCAAGACTCGAGAAGATCACTTAGGGAATTTAGAATTAACCTTTCAAGTATTGAGAAAGTATAAAATAAAGCTAAATCCCAAGAAATGCACATTTGGAGTATCATCGGGCAAGTTCCTTGGACACCTTGTCACTTGGAGAGGTATAGAGGCCAATCCCGATCAAATCCGAGCTTTGCAAGGAATGCCATCTCCATGCAGCAAGAAACAAGTTCAGAAGTTAACTGGAATGATTGCAGCCTTGAATCGATTCATCTCTAAGTCCTCGGATCGATGTCAACCTTTATTCCAGTTACTGAAAAAGCACGCCAAATTCGAATGGAAGGATGAATGTGAGCGAGCTTTTTAGAATTTGAAAGAGTACCTCGGACAGCCTCCAATCTTATCAAAACCAGAAGTAGAAGAACCTTTGTTACTATATCTCTCAGTCTCGGAATTTGCAGTAAGCTCAGTACTAATCCAAGACAGAGACGGGGCAGAGAGGCCAGTCTACTTTCTCAGTAAAACACTATTAGATGCCGAAACTCGCTACAGTAGGATCGAAAAAGCAGGATTGGCTCTAATATTTTTAGCTCAGAGGTTAAGACCTTATTTCCAAGCCCACCCAATAATTGTTATTACAAACCTCCCTCTAAAGAACATTCTGACAAAATTTTAAAAAATCTGGTCGCATGAAAAAATGGGCAGTAGCTTTGGGTCAATACAACATCACTTACAGATCTAGAATAGCCGAGAAGGGATAGACTGTGGCAGATTTTCTGGCAAATTTTCCGATAGAAGATCCATTCTGGGAAGAAGAACCAGAACCCATTATAACTGAAGAAGAATCGGAAGGACCTTTAGATATATGGGATAAAAAGAGCGGATGGAGGCTCTTCGTTGATGGGTTAGGGCAGGAGTAGGTGCCATTTTGATTACACCCGATAACACAAGATTGGAACTAGCAATAAGACTTGGTTTTCCGGCCTCGAACAATGAAGCAGAATATGAAGAACTTCTGGCAGGATTGCAAATGGCTGAGAAACTAAAGATACAAGAACTAAAAGTCTTCAGCGACTCACAGCTAGTTGTAAATCAGGTAAACGGAGAATTCTCGAAAAAAAATGAACAGATGGCAAAATACATGGACGTAGCTTTACTGGCAATGGGAAGATTCAAAAATGTAAAACTGTTTCACATAAACTGGGGAGAGAATCGTCATGCAGACGCCTTGGCCTATGTAGCAGCGATGCTAGGAGAAACCGAGAGAAGGTCTATTTCAATAGAGTTTTTAGCCCCGAGCATACCATTCGTGGAAGAATGTTCTCAAGCAGAAGAAGATAATACTTGGATGACACCAATTATAAGATTTATAAGAGATGGAATCCGAGATCCAGACAAGAAAGTGGCAAGACAAATTGAAGAAAGAGCCAGGCGATATAGTTTACTTGGGGGCGAGCTATACCGAAAATCAGTAGGGGGACCATAGTTGAAATGTGTTACCCTTTCAGAAGCTCAGCAGATCATGGCCGAAATTCATGAAGGAGAATGTGGAAATCATTCAGGAGGAAGATCTTTAGCCCATAAAGCTTGGACTCAAGGATACTATTGGCCTTACATACAAGAGGATGCAAAGAAATATGCAAAGAAGTGAGAAAAATGCCAGAAACACGCACGAACAATCCATGCTCCTGCTGGAGAATTACACTCGGTAGTAAGCCCATGGCCATTTACACTATGGGGCCTTGACGTAGTTGGACCTCTTCCTATGGCCCTAGGAAAGAAACAATACATGTTAGTTGCTACCGATTATTTCACAAAATGAGTAGAAGCAGTAGCTTTACAACAAGTACGAGAAGAAGAAGTGAAAAAATTTTTGTGGGAAAGGATCGTCACCAGGTTTGGTCTCCCTTATGCTTTTATTTCAGATAACGGGGCACAATTTTGAGGCAGTAAAATCGCCTATTTTTGCAAAAAATTTGGGATAAAACAATTGTTCTCCGCTCCCATGTACCCCCAAGGTAATGGACAGGCTGAAGCAACCAACAAAGTGATTTTAGAAAACCTGAAGAAAAGACTTGAAAAAGCCAAAGGGAAATGGACAGAATTACTAGATGGTGTTTTATGGGCTTATCGGACTACGCCCAGAAGATCAACTGGAGATTCACCATTTGCCCTAGCATTTGGGATGGAGGCAGTTATACCAGCTGAAATGGTAGTAGCGACAACTCGTCACAAAGCTGTGGAAGAAGGTTCTGGATTCAAAACTTAAGTTTTCGATGTTGATATGGCAGAAGAATGAAGAGAGCAAGCTCGAGTCCGAATAGAAGATTATCATCGAAAACTAAGAAAATGGTATCAAAAGAAGGTCAAAGAAAGGAATTTCTAAGAAGGAGATCTAGTACTAAGAAAAGTATTCCAGAATACAAGAGAAGTAAATGCGGGAAAACTAGCAACCAATTGGGAAGAACCCTATATGATTCAAAAGGTTGGTCAAGCCGGAAGTTATCACCTGAAAATTATGGAAGGAAAGTATATAGAAAAACCCTGGAATGTAATGAATTTGAAGAAATTTTATCAATGAAATTTCAGTTACGACCAGATTGTAAATAAATTTTTTATCAGTAAAGATGAGATACTCTTGAAATTTGCCATTACGAAGTTTCAGTCCTCAGAAATGGACTCGAATTCAGATTGAAGTTTCCGATCCACTTCAGAAATGGAGTCGGATTCGGATCGAAGTCCCCGGTCCACTTCAGAAATGGAGTCGGATTCGGATTGAAGTACCGGTCCACTTCAGAAATGAAGTCGGATTTGGATTGAAGTACCGGTCCACTTCAGAAATGAAGTCGGATTCGGATTGAAGCTCCCGGTCCACTTCAGAAATGGAGTCGGATTCGGATTGAAGTTCTGGTCCACTTCAGAAATGGAGTCGGATTCAGATTGAAGTTCCGGTCCACTTTAGAAATGGAGTCGGAATTGGATTGAAGTTCCGGTCTTCAGAAATGGAGTCGGATTCGGATTGAGGTTCCCCGTTCACTTCAGAAATGGAGTCGGATTAGGATTGAAGTTCCAGTCTTCAGAAATGGAGTCGGATTCGGATTGAAATTCTTGGTCATCAAAATAAAGTCGCGTTCGGAGTGGTTATAATTATGAGCTTTGTTATTACTAAACAGTAAGTCGGATTCAGTTTTACTATGGGAAAAATAAATGGCAACGAAGCATTGTAACATTATATTTAAAGTTTAAAAAGATAAAATTCCAATAGGGGAAAGGTAGAAACTTACCTCCCCAAACTGAGTATCTTAATTACATAAAAAGTGCAAAAATCAAAGTGGATCATTTCTTCTCGGAGTCGGGTAATTCTCCCTCCTTAGGTTTTTTCTCGGCCTCCGATTCATCTTCGTCGGGAAGATCATATTTGTCTACTATTTCCTGTAGACGATCTCGCTCAGCACGTAGACGATCAACCCTTCTATGAATAGGGGCAAGTAGTTCTTGGACTTCATTTTGGTATTTAGCCGCGAGAGCAGCATCCAGAGTCTCTTTTTCAACTTCAAACTTGGCCTCCTTCTCGGCCATCATCTTCTCCAGAGCCCGACGCGCCGACTCGAATTCGGCCAAAGCCTGGCGAAGACGGGTAGCTTCGGCCTCGGATATTTTTGCAGCAGTTTGAGCTTTGCCCGCCTCGTCCTTGGCTTTGGAAACCTGACCTTGCAGGGTCCGATTTCGAGCTTGAGTGGCATGCAAATCATTCTCGGACGCTTTAAGCTTGTTATTCAGCTTAGCCACCAGCGAATGCACCGAGTTTATACTCTGCAACCGAATTACAAGCATGTTATACAGAGGATAAAAAAAATGTATATATGTACAGAAACAAACTTTAGAACTTACGGAGAAAGTTGACATATAGTATGAACCGAGAAAAGACTCTTCGTTTTGCCGATTATAATGTTCTATGTCAACAGGGAGTCGGATCTGCTCCACAATTGCTGAAGCCACCGATGCATTCTTTACGGCGCTATCGCCGAGAACAACAGATTTACCCGACTTCAGTACTGGTCGGGGCCGAAAGACATCCAAAGGTTTGGAAACAGGACCTTTATACTAGTGGACCTGTTCATGACGCCCTTCCTTCTGGGCCACTTTCCCAGCCTCATGCTGGGATCTATGATATTCGCTCAAAAGTGCTTATTTTAAGCAATTATCCTGTTAGCGTTATTACATTCTCCTACGTTAAAATACTCTATTTATCTACTTTTCTACGTAAGAGTCTCTTGTGTTGCGTAGAACACACTTTTCTGGACGAAATGGTATATTTGCATGCATTAAACACATTTTCGGAAGTCTAGACATGAAGTCATTCTGATAGAGTCTCATTACGTGCTTTCATTGTTACAGGAAACCCGATCGGACACACCTCGAGATATTCAGGCCAGTGATCGACTATAGAAGCTCATTAGCTTAAAGAACCAGCGAGAAGATGTGGACCGAGTACGAGTCGAGCCGGAGAATCGCATAGTCGGACCAAGAATCAAGAGAGCGGAACAGCCTAAATCCAAGCAGAGTGTGGACTGAGATGACTTACAGGAAACCCTGATTAGAAGATTAAGGACTTACGGGCCTATGATCAGTCAGCAAGAACCAAAATAAAGTGGAGACCGACCATATGGGTAGGAAAGTCCAAGGAAGCCGAAGACCAAAAATTGGACCAACGTGCGGGCCATGGTGTTGAAGCAAGTGGGTACACGGTATTAACCTCCTATGGAAGAAAGTTTGACCATTCACGGTGAACATTAGAAAAGTGGACTTGCACGGAAACCCGATCGGGCTATTCTCGAGACTTGCGGGCCCACAATCAACCTTCGGAGCCCACTATCAAAGCTTAAAGAGACCAATATTGCTTAGCCAAAGGAATGGGGATGTGACATGGCAAGTATGGATAACGGACGTCGAGAACGGGCCTCAAGCCTATTGCTTTAGATGGTTTCTACAGGTGTCGGACAATATCCACAGATTGAATGGTCCAGACTACAAAGGGTAGAAATGAACCGAGGTGATGGAATATTAACATTATGAATATGATACAT
Organism: Euptelea pleiosperma; assembly: GCA_035048495.1. Taxonomy (NCBI): domain Eukaryota; kingdom Viridiplantae; phylum Streptophyta; class Magnoliopsida; order Ranunculales; family Eupteleaceae; genus Euptelea; species Euptelea pleiosperma. The sequence goes on from CM068543.1 coordinate 40,339,556, forward strand.
GGGGGATATCCAAAAGAATTGGACGGTGGAGATATAGGTCTGACCTCAAGTGAAAGACTAGTGATTTACAATCACATGGACAACAAAAAGTTGCTAGACCACAAGAGTCTAACGGTGGAAATCTATGTACTTTGGGAGGTATGCGGCCTAGATAGGTGCAACATCCAATGGCTTGGATAAGAGCGGCACAAAACTACTATTACATGTTGATAAAAGAGTGGGTTCCGCTTAAAAGGAACATTAGCGAAGGTGGATCAACACAATTGCCATATTTAAAAGCATCAAATGGTAATCATACCGAAGATGAGCTAGTGGGTGCTTTGAGAAACAAGAAGGTGGACCCGTGGGTTTACTAAAGGAGTTGCTGAACCAGTTTCGCGAAATGGGATAATTGATGATTTAAAAGAGGCAAGTTTTGCTATAACAAAATGGATGGTGGATCATATATTTGAATGGCCAAGATGTGATCTTGGAAAGAAGAAAAGGTTTTTAGTCATGTATCAAGTGGCTGGACATGTGTGGAGTGGTACAACCTTATTGGATGTTGTTAAATGGAGGGGTGGTTAACAAAATAAGAAGAATTTTATACCGAAAGAGGCAGAGGACAAATAGTTGGTGAATGTATGGATTGCCATGCAATGTGACACATGGGATAGTTTCCCATGTAGGCAAGAGTTGCTGGACGTGAAAGACATATGAAGGAGATCATACATAATACTATAAGAGCATGGTGTTGTGGGAATGAAAAGGTGGGCCATCATAACCAATTTAGGAAACCACGTGAAGATCAAAGGAAGGTGGGGACTCATATGCTAGGTGGCAGATGGTCAAATGTGTGATGAATAATTGCTGTATGGTGGGAAACATAGAAAGTTGCTATTTAAGAAAAGAGGTGGATGATAGTGTTGGACGTCCAGCCCCAAAGGAGACTTGGACCGAATCCATCGAACCCTAAGGAATTATATATATATATTCTCTAAAGAAAAGGAGGGGGCGCTCACTACTTTTTCCAAGCCGTCTCCTCTTCACTCTCACCTCCAGCCGCTACCCACCTTGCTGGTTTGCCCACAGCCCTTCCACACATGGAACCTGCAATGCAGAAATCCTCCATAGCGATCTTCTTCTTCGCTTCTTCTCCTATAAGGCAGCACCGTCCTCCATGGCGGAACACTCCACAACCTGCTACTACACTCCAAGTCGCAGGTGGCTCCATCACCATCTCCACCATTGAAACCGGCGTGGTCTGCATCATCATCTCTAGAGCACCACCATCCAGCGTGCCGCCCTCTCCCTTTCTCAAGACCGTCCTCCAAAACCAGAAGAAAACAAAAAAAAAAAGAAAAAAAAAAGAAAAGGAGGATAGAAGAAGAGGAAGGAGAACGGGAGACTGCCCCTACCCATCTCCATAACGCCACACTCCACTTCTTGGTTGCAGCAGACCACCATCACCATTACAGGCCCCATCACCACCTGCTGTGCTTCTCTAAGGGCAACCACCTATTACCACCCACAACTCCATCATCTCCACCACTACACTACCGCCATCACCATTAGATCAGTCCTGCCCCTCCAATCATCTCTACCGGACTGGTGCATCCTCACCGGCGTGCTCCTCCTCCCTCAATGGTTTCCATGACCGTTGTCATCACATGGATGTGATCCCCTTACGAACCAGCAACCCCTGTTGAGAGGAGTAGCAACGACCTTGCTGCCTCTATTCTTATGGGATGCACATCCTTGCAGGATATCTCCATCATGCCGTTATCTCCCTTGATCTCTAGCAATCGGACTGCACATGGACAGCAACCACGTTGCTCCTCTTCATATCACAACCGTGCTCTTTTGCTTGGCCGACCCTCACTTGGCCCATCAATGGCCGATCCTTGGCCAAACAAGCACGGCAAATCTCCGACAATCTCTGGTATGATCCTCATATGAGGTTAGGTCAATTTTTCATCTTCCTCTCTCTAGTCAAATCCCCAGGCTGATCGCCTTTTTGCACCACTGACTCCGTTCGGTGAATGCAAGAGGGTGAGTTTTTCTCTCACCTCTACCTTGTCGGCCGGTAAACGACCGAGGTGTGAAAATTTTCTCTCTACCTTCTTCCTCTCTCTCTAAAATCTCTTTTTACATGCTTTCTTACATGCTTTCTAGAATAGATTTACCGCTTTATTTATTTCTGTCATTTATTTCATGTAAGCAACAGTTTAATTAATGCAATTTGAGTTTGATGATTTTAGTCTTCTCTGGATCTCTTGGATGTGTTTTAAATCGACTCGCCCTTCTCACCTCTTCCATCATTCTCCTTTTTCTCTTGTATATTATCTATCATTTTATGTTCTTATTCGCGCTAATTCGACTAATCCCGAGTGCGGATCGACATCCGACATGAGCCACTGTGCAAAATTGCTCATTCTACAGGTTAAAAGTCTCGGATTAATTAAAAATGTGTTGAAGTTAGGGTTTCCGTAACCAATGACGCGGAAAAATCCTACTTTCAATCTAGAAGGCTGATCTTGTGACTTTTCAGACTCAGGGACCCGAGGCACCGACTCAGGAACATCTGCACCCGGAAGAATAATAATGGGAGGTGCAGCGTTCAGAGGTGCCTCATCATTTCCGGTAGCCGGGGCGCTTTGGCTAGATTGACCAGCTTCCCTACTCTTCGTAGCAGGCTTCTTAGCAACACAGGGCAAACCCTGCCCAGAACTCTTCCTTTTTTGACAAATAGGGGAGTCGGCTCCAACATCCAGAAGAGCTCGACTCAGAAGAAAGACTAACCGAACTCAAATCGGATGAGATAGGAATATAATAAGAAATTGGATCAACGTCAACTACCTCGGACTCCGTGGCTTCAGAGTTGGCACCAACAGGGGTATCCCAAGATGAGACCTGAGGTTTTAACCTCTTAGCTTTTCTCTTCGATTGACAAGATTCGGCTGGATCAGTAGAGAATCTGAGAGGAAGTTTTCGAAGAAACTCTTCTTCGGGTATGGTCTGGCTCAATTCCTCGGACGTCGGATCGACACAAGTCCGAGAATATCCAAGAGCGTTGAGACCAACTAAACGTTGGTACACAAGAGAAGGAAGTCGGCGCAAGTTGAAGCAAAGTGGAAGCGTATCCTCGGGAAAAGCAAAAGAACTATCTATATTCACATCTGCAGAACAGTATGAAGAAATTAAAGATTGCGCTGAAACAAAAAAAAATGGTGATTTATTTTTAAAAATTAGAACCCGGGTACCTTCAAAATTAAAACTTTTATACAAGAGACCTGTGGCGTCATCCTCGGATCCTCTCTCCCAATCCCCTAATAGGAACATAGGGTAACATTGTCACGATTTATCATAATCCTAGATCCTCTCTAGGATCTGGAGTCTTCGGGTCCGGGTTGCCAAGAAGTAGAAAGTTATATCTGAATTCTCCCCCCGCTCCTTGGGAACCTTTTTAAGGAAATGTTGTCAGCGAACATCCTCAAGGGAAGGACCTCGGCCCCATATGTCCCTGATATGCTCAAAGGAACGTACCATACGCCAAAAATTGGCATTTACCTGCCCCAGAGCAACTTTATAGAAATTTAGTAGCTCTCGGGCAAAGAGAGTAAGCGGAAGGGGAATACCCGAGAGAAGTTGTCCGACTGTTAAACATGTTACATTCGGATTCGGCAGGGAATGATGGGAATAGAGAAGAGAGTTTGGCACGTGCTCAAGTTCAATTGACTCGGGTATATGGTACTTAGCTCGGATCTCATCTAGATCAGGACGAGGCCAAGTTTGGGGATCAGCGTGCTTTAAAACGGATTTTAATGATTCTTTGGGCATTTTTTAGGAGACCTCAGGAGGCAAAATGACATCGAATTTACTATAAACGAAGCTTACCTACGAGAGCCGAGAGCTCCGAAAAGTATTAAACAATAGAGCCGAGAATACCGATGATTGAAGCTGAGAGGACCGAGAAAGGGATCTAAAAGTGCCGAGATATCTGAAGAAAGGGTGCCGAGAGTGCCGAGGTTGCCGAGAAAGAGAGATTACAAAACTGTCTGAAATTCAAAGGGGAGCAACCTATTTATACCTGCAGACGTAATGATTACACTGACATGAAATCAGTACAGACCAATAGCAGGCCGACACGTGGCAAACATTAAATGCTGTGCAGAGGAGCGGAAGAGACGCAGAGATACCACACGCGTCAATATCTTGGGGCTGACACGTGTCTTTTCACATGCGGTACACACGTGCGGGTGGCACGTGTCATCTCCAAGACGGGCGATTGTGGGGGGTAAAAATTATTGACACGTGGGCATATGAAATTGTGACACATGTCACATTCTTCGACTGACACGTGGCGTGCCTTAAAACTTGGAATCGGAAAAACTTCACTTGGAACCTCGGCACCTCGGGCAGCTACCACCTCAGGCACAAGTAGCTCGAGTACCTCGGACACCTCGGGCACAATTATCTCGGAGCCCTCGGATACCTCGGGTATCTCGGGATCCTCGGGTCCTATGAGAATGTAACCTCGGATACGTCGGGTACACATACCTCGGACACCTCGGGTGCTAGGACAATGTAACCTCGGGTCCTCGGGTGACACTTATGGGTTTTTGCCAAACTTGAAGCACAGAACAAACTGATCCCAGTATCATTCTCGGGAAATTTAGAGATCTTAGGCACCTTATTCGGGATCCTCGGAAGTCTCAAATATGATATTCGGTAACCTCGGGAACCTCGAAATTACCTTTATACTTGAAGAATATTATTGAAAGGCACATGGTGAATTCTTATTGGTTCATATAAAATATCTACATAAATATCTAGCTTTGAATGCTATAAATAGCAACATTTGCTACAGTAAAGGAGGATGCAATCTTTGGGATTAAAACTTGATCATAGATTTTACTCAGAAGATTGACTTAAGCATCGGAGGCTCATTTAGTGGAATCCCACCACATTGGAGATATGGTCCTTGAAAGAGACAGGAAGAGAAGTATCACTCCCTTGCCATCTTAGAAAGTTGATCATTAAAGATTGTCCCTGCTTGATGCCAACATTCCTATTGCCATCGTCTGTGGAATATCTAGAAGTAAGGGATTGCAACGAACCCCTACTCCCCTGTCATCTTTCTTACCTTGAAATATCATTTTTCAAGGAGTTAATGTCTTTTCCACAAGGGATGCTACGAAACCTTACTGCTCTGCAATCTTTGAAAATTGAAGACTGCCCCAAGCTTAATACTTTGCCTATGGAACTGGAAAATCTCACCGCACTAACATCGTTGAGATTACGAAACCTCACTTCTCTCGAATCCTTTTTAATTTATCCCTGTGAGGGTCAAAGGTCTTTGCCAGAGATGGGGATCCAAGGGTTGAGCTCTCTCGTATATTTGTGCATTGAATCTTGTGATAGTTTAACATCTCTGTCTGAGGGGTTGCGATGTTTAACAGCCCTTGAGAATTTGGAGATTACTAACTTGCCTAAGCTGACGTCTTTGCCGGAGTGTCTTGGCAATCTCACATCGCTTCAGAATTTGAAGATTTGCGGCTTGCCCAAGTTGACGTCGTTGCCGGAGTGGCTTGGCAATCTCACATCCCTTCAGAATTTGGACATTTATAGCTTGCCTGAGTTGACTTCTTTACCGGAGTGTCTTGGCAATCTCACATCGCTTCAGACTTTGTGGATTTGGAAATGCAAGAATCTAACATCCTTGCCGGAAGGGCTTCAACAACTCACCGCCCTCCAAACTCTAAGCATTAACAAATGCCCTCATCTTGAGAGACGATGTGAGGATAGGGGTGAGGACTGGCACAAGATTGCCCACATTCCATACCTCATCATCATACCCAAATCGTCAGCGAAATCATCAACATCAACAAGAGAAAGAGAAAGGCGTGGATGGAGTGGTGGTCTCCTGGAGTTGAAGAGGAGGTGCATCAACATCAACAATACTACTCTCCCATGCTTTTCCTCGTCTTCCGCTCTATGATCATAATTTGATGGTGCGTATGATCTTAAACATTTCAGACTTTTCTTTCTTTCTCTTCTTGCATACCCTTTAAATAGAAAAATGATCACACGGTCTGGGGTTCATGGACGCTATGACGGTGCACAATAGTGTCGCATTGGCAAAAATTGTTCAAAGTTTATATAATTAATTTTTAAAATAAATCTAGGACTTTACCAATGACAAAACGACACCACTATGTGTCAAGACAAAGTTCATGCACCCCGAACCATGTGATGAGCCATGTGCTCCTTATGGGTGTATGAGCCATGTGGCACTCTCAGAGACTACTAACAATAGATCACCAATCAAGATGATTTTGTTGCATAGGTCCAATTAAGGGATGGGCCGAACATTCAATGAATCTGAAAAAACATGATGTGCCACGTGGAAGTTTTGGGGTGGATATCAACTTTTTTTCCGAAATTACAAAACCAATGTTGTTAGACTAGAAGACTCTCTCAAGTGCCAACATGTCATGATGTATTAGCAGTTAGCGGAATATTAATGCAAGGGGAAAATAACGTCTATACATAATGGAGATGGCCAGGACCCTGCCTCCGGAAGCAGAGGTTCGGAGTTCGAATCTCCTTGGGCGACCATACGCCGTGGGATTTATCTCAGTACACCTGGTATGTGTGGAAGGGGTGATATGTGTGCCCCACGGGATTATTTGTCGGGTGCTTTAAGAAGCCCGGATGCATGTGGTTTCAGGAAAAAAAAGAATAAAAAATAACATTAGAAGTATGCACTGCACATACGGGCAAAATGTACGGAGACGAACCATTTGATTATCAATAGGAGTAAATGTTGCACATGATCTGCAGCTAAGTGGAGGGTGAGGCCGAAGCAATCGTGGACTACATGACGGACTACATGCTACCATGGTGCATCTCTACCTAGTTACAGCTTTTTCCTCTGATTTTTTTTTTTCAAATTTAAAGTTGCCGAGCAATTTGGTGAATAAGTGCTCACTCCTCGCACAGGTAGTGAGACTTAATTTAATATATAAACATCCCAAAAATGCCATGTTGCACATTTTTCCTAGCCCAGTGATGAACAACCTGATTAATTAGTGATTTCCAGTCGTTGATTTTGAGCATTTTTCATCATAGGCCATTTTGCCCATTTAGCCCATGATTGAAAATAGCTCAAATCCAATGGATAACAATAACCAAAATCAGGCAATGATGTGCCAAATATTCGTGGGGTCTGTTCTATGGGGCATTTCTGTGCATGTTAGTTCAGTTAGTCCAGAAACTCCAAATCATTGAATGGTCTTCAAGAATTGCTGTGGGTTCATCCAATGATCATAGCGCGGTTTGGACCTAGCTCTAGACGCTTTGATAGTCTCTGAGACTTGTGGTGTGAATCTCGAGGACCATTTGCAGTCTAGACCTAAGGTCGACTATCGTCCCTAGGGTTGTCATCCCTAAGTCATACACCACTCAAATCCCTAGGAACATCCAGCATATCTGATTGAGGACGATTCTATCAATTTCCTTGAATTTATTATTATTAGATTTTTAACACTTTCTAAGGCGTTCTTATAGCCATCGAATGCAACCATTTTCTTAGTACTAAAACCAGCGGCTATGCGGTCAATGGGCCCATAATATATTTTGGTATTGTGCACCTTATAAAATATATTATTAGATCAACATAATAGATACAAATGGAAACATTTCAACCATTCTTCATTCTTCACTTAAAACCCACAAACTTTTCTAAATACTTCAAATTTTCCATTTCCCTTGTTACATCATGACCAATAATATATTGTGATTTTGAGCAGGTGCATTCAATCAAGTTTTAGTAAGAAATCATTCATAAGGTATAAATGCATCAAATCTATGGATCTATGAAGCATTTATACAAGAATTTTGCTTGGATTATTACATTTTTTTGTAAAAATTTTTGAAATTTGGGAAAAATTTCAATTTCGTTGATTTTCATCCAAAACATTTATGTTTGGAGATGAATCAATTATTATAAGTTTGTAACTGGTGGCGTTTGGTAAAACTTTTTTTCAATGCTTATGTCTGAAAAAGACAATTTTCAGTGGTTTTTGCAAAATTAAACTGTTTGGTAAAAAAAAATAATTCAGTGCTTATTCTCTGAAACTCACTTAAAATCGGACTTTTTTTTAAGTCATCACGAGGTGACTTTTTCGTTTCAGTGGAAATCCACTTAACACGGTAAGTGAAGTTTTGTCACTAAAATGCCTATTGTACCCCCATCTAAATTTTATAATACCTATTTTACCCTCTCTACAATCAAAACCCATTCGACTTCCTCATTCATCTCCTCTCAAACCTTAGATACTTGCATCTCTTTCTCCGGCATCCCATCTCCATCCACCACCACCGTGATCCACCATCGACATCCACTACCACCGTGAGCTACCTCATCGTCTGGGGTCAATATATAAATTAGAAGTCTTGGAATGGGATGATTTTTGGTGAGGATGGTCTCTATGGTGAAGTGATCACCCTCACAAAATTTCAGATCGTTCTGATGTTCATAACATTGTTTACGAATTGAAGAATTATGGACTGTATTTTTTACCATTAACTTGAAACCCACATTTGATGGTGTTAGAAATTTCAGAATGGGCTGATTTTATGTAGGGGGGTATACACCAAAAATCAGCCATTGATTTATCTTCCATGTGGGTACACCAAAATTGTGTGTGAAATATGTGTGAGCTGAAATAACCAAGCCTCATGTAACCGACATGGAAAATAAATCATTGGCTAATTTAAGGTGAGGATGATAGCCTCATCATATAGATCTCCTCATCATAATCATCATCACAAAAAAAATGTGGATTAAAGCCTTTTGATTTCCATTATGATAATTAAAACCTATTGATTTCTATTGAATTTTTTTTATCAAACTTCGATCCTAGCCCTCTCAAAAACACTAGCACAGAGCCATGAATGTTTGGCCCACCCCTAAGAAGACCCACATACTAATAATCAATATGATTGATGGTTTCAAGCCATTGGATGTGAGTGTTTTTCATGGGGTGATTTCTAACTAATAAGAGTATTAGAAGATCTACATGATATAATTTTGTAAGTCCTCTTCTTAGTTTTTTTTATGTGGTGCTTTTATTCTTACTTTTTGAAGATTATCAATATAGATTTTTGATTTCGTAGGTGACATTTAAGGATACTGATGCAGCAATATGGGTTTTTGACAATTGTAAAATCAATGTGATATCCATATGCAGCAATATGAGCTTTTTTTTTAAGTTATGGTATATGCTAAACTTTACAGTCTGAATTTTTTTTATGGTTTGTTTCATTAGTATTTTTGATCTATTAGTGTTAATTTGCATGATTTGGGAACTTGCTTGAATTTGGGAATATTCTATTGTTGCCACGCTGCATTATGCCGAGATTAGTTCTCTTTTTTATTAGCTATATGACTGCAAAATCATATTATTAAATATAAAGAGAAATGTTTTCACTGGATGGATGTATTACCTTGTTGAACAAGAGCACATTGCAGTCATTAAATCGGCCCATACTCGGCCATAATGTTTAATTTTTAGTCTCCAGTCTACCTCAACAAAAATAAGCAACAATATTGCTTAATTTTTATAATAGGATTGTGTGAGCGTGTTGGATGGAACACATGTTACTGCAACGGTGCCAGTTGAAGATCAATCCAAGTTCTGTGGTAGAAAAACTAGAATCATGCAAATTATCCTAACAGCATGTTGTTTCGACGTTTGGGCATTATTGTTGTGTGAATCATTTTACATATATAAAACACAATTCAAGTGAAAGGATTGATCTTTTGGCTTCTTTAGAGCTAATCAAAAATCTTTTTTGGCCTAGTGAATTTTGGAGGCTCCTAACTTAATGATGTGGAAGAAGTGATTAATGATGCGTTTGCTATCCACGTGGCGGTAAGACTTTAGATCTTGAAGATATCTTCTTTGGAGATCATTGGCAAAGGTATTTGTAGAACCCAATATCATGAGAACTTTGGTCTTCCTACAATGGGAACCTAATCATTGATCTTAGACTTTGTTCTTTTGCAGTGATTCTACCACACTACAAAAATGAAAAAATAGAAGAATTAGAAGGCAATTTTGAGCGAGAATTTATTTTTCATCGCCATGTTGATTACTTCTTGTGATTACCATGGTTTAAAAAATGGCCGTTATAACAGTTATAACGGATTCGGACGTCCCTGTTACATTATGTACCGTTATAATGCTTTAAAAATAACGACTTTATTTTCGTTAGAATGACAGTTACTTTCCACTATTTTTCCGTTATAACGACTGTTATTTTCTGGGAAATTTTGTCAAAAAAATGGCCCTTATTTTCGATTTTGAAATTTGAAATCAAATCTTGAATTTCAGCACCATTATTTCCGTTTTCTGTTATTTTCCATTTTTACCCCAGTGTTACAATTCGTTGTAACGGCCATTATAACGGAAAAAATGGTAACGCCCCTAGTTCGTTATACTGTTATAATAGCCCCTTTTAAACCTTGGTCGTTACTCTTCAGTTTTATGTTGAGGTCTATCCAGTAGAGGTACTCAAATTGGAGTGATCGATTTCTAGACTTTTTCATATATATAACCATGCCCAAAATACCACATGTACATTTTTCCTAGCCCACTATGAACAACCTGATTGATGATTGCTAGTTGTTGGTTTTGAGCATTTTTCGTCATGGGCCATGAAGCCCATGATTCAAGAAAGCTCAAATCCAATGGGTAGCAATCACCAACCAGTCTGATCTTTGCCGTGTAAGGTCCAACAAGGAGCTTGCAAAATATTCATCGGGTCGGTGGATCTTACGTGGCATTTTCTGTGCATGTCTAGTTAGTCCAGATCCAACGGATGGTCTTCCAAAATTGTTGTGTTAATCCACTGAACATATATAGTAGTTTGGAACTTAGGACCTAGCTCTAGACACTTTAATTGTCTCCGCGGCTTGTGGCGTGAATCTCGAGGACCATCTGCAGTTTGGACCTAAGGACGACTATCATCTCTATTGGTCGTCATCCCTAAGTCGAGGTTGCTGCTGATCCTTGGATCTACACCAATCAAATCCTGAGGAACATGCAGCATATCTGATTGAGCAGGGCAATTCGATCAATTTCCTTAAAATATTAAGGATGATATTACTATCATCCATAGGTGGCTGTCGTCCATTAGCCATCCTTAATCCAGACCAGACTATTTGTCCTTGGGAATTGCACCGACAAATCTTGAAGACTAGTTGACCATTCAGCATAGGGCAAAAATACGGTAGGGAAGTATAGTTAAGGGTTGTTATTTGAAATTCGGTTAAAATTTTAACAAAGAATAAAAGGTCGGGCTCAAGGGACCCCATTTTTGACCCCATCTTGGCGTACCCCCACGTAGAAGATGAATCAATGGCTGATTTTTGGTGGGTCCCTTGAGCCCAACCCAAGAATAAAATAATATCATAAAAAGTAATTAAAAATTCTTCACATTTAAAATGACTTTTTAGTAGTTTGGGATAATTTGTGTAATTCGGGCCCTCATAAAATATGCAATTATTTAAAAGAGTATTTTTTAAAAGTTCAGCCACACACACACACACACACACATATATATATATATGGGTCAGGATCGGGGGACAACTATTTCATACAACGTTTTTGACAACAAAAATTGTCACGGACCAATTTATAAATTAGAAGTATTGGAATGGGATGATTTTTGGCAAGGACGGTCTCTATGGTGAGGAGATCATCCTCACAAAAATTCAAATCATTCTGATATTCATAGACTGGTTTACAAGTTGAAGAATTATGGACTGTTTATTTTTATTGGCGAACTTACTATGGTTTGGACCAGGTGGCTAAAGCTAAACCAAGTTAGGTGCAACTTGTTGTTAAATTGCTTTATTATTTTATTTTTTAATTATTGAATTAGGAAGTTGGCCTACTAAACCATGTTGGCTAAAAAATAAGTTGGCAGGCATTGAATTGAATATGCTAAAATCACAGTATTATTGTCCTAGGTGATGTTTTAGTAACGTTGTCCATACGTTCACAACAATGGATGCTTTTTGAAATTTGTGTGATGGTCTTTGAGATGCGTGTGAAAAGAATACAACAAACATACGGTAAAGAAATCACACTGACAAATCTCGAAGACTTGTGGCTGGCCACCATTGGTCTGGACCATAGTTAGCAATTCAGCATACAACAAACATACAGTAAAGAAAAATGCCGATGCGATATTATTTTCTTATTTTTAAGAATCATGATGACCGTCAGCCATAGGGACAAAGGCGATAAAAGATGATGCTACATTGCTACCAATATCTATTGAAAAAATTGGACTCCCAATGACATTTCTCTCAACTAAACCTAATGTTTGATACTTACAACTCACAAATGAAATAACACCGGTTCGTTCTCTTTAATCCAATATACCTAGAATGGGGGTTGATTAGGTATTTAAAAATTAATTATACCTATACAGTTTTAATGGTCTATGGTAGGGGAACAAAATCACATGCCTTAGTTGTTTAATAAAAGATTATTACAACCGACTTAAATCGAATATACCTCCATGATTATTTTTTTTTTGTCATTTGGTCTAATCAAGATAGATAGCGGAATACAAATAAACAATCACACAAGACAAGAGATTTTTACGTGAAAACCTTAGCCAAGGAAAAACCACGAGACCACGTCCAGACGGAAAGTATAACTAACTGAAAAGTTAAACGAAACAAAGGTTACCTACGCAGCACCGTTGCAAATACAGCTTCCAACTTTAGCCAAGGCCTACTGCTGATGCGTCCAAGTCCTCTAAATCAAAGCTACGAATCCACGCGCGCCCTTCCAGCCAAGAAGCCTTGTCCGCTTGTTCAGTTTGGTACACCCCAAACCTACCGTCGATCAGTTGCTCTTATCTTTGTATGGAATATTTTCATATTCAATTTGACAAAGATTTCGTTTAACATAAAAACATTCTTGTAACCGTTCCTATGAGTACAAGTATAGTGCGGAGATGTCGTGGTACGCATACTTCGCCAACTACGTGAAGACTAAAAGACAAAGACAGCAAGAATCAAGGTTGACGACAGGAGTCATTTGAGTAACTACCGATTTATCAGTTAACGATCGTGTACACTCGATTAAGAAGGTAAGTGACTTAGTGGCTATAGGAGTTGGTTAAAATGAACAAAATATAATGGTCAAACTTAGTCATTGGACTGACCCGAGTCTAAGTCAATAAAATTGACTAATGGGATAGTCCAATCGATTGGACACTTATCCTCAATCGATTGGACATAGACCAATCGATTGGAGACTCTGTATAATCAATTGGAAACTCTGAGGCAGAAACTTATTTCAGCCCAATCGATTGGAGATTCTGTGAAATTGATTGGAGTCTTCGAGACTGAAACTTATCTGAGTCAAATCGATTGGAGTCTTCTGGACAGAAACTTATCCGAGTCAAATCGATTGGAGACTCTGTGAAATCGATTGGAGCCTTCGAGACAGAAACTTTTCTGAGTCAAATCGATTGGAGAACCCTGTTTAATTGATTGGTACCTTCAGAATAGAAATCTTATTGAGCCCAATCGATTGGACACTTATCCCCAATCGATTGGACATGGCTTGGACCATGCACAGAATTGGTCTTTCTCAGATTCAAAATTCATGGTTCCATTATCCCACGTTCTGCACAACTCAGGGTCTTGAAATTCTATAAATATAACCCTTCTATGTCTTCTCTAAACACACACAGAAACACAAAGTGACTCAATCTTCAAGAGAGAGAAGAAAATGTTTTATTTATTAGAGTGTCAATTCGAAGAGCAAGAAGCTTGTTTTCCATTCACATCTTGTGAGCTTGTTCTCTTCTTGATCATAGCCAAGAGTTTGATCCTTTTCTCAGCTTAAGTCTTTCACTTCTATATTCGACCTAGTAGCCTGAGTGTACCAGTGTGACTTAACACCATTTGAGCAACTTAGGGTTCAGGGTGTACTGAATCCTTCACCTTCTGCAAAGGCGAGAGTGTTGAGAATTAAGATCGAAAGAGCCGATCAATGGTAGGCCAGTTTGGGGTGTACCAAACTGAACAAGCTTCTTGACTGGAAGGGCGTGCATGGATTCGTAGCGTTGATTCAGAGGATGTGGATGCATCGACAGTAGGTTTTGGCTAAGGTTGGAAGCTGTATTTGCAACGGTGCTACATAGGTAACCTTTGTTTCATTTAACTTTTCAGTTAGTGATACTTTCCATCTGGACGTGGTCCCGTGGTTTATCTTGGCTAAGGTTTCCACATAAAAATCTCTTGTCTTGTGTGATTGTTTGTTTGTATTCCGCAATCTATTCTGATTACATCAAATGACGAAAAGAAAATATACCACGAAGGTATATTCGATTTGAGTCAGTTGTGATAATCTTTTATCAAACAACTAAGGCATGCAATTTTATTCCCTTACCATAGACCAATAAAACTATGTAGGTATAATAATTTTAAATACCTAATAAACCCCCATTTCTAGGTATGTTGAGTTAAAGAGAACAGACCGGTGAAATTTCAATTGGTATCAGAGCGAGTATTTCTAGTTAAGGTTTAATCACCTGAATTTAGATTCTTGAGAAACCAGTTCATTTTCATTAATTTATCAAAATGCAAAGAGAATGTGGAAATACATCCAGACCTTCATTGTTTGATGGGGAAGATTATGCCTATTGGAAGGCTAAGATGAGTGCTTTTCTAAAGTCCATTGATGAAAGAGTCTGGATGTCTGTAGTGGATGGTTGGTCACCACTCACAATGGAAGTAGGAGATAAAACCATTCTTAAACCTAAAAACGACTGGACCAAAGAGGACATAGATTGTTGTTGTCTTAATAGCAAAGGGCTAAATGCTATTTTTAATGCAGTTGATAAGAATCTCTACTTGTTCATTGGCTAAAGAAGCATCGGACATTCTTAGAGTCACACATGAAGGAACGCCAGCTGTTAAGATCTCCAAACTTCAAATGCTGACCTCTAAGTTCGAATCCATGAGAATGGAGGAGAATGATACTTTCACTGAGTTCTATGCCCAACTTAGTGATATTGTGAACTCTGCAAACAACTTGGGTGAGGTCATTCCTGAATCCAAAGTTCAAAAAATTTTGACATCTTTACCTGATAGATTTTAGGCTAAGGTCACTGCTATTGAGGAGAGCAAAGATGTTTACTCTCTCAAAGTTGATGAGCTGGTTGGGTCTCTACAAACTTATGAGATGAATTTGAGACAGCCGAAAAAATCAAAAGGTATTGCCCTTAAAGTTTCTGAAGGTCAAGATTCTGAGTCGGATGTTGACTTTGAAGTGGAAATGGCATTATTCGTGAAAAAATTCAAAATGCTTTTTCGTTCTAAAAATGATAGATTTAATAATAATAAAACGTTTGATAAAACTATGGAACATGCCAGACCTCATGAGAGAGGTAGCAGAAGTGACAGAAACCCTAGGAAAAGCTACTCAAGCGAACCCCAAAGTTTCAAATGTAAGGGTTTTGGTCACTTTGCTAATGTGTGCCCAAACAAAGAAGAATACAAGGACAAGGCAAAAGCGTTCAATGCCACATGGGATGAAGAATCAGAAGAGCATTCTGATAATTCAGAGAGCAATGAAAAGACTAATAAGTATACAGCTTTTGTTGTTCGTTTCAATAGTCCATATGGATCTCATGGAGATTCCAAGAAAAGTGATGATGAGAGTTCGGAAGACTCTTACAATGGGGACTCGGATAACTCGAAAGTTGGTGTGAAAGAACTGTACGAGGAATTGATAAAATTCATTAAGGCCAACAAAGTGTTATCTGACAGAGTTAGAAGTCTTGACTCTGAAAATGCAGTCTTATTAATGGACACTGAAAAATTAAAAGTGTTGATTACTGATTTAGAGCAAGAGAATGAGTCTCTGCTGAAAAGGAACAAGTCACTGGAATGTGAATTCCAAACTTGCATGACACGTAAGGAATCCCTAGAAAATGAGGTTCTCAAATCAAAGAGGGATGTGTCTGAATTCTCATCCAGCTCTACAAAGCTTGATGAGATTCTTCGTGTGGAAAAAGTCTATGGAGACAAACAGGCCAGGTTTGGGTTACAAAAATAATCAAGAAAAATGGTCTTCCTCCAAGATGATTTTTGTTAAGGCACAAGTTATTCCCACTCAAATCAATGACCCAATCAAAATTGACAAAAGTAAACGTCAGTGCAAGTATTGCAAAAATATGGGTCATGTGATTAGAGACTGTCACAAGTTGAGAAGAGGACATCTAAATCCTTTAGAAAAAGTGGTGAATACCACTCAGAATGTGAAAAGTCAGAGATTTCCTATGAAGACACATTATGAGATAAATGATTTGGATGTGCTATCTAGGAAAATGAAAGACCTACTGGAAAGGTCTAGAGAATTAATCAAGGAAATTCTTTCCCTTGAGAAATTTAGACAACCTCAGAGTTCTGTAACTCAAAAGAGGAGAGATCCTAAGAGAATTGATCTGTCCACCAAAATCACATCTGTGTGGGTTAAGAAAGATTCTCTGAAGGAGAAATGTTCGACAATGTCCTATTTCTGAGCAATGTGCTCTCTATCCCCTCGTGTTCTCCATTCTTATTTTTGAGGAATTTTTTTTTTATTTTGCTTCGTTTCGAAGAATAAAAATTAAAAATATTTCAGAAAATCAAAAGATCAATTGTTCAAAAGAATGTTAAAATTATTAGTTGATTATACAATTTTGATGAGTAGTAATTTCTAAGAACATTCAAAGAAAAAGAACTTAACTGTTAGTAAAATTTTGCTAATCTGTGTATTATATCTTTTAATTATTATGATTGGTCAATTTTTACTAGTGTGCATTAGAAGATTATTGGAACAGTATATCTCATATTCACACGCACACTGATTATTTCTATGGGAATGGATTTGATAGAAGTGAGAAATCTTGTATTATTGGAATTAGGAATAAACCTCTACTGATTATAAATTCAAATTAGTAGTGTTCTACCTTCAGTTGATTTTGAAACTACACTATAGTCGACTGTTGGCTTCCCAATGAGAGTTATTATTCTAAGAAAATAGCTACCTCCACTAAAATTAGAGTGAATGTCATCTGTATGGCCCTGGTTGAAATTGAAATCTGATTCTCATTGCTACAGAAAAGGGCTACCTACATGGAGATATATTCAAAGTAAATAAAAAAGGTGTAAAAGACAGCCAATTTGCTAAAAAAATTCTTATCCATCAACAAATACCAATATACATGAGCGTA
Source organism: Euptelea pleiosperma (assembly GCA_035048495.1). Lineage (NCBI taxonomy): Eukaryota > Viridiplantae > Streptophyta > Magnoliopsida > Ranunculales > Eupteleaceae > Euptelea > Euptelea pleiosperma. Next base: position 40,356,854 of record CM068543.1, read on the forward strand.
TGTGAGATCCCTTAATAACTCTAATGAGGATTTTATGATCGGATACAGGATACCTCCAGATTTCGATGTTTATGAGAAATTATTGCTGAAATCTTATTCAATACCACAGATGGACTCAGATCACTTACACTTGATGATACTACTGTTGATATTTGAATCTATGATTACTAGTGATTTGTGACTTGCGCTATGTCTAAAAGAATTAATATTTCTGATAAAGCAAAAGATTGAACTAAGTGTTAGTTAATTCTCTTCAATAAAACTCAGTGTTTAGTGCTTATCAAGATTAACTTCAATTGGATTCTAACATTTTTTTGGCGTATTATATTTTCTTGAGAAGTCTAAAAATGATTTTTGGCTTGAAAATATTTATTTGGGGGTCCTAAAAAATGAGTCTATTAGTTTTTAAAATTTTTAATTTAAAAAAAAAAATATATATATATTTTCTTTCCGGACTAGTCCAATCGATTGGACTTTACAGACCAATCGATCGGACATCTCCAATCGATTGGAGAGTACAGCCCAATCGATTGGCAAAGCTACAATCAATTGGCCACTTAGCCCAATCTATTGTCAGTGCGACGTTCGGTTTTATAAAACCCAAAATGAGTTATTTTCAACCCCAATCGATCCAATCGCCTCCTAGATTTCTCCTAATCGATCGCAGGTGCCCGATCTACTGTTCCCTTAAGGTTTTATGGAGTGATTATCTCGATTTCCTAGTTTTCTACTTCACCATCTTCGTTGGGATTTTGGGGAGTTTTTGAGCAAAATGGAAGTATTTTAGTATTTTCTTCTATTTTTTGTGCTTATGGCGACTAATCCTCATCGTAGAAGAGCTATTGTGGTCTCAAAAGAGGAAAGTGCCGACGAAGAACCCCTGGTTCAAAGGACCCAATCTTGCGTAAAACGAGGTGGTTGACTCAGTGGATCACGGCACTCAAAGCGGGGTGAATCATCCAGAGGACCTAGGAGAGCTCGTTCCCGGGGTTGTTTCAGTCATACCGATATTCCTTCGGTAAGTGCTTCCATTTCTCCGTTCATTTCCGATTCTGCTAGAGATCGTTTTGAGCATTTTTCTGGTCGCAAATTCACTATTGAGCGGGTAGTTGAATTTAGCACTATTTTGGGTACTATGGTTCATTCATTGTTCGTATCTCGCGAGTGGGTTCCTATCACTCGGTTGACCATTCCATTTTACCCTGTCTTGGTCAAAATCTTTTATGCCAACATGCACTCCATTCAGTGTGATGACCCGAGTGAGCTATCCTTTCAGACTTATGTCTCTGGGGCTCACCTGACTAATACACCTGATCTGATTTCTACCTTGTTGGACATACCTCATCTTCCTACCTCATATGAGTTAATTCCTAGGACTCGTGAGATGACGACTACTAGAGTTACCTTGACCGAGACTCTCACAGGGCAGTTATTTGATTGGAGTACTTTCATTCCTCTTACATCTCTTCTTCCTGAGTATCGTTTGTTGCACCTCGTCTGTGGGTACAACATTGATCCACCTGGCCATGAGGCACATGTGAACATTGATCGTCTTCAGCTTCTTTACCATCTTGGCACTGGATTTGTCATTGACCTTCCGAGGTTCATATTTAGAGCAATGGTTAGAGCGGGTAGCCAATTAGCTAACCATCCGTGTCTTCTATTTTCTCTACTGGTGAGCTCTATCCTACTTCATATGGATGTACTGATTCAAGCTACTGAAGAGGTCTGCTCTCCCATGGGGCCTATTGGACCTTTGACTATCAGGAAGAGCATGTCTCAGGTTCGGAGAGTGATTGATGTACCTCCACACTTTGACGATATTTTCGATGAGGACTTGGGAGATGATACTGAGCCGGGTGGTGAGTAGACAGATACTGAGATGCATCCTCCAGAGCCACATCCATCCTTTGTCCAACCTCTAGAGATGCATGCCCCTTACTCCTTTGAGTCTCTTTATCATCAGATGGTGGGATTCGACCAACGACCCACAGCGCATGAGGAGAGGACGGCTCAGAGCTTTCGCCGATTAGAGGAGGGATAGGAGGATGTCGGGCTCCATGTATGATATGCAGCGTTACATGGAGTATCAGTTTACCATGATGGGCTTTGGACAACATCCACCAGCTCCTGGTCCATCTACATAAACTCCCAAAGAGAGACTTCTTGAGAGTTATCGGGTGTTTTTATTTTTGTTATTATTGTACACCGATAAACTCAGATTGTGTATGGTTATACTCTGCTTATGTTACTTATGTGTTATAGGGTATAAACCAGTATGTATTATGGTTTGTATGTATATATGCAATTGTTCCTCATGATGAAATTCATTGCATGCTTGTTATTTGCTTATATTTATGTACCTTTGTCAATCTGTGACAAAAAGGGGGAGAGAAAATCATAGCGGTAAAAATAAGTTGATGCATGAAATAGGGGGAGAAAAATTTTTCATTATATTTTTAAATTTCTCTACTTGTGATGTGCATAATTAACTCACTGCATTTTAATGATTTATTGATTGTCGATAATATTACATGGTATGTATTGTTGGTAAAATATGCAGGGAACAGATCAAAAGTCATTGCATTATGAAATTCCCTTTTAATTACCAGGTTAAGTCCTCTTGGGGGGTGAATAAGACAATTTTTAAATCCTCTGTGAATTCTTTATGGATTAAATAATTATTGATCACACAAGGCAAAAAATGATCAAGCAATTAATATATCAATTATCCACAGAAGCATAGATTTGAGAAATAATTATGCAAACATTCAGAATCACACGAGACTCAGATTTATAGTGGTTCGGTGACTCCGCACCTACGTCTATTGTCCAATACTCATCATGAGTAGTATTATATTATTTCAATCATGCATTATAACATTTCCAATCGAAATAAATAATCAACCAACTAAGATTCCACTTAGTCTCAATCTAACGAGAATTGCTTCTCGCTCAGCTAGAGAGTCAGCCTAGGCCAGTAGTCTATTTAGAGAAATTCTTTTATTTTGGATCTACAATCCACAACTCAGTTATATGAGTCCACACTCATCCATCAATTACAAAATAACAGTGTTCACAAATATCGAATTCTATCAACAAGGTATTGGTTCATAGAAATGCTTACCTCTCAATGAATACGATCGAATGGAAAATCCTTTGAAGAAGAATTTTCCCAAGAGACACTCTGCCAAGAGTAATCCTCTTCTTGGAAGAAGATTCTTGCAGACTAACAATACCAAATAGTCTCTTCCAAACACTTAGAGACTTCACAACAGATTCTCAGCTTTGCTCTGATGAAGCTCTCATAAATTTCAGATCTCTGGACTTAAAGAATGATAATCAAATAAAGTAAAGTAGAGATCTCTTGATTGGGTTAATTCTATCAAAGGGAGAGGGCTCTTATTTATAAACAGGCCTCCCTTTGCTAGAACCGTACTGAATATAGCCGTTTGAAGGGCCAAAATGTGCTTCTAATCGCATAAAAGATTTCGTCAAACGAGATCTAAAACTGGCGGGGTCAACCGCATTATTGGCCGGTTGACTGAGCCTTTAGTCGGTCGCCCGCTCAGGCTTTAAGCCAACAATCTTGAACCCGATAGTTAGGGTCGACTGGACCTTCGGTCGCCCACACAAATGATCCAGTCGGCCGGACAGTTTTGTTCATAGCCGAGTGCTACCAAAGTCTGAGAAATTCACTTCTCATCTCACGCACAAACCCTAACCAAAATTTAACCATCTACGGTACAACATAATCCGTTGGCAATGTGTGGTTTTACCCTCAGATTTGCGTAAGTAACCGCAACACAAGTTTTTTCATAGTTGAACGTTCATTGAGTGAGACCGTACTTGAGCTTTTTGACTTTGTCTTTAGTTGAGCTTGATCATTTGACTTTATCTTCAGTTGTACTTGATAATCTTGACTTTGTCTTCAGTTGATCTTGAACACTTAGGTTGTCTTTTTCTTCAGCTTTAATTTTTCTTTTGTTTTGTCGAAGTCCACTTTATTTTTTATGCTTCAGTCTTCAGGGGATTCAGTAGCAACAATACATAAATTTATCGAAGAACTAAGTATTCTTGGGATTTGACAATCGAGACTTTTCACATTATATTTGTTCGATTATAGTGTGAGATAGTGAGTGAATCATGTAAGAGGGTGGGATTGTATTTTTCTATTTTTTACCTTCTATATGATTAAATGTTTTTTTGTCACGGAATTGCCAAAGGGAGAGATTGTAAAGAATATTTTCATATTCAATTTGGCAAAGATTCCGTTTGACATAAAAACATTCTTGTAACCATTCCTATGAGTACTAATGTAGTGTGGAGATGTCGTGGTATGCATACTTCACCAACTACGTGAAGACTAAAAGACAAAGACAGCAAGAATCAGACGGTTGATGACAGGAGTCATCTGAGTAACTGTCGTTTTGTCAGTTAACGATCGTGTCCGCTCGATTAGGAAGGTAAGTGACTTAGTGGCCATAGGAGTTGGTTAAAATAAACAAAATATAATAGTCAAACTTAGTCATTGGACTGACCTGAGGCTAAGTCAATAAAATTGACTAATTGGATAGTCCAATCGATTGGACACTTATCCCCAATTGATTGGACATAGACCAATCGATTAGAGACTCTGTGTAATCGATTGGAAACTACGAGGCAGAAACTTATTTCAGCCCAATCGATTGGAGACTCTGTGAAATTGATTGGAGTCTTCGGGACAGAAACTTATCTGAGTCAAATCGATTAAAGACTCTGTGAAATCGATTGGAGTCTTCTGGACAGAAACTTATCCAAGTCAAATCGATTGGAGACTCTATGAAATCGATTGGAGCCTTCGGGAAAGAAACTTTTCTAAGTCAAATCGATTGGAGAACCTTGTGTAATCGATTGGTGCCTTCAGAATAGAAATCTTATAGAGCCCAATCGATTGGACGCTTATCCACAATCAATTGGACATGGCCCAATCGATTGGACCCAGTGTACAATTGATTGGACCATGCACAGAATTGATCTTTCTCAGATCCAAAATTCATGGTTCCATTATCCCACGTTTTGCACGACTCAGGATCTTAGAATTCTATAAATACAACCCTTCTATGTCTTCTCTAAATACACACAGTGACACAGAGTGACTCAATCTTCAAGAGAGAGAAGAAAATATTTTATTTCTTAGAGTGTCCATTTGAAGAGCAAGAATCTCTTATCTTTTGTGGTTGTTTGTTTGTATTCCACAATCTATTCTGATTAGATCAAACGATGAAAAAAAAATATACCACAGAGGTATATTCGATTTGAGTAGGTTGTGATAATCTTTTATCAAAACAACTAAGACAAGCAATTTTGTTCCCCTACCATAGACCAGTAAAACTGTGTAGATATAATTAATTATAAATACCTAATCAACCCCCCCTTCTAGGTATATTAGATTAAAGAGAACAGACCGGTTGTTATTTCACATTGATCCTGAAGACCATGACTAGTATAGAGAAATCTTAAAAGTTCAAAAATCTTGGCCATCTCCCTTTTTAAATCATTAGATTTCCTATAAAGCTCACTTAGTCTAGAATTACTATGCCCAACAAATTCAGTTTGTTTAAATTTACTTGTCACTGATTTTTCTTTGGATTAGGTGGGTTTCACATTTTTCTTATGATTACCATGTTGATTATCAAGATACTTGGATTAAACTCTTTCGGATCTTTTGTTAGATTCAACTAACAAGTGTTTAGGAGAGATACAAGTTTTTTCTAGTTGTATCTCCAAACAATTTTTGGATTTCAAAAAGTATCAAACTTGCATTCTATTAACTTGTTTTTACTCAAGAAGTTTCTTCTCTTCTTCCCATTGACGTTTCTCAATGGTGAGTTCAATGTTGGCCAAATCAAGAGAAATATTAACCTTGTCTATTTTCTCTATTTACATAATTAAGAGTTTATTTTCTTTGGCCAATTTCAAACTTTCTAGATACAATTCCTGATAGGATGTATTCAAATAGTTATTTTCACATTCAGAGTTATTCACACCTCTTCCCATGAATTCTCAAGTATTCATCATAAAAGATGGAACGAAATGAGCAGAATCTAACTTCGGGTGTTTAAACATTTTGTTGAATTACCCGCTCTGATACCAAATGAAATAACCGTTCGTTCTCTTATACATAGAATACCTAGAAGGGGGATTGATTATGTATTAAAAATTACTTTAAACTAAACAACTTTACTGGTCTGGTAGGGGTAAATAAAATCGCATACCAAAATAAAACAGTTGATTGATAATGAAGAGATTATCTCAACCGATTAGGATCAAATATATCTCCGTGATATATTATTTGTGTCGTTTAAGTTAATCGAAAACTAGTGCGGAAATCAAACAACACATAACACATGCAATCTTTTTACGTTGAAATCTTAGCCAAGGAAAAGACCATGGGACCACGTCTAGACAAAAAGTATCACTATCTAGAAAGTTATGAGTTACAGAAGTTACCTACGCAGCACCGTTGCAAATGCAGCTTCCAACCTTAGCCATATCTCACTACCGATGCGTCCACGTCCACGTCCTCTAGCTTCATGTTATGAATCCATGCGTGCCGTTCCAATCATGAAGCCTTTGCCGCTTGTTCAGTTTGGTACACCCCAAACCTACCTGAGATCAGTACACCCCGATCTTAATTCTCACACAGCAGTCTCTACTAAAGGTGAAGGATTTAGTACACCCTGAACCCCACAGTTGCTCAAGAGTCTTGAGCCACACTAGTACTCTTTAACTACTAGGTTAAGGTTCTAAATGGAAAACCTAGGCAGAGTATAGACCAAGCTCTCAACTTTGATCTTCGGAAGAGAAAACCTCACAAGGTAAATATTCAAGGCTAGGGCTTTTTCTCTTCAATAATAAAGACTATTCTTAGTATATAAAGCTAACTATTTTCTCTCTTGTTGTGTAATTTGTTAGCTCAAAAGTGCTATATTTATAAGAATATGGAACCCCTAGGTCATGTAAGTCATGGGGAAATGGGACCACAAAAACCAGATCTAAAATTTGAGAATTTCTGCAAAGTTCAATCAATTGTACACTTGGTCCAATTGATTGTACTGTACGGATGGGTTTTTATTCATAAAAGCAATCGATTGTGCTCAGGGTCCAATCGATTGGATACTTTGGAAGTTCTGTCCCTTATGGTCCAATCTATTATAGAGTGGACTCCAATCGATTGTACTCTGAGAAGTTTCTGTCCTGTAGAGTCCAATCGGTTGGTTCTCACAGTCCAATCAATTCGACTTCCCTTAGTCAATTGTTTTACTTCTTTTAGCACAAAATGACTAGGGTTAGTCCATTGACTTAGTTCAAGCATTAATCAAATTTTAATAGCCTATTCCTATGGTCATTAAGTCTCTTACCTTCCTATGAGCAGACACTATCTTTAGCAGGCGAAAAGTAGTTACTCAAATGACTCAAGTCGTCAACCGTTTGATTTTTGCGATCTTCGTCTTTTAGTTTTCATGTAGTCGACAAAGAATGTGTACCACGACATCTTCGACGCTACACTAGTGTTCGTAGGAACGGTTACAAGAATGTTTATGTTACACGGAATCTTTGCCAAAACTAGAATAAGAAATTATTCTTTAGAACTAATTGTTTAAGCAGTTAAACAATGTGGCCCCCTTATTGATTTGGTAACCTCGGATGAGGTACAAATGAAATCATCCAAACATAGGCGATAGATCAATCAGTTGGGACCACTTGTTGATGGGATCCTCTTAGGAAATCTTTTAGAATGTAAATCATCCTTATTTGATGATTGGGATCCTAACCATCCGATTTATAGATTTTTTTAAGACAACCATATTTTTCTAACTGGCCAAAAAGTATGTTGTGATGCATATGTGGGTAGGGTCATCCAATTTGGTCATTTATGGCTATTGGAGATACCATGTGTGCAACATTTACCACACAAATGGGAGTACACAATGACCTGGGTTCAAAAGTCGCCTACACCCACTGACTATTGACCCGCTTGCCTACCGAAAAAACAATAACAAAGGGAGGATGATCTCCTCCTTCTTGCTAGCTTGCCTTGAGTTGTTTCCATTTCATCTTGTAGGTAACAAAAATGAGCATTCAAACTAGCGTTATGTTTGAGTATGCCCGTATGGTCCTACTTTAGACTGACAGAGGGAAGCAATGTTATCTCTCATGATTTTTGTTGTAACCGCTCTTTCAGCCGACCAACATTGTTGAGCGAGCGACCGCCCCTCTATCAAGAGAGATCTTCTGATTGGTCGATCGGACAAAAAACACGATCGACCCCCCGATAAATGGATCTCATTTTAAATTTGTAGGTCTCACAATTTTTGGCATACTTGGCCCATTCCAATGCTATTTTAGGTCTATTTCTCTTAATTTAAGAGTTGTTTATATAAAGGGACATAAACCCTACAACAGAAAAACACCAATCGAGCTAACTCTTTGACTCCCATTCTTTCATTTATATCTCCTAAGTCAAAGAGATTTAACATTTTTTAGAGCTTCACCTGATCAAACCTAGTGCATCATTTTGTGAAGGCTCTAATTGTTTGAGAGACTATACTCTATTTATTTCACTAAGTCATCTTCAACCCAGTAAAGGAGCATCTTTGGCAGTATACCTTTTGTGATGAAACTTTTACGAAGATTCATCCTTTATTCGAATTCATCTAAAGGTAAGTATCTCTTTGAACAATTTTTTTTAGATAGAATTAAGATTATCAAAACTTGAATTTGTGATTAGCGTGGATGAGTATTTACTCATTGTATTGAGTTGAAGATTGTAGATCCTCGAGAAAATTGTTTCTTTAAATTCTACTCGCCTAGTCTAACTCTCTAGGTGGTGTGAGAGGTGATTCTCGTGTGATTGAGTTGTGGATAGTAGATCCATTAGGAAATTTGTTCTACTTCTACTAACCTATGTTGACTCTCTAGGTGGGCGAGAAGTAATTTTGGTTATTTTATTCTGCTCAATTGGATACGTTGTAATGCATGATTGAAAGAATAATAGATTGCTCACGTTGAATGTTGATGTCATGCCCTAGATCCGGGCACCCGGATCCGACTCGAATGCCTGGAAAATGACCCGTTTACCCAAGATCCAAGGTGTGATAAAAATAAAAATAAAATACTCTAAAATAATTTTTAAAAATGACCATAATTCATAATAGATTAAAATAAAAATCTTTTGTAAAGAAGTTTTTGGCTAAAACTTTTGTTTGATAGGCTTTTTTAATTAACTTTTCAGAATATAAGCGGATAGGCATAAATTTTTAAAAAAATTAAGTTGAAAAAAAAATATCATATTAATTCTTTACTACTAAACAATCATTTTAAGCATCTTTTGTAAAGGTACTTTGTCCAAAAATATCATTTACTATTTTATTTTAACAGTTTGATTAAAAAATTTGTCATAATGATAACGGTACCCTGGTAATACATAAAATAAATATAGTACCTCACATCTATAAAAATTAATGCATTTGTTAAGAATTCATGACCATATATCTAAAGTATTAAATCAAAGAGTCTAGGATATTGATCATTCATGTGATTCAAAAAAATTAAACAAAGTTTTAATAATAGACAATGCGAGTCTTTAACAATTATGCATATAAAAATGATACAAATAACAAATATATAGACTCTCGCATCAATCTCATCGACATTCTCAATTGCCTCTCCGATTTTCCCAAGCTATCGCCCTCATCAAGTGCATCAACTCTGAAATTCACACCATCCTCAATTAAATCTAAAATATTTGATAAATACCATGAGCCAAGGCCAAGTAGATAATCCACTGTACACCGCACATATATATATATTACAGATAATATCACATATTCTAACTCAAAAATTATGGCATATTCAATGCATAACAGATAATATAAACCAGTAACGTCAACTAAGAATAATAAATCTTTCTCACGATTTGCCCAATAACATTACATTCATACGATTGTAACTACAACCAACCTTGGGTCTCCTTCTCTTTCTCCTTCCCACGCCGTGAGTAGCCAAAAAGGCTCTTCTGTAGGGGTCTGGGGTCTTTCACCCTAGGGCTCTAGGCCCTTCTTAATTTTTATTTTCGCGGGTATCTATTTGGATCGCACCTGAACTAACACTTTAATATTATACAAAATCATTATCTATGACCTTTTTTTTTTTGGCACACTAGCCGATCCAATCAGATTCGAATCACAATAATATCCACAGCATCATCAATTAAGCACATACATACAACATGATTAATAAAGTAAAATAAAAGAGGATTATCTATTAAAATATGTATGTGTATCTACCTTGTCCGTTGATCTTCATCCGAACTTGAATAAATGATGAAAAAGTAGTCGTGGGTTTTTTTTTATCGATCGTCATTAGATGAAGCCAGGATTCTAGTATGTCAAACATCTTGAAAGTATGACCATTTTTGTCTAAAAGAATAGTCTCAAAAGATGAGATGTTATGGTGTTTCTAGGGCTCTGAAAGCTCTCGATGACTTATAATGGAAAACTCTCTAATGGTGAAAAAATAAAATTGTATAAGTTTCTGGGAGATTCTTCTATTTTTAATAATTGCTCAAAAGAGAGTGGTAAGTCTTTCTTTATTTATATTTGAAGTTAATTATTATTGATAATTTATTTAAATTGTTTCTTTATTTTAAAGTTCAAGTCTTTGATCAGGGAAAGATTTTCATTATTTTCAAAAGACTAAAAGTTACAAAAAAATTTAATTAAGGCAATTAATGTGTAACTCAAAGATATTGATTATTTTAATTTTATCATTTGTTGAAAATACTCTTTTAAATATAAATTACTCTAATACCCCTAGACAAAAGTTTAGGGTATTACAACCTACCCCCTTACAAGAATTTTGTCATCGAAATTTAAAATATATTTAATCAATTTTTTTATAATCTAGTCCTTCATTTTAGATTAGTTGACTAATCATTCTAATCAAGCTTAGTTAGATCGATTGACAAAACTTTATAGTTAAACTTAGTCAAATTAGTCAACTTAATTAACATAGTAAACTTAGTCAAATTAGTCATTTATATTAAGCTAGTTCAACCCAGTCAAACTAGTCATTTAATAAGTTTAGTTAACTTAGTCAAGCTGGTTAAACATTAAATATAGTCGACACTAATTAAACTGGTAAACTTAGTCAATATATTCGGCTTAATCAACTGGTAAATCTAGTTAATATGTCTCCCAATCACACTAATCAAGCTATTCAATTAATCAACTAGTCAGAATAGTCGGACTTCAAATTTTTGTTCTTATTGTTTTTATTAACATGTTCATATATTTACGATTATTAAGATCTTGCATAAATTCAATTTTTTTTGAATTAACCCTAAGCTTCAAATTTTTTTTTTAAATGTGCATATAATTTGTTTCAATTAATTGTATGTGTGTAAGATATAAATTTAAAATATAATATGATTAGGTTATTAATATAAACGTATCAGAGTTCAACGGAGCCACCCTACGGTTTCCATCACTAAGTTTTGATTTTAATGTCCATGAATAATTATAAACAATTAATTACGTATAGACCCATTACACACAAATCCCTAAGTGTCTGAAGTCTATGCTCTGATACCATTCTGTCACACTCTAGATCTTGGGTAAACGGGTCATTTTTCAGGCGTTCGGGTCGGATCCTGGTGCCCAGATCCGGAGTGTGACAGTTGAAAAGTGGATGTAGGTGTAAAGTCAGCGGACCACTATAAATCCTTGTCTTGTGTGATTGTGAATGTTTGCATAACTTATTTCATATACCTCTCTCTTTGTTCTGTGGATGATTTAATTTTGGTTATTTGATTCTTTTCTGTTTTGTGTGAGCATTAAATTCAAATCCTTACATCAATCTAAAGAGATATTTTAAATTGTCCTATTCACCCCCCCCTCTAAGATGTATTGTGGTAATTAAAAGAGAATTTCACACCTTACGATGAGTGAATGTGAAAACGAGAATGGAAATCATTTTTTACTGTTGGCCGATCCATTATTTTGACCATTGGCCGGTTCTTACTTATTTTCGTTGGTTGGATCAACAGTCAATTCGTTGGCCAAATTGGTTCAAAAACCTTCTGTTGGCCAGGTCAAGTGAAAAGTAGAAACTCTAATAATTAATTGTAATGATGATGCATATTTCTCATGCCATTATTCATGCTTGTTGACATCATCTTCACCATGATCATTTGTTGTATATGTCCGTACATATATTCATCCATACACCATGGTACATGTGAAATTACTGGCGTTATCGCTCATGATTTCCAATCAACTTACCCTACAAGTGAAATCAATGAGGATGCGACATTCACCACAATGGACAAAGGGATAGAGGATATTGGATTCGAGGAAGATCCAGATTTGGATATGGGGATCTAAATCTAGCCTTTTTTTTACTTTGTTTAATGTATTTGAGGACATTTGATAATATGATAAGGTAGTTTACTAAAGAACGAATAGACAGATCGATAACGAGATTGAATACCTAGTTTGATTTGATGCGTACAATTTGTACAAATGGATAATGGGTGAGATTTTTGGTGTATAAATGTGTTATTTAGTGAAATAATTATTGTAATTTTTTAAAATTATTTTACGAATCATTTATATTTTTCCTATTCCATTATTTGTTAATCGTCGTAAAAAAATTGACAGTAGTGTCTTCAGACCCAAGTTTTAGGCCACAGATATCAGAATCTGGCCAAATCGGTGAAATATAAAATGAACCATAACACGAAACAAAAATTACCTACGCAGTACCATTGCAAATGCAGCTTCCAACCTTAGCAAAGGCCCACTATTGATGTGTCCACGTCCTTCAAATCAACGCTACGATTCCACACGCGCCCTCCCAATCAAGAAGCCTTGTCCGCTTGTTCAGTTTGGTACTCCCCAAACCTACCTTCAATCAGTACTCCCCGATCTTAATTCTCAACACTCCAGTCTCTACTGAAGGTGAAGGATTCAGTATACCCTGAACCCCAAGTCGCTCAAATAGTGTTGAGACGCACTGGTACTTTCAGAGTTGCTAGGTTTAAGATTCTAAGTGGAAAACCTAAGTTGAGTGAAGATCAAGCACTAAGCTACGATTAAAGAAAATAGAAAACTCTCAAGAAATATTAATGGAGCTTTGAACTTTTCTTCTTCGAATGGACAACTCTTAATAAATAAAACTCTATCTTCTAAGTGTTAATGTGTAATCTAAAAGTCCAGAGAAATGTTATATTTATTGAGTTTTGTAGCCCTGAGTCATAAGAGAGATGGGGAATGTGGAACCTTGAATTTCAGATCTAAAAAGATCTATTCGCGCACAGTCCAATCGATTGAGCCAGTATGAATGGTTTTTCCTTCGTAAATCCAATCGATTGTACCAAGGGTCCAATCGATTAGATTCTTTAAAGTTTCTGATTAATTTTGATGAAACAAATGATTTTGGATTATGAAATTGATCAGGGATCTATAAATTTATTTTGTGATAACACGAGTGCTATTTGTAAGATCCAGATTCTCGTGTTGGCTAATTCCGTATGACAAAACATGTGTATGTAACATTCCTAGTGTGTGGGTAGTTAGGAGTCGATTGATTAAGTATGGTTTCATCATTGAAGACTGTTAGAAGACTGCTTAACAGAAGATCAGAAGAGTGATACATCAGAAGATTCATAGCTTTAATTGATCAACACACTATTATGTTGGTAAATGACTTAGATACCATAGAAATAGAATTGAGAATCCTTAAAGTCATGAAAAACTAAGTCATAATAGCAAGGGGAGACAGAGCAAATCGGGGCTTTCCGGCAACTTTTGGATAGTCCAATTGAAATGCTAAAAAGTCCAATCGATTGGACCCTGAATAGATTCGATTGGAGTTGTGCTGATAGAACTAAAATTGTTACCTGAATAATCCAATCGATTTCACAGAGGTCTCCAATCAATTGGACCCTAAGTACAATCGATTGGACTTGCCCAAACAGAAAAATTTATGTCCAATCGATTGGATTTTTTGCCCAATCAATTGGATTTACGAATGATGGGTTTTTAAAACTCTGTGTAAGGAATATTTTCATATTCAATTTGGCAAATATTTTATTTGACATAAAAACATTCTTGTAACTGTTCCTACGAGCACAAGTGTAGTGTGAAGATGTCGTAGTACGCTTACTTCACCAATTATGTGAAGACTAAAAGACAAAGACAGTAAGAATCAGACAGTTGACGATAGGACTCATCTGAGTAATTGTCAATTTGCCAATTAAAAATCGTGTACGCTCGATTAGCAAGTTATGTGACTTAGTGGCCATAGGAGTTGATTAAAATGAACAAAATATAATGGTCAGACTTAGTCATTAGACAGACCTGAGTCAAAGTCAATTTTATTGACTAGTGGGAAAGTCCAATCGATTGGACATGTGTTCCCAATCGATTGGACATAGCCCAATCAATTGGAGACACTGTGTAATCGATTGGACACTACGAGGCAGAAACATAATTGAGCCCAATCGATTGGAGACACTATGTAATCGATTGGAGAATACGGGACAGAAATCTTTCTGAGTCAAATCGATTGGAGACTCTGATTAATCGATTGGAGCCTTCGGGACAGAAAGTTATAAATGTTAAATCGATTGGAGTATAATTAATCGATTGGAGCCTTCGAGATAGAAAGTTATAAATATCAAATCGATTGGAGAACCTAGTGCAATCGATTGGTGCCTTCGGAACAGAAAACTTATTGTGCCCAATCAATTGGACACTTGTCCCCAATCGATTGGACATGGCCCAAATCGATTGGACCAAGTGTACAATCGATTGGACTTTGAGCAGAATCAGTTTTATCAGATCCAAAATTCATGATTCCATTATCCAACGTTTCATACGACTCGGGGTCTTGGTATTCTATAATATAACCCCTCTATGCCTTCTCTAAACACACACAGAGACATAGAGTGACTCAATCTTCAAAAGAGAGAAGCAAATGCTATATTTAGTAGAGTGTCCATTTCGAAGAGCAAGAAGCTTGTTTTCATTCACATCTTGTGAGCTTGTTCTCTTCTCGATCAAAGCCAAGAGCTTGATCATTACTCAGCCTAGGTTTTTCACTTCTATATTTATCCTAGTAAGACTGAGAGTACCAGTGTGACTCAAACACCTTTTGAGCAACTTGGGGTTCAAGGTGTACGGAATCCTTCACCTTCTACAAAGGCGGGAGTGTTGAGAATTAAGATCGGAGGAGCCAGTCGAAGGTAAGTTTAGGGTGTACCAAACTGAACAAGCGGATAAGGCATCTTGGATGGAAGGGCGCGCGTGGATTCGTGGCATTGACTCAGAGGACGTGGACGCATCGACAGTGGGCTTTGGCTAAGGTTGGATGCTGTATTTGCAACGGTGCTTGATATTCGCTTAAAAGTGCGTATTTTCTACTGTTATCTTCTAAGCGTTTTCACACTCTCCTACGTTAAAATGCTCTATTTATCTACTTTTCTACGTAAGAGTTTCTTTTGTTGCGTAGAACACACTTTTCTGGACGAAATGGTATATTTGCATGCATTAAACACATTTTCGGAAGTCTAGACATTGAGTCGTTCTGATAAAATCTCATTACGTGCTTCTTCTGTCGCAGGAAACCCCGATGGGACAATTCTCGAGACCACATCGATCAGGAAAGCCTATTATCAAAGCTTAAAGAGCCCACATGCTATGACTAGAAGATATGGGTCAAATATGGGCTGAATAAGAGGACGAAAAAGCTGGTCCAAAGAACGAAGAGAGTAGGAGAGCCAATGACCAAGAGACGGACCAAAGCGTTTAAAGCCACATGAGTCAGCAAGGAATGATAGTCTACTCTACTGGAGAAGCGTGAGGATGGTCACAGTGAAGACCAGGGTTCCAGACCCTCTGCCAATACTTTTATCTCCATTTTCTGATATTTTCTCTCTCATCTCTCCTTATTCTCTCTCTCTCTTCATCTCTCGGTCCTCGAATCTATTGACCTAACCCCATAACTCCTGCCCATTGGCTCTGTCTCATATCCCTTAGCTTTCTGACCGTCGGATCTTCAATCGGACTGTTGGATCTTCCACGGACCGTTGGATCTCTCTAGATCCGTCGATCTACCAATCTGGGTCCCAATCAAGTCACCAACCATCCGATCAATCAATTGGCCATCAAATCGATCAATCAATCATCCAATCTCTCCACTCTCAAAATCTAGCCATTGGATCCCATCGATCTCATCCGCTCATCATCCGATCGGTCGATCACTGTCATCTCAACCCTTGATCACCACGGCCTATGATCATTCCATTTGCGTGGACCCCACTCGGAGACATTTAGGCTGTGTTTGATTACATGAAATGTTTTCCCGCGAAAATACATCTGTGATATACCTTATAGGGCTGATTGATAGCAACTAAGAACACATATTTCAATCGTGCGAGAAAATAAAGGTGTATTAGGTGAAAATCAATTCTCACCAATTTGGATGGGAAATGAATTCCGAGTTTAGTAGGAAAGATCATCCAGATTTAAGTGGCTTGGTGGGAAAAATTATACAAATTTATACTGGCTATCTAACAATGGACAATTGCGTTTTCCTCGAAAAAATGCAATTTTCCAGTGGGTATCCAAACGGGGCCTTAGTGTCAAACCATGAGGAAACTTCTTTGGATCTCTTCATCCAACGGTTGAGGCAAGAGGAGCCTCGCATATTTAAGGAAGAGAGGCCGAAACCTAAAGTCGATCCTCTCCCCCCCCTCTTTCTCTTTCTTTTCCTCCTCTTCTCCTCCTTATCTTCTTCCTTCCTCTTCCTCTTCTCTTCCGGCGATCTTTCTCCGGCGAGTGAGTGGAGCGCCTCTTCCTCCTCCTCTTTCTTCTTCCTCTTCTTCTTCTTCTCATTCTTCTTCTTCTTCTTCTTCTTCTTCTTCTTCTTCCGTGCTCCACCACCGTCCTCACTCACAGCATGCAACGGTGAGTTTTTCCCCCACTTATTCCCTTTCTTCTTCTTCTTCTTCTTCTTCTTCTTCTTCTTCTTCTTCTTTCTTCTTTCTCCGTTTCTCTTCGTTTGCACACCAGAGTTGCAGAACTCCGGTCATCTTCCTCCTCCCTTCTTCACGCCGGAGTTGCAAACCTGCAACTCCGGTCGCTCACGGCCTCTCCACCGCTGCTACCGCTACACACACCACGCGCCTCCTCCTTCTGCCCCTCTTCTTCGTCCTCTCCTTCTTGTTCTGCAAGGAGTCTGCCTCCTTCCTCCGGTGGACTGGTTCACCTCCACCAGTCCGTCTACTCCGGCCATCTGAACCAGCACCTACTTCACGTTGCAGGTTTGCCCTCCTCTCTCCACAAGTGCACCAATCGGTCACAGAATCTAGTGTGCAACCCAGCGCCATCCACAACCGTCGCTCCACCTTGCTGATCTGTCCATTGTGCATCATCCTTGGTGCCAAGTTGAACAGCAACCCAGGAACTCTCTCTTTCTCCAATCCCCTTGAAGCTCTCCAGCCACTGGCCAGCATCCTCTCCATCATACTCTCTCCATAGCCTTGTTGCCTGAACAGCAATATCACCACCTGTAACTCTCATCTCGTGGATGGGAGTTGCTGCTACAACCAACCTCAGTCCTCTACGTTGCAGTCTTGCAACGCCCTCCAAACCGCTGCACCTGCTGCTCCACACTGCCCTCAACGATCTGATCTCCTTAGCTGGGATAGTGGTGATCTTCCTCCTTCACGGGTTAAACCGTGAAAGCCTGTTGGCCAAACAAAGAAGAAAAGAAGAAAAAGAGAAGGAGAGAAGAGAGGAAGGAGGAGGGAAGAACACCCTCACCTGTTGTTTCACTCCACCATTTTGGGCAGCACTTCCACCATACCCCAACGTCCTTCAACCACCATCCATCATCCTCCCAAGCTCTTCACTTTGCACCATGTTGCTGCCCGACCTTTCCTCCATTCTCCAACCGTTGCTGCTAGTGCAACGAACTTGCTAAGCAACGTGCCTCACACAATGAGCCAACAAACACCTCCTCCCTATCCATGCTGTGTGCATAGACCAGCAAGCAACAACATCGTTGGCTTCTCCGGGATTGTGCTCCTCCTCTTCAAGAGCACGGGCTATCTTCTTTCTTCACCAAAGTTAGGCAACTCGTGGCCAATCACTCACCTTCTTTGGCTGATCCCGATCTCATCACTCCGATAAGATCTTCAAGGTATTTCTCTCATTTTCTTTAATTTCTTTCTCTGGATCTCTTTCCCTCTCTAAATCTTACTTTCTCTCTCTACCTAGATCATTCTCTTACTTTCTCTCTCTAACTATTTCTACCACAATCTCCTCTCTACTTTCTCTCTCTAGATTTCTCTATTTTCTCTCTCTAGTTATCTCTTTTTCTCTATACCTTCTATTTTCTCTCTCTAAAATGTCTCTTCTCTCATCTTCTCTCTCTACCTATTCTCCTTATATTTTTCTCTCTCTAGAATGTTTTTTTTTAGTCTGATTTTGACTGTTGCTAATTCAAATATTGTAAGGACATTTTGATTAGTGAATGATGAAGTTTGTTTTTATCTATTATTTCTTGTGATGGTCCGTCAGTTTTTGTTCTTATTCGTGTTAATCCGACTAATCCTGAGTGCGGATCGACATCTGACACGAGGCACTGTGCAAAATTGCCCATTTTACAGGTTAAATATCTCGGATAAATAAAAAATGTGTTGAAGTTAGGGTTTTCGTAACCAACGACGCGGAAAAAACCTACTTTCAAATGGCGCCGCTGCCGCTCGGGTGTACGGGAGTGTGAAAAAGGACGTAAAGACGAAATTGGAAAGTTGCTGAAGCGAAAAGCTACTCAATTTGGACAGCCTGACCTTTTCGGGAAACTTTCTATTTTTGGTTTTTAGTGATTTTTAGCAATCTTTTAAATTACTATTTTTAATGCCTCGGAAGGCCGAGTGCAAAGTTGTAATAATTTAGGAATTTTACTGCTTTCCAAATAACTGCTAGATCTTGTTCTAGGGTTTTTTAGAAACCCTAGATTAAGTGGAAAATACCAAAAAAATAAAAAAATCAAAATTCAAAAAAATTAGGGTTTTATATTCTGCAGATTTTTAGAAATCACCAATCAAGGATTTGCGATTTTTGGAAAGATTCTAAAATCTTGAAACTCTATTTAATTAGGGTTTCCCCTCTTAGAAGTTTCCTCTTTAGAAGAATTTCTATCCTTAGAAATCTTCTGAATTTGGAAAAGTCTGCAAAAGGAAACACCCCAAATCTAGCAGAATTTCAATTTTGGGAAATTTCCCAAAATTATAAGGGATCTCGCAATCAAATCTTTCTTGTAAGATCTCCACAGTTCGGGACACTTTCCAATCTAGGTATTTTCCAATCTGGGAATTCCTAAATTTTAACCCATCTCGAATTTGGAAACTAATTCAAACACTTGCCTAAATCCAGTACTTGTTTTGTGAACCCTAAAAAGGCAAGGATCTTCCAAATAGAATCCCAAATACCTAGACCGTGTGATCTAACTTTCTGCAGGAACACGATCCAGTGTGGGTAGGGAGCGAAAGCTCAAAGAGGTGGAGTCAGGCCCAAGCCCATTAGGATACCCCTCCCTAACCCACGGAGGTGACCCTATGACGTGGCCCATGGGAGGTAAGTCTCTATCATCGCCTTGAGTGCGATACAGAGCAATTTGGGTGAATCATTGCCGCTTGTCTATTTGCTTTCGCATACATATTATTCGACTTGCGTGGCGTGGCCGTTAATCAATCAAATCTAAGAGAGCAAACCCAGCTCCAAAATTGAAACTGGTGGGATTTCATCACCCACCTCATCATTCCAACTGATTTGATCACAAGGCTCCATTTAATTAAAAAGAATCAAGAAGTAGAGCCAATTAGCCTGGTGTTCGAGGAAAAATCCACACAAAGCGAACCCGCTTAACATCCAATCGAAATAAGACCACGAGCGCGGGTCCCTGTTGTCTAACACACCCATAAGTCCCTACTACTCAAGTACACTGAGCTTGACGTGGCATCTTGGACTATTCGGCGGTTAGTTGCGTGTGGACTAGGAACATGCACCAATCCTAGCTTAACCCGAGGGAACACTCTTCTTATACACTTGACCAATCCGGTTAGTCTGGGACGTATTTAAGACAGCCATTGTGCCGCACGTCTGTCTAGGCTTCGGATTACCTTGTTGTTGACTAGAGTTAGTACTAAAGGATTCGCTCTGAAGAGTGTAGCCTGGGGGAGAACCTCTGAGTGCATACAGTTAGTCCGGCGGCTAAAAGATAAACCAGTGGTCCGCTCACTGTCATAATCTACTCTAACCCCAAAACTAACAAGATAATGCCTAAAATATATCCTGATTGTTTAGAATAGGACTATCTGTGCTTGGTGTGCATCATTTAGAATCACTACTCCAGTGTCTCCTTTTGGCAATTTTTTGCCAAATCTTGGGCTTGCTTTTTCAAGTAGAAGCTCGGTTGGACCTGTCCTAACCTTTACTGACTCGATCTGAGAGTTAGTCCACCGCACCCCTCTATCGCCTCTAATGGCAGATGAACGGCCTCTGTATATGACCTACTACAGTTTCTGTGAGAATCGAGGTGATCATTCTCAACAATGGTATGACAATTCTGCGTATCATCATGATACTCCAGTCTCGCACACTTCTACAGGGTATGATAATCACCGAGATCCGGAGTACAATTCTGTACTCCAAGAGCTTAAATATTCAGTCTTTGCCCTTCGTGCCGCAGTCCAGCAACCCGTGTACCATTCCCAGTCTATAGGATATTACCCTCTTATCCAGCAAGATGTCTGTACCTTTCCATCTCCAATGCAGACCTCCTATGACAACACTTATTATCCGAATAATAGGAGTCACCATAACTTTGGTTAGGAACAGTCTGCCCTCTCGCAGCAACTGCCGCAGGATAATTATCCTTCTGGGTTCCATCAACCCAATGGAGAGTATGATTGGCAACACTCGCAATCCCAGTACCCATCATATCCACAAAATGACTATTCTGATCAACAGTGGGCCCCTCAGGATTTTCAGAGTCAGCAACTAGTCCCAGACTCCACTTTGCCTTACAACTTTCATACCCAGTTGGACTACAATCAAGAGTTGGCACCTCAACTCCCCTTGGCTGAACCGCCTCCGTTGGCTACTAAACCTGGTCTAGAGGACCTTCTCTCTCAGTACATTGCCCAGCAACAACAGTATTTCCAAGGTCTAGAGCACCAACAACAGCAATATATGGACAGCTTGGAGCAACGTCTAGTTCAATTAGAAAATGAGAGAGAGGAAGTCAACTTCACTAGCCCACCAATAGCCTATCCTGAGGAGAATGATATGGCCACTGTCTATAATGAGGAGTCACACAATTGGACCAAGTACCAGAATTGCCATGATGAAATATAAGTTGTTACCACCCCTAAATCAAGCGCGATTATTGAAGAACCAGTGTATCCTTATACGGTGCCTTTAACAGCACCAAATCTTGAACCTAGCTCAGACCAACCTATTTCTCACTCTACTGATATTCGCTTAAAAGTGCGTATTTTCTACTGTTATCTTCTAAGCGTTTTCACACTCTCCTATGTTAAAATGCTCTATTTATCTACTTTTCTATGTAAGAGTCTCTTTTGTTGCGTAGAACACACTTTTCTGGACGAAATGGTATATTTGTATGCATTAAACATATTTTCGGAAGTCTAGACATTGAGTCGTTCTGATAAAATCTCATTACGCGCTTCTTCTGTCGCGGGAAACCCCGATGGAACAATTCTCGAGACTTGCGAGCCCACATCGATCAGGAAAGCCCATTATCAAAGCTTAAAGAGCCCACATGCTATGACTAGAAGATATGGGCCAAATATGGGCTGAATAAGATGACCAAAAAGTCAGCCCAAAGAACGAAGAGAGCAGGAGAGCCAATGACCAAGAGATGGACCAAAGCGTTTAAAGCCACATGAGTCAGCAAGGAATGATAGTCTACTCTACTGGAGAAGTGTGAGGATGGTCACAGTGAAGACCAGGGTTCCAGACCCTCTGCCAATACTTTTATCTCCATTTTCTGATATTTTCTCTCTCATCTATCCTTATTCTCTCTCTCTTCATCTCTCGGTCTTCGAATCTACTGACCTAACCCCAGAACTCCTGCCCATTGGCTCTATCTCATCTCCCTTAGCTTTCTGACCGTTGGATCTTCAATCGGACCATTAGATCTTCCACTGGACCGTTGGATCTCTCTAGATCCGTTGATCTACCAATCTGGGTCCCAATCAAGTCACCATCCATCCGATCGCCATCAGATTGTCTGTCACATCATCTTGTGAGATGATGGACATCATCATTCCATGTGGGCCAGTAGCCGGGCCCATCATCATCGACCCGCTGTCCGACCATTTAGTGGACCCCGTGAATTTCAAAATAATTTCAATTAAATTTTAAAAAAAGGGGGGTCCACTAAATGGGGAAATTCTTTCAAAGAAAAGTAGTGTTTTACTTTTTTTAAAAAAAAAAAAAAAAAATTCTTATTTTTTATTTTCAAAAAATCCCTATTTCCATTAAAGGAAATAGGGAGCTTTAAAATGGGAAGGAGAAGGGTTCATTTGAACCCTAATCCCTCTCCCCTCTCCTCCTCTCCTTCCCCAAAACCCTTCCCCCTTTTCTTCCTTTGTTTCTCCACCCTTTTCCCCCTCTCTTCATCTCCGTCATTTTTTTTTTTTTTACTATCGCCCTCACCGGAGTTGCGCCTGCAACTCCGGCCGTTCGTGCCACACCTGCAGCACCTCTCTTTGTCCACTGTCCACGCTTCACCAACAGGACCATTCTCTCCACAACCTGCTGGAGAGGAACCTCTCCATGTGCCACTTCCATCACTGAACCGCCAGCCCCTTCATCCTCTTCTTCAATCACGGCCGGAGTTGCAGGTCTGCAACTCCGGCGTCAACGGCTCCAAACTTCACCAACCGGACCATTCTCTCCACAACCTACTGGAGAGGAACCCCACCAACCGCTCCTCCATCAAAACCCCAAGTCGTTTCCTTCACAAGAAAGGCATCCACGTTCTCCTCTTCATCCCCCCTCCATTAACGTCCATCCACCTCTGCTCAAGAGGCCATTTCCCTCCACGTCGCCGTCTCCTTTCACCTTCAAACCTTGTGGCAAGAAGCAGTAAGCAGCCACCGTGCTTCACTTCAAAAGGGCAGCCTATTACACCACCACCGTAGGGAACACCTTCCCAAACCAGTGCCTTCACCATTTAAATTGCCCTTGACTGGTACAGTCCGGTGACCACCATTGCTCTGGCTCTCTCTTACCAGTCCGGTGATCACCATTGATTGATCTCTTCCATCACTTTGCTCATTCCACCGGACCATCTTCTCTCTCCCAAAAAAAAAAATCTCTGCAACTTTCCAAGAAAAAGAAAAAAAAAAGAGGAGAAAGAAGGAGAAGAAGAGAGGATTGTGAGAGACGCACCTTGCTCATCCAACCGTCACCTACCCCTTTCCTTCAACGGTGGATCTTCACCTGCAACTCCTTGCTGCACAACCAAGTGTTGTTGCCGTTTGCTTCCACCGATGGTTCCAACTTCGTTGGTTCTCCTCAACGTCCTTCACGTGATGCTCTATGCCGACCGGCATCACCTACTCACCACGACCTGCTGTTCACACCACCCTCCACACCATGCTGTCCGCCACAACCACCAGCAAGTACCCGAGGAGAAGCACCACCAAAGGTGGTTCATCTTGACAACCTGCTAGTAGTCATTCCAGCAACTTTCATCACTGTCGCTTGCCTTCTTGGTCATGCTGTCCTCCCTTGGGCAGCATCACCGGCTATACAACCCCACACCGCCATGGCCTCACCATCTCTATCATTCGCACCCCGAGCATCATCATTTTTTTCGACCAATCTTCTAATGGTAAGTGATATTTTCTTTCTTTCTAGCAACATTCTCTCTCTAGATTTTTAGGATTTTCTCTCTCTAAAATTCTTTGTTTTTCTCTCTAGTTGTTACTTTCTAAACTTAGTTTAATTCTATCAATGGTTGTAAGGATTTAATCACTTTGAATAAATTTTAGTTTTTCTTTATTATTTAATTGCAATAGTTTACATTTCATGTTTTACTTTATCTGGGTTCTTCATGCTCTTGATATTTGTAGTAATTTTCTCTCTCTAAAATCAACCAATCATGTTTTAATCCACCACCATTCTCACCTCTCCATATTCTTCTAATACAAATTAGTCATTTCATGTTCTCTGCTTGCACAAATTAACCCCGAGTGCGGATCGACATCCGACACGAATCCCTATACAAAGAATTGCATATTTTACAGGGTATATCTCGGATAAAATTACAAATGTGTTGAGATTAGGGTCATTCTTTCAACGACGGAAAAACCCTACTTTCATCTACCTCTAATGACCCTGATGTCGATGACACTGAGCTGTGTCTCGATCGCACGATCCCAACTGTCCTAGATCTACCGTTCCTCCCCACCTCCGTTGGATTGTGCAACAATAGTGATAAACCCGAGTCTCAATCTTTGGTGCCCTTAACAGCACCAACTTCTAGACCAAGCCCAGAGAAACCCAGTTCTATCTATATCTCTGATAATTCTTCCTCTGCCCTGGATGCAGACATTCCCACTAATGGGCCGTGTCTAGAACATGGGACTCCCACTGTCCTGAACCTATCGGTCACCACCGAGGAGGAACATATTGAGTGCAGGGATTGGAACATCCCTATCACATTAGGAAACATCGAGGAAAAGGTCAACAGTTTTTACCCGTCACCCTACGTCGATGTTGTCGATGAACCGTATGTCATGGCGAGTCTAATTCAGGACTCTCACAAGGATAAATTATCCAAGTGTCAAGAATACTTTGAGTTTGACTTCATCTCGGAGTCCGACAATTCTGGTATTACTAATCTGCAGGAGTCTGCTCCATTCAGATACATTCCCGCAAAACTCACTGAGTTTG
Source organism: Euptelea pleiosperma (assembly GCA_035048495.1). Lineage (NCBI taxonomy): Eukaryota > Viridiplantae > Streptophyta > Magnoliopsida > Ranunculales > Eupteleaceae > Euptelea > Euptelea pleiosperma. The sequence goes on from CM068543.1 coordinate 40,381,900, forward strand.
CGGCTCTGCTAACCACGGTCAGAGAACCCACTACTACTCTCCTCTTAGTCTTTACTGAGAAGCTTCTATTCCTCCCCGCTGAACTAAATGTTTTTGCGGGTCTGCTCAGAGAACTTACTGTCCTCTCAGTCTACACTGAGAAAGACCTGTTCTATACAGGTATACCTAGACAAGGGATAGGATAACTGTTTCCGTTCCACCTTAGGTGTCAGGAAGACTGCAGATTCACTCAGTCTCCATGAGTTTTAACCTGGTTGGGGGTACTTGATATACCCCCGTCATGTCTGGCTGAAGACGTAAAACTTAGCGCTTTCGGAAAGGCAATTCTGGTATTCCTAGAGTACATGAGTCTCATACATTTGTTAATATTGTTATATATTTGGAAATGCAGGTACATTCATTCTTCCGATCATCAAGTATCACTCACTGTTGAGTTTCTGTCGACTTGGTAACATCCTCCCTGAACCTTTGCATCATCATCACCAATTTTTCATCATTTTATGTCCCGGTCATGAGCACCGAGGACGGTGCTGTATTTTGGTTGGGGGTGGGTATTTACCAAAACTCATGTCTTCATTTTGATAAAAAAATAAATAAATAAATAAATAAATTCTTGTTTTTGGGGTGATTTTCGATGTTCTCCAAAAGTTTTCTAGAATTTCAAAAATGTGTCAAATACCCTGACTTTGATTAGCTGAAAACCCCCGTTAAGTCAGTATTGAGGATGTCAATTTTTGTTTAAAGTTAGCATTGAGTCAAGTCAAGCGTGACTACAGCAGGTTTGAAAACTCAGAAAAACTCATATTCGGCACAATTGTACACTATCAATATCAGAGTCATCCTAAGTTTAGAAATTCTAGAGATCCTGTGAGAATAATTGTGGAGACCTAACCCAGTGAGCTTTCGAGCCTTTAATCAATTCAGAGGGTTATACAATAATTCTGAGTCACAAGATGACTCAATATTCTTCATGCCCGCAATATTCGTTGAGAGATCTCATTATCATTTGCTTCGATCATAAAACTCGGAACGACATCAACATTGGATTACTACGACAGAACCTTCTCTGTATCTAGTCAAGACAGTATACATGATAGTGCAAAGTATCCAGTCAAGACAGTATACATGATAGTGCAAACCCTAGAAAATGATTTAGGCCATTTTTCTAAACCATTCAGCCTTTTTACTCACCTGAATTATACTTCACTAGAAACCCCTTGAGCCATTCTATAAAAGCTTGTTCTTTGTAAACCCATCACCCTAAAACCCAGTCCAGCTACGAAGCATGACTGGCTATCCTTATTTTGAGATGGACAAAAAAATAACTGATGTGGGTATACCATGAAAAAGAAAAGTAAAGAAGAAAAATCAAAAGGAAAAGAAAGTGGTTCAAGCTGAAAACAAAATATGGAAAGAAAGTATGAAAAAGAGCTGAAAAGAAATTGAGCAGTATCAGAAATATCTAGAAAAAAAGAAAAATATGAAGAAAAAAAAAAGAAAAAAGAACCAGATAATGGTGCTACATCGCAGGAAAAATACAAGAAAATAGAGATATCCTCTCAAGATCTTTAAAATCCGGTATCCCTTTATTTTTCTACACCTGACCTAAGCCTCATTATAACCCAGGAAAGTCCTATTTGATTCTAGAATAGCACGATCATAAAATGTGGAGATTGGAGAAGGAGAAGCTATAGAGTTTGATCTGACGTTCCTGAGTGAAGTGGTATTCCAATCATGAGATCTTCTTCTGTTAAAGATGTCCTTCCTTCAAATAAAATATGTGAGATCTTTTGCCTCTTTATATTAAAAATATCTCCTCACATATAAATTGAGAGAAAAGAACACTCTTCTCGAGTGATTCCATTTTGAGTAGTTTACAAGTGAGAATTGAGGTTGAGGCATAAAAACTTAGAGGTGATCTGGAAATCTTTACTGTCGGATGATGAGAATGTTGAGCACACACACACGCAGAGTCTGACTATTCTGGGTCATGATTATCAGTCTGTAGTCTTGCTAAAACTTTCCAACTCTTCGCTAGCATGAAACGGTTTTTGCATCCATTCAATGATTTGACGAACGGTGTTTTCCCGGAGCTAATATGAAAAAGTGAGCAGCATGTGCAGAGCCCTTTTAAGCTCATTTATTTCGCACTAATTGCCAAGGATTGGCAATATGCTGGTTGGAGGTTGTGATATTCGCTTAAAAGTGCGTATTTTCCACTGTTATCTTCTAAGTGTTTTAACACTCTCCTATGTTAAAATGCTCTATTTATCTACTTTTTTACGTAAGAGTCTCTTTTGTTGCGTAGAACACACTTTTCTGGACGAAATGGTATATTTGCATGCATTAAACACATTTTCGGAAGTCTAAACATTGAGTCGTTCTGATAAAGTCTCATTACGTGCTTCTTCTGTCGCAGGAAACCCCGATGGGACAATTCTCGAGACCACATCGATCAGGAAAGCCCATTATCAAAGCTTAAAGAGCCCACATGCTATGACTAGAAGATATGGGTCAAATATGGGCTGAATAAGAGGACCAAAAAGTTGGCCCAAAGAACGAAGAGAGTAGGAGAGCCAATGACCAAGAGACGGACCAAAGCGTTTAAAGCCACATGAGTCAGCAAGGAATGATAGTCTACTCTACTGGAGAAGCATGAGAATGGTCACAGTGAAGACTAGGGTTCCAGACCCTCTGCCAATACTTTTATCTCCATTTTCTGATATTTTCTCTCTCATCTCTCCTTATTCTCTCTCTCTTCATCTCTCGGACCTCGAATCTACTGACCTAACCCCAGAACTCCTGCCCATTGGCTCTGTCTCATATCCCTTAGCTTTCGGACCGTTGGATCTTCCACCGGACCGTTGGATCTCTCTAGATCCGTCGATCTACCAATCTGGGTCCCAATCAAGTCACCAACCATCCGATCAATCAATTGGCCATCAAATCGATCAATCAATCATCCGATCTCTCCACTCTCAAAATCTAGCCATTGGATCCCCTCGATCTCATCCGCTCATCATCCGATCGGTCGATCACTGTCATCTCAACCCTTGATCACCACGGCCTATGATCATCCCATTTGCGTGGACCCCACTCGGAGACATTTAGGCTGTGTTTGATTACAAGAAATATTTTTCCGCGAAAATACATCTGTGATATACCTTATAGGGCTGATTGATAGCAACTAAGAACACATATTTCAATCATGCGAGAAAATAAAGGTGTATTAGATGAAAATCAATTCTCACCAATTTGGATACCAAATGAATTCCGAGTTTAGTAGGAAAGATTATCCAGATTTAAGTGGCTTGGTGGGAAAAATTATACAAATTTATATTGGCTATCTAACAATGGACAGTTGTGTTTTCCTCGAAAAAATGCAATTGTCCAGTTGGGTATCCAAACGGGGCCTTAGTGTCAAACCATGAGGAAACTTCTTTGGATCTCTTCATCCAACGGTTGAGGCAAGAGGAGCCTCGCATATTTAAGGAAGAGAGGCCGAAACCTAAAGTCGGTCCTCTCCCCCCCTCTTTCTCTTTCTTTTCCTCCTCTTCTCCTCCTTATCTTCTTCCTTCCTCTTCCTCTTCTCTTCCGGCAATCTTTATCCGGCGAGTGAGTGGAGCGCCTCTTCCTCCTCCTCTTTCTTCTTCCTCTTCTTCTTCTTCTCTTTCTTCTTCTTCTTCTTCTTCTTCTTCTTCTTCTTTTGCTGGAGTTGCAGGTCTGCAACTCCGGCCGGCGAACCGTGCTCCACCACCGTCCTCACTCACAGCATGCAACGGTGAGTTTTTCCCCCACTTATTCCCTTTCTTCTTCTTCTTCTTCTTCTTCTTCTTCTTCTTCTTCTTTTTTCTTTCTTCTTCTTCTTTATTCTTTCTTCTTTCTCCGCTTCTCTTCGTTTGCACATCGGAGTTGCAGAACTCCGATCATCTTCCTCCTCCCTTCTTCACACCGGAGTTGCAAAACTGCAACTCCGATCGCTCACGGCCTCTCCAACGCTGCTGCTGCTACACACACCACGCGCCTCCTCCTTCTGCCCGTCTTCTTCGTCCTCTCCTTCTTGTTCTGCAAGGAGTCTGCCTCCTTCCTCCGGCGGACTGGTTCACCTCCACCAGTCCGTCTACTCCGGCCATCTGAACCAGCACCTACTTCACGTTGCAAGTCTGCCCTCCTCTCTCCACAAGTGCACCAGTCGGTCACGGTTGCTAGTGTGCAACCCAGCGCCATCCACAACCGTCGCTCCACCTTGCTGATCTGTCCATTGTGCATCATCCTTGGTGCCAAGTTGAACAGCAACCCAGGAACTCTCTCTTTCTCCAATCCCCTTGAAGCTCTCCAGCCACTGGCCAGCATCCTCTCCATCATACTCTCTCCATAGCCTTGTTGCCCGGACAGCAACATCACCACCTGCAACTCTCATATCGTGGGTGGGATTTGCTGCTACAACCAACCTCAGTCCTCCACGTTGCAGTCTTGCAACGCCCTCCAAACCGCTGCACCTACTGCTCCACACTGCCCTCCATGATCTGATCTCCTTAGCTGGGATAGTGGTGATCTTCCTCATTCACGGGTTAAACCGTGAAAGCCTGTTGGCCAAACAAAGAAGAAAAGAAGAAAAAGAGAAGGAGAGAAGAGAGGAAGGAGGAGGGAAGAACGCCCTCACCTGTTGTTTCACTCCACCATTCTGGGCAGCACTTCCACCATACCCCAACATCCTTCAACCACCATCCATCATCCTCCCAAGCTCTTCACTTAGCACCATGTTGCTGCCCGACCTTTCCTCCATTCTCCAACCGTTGCTGCTAGTGCAACGAACCTGCTAAGCAACGTGCCTCACACAATGAGCCAACAAACACCTCCTCCCTATCCATGCTGTGTGCATAGACCAACAAGCAACAACATCGTTGGCTTCTCCGGGATTGTGCTCCTCCTCTTCAAGAGCACGGGCTCTCCTCTTTCTTCACCAAGGTTAGGCAACTCGTGGCCGATCACTCACCTTCTTTGGCTGATCCCGATCTCATCACTCCAGTAAGATCTTCAAGGTATTTCTCTCATTTTCTTTAATTTCTTTCTCTGGATCTCTTTCCCTCTCTAAAACTCACTTTCTCTCTCTACTTAGATCATTCTCTTACTTTCTCTCTCTAACTATTTCTACCACAATCTCCTCTCTACTTTCTCTTTCTAGATTTCTCTACTTTCTCTCTCTAGTTCTCTCTTTCTCTCTCTATACCTTCTATTTTCTTTCTCTAAAATGCCTCTTCTCTCATCTTCTCTCTCTACCTATTCTCCTTATATTTTTCTCTCTCTAGAATATTTTTTTTTAGTCTGGTTTAGACTGTTGCTAATTCAAATATTGTAAGGACATTTTGATTAGTGAATGATGAAGTTTGTTTTTATCTATTATTTCTTGTGATGGTCCGTCAGTTTTTGTTCTTATTCGAGTTAATCCGACTAATCCCGAGTGCGGATCGACATCCGACACGAGCCACTGTGCAAAATTGCCCATTTTACAAGTTAAATGTCTCGGATAAATAAAAAATGTGTTGAATTAGCAACAATATAAACCAGACTAAAAAAAACATTCTAGAGAGAGAAAAATATAAGGAGAGTAGGTAGAGAGAGAAGATGAGAGAAGAGGCATTTTAGAGAGAGAAAATGGAAGGTATAGAAAGAGAAAGAGAGAACTAGAGAGAGAAAGTAGAGAAATCTAGAAAAAGAAAGTAGAGAGGAGATTGTGGTAGAAATAGTTAGAGAGAGAAAGTAAGAGAATGATCTAGGTAGAGAGAGAAAGTGAGATTTAGAGAGGGAAAGAGATCCAGAGAAAGAAATTAAAGAAAATGAGAGAAATACCTTGAAGATCTTATCGGAGTGATGAGATCGGCTACGTAGGTAACCTTTGTTTCATTTAACTTTTTAGTTAGTGATACTTTTCGTTTGGACGTGGTCTCGTGGTTTTTCCTTGGCTAAGGTTTCCACGTAAAAATATCTTGTCTTGTGTGATTGTTTGTTTGTGTTCCGTATTATATCCTGATTAGATCAAACGACAAAAAGACAATATATCACGGAGGTATATTTGATTTGAGTCGGTTGTAATAATCATTTTCAAACAACCAAGGCATGAGATTTTATCCCCATACCATAGACCAGTAAAACTGTATAGGTATATCTAATTTAAATACCTAATCAACCCCCCTTCTAGGTATATTAAGTTAAAGAGAACAGATCGGTGGAATTTCAAATGGTATCAGAGTGGGTATTTCTAATTAAGGTTTAATCACCTGAATTTAGATTCTTGAGAAACCAGTCCATTTTCATTAATTTGACAAAATGCAAAGAGAATGTGGTAATACATCCAAACCTCCATTGTTTGATGGAGAAGACTATGCCTATTGGAAGGCTAAGATGAGGGCTTTTCTAAAGTCCATTGATGAAAGAGTCTGGATGTCAGTAGTGGATGGTTGGTCACCACCACAATGGAAGTAGGAGATAAAATCATTCTTAAACCAAAAAACGACTAGACTAAAGATGACATAGACTGTTGTTGTCTTAACAGCAAATGTTTAAATGCTATTTTTTATGCCGTTGATAAAAATGAATTTAGAAGAATCTCTACTTGTTCCCTAACTAAAGAAGCATAGGACATTCTTAGAGTCACACATGAAGGTACGTCAGCTGTAAAAAATTTTAAGCTGCAAATGCTGACATCCAAGTTCAAATCCATGAGAATAGAGGAGAATGATACCTTCACTGAGTTTTATGCAAAACTTAGCGATATTGTGAACTCTGCTCACAACTTGGGTGAGATCATTCTAGAATCAAAAGTTGTTGGAAAAATTTTGAGATCCTTACCTGATAGATTTCAGGCTAAGGTCACTGCGATTGAAGAGAGCAAAGATGTTGACTCTCTTAAAGTTGATGAGCTGGTTGGGTCTCTACAAACTTATGAGATGAATTTGAGACAACCAAAGAAATCAAAAGGAATTGCCCTTAAAGTTTTTAAAACTCAAGATTCAGAGTCAGATGTTGACTTCGAAGTAGAAATGGCATTGTTTGTGAAAAAATTCAAAAAGTTCTTTCGTTCGAGAAACGATAGGTTCAAGAACAACAAACAGTTTGATAAAACTGTCGAACATGTCAGACCTCATGAAAGTGGTAGCAGAAGTGACAGGAACCCTAGGGAAAGCCGCTCAAGCGATCCCCAATGTTTCAAATGTAAGGGTTTTGGTCACTTTGCAAATGTGTGCCCAAATAAAGAAGAATACAAGGGCAAGGCAAAAGCATTCAATGCCACATGGGATGAAGAATCAGAAGATCATTCTGATAATTCAGATAGCAATGAAAAGGTTGATAAGTATACAACTTTTGTTGCTCGTTTCAATAGTCCCTATGGATCTCATGGAGAGTCCAAGAAAAGTGATGATGAGAGTTCAGAAGACTCTTACAATGGAGATTCGGATGACTCGGTAGTTGGTGTGAAAGAACTGTACGAGGAATCGATAAAATTCATCAAGGCTAACAAAGTTTTATCTGACAGGGTTAAATATCTTGACTCTGAAAATCCAGTCTTAGTAATTGACATTGAAAAATTAAAAGTGTTGATTACTGATTTAAAACAAGAGAATGAGTCTCACTAAAAAGGAACAAGACACTGGAATGTGAATTCCAAACTTGCATGACACGCAAAGAATCCCTAGAGAATGAGGTTCTCAAATCAAAAAGGGATGTGTCAGGATTCTCATCCAGCTCTGCAAAGCTTGATAAGATTCTTCGTGTGGGAAAAGTCTATGAAGACAAACAGGGGTTGGGTTACAAAAACAATCAAGAAAAAGGGTCTTCATCCAAGATAATTTTTGTGAAAGCCCAAGTTATTCCTACACAGATCAATGACCCAATCAAAATGGTCAAAAGTAGTCGTCAGTGCAAGTACTGAAAAAACATGGATCATGTGATTGGGGACTGTCACAAGTTGAGAAGAGGGCATCAAAATCCTCTAGAAAAAATGGTGAATACCACTCAAAACGTGAAAAGTCAGAGAATTCCTATAAAGTCACATTATGAGATAAAGTATTTGGATGTGCTATCTAGGAAGATGAAAGACCTTCTGAAAAGGTCTAAAGAATTAATCAAGGAGATTGAGTCTCTTGAAAAATTCAAACAACCTCAGAGTCATGTAACTCAAAAGAGGAAAGGTCCTAAGAGAGTTGATCATTCTGCCAAACTCACATCGGTATAGGTTAGGAAAGATTCTCTGAAGGAGAAATGTTCGTCAATGTCTTATCTCTGAGCAATGTGCTCTCAATTCCCTCTTGTTATCATATTTTATATTTTAAGGGATTTTTTTTGTTTCTTTTTTATTTTGCTTCATTTTGAAGAATAAAAATTGATAATATTTTAGAAAAATCAAAAGATTAAGTGTTCTGAAGAATGTTAAAATAATTATTCTATACAATTTTGATAAGCAGTGATTTCTGAGACATTCCAAGAAAAATGACTTAACTGTTAGTAAAATTTTTGTTAATCTAGGTATTATATCTTTTAATTGTTATGATTGGTCAATTTTTACTAGTATTCATTTGAAGATTATTGAAACAGTATATCTCACATTCACATGCACACTGAGTATTTCTGTGTGAATGGATTTGATGGAAGTGTAAAATTTTGTAGTATTGGAGTTAAGAATAAACCTCTACTGATTATAACTTCAAATTAGTAGTATTCCTGCCTTCAGTTGATTTCGAAACTGCACTATAGTCGACTGTTGGCTTCCCAACGAGAGTTATTATATTAAGGAAAAAGCAACATCCACAAAAGTTAGAGTGAATGCCATCTGTATGGCCCTACTTAAATTTTGAAATCTGATTCTCATTGCTGCAGAAAATGGCTACCTACATGGAGAGTGAAAGCTACTTATATTCAAAGTGAATAAAAAGGGTGTAAAAGATAGCCAATTTGCTAGAAAAAGTCTTATCCATCAGCAAATACCTATATACATGAGAGTATGTGAGATCCCCAAATAACTCTAATGAGAATTTTATGATCGGATACAGGATACCTCCAGATTCTGATACTTATGAGAAATTACTACTAAAATCTTATCATGTACCACAGATAGACTCAGATCACTTACACGTGATGATATTACTATTGATATTCGAATCTGTGATTACTAGTGATTTGTGACTTGCGCTAATGTCTAAAAGAATTAATATTTTTGATGAAGCAAATGATTACGCTAATGTGTTAGTAAATTCTCTCAAATCAGAATCAGTGTTTATTGCTTATCAAGAGTGTAGTCATGAAGTGAATTCTATGTTGTTCTGACAATTTATCTTTTCTTGAGTAGTTTTAAAAATGATTTTCTCTGAAAAGATGTTATTGGGGGTCTTGGAAAATGAGCCTATTGGTTTTAAAAAAATTTAAATTTTTTTTTCCTGGACTAGTCCAATTGATTGGAGGAAACAGCCCAATCGATTGGACATCTCCAATCGATTGGAGAGTGTGGCCTAATTGATTGGACAAGCTCCAATTGATTGGCCACTTAGCCCAATCGATTGGACAGTGCGGCGTTCGGTTTTATAAAACCCAAAATGGGTCATTTTCAACCTCAATCGATCCGATCGCCTCCCAGATTTCTCCCAATCGATCGTAGGTACCAGATCTACTGTTCACATAAGGTTTTGTGGAGCGAATCTCTTGATTTCCTTGCTTTCTACTTCACCCTCTTCGTTGAGCTTTTGGGTTCTTTTTGAGCAAAAATGGAGATTTTCTGGTATTTTCTTCCTTTCTTAGTGCTCATGGCGACGAATCCTCATCGTAGAAGAGTTGTTGTGCTTTCTAAGGAGGAAAGTGATAATGAAGAACCGCTGATTCAACGGACACAATCGCGAGTCAAACGGGGTGGTCGACTCAGTGGGTCGTGACACTCTGAGCGAGGTGAATCATCCAGAGCACCTAGGAGAGCTCAGGGTCGTGCCCGTCATAGCGATACTCCTCCGATGAGTGCTCCTATCTCTCCATTTATTTTCGATTCCGCTAGAGAGCGCTTTGAGCATTTCTCTGGTCAAAAATTCACTACTGAGAGAGTAGTTGAGTTTAGCACCATTTTGGGTACTATGGTCCATTCACAGTTCATATCTCGCGAGTGGATTCCTATCACTTGCTTGACCATTCCATTTTACCCTGTCTTGGTCAAACTGTTTTATGCCAACATGCACGCCATTCAGTGTGATGACCCGAGTGAGTCGTCCTTCCAGACTTTTGTCTCTTGGGCTTACTTGACTATTACACCTGATCTTATCTCTACCCTGTTGGACATTCCTAGTTCGTCTACCTCATATGAGTATATTCATAGGACTCGTGAGATGACAACTTCTAGGGTTACGTTGACCGAGATACTCACAGGGCAGATATTTGACTGGAGTACTTTCATACCTCTCACATCTCTTCTCCCTGAGTATCGTTTGTTGCACCTCATCTGTGGGTACAACATTGATCCACCTGGCCATGGAGCACAGGTGAACATTGATCGTTTGCAACTTCTTTACCATCTTGGCACTGGATTTGTCATTGACTTTCTGAGGTTTATTTTTAGAGCCATGGTTAGAGCGGGTAGCCAGTTGGCTAACCATCCTTGTCTCACATTCCTTCTACTGATGAGCTTTATATTACTGCATCTGGATGTGGCTATTCGAGCCAATGAGGAGGTGTGTGCTCCCATGGGGCCTATTGGGCCTTTAACCATTAGGAAGAGCATGTCTCAGGTCCGGAGAGTGACAGATGTCCCTCCACACTTTGATGATATTTTCGATGAGGACTTGGGGGATGATATCGAGGCAAGGGGTTAGCAGCCAGATACTAATATGCCTCCTCTAGAGACATAGCCATCTTCTGACCAGCCTCCTGAGATGCCTGCTCCTTACTCATTTGAGTATCTTCATCATCAGATGGTGGGATTCGATCAGCATCTTACAGCGCATGAGGAGCGAACTGCACAGAGTTTCTGCAGATTAGAGGAGGGTCAGGAGAGGATGACGGGTTCCATGTACGATATGAAGCGTTACATGGAGTACTAGTTCACCATGATGGGCTTCGGACAGCATCCTCCAGGTCATGGTCCTGATCAGCATGATGGTGCTAGTCCATCTACAAAGACTCCTGGAGAGAGTTATCTTGAGAGTTATCGGATGTGTTTTTTTTTATTATTGTACACCGATTTTAAACTCAGTTTTTGTATGGTTATACTCTGCTTGTTTCATATTGTGTTACAATGTATAAACTAGTATGTATTTGGTTATGGATGTATATATTGCACTTGTTTTTCATGATAATCTTCACTACATACTTATTATTTGCTTATTATTCTGTATATTTGTCAATTTGTGACAAAAAGGATGAGAGAAAATTATAGCGGTAAAAAGAAGTTGATGCATGAGATAGGGGAGAGAAATTTAGGGGGAGAAAAATGTTTATTATTTTTTTCAATTTCTCTACTTGTGATGTGCATAATTATACTCACTGCATTTTATATGAATTATTAATTGCCGATGATATTACATGGTATGTATTGTTGGTAGAATGTGCAGGAAACAGATCAAAAGCCATTACACTATATCTGTTCGATTATCTCCAAGAGAGTGTGAGATAGTGAGTGAATCATGTAAAATAATGGGATTATATTTTTTATTTTTTACCTTCTTTATGATTAAATATTTTTTGTCATGGAATTGCCAAAGGGGGAGATTGTAAGGAATATTTTCATATTCAATTTGGCAAAGATTCTATTTGACATAAAAATATTCTTGTAACCGTTCCTACGAGCACAAGTGTAGCGTGAAGATGTCGTGGTACGCTTACTTAGCCAACTACGTGAAGACTAAAAGACAGCAAGAATCAGACGGTTGATGACAGGAGTCATTTGAGTAACTGTCAATTTGTCAGTTAACAATCGTGTAAGCTCGATTAGGAAGATATGTGACTTAGTGGCCATAGGAGTTGATTAAAATGAACAAAATATAATGGTCAGACTTAGTCATTGGACAAACCCGAGTCAAAGTCAATTTTATTGACTAGTGGGAAAGTCCAATCGATTGGACATGTGTTCCCAATCGATTGGACATAGCCCAATCGATTGGAGACACTGTGTAATCGATTAGACACTACGAGGCAGAAACATAATTGAGCCCAATCGATTTGAGACACTGTGTAATCGATTGGAGAATACGTGATAGAAATCTTTTTAAGTCAAATCAATTGGAGACTTTGATTAATCGATTGGAGCCTTCGGGATAGAAAGTTATAAATGTTAAATTGATTGGAGACTCTGATTAATCGATTGGAGCCTTCGAGACAGAAAGTTATAAATGTCAAATTGATTGAAGAACCCAGTGCAATCGATTGGTGCCTTCGGAACAGAAAACTTATTGAGCCCAATCAATTGGACACTTGTCCCCAATCGATTGGACCAAGTGTACAATCGATTGGACTTTGAACAGAATCAGTTTTATTAGATCCAAAATTCATAATTCCATTATCCCATGTTCCACACGACTCAGGGTCTTGGTATTCTATAAATATAACTCCTCTATGCCTTTTCTAAACACACACAGAGACACAGAGTGACTCAATCTTCAAGAAAGATAAGCAAATGCTATATTTAGTAGAGTGTCCATTTTGAAGAGCAAGAAGCTTGTTTTCATTCACATCTTGTGAGCTTGTTCTCTTCTCAATCAAAGCTAAGAGCTTGATCTTTACTCAGCCTAGGTTTTTCACTTCTATATTTATCCTAGTAAGCCTAAGAGTACCAGTGTGACTCAAATACCTTTTGAGCAACTTGGGGTTGAGGGTGTACTGAATTCTTCACCTTCTGCAAAGGCGGGAGTGTTGAGAATTAAGATCGGAGGAGCCGGTCGAAGGTAGGTTTGGGGTGTACCAAACTGAACAAGCGGATAAGGCTTCTTGGCTGGAAGGACGCACGTGGATTCGTGGCGTTGACTCAGAGGACGTGGACGCATCGGCAGTGGGCCTTGGCTAAGGTTGGATGCTGTATTTGCAACGGTGCTACGTAGGTAACCTTTGTTTCGTTTAACTTTTCAGTTAGTAATACTTTCCGTCTGGACGTGGTCCCGTGGTTTTTCCTTGACTAAGGTTTCCAAGTAAAAATATATTGTCTTGTGCGATTGTTTGTTTGTGTTCCGCATTATATCCTGATTAGATCAAGTGACAAAAAGACAATATACCACGGAGGTATATTTGATTTGAGTCGGTTGTAATAATCTTTTTCAAACAACAAAGGCATGAGATTTTATCCCCATACCATAGACCAGTAAAACTGTATAGGTATATCTAATTTAAATACCTAATCAACCTCCCTTCTAGGTATTTTATGTTAAAGAGAACGGACCGGTGGAATTTCACTCTGACATTATCCAAATTGCCCCCAATTAGTTCTATTTCTCTGGGACTCTTGCTTTATTATAAATATAACATTTTAGGTTGAAAACCTAATTCTTCCAAGACATTCAAGCCCATCTAAAGTAGTGGAGAAAACTTAAAGATACAAGAGCTTCCATTGTTGATTGAAGCTTAAGTTTTGCTCTTGGAAACTCAAGATCTTGATCAAGTAAGTTTTATTCTTTTGATCTTGAGCGTAAAAGAGTGTTAATCGTTCATGGTTGAATCTCTTTCTTCGATGAAAGATTAAACACATTGATTTATCATACTACCTTTTGTTAGTTACCCTACCGTGTGTATTCGGTGTGAACTCGTGTGTGGATCAAGTTGGTTGTGATTCGAGATCAAACCATGAAGGCGTTTTGTATGGTTCAAAATGTGGAAATATAGCGCGACGTGGTAAATCGACGGCTGGAGCTCATGTGGAGTTGAATTCAGTTGTGAGTCATAGCGTGGGTAACTGTCTGTATCTCTGTCTTCTATTAGGCCCTGTTTGATTGCATGAAAAATTTTCTCGAGAAAATACATCTGGGATATGCCTTAAATGGCTGATTGATTGCAACTAAGAACACATATTTCAATCATGTGAGAAAATAAAGACCTATTTTCAGGTGGAAATGAATTCTCACCTATCTGGATGGGAAATGAATTCCGAGTTTAGTGGGAAAAATTATTCAGATTTAAATGGCTTGTTAGGGAAAATTATACAGATTTATAATGGTTATCTAACAATGGATAGTTGTGTTTTCCCAAGAAAAATATAATTTTCCAACTTGGTAATCAAACACCGCCTTAGTGTTTTGATTTTGACTGGACGTGGTCCCGTTGGGTTTTTCTCGTAAAAATTGTGTGTCTATTGCTTGATTGATTTTAATGTGTTATGGACTTAACAGATTGAAAAAAATATATCTCTAGTATATTTAGATTAAATCGAGTTAGACCAATCTATTTGCTTCCGCTTAGAAATTGCATGCGATCGATCCCAGATCACCGACCGAATAGAATTAAATAGGTTGCTTAAATTTTAATTGGTAATTAATTTGAATCGAACTTAATCACCCCCCTCTAGGTTGTATTAATCCATATACCCAGATATTTTACTATTTGTATTTCTAAAAATCCTGTACAGCACTCTAGAACCAAGCACATTGATATTAGACATTATTTTATTGGAGAGCTGGTTGAAGAACAGATAATTTCTTTAGAGTATGTGAATACAAAAATTCAACTTGCAAAAATTTTGACCAAACCTTTAGATTCGCTCAAATTTGAATATCGGAGAAAATCTGTTAGAGTTTATCCTACTGATTAATTTCGTTTGGTACTAACTGAAGCCATTGAAGTCATATTGAATATCTTACCTTCAGTATTTCAGTTAGTCTAATAAACTAATCATTCAAAATGATGGTTAGTTAATTATTTTTGTGAAATTATTATTGCTATTGTTCATTGCATTCTTTGCAAAATGTTATCATATCACTATGATTATATAAATATTTTGTGATATTGAAATATAATTGTTTATTTCGTGAGTTGTTGATATTTTGGGATTTTTGGGTTTTTGGTATGACATTTACGAAGTCTAGTTGACCTAAGAAAATGACCAGCCAACCGAAGAAAATGTTGAGACAGTTGGGTTTTTGAAAATGTTTTTTGCGAAGTCGGGTCAACCGAAGAAACTTTTTTTAGGGTGTTTTGGTTTTTGTTGTTTGCGGGGTCGGGCCGACCGAACATAATGACCGGTTGACCACGCCTCGCACTCGAGATTCTAGTTAGTTTCGCGGGAGGGTCGACCCATGTCCGGTCCACCGCCCTCAAATATAAATTGTCCCAAATCGATTTGGGGTCATTTGCAAACCTTTTGGAACCCTAGAAATGTTTTTTTTTTGCCTCACATTCCCTTTGAGAAACCTCTTAGTCCTCAAACTCTAATCTCTTTCTAGAGATTTCTACTCTCACCATTACCCAAATGTTTGGTGAAAAATGTTTGGTTTTCTCTAAATTGCTCCATAAGGGAAAAGAGCAAAAGGTGAATCTTCTACTAGTAATCCCCATCCTCTTAGTCTCTTCATCAATCACATGGCTAGGGTTAGCTTCTTGAAGACTTATGTTAAAAGAGCAGTTGTTGTGGAGCGTGGGGTAATTGAAAAAGAAGTGACTAAGACTAATGTAAAGAATATTTTCATATTCTAGTTTGGCAAAGATTTCGTATGACATAAAATATTCATGTAACCTTACCTACGAGCACCAGTGTAGTGTAAAGATGCCGTGGTACGCATACTTCGTCTATTACGTGAAGACTAGAAGACAGAGACAGTAAGGATCAGACGGTTGACGACAGGAGTCATCTGAATAATTGCCCATTTGTCGTTATAGATCGTGTATGCTCGCTTAGGAAGGTAGGTGACTTAGTGGCCATAGGAATAGGTTTAAATGAATAAAATATAATGGTCAAACCTAGTCATTGGACATACCTGAGTCTAGGTCAATATTATTGACTTTCAGGAAAGTCCAATCAATTGGACTATTTGGGCCAATCGATTGGACAAAGCCCAATCGATTGGAGACCTCTGTTAAATCGATTGGAGCCTACGAGACAGAACTTAATCAAAGCCCAATCGATTGGAGACATCTGTTAAATCGATTGGAGCCTACGAGACAGAACTTGATCAAAGCTCAATCGATTGGAGACCACTGTTAAATCGATTGGAGCTTACGGTACATAAACTTATTTAAGTCCCATTGATTGGACTATGAACAATCGATTGGATTTACGAAGAAAAACCCATTCGTACAAGGCCAATCGATTGGACCCAAAGTACAATCGATTGGACTTCACGCGGATTGAGTCTTTCTCAGATCCAAAATTCTAGTTTCCACTCTTCCACGTTCTAAAAGGCTCAGGGTTATGTATTCTATAAATATAACCCTTCTATGCCTTCTCTAAATACAGTTCTACACTTTAGAATACAGAGAAGAAAGTTTTATTTATCAAAAGTGTCCATTAGAAGAGTAAAAAGCCTTTAGTTCTCATAAATATCTTGTGAGCTTTTCTCTTCTAAATCAAAATCAAAAGCTTGATCTCTTACTCAACTTAGGTCTTCCACATAGATACTTGACCTAGAAATCTGAGAGTACCAGTGTGTCTCAACACTATTTAAGCGACTTAGGGTTCAGGGTGTACTAAATCCTTCACCTTCAGCAAAGGCTAGAAAGTTGAGAATTAAGATCGGAGTGGCTAATTGAAGGTAGGTTTGGGGAGTACCAAATTGAACAAGTGGACAAGGCTTCTTGGCTGGGAGGGCGCGTGTGGATTCGTAGCGTTGATTCAGAGGACGTGGACACATAGACAATAGGCCTTGGCTAAGGTTAGAAGCTGCATTTGCAACAGTGCTGTGTATGTAACCTTTGTTTCGTTTAACTTTCTAGTTAGTGATACTTTTCATCTAGACATAGTCCCATGGTTTTCCTTGGCTAAGGTTTTCATGCTAAAATTCTTTATCTTGTGGATGTTTGATTGTTGTTCCGTTAAATCTATTGATTAGACCAAACGACGAAAAGACAATATACCAAGGAGGTATATTTGAATTGAGTTGATTGTGATAATCATTTTTATCAATCAACTAAGACATGCGAGTTTATTACCTTACTTTGACCAGTAAACTTGTTATAGGTTAGATTAATTTTTAAATAACCTAATCACCCCTCCCTTCTAAGTATTTCTGATTAAAGAGAACGGACTGGTTATTTTTCAACTAGAGCCCCAAATCTTCTAAATTCGATAGGTTGGTATAAACTTCTTACAATTTCTAGAGTTGCTTATCCTGAATTAGTCAGAATGTTTTATTGCAATCTAAATAATCATAATCCAGAAGGTCCCTACCTTTATTCTGAAGTCAGGGGAGTTAAGATCAAGATTACTCTTTCTTTGATCTCTAAAATTTTTGGTATTTTTAAAGCAATTTGTGGGGAGGTAGTTCAATGGAATACTGATCTGGCAACTCAGGAATTACTTTCCTTGTATCATTTGTTAGGGTTGATTTACTTATAATTTGGTCCCAAATGTGGGACATCGTAGTGAGATCGGACCCTATACTCAATATATTTTGTATTGCCTCTCACAAGGCACTCGTCTCTATGGTCCATCAATTATTTTTCATCTGATGTTAAATAATTTGGTGATTAAAAATCGTAGGCGTTCTTTGCCATTTGGCATTTTGGTTTCTAAAATTTTGAGTCATTTCAAAGTTCATATTCTTGACTTTGATGAAACCTTGTATCAATCTCTCCTATCAATCAAGCCACTTTTAGCAAGATGCTCGTAGGTGACTCTTCTGCTTCTGCATTGAGTTCAGTCTCTCGTTGTTCTTCTATCTCTACATCCATTGTAGGTCTTTCGTCCAAGTTGGACAATATTTGTTCGTCGATTAACAAATTTTCTCGACGACAACAGTGTATGACTTCCATTCTTAGGTCTCAGCACCCTGACTATCTAGAGACATCACCAAAGGAGACCACTGTACTATCTGTGGCTGAAAACGAAGATGAAGATGAAGATGAAGATGAAGACAAAGACGAAGATGTAGAAGAAGAAGATGAGGAGGAAGATGATGCAGATAAAGATGCTGATGATGATGATGCAGATGAGGACGATGACTACGATGAGTAGAGCATGTTTGCTCCTTGATTAGATCAGTAGTACATTTTCTTATGGGATGTATTATTTGATACTATTGGTCTGTATTATTCGATACTGAGATACTTTGATATTTTGGGTGGTTTCGATAGTCAGTACTTGTGACCTTGAGATTTTAGACATTGTGGTTATTTGGGTCAAATGATGACCATATTTATGTATTTGGATGATATGGTTGTTTGATATATTCTGTGATGATATTTTGCTTTATAATGATTTTTTTTTCATATTAGGTTGGAGTTCTTCCCTTTGTCAATGTATGACAAAATGGGGGAGAAATCAATTATATAGTTGGTATGAATGATGAATATTTTTGGTTGGAAATATTTGATGGTATTTTAGGATTATGATACACTTGTTGTTATCTATTGGATTAATGAACAACTTGTCATTAAATCTTGGTTCTTGCTATCTTTTGGGTTTATTAGACTAATGTACTGAGAAGTCTTTTTTGGTATTATTGGACTAATGTACTAATGAGATGTTTTTGTCTAAGATTATTTTGTCAAGTTGATTATGTTGTAACAACAGGTTACATGAATGTTGGGACTATTCGCAAGCTTCTATGCTACTCCCTTGACCTCCCTTTGATCATTTAATTGTTAGGTAGTTTTGTACTTAGGGGGAGTTATTGATTATTTAGGTAAAACTTGTAATATAATTGGGTAGTTTTTTGCTTTTTATCCTGGCATTGACAAAGGGGGAGATTGAAAAGTCTCGGTTGTCAATCCCAGTAACTTTTAGTTCTTCTTTATATTATATCGCTAAGTTAGAAGTTTGCTAAAGACCGAAGCATCGAAGATCAAGTGGACTTCGTCAACTCAAAGAAGACTTAAAGCTGAAGAAAAATAACCCAAGTGTTCAAGCTCAACTAAAGATAGTCAAAGCTCAACCATGAAGATTTAAATCAAATGATCAAAAGTACGTTCTCACTCTACGAACGTTCAACAATCAAAAATCTAATATTGCGGATATTTGCGTACATTTAAAGGTACACCGCACGTTTGCCAACAAATCAAAATTAACTCTAGATGCCTCCTGGTTCATTTAGTATCGTTTGGTAGCTCTCCTAAAAACATAGGATAGAGTTATTAGTTGTTGGGTATTTTTTGGAGGTCTGTGAGGACCGACCAACTGACCACTTTGAGCGACAGACCAGAGTCTACTGACTCTGACCGGTCGACCGGTCAAAAGGTGCAGTCGGTCGAACCTTGAATTTGGAAATTATTTGGTTCTGACATGTTGGGTCGACCGGCCAAAAAGAGCGGCCGACTAAAGTTCGGTCGATGGGTCAAGTTGTGCGGTCAACCCCACCCTTTCTGGATTTCATTTTGACTTGATCTTTTTTGCGATTTTAGGCATACTTTGGCCCTTCAAACGACTATTTTTTGTTTATTCTCTTAAGTGGTGGCTGGCTTATAAATTAGAGCCTTCTCTCCTCATAGGAGGTAACCAATCAAGAGATCTCTTACTCCCATCCTTTGATTATCATTCTTTGAGTCCAGATATTTGAAATTTGTGAGAGCTTCACCTGAGCAATCTAATGTATACGTTGTGAAGGCTATAAGTGTTTGAAGAGACTACAAGCAATTATTTTCTACAAGTATCTTCTTTCAAAAAGAAGATTACCCTTGGCAGAGTGTCTCTAGGGCAAATTCTTCTCTAAGGATTCTACATTTGATCGTATTCATCTAAAGGTAAGTCTCTATGATCAAAATCTTTTAGATAAAATTTAAAATTATGAACATTGAATATTTATGATTGGTGGATGAGTGAGTACTCATTCAACTGAGTTGATGATTGTAGATCCATGATAAAAAAAAAAAAAAACTCCTCTAAATAGACTACTAGCCTAGGCTAACTCTCTAGGTAAGCGGGAAGTGATTCTCGTTAGATTGAGACTAAGTGTAATCTTAGTTGTTTGATTATTTATTTCAATTGGATATGTTGTAATGCATGATTGAGATAATATAATATTACTCATGTTGAGTATTAGACAGTGGACGTAGGTGCAGAGTCACCGAACCACTATAAATCCGTGTCTAATGTAATTGTGAATGTTTGTATATCTTGTCTTAGATTTACTCATATATTGTTATGTGGATGTTTATTAATTTAGTTGTTTGATCATTTTCCACCTTACATGGTAATTAAAAGGGAATTTCAGATAATAAGTATTAGCTTTGATCTGTTTCTTGTACAACCACCAACAATACATACAATGTAATATCATCGACAAAAATAAATAATTAAACTCATGCAGTGAGTAATTGATTGCACATCGGATTAACATATACTAGTAGATAAGATAGAGAAATTGGAAAAATAAATAAGATTTTTCTCCTCCTAAATTTCTCTCCTCCTATCTAATACATCTCCTTGTTTACCTCTTTTGATTTTTCTCTCCACCTTTTGTCACAGATTGACAAAGGTACAGAGGCAGATAACTAGCATGCTTTGAAAATATAACTGAAGTACAAGTGCATCAATATATAACAAGACAAAATACAAGAGCATCATATCATATCACAAACTGGTTTATACTTTGGTACAGATCTAGAAATAATAAAAATAGAGTATAACTAAAAACAACACATTTAGTTTATCTGTGTACAACAATCCAAAATAAAAGAATAGATAACTTAGGCAAATTTTGTAAGGAATATTTTCATATTCAATTTGGCAAAGATTCCGTTTAACATAAAAATATTCTTGTAACCATTCCTACGAGCACCAGTGTAGTGTGAAGATGTCGTGGTACGCATACTTCGCCGACTACGAGAAGACTAGAAGACAGTGACAGCAAGAATTAGACGGTTGATGACAGAAGTCATCTGAGTAATTGCCCATTTGTCAGTTATAGATTGTGTACGCTTGCTTAGAAAGGTAAGTGACTTAGTGGCTATAGGAATAGGTTTAAAATAAATAAAATATAATGGTCAAACCTAGTCATTGAACAGACCCGAGTCTTAGTCAAAGTTATTGACTTTTGGGAGAGTCCGATCGATTGGACATAGCCCAATCGATTGGAGGCTACAAGGCAGAACATGATCAAAGCCTAATCGATTGGACACATCTGTAAAATCGATTGGAGTCTATAAGACAGAACATGATCAAAGCCCAATCGATTGGACATATCTGTAAAATCAATTGAAGTCTACGAAACAAAACATGATCATAGCCCAATCAATTGGAGACCTCTATAAAATCGACTGGAGCCTACGGGACAGAAACTTATTTAAGTTCGATCGATTGGACTATGTGATATTCGCTCAAAAGTGCTTATTTTAAGCCATTATCCTTATAGCGATGTCACATTCGCCTACGTAAAACTTATTTTTTCGTCGACTTTTCCACGTAAGAGTTTCTTCCACTGCGTAGAACGCATTCTTTAGACGAAAATCGACTATTTTCATGAAATAAACACATTTCGGATAGTCCAATATCAAGTCATTTTAGTTGAATCTCATTACGCGCTTTTTCACTTGTAGGAGACCCTATCGGGAGATTCTCGAGGACTGGCGGGCCCACTATCAACCACAAAAGTCTTCTATCAAAGCTTAAAGAGCCAGCAGGCTAGGATAAAAAAAATAGAAGACATGTATGGGCAAAGCTAGAGGATCGTACAGCCGGAACAAGAACTAAGAGAGAGAAGAATAACTGGAGACCAAGAGAATGACTTAGGTGTTAAAGGCCACACCAATTGACATCAAAGGATAAGTTTGACTCATTGGTGGAGCGGACAAGAGAGAATAAAGAAGACCAAGGTTCAAGACCCTCCAAGGCTTTTATTTTTGTATTTTTTCTCTCACCTCTCTCCTATTTCTCACTCTATCTATTTTGGCCCATGACCTAAGCCCATGACCTAAACCCATGACCTATGACCATACCCATAAGCAATTAGAAGAGAGAATCGGTCTCACTTGACCAATTCTTCTCTCCCCTATCTCTCTCTTCCCTAACTAACCTATTCCCAACCGTTGGATCTCTCTAGATCCAACGGTCTCCCTTTAAACAACAAACCTAGCCCTCGATCTCTTCTCTTTTCGATTCCTTCCCCCTCTTCAATCTCCTCTCTACCCCATCTTCTCTGAAAACCTCTCCTAATAGTTGCTGGTGTTGCAACCTTCAACAGCACAACTTGCTTAACTGGGCCTAGCTCCATCTTTTCCACACCGTGGAGATCAAGATCTCCAAACGAACCTACAACCTGGTTCGTCATTCCCACGTCCTCTTCTCCTCCAACCCGAAAGCTTTCTCTTCTGCCACCATTTTTGTCCTTGCTGCTCTAACGAACCACCCGCAACGCTCCTCCGTGGTTCACCATTAACTCTGGCGAGAAGGTTGCCGGATCTCATCAACACCTGACAACAATGTCCTCCACGGGCTGCAAACTCCTTTCAGGTGCGTCCTTGTAAGGAACAACAGCCAGCCACCAGCGTCTCCTCCTTCTCCTTCTCCTTCCTCTTCTTCTTCTTCTTCTTCTTCTTCTTCTCCTTCTTCTTCTTCTCCTTGAACTTCATTAGAGTTGCAGGTTCAACTCTGGTCTGTTTCCTTCCTTTCCACGCTAGCTTGCTGTTGTGCGTGCATTCGCCATTTCAATCCACACCTGCAAGAATCAGTGCAGGCTGTGCACGTCCGTTTCTTGAGCCTTCATCTTCCTCTATAGCCCACACCCCATCACCGGCCGGACTGGTTCATCTTCTCCGGTGGTAATATTCAACGAGTTGCAGCTTATACATCAACTCCCACAGTCTTCTTTTCTCTAACAGAGATCACCATCAAGGCCAGCATCCATCTCACCTGCAACCAATCGCCCCTCTTCCTTCATCTCCTCTTCTTTTCCAACGTCTTGCAGGTCATATTATTCAACGGTGTGCCAGGCACCTTGGTGATTATGGTTTGGTCGTGGCTACAACATCTGCAACCCACTGTGGTTGCAAACCTCTCCAGTGCCCAGCAACACTTCCAAAAGGCTGCACCGCTGCAACGTTTTCCTCTTCAATCACCGCCTGGAGCACCCAAAAACCACCCCATCCATCTTCACGTTGCCACCTAGCAGCGATCTATAACGGTGCCGCTTGCATCAGCAACTCCGAGCAGCGACCTCGCTGCCTCAAGGTCGTTCTTCTTCAGCTGCTCCTCACGGTTCAGTCCCATCTTCCCTCAGCCCAGCACGTCGTCTTCCCTCTTGGAGTTGCTGCATCATCAATCACCAAGCACAACAATAGCAACTCACGTGTTGCTTCCATCCATTGCAACCAGCAAGTTTTTCTCCACCTATTGCTGACCAGCAACACCACCGCCCTCACCTTGCTGTTGCACCGATCCAACCAGCATCAACCTTGCTGTTACAAGATCACCTTCTTCCTCCATAACCCTGCTCTGGTCTTTCTTCGTGCACCCGTTCACAGCATCACATCCAAGCCTCCATCTAGCACATCATCCATCAAACAACCCACTGTTGCTGTAATCTATAGTGTGAAGACCTGCACCCTACGGTTGCAACTCCTCCATTGTTGCTGGTTCTTCCAACCTGCTCACAACACAGTGTACCCCCTACTTTGGAGCAAGCACTTGAGACTCACAGTGTTCTCCAAGAAGACCTCTCCTCCTTTGTTCCTTGCGGTTGCAACTGAATCTCCTTGGACAGCCATCAACCATTCTTCAGTCCATCATCAGCATGCTCTCCCGAGCTCCTTACTTGTGCATCTTCAAGTGACCTTTCTTCTTGACCTACACGTGGTAAGATATTCTCTCTTTTACTTTTCTATTTTCATCTCACATTCTCTCTCTAAGGTGAGCCCCATCTCTAGATTTCACTCTCTAAACTCATCTTCTCTCTCTAACCCTCTATTGCGTTCATTTTCTCTCTCTAATCTATTTTTCTAATTTTCTCTCTCTGAAAACCCCTTTCTCTCTCTCCAGTTTTCTCTCTCTCCAATTGTTGCTTTCTAGAATAAATTCGATTTTAGCTATTTAAAATGTTAATGCAAATTATTCTTGAATCGTAATTAATAAAACTCGTTAAATTTATTTCAAGGTTTTGTTATTTGATTTGTCAGATTTTGCTTAAATTAGTCATATAACCTTGATCTCCAAAAATATGTTTTAAAATCAATCAAATCACCATTCTCACCTCTCTGTTGTTCTAAGCAATTTTCGTTATTATTGTTCTTTATTTGCCCTAACCCCGAGTGCGGACAATACCCGACACGAGTCACTGTGCAAATTTGCATTTTTGCAGATTAAGTGAACCAATTCGGAGAAATCTTACAAATATTGTTGAGATCTAGGGTTTCCGTAACCAACGACGCGGAAAAACCCTAATTTCACTATGTACAATCGACTGGATTTATGAAGAAAATAGCCATCCGTACATGATATTCGCTCAAAAGTGCTTATTTTAAGCAATTATCCTTTTAGCGTTATTGCATTCTCCTACGTAAAATACTCTATTTACCTACTTTTCTATGTAAGAGTCTCTTCTGTTGCGTAGAACACACTTTTCTGGACGAAATGGTATATTTGCATGCATTAAACACATTTTCGGAAGTCTAGATATTAAGCCGTTCTGATAAAGTCTCATTACGCGCTTCTTCTGTCGCAGGAAACCCCGATGGGATGATTCTCGAGACTTGCGGGCCTAGATCGATCATGAAAGCCCATTATCAAAGCTTAAAGAGCCCACAGGCTATGACTAGAAGATATGGGCCAAATACGGGTTGAAAAAGAGGACCGAAGAGCCGGCCCAAGGAACCACGAGAGCGGGAGAGCTGATAACCAAGAGAAGGACCAAAGCATTTAAAGCCACATCAAATGATGGCCTGCTCTACTGGCAAAGCTCAAGTGAAGAACAATGGAAAACCAGGGTTCATGACCCTCTGCCAATACTTTTTCTGATATTTTCTCTCTCATCTCTCCTTATTTTCTCTCTCTTCATTTCTCGGTCCTCGAATCTATTGACTTAACCCCAGAACTCCTGCTCATTGGCTCTGTCTCATCTCCCTTAGCTTTCTGACCGTTGGATCTTCTATCGGGCCGTTGAATCTCTATAGATCGACATGTGATCTATCAATTCTATGCATCCGACCATCCGATCATGCTACTGATCAGTCGATCATCCATCCTATCAACCACCCGATCTCCAGTGTAAAATATCAGTCCCTAAGGCAGGTTTGATTGTAGAGAAATGCCTCAGATTATTGATCGTGGCTGAGAGCGTAGAGCTCGATTTCCGAAGAAAGGAAAATACATCTTTCCTTGATGGGTATTTCAAGGGGAAAATGCATTTTTCTCCCCTGGCAACCAAACGCACCCTAACCCACATCCATCGAGCCCAGTGGCCCACTATCCTTCTCACCTACCTTCTGGCCCATGGCCGATGCACTCTGGGCCCACGATTTTGAGCATTCCCACTGGCCAACCACTGGCCGACTCGTGGCGTCTTCTCTCGGCCAACCACTGGCCAACACGTGGCATCAGCTTTTGGCCTGGTGGTCATGGCCAAATAGCCCACAAGCCCAAGCCCGTAACCCACTTATCAATTTTCAAAAATAAAAATTAAAATAAAAGAATAATAAAAAAATAAAAAAAATAATAAAAAAATAAATTTTTTTTAGAAACCGTGAGTTTCTAAGTGTAGAAACCCACGGTTTCTACTTAAGGAGAGGGTTGAAACACCCTCCGGCTCTCTCTTCTTCCGCCCCCCGCCGCTCGGACACCTCTTCTTCCTCTTCCCTTTCCCCTTCTTCTTCTCCTCCGGCGCGCCATCGCCGGTGAAGAGTGGAGCTCCTTCTCCTTCTTCTTCTTCTTCTTCTTCTTCTTCTTCTTCTTCTTCTTCTTCTTCTTCTTCTTCTTCTTCTTCTTCTTCTTCTTCTTCTTCCTCTTCCTCCTCTTCTTCTTCTTCGTTTTCTTGTTTTTGTTGCTGGAGTTGCAGGTCTGCAACTCCGGCCGGCGAACCGAGCGCCACCACCGTCCTCACCACAGCAAGCTGGTGAGGGTCCTCCCCCTCTTCTTCTTCCTTCTCTTCTTTCCTCTTCCTCCCTTCCCTTCCTCCTTCTTTCTTCTTCTTCTTCTTCCTCTCCTTCTTCTGCTGCGTCTTCTTCTTTTTCGTTTCACGATCATACCGGAGTTGCTGCTGCAACTCCGGCCTCCACCACCAACCAGCAACCACGTTGCTGTTCTTCACCTATCCTCCACGCTTTTGACGCCACTGTTAACCCATCTCCACCACGATCTTCCCCGCTTGAGATTTCACCACACCGCCCCGTCATCTTCTTCTTCACATCACGGCCGGAGTTGCAGGTTTGCAACTCCGGCGTTAATGGCGTGAATATATAAAAAAAAAAAAAAGAAAAAGAAAGGAAAGAGAGAAGAGAAGAGAAGAGAGGAGGAGAGGACCAACCTCACCACGCCTCCTAAATCTCCTCCACACCGACCTACATCTTGGCCGGAATACCGTGCATGCTGCCACTCCTCACTGAGTTCGAGTCTTCTCCTCTATGCTGCCCCGCTCCTATCCAATGAGCACTACCGCCATACCATCCATCCCACCTGCAAGTACACCGACCTCCACCTTGGCCGGAATACCGTGCATGCTCTCCTCCACGTGCCAACCACTAGTTACTACCCTCTCCAATAGCCAGGCCAGTCAATCTCCATTATAACCGAACACATTAGTTCGGCCTTGCATCCTTCTGCAGCACCTTCCATGGTAAGTCAAGCATTTTCCCTCTCATGTTTTTCGACCTTTCTCTCCCTCGGTCATTTTAGACTTTCTCCTTCTCTCTAAATCTTTGTTTTCCATCTCTATCTTTTTCACTAATTCTTCCCCCTTTATCTCTCTAGGTTTCTCCCTCTCTGTCTCTTTTTATCTCTCTATTTCTCTCTCTCTCTCTAGACCTCTCTCTAGGATTAGATTTCTCTCTTCTTCTACCACTTTCTCTCTCTCCTCTTTAACACTTTTCTAACTTTCTCTCTCTAGTTTCTCTCTCTCAAGACCTCTTTCTCTCTCTACATCCCTCTCTTATTAAAATGCTTTCTAGTTTAGTTATTTTGTTAAATGTTTGCTGTAAAAGACAATTGTGATTGAATGAACTTGATATGAATAAAATTATGTTCCATTCTCTGCAAATTTCCCGTCATTTTATGTTCATTATCGCGCTAATCTGACTAATCCCGAGTGCGGATTCGACTCCGACTTTCCACTGTGCTAGAATTCTTAATTTTTGCAGGAATAAGTCTCGGATAATTACAAATATTGTTGAAGTTAGAGTTTCCGTTACGAATTCTATAAATACAACCCTTCTATACCTTCTCTAGACAGACAGAGTGACACATTGACACTTCTATACTTCAAGAGAGAGAAGAAAAGGTTTATTTATTAGAGTGTCCATTCGAAGAGCGACAAGCCTAGTTATCTCATAAACATCTTGTGAGCTTGTTCCTCTTCTTGATCAAAGCCAAGTGTTTGATCAATTACTCAGCTTAGGTCTTCCACTTAGATACTTGACTTAGTAGCCTGAGTGTACTAGTATGACTCAACACCATTGAGCAACCTAGGGTTAAGGGTGTGAATCTTTCACCTTCGACAAAGGCGGGAGTGTTGAGAATTAAGATCGGAGTGGCCGATCGACGGTAGATTTGGGGTGTACCAAACAGAACAAGCGGACAAGGCTTCTTGGCTGGAGGGGCGCGCGTGGATTCGTAGCGTTGATTCAAAGGACGTGGATGCATTGGCAGTAGGCCTTGGCTAAGGTTGGAAGCTATATTTACAACGGTGCTATGTAGGTAACCTTTGTTTCGTTTAACTTTTCAGTTAGTGATACTTTTCTTCTGGATGTGGTCCTGTGGTCTTTCCTTGGTTAAGGTTTCCACGTAAAAATCTCTTATCTTGTGTGATTGTTTGTTTGTATTCCGCTATCTATATTGATTAGACCAAATGACGAAAAGAAAATATACCACGGAGGTATATTCGATTCGACACGGTTGTGATAATCCTTTATCAAACAACTAAGGCATGCGATTTTCTCCCATACCAAAGACCAGTAAATCTGTTTAGGTTTAATTAATTTTAAATACCTAATCACCCCCCCCTTCTAGGTATATTGGATTAAAGAGAACGGACTAGTGGTTATTTTAGATTTCTCAAACAGACTCTCAAGACGAAGGTCCAACACCATCATGTCGGTCGAGCTTTGGGAATGGAGGTCTTGGACCAAATCCCATTTGTGCAAACTAGAACTCCATATAGCTCTGCATATTGGTCAAGGTACCAATCATACGCTCAAAACCAGAGTCCTGACGATCCTCAATGCATTGTCGATGAAAAGAGCATGGTTTTAAAATTTGGCGAAATTCAAAAAATTTTGAATCAGCGAATTAATGTGTACATGTAGTAAATAAATTACAAAAATTCGCCAAAACTTTGATGAATTAATTCGCTTAATTCAACAAAATTAGGCTAAGTTCGGCTAATTTCTCAAAGTTTAGTATTTTTTAGTACAAAAATTCGCCGATTTAGAGAAGTTTGGAGAATTTTTGCCAAAACATTTGTAAAACACACCAATTTTTAAGGATTTGGTAAAACATGCATGATAAAACACTTATAACTTACTATATCCTAAAAATAACTATTTAGAGGAACCTAAGCAAGATTAATATCATTTCACAAATATTGACACAAGTATCAAAAGTATTGAGATTCTTTTTTTTTTTAAGCAGTACAACACAAATTTTTGTACTAAAAAGGCTAAATTCTAAGAAATTAGCCGACTATGATAAAATAAGCATAATAAAACACACTGATGTTTAAGGATATGATAAAATAAGCACGATAAAATAATTATAACTCATCTTAAAAAAATCAAAATGCTTTAGATACTTGCGTCAATATGAGAAATGATATTAATCTTGCTTAGATTGCTCCAAATGATTTTTTTATGATATAATGAGTTATAAGTGCTTTATCGTGCTTGTTTTATCATATCCTTAAAAAATCAGTGTGTTTTACCAACATTTTGTCAAAAGTTCTCCAAACTTCTTTAAGTTAGAGAAGTTTTACAGAAGTTCTCTAAATCGAATTAAACTTTCCTGAATTAATTTTGAGTTTTAATTGACCGAAGTTCAAGGCAAAGTCGAAGTTTGGAACCTTGGAAGAGAGGTCATCTCTTCATATGCTCCAAGTCGTTGATCAAACACATCCATCCTCTGATCAAGAGTCTCCAATGTAACAGGTGATCGCATATCTGCATCAACAGGCTGATCTCCAAAAATATGCTCTGGAGGAGCTTCATCGTCGGCTAAAAGATCATCAATGCTGTCATCACTGGGAGGGGGGCTCCTACTGTCTCCCTACGACTCTCCTAACTTGGGATGAGCTCTTACAAATAGTAGAGCGACCAATGGGTCCCATAGGTCTAGCAAAAGGTATAGAAGCAGGGATAGGGACGACCAAGATTGAGACACATGTCAAGGAAACATAACATCACTACGGCCATACGTGAGCAAGAACGAGCGACTCGACTTACTCCGAGAACATGTTGGGATCAAAATTGGCACGTTCGACTGGCAAGCTGGCACACTAAAATCCGACGCCACAAACAGAACCGCATAAGGGTCCGACTAAGATTCTAGGCCTGCTGACAAGGTGCCAACCTTGTCGGAATATAGACTACAAACACCGTCTATGCAGAAGAACAATATATTGGTTTTCAACATCCGATAATCTGCTCAGATGTGTGGCACAATTATTACGGCTAAGAATTATCCTGCAGACTAGCATCTGCACCTTGGTTCATCACAACGGCAACCGCGCCATTCACACTCTCCATGCCGATTAACACGTAAGCATGTCGGGATTCGTCTGGCAAACTTAAAACAAAATCTGGGCATACTCTGACAACTTCTCAAAAGATTCATGAGAAATAGATTCGCTTGGAAATTGAGAATCTAGGCTCGAAGAAGACGGCCATAGATTCTCCCACTCACGAACTGTTATCTCGTTGAACAGTTATCTTAACCGTCCTCGCAAATAGCAAGAATCTAACAGAAAGTCGATATCAAGATGGTTATACGCTCCAGAGCAGTTATACGCTCTTTACGAGGAAGCCTATAACTAAGAGAACTACCTACTAGTAGAGGGGTCAAAAAGCAACTGAGAAAATTACCATATAAGGAGAAAATAGAGACCTGACCACATTCTCGGTTTTTCGAACAGAGATCGTCGACTGCTAAGTCTCCTCTCATTAGTTCTCCGACGAACTTTATGGGTATCCGATAACATCCATTGCTGACTTGAGCGTCAGAGGGCTATCTACAGGTACATAGCCCGCCTTGGGCACAACTTTCAAGGTAAGGAGAGTAGCTGCAGCCGAGAATACCTAAGAGATGATCATCAAGGAGTCGGCAGGCACTTCCATAGCTAATCCCTTTTTCAGGTCTCAAGCAAATGACGACGCTCGGTTTGCTTAACTTGCTAGCTCATCTGAAAGCGTGTATCCGATTCCTCGGGGATTGTGTGGGTTAAATCCAAGATTTTTCCCCCACATACAATATGAGCCGCGTGGCACACTTGTAGAGGGCACTAGCTGTGTGGATGTTTGGCCAATCTCTAGGTGGACTTACAAACCTAAAATCAACCTGATTCGTGATTTTTAAGTGTTGGATTGGAGTTATTTTCATGGGTTGTTTTTAGGGATTTTAAACTAGGATCTTGAGCATTATTGACCATTATTTGGGGTACAAATATCCAAAGGATTGAAATCATTAATCAGGCTGATTTCTGGTTTGTAGGTCCACCTAGGGATTGGCAAAATCCATACGGTCATCGTGCTCTAAGAGTGTGCCACGTGGCTCAACTCGGGTCATTGGTCAAATGACAGGACCGAGTCATAGGGGGTATGTCAGCTTTTTCAAATTGTGGGGGGTATGTCAAATTTTAAAGATAACATGGGGGTATGTCAAAAATTCCCAAATTTTTATTCTTTGCCAAGCCCGTACGACACGTACAATCCTTTGCCTTTCCCCTCCTCCTTCGCGAGATCGTTTTTACCTCGAAGACGCAGTTGACGTCTCCTGAATTCCCCTTCTGCTCATTCTCTCCCCCTCTGGTTAGGGTTAGGTTTCTTGCCTGTCGAATCAATGTACGAACCGTCGTCTCTCCGCCTCTCTTGGTAGTTCTTGGTTTTCATCTACTCGGTTGATTCATATATGCTTCTAAATTTCAAATTGATTGAACATGGATTACTCAAGCACTCCGAAGAAAGCGCGGTGGAAGCCCTAGTGTGATTTGAGTTCAGTTCTTGAACAGCGATGATGATGGGAGAATCATCGATCGACAACGATACTTCCCTTCCGCCATTTCTCACAAAATGCTATGAAATGGTAGAAGATCCCGCCACCAACCCGATCATTTCATGGAGTCCAACAGATGACAGCTTTGTTATCTGGGATATGACTGCGTTTCAGCGAGAGCTGCTCCCCAGATACTTCAAGCACAGCAATTTCTCTAGTTTCATGAGGCAGCTCAACACATATGTGAGTCTCTCTCTCTCTCTCTCTCTCTCTCTCTCTATAAATTTTGCTTTTCTTAGCTGTAATTTCTTGACGATTTGGGTTCTGACGAATGAACTTGTATTTTTTTTTTTTTTTGTTTCTTGTTGAACTTTTCTAGTTTTGGATTGCTATGTGGTGTTACTGTCGCAAGTAGTTCTTGTTCGGGTTCGGGATGTTTATTCTTTTTGCAATTTGATATGTTGGGTTTATGATACGATCCTGCAAGTTAAAAACATAAAACATAGAAAAACTGGATATTATTTTATTGATATTACCACTTCGAGGGGCCTGACCTCCTTACCCTGTTCGAGGGGCAAAACCTCGTAACAAACTTCTCCAAATATTTCTTCTTCCTTTCAACTAGCCATACAACATCTACATATATTAGAAGTGTTATACCAAATTAAGACTCTATTTGCTAACTAGACTAACAATTGAACCCAACTAAGGACTCTATTTTTAATAACAAGACAAGTTAATTTAAACCACATTCATATCGATCAAAAAAAAATTTAAAGAACATTCATATTTTCTATTGTTCTCTACAGATAATGGAGTATAATGAAGAAAAACCCAATGTTGAAAGTTGTTACAAGAAGGATAGGGAGATTGTAACTCCCCTGACCCACACCGGTATGATATTGTCAATTTTGGGCCATCCCCCTCATGGCTTTGTTTTTCTCTATGGAAAATGCCTCGTACCAGATAGGGTCAAGCTTGCCCTTATAGCCCAGGCTCTGAACGTTCTCTTGTCAGATGTGAGACTAAACTCAAGCACCTACCTGCCATTCCACCTAGCAACCCGGTGTGGCGCACCAACTAGGTCTCGACATTCATCCCACCCGACAAGATGAGCCGTTTCAGCTCTGATACCATTTGTAACGCCCCTGACCCACACCAGTATGATATTGTCTGCTTTGGGGTCATCCCCCTCACGGCTTTGTTTTTCTCTATGGAAAATGCCTCATACCAAATAGGGTCAAGCTTGTCCTTATAGCCCAGGCTCCGAACGTTCTCTTGTTCGATGTGGGACTAAACTCAAGCACTTACCTGCCATTCTACTCAGCAACCCCGGCGTGACGCACCGATAGGTGCTTGAGTTTAGTCCCACATCGGACAAGAGAATGTTCGGAGTCTGGGCTATAAGGGCAAGCTTGACCCTGTCCGTGGGGGGATGACCCCAAAGCGAACAATATCATACCGATGTGGATCAGGGGAATGGTATCAGAGCTGAAGACGGCTCATCTTGTCAGGTGGGGTGAGTGTCAAGACCTAGTCGGTACGCCACGTCGGGGTTTCTGGGTGGAATGGCAGGTAGGTGCTTGAGTTTAGTCCCACATCGGACAAGAGAACGTTCGGAGCCTGGGTTGTAAGAGCAAGCTTGACACTATCTGGTATTAGGCATTTTCCATAGAGAAAAACAAAGCCGTGAAGGAGAGACCCAAAGCGGACAATATCATACCAGTGTGGGTCAAGGGCGTTACAGAGATAAAGATGAAGTCGCTAACTGTAGAGACTGAATCGAAGAGTATCACCTTTTCGGAGGAGAATAGAGGTTATGGGAAAGTCCTTTGTACTTATGAGTCGGGTAGAAAATGGCAAGAGGAGTTGTGCCTCTCCATGAATGAAGGGACGTGGCTGTGCTTAGCTTTTAAAGAGTCGTTCATAGACTCCTTTGGGAAGCCTTTCTAGAGAAAGATCATGTCATCAGGGAAGATGAAGATAGTGGAAGAGAAATCTAATGAGGTAAATTTCTTAGATTCACCGAATTTTCTCCCATTGGTAGGAACAAGGTTTTGATCTTTCCAGAGGGTCGAGGTGGTATGGTCTAGACTGAAGGAAGCTCTTTTGTCATTTCTCTAGCCAGCCATAGTTGCTCCTTTGATAGGGGAGACGCATTCAAGAGGAAAATCACACACGGGTATTGGTATGGATTTGAAGGTTATGGGCAAGCTGGTCATGGAGGAGGGAGTGAAGAGTATCACCACTTATTATTCGGTTCTTCCATGGGGGCATTCAGGGGATGGAGCTTGGTGACTCTGTGCGAGGCCTCGAGTACAGACCCTATGTGGACTGATATGGGAATTGCTCTTTTGAGGATTATTAGTTCATCCACACTTATTAAATAAGGGTAAGGTTTGAGTTATGTTTGCGCCTTCCACTCAGGTGGCTCACTTTTTAGGTGCTCTGGGCTCTTTGAGTATTGGAGATTGTAGGGTCTCCCTATCCTAATGGTATCCCATGGGTAATGTCATCCATGGAGAACGATTGAGAGCACCAACCTAGGTCGCCATTAGGGGAATCTTATTTCATCTGTGGTCCCCAAGCATCTTCCTTCAGATTGGAATTTGGCTGGCTGCTTGTTAGAGGTTGATAAAGCTTCTTTGGAGGTGTCTGATCTTGGAGTTCCGAGGATCAAGGTGAAGTCTCTGGCTTCGTTGGTTCATAGAGCAATATGCATTCCTAACATTATGGACATCCCATGGGCTCTTTGAGTATTTGAGATTGTAGGGTCTCCCTATCCCGATAGTATCCCATGGGTAATGTCATCCGTAGAGAATGATTGAGAGCGTCAACCTAGGTTGCCATTAGGGGCATCTTATTTCATCTGTGGTCCCCGAGCATCTTCTTTAAGATTGGAATAGGGCTGGTAGCTTGGTAGGGGTTGATAAAGGTTCTTTAGAGGTGTTTGATCTTGGAGCTACGAGGATCAAAGTGAAGTCTCAGGCTTCGTTGGTTCCTAGAGCAATATGCATTCTTGACAGAGGGACACCATTAGTTGTGTTCCTGGATGTTTTAGAAGATGATGTAGTGGTCTTCACTTAAGTGCAAAAGGTGGAGGCTTTCGGGTTTCATTTATAGAGTAAGAGTGAAGAAATGCTTGGAGGTAGGAGATGAGCTGACATGGTGATGGGATTGGGATTGGATACCAACGTGTCCTTTGGTTATCAATCATATAACGTAGTTGCAGCCAATAGCAGTTGCTCCGATGTGGCTATGGGTTGGACATCTTAGTTCTATCTCATGGGAGGATTGAGATAGGTATGGATAACACAACTATGCGTTTTGATATGTATCAAGAGGACTGTCGTTGGGGGATAGTTGACACAGATAGCATGCAGTATATGAGTAATGGGCTAGTGACACTTGGTATTTTGGGGTGGAATATTGTAGCCTTTAGAGAAGAGTCATAGCGACTATATACTGGAGTAGAAACTCTGGTTGGGAAAGTGGGGTGGCTCGATATCCTTACGGAAGTAGTGTATGGAGGGGTATTTTGAATCCGAACACCACTTTTTCTAAGGAGGGTGCATTTTGGGAAGACTATTAGTGTAGTGCGAGACCTCTTAGAGACAAGTTTCACCTCTTAAAGTGAGTTACATGGTTGGAAAGAATAAGTAGAGTTCCAAAGCTACTTTCCTATCACTTGATTTTCTAGGATTATCTTCTATACAAGGAGAGGTATTTGTTGACTAACCACTTTACTTTAAAAGCTTAAGCTGTTAGAGGGAGGCATAAAATGTATAAAAGGGTCCATGGGTCTAATAGAGGCAGAGTGTTGGCCACACAGCCAAATGATAGACTCCAACAATACCCCCCCTCAGTACTTTGCGAGGACTTGAACTTGGGACCTCTTGCTCTGATACCATGTTGACTAACCACTTTACTCTAAAATGTGTTGTTTGGCTATGTGGCCAGCACTCCGCCTTTGTTAGACCCGTGGGCTGTGGACCCTTTGATATACATTGTTTCACCTCCCTTTAACAACTTAAACTTTTGGAGTAAAATGGTTGTCAACATGTTATAGGAGCAAGAAATCCTAGTAGGTCGCGGATTTGAGTCCTCGGCAAAATGCTGAGAGGGGGTGTTGTTTGGCTGTGTGGCCAACACTCCGTCTTTGTTAGGCCTGTGGACCCTTTGATATACATTGTTTCACCTCTCAAAAACAACTTAAGCTTTTAGAGTAAAGGTGGTTCTTATCTTCCCTTCGTGAGTTGATATTCTTTTTTTTTGTGAGAGCAGGTCATGGGATCTTTTTTGGTGAGGATGAGTGATTGACTACTTTTCTTCTTATGAGATTGACCACTTTCCTTCTTTGGATAAAATACTTCGATTGAAGGGAAAAAATTGATTTTTTAGAGTTCTGTAAATGTTGTTGGTTTTCTTTCGTAAAGTAGATTGTAAGTGATTTATGTTTGTTGGGATCATCGTTTATAGAATCTTGATTATTGCAAAGTTTCTTTGCAATGCGTAAATTTCATATTCAATTCTCGATATTTTTTGTTTATTTGTTAGTCTACCTATGATGCATGGAGAATTTACAGATTATGGAAGTGTGAAGTTCCAATCTTCTAGATTTGTTGCAATATTTCAGATTTATTCAATTTTTTTACTTTTTAGTAGAATTATTTGATTTTAAATAGCATTATTATGACATCAGCTGACGTCAATGGTAAACCGGTTTGGTTGATTGACCCAGCCCAGTGCCTAGACAAGGTCGATGACCGAGGCGGGTTTAAAAATATTAGGTTATTATTTATTTGTAATGTCATTTGTGAGTGGTTAACTTCATAAGTCATTTAAATTTCAATTTTGAGGTTGATTTTGACAAGCCCGGAAATGAAAATATTTCAACTAGTGTGGAAATAAATAATACACTTTTCTTATAAATAATAGACAATAATGTAATATGACGGAAATATTGTGAAATATTTGTGGGAACTTTAGGAAATTATCAAACAAGCATAAAAACATGCTCGCGAGTTATCAAACCATAATATACAACCATATGTTGTGTGCAAATGAATGACCATAACAGTTTGTAATATGTCGAGGTTGGTATATGATAGTCAGACAACTAAAAACGACAAAAAGAACAAATGCGAATGATTGTAATCATCAAGTTAACTTCATTACATCAAAAAATGCATAGATTTGATGCATTAGGGTTTCCTTGATGTTGTATCAATTTTTTTGAAATTTTATTAATTTTTTAATTACTATTAATTATGAAAGAAGTCATAAATCAATGTACTAATGAATCCTAATTCGATTACGTTAATATCCTACTATTAGGTATAATTTTAGAAAACCTATCTACTATTAACTTATAGCATTTGCTTAATTTTTTGATTTTTTAAATACTTCTCTAAAAGAAAGAAAAAAATAAATTTTTTTGGGAAATTTTTTAAACCCGACTAAGTTGTAGGTCGGACTATGTTATGAAACTTATAATTAATTCATGCACAACTCCATGGTTGTTTGGGGTGGAAACCAGCGAAGGGTTTTCCCCAAATTTCGAATTTTCACCCTAAATGATCTTCAATCTGTGCTCAAATCCGCTATAAAAGCATCATAGATCCATAGATCTATGCGTCTACACCTAATCTATCTATTTATAGCAAGAAACAACAAAAACTTGAGTTAATCTACAATGGATTGGTCTTTTTTTATGAAGAATAAATGGGGATGGGTTAATTGGATCAAATATGATATTTTGGGTGGTTTTAAGCTCAAATGAGATGTTTCCTACTTTCGGTTGAAATGTTTCCATTCAAGTCGAAACATTTCGACCGAAACAATTCTTTTTATCCTGTTTGTTGGTTGAAATTTACTGTTCACACAAAATATTTCAACATAAATCAAAAGATTTTGTAAAATTTAACATTTTTGTCATGTATACCTAAGAATCTAAGATTTCATGTCGGTAACCCAAAAAATGGAAAAATTTCGCAAAATTTATTTCCTTGGTCATTACTAAAGTTTCTCTTTTGTGTCCTTTAGCAACTTGGGGAAGTATTAGACTGCCGCTCAGCTCCTCTGTATATAGGCTGTTTTCCTTTCTTTTGTCTAGAGTTAGTTAATTGGTTTTTTATTTTCTGTGCCATTGTAATTGCTACTGAACAAGGTTCTCCATCCATTGGAGGCACTTGGTCGTTGAGACTGTGTCCTTGAATCATCTTAAGCCAGGTGGAACTCTTGGTCATATCTTCTTGTCTTTCTATAGTTATTTTCGTTTTTGGTTCAGTGCAACTCTATCCATTTAATCCATTCGTGCAGCCCCTTTCAGGCCTAGAAATTGTGCCACAAACTTGTCTTAATAGTCCCTTGTATCAGTCATTATTTCAGTCCACTTGAAATCTTAAAAGATCCTAATCGATCTAATTAAAAACTGCTTCCTAGAATTTCTACCAGTACTTTATTTGAGGTATGCTCCATCTTTAAGCCTTCCAAACTCGCCTAAATCCTACCCCACTCCTTGGACATCAGGCTAATTCATACCCTACGTCATAAACTAATTCTAGAAGTCCTACAAATTGCATAAAGTTGAGAAAAAACTCTTATGGTCCTATATCAATTCAAAGAATCAAGCTTCTGCAATACTCTTCAACATCAATTTTTTGTATCATAGCAAGTTCTTATCCATAGAAGACTTGCTGGACCATTATTGCATGCACTTGAGAAGTGGCGAGGTGCTGTAAGCCTATGAGCGAGAGGTGCTTTGCAAGGTTCTGTAGAAAAGGGATTGAAATTAGGTACACACTCCCCTCCTTTTACTCCTTTCTTTGAGTGGTATTGTGCCTGTGCGACTACAACTACAATCCTCTCTCTCTCTCTCTCTCTCTTAATTTTCATAAAGAGAATAGGAAAACCAGTTTCACTATTTTTCTTTTTATTTTTAATCCAACCAACACCACAATTGCCATTTTATTTTTCGAGCTGTCTGGTTTAGTGTCAAAGAGGAGAACAAATCTCTTTTGTATGGATTTACTGGTATTTTACAATGCAAAAGCATATCAAGTGGACCTTTATGTGCACATTACATGTTTTTTCCAAATATTTGTAAGTATGCACTTAACATTTTTTCTGTTTTCTCCCCTTGTTTTTTTGGGATTTTTTGTTTGCATCATTTATGTGTATCACACCATATCACCCAATACGCATATCATTGTCGATCAATATGGCCACCAATACTAAGACTGTGATGTAGTCCATGTTTCACAACGTGGACGTGGTACTTCATCCGTCCAATAACCATAAATTGGAGCAAATCGATTCTAATTACTTCCATGGGTTTAATAAAGGTATAAACTTGGCATTGGAGAATTTTACAGCAAGATGGATCCCTATGCATTCTTAGACTGGACACCGAGGCTACACAACTTTTCCAGGTGGTATCGATTGCCCAAGGGGCAAAAGGTCCAATTTGCTAAAGCCAACTAGGAGGTCTAGCCTTAATTTGATTGAATAGTCAACAAGAGATTAATAAAAGAACTGGGTGAGGTGTCATTGACACATGGCTTGAGATGAAAGGTCATATCTACCAAAAATATGTTTGTATGGACTATTTGCAGAGATTGTGTGTTCAATACCAGCAAATACAATGAGGAGAACATGAATCTATTGATGAATATATGTATAGATATTTTAGCCTTGTTATCCATGTGGAATTGTTGATCCAAATGAAATCTTGGTTGCACACCATTAATTTGGGCTATTACAACTTCAAGATGATAACCCACCATTAGGTCGTGGTCAATAGAAGAATCCTACCTTATAGTCTTGAGAGTTGAAGAGAAGTTGAAGAAGAGGCCAATAATACGTAACAGGGTTTGGAAACACATGTTGGCAAACTTCTTGAGAAATCAGTTGGGATCTCTATTGCTCCAGTTCAAATCTCGAAATTCAAAGAATATCAACTGCAAGAAGAGGAATAATATGCAAGGTAATGATTGTTATAAGTGTGGGGAATCGGAAACTTTGCCATCCAATGTCATAAAAAAATTCTAGCACTTGACAAGGAAGAAACATGAAAGAAGAACTTGCCAAAATTAATGCACTAGAAGAATAATTGGAAGATGAAAATCTTGACTTGTATACAAAGTTGAGTATTGTAATATGAAGGATTTTGACTACACGTACCAAAGGAGGCAGATGAATAAAATTGGTTGCGGTCAACATTTTTCAAACGCGAATTGAATACCAAGATCATGCCTTAAATCTCATCATTGATGGTGGTAGTTGTATGAGCATGGGCGTCTCCAAAAGCTAGATGACAAGCTCAAACTTGAGATAGAAAAGCATTCAAAATTATATAATGTTGCATGGGTTAATGTTTCATCCATTAGTGTCAATTTGTGTGCTTGGTGAATTTCCCCTTGGGAAAGCATTATAGACTCTTTTTGTGGAGGTCTTGGCTTTATGACAAATGTTTGGAGTATGATGGAAGAAAGAATACTTTTGTGTTTAAGATGGATGGAACGTGAGTCATAAGTTTAAAACACTCTTGGGAGGAACACATTGAATCCTTTCATGAAGAGAAGATTGAAGATCAAGGTGATGAGGAGCTTATCAAGACCTTCCATGTGACGGAGTCGAGTTCTTTTAGTTGGGGGGATTCGATGAAGAACAAGCCATCAATTGGAAAGAACAAACATCACAATTGGAAGCCAAGAAAGAAGAAAAAGGGAAGAACAAGCTATCTAAACAGCCCAAACTCTGCCCAGCTCATCAGACCTTTTTAGGGTCCAACTCAATTATGAACCTTGACCTGTAAACCCACTTACAAATTGGGCATCGATCAGCCCATTTGTGAGTCTTATTTCAGTCCACCTAGTTTCTAATTTTTCTCCATGTTTAGTTTGAGTATAGTTTTTATTTTTTGATCCCCCATATGTTTGGGAAGTTGTTATTTTTAGTATGTGCGCTTTAGAATAGTTTTTATTTTATTTTGAATTTACTAGGTTACTATTTATGTGTCATTAGAAATAGGAAAGTATGTGAAGGGTAATAGTTGTAATTCATGAGGAAAGTTCTGATGGTTTTAGGTCTCAGTTTGGGTCTGGATCATCCTGGACCGAGACCAATTGACTCAGGCCCAACTATGTCTCAGGACCAAGGTTTAAAATTTCGATTTCACATACCATTTTGGTGAGGACCAAAACTGAAATGTTGAAATTTTGTGTGAAAATATAGAAAAATTTGTGTAGAAAGTATAGAAAAAATTGAATTTACTAGGTTACTATTTATGTTGCCATTAGAAATAGGAAAGCATGTGAAGGGTAATAGTTGTAAATCACGAGGAAAGTTTTAATGGTTTTAGGTCTCAGTTTGGGTCTGGATCATCCTGGACCGAGACACCAACTGACTCGAGCCCACTAGGTCTCAGGACCAAGGTTTAAAATTTCGATTTCACATACCATTTTGGTGAGGGCTAAAACCGAAATGTTGAAATTGTGTGAAAATATAGAAAAATTTGAAAACGATTTAATATGAAATATAGAAACAAAATCGTGGCTACGGCACAATCTGCAAGATTCGTGGGATATTTTCAATATCTCTAAAATTTCATATGAAATTCATGAAATATCCAAGGTGTATTCGAGTGATTTTTGCCCTATTATTCTTGTCAGCGATTTCTATAAGATCATGAAGGTGTTGGGTTCGATTATGTTCCCATTTCAAGGGGCTTTTGTGAGGGGTGGAAGAATTTTTAGATGGGGTTTTTGATTGCTAATGACTGTATTCTGTGCAAGGTTGATATGTAGAATGCCTACGATCATGTTTGTTGGAATTTTCTGGATCACATGCTTTGTAGGATGGGTTTCAGGGAGAGGTGGAGGGAGTAGATCAAGGTGTGTATTTCTTCAGCATCTTTCTCCATCTTAGTAAATGGCTATCATATGGGTTTTTTTTACTAGTTCAAGGGAGTTAAGACAAGGAGATCCCCTATCTCTGTTTATGTTCGTGATGATGGTTGAAGCTTTCGATAGAAGGCAGTAGAAGGAGGATTTGTTGAGGGCTTCTGTGTAGGCAACTTGGGTCCCATGATTTCTCATCTCCATCTTCAATTTGCGGATGACACGATATTTTTTTCAGATGCTTCTCACAATTGGCTTAGATACCTTGGATATATTATGAGGTGTTTTGAGGCAGTTTCGGGCCTTCAGGTTAATCTCTCCAAGAGTGAGGTGTACAGTGTGGGTGAAGTTTCTAATTTGAGGGGTTTGACAACAAGCTTGGGATGTAGGGTTAGTCGATTGCTTACTACCTATTTCGGACCCTGTGTTGGAGAGATTTGGGAGGAAATTAGCTGGGTGGAAGAGAAGGTATTTATCGAAGGGTGGTAAGATTACTTTGATCAAGAGTACCCTTTCTAGCCTTCCTATTCACTTTCTTTCTCTATTTTCTATCCTGGACAGTTTTGCACTTAGAATGGAAAAGCTTATGCTGGATTTCTTGTTGATAAGGAAAGCGGATACTAAGTTTCATCTTGTGGATTGGAGGAAAATTTGCATGCCTAAAGAGGCCGGAGGCTTGGGTTTTCGACACCTTAAATACATGAATGAGGCGCTCTTAAGGAAGTGGTTGTGGAGATTTGGAGAGGAACAAAGTTTGTGACATTCTATGATTTGTTGCATATTTGGAGATGCATTTTGGGTGGGACACCCACCCAATTTTCTCTTCTTATGGTGTTAGTATGTGGAGAGGCATTGATAGTACTCGTGAGAAATTTGGTAGGGGTCTTCTCTTTAAGTTGGGGAAGGGAGACAGGATTCGGTTTTGGGAGGATCCCTGGTGTGGGGACGAACCGCTTCAAATTGTGTTCCCTTCTTTTTCTCTTGGGATTTCATCTTTAGTAGAAACTTCACCGATTAGGAGATGGGTAATCTTGATGCTCTCCTACTTCGGGTTGGTGATATTCTTGTTCTGGATACGGAGTCGGATAGGAGAATTTGGAGGTGGGATCCCAAAGGCATTTTTTCAGTGTGTTCTTTCTATGCGCATTGCTTTACGGTGGGTCAGGAGTGTCTTCTGTCATCTTTAGTTTGAGGGGGGGGGGGGGGGGGGGGGGGGCTATTCCATCGAAGGTGAAGTTCTTTGTCTGGACAACCATTCAAGACAAGATTTTGACAATGAACCATTTGAATAGTAGGGTGATGATGTTGCATGTGCGTTTTGTGCAAGTCTAGTGCCAACTCAGTAGATCATTTGCTGATTCATTGTCGATACACCTTGGAGGTGTGTTAGGTCTTCTCTCTATGTTTGGTATTCTTTTTGTGGTCCCAGAACATGTCATTGATATTATTCAAGGTAGCTCAATGGATCTCCTTGGAGGAAAAGGTCGTTTTCTTTGGCGAATTCTCTCGTTCGCTATGTTGTGGTCTGTTTAGAAGGAAAGGAACTCACACTTTTTTTAGGGGAAATAAGATACTGCCAAGTTGGTCTTGAAAGTTATATCTTTGATGTATATTTGGTCTTCTCTGTCCTCGGAGTTTGAAGGCCGCTTTTTTGAAACTTTTGTATTTAGATGGGTAGATCTATTAGGGGATTCTACTCTTATTTAAAGAGTGTGGTCTGCTTCTATATTTGTTTATAGTGGGGTTTTCCCTTTTTAATGGTACTTATCAAAAAAAATAAAAATATCAAGGCAATAGATGGAATACAACTCTACTAATGAACATAGTTTGTCAATCGATAACCGGCTATCTGCTTAATCAGGAGCTCATTTAACTACATAGAAATTTAAGGATTGATTGAGCAACTATAATCAAACCTTACTAAAGTCTCTCTCAACAACAAATAAGTGAATTAAGTTTCTAAAATTCATATTACCAAAATTTAAGTTCTTCACCCAAGGCAGGCGAGGGAGGGGGCTTTGCCACTTGCCTATTTTTCTCAATTATGGGACCCACAATGTTGAAACCCAGGATGGGGCCAACAGTGGCAGGGTATCCATGCACATCTGAGCAAGTCTCTCTTGCAACGAATAACTTCTGATTGTATATGCACTAATTGTTTTTATGTTTCTATGACCTCTGACCACAACAATGATCATAGCCTCCATAAAGTCCTTCAGTGCTACCCCTGTCCCTGGGCATGACCCATCCCCTCTGAACCTATATAAAAGCAATGGAGTGCATACAATTCTACAGCCCTCCTCTCACTGAAGCGTCACCATGGTTCAAAGTATCATTCCTTCTCAGAATGTCTTCGTCGAGATATCTCAATCTCGAGTGTGACCGGAACGATACATTGGGGGTTTGTCTCGGCTTTTTTGCCTTGTATTGTATCAGTCAAGAGAAGTCTCATTTTTCCAACTTACCGATATGTACCTTGCGAACTATACTTTAAACCATCAGTATCGCAAAGACGTTTCTGACATCAGGAAAGCTGTCACACAATAATTTGTAACCAGAGAAGGCTTGTTCTTGGAATTATCACCCTTTAACAGCAAAATTGTTTGAACTTATCGCAGAGAAAGAAAAACAAAGAACGAAAAGGAAAATTAGTTAAGT
The DNA here is from genome assembly GCA_035048495.1 of Euptelea pleiosperma. Taxonomy (NCBI): domain Eukaryota; kingdom Viridiplantae; phylum Streptophyta; class Magnoliopsida; order Ranunculales; family Eupteleaceae; genus Euptelea; species Euptelea pleiosperma. The sequence continues at coordinate 40,425,901 of CM068543.1, forward strand.
GGTTTGTCTATCCTCTATACGACGCTTCTTTATAGAAGATACTCGAGACTGTGAAGCAATGGGGCCTCCACGTACCTCTGAGAGTATGATAGTATTCTCTGAAGATTAATCTTCCCAACAAAAAACTGAGTATCTGTGACGACTAATTCACTGATGAGATTCTCTTAGTATTGTTCCACTGGGCACCAGATGCCTTCGCATCCAAAGGAATGACAGAAATACATAATTATAAAAAAAAATGTGAAATACAAAAGAACAGCACAAATATAGTGCATAATTTCGAATATCATCCAAGAAATGGTATTGAATGGGTGATTCCTGAGATCCAACAATGGTGATGTGACTGCATAAGTTTTGCTTCTCGGGTTTCTTTGGTCCAAAATCTTCATCGAGTGTTGAGGATTGTTCTTTGAGGATTTTGTGGCCCGGTGGGATCTTCTTTGCTCTAGAGACTGAGATTTGCTTTTGTTTCTTTTCTTGTATTTTGTTTTATTGAGCTTTTAGTAGGTCACTCTGTTGTCAGGGACCTACTTGTAATATCTTATATTCTACAGGGGGCCCTTGTAATATTGTAAAACTTCACTTAATATATATATATATTGGGTGAAATCGTGTAGGTTATTCTAAGCTCTACACGATTTCTCCCCTTCCCCCAATTCTCTTCTCCTCTCCTCTCTTCCATCTCTAACCCTAATCTCTTATTCTGGTTACGATCCAAGATTACAACATGGTATCAGAGCATGGTTATGTAACCATGGCTCAATCCTAGAGGTCTGAAGAACCCTAGGGATTGCGAAATTCGATACGAAGGGCTTTCCAAAGAAGGAGATCATCTCCCATGGATAGCCGCAGGCTTTAGAAGAGTCTGAAACCCTAGCCGCCCACTTCAAAAGGTTTGAGAGGTTCTCCCAGGCCTAGCCGCCCACTCCAGAAGCCTGGAGAAGAGCCACCAAGCCTAGCTGCCCCTTCCAAAAGGTCAGAGAAGACCCTCTGGACCTAGCCGCAGGTCTCAGAGGCGTCCAGAACCTCTCCCTAGTGCTACCTGCACCTATCCAGGAACCTTTTTTAGGTCCTCGGAACCATTCACAAGTTTCCCGCGGGTGGTTTTTTCTCCAATAGAAAATCTATAAAGGAGTTGTTCCAAAAAGGCCCGAATCCTGCGAGCAACGCGAGCAGGAGGCTTTAAAAATAAAAAGGTGATTTGCACCTCCGCAGCAGCAGTTCGAGTGATTTCTTATCAGAAAAGTCTTCTCTACTACCATGAGTACATCTGAGGAGTCATCTTCTGCCAAGTCAGAGATTATTGTTGCCCCACCCAGTCTGGGAAGTCATGGTGATCACAGCCCGGGCCTACAGATCACTACGGTGAAACTCGACGGGACCAACTACCTCGCATGGTCTCAATCTGCCAAGATGTACATCACCGGACGAGGCAAAGCCGGCTATATCACTGGACGCGTCACTGCACCTGATTCCTCCGATGCTGCGTTTGAGAAGTGGGAAGCGGAAAACTCGATGGTCATGTCATGGCTGCTTCACTCCATGCATCCATCGATCAGCACAGGCTTCCTCTTTCTCCCGACTGCCAAGGATATATGGGACACTGCATCTCAGACCTACTCCCAAGATGGGAATTTTGCTAGGATGTATGAACTTCAGCAGGAGATAGCACATCTGAAGCAAGGCGATCTTCCTTTGGGATCATACTGCAGCAAGTGGGAAGAGGTAGATCACTACCAGACCTACACCCCTACATGTACCAAGGATGCTACGGAGTTCCGGAAGATGATTGTGCGCGGACGCATATTCGAGTTTCTTGGCGGCTTGAACCAGAGCTATGAACAGGTTCGAGCAAACATCTTGGGCAGAGATCTACCGCCGTCGACCATTGCACAGGTCTATACATCTAGAGCGAGGACAGCAGGAGGAGAGCCATGAGCTCTAAGACAGATGCTGATGTTCCTTTATCTGAGAAGTCTGCCTTGGCCACTCAGAAATTGAGCAAACCCACATCCAAGAAGGATGGGGATCTTGATGATCGTGATCGACTCAGATGTGATCACTGTGGCAAGCGTTGCCACACTCGGGAGACCTGCTGGAGTCTTCATGGTCGTCCCGCACAGTTCTCTGGGGGGAAGCAAGGCTCCTCAAAGAAGCCCTCTGGTAGCAAACATGGAACTTCAGCTGCTCATGCCACCAGTCAAGATTCCTTTGATGTGACCCCTTCCTCTGGGCAGTCCAACACCTTCTCTAGCATGGACATTGACAGGCTTCGACAATTACTTACTCAGCTTGATGGCCCTTCTCCACCTACATCATCCTTTGCTCAGACAGGTACATCTCATTCAGCCCACCATGTGTCTACGGCACCCATTGGTCCTTCCTGGATCATTGATTCTGGTGCCTCCGATCATATGACTGGTATGCCATCCCTTTTCTCCACCTATAATATCTGCTCGGGTAAGGACAAGGTCCGTGTGGCCGATGGCACCTTCTCCTCTATCTCAGGGAAGGGCACTATCTTTGCCACACCTACTTTGTCTTTATCCTCTGTACTTCATGTTCCTAAATTCACCACTAACCTGCTTTCTGTTAGCCATCTTACTAAGAGCCTAAACTGCAGTGTTACCTTTTTTCCTACTCACTGTGTTTTTCAGGACTCGGAGACGAGGCGGATGATTGGCAGTGGTCGTGAGGATGGTGGATTGTACCTGCTCGATAGCCAGCCGACTTCATATTCTGTTGCACATCAGTCTAGTGCCAATGTCAGTAGTTCTAGCGTTAATAAAGACCTGTTAATGCGATGGCATAACAGGCTAGGTCATTTACCGCTTTCAGTCATGAAGAGTCTGTTACCTCAGTTTGCGTCTATTCCATTTTTTGAGTTCAACTGTGAAACTTGTGTACTTGCAAAATAATGTCGGGTGTCTTTTCCGACCAGTAATAAAAAAAAGTACGTTTCCTTTACAGCTTGTGCACTCTGATGTTTGGGGACCCAATCCCACCACTTCTATCTTTGGTTTTCGCTACTTTGTGGTTTTTGTGGATGACTACAGCCGTTACACTTGGATCTACCTTATGAAATCAAAAAATGAGGTGCATACTATCTTTCAGACCTTCCATAAAATGGTGTGCAATCAATTGGGCACCACCCTAAAAGTCCTACGCACTGACAATGGGGGGGAATACATGTACAGTGGCCTTGCCTCCTACTTTGAAGAGCATGGAATTCTTCATCAGACTTCATGTGCCGATACACCTCAACAAAATGGGACCGCTGAGCGAAAGCATCGCCATGTCCTGGAGGTTGCTAGGGCACTTCTTCTTGGTACTCGGGTACCCAAAGGTTATTGGGCTGACACTATGTTGACTGCATCCTACTTGATAAATCGGATGCCCTCTCGTGTCTTGGGGTCAAAGTCTCCCCTTTCACTCCTGTTTCCTTCCTGTCCTATGTTCTCCATTCCACCTAAGGTCTTTGGTTGTGTTTGCTATGTTCATGCCTATCACAGGAAGGACAAGTTAGATCCAAAAGCCGTCCGATGTGTGTTCCTTGGCTATTCGTCCACTCAGAAGGGATATCGGTGTTTCCATCCCTCTACCTGTCGTCGGTTTGTTTCTCTAGATGTTACATTTTTCGAGAGTCTTCCCTTCTTCTCAGTTGATCGGACTTCTCTTCAGGGGGAGCTTGGGAGTATTGACGAGAGTTCGATACCTCCACAGGGGGAGATTCCTCAACCAGTACCCCTTGATTTGCTTGATGAGTCTCCTGTACCCTTGTCCTTATCTCCTACTGACACTGTGCCACAGGATCCGCAGCTGAAGACATATGCCAGACGACGTCAAAAAGAGAAACAGTCCACCATCCAAGCTCACTGCCAGGAAATCCAACTCGATCCAGGTAATCGTGTCCTCAGTGATCCTCATGATGATATGTCTGTTGCTCCTACTATCCTTCCCATAGACATTGATGTACCTATTGCTCATCGGAAGGGTGTTCGGAACTGTGTTACCAAGCACCCTATCTCTCACTTTGTTTCCTATCAACAGCTCTCACCATCCTACAGGGCATTTGCTACTTCCCTATCCAGTGTCGCTCTGCCATCCGGTGTCTCAGATGCCCTCAGCCAGCCTCAGTGGAAAGCAGCCATGCTAGAGGAGATGACAGCTCTAGAAAAGAATGGTACTTGGGATTTGGTTCCATTGCCTAGAGGAAAGAAACCCGTGGGGTGCAAGTGGGTATATACAGTGAAATACAAAGCAGATGGAAGCATCGACAGGTATAAGGCCCGTCTCCTTGCAAAAGGGTACACACAGACTTATGGGATTGACTACCAGGAGACGTTTGCTCCAGTGGCCAAGATGAACTCAGTTCGAGTTTTGTTATCTCTCGCGGCAAACTTTTCTTGGCCCCTCCACCAGTTGGATGTCAAGAATGCCTTCCTCCATGGTGATCTAGAGGAAGAGGTCTACATGACAGGTCCTCCGGGGTTCAGTCCGACTGGGAGTAAGGAACTTGTATGCAGACTAAAGAAAGCCTTGTATGGGCTTAAACAGTCACCAAGGGCTTGGTTCGAGAGGTTCAGTTCCGCAGTCAAGAAGATTGGCTACTCGTAGAGTCAGGCGGACCACACTCTCTTCATTAAGAGAAGTCAAGGTCGTCTTACTGCTCTTATTGTATATGTGGATGATATCGTGGTCACAGGAGATGACCCAGATGAGGTTTGTAGATTGAAAAAATACCTCGGCACAGAGTTCGAAATCAAGGATCTGGGAACCTTGAGATACTTTCTGGGCATTGAGGTTGCTAGGTCAAAGCAAGGTGTGTTTATCTCACAGAGAAAGTATATACTTGATCTCCTTCGAGAGTCAGGAAACTTGGGAGCTAAACCAGCCGATACGCCTATAGAGCAGCAACATTGGCTGAATCCTGTTGATGGGGATCCCATTGCTGATGCAGGCCAGTTCCAGAGACTTGTTGGGCGTTTCATCTACCTTTCGCTGACACGACTAGATATTGCATACGCAGTCAGTGTCATCAGTCAGTTCATGCATGCCCCTCGCTCTCCACATCTTGAGGCAGTACACCGAGTGTTACGCTATCTTAAGGGGGCTCCAGGGAAGGGTCTCCTGTTTAGTAAGAATGGACACCTGCGAGTTGAAGCTTATACAGACGCTGACTGGGCAGGTTCAGTCACTGAAAGACGTTCCACATCAGGGTACTGCACGTATGTGGGAGGTAATCTGGTGTCTTGGCGCAGCAAGAAGCAACCAGTTGTCGCCCGCTCCAGTGCCGAAGCAGAGTACCGTTCTATGGCTCATGGTGTATGTGAGCTTCTATGGTTGAAGACTATACTCAGTGAGCTCGGATATCCTGTCAAAGGGTCTATGTAACTGTATTGTGACAATAAAGCAGCCATCAGCATTGCTCATAATCCAGTTCAACACGACAGGACAAAGCACATTGAGGTAGACCGTCACTTCATCAAAGAGAAACTTGGTTAGGGACTTATTTGCACACCGTATGTCCATATTGCTGATCAAGTTGCAGATGTGTTAACTAAAGGTGTTACTAAAGGGATCTTAGAGCACCTGTTATCCAAGCTGGGCATGATAGATATCTTTGCACCAGCTTGAGGGGGAGTGTTGTCAGGGACCTACTTGTAATATCTTATATTCTACAGGGGGCCCTTGTAATATTGTAAAACTTCACTTAATATATATATATTGGGTGAAATCGTGTAGGCTATTCTAAGCTCTACACGATTTCTCCACTTCCCCCAATTCTCTTCTCCTCTCCTCTCTTCCATCTCTAACCCTAATCTCTTATTCTGGTTACGATCCAAGATTACAACACACTCGACCTCTTTAGCTCTTTTTTTGTAAGTTTTCTTGGCTTCTTGCCCTTAATAAATTCTACAATTATCGAAAAAGAAGAAGATAGGGAGCTCACTGATACCTTTTTTAGAACAGGAAAGTAATTTCATGATTTGATTATGATTAATTGAAAAGTCAGCAAATAACAGAGGATAGATGAATGTATAACATGAAGACCAAATAAAAAATGTTGTTTCTAATTTGTGAGTCCAGAGATCCAACAACAGTGATGTGATTGCATAATTTTTGCTTCCTGGGTGGTTTCTAGATCTTTGTATTAATATTAAAATTTATCTTTCTGCTGATGAATAATTCTTGCTGAAGATTAATGGCAGTAATCAACAACTAAGGTTTCTATTATTGTATTAGACTTGAAGCCCATATGAATCAGGGTCAATAGTCTCAAATGGTGTAGCTTTGGACATCTTGAAGCTCTAAGAAACTCTTTGTTTTTCCTGGTGAGTGGATTAAGGAGCTCACTGATACCTTTTTTAGAACGAGAAAGTAATTTCATGATTGAATTATGATTAATTTAAAAGTCAGCAAAAACGGGGTATCGCCGCCTTTTTAGGTTAGTTGTCTTGGTTGAGCTGATCTGTAATGGATCAAAATGACTGTTTGTCGGGCTGATCTATAACAAATCCAACCGACCGATAGGACACGTGTTTCTGTATCTGGGTGCAGCTGCTGGACGTAGCACAAATCGCTAGAACTTGCAAAAAGGCTCTTGCATCCGTGATGTGACTGCATAATTGTTGCTTCATGGGTGGTTCCTAGATCTTCATATTTATATAAAACATTTTTTCTTTCTGCCGACGAATCATTCTAGCAGAAGATTAATGGCAGTAATTAGCAAATAAGGTTTCTATTATCGTATAAGACTTGAAGCCCCTTTGAATCAGGCTCAATAGTCTCAAAGGGTGTAGCTTTGGACATCCTGATGCTCAAGGAACTCTTTTTTTTGTGTTTTTGTGTTTTTTTTTTTTTTGTTTCTGGTGAGTGGATTAAGGAGCTCACTGATACCTTTTTTAGAACAAGAAAGTAATTTCATGATTGAATTATGATTAATTTAAAAGTCAGCAAATAACGGAGGATAGATGAATGTCTAATATGAAGACCAAATAAAAAAAACTCTCGCAACAAGATTGAAGCAATTTATTTATCACATTAGGGTTTGGGTCTTATTTATTTATTTCTGTGAAGGTATGCCAATTATTTGGAATAATTGCAATGTCATCTGTAACTTTGTTTTACTTTATGTCAGGGTTTCAGAAAATCTGATCCAGATCGCTGGGAATTTGCAAACGATGGATTTATCAAGGGTCAAAAGCATTTGTTGAGAAATATCAGTAGAAGGAAACATACTCAGGGCCTTGGTCAACAGAAACAGTCCGAGCAAAAGAATACGCCCGTTGGAGCATGCGTGGAAGTTGGGAAGTTTGGTCTTCGCGAAGAAGTTGAGAGTCTTAAGAGGGATAAGAATGTGCTCATGCAGGAGTTGGTTAAACTCAGGCAGTACCAGCACGGTGCAGATGGTAAGTTGCACTGCTTGAGACGACGCCTTCATGGAATGGAAAAAAACCAGCAACAGATGTTGTCATTATTGGCAATGGCTGTGCAGAGCCCTGGGTTTTTAGCTCAGCTGCTGCAGCAGAATGAAAACAACTGGCGCTTAGCCAAGACAAGCAAAAAGAGACGACTTCCTGCTCTGGAACAAAATTCAGAGAGAGATGAACCTATAGCTTCTGATGGTCAGATAGTGAGGTACCAGCCTCTGATAAATGAGACCCCAGAGACTCTACTCATACCAATCACAAATACAGATGTATCTCCACAACTGGATCCTTCTCCAAATATGTTGGATGATTTCTTTATGAATATTGATTTCATGTCATTTGGGGAGGGTGTGCCATTGCCAATGGAAAAAAACTTGTCCTCAGAAAACGATGGCCCATTTATCCTCCCAGATTTGCACGAAGATGGTATGTTGGAGCAGCTTCTTCTGGCTAGTCCATTCTTAGAGAATATTGAAGAAACCGAGGGGAATACCTCGGAGACTGTGGAAAGTGGAATGGAGCTGGAATCAACTAACCATGATTCTCAGATGGAAACATCTCAAACCTTGGACCTTCTGATGGAAAAAATGGAGCTTCTAGCTTCTGAAAAAAGCCACATGCACGGAACACCATAGAAGAATGTCAGGGGATCTTGGACTGGCCTATGTATCTTTCTGGGCTTATCTTCCACTGTTTTTGTATAGCAATACTCCTGAGGAAACAAACACAAATGAATGTAAGTAATATCACTTATATCCCCTTTTTTTCTTGTTGAATGGATGCAGACTATTTTTATCATTTCTCATCATTATCTTTTAGGCTGTGTTTGATTGCACGGAAAATTTTCCCGAGAAAATACTTCTGGGATATGCCTTAAATGGCTGATTGATTGCAATTGAGAACTCATATTTCAATCATGTGAGAAAATAAAGACTATTTTCAGGTGGAAATGAATTCTCACCTATCTGGATGGGAAATGAATTCCGGCCTTAGTGGGGAAAGTTATCCAGATTTAAATGGCTCGTTAGGGAAAATTATACAGATTTATAATGGCTACCTAACAATGGACAGTTGTATTTTCCCACTTGGTAATCAAACACGCCCTTAGTTTTTCAATTTGAAATATGACCTGCCATTGTGCTCTAACCCATGCTTATTTGTTGCTCAACCTAAGTTGTCTGTTTGTCCTGATAGTGAAATTTCTTTGGGTCATTGACAGATTTTGTTAGTTGACAGCACAATCATCTCTATACAACGAATGAAAGGACATTTCGTGGTGGTTTCATTCTTCATGATTGATGCACCATTTTGCGTGTGGAGAATTTTGTATCTCTTTCGAGAAATTGGTTAAGAAGAATGAACTGTCAACACTGCTCAGATTATACTTTCTGGTATTCAAAATTTTAATACTGTACTCTTTCTAGATTGTAGAAACTTTTATGTTCATATTGGAGGTTGTGCATATGTAATTTTCTCCAGAAATACAGTTCCTAAATGTCCAATTTAGGATTGTATCACTTCAGTATACTATGTGAAACAGACTTATATTTTTGTATTTCCTTTTGATACGGCTGAAATTCTCGTAGCTACTTTTCAGTACACTCACCTATTTTGAAGTTTCTGTTTTCTCTTCTGTTATAGGCATACTTTGTTTATGGACCATTCCATGCCTCCTGTCCTATTGGCTTGTACCCAGGGCTGTTTTACTCAATAACAGTATTGCCAGCGCACCCGTGACCAGATCGATTATTGCAGCCTATTTATTGTAGGTATTGTAGATTAGATTCTCTTAATTAGGTTGTCTTTAACTGATTTTACAGAACCTGTTTGTATCCAGTTCCAAATGCTCATAATGGTTGTTTAAAAAGGCTAGTTCGGGAACTAAAGCATTTCGTCTCAAAAAGGCGAGGTGTAGCCTCGAGGCGGTACCGAGGTGTAAGCCTCATTTAAGCCTCTTTTTTTTTTTATAAAGTGCTTAAAAAATTCTAAAAAATATATAATTAAATATAAAAATGAGAAACAACATATCATGTGAAAAAAATAATTTAAATGTGCATAAAAGTAATTGAGGCTATAACTTTACCTTACGAGCTACATTGTCGATATCAAATCTTAAAAAATAACAAAAACAAACCCTAAACTTCCACGCCATATCTTTTTTACAACTACCACTACTCTCATGCTTCTTAGAAACCCTCTCATCTTCTTCAATCATATTATTAAAACAAAAACAAAAACAAAAACAGACCATTAAAGGAGGAAAAATAATTAAATTTTACATGTAGTTATGAAAAATAAGGCAAAAATTCAAAATATAGTCGCATCAAGGGTTACGGTTTCGAGTTTTAACATGTACAAGTGAGGCTATAGCCTCATGTGAGCCTCGAGGCTATAGCCTCAGTGAATTGAGGCTTATGCCTCATAAATGACCACTGAGGCTATAGCCTCGAGGCTATTTCTTAGAGACTCGAGGCGAGGCCAGCCTCAAGGCGTAACCTCAGAAAGCCTTTTTAAACCATGGCTGTGCTCATTAGTTAGATTTAGAGTGAAAAGTTTGAATGACAAAATTAGAAAAAGGAAAGGAAATGTTTTCTTGTTGCACAAAGTGGGAAGAAGTGTCCCAATAGTGGGAGAGCCCATCCGACTTTCTATGGGCTGATGTTGAAGAATCTGATGGATCTAGACAAATGGGAGAAAATCTCTAATGGCAATGTAAAGATGATTGCTTATGCAGAGTTAAGGGGTACTACATTAACCCTAATGACTTGGGCAAAAGGTAAATGTTCAATAGTTGTGACACTAGACAGAGGCAGCAAGGTATGACACAATTCAGGTGAATCTATAAATGAAAAACCAAGAAAGCTTTCATGGGAATCCTTAACTCTACACGTCCAACCCAGGAAAGAGAAGACTAGATAAAATACACACCATGAACACAAGAAGAGAACTTAAAATCTCTCTTTATTCCAATCTTCTCTCTTCTACATGTTTGAAGCTTTCAAGCATACACCACTCGCGTATTGGGTGGTACATATTCAACCTAATTTTATCTCCTATCTAAAGTAACTGGGTACAATGTAATGATATGTATTATACTAGATATTATCCGTGCCAGCAGCACTCCCCTGACAAAGTGTTCGCAAATAAATTCAGGTGCCTTAGGCCCTCAAAACCATTTCATAGTTTTTTCCGCAATGGCAATTAAATGGGGGTTTACTTTGTATTCCCTTTCTACTTTTATTTTTGAATTTTTTTTGTGAAAGCTATATCCACAAACACCACAGTTTCTATATATAAGCGATGTTAATGGAAATTAGCAACGGAATTTGGTAAGACTTAAACTAAAGAATTGCTCAATTTCCACAAAACTACACTCAGCTTAGTTCTTAAACTTTCCAATGGGCTCTCTGTCCAATCTTCAATCCAACATACAGTAATTTTGGGTCAATCAATAGTTTATTGTCAATATTAAACTTTGGGACCGGGATCGATCCATTTTGTGTGATTGAGTGCTTCTCATGACAGACACCAACTTCAGCAGACTTGTTCGTACCTGTTGTGTCATCGTCTGTTTCTTTTTAATTTTTTCTCTTCTTTTGTTTTGCTTGGATCCCTAATGCTCTCACTTATTTTACATTTTTTGATCTTCTAGGAATTGTGTCTTCTTTATTTTGTTAAAATTTGTATGGCTTTTATTCATTTTTCTTGGCCGTTGCAAGTAAGGTGGCTGCTTAGAACAAAAAAAAAAAAGAAAAAGAGAAATTGTTGAAGGGCTTGGTGGAGTTTATTTCCTTTTTCATTCTTTTTTATGTTTTGGGTCATATGATGATGAATGACGTGCAATCCAACAACACCTTGACTTCTGCATCTGGTGAAGGAAAATTTTCTTCAAGCAATAGAGCTGAAAAATTGCTTCACCACATTAAAACTCTATGGCGAAGAAAAGAAAAATCTCTTAGCGAACCCATGTCTCATGCTTTTTTTTTACTTGGTTCCGAATTAGATCCAGAAGCAGAAGTGAGAGTTTTGTCATGTAAGACTCAACTTTCTTAGTTTGGGGAACCTTTTTCTAAACTAACCATAGTTAAATTCTTTAATGCCTTTAAAAAGGTAGGTCAACACACTTTCAGATGTTAACGCATGTAGGAACCCCATTGCGCCCCTTTGCAAAGGGGGACTACTAGGCGTTGATATGGCAGAAATCTCATTGGGACAGCACAAAAGTGAACTTATACACAAAGAAAGACTTTTTAATTATTGGCCAAGGCTGGTATAGAAGAATTCCAAAGTGAGTTTAATCCCTTCCAAAATTGGACTCCTTTTGACTTGGTATATTGAGAAAGGAGACTTTCCCTGGTAGACCAAACCAAGGAATAGGTCTCTTAACTTAAGCCCAGTTCCTTCTAGAGATTGACTCCTCTTGGCACTACACAATAAAAATAGAGACTTTCTTGGGTACAAATCCGAGGAATGAAAAATCTCCATCGAGTCCTAATCCTTCTAAGATTGGACTTTTCTTAGAATCTATAAATAAAGATCATAAGTAACAGTATGATCCATCGCATCTCATCTCACCACACCAGATCTTTCGTTAATATACTTGCAATTCTCTCCTTCATCTTCTTACTTATATGTTTGAGGGTATCCCCAGCATCTGGTTAGTAGGTAGTAGAGTAATCAAGATCTAGACTCTTTTTGTCAGAGCCGACTATTGAGGATCAAGTAGTGAAGATTTTTGACAGAGAAAATCTCACCATATTTTTGACAGAAAATCTCATCAGTTGGCCCAATACGATGATGGCATATAGAGAGATAGGACCCATCGATCAATTGTTACTCCATTGATGTTTCCTTATCAATTTCCATTTCCCGTTCCTCTCGCTTAATAAGGTCTTTAGATGTCCAATACTCAAACAAACTTTGTCGGATTTTCAAATTCTGAGGTGTTGGAAGGAATCCCATTCCCACCACCAAGTGTGAACAAAATAATTGGTGTGGTAGAGGGGAAAAGTAAAGAATTTCCCATCGACCATGCACCAACCCTATAGGAGCACTGCTTCCTAGCTAGTTTTATGATAAAAGTAGAGCAGTAAAGAGTGAAGAAGCAAACAAAATCAAAATGGTCCAAATATTGAATTCAAGATTCGAAGAGGATATAAAAAAAAAAAGAGAGTGAATGAGTTTGTCGGGTAGTAGATCAGGCCGGTTGTACAGCCTTAGCAATGCCGAAAGCAGCAGCGGAGGCAATGGCCCCTATAAGAGCCGTCTGGAAAGCACTCCTGATGGGCTTGTTGTCTGTGAAGTGACCCTTAACATAGCCGAAGAATAGCAATGCCACTAAGGTCAGGACCACAGACATGACCATCGCCTTTCTAGCTATGGGAATCAACATGTAAGGGACGAGAGGGACCAGTCCGCCTATAATGTACGCTATGGCGATTGTTAGTGCACTCTCCACTGCTCTCCTTGGCTGTGGCTTCTCCAATCCCAGCTCGAACCTGCATTCGTTTAATTTTTTATTAAAAGAAAACTCTAGGAGGACGACAACACGACAAAAAAAAAGAAAAATAGATAAAATAAGTTGAAAACCTTGACAAAATAACATAAAATGGTGTACCATAATCATGTGATCATAATATTGTGACGAGTACTGCAATACAGATTCTTTGGTAAGCAATATCTATATAACAAAACACAGCGGTTATCTCCCCCTCTTATAGGCTTCATATATCCAAGGGCCCATATCAACCCTTACATAAAATAAAATTTAGACGGTTAGATTTATTTAGCAGGAAAATTGTCTCTCCACTTATACCCCTCTTATCGGCTTCTTAAAGGATGGCCGAGATCTTATCCCCCAAATGGACTATGGATCTCAACCACTCACACCCAATTTTGGGAAATGCTTTGTAGGGGAGTGCCGAGGGCACGGGCCACCCACCATACATCTATATAACAAAACAGGTAAGTCGCTTATCCCCCCTCTTATCGGCTTCACAAAGGATGGCCAAGATCTTATCACCCCAAATGGATGGTGGATCTAAGCTACTCACACCCAATTTTGGCAAACGCTTTGTCGGAGAGTGCCGTGGGCACGGGCCACCTACTAGTATATAACAAGGGAGCTCAGTTGTCTAACCCTCTTATAGGCTTCAATAAAGAAGGGCCAAGATCTTATCCCCCAATTGGACGGTGGATCTCAGCCACTTACACCCGATTTTGGCAAATGCTTTGTCAGGGAGTGCCGTGGACACGGGCCACCCACTAGTCTATATAACAAGGGAACTCAGTTGCCTCCCCCTCTTATAAGCTTCAATAAAGAGGGGCCAAGATCTTATCATCCAATTGGGCGGTGGATCTCAGCCACTCACCCAATTTTGGCAAATGCCTCGTTGGGGAGTGCCGTGGGCATGGGCCACCCACTATTCATACAATAAGGTAGATCGTGTACCAAACAGGTGAAATCAACATAGTACATGCTTGTTGTTGCTTCGTAGATTTGCTCATGTGGGGAAAAATGAAAAGCATCCTACTAGCCCACTACTCTCGCGTGTCTATGTTGTTAATTACCATCGCATGGTAGTTGCCTAACAAGGAGCGCGAGTACGATACCTTCCCCTACGAGACAAATTTTAGATGCAGAGGACTTTGGATGCAGTACTCAGCTCGTGCCCCCCTATGTACATAGCGCATTGTTTTGGACCCACTAACCCGCATGGATGTTTAGCCCACCCATTTGTAGGATAAACCCTAGTTAGCAATTCGGCCTACGGAAAAAAATTGTGATGGGAATAGTCCGAATATAATCCGTTTTAAAATACGGTAAAAAACTGTCAAATAAACGGGAAACGGAATAAAAACAGTTCAAGAATAATTCGTGTATAATATGATTTAGTATAAACACCCGGTAACAAAGAATCGTGGGTATATATATATATATATAGGGGCTGGGATAAAATGACTCATGCTATTCTTACTAATAGGTTGACTAATGGGTGTGGGGCTTACATGCAGATGAGTTAATGACTAATTTTTGGTGATGATATTCTTCTTAAGATGGATATCAACCACACAAAAAATCAGCCCATTCCAACATTTGCAGCCTTGTGATGAGTGGATTGCAAATTGAAAAATTTTGGACCATCCATTTTCACCATTAAATTTAGGTCCATATTTGATAGGGTTAGAAGTAGTAAAAATTACTGATTTTAGGTGTGGATGATCTCCATACCAAAAATCAGCTCTTAACTAATCCGCATGTGGGCCCCACTCCCATTAGTCAACCCAAGGTTTAAAGGAGGCCGTTTTAACAGTTAAACGGACTGGGGGTGTTACCGTTTAAACGGATTGAAACAGTCGGGCAAAAATGGGAAAAAACGGAAAAAAAAATGGAATTAAACAGATTTTAACGGTTTTCACGATTTTAATGGAAAAAAAAGGAAAAAGTGGCGCTGAAATTCAAATTTGAAATTTGAAAATTAAAAAAAAAAGGAATTTAACGAATTTAACGAATTTTAACGGAAATTAAACTGATTTTAACGGAATTAACAGTTTTAACGGCCGTTTTTTTCACAAAATTTTTCAAAATTAAACAGCTGTTTAAACGATTTTAACGGCTGTTAAAACCAAAAAACGGCCGTTTTTTCAAAACCGATAAAACAGGTTTAAACAGAAACGGGCTTGGGGCGTTACCGTTTAAACGGCCATTTTTAAAACCATGAGTCAACCTATTAGTAAGAATAGCACGAGTCATTCTATCCCAGCCCTATATATATATATATAGTCTATTTTTATGTGCAGTCCGAATGCTAGATAAAAAATCACCTAGATAAAAAATTTCTCACGTGGAACACTCTTAGAGACCATTGATCGAATTGATGTTAAGAATGTGTCAATAGACCTTTTCCCGCACATGTTGAATTTGAAGTATTATTGGAAAATTTATTGAAAATAACAGAAATAACTGTTTTAATCGGTTTTAGAGAAAAAAAAAGGAGATTAATCCGTATAATTTAATGTGTACGGTTGTTTAAAACGTTTTTTAAAAAAAAAACTTACTATTTAGATATAATACACGTATAGTACGCAGAATTGCTAACTAGGGGATAGACACACTAAAAATCAGCTTGTTTGGTGATTTCTAGCCATCAGATTTGCTATCCAAGAAACATTGTTGAATCCAACGGCTAGGATAAATCCTAAAACAATGCGCTAAACATCCATGCGGTTAGTGGCCCAAAACAATGCGCTATGTAGGGCCAGGAGAGTCCTCTGCGCATCGTTGACCAGAAAAATAAAATTCATGACAATGCAGGGGCAATCTCCGCCATCTATATATGCTGCTTACTTACTTCATCATGAAATCAAGCCATGCTTGGGGCTTCTTCCGAAGAGCGTTCACCACGGGCCCGTACTCGTGGGGCTCAAGCCCATACTTTGACAGAATCTCTGCAATCTCGGCGGCTTCTGCAATTCAAAGAAAATAAAAGTTTTATTAGAACAAGAATCCTATTGTTTCTATATGAAACTGATGGGTCCCAACCCAACATGTGAGACAACCGTCTGATCAGGTCCGATGGTTAGGATTATCCATAAAAATGAGGACCTGTATCAGGGACGTTGATGATCTCCTCTTGTTCTCTTTTTAGCTCCCTCATGTAGTGATCCGCTTCGCTTTTGGCGGCAAGGAACCTGCATGCAGAGAGGAACGATATGATTCACATCTACCGTATACATGAGCATATAAAGCAACCCGGTTTAATTAGAGTCCGGTTTTGCCCACGGACCTCTATATGTGCACGTGGCATACTCTTAGATATCACTGACTGGCCGTATAGAGTATTTCAGAACCGGGTTATCCCTATTCTGGGACTAGCCATTTCAGAACCAGATTAAAAAGAACTGCGACCAATAGGACCCTGAACCGGTTTATATATATAAACTTTACTGTAAAAATCGTTTTATTTATTTATTTCTATATTATTTTAAGTCTTGGTTGATTCCGTTCTGGATCGGGCGATCCAGATTGGCATTCACCGATCTGAACCAAAATATGGATAGTCTCGCCCGAGATCACTATTTCCTAAAGAATTCTCATGTCTCGAGCGTGATGCCCGATCCCATTCTGGATCGGACTGATCCGGATCGGGATTGGAGCCCACTGATCCGGCCTCCGATCCTGAGACTTCGAACCATATCTGAGTACTCAAATGGGAGAACTGGATATTTATTGGTTCCGGTTTTGGATCTACTTGTTTTAGTACAGGTACTAGAACTGATACCCGAACCGGAACCAAGTTCTTTGGTTCGGGTATCAAGTGCTTTGGATTTAAGGACTTGATACCGGAACCGGAACCGGAACCAACCTGTTCACACCCCTAATTGTACATGTGACCAACAAATTCATAAAAGCATGGACATTTTTTACATAATCATCTGACTTTAAACTAGGGCTGGCAATGGATCGGGTTCGAGTCGGATTGGTACTGATTTGGTACCGATCCGGACCCGACCCAAACCCGACTGGATCAATAAAATTCAGTTCCGGAACCGATCCGATCCCATATGTATATAATATATATACATGTATAACATATATTTAAATAATATATATTTAAAATACTTTTATACAATTAAATATATATTTATATAATAAATATTATATATAGTATAGATATCGGGTCTATATTGGATCGGGACAAGGTTAATCCGGTACCGATCCGATAACGAAAAAAAATTAAATTCCGGACCCGGCTTTTTCGGATCGGATATCTCGGGTTTGATCCGATCCATTGCCAGCCCTACTTTAGACGGTCAATAAAATGTACAATGCGACAAAAAGGTTGCTGGGATCTGTATGATCGAAGCAACTTTCAGGTCTGGACGGTGCAGATATGGTTGCATGTGCGGCCCATATAAAGCTGCCTCAAGGACAAAATTGGGTAATCAGCGATGACAGATGAGGTGGGGTCCACATCACTTTTGGAATTTTGGAATATCGACTTATAATACATGTGGGCCCCACTACAACTTGTGTTGTTGATTACTACGACCACACTTTATTGAGAAAAATCCAAAAATGGACGCCGCAGTGCCTGTTTGATCAGCTGAAGCACCCAAGTATAATGCTCCGTGAAAGAGGAAACTGTGAATTCTTATTCCGTAGATAAAAAGAGGAAACTTCCAGAAACCAGTTCTTGATATGATTTTGATTTTTGAGCGAGAAAAATAAAGAACAAACTCGATGAAATAGGAAAAATACCCCCCGAGTCCCATGGAGATGGCGCCGGCAGCGACTTCAGCGAGGCCAGCGGTGAGGATGATAGAGGAAGACGCGTTCGCACCGGATAAGCCTGCGGCGAGAGCGAATGGAACAGTGAGGCCGTCTGATACACCGATGATCACATCTCGCACGATTTCTCCAGCCGTGAAATGCTTCTCTGTGTGTTGATGCAACAGCTTCTCCGATGATTCCGCCATTACTTACTTGAAAACACTGAATCAACAAAAAGATAGCTTTATAGGCACACAGATGGAAAAAAAAGAAGTTCAAGAACAGGAAGTAAATCAACAATGAGCAGATGTCACGGTACAGTGTGTATGTATATATACTGGTGCCACGTTGTTGGTTCTCTGTGGGTGGGTGGGTCGGTCGGTTATATGCGGCCATCGCCCAGAATCAGGAACGTATTTATTTGTTTGGGCATGCTTTTGAATGAATTTACTAACGGGTCGGGTTCGACGACCAACAAAAGTTAACAAAAAAGATTAACGTTTTTTCTCGGCCGTGGATCCCGAGAATCTAACGATGGTTAATAGTACTGACTTGGCATCACTTTTGCAAAAGCAAAACCACCGATGGATTCTCGGGATCCATGGCCGAAAAAAAATGTTAACCTTTTTGGTTAACTTTTGTTGGTCATTGGAACCCGTTCCTTTACTATAACGCCACTCACTCTAGGAGAAATTTTGCCAAGTAACTAGATGATGAATATATGAGCATCTCCAACGGCTCTAATATTCTGCTTCAAAAAAGCATATTTTCTTCTTTGAATCTTCAAATTCTGGCTTAAAAAAGACATCTTATTCAAATTTGAAGATAGAGAAACCTTCCAAAAAGTGTTGAACTCTAATAGTCCTTAAAAAAACATCTTTTAAGAAATTGATTCAAAATGTATTTAAAGGTTTTTCAAAAGATACAAAAGATATTTAAAATTTATTGATAAAAAGTAGATGATTTTCAAAATGACACAAAAAGTATTTAAGTTTTATAAAAGGAAATGAGAAATATGAAATTGAAAAGGAAAACTTTATTTGCCCCCCAAGATTTTTGTGAAAGCACCTTATGTCCACTCTAGCCTATTCGTTCGGTTCTTCGACTCCATGATCACTCCTAAAATAAATGATGTGATCAATGATTTGGTTTCTTAATGGTACCATATGATTTGAGAAAAAAGATGGGCATATTTTCTTTTGGCAGGGTAAGCTGCATCTATCTAGGATATCCAAATCTTGGCAGTTTTTGGTGAAGGAAGAACTTTACATGGTCAACACTACTAATGATATTCTCAATGTCATTGGCAAGAAATTGAAAGAAGCCGAGGTCGAACAAACCTTCACCAACCCTAACTTAATGAAAGCAAACCAAGTAAAAAAATAACCTTTGTGCAATACTTTCAACGTCCTCCTTCAACGCAATTGGATCATCGCAACTCAACACGAAGTTGTGCAAATTCAACACGGCAACCTCCGGAACACAAGCATTCAAAGCATCGACTGAAGTGCCATGTATGAGATCAACCCAAGTGAGTGCTGCCAACCATAAAAGAAATTGTTTGTTGCATTCGGTCAGCTAGGACTAAACATTCAATGACCGTTCACTTGGCCAGGTCTGAACAATACAAGAGTGTTCGGACCTAGCTGGCCAAACAACCATTTTTGTTTAAAAAAAATTATTTTTTTGGTCAGCTAGAACTGACCATTCAATGACCGTTCGGTCAGCCAAGTCCGAACAACCATTGATTGTTCGGTCCTAGAAGACCGAACTATCATTTTTTTTAAAAACAAATTCTCGGTTCGGATCTAGCTAACCAAACATGAAGTGATTGTTCAGCAAGCCAGGTCCAAACAATAAAGGATTAGTCAGACCTGGTTGGTTGAACAGTTGACGACTATTTTGTCTGCTAGGACCAATGGAACACCTTGGGCAAATTTAGGCCCATTGACCTCATGAATGTTTGTCCTAGCCATTGGTGGATCTACACACTAATAGCTCGTAGAAAGAATAGTGAACAAGGTAAATGTTGTTTCTGTTCTTATTAGTCATATATGTTTGTATGACAATTCTTGTCTTCAAGCACTATTAATTCTTCTTTCATGTTACTTAATTCAACAATTCGATGGCAAATCTAAGGCTTCTATGGAGAATTTGGTAGTCAAAGCCAAATCCATTTGCATCACACAACTTTTTTTTCAGGATCTAAAGAAGAATAAGGGGGACACTTTTAACATCAAATGTGTGGGTACCGTATTTTTTTGCTTATGAGATGATGACATGTGTCCCTGACATGGCACTGGGTGTGCGCTGAAAATTGACATCTGGCATCTTGATGCTTGCGTGAATAAATGAATCGACGGGACTCAAGAGAGACAACCATCAACTTTTTAGAAATATCTTAGATGCATCAGAGTACGGCACGTGTTAGACAAGACTGAAATTCCCTTGATAGTAATACAAGAGGACCTAGAGAGGGGGGTGAATAGGTCTATTAATTTTATGTCTAAGTTGATTATTAATATGCTTGAATGGAGCAATCTATCAAAGACAATAAATGTAAAGAGACAACAATCAACAACACAAAAATATATGGTTCGGTGTATTAACACATATGCGCGTCCACTCTCAGAATAGCTCCACTAAGCTTGTCACCTTTTTAACTCAATATTTAAGCAACATTGCAATATTGACTAGGGTAAATAATCCAATCTCGATCACAATCAATATGGACAGAGTAAGGTCGCAACCAAACTCCAACTCAGTCAAGATTTCTCATGACTTGAGCAGTACAACTGTAGAAAATGTGATTTATCAATCAAGAAAGTTTTTCTAGCTACAAACAAGTTACCTCTGAACCGAGATTGACGAGGAACAGAGCTTCGATGTTGTTGAAGCTAAATCAAGCTTGCAAATCAAAATCGTAGCGCGTACCAATCACCAAGTTGATCTGGAGCCGAAAAGCATAGATCACCAAAGTCGATCTCCCACACAAGACTAGCAAGCTAAACCACCGAAGCAAGCACACCATAAGGCTAGCAACGGAGCAAGGAAGCTAGAACAAAAGCTTGACAGCTTAAAACAATTCTCTTGGTAATTAGGAGCTTAAGAGAAGGCTGAGTGAATTGGTAAGTAATGAACGTAGGTGGGAGGCCTATTTATAGGAGGGATAGGGAAATGCATGCACGCTATTCGAGGCTTTACTAGACTGATCGACCGGTCATACCACCAGTTGCTCGGTCTGACAAAAACCCTATTCTAGGGTTTTCCACCATTGGGAACCTTTATGATATGTTGGGGTGCTTCCAAATATGTCCGAGTGGACTTCCTGGGGATTTCCCAAGTCCGAAAATCCTCTGCCTCCGTTGCCGCCTTTCGAATCATCGCTACATGCTTTCTCAGGTCCAAGATAGAGAGCCAATATCAGTTATATAAATACCCAAGGTTGTTCTGGAATTGATAACACAAGGTATACTTATCAATCTCCCCATTTGTCGATTCCAAGACAAAATACAATTACAATGGTTCTCCCTCTATCACAAAGCCTACCCAACATAAAAATTAAATATATTAAGTTATAAAGAAGGGCATCAAGACATCTTGCTTTAAGTCTTGTAATCACAACACAGACAAAAGATGGAAAATACAAATAGGGTGTTTTACTCCCCCTTCATGTATAGTTAATTAGAGATTTAGAGTTGTTTTACAATTATGGTTTTATCATAACCAATTTATCAAGTCTGCATGGTCAGACGTTTGACTGAGTTCAATGTTTGAACATTTTCCACAATAATGATCAATGTTTTGATCATTCATTTAATCTTCTCCTCCTCAATGGGGAAACCAATTTTCAATACCAATTTCCAATTTTTGTTTGGAACCAACCATTGTTATTTATTTCTCCCCCTTTTTGTCAGAATTTTGACAAATGAGACAACCAGGAAATCGTTAATATAATAATAGATGATATTAGATATGAGATATAAAGCATGCCATCATATATCATACACTACTATAAGGGCTGAAGGCTCTTGACAGTCAAAATACAGTCAAAGAGAGTCAACATAATAAGTTGTAAGGGAAAGAGACCCTTTATAGGCAAAGTACATAAGATAGTCAAAACACATAATGAGACAATAAAGCAAGAGTGTCAGAAATCAAAGACAACTCTTCATCATTAAAGTCGTCCCCAAAGATATCTACTCCCAAATCGTCTCCAGCCGGTGCTACTCCGAAAGGCTGGTCCCAAGCTCCGGCAAACTCCTCATGTGTTGGTGATGATAGGAAGTCAGGATGCTGGCTCCTCATATAGGCAGACATCTGCTGCTGTCTACTCTCAATGCGCTAGAAGCCCGTAGTGACAAATCCCCGAAAGGCACTCATTTCTTGAGTTAGTTGTGAAACCTGGTCTAAAATGGTCTAGAAGAATGCAAGAGGACCTGAAGAAGAAGATCGCTCATCCTGACTCGCTCTCCTACGGGTGGAGGAAGAACTGCTACCTCCTAATGCATCTTGGAAAAGGTGGAGTTGTTCACAGGTTTAGTGGGAAAGTCCTTAGGATCAGTGTCAAGAAATGGAACCTCAGGGTTGGCACGGATCGTCGTGATCAGGTAACAAAAAGGGAGAGCCCTAGTCTGAACACGAAATCTATGATATCTATCATCCGTCAAAAGATGATATATGGTATGTCAAAGGTAACAGAGTTGTGCAGACAGTCCATGACATACAACATAATGTCATTGATATCATCACGATGACCCTTTTTAGGGATCAGATTGTAGGAAAGGATGAGAAAATGACACACTGAAGCAGTTCTAGGGTGATGGCTTTGACATTATGCACTCTTGGTGGCCAGT
Organism: Euptelea pleiosperma; assembly: GCA_035048495.1. Lineage (NCBI taxonomy): Eukaryota > Viridiplantae > Streptophyta > Magnoliopsida > Ranunculales > Eupteleaceae > Euptelea > Euptelea pleiosperma. The sequence goes on from CM068543.1 coordinate 40,448,463, forward strand.
AGAAGCGGTCAGTGAATAGGGCATCCATGATGTCATTTTTGTTAAGAGTAGAGGTGTCGGGTGGGTATACCACACACTCTATGGAACAAGTGATCTCAATAACATATGAGATCAGATCAAGGGTGATAGTCATCTCCACACCCCTTACTAAGGTTTTGACCTGAGGGGGGTTACTTGTGTAGCCAAAAAAGTTATAGTAAAAATAACGAACAAGAACGGGAAGAGTAATACCGTTAAAGTCAAGGAGGAGTCATATGATGTCTTTAAAGATCTTGCGAACTCTCTTCAAAATTGGGTGATCTTGAAGAACATCCCTTTCTACAGTGATCGCCCGATCGATCCCTTCAGTGTTGTAAGCTTTTTGTGAGAGACTGTTGGTGAAGAGTTGCCATTATTCGTCGTCTTCCTCCCGTGCCAAATGGCGTCCCCGTTTTCCTCTCGAAGCCATTAGAACAAGTTTAGGGCTTGAGATTTTAGAAGAAAAGTAATTTTTTTGGTCTTTCAATCTCAATGTAAGAAGAGAGTTGAATGTTCTGTATTTTTAAAGATGAATGTGTATAGTATGAACATAAGTAAACTGGTTTTTAGGAGAATAAAATATTCTCTTGACTAAAATACATCATGTGTGAGATGACCTAACAAGTGTGAGAGAGAGGCAAGGCTTGATTCATGTCATGATCCTTGGAGATTTGATTTGAGTCATGATCCAATGGCAATGAGTTGACAGATAGGCTGTTATACCCCCTCATGTTGACTTTTTTTTTATCACGATACGTTTGTAAAGATCACTTGGGTTCATTGATTTAATTAATAGAACTTTTGTTTCAAAGTTAGAGTTTGTCTTATATTAAGGAGTTTTAAGAGCAATCTTTTAGATGGTGCATCTTCTAGCTAGATGTATATATTAAAAGCGGGCTCTTTATACTAAAGTTTGAAAATAATATGACATCTTTAGCACCACTGCCACCACTATATACTTTTGTTACGGATCAAGTTCTTTCTAGGTACTAGCATACTTAGAACGCAAACCCAAACCTATTATATACTTCAATTCTAGGTCTTGTGGGGTGGACTTTTGAAATTACTGCTCTTGGAACTGGGATATTTAGGATTGATAGGTATTGGTTCTCAACTTCCAGCCACGTTTTCACTTCCACCTATTCCGCATATTTTTTCTATAATTAATTTTCACGAATAAAATAAATAAATAAGTTAATAAAAGATGATTTTTAATTTCCTTATCTTTCTCCCAAAAGTTCTCCACATTTCTCTATACAAAAACCCTTCAAACAACCCACGTCTCTCTCCCCTAAAATATCACTACCATTATTGCAATTATAAAGACTTTTAGAAATAAAACCTCTTTACAAGTCTACACTTAATGTCATTTAATGTTTTTTCTAAAGACTTTTAAAATTTTAAAAAATAATAATATTCAGTTAATACAATTAAATCCCTAAAAAATTTATATAAATTTGCTAATGAGAAAATGTTTATATTAATACCTCCTATTTAAACAATGATAACAATATTATATACAATAGTCGTGAATGATCAATATATACACTAATGTTGAATTCATTTTTCCTTTTCTCCATTGACTTAACTTTTATACAAATATTTTTTCAAAACTTCTTTTTAATTATTTTTTAATAATTTTTATTCTTTTAAGAGTGCTTGTGCTAAGCACGGGCTAAAACACTAGTATCTATACTAAAGTAGAGAAGTGTTGATGTAGCACTCTCTGCTCTCAGCGAGCTACGTGAGCAAGTGTTTCTCTCCCTTCCCAATTCTCTTTTCCAAATATCTAATATTTCTAAAATCTTTCCAATTCTTTCTTCACAACCGTTATAACTCTCTCAATTCCTAAAATCTTCTAATTAGTGTTTCTCTTCCTTTCCAATTCTCTTTTCAAATATTTAATATTCCTAAAATCCTTTCAATTCTCTCTTTACAATCGTTTCAACTCTTTTAAATTCATAAAATATCTTTAATTAATATATTTTAAAAATCATCTTTTCAATGTTTACTCTCCCCACACATTACACTTCTACACAACTATTACATAATGATACTAATCTTATTGTCTCTTTAATTATATCCTTAAAAATCCCTCATAATCTTTTCACATTCTATTACGGTTAGATAAGGAAATTAATCACCCTCTTTATTCTCTCATCATTTCTCTTCACTATCTTACAAGGGTTATATTAAGATTTGAAGGGTTATTATATTTGTTTTCTCTCAATTCACTCTCGCAAATTGAAGCTTTGAATAATTTCGAAAGCCCCTGATACCAGGTGCATTTTGTAATAGACAAATGAAAGTTTGTGGTGCACATATAAGGATTTATCTTACATTTGCATAATATCTTCTACAGAAGAAAATATTAAAGATTATATTTTTATGCTTTTTTTTGTGTTTTTTATGTTCTGAATGATTATATATTTTATTTATTTTCCCTTACTCTTTTTTATTTGTACTAGGGTGACCATCTATAGTTTTCAAATTAGTATATCCTATAGGATTTGTATAAGATTTATACATGACTTCCTACACTGTTCTTTCTTGACATACAATTACATTCATAGTTGTTTTTTAATATGGTTTTTTACTATTTGCCTTTTTGCATCTATTTTTTTATTTGCAAGTACTAATTCTCAATTGGAGCTTGGACTTTAGAACATGTCTAACGTTATTGATTTAATCAATCAAATACTTCAAATCACCTGATTGAGATTAACTTGGGACATTATAAACAAAATTGATGTCGTTATTAACTACTTGGATGATCGGAATATAATCACACTAGGATTATCACCATGGTTTTAAAAATGGCTGTTTAAACGGTTTTAACGGCCGTTTAAACGGTTTTAACGGCCGTTTAAACGGTTTTAACGGCCGTTTAAACGGTAACGCCCCAAGCCCGTTTTCGTTAAAATCGTTTAAACACGTTTTATCGGTTTTGAAAAAAATGGCCGTTTTTTTTGTTTTAACGGCCGTCAAAATCGTTTAAACGACCGTTAAAATCGTTTAAACAGCCGTTTAAATTCGAAAAAATTTGTGAAAAAAATGGCTGTTAAAACCGTTAAAATCCGTTTAATTTTCGTTAAAATCCTTTTAAATCTGTTAAATTCTATTTTTTTTTTTAATTTTCAAATTTCAAAATTTGAATTTCAGCGCCACTTTTTCCCTTTTTTTCCGTTAAAATCCGTTTAATTCCATTTTTTTCCATTTTTGCCCCTGACCGTTTCAATCCGTTTTAAAGGTTTTAACGGTAACGCCCCCAGTCCGTTTAACCGTTAGAACAGCCTCCTTTAAACCTTGGTTATCACATCATTTCGGCAACACTCGAAAAGTTCATCTTTCAATTAGTTTATTTTTTTGGGTAAGTAAATAATAAAATATTTTCAATAACTTTCATTTAGATTTTATGCCAGAAAATTTTACAAATATATTTTCAGTTTTGATCCATAAAAATATTTGCCTACACATTTGAAAGCTTTTTATACATTTAAAAGTTAATTCCTAAATACTCATGGATCAAAGCCTAAAAAGGATGGAATTTTTATTTTTTTGCTTAATTACTATTACAATTTCTATTTTTATTTCTTCACGGGCCAATAACAATAGTTATCTCTACTAAAGCTCGGCACTGTTGAGGTGCACTCTCCCAATCTTTTTTCCAATATTTTTTTCTAAAAATACCTCCCATCTTTGTCCCATTGTTTGTTTCTAAAAAAAGTATCCCTACACTCAACTTTATCTCTCCTCTATTTACTAACTCTCCTTAAATCCCTAATCAATTATTAAATTCACTACAAAAAAATGTCTCCCCTTACTTTAGTAACTTTGATTCCTACGACTCTCCATTTCCATAAATCAATTTCCTTATTTTAGTACCTTTGATTCTTACAACTCCTCTTTTCCATAAATCCATAAACCTCTCTTCTTTATTTTAAAATATAACTATAATTGAAAGATTCTATCCTCCAAAAACAAAATGTTTCCTCATTAGTTTTAATTCTTTAAACAACTCCCCCTCTCCTAATTTCCTAATACATCATTATTTCTAAAAAAAAATGAACTTTCTTTAAATGTACGTATCACCTTTTCTTAAAACGATTATTAAGTTTCCAAAACGATCGTGCTTTCTACAACAAAATGTATAGAAAAAAATTCTCCAAAAATTGAGATGCATAGATCAAAAAAGTATGAGCAAAAACTCTTTCCCATTTTTTCCTCTTTTTGAATTCATTATGGTTTTTACGTTTTGCCCTGTAGTCACAATCTTGCGCTTCAGGTTTCAATAAAGTACAAATTACTCTTATTTATATTTATATTCGCTCAAAAAGTATTTATTTTAAGCAATTATTCTTTTAGCGTTATCACATTCTCCTACGTAAAACTGCTCTATTTATCCACTTTTCTACATAAGAGTCTCTTCTATTGCGTAGAACACACTTTTCTAGACAAAATAGTATATTTGCATGCATTAAACATATTTTCGGAAGTCTAGATATAAAGCCATTCTGATTAAGTCTCATTACGCGCTTATTCTGTCACATGAAACCCCAATTGGATGATTCTCGAGACTTGCGAGCCCACATCGATCATGAAAGCCCATTATCAAAGCTTAAAAAGCCAACAAGCTATGGTTATAAGCTATGGGCCAAATACTAGTTGAACAAGAGGATCGAAGAGCCGGCCCAAAGAATGAAGAAAGCGGGAGAGCCAATGACCAAGTGATAGACCAAAGCGTTTAAAGCCGCATGAATGAACAAGAAATGATGGTCTGCTCTACTGGTGAAGCGCGAAGAGGGACACAGTGATGAACAGGGTTCTAGACCCTCTACCAGCTCCTTTCCCTGTATTTTATTTTCTCTCTCATCTCTCCTAATTCTCTCTCTCATCTCCACTTCAATCAGTCGATCATCTGATCGACCATCCAATTGTCATTTCCACCACACAATCTCTCCCCCATCACCCATTTAATCCCTCACTAGGCCAATCATCATCATCCTAATTCTTTCATCCCTCAACTCCACCGTTCGATCGCCATCCGATCTACTGTCTGATCATCCAATCTCTATGATGGTCATTGA